>CP136060.1:193625749-195013249 GCA_032464435.1 Aegilops umbellulata
CGCCAACCCAACATCTACCTTTGGAGACACCTGCAGTACTCCTTTATAATCACCCAGTTACGTTGTGACGTTTGGTAGCACCCAAAGTGTTCCTCCGGCAAACGGGAGTTGCATAATCTCATAGTCATAGGAACATGTATAAGTCATGGATAAAAGCAATAGCAACATACTAAACGATCGGGTGCTAAGCTAATGGAATGGGTCATGTCAATCAGATCATTCAACTAATGATGTGACCTCATTAATCAAATAACAACTCCTTGTTCATGGTTAGGAAACATAACCATCTTTGATTAATGAGCTAGTCAAGTAGAGGCATACTAGTGACACTCTGTTTGTCTATGTATTCACACATGTATTATGTTTCCTGTTAATACAATTCTAGCATGAATAATAAACATTTATCATGAATTAAGGAAATAAATAATAACTTTATTATTGCCTCTAGGGCATATTTCCTTCAGTCTCCCACTTGCACTAGAGTCAATAATCTAGTTCACATCGCCATGTGATTTATCAGCAATAGTTCACATCACCATGTGATTAACACCCATAGTTCACATCGATATGTGACCAACACCCAAAGGGTTTACTAGATTCAGTAATCTAGTTCACATTGCTATGTGATTAACACCCAAAGAGCACTACGGTGTGATCATGTTTTGCTTGTGAGAGAAGTTTAGTCAACGGGTCTGCCACATTCAGATCCGTTATGTATTTTGCAATTTTCTATGTCTACAATGCTCTGCACGGAGCTACTTTAGCTAATTGCTCCCACTTTCAATATGTATCTAGATTGAGACTTAGAGTCATCTAGATTAGTGTCAAAACTTGCATCGACGTAACCTTTTACGACGAACCTTTTTGTCACATCCATAATCGAGAAACATATCCTTATTTTACTAAGGATAATTTTTGACCGATGTCCAGTGATCTACTTCCTAGATCACTATTGTACTCCCTTGCTTAACACAGTGTAGGGTATACAATAGATCTGGTACATAGCATGGCATACTTTATAGAATCTATGGCTGAGGCATAGGAAATGACTTTCATTCTTTTTCTATCATCTGCCGTGGTCGGGCTTTGAGTCTTACTCAATTTCACATCCTGTAATACAGGCAAGAACTCTTTCTTTGACTGTTCCATTTTGAACTACTTCAAAATCTTTTCAAGGTATGTACTTATTGAAAAACTTATCAACCGTCTTGATCTATCTCTATAGATCTTGATGCTCAATATGTAAGCAGCTTCACCGAGGTCCTTCTTCGAAAAACTCCTTTCAAATACTCCTTTATGCTTCACAGAATAATTCTACATTATTTCTGATCAATAATATGGCATTTACTTATCAGAAATGCTGTAGTGCTCCCACTCACTTTCTTGTAAATACAGGCTTCTCTATGTTTGCCATGGGGTCGTCTATCTGACTGGGTGGCTTCCTTATTTTTTGATTTCGGGGGCTCTAAGGCCTCCTCATCAAATTCAGGCAGTAGCTTTCGCTTCGGGTAGCTCTTTGTGTGGCGACTGTCGCCGTATTTGTCTGCGGTGTTGAGTACTTTGCTCCATCTGATTCGGAGTTCGTCTTCCGCAGTTTTGATCTTCCGCTTCTGCTTTTTCAGGCTACGCGTAGTGGCGACGAGCCTTTTGTGGAGGTTCTTCTGCTCCGGGAACTTGTCCGGCGTGAGATCGTCCGGACTTTTATCTTTGCCGGGGACGGGTTGTGCGGTTTGTTTATCCAATTTGTCTTGTTCGGATGGTTGCTCGATGCTATGTTCATCGTTTGCCGGCTCGCCCTGCTCTGTGGCTGGGTCTGTATGACCGCTGGCTCTGCGGGGTGAGGCTTGGGGCGGCGCTTACGCCGCCGCTTTGGCTGCTTTTCGTAGGAACGACCCTTCGTTGCGTCATCCCGTTCTTCCTCGTCGTTTCCTTTGGGTGTGTCCACCATATATACATCGTAGGATGGGGTGGCTGTCCAGTGCCCTATAGGCGCTGGTTCATGTTCGTCTCCTACATCGTCGTCCATACCGTCGATGTCTTCGGAGTCGAATTCGAGCATGTCGATTAAATCATCAACAGTGGCTACGAAGTGGGTGGTGGATGGGCGTCGAATTTCTTTGTCGTCCGCATCCCAATCCTGTTGGCCGTAGTCCGGTCAGGGCTCTCCTGATAAAGAGAGAGACCTTAGTGAATTCAGAATGTCGCCGAAGGGCGAGTGCTGAAAGATATCCGTGGCGATGAATTCCATGGTCGGCGCTCAATCAAGTTCGATTGGCAGGGGCGCGGAGGATCCGGAGTCCGGATAAGAGTCCGGCACCTTGGAGTCACGGGCTTCGCAGAGGATAATGCTGGTGTTCGGATCGATCGCCGTTGAGACTGCAGCCCCCGAGGCGGTGTCTAGCCACCAGTCCTCGATCGGCGCAGTTGGCTCCGAGCTAAGGGTCAGAGCTAACGCGGGCGCGGCCTCCAGGGCACTGTTCGGTGGCAGAGTTAGGTCATGCCCATCATGATAGTGCGGCGCGCCCGGCTGCGGTTCGAATCCGTCGAAAATCAAGTCTCCGCGGATGTCAACCGTGTAGTTCAAGCTTCCAAATCTGACCTGATGGTCAGGGGCGTAGCTTTCAATCTGCTCCAGATGGCCAAGCGAATTGGCCCGCAGTGCAAAGCCGCCGAATACGAAGATCTGTCCGGGGAGAAAAGTCTCACCCTGGACCGCATCGCTGTCGATGATAGGAGAAGCCATCGGGCCTAAAGATGACGACACAGAGGAACTCTCAATGAAAGCACCAATGTCGGTGTCAAAACCGGCGGATCTCGGATAGGGGGTCCCGAACTGTGCGTCTAGGCGGATAGTAACAGGAGACGAGGGACTCAATGTTTTTACCCAGGTTTGGGCCCTCTCGATGGAGGTAAAACCCTACTCCTGCTTGATTAATATTGATGATATGGGTAGTACAAGAGTAGATCTACCACGAGATCAGAGAGGCTAAACCCTAGAAGCTAGCCTATGGTATGATTGTTGTTGTCCTACGGACTAAACCCTCCGGTTTATATAGACACCGGAAGGGGCTAGGGTTACACAGAGTCGGTTACAATGGGAGGAGATCTAAATATCCGTATTGCCAAGCTTGCCTTCCACGCCAAGGAAAGTCCCATCCGGATACGGGACGAAGTCTTCAATCTTGTATCTTCATAGTCCAACAGTCCGGCCAAAGGTCATAGTCCGGCTGTCCGGACACCCCCTAATCCAGGACTCCCTCAGAGAGCTCGTCAACCACCACCACCTTGCCCAGGATCTGGGACATCTGGCGGGTGACGGGCTCCGACCGAGCAATGTCGGGGAGACCGGCCACGAGAATCCAGGCGGCGTCTAGGACGGCCACCGCCTTCGCGTCGAGGATCGGCTTGGTGATGTTGACAACGAGCTGGTTGAGGGCGAGGGTGATCCGGCCACTGCAGGTGGCGTAACTATAGCTGACAGCGTCGGGGAAGACCACGGTAAAGATGTGGCCAGCGGTAGGGGTGACCATCCAGTCCCACTAGCGATGGTAGAGGTGGTTGAGCTCGGCCTCAATCATCTCCGGAGAGACCCCCCCCCCCCCCGGTCGACCACGGTGATGATCGCCTGGAGTGAGGGGGTGGGAGGCGGGATGTCAGGGATCTCGAGGTGGAAGAAGCCAAGCCCCTCGATACTGTGGTCGTACATCATGAGCTCCGACGTCACCGGACGATCCGGACACAGGAGGAAGGGATGGCCCGGATTTTTACAGACGTAGCAGCACTGGGGGTTAACGCAGTTGACTTGCGAGTGACCCGCCACCCCAAAATTGAAGCAGGGGGCGAGGGAGGTTGGAGACGGGCCCGGGGCGGCAGAGGTACTCGGGGCTGCCGGAGGAGCGAGGCTTGGTTACCCCAGCACTGACCGCGGCGCTTCTTCTTCTTGGCGGGTCCTTAGCGGCCGCGGGACGGGCCGCCGCTCGGGGTAGCCGTGGAGGACGGAGCCGAAGGTGCGGCGCGTGGGGCAGGACGTACTTCAGGGGAGCGGGGGCGGTCGGCTGTGCATGGGAACAGGGGGACGGAGGATGCGTCGAGCGAGACGGGTACGGGCTTCGGCCGCGCCGAGGGGCCGGGGACGGCGAGCGGCGCCGGGTGTGCCAGTCCCCAGACACCACCGGGCGGGGAGAGGGGGACCTGCCCCGGTTGTCGTCGTGGGCCGGGGAGCGCCGGTCATCGCGTCGACCGTCACGGAGCTCCTGCAGCTCGTGATGAAGCTCTTCCTCGCGGTGCAGCGCGTCGGGAGATGGACGGGGGGATCACGACGATCATCTCCGCGCCGCTTGTGCCGGACCTCGCCGTTGTCCCACTCGCGCGGCATGGCCGGCCGCGGCGAAGGTGGGGAAGGAGGGGACGAGGCCGCGACGGGGATCGGCGGGGAGGGAGGAGGGAGCGCAGGGTCGTGCGAGAGAGTTGGAAAGGAGCCGGGAGTGTCGAGCGTGGCGGCGGGGAGGGGAAACGAGGCGGCTGGGAGCCCTCGCGGTAGCCAAATCGAGGCAACCGATGATGCGGGCCTAGGGCATGGGGGCGGCCCACCCACCGCAGGCCAGCCCAGCCGAGGCGTTGTGGACCCACCTAGCACGAATGACAGATGGGCCAGACCGCGGCACAGAATGCCCTGAGCGGCTAACACGCGACCCAGGGAGCAACGGGGGGGAGAAACCTGTAGGGTTTCCCCTCGACAGGCAGGAGGCGCCACCGCCGCCACCGACACGCCGTCGGAGAGGGACAACCAGGGACGTCGCAGGGTGAGGGAGCCCGGAAGCGTAGCGAGGAGGACCCGAAGGTGGCGATGAACGGGCGAAAGGGGGAGGAGCGAGCAACCGGGGCCAAGGGAACCGGGCCATGGCGTGTCGCCGGCGACGCCGGAGCCGTCACTGGGCGCAGGCCAGCCGACGGGTGGTGCCACGACGAGCGGGCGGAGCCCCGGTCGGAGCGGCCGACCACGCCCCAGGATCGAACGCGCCGGCGGCAAGCACCCCCGTCCCTCAAGGCCACGCCTTGCGTCCCAACGGCCCGAGCGGAACTCGAGGGAGGCGTCAGCGACCGCAACAGCCGTGAGCCGGTGGCAGAACCCTGCACTTGGGGGCTGAGCCACCGACCTGGCCGGGTGCTACCTCTTGAGCATGCGTTGGTTTTTCCTTGAAGAGGAAAGGGTGATGCAACAAAGTAGCGTAAGTATTTCGCTCAGTTTTTTAGAACCAATGTATCAATCCAGTAGGAGGATACACGCAAATCGCCTAGTACCTGCACAAACAAGTAAGAACCTTGCAACCAACGCGATAAAGGGGTTGTCAATCCCTTCACGGCCACTTGCAAAAGTGAGATCTGATAGAGATAATAAGATAAATATTTTTGGTATTTTTGTTGTATAGATTGGAAAGTAAAGATTGCAAAATAAAATAGATCTGAAACTTATATGATGGAAAATAGACCCGGGGGCCATAGGTTTCTCTAGTGGCTTCTCTCAAGATAGCATATTCTACGATGGGTGAACAAATTATTGTCGAGCAATTGATAGAAAAGCGCATAGTTATGAGAATATCTAGGCATGATCATGTATATAGGCATCATGTCCGTGTCAAGTAGGCCGAAACGATTCTGCATCTACTACTATTACTCCACACATCGACTGCTATCCAGCATGCATCTAGAGTATTAAGTTCATAAGAACAAAGTAACGCATTAGGGAAGAAGACATGATGTAGAGGGATAAACTCAAGCAATATAATATAAACCCCATCTTTTTACCTCGATGGCAACAATACAATATGTGTCATTTCCCCTGCTGTCACTGGGATCGAGCACCGCAAGATTGAACCCAAAGCTAAGCACTTCTCCCCTTGCAAGAAAGATCAATCTAGCAGGACAAACCAAACTGATAATCCGAAGAGACTTGCAAAGATATCAAATCATGCATATAAGAATTCAGAGAAGATTCAAATATTGTTCATAGATAAACTTGATCATAAACCCACAATTCATCGGATCTCGACAAACACGCCGCAAAAAGTTATTACATCGAATAGATCTCCAAGAAGATCGAGGAGAACTTTGTATTGAGATCCAAAGAGAGAGAAGAAGCCATCTAGCTAATAACTATGGACCCGAAGGTCTGTGGTAAACTACTCACACATCATCGGAGAGGCTATGGTGTAGATGTAGAAGCCCTCCATGATCGATTCCCCCTCCGGCAGAGCGCCGGAAAAGGCCCTAAGATGGGATCTCACGGGTACAGAAGGTTGCAGCAGTGGAAATAGGGTTTCGTGGTGCTCCTGGATGTTTTTGGGGTATATGAGTATATATAGGCGAAAGAAGTAGGTCGGTGGAGCCACGAGTGGCCCACGAGGGTGGAGGCGCGCCTACCCCCTGGGCGCGCCCTCCTACCTCGTAGCCGCCTCATTGCTTCCTTGACGTCCACTCCAAGTCTCCTGGATTGCGTTTGTTCCAAAAACAACTCTCCCAAAGGTTTCATTCTGTTTGGATTCCGTTTGATATTCCTTTTGTGCGAAGCACTAAAATAGGCAAAAAAACAACAATTTGCACTGGGCCTCCGGTTAGTAGGTTAGTCCCAAAAATAAGTGCATAATAAAGCCCATTAAACATCCAAAACAGATAATATAATAGCATGGAACAATCAAAAATTATAGATACGTTGGGGACGTATCAAGCATCCCCAAGCTTAATTCCTGCTCGTTCTCGTGTAGGTAAATGATAAAAACAGAATTTTTGATGTGGAATGCTACCTTGCATAATTCTCAATGTAATTTTCTTTATTAAGGCATGAATGTTCAGATCCTAAAGATCAAGACAAAAGTTTAATATTGACATAAGAGTAATAATACTTCAAGCATACTAATAAAGCAATCATGTCTTCTCAAAATAACATGGCCAAAGAAAGTTATCCCTACAAAATCATATAGTCTGGCTATGCTTTATCTTCATCACACAAAATATTTAAATCATGCACAACCCCGATGACAAGCCAAGCAATTGTTTCATACATTTGATGTTCTCAAAAAATTTCAATCTTCACGCAATACATTAGCATGAGCCATGGACATAGCACTATATGTGGAATAGAATGGTTGTTGTGGAGAAGACAAAAAGAAGAAGATAGTCTCACATCAACTAGGCGTATCAACGGGCTATGGAGATGCCCATTAATGGATATTAATGTGAGTGAGTAGGGATTGCCATGCAACGGATGCAGTAGAGCTATAAGTGTATGAAAGCTCAACAAAAGAAACTAAGTGGGTGTGCATCCAACTCGCTTGCTCACGAAGACCTAGGGCAATTTGAGGAAGCCCATCATAGGAACATACAAGCCAAGTTCTATAATGTAAAATTCCCACTAGTATATGAAATTGATAACATAGGAGAATCTCTATCATGAAGATCATGGTTCTACTTTGAAGCACATGTGTGGTAAAAGGATAATAACATTGTCCCTTCTCTATTTTTCCCTCATTTTTCTGTTGGGCCTTTCTCCTTTTTTATGGCCTCATTTCTTTTTTTTAGTCCTGAATCTCATCCCGACTTGTGGGGGAATCATAGTCTCCATCATCCTTTCCTCACTGGGACAATGCTCTAATAATGATGATCATCGCACTTTTATTTACTTACAACTCAATACTTAGAACAAAATATGACTATGTGAATGCCTCTGGCGGTGTACCAGGATATGCAATGAATCAAGAGTGACATGTATGAAAGAATTATAAAGGTGGCGTTACCACAAATACGATGTCAACTACATGATCATGCAAAGCAATATGACAATGATGGAGCGTGTCATAATAAACGAAACGGTGGAAAGTTGCATGGCAATATATCTCGGAATGGCTATGGAAATGCCATAATAGGTGGGTATGGTGGCTGTTTTGAGGAAGGTATATGGTGGGTGTATGATGCCGGCGAAAGGTGTTCGGTATTAGAGAGGCTAGCAATGGTGGAAGGGTGAGAGTGCGTATAATCCGTGGACTCAACATTAGTCATAAAGAACTCACATACTTATTGCAAAAATCTATTAGTTATCAAAACGAAGTACTACGCGCATGCTCCTAGGGGGATAGATTGGTAGGAAAAGACCATCGCTCGTCCTCGACCGCCACTCATAAGGAAGACAATCAATAAATAAATCATGCTCCGACTTCATCACATAACGATTCACCATACGTGCATGCTACGAGAATCACAAACTTTAACACAAGTATTTCCCAAATTCACAACTACTCAACTAGCACGACTCTAATATCACCATCTTCATATCTCAAAACAATCATAAAGAATCAAACTTCTCATAGTATTCAATGCACTTTATATGATAGTTTTTATTATACCTATCTTGGATGCTCATCACTTTAGGACTAAAATTTTAACCAAAGCAAATTACCATGCTGTTCTAAAAGACTCTCAAAATAATATAAGTGAAGCATGAGAGATCAATAATTTCTATAAAATAAAACCACCACTGTGCTCTAAAAAGATATAAGCAAAGCACTAGAACAAAATTATCTAGCTCAAAAGATATAAGTGAAGCACATAGAGTATTCTAGTAAATTCTGATTCATGTGTGTCTCTCCAAAAGGTGTGTACAGCAAGGATGATTGTGGTAAACTAAAAAGCAAAGACTCAAATCATACAAGACGCTCCAAGCAAAACACATATCATGTGGTGAATAAAAATATAGCCTCAAGTAAAGTTACCGAGGGACGAAGACGAAAGAGGGGATGCCTTCCGGGGCATCCCCAAGCTTAGGCTTTTATTTGTACTTGAATTTTACCTTGGGGTGACTTGGGCATCCCCAATATTAGGCTATTGCCACTCCTTATTCCATAATCCATTAAATCTTTTACCCAAAACTTGAAAACTTCACAACACAAAACTCAACAGAAAATCTCATGAGCTTCGTTAGCGAAATAAAACAAACCACAACTTTAAGTTACTGTAATGAACTCATTCTTTATTTATATTGGTGTTAAACCTACTGTATTCCAACTTCTCTATGGTTCATACCCCCCGATACTAGCCATAGATTCATCAAAATAAGCAAACAACACACAAAAAACAGAATCTGTCGAAAACAGAACAACCTGTAGTAATATGTAACAAACGCGAACTTCTTTAACTCAGAAAACACCACAAAAATAGGAAGACCTAGATAATTTGATTATTGATCTACTGCAATTTGAATCAGTATTTTATCACTTTCTGGTGATTTTTAACAATTGTTTTCGTAAGCAGAAAGTTTCTAACTTTTCAGCAAGATCAAATAATTATCACCCAAGAAGATCCTATAGGTTTTACTTGGCACAAACACTAATTAAAACATAAAATCACATTTATCGAGAGGCTATATGAAATATTTATTACTAAACAGGAACAAAAATCAAGGAATAAAAATAAAATTGGGTTGCCTCCCAACAAGCGTTATCCTTTAACGCCCCTAGCTAGGCATAAAAACAAGAATAGATCTAGGTATCATCATCTTTGGTATGCAATCCATAAGTGGCTCTCATAATAGATTCATAAGGTAATTTAATTTTCTTCCTAGGAAAGTGTTCCATGCCTTTCCTTAATGGAAATTGGAATCTAATATTCCATTCCTTCATATCAATAATTGCACCAATCATTCTAAGGAAAGGTCTACGAAGAATAATAGGACATGTAGGATTGCAATCTATATCAAGAACAATGAAATCTACGGGCACATAATTCCTATTTGCAACAATAAGAACATCATTAAACCTTCCCATAGGTTTCTTAATCGTGGAATTCGCAAGATGCAAATTTAAAGAACAATCACCAAATTCGCGGAAACCTAATACATCACACAAAGTTTTTGGAATCGTGGAAACACTAGCACCCAAATCACACAAAGCATAGCATTCATGATCTTTAATTTTAATTTTAATAGTAGGTTCCCACTCATCATAAAGTTGTCTAGGGATAGAAACTTCTAATTCAAGTTTTTCTTCATAAGATTGCATTAAAGCATCAACGATGTGTTTAGTAAAAGCTTTATTTTGACTATAAGCATGAGGAGAATTTAGCACAGATTGTAGCAAGGAAATACAATCTATCAAAGAGCAATTATCATAATTGAATTCATTGAAATCCAAAATAGTGGGTTCATTGCTATCTAAAGTTTTGACCTCTTCAATCCCACTTTTACCAATTTTTGCATCAAGATCTAAAAACTCTGAATCATTGGGACGCCTTTTAACTAAAGTTGACTCATCTCCAGTCCCATCATTATCAAGATTCATATTGGAAAACAAAGATTTAATAGGATATACATCAATCACTTTTAGATCTTCATCATTATTATCATGAAAACTAGAAGAACACGCTTTCACAAAGCAATCCTTTTTAGCACGCATCCTAGCAGTTCTTTCTTTGCACTCATCAATGGAAATTCTCATGGCTTTGAGAGACTAATTTATATCATGCTTAGGTGGAATAGATCTAAGTTTCAAAGAATCAACATCAAGAGAAATTCTATCCACGTTCCTAGCCAACTCATTAACCTTAAGCAGTTTTTCTTCAAGCAAAGCATTGAAACTCTTTTGTGAATTCATAAATTCTTTAACACTAGTCTCAAAATCAGAGGGCATCTTATTAAAATTTCCATAGGAGTTGTTGTAGGAATTACCATAATTATTAGAGGAATTACTAGGGAACGGCCTAGAAAAGTTTCCTCTATACGCGTTGTTACCAAAATTGTTCCTACGAACAAAATTCATATCCATAGATTCATTATTGTTCTCAATCAAAGTAGACAAAGTCATATCATTAGGATCAGAAGAAACACTCTTATTAGCAAACAATTTCATGAGTTCATCCATCTTTCCACTCAAAACATTAATCTCTTCAATTGCATGAACCTTTTTACTAGTAGATCTTTCGGTGTGCCATTGAGAATAATTAACCATAATATTATATAGGAGTTTGGTAGCTTCTCCTAAAGTGATTTCCATAAAAGTGCCTCCCACGGCCGAATCTAAAAGATTTCTAGAAGCAAAATTCAATCCATTATAAATTTTTGGTATAATCATCCATAAATTCAAGCCATGTGTAGGGCAATTACGTATCATTAATTCCATCCTCTCCCAAGCTTGTGCAACATGCACATGATCAAGTTGCTTAAAATTCATAATATCGTTTCTAAGAGAGATGATCTTAGTGGGAGGAAAATACTTAGAGATAAAAGCATCTTTGCACTTATTCAATGAATCAATACTATTTTTAGGCAAAGAAGAGAACCAGGTTTGAGCACGATCTCTAAGCGAAAACGGAAATAGCTTCAATTTAACAATATCATTATCCACATCTTTCTTCTTTTGCATATCACACAAATCAACAAAGTTGTTTAGATGAGTAGCGGCATCTTCACTAGGAAGGCCAGAAATTTGATCTTTCATGACAAGATTCAACAAGGCATCATTAATTTCACAAGATTCAGCATTGGTAATAGGAGAAATCGGAGTGCTAAGAAAATCGTTGTTGTTGGTATTGGAAAAGTCACACAATTTAGTATTGTCTTGAGCCATTGTGACAAGCAAGCGATCCAACACACAAGCAAACAAGAAGCAAGCGAAAAGAGGCGAACGGAAAAAGGGCGATAAAGCGACAAGGGTGAAGTGGGGGAGAGGAAAACAAGAGGCAAATGGCAAATAGTGTAATGCGAGGGATAAGAGTTTGTGATGGGTACTTGGTATGTCTTGACTTGTGCGTAGATCTCCTCGGAAACGGCGCCAGAAATGGCTCATTGTCGGGAGATCAAATCTTGACTTGACTTGGTGTACACCTTCCCGGCAACGGTGCCAGAAATCCTTCTTGCTATCTCTTGAGCATGCGCTGGTTTTCCCTTGAAGAGGAAAGGGTGATGAAGCAAAGTAGCGTAAGTATTTCCCTCAGTTTTTGAGAACCAAGGTATCAATCTAGTAGGAGGATACACACAAATCGCCTAGTACCTGCACAAACAAGTAAGAACCTTGCAACCAACGCGATAAAGGAGTTGTCAATCCCTTCACGGCCACTTGCAAAAGTGAGATCTGATAGAGATAATAAGATAAATATTTTTGGTATTTTTGTTGTATAGATTGGAAAGTAAATATTGCAAAATAAAATATATCGGAAACTTATATGATGGAAAATAGACCCGGGGGCCATAGGTTTCACTAGTGGCTTCTCTCATGATAGCATATTCTATGGTGGGTGAACAAATTACTGTCGAGCAATTGGTAGAAAAGCGCATAGTTATGAGAATATCTAGGAATGATCATGTATATAGGCATCACGTCCATGTCAAGTAGACCTAAACGATTCTGCATCTACTACTATTGCTCCACACATCGACCGCTATCCGGCATGCATCTAGAGTATTAAGTTCATAAGAACAGAGTAACACATTAGGCAGGATGACATGATGTAGAGGGATAAACTCAAGCAATATGATATAAACCCCATCTTTTTATCCTCGATGGCAACAATACAATACGTGTCGTTTCCCCTGTTGTCACTGGGATCAAGCACCGCAAGATTGAACCCAAAGCTAAGCACTTCTCCCATTGCAAGAAAGATCAATCTAGTAGGCCAAACCAAACTAATAATTCGAAGAGACTTGCAAAGATATCAAATCATGCATATAAGAATTCAGAGAAGATTCAAATATTGTTCATAGATAAACTGGATCACAAACCCACAATTCACCGGATCTCGACAAACACACCGCAAAAAGTTATTACATCGAATAGATCTCCAAGACGATCGAGGAGAACTTTGTATTGAGATCCAAAGAGAGAGAAGAAGCCATCTAGCTAATAACTATGGGCCCGAAGGTCTGTGGTAAACTACTCACACATCATCGGAGAGGCTATGGTGTTGATGTAGAAGCCCTCCGTGATCGATTCCCCCTCCGGCAGAGCGCAGGTTGCGGCAGTGGAAATAGGGTTTCGTGGTGCTCCTGGATGTTTTTGGGGTATATGAGTGTATATAGGAGAAACAAGTAGGTCGGTGGAGCCACGAGGGGCCCACAAGGGTGGGGGGTGCGCCTACCCCCCTGGGCGTGCCCTCCTACCTCGTGGCCGCCTCGTTGCTTCCTTGACGTCCACTCCAAGTCTCCTGGATTGCGTATGTTCCAAAAACGACTCTCCCGAAGGTTTCATTCCGTTTGGATTCCGTTTGATATTCCTTTTCTGCGAAACACTAAAATAGGCAAAAAAACAACAATTTGCACTGGGCCTCCGGTTAGTAGGTTAGTCCCAAAAATAATATAAAAGTGCATACACATCCAAACCAGATAATATAATAGCACGGAACAATCAAAAATTATAGATACGTCGGCGTGACGGGGAGCGGCGGGAGAGGGGAAGGGGTGCCCGGCGGGGGAGGGTAGCGGATCCTCGTTCGCGAGGTCCGCCCACCGGATGCGAGGCGTAGGGGCAGGGGCGAGCGGGGGTGCGGCGGCACGGCCGCCGCGGGCGGCGCCGGCGGCGGAGGAGGGGCGAGGATGCCGGAGCTGCGTCGGGGCTGGAGGAGGCGGCGGGGGGAACCCGCGCCGTGGGTGGGGACGGGTCGCCGTCGCCATCGCGAGGGCAAGCCGTCGCCATCTTCTTTTCTCCCTGAATGGAATTTTTGCCCTGTGAGGGAATCCAAAGAAGCACTCGATAAAAGCAACCAGGATGGCATTCTGATATATCAAAATGGCAACGTTTATTTTTTAATGGTACTCCAATGAGTGTAGATGGGTAATAAATTTAGAATACAGACATTTGTTTTTTTATCATCATATTTAATACAATAACAATTTAGGAAATTGCAGGGATTTGTCTGGCTATTTTTTCTTTCACTTTATGCTCTCGTGGAACGGTAAAGACCTAGCGAAGCAGGTTTGTGCGGTGAGTTTTGTGCGTTACACATGTTTTTAAACCTTCCATGTGAAATATTCGTGCTAACAACATATATTTCCTTTTGCAGGATGGGTATGAGTTGAGGAAGTAGTTTTTTATTATACTTGCTCAAACATCGTGCGAATGAAACTAAAGACAACTTGCCTGATATTTTGCGAGAATTTCTTAATCGCATCAAGCATATTTCAATAATTTGTAATAGATTTTTAGTCGGATCATCACTTTATATGTATACATTGTCAATTTGCTATCTTGTTATCAGTTTACATTACACGTGAAGTGGACTTCAATTATTATGCAATTATGATCGTGTTATATTGTCTTACCTGTGAAATTTAGCATGCATTATCTTTATATAACTTTAGTAAACTATTTTATATAACTTCAACAAACTAGTTTAGAAGCCCGTGGCAACGCACGGGCATTCTACTTGTCACTCTCAAAAATTTACTTAATAGAACTATTCGTCACTCTCCGATGAAAATCTATAAAGTCAAACATGGCATTCACATAAGCAATCATTTCAGAGAACCAAAATAACATGCACACAAAAAAGATTCGGAAAAACCAAATGAAAATCCAACAGACTCAACTATCACAAAATTTTCTAAGTGCGGCACAACATAGGCATGGGGTTCAAAATTTGTGATCTGAAGCATAGTGCATACAAGGCATACGAGTAAAACTACTATGGACAGATCCTAAGTGTGTGAAAATTATTGTGACAATGGTCTAGGTGGTAGGGTTTGGCTACGGTGACAAACTGCAAAAAGAAACAACTTAATGGGAACTACGGTTTAGGAGATATGGCCAATTGAAGTTCGAATACGAATCTGAATAAAGTTCAAATTTGAATCTGACAAAAGTTTACAAAAATGATACTGGTGGATAGATCTAAACAATACGAAGAATTTGCCACTGGATTCATGAAATTTGGACCTATGGTTAAAAAGTTGTGGCTATTCTAAGTTTAGGGGCTAATATGCTAATTCTAGGGACTGAATGGTGAAGAAAAGTAATCACGAATAGGTCCTAGCCATGTCGCAGATTTCTATAGGCTCCCAGTTGTTCGCTGCGAGGCTTACAGGGCGAATAGCTGCTAAATAGGGAAAACAGCAACCACGGCTAAATAAAAGGAAAACCGGAGACCGGTTTTCACTGAAATCGCATGGTTTAAAAAAACCTCGGTAGATCGATCTAAACAAAAAAACTAATAGAACTGGTTGGGCAGGGCGATCAGCTTATAGCGAGCGACGACGGTGAACAGGGGCGGCGACGGTGGCGCTGGCGTCAAGCGGCGGACGGGGCGGCGGGCGAGGAGACGAACGGGACGGGCGCGACGTCGGGGGTCCGGTGGTGGTGACAGCGCGCGTCGGGGTGGTCGGGGTTGTGCTGCGCGAGGACGGCGGCTCCGTGCTCCGACGAGGACGCAGGTCGTCAGGGTGGTGTCTCCGGCGAGCCTAGTGGCAAAGCAACATGTCAACGAGATGCGGTAGATTGAGAGAATGAGATTAATAGAGAGAGTGGAGGCCGGGGTGGTCTACGGGCGACAAAAACGACGGCGAGGTCCTCCGGCTCCGATGAGATCCAACTGACGAATGCGGCGGCTATGATGAGCGAGGGGGCGAGCGAAGTGGCAGAATCGAACGAGGGGCGTCGGGGGCATTTATAGGCGCGAGGAGGGGCTACGGAGTCACGCGGATGATGCTTATCCCGAGAGCAATGGCGCCGGTCGTTGCGGGAGCTCGGGCGCCTGCTTATCCAGCGGGAGGTTAGGGACGAAGGGTTGCGGATGAGCGAGGCGTAATGCCTCGGGCGGCTTGTGCGTGCTGCGCTGGCCTCCTGGCGCTCGCCTGGCTGGCTGCTGGCTGCCCTGGTGCTTCGGCTGGGCCGCCTGGCCAGCCGGATTTTTTCTCTCTTTTTTTAACACTTAGGAAAACAAACAAACTGAATAATAATAAAAAATTATATAGGCATATTATATACCAAATTGTTTAGAAAAAAACAATATTAAGATGAACTATTTTTCAAGTTCAAATAAATTCCACAAAAATTCATAAATGTCAAAGAGTGCTACTCTTGCTTTTAAAATCAAAAAAATCATTTTTTAAATACCAAAATGATTTCAAATTTATTTTCTCCTAATTTAATATTGAAGGGAATCATTTTACCCTTATTTCCATTTATTTATTTTTAGGAGAAAAATAATTTGAATAGAAACCCAAATAACTCCCAATTGGATTTGAATTTGAATTTCAAACCAATTTCGTTTCTTTTCTGTTTTCCCTTGGCCAATTTATATTTCAAATGCCCTCTAAATTTTGAAGTGTCATATTTCTTCTCTCATTTTGAATAGTTTTCAGAGGATTTGAAACTGGAAATTCAAACAACTTCAAATGGAAAAATAAGTTTCAAATAACTTCAAAGTGTCTTCCAAATTATTTATTTGAAACTTCCAACTCTCTTCCTTTGAATTTGAAGAATTCATTTTATCTCCTCTCACGAACTCATTGAGTTGCTTAAAGTTTTCTAAATTTGAAATGTTTCAAATGGAATTCAAATCATTTTCAAAACCCCTTTTCATTTCTTTAAATAGAAGAAGTCATATTATCTTCACTCTAGGGTTTTGTGATGAAATGAATTTGAATTCATGGAGATCAAAAAAAATGCAAGATGAAAGTTTTGGGAAAGTCCTTTTATTCCCTCTCATTCAACTTACAAAAAGTTTCAATTTCCACTCAATTTCACACAATCAATCACACAACAAACAAACAATCATAATTAATTATTTAATATAGCATTCTAAAATTTAGAATTTTGGGATGTTACAATTAGGGAGTGGCATGATCTCATGGTTTAAGGAACAGATACTTGACATGAAGAAAGCTATAGCAATTAAACTAAGTGATACGATCATATGCTAAGCTTACGATTGGGTTTGTCCATCACATCATTCTCCCAATGATGTGATCCCGTTATTAAATTACAACTCATGTCTATGGTTAGGAAACCTTAACCATATTTAATCAATGAGGTAGTCTAGTAGAGGCTCACTAGGGACACGGTGTCTGTTTATGTATCCATACATGTATTTGAGTTTCCGGTCAATACAATTATAGCACGGAGAACAAATATTTATCAAGAACAAGAAATATGATAATAACAACTTCATTAGTGCCTTTAGGGCATATTTCCAATAGTTATATCAGAAATGCCAATCAAAGGGCACCCTTCTTCATCAACTGTTCTAACTGATCAATGCTCAATAGGAGACCTCTTCTCCCAGTGCATACAGTTATGTTAGAGAAACCCATATACAAATTGAAATATGATAGATAAACAACTAATATTGTAAATTATTGCAACACATAGCATATTTGTATGGAACCTTGCCATGATTCATAAAAGGTAAACTATACAGCCTACAACCAGCACCACGTTACACTAGTAACTTTATCAATGCCAACATCAGTTAGAAGCAACACTGTTATGTGTTATGAAATTATGTGGTTAGATTTTTATGTAACTAAATAATAAAAATGATGACAATCCTAGGTTGAGACTTGTTTTAGAGGTCGTGTCAATTGATAACCCACAAGTATAGGGGATCGCAACAGTTTTCGAGGGTAGAGTATTCAACCCAAATTTATAGATTCGACACAAGCGGAGCCAAAGAATATTTGAAGGTATTAGCAGCTCAGTTGTCAATTCAATTACACCTGGATATTAATTATCTGCAGTAAGTGATCTGTAGCAAAGTAGTTTGATAGTTTTGATAGTAGTGATAGCAGCAACGGTAACAGTAACAGTGATAACAATAATTTTGTAGCAAGTGTAATAGTGATGATAGCAGTAGTAACTCAGCAAAAACAATATAAGGTAAATTCGTAGGCATTTGATCGGTGACTTGTTGGATGATATTCATCATGTGACAGTTATAACCTAGGGCGATACGGCAATAGCTCCAGTTCATCGATATAATGTAGGCATGTATTCCGTAAATAATCAGTCATGCTTTATTAAAAGAGCTTGCATGACATCTTTTGTCCTACCCTCCCTTGGCAGTGGGGTCCATATTGGAAACTAAGGGATATTAAGGCCTCCTTTTAATAGAGAACCGGAACAAAGCATTAACACATAGTGAATACATGAACTCCTCAAACTACGGTCATCACGGGGAGTGGGCCCGGTTGTTGTCACTCCGGGTTGCTGGGTCATAACACGTAGTAGGTGACTATAACTTGCAAGATCGAATCTAAAACATGGATATAATGATGAATTCATAAACGGTTCAGACCTGAGTTCATGGCACCCGGGCCCAAAGTGACAAGCATTAAGCATGGCAAAGTCATAGCAACATCAATCTAAGAACATAGTGGATACTAGGGATCAAGCCCTAACAAAACTAACTCGATTACATGATGAATCTCATCCAACTCCTCACCGACCAGCGAGCCAATAAAGGAATTACTCACTCCCGGTGGGGAGCATCATGGAATTGGCGATGGAGATGGGTTGGCGATGATGAAGAACGAAGATCCCCCTCTCCGGAGCCCCAAACGGACTCCAGATCTGCCCTCCTGAGGAAGAATAGGGCTTGGCAGCGGCTCCGTCTCGTGGATCACGATAATTCTTTCTCCCTGATTTTTTTTCTAGAATAATGTGATTTTATAGTATCAGTGTAACACCCCAGATGTAACTTGCCATATTTGTAACTCCAACTCTTGCCATTTTCGGCAATGTGATATGATATTCCCTCCGTGGTTGGGTTTTCCTTCTTTTGCATTTTGTTCATGCCATGCATTTCATATCATGTCATCATGTGCATCGCATTCGCATTCGTGTTCGTTTTATGAATCCGAGCATTTTCCCCGTTGTCCGTTTTGCAATCCGGCACTCCTATGTTCCCCGGCGTCCCCTTTTACCTTTTTCCATGAGCGGGTATTAAACTTTCTCAGAATGGACAGAGGTTTGCCAAGCGGCCTTGGTATAGCACCGGTAGGCCGCCTGTCAAGTTTCGGGTCATTCGGAGGTCGTTTGATACTCCAACGGTTAACCGGGTAACCGTGAAAGCCTCTTGTGGGTTGCAGCCCAAAACCCCTTCAAAACAGCCCAATAACCCATCTAAGTCACTCCCATGTCCATCGCCGTTCGATCACGATCGTGTGGCCGCAAACCGTGCTCAATTTGGAGCCTCCTAGCTCCTCCTACCTATAAATATACCCTCTCCCCCGAAATTTCGGATCACTCCACCCCTAACCCTAGGCAAATCCCCTCTCCGCGCGCCGGACATCGTCCGCCGGCGCCGGACACGTCCGCCGCCGGCCGCGCGGTCAATCAGCGGCCGACACGTGTCCCGGCCCGGTCCCCAGTTCGCCGCCTCCCACCGCGGCCCGCCGAAGCCCGGGGAGGGCCCCCGCGGCCCAGCCGCTCCCCGCGCGCCCCGGCGCGCCCCGCCGCGGCTCCGCCGCCTCGCGCCTCCGTCGCCCGCGCCGCGCACCGCCGCGCCTCCCCGCGCCCGCCGGCGACCTCCTCCGCCTCCCCGCGCCGGGATCCGGCCGGATCCGGCGAGATCCAGCCCGGATCCGCCATCTCCGGCGTCCCCACGCCCAACTCCGGTGAGCTCGCGCCGCCGCCTCGTTTTCCGCGCCGGGTCAACCCTAGATCTCGGAGGTCGAAATTCCTCTAAGTCATTTTTTCTGCAGATATTTTGTTGCATGTTCATCGCATCATAACGTGTTGCATACTGCTCCGTTTCGTCCGTGTAATATGTCGAATTGTTCGTCTCGATGAGTACATCATTTCACCTCATTGCATCATTTTCGGTTGAGCTCATCTTTGTGCCCGAAATGCTGTTAGAAAAGGGCTATGTGATGTTAGTTTCAGATCTGTTTCAGTAGATGCACTTTTGTCATTTTTGCCATGATTGATGTGTGCATCCTATGAACTGGAGTCCTACATGTGTTTTGTAATATGACATGCCATCTTTACAGGGGTGTATTCCATGTATTTTTGTGATCCTTGTGGTCACTAGCACAAGCATGCAAACTAGGGATCATATTGTTGCTGATTTCAGGGACTTGTAATTTCACTAAGTTCTTCCCTGCTGTTATTTTTATGCCATGTGTTCATGTTGTTTCAGAGAGATCTATGCCCGTTTTGAGCATAATCAGTAAGGGTGTTTTGAACATATGGATCTGCTCTATCCATCCATGCCTTTTTTTGTAATTATGGAGTGCCATAGCTTGAGTCAATCGAGCTCTACTTTTGCTATAAAATGTTACTGGCAGATTGTTTACATGTTATTCGATTTTGCCAAGCTTGTTGTAGTTGATCCTTGCATGCTATGATGTTGTTCTTGCCATGATTAGCTTCTATGTCATGTCTTCTTGGTGGGTGTATGCTTAGTTTATCATGAAATGCTCTGTAGTGAGTGCATCGAGATCGTAAACATGCCTACTTGCTATCTGTTTTTGACATGTCCAGTTTTTTGCTAAGTCTGAAAACTGTAACAAAACTTGCTTATTTGACATGGGTGCTATTATATTTTCTGGTCCTTTTGGGCTCATGGTCAGCAGGGGACTTTTGTTCAATGCTTTGAGTAGATTCATGCCATGCCATATTTTGCTATGTCCTGTTCCCGTAGCAGGTTTTTTCCTTGCTCTAAACATGTCATCCTGATGTTAATTTCTGGCATGTTGATTTCACTAAGTCTGTGAACCTGTTATCTTTTGCACTTTTGCCATGCTTGTTTGAAGCTGCTATTGTGTGATTTAGCCATAGCTCAGTGTTCATCTTTTGTCGAGCATCTTGAGTAGATCACTTACATATGCTTTTCTGATATGTTTGGATGCAGTAGCTTAATTTCTTGTTGCATGCTAAGTGGCATCATGCTGTTAAATGCAGATATATGTCATTCTTGTTTTGCTTGTCATTCGCAAACCGTGCATCCGATTCCGGTGATCTTTATATCGATTTCAACCGAAATCACCTCACCTTTCCAGTGGCATACTTGGTTTTCCAAGATTATGCCTTATTCATCTTTTCCTTCCGGAGCACGCATATGCAATGCATACCACATCTCGCATATCATGCCATGTTTTGCATCATGTTGATTGCGCATTGCATCGTGGTTGATAGTTGTTCCTTTGCTTGTGCTATTGTTTTGGGTAGAGCCGGGAGACGAGTACATGAACGAGGAACCTGTTGAGAACACTTACGAGGATCAAGCTTTCGACAACCCTGAGAACTTTGCATGCAAGATGACCATACCCTCGAAATCACTTCTATCTTTGCTTGCTAGTTGCTCGCTCTTTTGCTATGCCTATGCTGCGATACCTACCACTTGCTATATCATGCCACCCATATTGCCATGTCAAACCTCTAACCATCCTTTCCTAGCAAACCGTTGATTGGCTATGTTACCGCTCTGCTCAACCCCACTTATAGCGTTGCTAGTTGCAGGTGAGGATGAAGTTGGTTCCATGTTGGAACATGATTATTTTGGGATATCACAATATCTCTTATTTAATTAATTCATCTATATACTTGGTTAAGGATGGAAGGCTCGGCCTTATGCCTGGTGTTTTGTTCCACTCTTGCCACCCTAGTTTCCGTCATACCGGTGTTATGTTCCTTGATTTTGCGTTCCTTACACGGTTGGGTGAATTATGGGACCCCCTTGATAGTTCACCTTGAATAAGACTCCTCCAGCAAGGTCCAACTTTGGTTTTACCATTTGCCACCTAAGCCTTTTTCCCCCGGGTTTTCGCGAGCCCGAGGGTCATCTTTATTTTAACCCCCGGGCCAGTGCTCCTCTGAGTGCTGGTCCAAACTAGAGCACCGTGCGGGGCCGTCCCTTGGCAACTTGGATTATGTTGGTACCTGTATGCTTAGCTTATCCGTTGTGCCCTGAGAACGAGATATGTGCAGCTCCTATCGGGATTTGTCGGCACGGTCGGGTGGTCTTGCTGGTCTTGTTTTACCGTTGTCGAAATGTCTTGTAGTCCGGGATTCCGAGGCTGATCGGGTCTTCCCGGTAGAAGGAATATCCTTCGTTGACCGTGAGAGCTTATAATGGGCTAAGTTGGGACACCCCTGCAGGGTATTATCTTTCGAAAGCCATGCCCGCGGTTATGAGGCAGATGGGAATTTGTTAATGTCCGGTTGTAGAAAACCCGAAGTTGACCTTAATTAAAACACATCAACCGCGTGTGTAACCGTGATGGTCTCTTCTCGGCGGAGTCCGGGAAGTGAACACGGTGTTGGATTTATGTCTGATGTAGGTTGTTTCTAGGATCACTTCTTGATCACTTCTAGCTTCACGACCGTGGTTTGCTTCTCTTCTCGCTCACTTTTGCGTTGTTAGCCACCATATATGCTAGTCGCTTGCCGCAGCTCCACCTCATAACCCTATCCTACCTTTAAGCTTAAATAGTCTTGATCTCGCGGGTGTGAGATTGCTGAGTCCCCGTGACTCACAGATTCTACCAAAACAGTTGCAGGTGCCAACGACGCCAGTGCAGATGACGCATCCGAGCTCAAGTGGGAGTTCGACGAGGAACGTGGTTGTTACTATGTGTCTTTTCCTGATGATCAGTAGTGGAGCCCAGTTGGGACGATCGGGGATCTGTGTAGCATTTGGGGTAGTCTTCTTTCATTTTGGTTCCGTAGTCGGACCTTGAGTGTAATCTGAATGATGGATGTTTATTTATGTATTGTGTGAAGTGGCGACTGTAAGCCAACTATGTATCTTTTTCCCTTATGTATTACATGGGTTGTGTGAACATTACCTCACTTGCGACATTGCTTTCAATGCGGTTATGCCTCTAAGTCGTGCTTCGACACGTGGGAGATATAGCCGCATCGAGGGCGTTACAATCAGGGGGTCTTCAGTGGGGCCACCAAGTGGGTACAACCCACCTGGGCGCGCCAGGAGAGGGGGCACGCCCTGGTGGGTTGTGCCCAACTAGGGGCCCCTCTCTGGTGGGTCTTGGCTCCAGAAATTCTTATTATTGATATAAAAAATCCTTGCAAAGTTTTGTTCCATTTCGAGAACTTTTATTTATGCACAAAAACAACACCATGGTAGTTCTGCTGAAAACAGCGTCAGTCCGGGGTTAGTTTCATTCAAATCATGCAAATTAGAGTCCAAAACAAGAGGAAAATCGTGAGAAAAAGTAGATACATTGGAGACGTATCATAAATATACATAAACATACCAAAACCGAACAGTATTACATGCAAGCAATGTATTTCAGACCATACCAATGGCAGATGCGTATGTGGCAGTTCTTTCATGAAAAACATGCACTACAAAAAAAATACACTTCCGTGATGATACATGTTTGTCACAGTAGGTCGCGTTTTCTTTCATGCATGTACATCCATGACGATTTTATGATAGGATCAAGATAGTCATACATGTGCTGTCGTAGAAGTGTTCTATGACATTACCAAAATTATCATCACCGAAGTGTCCACTTCCATGACGATAAATCGCGCATCACAGAAGTGCTTTCGTCAAGGGTGACCGACACGTGGCATCCACCAAAACGGAACGCCGTTAAGCTATCGGGTCGGGTCTTGGATCCGATAACCCGTTAACAGCCCCGACCAATGGGGATTTTCCATGTGTAAAATCATCATTGGCTGGAGGAAACAAGTGCTCATCGCTGGGACAGATGTCATCCACTCATTGGACAGAAGGCGCCTATGATACATCGGCACGTGGCACGGCCCAACAGAGGCCCATTCCTGTGAAAAGGTCAGCCCGTTTGACTTGGTCAAAAGGTGGCGGGCCGGCCCATGGAAAGCATGTTAACTGCTTTTTCGCATATAGCTCATTTACAGCCCGTTAACCCAAGGCCCGTTACGCCCTATTCGAATTAGGCCCAGTAGCGTCATCTGGGCCATCCAATATGATTCTAGACCGTTTTCACTTCTGGCCCATGTACGGCCCATGACGTCTTTCGGCCCATATGAGGCCCTATGTAACTCTTGGCCTATTAACGGCCCGTGGTGAAACTGGCCCGTAATGAACAATGTATCACTTTACACCCATTAACGGCCCGTGGTGAAACTGGCCTGTAAAGAACAATGTATCACTTTATACCCATTAACGGCCCGTTATTCTGTTGGGCCGTTTCCAGCCCATGTTATCTTTCGGCCTTCTCAGAGCCCATTTATTCTTGGGCTATTTTCCAGCATTCGTTTACTTACGGCCCCTTACTGTCATTTTCTGCTTGTTGGCCAAATTCAGCCCGTGGTTACAGTCGGCCCGTTTGTGGTCCGTTAATACGTTGGGCCATTTTCATAGCGTCATCAAATACGGCCTATTAACGATGGCCCGTTATGGTCGGCCCATGAACGGACGATTCCAACTCTAGCCCGTTTACGGCCAGAATGCGGTCTGTTTGGCCCATGTTTGGCCAATCGATCATCGGCCCGTAGAAGGCCCATTGATGATACGGCCCATAGAAGGCCCATTGTTTCTACGGCCCGTAGAAGGCCCACTGTTTCTACGGCCCGTAGAAGGCCCACTGTTTATATGGCCCGTAAAAGGCCCACTGTTTCTACGGCCCGTAGGAGGCCCAGTGTCACTACAATAAATATTAGCCCATGGTTATTGTGGCCTAGTTTTAAAAAATAGGTTATTGCAGCCACTAGCAAACCGCAGAAAAAGAACTGCACTGTCTACAAGCAAACAAATAAACAAGACAACAAGGAAATAAATAAGCAAGCAACTCACACTAGGCTATCACGGCTATTACACATATTACATCCACTGGGCATCAAAGTTCGCCACCGGTGCAAATATAGGGAACACAACAACATATAAACACCGCAGCAAAACAAGTCCAGAACTGAAACCACTTCAGAAGAGCTCAAGAAACAATATCCTGGGTACCCATAATGCTGGCAAGATGCTTAGCAAGCTTATTAACTTTCTCTTGTTTGGCGCTTAAGTCCTCCAGCGCTTACTGTTGCACCAGAAAGTATGCATCTGAATTCTGCAGGGACATCCTCAGTCCTTCGGCTTCCTGTCGCATATCATCTGATCAATGTCTTTCAACTTGAAGTTGAGACTCAAGAAGCCGAACTGATTCAGCCAACGAGTTCGAAGAGCTGGTGCCAGCAGTGGTAGCCAGTAACTCGAACACTACATCAAGACAGGACTTTGAGGTTGTCTCAGTGTCTTCAATATAGTTTTTATCAGCTTTCTTGGAGACCAACAGGGATGTCTTACTATCTTGAACCTTATCTGTGTTACTTCCTTTACCATTGCATAACAGGGTACTCTTCTCCAATATTTTATCCGCATTCTAAAAGAGAAACAAACAAACACATCTCGGGTTTACAATGTAGTATATGAAACTCATTTTGGTAAACCAGTTCAGTAGTAAGGTGGACAGGATAACAACATGAAACAAACATATATCTATGTAGTATGGTCACTGTATGGTCTATATCATTCTAGTTTATGTTGCCAAATCAAGATAGATATAGTTTGAATCATATCTATATATCTATTTAAGACGAAGCAGCATAGACAAAATATAAGTGTGGGAAACTACACAGCAATAACAACACTTGTAATGTGCATGGCATGAGAACATAACTGTTTATTCAATTGAAACTGCAATCAACATAGAGCAAGTTACAACAGCAAACAGCCAAACACGTTGAAGAAACAGGTTTAAAACATACCTGTTGCGCCATTGGAGTTTCAATTGCATCCTTCAAATTTGAAGTTAGTTGGTATCAGTAAATACAGTGATGCAAGAGCAAAGTAGTATGAACCATGGCTACAGAACCTGACCTGAGAACAATTCTTCTTTTGCTTTAAGCATTGACTTTGGGTTCGGAGTGGTGGTCCTCGTGATTTGGGCACTGCAGTTGCCTTACTAGCTGCTCGTGTTTGGGTGCTCTGTGGTGGAGACGGTGCTGTGTCAACGGGAACTGGGTGTCTATCTGCTGGGGTTGGGGTTAGAAGGGGTGTAGCTGGTTCTCTATCCAATTGGGTAGGGGTACAATTTGCATGAGTGTGGGTTATGTGTGGTGGGGCTGGTTCTTGGGCAAGTACAACTGTGGTTCTATCTGCATCGACAGGTAGCACGATCTTTTCTGAAGACCATGTTTTTACTCCCACAGATACTGCCATCACTCCCTCCAATTGAAATGGCTGATAAACAAGAAAAGTAATTGAATGTACAGACATTGTAAGATAGACAGGTGCAATGGATAGTAGGGAAGAAAACAGGGCATGAAATAATTCACATTTATGTTGTCTAAGCAAACAGAATAGCAGGACATAATTTCACATATATGATGGCTAATTAAATAGGATAGCATGACACAATTTCACATGTATGATGGCTAACTAAACAGGATAGAATGACATACTTCAAAATATGATGACTATGTAAACAGGATGACATGATATAACTATACGATGTGTCTATTAAAGTGGTTGGCATGCCATAAATCACAAACATGTCGTCAATGGAAACATGATGGCATGATATAATTCACGGATAGAATGACATAATTTAAAATATGATGACTATGTAAACAGGATGAGATGGTATAACTATATTATGTCTTTAGAAAATGGGTTGGCATGCCATAATTCAGATACATGTTGTCTATGTAAACATCATGGCATGACATAATTCAAATATATGATTTATACACTAAGGAAGTGAGCAAAGGGCAATCGCATATATGATGTGTCAACTAAGGAGATGGCATTCTATATTGTGTATATGATGTAAAAACTAAGCATTGCAATACAACATATGCATTATATGAGTAATATAACCCTGCCAAGTTTGAGCATGCACCTCAGGGGGATAATAGGACTGGTCATCTTCCTCTGAATCCTCCTCTGAAGAGCTATCTGTAACCAGCAAGATATCTGCTTCAACAGGTAGCATTGTCTGCTCTGAAGACCTTGTTTTCACTTCAGATTTCTCCATCACCAATTCAAATGGCTGATGCACAGGAAGAGCAGTTGAATATACAAACATTATCGACAAAAGCAATGAGAAATACAAAAAAAGGATGGCATGATATAATTCACATATATGACGCTTGCCTAAACAGCATGGCATTGCATAATTCACATACATAATGCCTTGCAACAAGATAACATTGCATAATTCACATATATAATGTCTTGCAACAAAATGGCATTGCATAATTCACATATATGGTAATTAGACACTAAACAGGTGGCATTCACACAAAGCATGTCTAAACTAAGCAAATGACATAGCAATGCAAGATACCATACGCATGATATGAGCAACATAACCCTGCCAAGTTAGGGCATGCACCTCGGGGGGGGGGGGATGTGACTGGTCATCTGTCTCTGAATCCTCCTTTGAGGAGCTATCGGTAACCAGCAAGACATGCGCTTCGTCAGATAGCATTGTCTGCTCTGAAGACCTTGTTTCCACTCCAGATTTTTCCATGACTGTGCCAAATGGCTGATGCACCGGAAGAGTAATTGAATGTACTTAAATTGTTGACAAATTTAACACGTAATAAAAAAATGATGGCATGATATAATTCACATATAAGATGACTGGCTAACTAGGATGGCATTGCAAAACTCACATATATGATGCCTGGATAGACAAGATGGCATTGCATGATTCACATATACGATAAAGAAACTAAACATATGGCATTGACACAAAGCATGTCTAAACTAAGCAGATGACATCTTTAATGTATACAGTAAGCAATGCAAGGCACCATATGCATGATATTACCAACATCAGCATGCCAAGTTAGAGCGAAGACCTCATGGGGTAAATAGGAGTGGTCTTCTCCTTCTGAATCCCCCTCAGAACAATTATCTTCCTCTTTATTACGATCCGAAATGGGTGGAGGGGGGCTGCCTTTGCGCCCACCATGGAACGGCGTCTGCATGAAATTTTATTGCCACGCAAGGCTCGTCTCTTTTGCTCTACATGATCAGTTCCATTGTGTACAATAACTGGCATGCATAGGAATAAAACATAGTGAGATTATGTAAGGAGTGCATGCACAAATCCAGAGTGATGGTAGCAAACTGTGGATAGACGCAAAAATAATGATAGCAGGCAGATAATAGCTTTAGTTAAAAATACATATAATGGCTCCTTTAATGTTTGTTTGCACCCAACATGAAACTCATAGTAGACACAGGATATTAACCAGATAGTAGACAGATAGTACTGATTGTTGCCCCAATATGTACCCCACAACCATTTAAAAACTCAAGTTTCAGCATTAGTTTGGACCTGACTCGGAGTCTAATAGGTGAACACAACGATAATGTAGCATGTCATCATATTAAGCGACGCATAACGTAAGCAGACACGGAAGAGTGCGACCTCTCTTGCGGACCCGTGTAGTCCTCAAGGTCATCTGCTCAGTTGATGATGGTAATGCAGTTGCCGTGGCTGTCGGCGGCGGGGAAAAAGATCTGAGGCGGCGAAAGACAGTCTGGAAAGCGGATCCCTGCTGTGGTGAACCCTTCCGTCGTTGGAGTAGCTGAGCTGGGGTGGAACACAGCGCCGCAGGAGCAGGACAAACCACACAAGGTTTTCTTTGACACATATCTGTAACAGAAGTAATTGAGTAAGGGCTTGTTTGAATTTGAGGATTCTAACAATACAAGGATAGGAAATAGACAGGAATAGGATAGGAATGCACGTGCAAAACAGAGAATTTAAAAACATAGGATTTCTGCCAATCTAGGTGTTTGATTCACAACAATTGGAAGATCACAGGATGCAAAAAAGCATGGTGAGATTAAGTCAAACCACAAGAAAATGTACGGTTATAATGCTATTATGCTACTATCTCTTAGTCTTGTGCTTGATGAATAGGAATATGAAAAGGAGGAGAAGTGGAAATTAGAATTCCTATGGTTTTTCTTTCAAGGAGACACTAAAGGAACAAATCCTATAGTTTTCCTTTGCTCCATTCCTTTGCACCAAATTCCTGAAAAGTAGTACCATAGGAAACTTTCCAATTCCAATGTTTTTCATTCACTTTTCCTTTCAAGCACTGGCGATTCTAGTAGGCAGGCTTGAGCAAGGAAAATCCTACACTAAAAAATGTTTTTGTGCTACTTTTATTACTTTGGACCCAGGCCACTGCCATACTAGCTCAACTCCCAGGCCCATCGACAAATGCACAGCTCAAACGCGCAGAGATAAATAATGATGGCATTCAACAGAGTCCATCACGGATAGCTAAGTTGCCTGGTACCTCACTGCTTGTCATATAGTAGGATAAAATTATCGTATTTCCTGTTACTACGAGTGCTCAGTGGATAATATATATAACATGTAGAGTAAAAAAGAGATGCAAGAAGTGTACAACCTCTTTGGCGAAGCCATGTCGATCTCAGCGTGATTGGGTTGGCCGGTGAGGATGCTCCGGCTGACTTGGCTGTCGGAGGAGGGGAAGAAGATCTTAGGCGTCTGGAGATGGAGCCCGAGGTACTGCTCCGCTGTGATGGAGGGTTTCGTCGTTGGAGCAGCTCCGGTGAGTTGTACGACGCCGAGGCTGAAGCAGGACAAGAGAGACAACAAACAACGTTAACCTGAGTGGAATTCTAATAGAATCTCCAATACATGACGTAAAATACATAACCACAAAGTGCTATATGTAAAATACATCAGCCGCTCATCTCTGAACTTAACTATCGAAACTGAACTTAACTGTCGAAACTGAACTTAACTGTCGAAACTGAATTTTGCTGTCGAAACTGAATGCACTAGCAAGGTGAGGCTACACGTCGATCGACTGACTTTTTCATCTCTGGTCAGTCGATTTTGCAGCCGTTGGATACGAAATCAAGGGCCTGCGGTTCATCTTCAACCACCACCCCTCTGAGCCGCCAGCCACCACCGGCCAGACAGCAGCCCATCGCCGCCCGCGGCCGGCGGTGCGCCGCCCCGACCGCCCCGAAAACACTCCCCACCGCCGGTCCGCCGCCGCCCCGGCCATCCCTCTAGGCCCCCCCATGCCGAGCTTTTTCTCCGGCGATCCCCACGCCACCGCCCCGCCAACGCCCCGCCACCATCGGCGACCATCGCCCCCATCATGAACCCTAAGATAGATAGTGGGGTAACTTTCTGGCGAGCCCCCCTCCCTGCTGCGGCTGGTTCTTCCTTCACCCTGGCGACCCCCCCCCCCACCCCCTGAAAATCGACTGACCCAAAAGTCGATTCAGTCGACTGAAGTGTAGCTAAATCGGAGCAGCATCGCAAGCAAGAGCAAGAGCGAGAGCAGCAACGCGAGCAAGAGCAATAGCAAGAGCAGACCGGGCAGGGGACCGAGAGCAAGAGCAGAGCAGCAGCGCGAGCGAGAGCTAAAGCAGCAGCAGCTCCTACTGATGTGGACGTCGCCGCCGAGGGAGCGACGCCGTGGAGGAAGTGGTCGGCAACGCCGTCGTGGATGGAGCCGCGCCATGTCGGCTCGGGACCGAGCGCCGGCAGCACCATGAGATCGAATGAAGAAGAAAATGCGGCGATTAGTGTACAACCTCTTTGGTGGCGCCGGTTAGGCCGCAGCTTTATCCGAGTAAACGGTGATGATGATGCTCTTCTGGTGGTGCAGGTGAAGACATCGGTGTGGGAATGGAGGTGGCGCGAAAGACGAGGGGAATGTCGGGGTAGCTCCTTGGAGGTGGAGGACGGGGTGGCTGAACCGGCGGGACGATGAGATCGACGACGGATCCTCATCTGGTACGGTGGATGAGGGACGTCGAGGTGTTGCTGTGGACGACGTCGTCGAGGAAGAGGCTCCAGCTGGGTGGCGGACGGAGCAGGGTGTGGGGTTTCATCGCGGGTTTTCGCAGCCTCGGTGTACGAATGGGTGGGCGGATGGGATGGCAGTGGGGAACCATGGCTTAGAGACGCGCTTGTCCGAAATGTGGGGTAAGTTACGAAAGTACCCCCACCGGTTTGAGGCGGTTCTTTCGGTTCAGGGGTACCACGGGCATTTCGCGTGTTGGGATTTCACAGGAGGTGGGTGTTTTCGCGCGCGTTGTAATTTCGGAATAGCAAGGCGCGGGTTGAGATGGAGGGAGTTGTCGGAGCACAACGACACAAAGATATATCTTAAATATTTCGGGCTAACAAGGCGCGGGTTGAAGAGGCGGGAGTTCCGCAGCATGATAGACAGAGACGCTAGCTTGAATTTTCGGCATAACAAGGCGCGGCTCCGGAAGAACAAGCTTAACGTGTACCCAAAAAAGACAATTTGCACCTCAACACGCACAACACACACACAAACACCATTTAGACTAGAGTAAGGTACACGTGCATTGCACGCATGAGATTTGGCGACCAAATTATGAATAAATACCACATTATAGCATGCAAGCTTTGAGTCATATATGCATGATGTAGATGTTCATTTAATTCTTATAGTTCATTTAATTCAAAATCATCTAGTTTTTATAAGAAAGCTAATCTATTTTAAGATTCATGGAATTGTGCGTCGTAAGACATAAAGTAAAAACAAATAATGGCAAATCATGTAGAAAAACATTTGGGCAATTCTGATACGGAAGATTCTAGAACAAACAAGAAGTGCTTGTGTTTTGATGTTTGTGCATTATGCTTAAGTTCAACCATGGAGTCTTCTAGATTATACATGTGGCAAAATCTGGTGGAATCTAGATGATATCCAACGGCCAGTAGTGCTCAAATTTGCCATCTTTGGACCATCGGATTCGCCTCATCCAACGACCATCTTTCAAAGTTAAAGTTACCCGCACACAATATAAAAAAATATAAAATACAAAATATATATAGGGGTATAGATATAGATATGTGATGCGAAAGCCGCCCATCATCTCCAATTAGAATAGTGTGTCCATGCACGGATGCGACGTGGCCAAATGATGTCTGCCATCGGTATCTTAAATTCAAATCAGTCTGACCTTGTTCAATGTGTATACATTACAACATGCTCATTTCCAAACCACACAGCGCAGATCTCCGTTATATTCATGCATGCATGGGTTTCAAACATCAGGATCTCTTATTTAAATATTTGAATTCAACTTTACATTGATTATGACCTCACCTATTCTTTTACACCCACACAGTAGTCTTCTCTTTATAATTGTACCACTAACTTTCTCTCATGCATGCATGCACACACACACTACCAGTCGGCATTATCCATCACACGCATGCAATCTTTTTCTTCAGGTCGGTCTCCCATGAAGGCACACACACCCACACACATCCCCCTCTCCATCATATCGGGCATTCTTTATCTCTCACGCGTGCATGCGCAACGATCGATGTTCCTCTATGTATGTGTGTATATAGCTAGGTCTTTCATAGTTTTCCACACAAACCGATCAATCGATATATCCAGTGAGGTCTACCCTCTTTCCCACATCCACATCGATCAATCTATACCTCTCTATATAGGATTAACATATATAGCTAAGACACCCACATTAATTATATATCCAATGTCCCCCTGTCATCATCCATACCTTCTGCTTCATCTCTCAGACGTGTGCACAATGGCGAAGACAGGGGGCATTAAGGGCCCTGCCCCCCTCCCCCCCTAACATCACTATATATCGAGGCTAATATGAATATGATCATTAGACAATTGATGCTAAAAATGGTTTAAGTTCATGAATGGACCCTCCTCGTAAAGGATTAGCAATGCTTGGCCCCCTAGCTCATTTATTTTTCATGGCTCCGCCACTGCGCGCAACAGCGCACGTGTTCGCGCCCTCTCTCTAAATATCGATCTCGCACTTGTGCATTCCTTCATAGTCTCCCTCCACTCGGCCCCTCGCAGCATCTTCTAGCCCCCCACCGGCTTTTGCCACATGTACAATCTAGCAGACTCCATGGTTGAACTTAAGCATAATGCACAAACCTCAAAACAATAGTGGTTCTCTTTTGTTCTAGAATCTTCCGTATCATAACTGCCCAAATTTTTTTTCTAGTTGAATTGCCATTATTTGTTTTTACTTTATGCTTTACAACACACAATTCCATGAATCATAAAATAGATTAAGGGCTTCTTTGATTCAAAGGATTCTCAAAGGAATTTTGGAGGATTCTAATCATTAGGAATTTTTCCTATCTTGGTTATTTGATTCGTAGGATTGTAAACCATAGGAATTTTTCCATATGATTCATTTGCACTAGATTTCATAGGAAACATCCCATCCACTCAAACCGCTTTGAAAGAATTCTGTGTTTTTTCTATGCACAATCAAACACTCGTACAATCATGTAGTATTCAAGACGACATTCCACTATAATCCCATGTTTTTCCTATTCCCGTGTTCTTAGCTTTTTTATAAAAACTAATTGATTTTGAATGAGATGAACTATAAGAATTAAACGAAGGGCTACATCAGGCATATATGACTCAGAGCTTACATGCTATAGTGTGGTATTTATTCATAATTTGGTTGCAAAATCTGATGCGTGCAATGCACGTGTACCTTACTAGTACTTCGAGTATGTGCAAAACACATAAATTAGAATACCAATGGCACGCTACACAGTGTCTCTCTTACAGTTCATGAAGCCACGTGGCACATGTGGAGGCGTTGTCGCGACCTCCTTGCGTGGACTGATCACAGTGACGTGCTGCTGGTTCCAGAAGAATGTACTCGTCCTCCCTGAGCCATACTGGCGGTACATGCATGAAGCGAAGATGTGCAAGCATGCCACACACGCACTCATTCCCTCGCACGCGGGTACACAGGCAGATGCAATTTTGTACCAAGATCCACCCCATGTGATAATTTGACGCGTGTAAAGTCGTTCACTTCATTGATGGTCAATTAATACAGCGCATGCAAATTGAGTGGACGTGAGGGCGGAAGAAAGACATTATTACTCCACTGCGCGCATGAGAGTAGTTAAATCATGGGTTGCTAGTAGTACTTCCATTGGTCTCCTTCGTATTTTGTGCCAATTTTTGACAGTAACATAATATTTACGCATTTGAGCAGTGTAGTACTTGAAATTTATGTTCCGCTAAACTCATCGGGAGCCGTTTCGGGCCTCGAAACCAAAACCATCAATTAATCTTTACCTTGTTCCCATCACATTCAAAAACCTGCTCACACCTACTAGTACGTACCAAACCTGAACGTGTTCCCACTATGCAGGTATTAGTACTAGTGCTATTACTTAGGTTATAAAAAGGGGAACTACCTAACCGAAAATTACTCTACCTTTCCTCCTCATAAGTGCTTCTTCTTCGTCTGTCGTTGCCATGGCCGGTGGGCAGAGCTCTAGGTCGAGAACTACTCGTAACAAGGGAGTGGCAACCAAGGCTGCGGAAAAAAAGAGAGGGCTCGCCGCCACGCAGAGACCTCGAAAGATCTCTCACGGGCAGGCGATGGCTCCCAGGAGCGCCCTAGCCACGGAGGCGAACATGCCGAGCCGGCGGAGCTGGAGTCGTTATCCCTCGACGGCATGCCCGATCAGCTCAATAAGCACCTCAATAAGCAGAAGGAGTTCATCCAAGGCTTGATGGAGTTGCTGAAGGAGATCCTCGACGACATGCCCGCTGAGCTGAGTCAGCAGGGGGAGTTGACCGCCGGCTTCGTGATGCTGCTGAAGAAGAGCATTGCCTCGGAGAAGAAGGCAGCCGACGAAATCCTGCAACTTTAGGAGGACAAGGCGAAGCTCTGCCACGAGATCGAGCTGTTGAAGGAGAAGAACGCCGGCTGGAAGAAGCTGCATGAGAATAGTAGTTCCTCAATGAAGATGTTGTAGGCCCTCGTCACGGAACAGAAGGAGGAGTTGGTGAAGCTCCGCATCGAGCACCCGGCTGCTGTCAAGGTACGTAATGCGGCCGTGGAACAGATGATGAAGGCCCGCGTCGAGAAATCCCGCGTCATGGACAGAATGAAGAAGATGGCGGAGGAGACGCGCAAGGAGATGGAGGTTGTGGAGGCGATGAAGAAGCAGTTACGACTCCGTGGCGAATTAGATCATTTGGGGTGATAATCTTCCTTCTTCTTTTGCTCATGTGTTTCATCTTTTGCTTCGGGTGTTTCGCCGCACGTGTCACGTTCTCTGCGAGGCATGAATAGAACAATGGTTTTTAGGGAATGAATAGAACAATGCTAACAATGAGATGACTAGCAAATTAGGTCATTTTTTATCGCCATATGGCACTGGGCTGCCGTGTTTCATGCTCCTCGGTCGCACGGTTCTTTGCTCCTCCTCGATCAGGTCGTCGACGCATTTATACGAGCAGTCAAATCACAAGGCCCCGCCTTCCTGCAGTAATGAGCCGTCAAATTACAAAGGCCCTTGCCTCTCGTGAAACCGACCAAGCTAGACTGCCCTGCCCTCTAGCCTTTTAAAAAATGTATACTTTTGTACAACAGTAGTATCGATGAATTGCGCCATGGAGCAAAACTTGAAATTAAAAAAAAGGTGGTACATATAGAGAGCGCTCGTCGCCAAATTATGCATATAGTACTATTAAAAAGGCTAGTCACAATAATGGTGTCCAGCACAACCCACCCCTCAAATAAAACTAAGAGGGTGCTTGGATACATTTTAGTCCCATGACTAAAAGTAGTAGGACTAAAACATGCTAGCCTCACCCATGCTTGGATCCAAATACTAAAAAGGCTAAAATCAAGTTAATGAGCATTTATTATCATCCAAACCCTCCAATCCATAACTCGCATGTGTTAAAGGAGAGGAGTTAAATGAGTAGAGAGAGGACTAATCCACATTTTAGTAGGGGTACCCCTGACTAAAAAAATTTAGTCTCAAGACTAGTTTTAGCCCCTCTTTAGTCAGGGGTGCTTGGAACTTTAGCCTCTTAAAGAAACTATTTTTAGTCAAACTAAAATAAGTCCCTTGGATCCAAGCACCCTCTAAGCATCCTGGAATTCTTTGACAAAACTAAGCACCCTGAAATTCTTTGACAACTAAACTGCTGGCTATATGATGTTGGCCATATATATTGTACGTATATAATGTGAAGAAACGAGTGGTAGTACTATACCAACTAAAAGATGAAATGTAAGAAATACTAGTATGTACGTACTGAAGAGTTAAAGTAATGAGAAGAAACATAACATAGTTCTGCTGGGGGGCTCAGCACAACACGCCCCTCAAATTAAATTAAGCACACCTGAAATTAAACTTTGCAACTATTCCGGTAGACACTGCATTAGAACCACCATGAGCAACAACACTGCCACCTTACTCGGAGTCCTCGTCCACGTCCTCGACTTCGTCCTTGTCCCTCTTCCTCTTGGCCGATACTTCTTTGCTTGAACCGCACACTTGGCTGTTGCTCTTCATCCAACCCTTGTAGATATTGAAGCAAAGGTAGCCATCCATTACAGCGTAGTGGATGTGGTCTATATCTAGTACATTCCACTGCCATGCATGACGATGAAACATGTATGGAGGTTTCTCCAGTTTACCGTATGAAGGATGAACCATGGCTCCTACCAGGGTCAGCATTGAAGGCTGACGAGAGGACACCAGCCGATTCTTCTGGAGGTCGAAGGTGTTGCCTACAACGAGGCCTATCCGACGCAGGACTTCTTTGTCATTACCAAAGTCTACAGTAACGAATTTGACTAGGTTGCTCTCGAGGAAGTCCATAAAATCCTTGCACTCAACGTCGGCATGGCATATGTGGTAGACCAAGCATAAGTCATGCACGCAAACCTGGATCACGGCGGGCTTCTTCCTCTCTTCGTCCTTTAGATCCTTCTCTCGTCCCAGGACTATGGTGTACTCAACATCTAGCCCAGCGACCCACTCATCATCTGAGTCTTCGAACATGCATCTGAAGCGAGAAAGGCATCCTTTCACCGTCGCGGAAGAACGGGTGTAGATGACGTCGAACTCATCGCCGGTGATGGTTCTAACCTTGTACTCACCGCCGATCATGGAGATTTGGGACGCCATGGATTTGGGAGGAGGGTTAGTATTAGTGGAACTTCCGTAATGTGAATGGACGGGACGACTAGGAACGAACCGATGTAGTATTAAAGGACGTTCGGGGACGAGTAGGAGCGAACTGCCAGCGTGCGAACGGCAGGGTAGTGGCTTTCCATTCTCCCATGATACAGGCTTCCTAGAGCCCTTGGATATGAGATCGAACGGTTGCATGGCGTGATTCTAGACCTATGGGTGAATATCCTATCCTGGAGGGTTATTCTGCAAATTTTCAGCAACTTAGCATGCGACCATTTGATCTCAGATCCAAGGGCTGCCAGCAGCCCGTATCATGGTCGCGCCTACCATGACCGTCGCGTCGCTCGCGCGGTCGCTCCCTTGGAGATTTAACACGGTGCGTTAGGCTATCTGATGTTGGCATGTCATACATAGTCATCACTTAGTCACTCATACTACAACAAGGTTGGCTATAATTGTATTTGTTTTACCCCTCTCTATCTCTTTCTTCGTACTCCCTCCGTCCCATAATATAAGAATGTTTTTGACACTAGTGTAGTGCCAAAAACGTTCTTATATTATGGGACACAGGGAGTACTAGTATTTATTGCATTTGCCAAGGAGTGACCTCTTCCAATGAAATGGTGTTGCTAAGTTTTCTTCATTTAATTAGCTATAGACTCAAAATTGTCTTTTCACCTAGGTACACGCGCTTAGCACCGTTTCTTCCTTGGGTCACCAAACTAGTATCTCTCTTCTTGATTAACTTGCCACATCAGACTTTATGCCTATGTGGCAAGCTTAAGCACCTGTAGGAGCAAGTAAAAGTAAGTACAATAGTGCGCTTTACATGGCATTTTTGCATATGTGGAGGAAAGAGAGGCAAGGAAAAAGTGGAGAAGTGGGATCTCATGCAAGAGCCAGCCTCTACTACATGGTGGAGCACTGGGAGAGGCACCTGTATGGGGGTGGTCAGGAATCGGGAGACTCACGCCGTTCGTAGCGCCGCAATTAAAATGATAATGGCAAGTCAAATCATAGGGCCCCACCTGTCCAGCAGTAACTCGCTGTCAAATCACACAGCCCTACGTTTGCAGCAGCCTACTCCCTTGTCTTCTCGCGTCTCTGTCGAACCGACTAGGCGGAATTTCCCCACCGCCTACCGCACAGGAAAAGCCCCGACCTCGACTTTTAAATAGTATACAGTATACTAATTTTGTATCCATGGATTGCACCTACGCCATGGAGCAAAGCGTCTAGAAAATGGTGGTACACATGTACGGAGTATACAGCACGCCCGTCGCGTTTGCGTCGCACCCCAGACGGTCGGTCGGTCTGGCACGCTGCTCTCCGAATGGAACGCGCGTCATATTGCGTTTGCACACACATGTGGGACGGCAATTGAGAACCGACCATAGGAAAACTCCCCGGCCCCGCAAGTCAGGTGACTTAATATAAGAGGGAGACGAGCGATAGTACTAGAGAAGTGTTGTACTACGTTGGTGCCTGGACGATCCCTGCAAGACACGGAAGATCAGTTCATCCATGCATGTGACCAGACTCCAGCAGACACGCCTGGATTGGCTATCGTCTACATATCGTGTAGGCTGTGTTGTACATGGCTGTAGTTGTGGTGAGAAATCTAAAAAAGGTTTCTTGTCATCTCGCAAAATTAGGTGTCATGTGGTTCAGATCACTGCGAGGGTTAAATAGCGACAACTGAGTTGGGCTAGTCATTGGGGGCACATGCACGAATAGTCACTACTCGGCTGCCATCTAGGTCAAGCCGGCTATGTTAATTAGGACATCTATCGACGGACCCCTTTTCTACGAGTTTATCTTTAATTTGAGCTTTGTTCCTCGTCTAGTTTGTACGTTGGGATTCATGTTGTCTCCTTTGGGCAGTGAGGTTATGATTTCTTGTCATGTGGCATTTTTTCGTGTTATATGTTATAATCCGGCACTTCAGATCAAAATGATGACAACTGCGCCTTCGGGCCACGTGCATGAAGACTTCTCGACAGTCATTGACGAGGTCAAGCCGGCTCCGGTAGACAAAAGAAAACTAGTACTACTCCACTATATAGGTAGCAGCCTCCGCGCTTGCTTGCTAGTGTTGCTCTCTTCACACTGTCTTGGCCTCTCCAGATCTAAACACGATAGTGGTGGCCACTCTCTCTCTCTCTCTCTCTCTCTCTCTCTCTCTCTCTCTCTTTCTCTCTCTCTCTCTCTCTCTCTCTGCTCACCGCTGGTCACAGATCCAGCCGGATCCTCTCCGCCGGGGAAGGTGAGAAGGTGCAACATTCACGCGGTCGTCCTTGGCGACGGCTCTTACCCACTGCTGGGCGCGTCCCGATCAGCCTGCCTTGCCGTTCTCTCCCAAGCACCGCTGGCGAGGAAGGGCCTCCGACCCCTTCTTCCTCGCTGTCGTAGTGTGGGCAGATCCGGCCTCCCGCCGCCCACCTAGCGACATCCCGGCGACCATCAGGTATAACTTCCTTCGAAACCGGCCTTGCTCTACTTTCCGAGCTCTTGACGTCGCTGCATTTGTATCTTTTACTATTTCTTAGGCCCCCTCGTAGATAGGATCGATCGGCTGTTCGAAAACCACCTTTTTATGTTTAAGAGGTAAAACTAGTTCATGCACTCGAATCTAGTACTACTTGGTTCAAACAAGGAAGAAAGGGGGTGGGGTGGGGGGTGGGGGAGGATTTGTTACCTGAATCTAGGACTTGGTCGAAAGAGGAAATAATGGGGGCGAAAAGTAGCAGAGACTGGCTATCCAACTGGTCTCTAGGTCTAATAGGGAAATAAAGGGAAATGCAGTACAAACTCAATATAAACCCGATCTATTGGTTGAAAAGGGAAAGAAAGTGGGGACTGGGGGACAAGTCAACAGAGTAAGTCCAGCACTAGATTTGCTAGCCTCACACAGTATAAGGTGGCTATACCGAACAAAAATGGGACCAACCCAGATATCCTGTTCTGATGTTTGTTGCCCCGAGCCACTCTTATGTAATGCCACTGGTAAAATGTAGCAGTCGCACTGTTAAAAGTAAGGACACGTTAAACCAATGTTGTTTTCAATGTAATGCCTCCAGTAATATGAATCAATGGCACTTCTTTACATGTCCTGCTAAAATTTCCCATTAAGATAAGTTGGTTCTTTTCGTTAGAAATGCAACTGTCCTGGTCCGCCTACTCTCCCGTGCCCAAAGTAATGTCGTATTTAACGGTTGTCATAGTTAATCCTAATGCCCACACTAATATCTAGCAATGCCAGTGCTTTAGAAATTGCTACTGTCCTTGTAGGATTGCCATTCAGATAAGGAACATGCTTCTTTTCATTTGATGCATGTTTCATCACTCGTTAGTCACCCTCCTTTCCACCTTTTTTGTGCAAACAGAGATATACATTTCATGCTCTATCTTAGTTGAACTGCACAAATGATATCCATATTATAGTTGAGCATTCCAGGAGCTTCACAACCAACCTTGATGTTGCTCAATTTTATTGCAACTAATGAAGAAGAAGCTCCGTGGGTTTCGTTTTCTGATGGAAATGGAACCGGGGCTGGAGCCCTTTTCTTCAAAAAAATTTTGAAGAAGAAGCTGCTAGCTCACGGGACATTGCTTCATTTTAGGTGAACTGCACCAAATGGTCCCATGAATTGAATCATCCATGTTGGTGACTGAAAGAGCCAGCTTCAGCATCCCAGTCTAAGCACCCCCGGACTCCATCCTTGCAATGCACGGTACACCTCGTTTGCCACCTGCTCGACCCTAGTGTCACTAATAAAATGAAGTAATAATACAGTTAAAATAGAGTGAGTGTCATCTCTATCATTTCATTTCCAATGTAGATAAAGAAAGTGCTTCTCTTTGTTAATGTATGTTTCATCAACTAGTCCCATTGTTAATGTTTAAGCGTTTCTGCAAACTGTGGTGCTTAATTTTAGTTGATATGTACAAAAATAGAGATTTGAATGTCTCAAGGCGCCTCCTTGTACTACCGTTGTACACTGATGTTCATCGTTGGCAGAAGGTGTATCTGGGAGACTTGGGACGATGTCCAGTATGAGGCGTACCGTATGAGGCATCGCAGGGCCCATCTCGCCCTCGCAGCATGGCATACTATGATACTATCACAATATTTTCTTCTATTTATTTTGTGTGTTTCATCTACTAGTGCCACTATAATGTAATCACGCTTTTTCATTATCTATGCAAACAGGGTTATTCAGCTGCATTTTGGTGGAACTGCACAAATGTACGTATGGAACCGGCATATATGCAGAGTGCGAGGTGTGCCAAGTAAAAAAATTACTGACACCAACCATGCTGCATGCACGCATTGGCATCCACCACCACCAGTGGGATGTGTGACGCTCTCTGTGGACGGATCTTTCTCGGCAGCAAATCATCTAACCAAATACTAGTAGGTTATATTAGCAGTTTTCTAGGGAGTACTCTTTTCTGAAAGAAGCACCAATCTATTTTTCTTTATTTGTACACTGTGTCACAACTTTGACCCAAAGGTCCAGAGCTATTTTAGGGTGATTGGCATAGTACTCGGAGACTGATTGTAAGCATGATTATCATTAGCTGTCACACTGATTGTAAGCATGAGCAGGTTGGAGATTAGGTTAGTGCGAAGCTTACCTTAAACCCTACCACCGCCGTTGAAATGAGGCGAGCGTCGAGGTGACCGTGGAGAACGGTGGGGAAGCGACGTCGCGCCATCCGGCCTCCTCTTGTGGTGGGAGAACGAATACTCCTGTGGCTCCGGCTGGCTCTGCACCCTCACGAATGGCACACCATACTCGATCGATTTGTTATCCTCTGGGTGCTCGACCTTCGACCTGTACGCCCACCACCTCCGCCTGACTGTCGCCTCGGGCAAATCTGTCTGCTCCATCGCCCAGAGGAGATACTCAATGAACTCGGAGGACTGCGGCGTGACTGCCACTAAGGAGTACATGTACATCGCCGCCGTCTCGCTCTTTCGCATACATTGCCACATGGCCCGCACCGTCCTTGAAATCTCCCACTCATTGTCAAACCAACTAAGGATATCCTTCAACCTGGCTAACTTTGCCTGGTCACCGCCGGCGATCTGCCTGATTCGCTGCCGCATCCTCTCCATAGATGTCCTTCTGAGTGGTCCGGTGCTAGCTTTGGAAGATGGGAGGAGAGACGATGGTCTTGCAATAGAGAAGAGGGAGAGGCGAGACGGTGGTTTTGGAATGGAGATGGTGGAGAGGAGAGGAGGTGGTTTTGCAATGGAGAAGATCAGAAGAGGGAGAGGCGAGATGGTGGTTTTGGAATGGAGATGATGGTGAGGAGAGGAGGTGGTTTTGCAATGGAGAAGATCAGAAGAGGGAGATCCGAGACGGTGGTTTTGGAATGGAGATGATGGAGAGGAGAGGAGGTGGTTTTGGAATGGAGAAGAGGGAGAGGAGCGTGCGGCAGCGAATTAGGATTGGACGAGAGGGCCGGCGCGCTGTGATTGGATCAAAATCAAAATCAATTTACCCTTCAATTAAGAAAGCAACCCCACATTAACTAGTCTCCATTTTATTCTGGGTCATAATTGACCATGATTTTCGCACATAAAATATATGTTATACGTTACAAAAATAATATAATTTGAAAGTACATTCAGATACGAACCAAACGATACAATTTTGGTGACATGCATTCACATTTTGCTTGTCAAATACAGTACGTGGTCAAACTTTGACCCAAAATACGCAAAACAACAAAAAAAATACTTCCAAGACCAGCGCCGCTCTTCCGCTCTTCTCCTCTTAAACCACCGTCGCTCCTCTCATGTTCCAATCTAAATGCAGCGCCGCTCCTCTCCTCTTCCATTTCAAAACCACCGCCCCTCCTCTCCTGTTCCAGTCCAAAACTAGCGTCGCTCCTCTCCCGTTCTAATCCAAAACCAGCGTTGCTCCTCTCCTCTTCCATTCAAAAACCACCGCCGGCGAGTGAAGGTGCTGTGGAGAAGTAGATTGATGGAGGAGTACAACCGATACGTGAGGATCGCAGACGACGACCCTGTGAAGCTAGCTAGGATGTTGGAGATACAGTCTTGGTTTGACAACAAGGACCAACTAGCGCCAATGGCGACATCCATGGCCAAATATCTGCAACAGAGCGAAAAGGTGGCGATACTCCCGGAGGGAGTCGCGCCGGAGTACATAGAGCTGCTCCTCTGGGCCATGGAGCAAACAGATTCATCGAATCCGATCGTGAGGGAGAGGTGGTGGGAGTATCGATCCCAGATGGAGCATCCACCAGAGATTGAAGGATCGAGCATCTACAGGGTGCCGTTTGTGAGGGTGTCCTGCCAGAGCGAGCCGGTGGAGTCTTCGTCGACCGAACCCAACTGCAAGAGGAGAAAAGCAGTTGGCCCGACGACGCTTTCCCGCCATCGTCTCCCTTGCCGTTCACATCGTCTCAGGGGGTGGCTGTCTACCGCCAAGGAATAGGAGGGGGCTGCCCCCCAGCCCAATAGTCGGGCAGGTTGTGAATTGTCAGGAGGAGCTTAGGGTTGTCACTATTTGCAGGTTGTGAATTGTGTTTTGTGTTGTGTATTTTGAGAGTACTTTTAGATATGAATGTCTTTTGAATTTCTGATTTGCAGTATTGAGCATATGAAGTATTTTATGAATTCTAGAAATCTATTTTTAGCACTTAAAAAATGTAGTTTCATAGGAGTATAGAAGTGCATATAATGTGATTCTCAGAGAAGAAACTGCAAGTTTAAGTTTCAGATAAGAAACTGCCAGTTCAGTTTCAGATAAGAAACTGCAACTTTCAGAGGCAGAGCATTTATATTAACACGGCCTTTTCAAACAGGGTTAACATCATGTTGGAAGTTTTATTCATGGTCGAAAATGGAACTACCAGCCAGTTAACATCATGCTGATCAACATTCATGCATAGCACATGATGCACAGTCAAAATGCCCACACAATGTCGAGTGTGCGAAACACAGAGAAAACGAGGGACGAAGTTTTGGCAAGTGTTGGACGTGGTTTTGGGCTGCCCCGTCTAGGCTTTCATTTTTAACATGCGCAGCCCACGACCTCGGATGGGAGGTCCATAGGCCTGTTTGTATTTTCTTAGGGTCGTTATGTATCGACCGGCCTATGGACCTCCCATCCGAGGTTTTATTTTTGGCAGCCCAATTTATGTTTTTTTTTAAGAAAACGCAGAGATCTGTTCTATTTTTCTATATAAGAATAGGAACGACGGGTCCAACTTATATTTCCCTTCTAACTATATTATATATATAAATTATTTTATATGTTATTATATATTATTTTATTGTTATCATATATTTAATAGATACTTACATATGTAAGAAAACAATATCCCACATCTTATTAACTTATAAAAATAATTTCTTAACAAATAAAATCCTGGATTGTTTTGGCACGACAATCCTAGTGATTGTGTACAAAAGCTTGGTAAGATTTAAGGACGAATGTAATAATATCACTTATTATTTAAATATATTTATAACAAAATGCTCAGCCCCTTTTTATTTTTTGATAACATTGCTGGCCCAATCCAACATTACAATTAGAATCAGCCCGGCAAAATCGTGTATTTCGAGAAAGTGCAAATGGCTTGTAATTTTTTAGGAAATAAAATAAATGGGCCGCATGGACGCTACATTATTTGTTCACCTAGCCCAGCTAATGGTTGTAATTCAAAAAAAAGATCAAATTGACTGTAAATTCTACCGCGCAAAAAAAAGACTGTAAATTCTGAAAAAATGGGTTGAATACGTGCCAAATTTTTGGAGGCTGAAATGTGGGCCAATAGGTCGAAGCCAACGCAAGTCGTTGTCAATTTAGTCAACAAATGATTCTGACATGTTAGCCGTTAGATTTACATCCAACGACCGACATCCATCTTCAATCTCTCGTCTTCTTCCTCCAGCGCCGCCGGGACCACCTCCCGCCTCCTCCTGCTAGCAGCTTTGCTTAGCATGCTTCGCTATGAAGCGTTACTCCACCGTTGGCCAGGCCATCCCTCCACCCCTCCACACCTCCTATTCTTCTCCACCGACTGCCGAACCACACCGCACTAGAACCAGTTAACCCTCGTACACCTCTCCGTGTGCGACTCTACTCCCGCGTCTTCCCATCTCCGGCTCGTTGCTGTCCGGGGCCTCGCCGTCGTCCACCAACTTGGATGCACTCGGCGCGGCGTGGTCAACGTGGTCAACGAACGACACCATCGGAAATAGACTGTGTGTGGAGAGGCTGACAGCTGGGTCCACGGCCGCACACAAGGAAATGCCTCCTTATTACGCGCAAAATAATGATTCATCCACCTGACATCTGGGACCCACCAGAAGGGCCTTTGTATTTCGCGAAAATAACGTGCCCCCCTGAGGGAGTCCTGGATTAGGGAGTGTTCGGATAGCCGGACTATACCTTCAGCCGGACTCCAGGACTATGAAGATACAAGATTGAAGACTTTGTCCCGTGTCCGGAAGGGACTTTCCTTGGCGTGGAAGGCAAGCTTGGCGATGCGGATATCCAAGATCTCCTACCATTGTAACCGACTTTGTGTAACCCTAACCCTATCCGGTGTCTATATAAACCGGAGGGTTCTAGTCCGTAGGACAACTTCATCATACAACAATCATAACATAGGCTAGCTTCTAGGGTTTAGCCTCCTTGATCTCGTGGTAGATCCACTCTTGTACTACCCATATCATCAATATTAATCAAGCAGGAGTAGGGTTTTACCTCCATCGAGAGGGCCCGAACCTGGGTAAACTTCGTGTCCCTTGTCTCCTGTTACCATCCGGCCTAGACGCACAGTTCGGGACCCCCTACCCGAGATCCGCCGGTTTTGACACCGACACCCCCGCTGACATGTCGGACCCACCAGCTATCTTCGCACGCAAGGAAGTGCCTCCTTATTACGCACAAAAAATGAATATTCCCCTGCCAGCTGGAACCCAGCATAGTGAGAGGCTGACTTGTGGGCCTACCAAGTTGACGGGGACGGAGGGCTTTGTCAACTTAGTCAATATGAACGATTCTAGCTCATGTTATCGTATGATGTTCATCCAACGGTCATAGTGCTTCTTCAACCTCTGGTCTTCTTGCTCCAGTCGCCCAAACCAGCGCCGGTCGTGCCGCGTGCTCCTGCCTCCCATGGCCGGCTGTGATGCCGCGGAGGCCTCACCGCCCCCTACTACTCCCACCGCTGGCCAGGCCATCCCTCTACTCACCCACACCCCCTGTTATTTTGCGGCTACAACAGCCTCACATCGCAGCCGAACCAGGGAACCCTCATATTCCTCTTCGCGTGGGCATCCACTGCTGCGTCTTCCCCGGCTCCGAGTCGTCCCCTTCCTAGTCCTCGCCATCGTCCACCGCCGTGGTGCTCTCGGCGCGGCGTGGTCAACGTGGTCAAGGAACGACTTCCATCGGATGTGGACTGTACGTGGAGAGGCTGACAGCTGGGTCCATGGCCACAGCAAGGAAGTGCCTCCTTATTACGCGCAAAATAATGATTCCTCCACCTGACAGCGGGGACCCACCGGACGGGCCACCGTATTTCGTGAAAAAAACGTTTCCCCCTGACTGCTGGGACCCACCAGCTACATCTTCGCACGCAAGGAAGTGCGTCCGGGCAAAAAAACAATTCACCCCCCTGACTGCTGGGACCCACCAGCTACATCTTCGCACGCAAGGAAGTGCGTCCGGGCAAAAAAACGATTCGCCCCCCTGACTGCTGGGACCCACCAGCTACATCTTCGCACGTAAGGAAGTGCCTGGCAGTCGGGACCCACCTGGTCGAAGCATACGTAGCGTTGTCATTTTGGTCACGAGCGTGTACGCACATATATACTGGTGGATGTAGAGGGGAGCACGTGTCGTATTAGAGGCACGCACGTAGCATGTACACGTACGTACAACGTCCAGGGTGCAAGAAAGAAAATACGGCCACGTATGTGTACATACGGGCGGGGTCTCAAACGCCTACTCGCGCATATGTACGGCCAGGGCTCGTGTACATGGCTGGGTCGGAACGGAGAAACAGTGTTGTCGTCGTGTTCATGGGGAGGCAACGGAATGCGTCTTGTTCATGGGGAGGCAACGAAATGTGTCATGTTCATGGGGAGGCAACGGAATGCGTCGTGTTCATCGGGAGGCAACGGAACGCGTGGGAGCCAACCGGCTGGGTCGGAACGGAATGCGTTGTCGTGTTCATCGGGAGGGCATGGACGCAACAGGCGATGGAAACGAGGTCTAACGTACCACAAAATGGAGGAAACGGACCTCCTACATCCGGAATGGGGTCCTATTGATCGGGAGGGGTGTGGCGTACCGCAAAACGGAGGAAACGGACCTCCTACGGTCGAAACGGGGGTCCTGTTGATCGGGAGGGGTGTGGCGTGCCGCAAAATGGACAAAACGGACCTCCTACGGTCGAAATGGGGGTCCTGTTGATCGGGAGGGGTGTGGCGTACCGCAAAACAGATGAAACGGACCTCCTACGGTTAAAACGGGGGTCCTGTTCATCGGGAGGGGTGTGGCGTACCGCAAAACGAGACTCCATGGGATATTGTTCATCTCCATCGTCGACCTCCTCCAGCCTCCACGGGCTCCTGTTCATCCAGCCTCCACCGCGCGCTACTCCACCGGCTACTGTTCAACCACCCCTCCACGGGCACCCCTCCACCGTCTACTGTTCATCCAGCCCTCCACACCACGGGGTCCTGTTCAACCACCCCTCCACGGGCACCCCTCCATCGTCTACTATTCATCCAGCCCTCCACCATACCACGGGGTCCTGTTCATCCAGAGGCAACGCCACCGCTCATTGTTCATCCAACCCCCCCCCCCCCCCCCCCGCAACGCTCACTGTTCATCCAATCGATCGGCTTCAGTTAGCAGCAGTAGCGAAGGAATTGCTCGATCGGGTTCAGTTAACAGCCATCGATCGATTGCTCGGGTTCAGTAACGCATAGCCTGTAGTGCAATCGCTCGGGTTTAGTTAGAGCCCAACGCATCGCTCGGGTTCAGTTAGAGCCAACGCCTCGCACACATGCGCGTACGTGTATGAGAGAAACGCGCATCGCTCGGCCCCCGACCTCCCACCGTAACCGGGAACTCCCTGAAATTTTCCTCCCCCTCGCTTCTACCACGGTTTTTTCCGTTATGGACGGTCCAAAGAATGTCATGCAGCTGCGTCTCCGGCCCGCCCAGGACGAAAAGCCCATTTTCTGTCATGATTTTTGTCATAGAAGTAGGAGCCCACCACATCTATGATGATACCGGGTTTTGTCACAATTATCGTCATAGAAGTGTCATATGGATGACAAAAAAATTTCGTTCGGCCCAAAATGTCACGGATGTGTATTTTTTTGTAGTGATGGATGTAATGATGTTGATGAAAGATTTTTTACATTCAGGCTGTTGAAAGTTGAAGAAATACTAATGTTTTTTTAAGATTCGGGTGTGCCGACTTCATTGATTTAGGAGAAAGCATGCGGTAAACATGGTGATCAAGCGACCGGTGAGGTGATCCAGAGAAAAGAAACAAAAAGAGAAGGCAAAAATAAAAAACCCACTTTGAGGCAGCTATCTCATGACTAGATCCCCGAAAGGGGCCTCAAGGCAAACGGCTCCTGCCAGCCTCCATTGTTCCTTGTCGCTATTAATGGCATGGATAACATCATCACTCGAAGGTAACTTGGATCAAAAGACGCACTTGTTTCTTTCCTTCCAGATCTCCCAGGATATCAACATCAACATTGATCTGCGTCCTCGCTTGCGAGCTTCAGGTGTCAAATTAACCATCTTCTAATAGTGAGCAATGGAGCTTTGTTTGGTGCTATCGGGAGGCTGAGCGTGGCGCAGCCATGCCAGGCGGCGACTCTTTGCCAGATTACGACAGAGAAGGGGCATTCCCACATCAGGTGTTTGGATGTCTCCAGGCTTCTCATACACAAGGAGCAGAACTAACCATTCGGCCAGCCTCTGCGCTGCAGTCGATCGTTGACCCATAGTCTGTTGTGGTGCAGCAACCAAGCAAAAAAGTTTAACTTTGTATCAGGGATATAACTATTTGTGTAAGCCGCCCAGAAGGGGTCGGGTTACACAAAGAGAGGCTCATCAAAAGCCCAAAACCAAGGCATGAAGATGGCGGTTCATTAAAGGGCCCAAAGGCCCACCGGTGACTTCAAGACCGTAAAGATAAACCGCCATGATGGCATAACTTGTGTTGTAAGGTAGAAGTAACTAGTCGTCGAGCCGGACACTGTTTACGAGCCAGCCGGGACTCTGTAGGCTGCAGGGCGTCAACCCGTGTATATAAGGGGACGACCCGCCAACGGCTTAGGGCAGAAAAAATAACTCATCGAGAACCGGGCATAGCGTATCTCGCTCCCTGGTCATCGAAACATCAAGCAATACCAACCCAACTAGACGTAGGCCTTCCTTCACCGCAAGGGGATGAACTAGTATAAACCTCGCGTGTCTTTTGTCCCGATTAACCCCTTTAAGCTTCCTAGTTGCGATGGCTCCACGACTAAGTCCTTGCAAGAGGACATCTGTCGTGACAATTCCACAACAGTTGGCGCCCACTGTGGGGCCAACGCACGGTGGATTTGAGTTCTTGAAGGGCAGCTTCGAAGGGCTCAAGGGATACGCAGTCGGCCGGATGACCAAGAGTCGTCGCGGCAAGATCTACATCGACGACGAAGGCTGGGGCCCCGACGCCGGCTCAATTGAGTACGGGTACCGGGTCCCCTTTGGCGGAATTCACATCTTCATTGGCCGGATTGGTGAGCCGGGCCCTGAGCCGGACAACTGCACCGACCTCGTCGAGACGGCTCAGCGTGCGAGACCCGCCCGGGCTCAACCTGCCGTGAAGCGTGCCTTCGTGGGTTGCATCCATGGAGGCGAGCTTTCTGAAGGATCTGAAGGTAATGGTGAGCCGGTCGTCCTCTCGGACGGTGATTCATCCGCCGTCTCAACGGATTCGTTGTACCAAGTTCAAGATGGTGTGCTTGGGGGCTGTTCCGATGGCAGCACTATTCTGGACCTCTCAGAGTCACCAAACTGGGTAGGAGTCTTTATGGCTGGTACTCAACCCGGCCAAAATTCTACGGCCTCAGCAACAATAACGTCCGGGTTAGGAGCAGCCGGGGTAGGAGGCCCTATGCGCTCACCGGCTCAGGTGCTGATGGATCTCATGGATAAACTTACGGCCCTGTTAACCGCTACAGCCATCCCTGCGAACCAATCTGAGCATGAGGCAGAGGTGGCACAGGTTCGTGAGGAGATCGCCAAGGCCAAGGAAACCTTAGCAGCTGAAGATACTAGATTAGCCGCAGAGCGGGCAGCTTTGGATGTACGGGCACAGCAACTTCAGGCAGAGGCTTTTCAACTCACGATGAGTCTGAACGCATCTAATGAGGTAATGAGGAGGAGACATCAGAAAACTCAGTCCTGTTTACCTCCGACTAATGATCCTCGGAATCTCTTCGCTACACCCGGAGCTGGCCCAAGTAACCCGCCAGGTGCAAATCAGTTTATGACATCCGGAGCGGGGGGCCCGGTTCAGCCTCAGGTGACGACACCTCTTCACGGCAATATGGCACCGCCCCGTTACATACCAATACCACCGGGTCACTTCTCCAACCCCATGGAGAATTTAATCGCAGCATCAGCGCATTTGGCGGCTCTCCTAATGGACGGCGATGATCCGACAGCGGTGGAGACCCGGAGGATCAGAGAACTTGTCCAGGCAGCTTTGGCTCAGCAAGAGACTTACTCCTACAGCCGAGACAGGATTCATTCAACTCCTCCGCCCTGGTTAGCTCCGCATCGTCAAAATCGGAGCCCGAGTTACAGCTGACACATGGAGTCAGAGGCCCTGTCAAGCAACGCTCAGCGCCGGGACCAGCCTGGCGGGTATAACTTGGTTTAGGATCGGATACGTCAGGAGGACGAGCGAGCGGCTCAGCTAGCGGCTCAGCTATCGGCCCAACAGGACTTACCGTCTTACCCGACGACTTCCGTTGAGGCGGGTGTTGCTACTAGAACCAGAGGTGTTCCTTGTCTGGTGTCGGCTCTACGTAATGTACGTCTGCCCAAGGATTTCAAGGGGCCTCGAAAGGTGCCGAATTATACGGCCGATTTACAGCCTGGGGCGTGGATCGAAAGTTATGAGATGGCCATGGAGCTGTTGGAGGTTAGTGATGCAACAATGGCTAAATACTTCACCATGATGTTGGACGGAACGACCCGTTCTTGGTTAAAGGGATTGCCACCCAATTCCATTAGTTCATGGGCAAAGTTAAAGGCTCGTTTTATCCAGAACTTCAAAGATACCTGCAAGCAGCCTATGTCGATTGTGGACTTGACAAATTGTAAGCAGGAGGAAGGTGAATCCATGACTCATTGGGTGCGTCGGGTCAAAGATATAATACATTCGTCTGACAAGATGGATGTCGGCTTAGCAGTTCTCATGCTGGAAAAGAATTTTCGCTTTGAGCCTCTGAGACAGAAGCTGGGGCGCCTTAAGCGTGATTGCAATGATATGGGGACGCTGATGGCGACTTTAGTCAAGTATGCCGATTCTGATAGTACCAAGGATCCCGCGTCTGACGAGGAAAAGACAGGGAAGGGAAAGAAGAACGGTAATGGAAAGGGTCAACAGCATAATCCGACGAATCAAGGAGGCAATAAGCGTAAGGCGGACGGTAACCCGGAATTTGTGGCCAATGCACAGGGTAACAATCAGAAGCGCAAAGGAAAGCCACCCCCTCGCTTTGGTGGGTCAGGTCCATCTCTAGAACAACTACTCAATGAGCCCTGCCCGAAACACGGCACCCGGGAACGGCCAGTGACTCATTTATGGAAGGATTGCGCAATCATGAAGGCTTTCAAGAATTCTAATACGTTTGATGGCAATCAAGGCCCGGGTGGCGGCTCAGGAGCCGGCGGTTTTCATGGCCCGGGCGGCGGTTCAGGTTCCGGTTTTCAGGGCGGTTATAACCAACAGCAGCCCAGCCAAGGAGGACAGCAGCAGCAGCAGCAGTCGGGTTACTAGAGCGATCCAAAGTAGCTAAATAGTGGGCAGTATCATGTGTTCACAACTAGTTTGTGCAAACGTGATCAGAAAATTCATAAGAGGGCTGTGAACTCTATTGAGCCGGTAGTCCCTCGTTACTTAAGGTGGCCGGAACAGCCCATTATCTGGAGTAGGGAGGATCACCCTCCCCGGGTTGATAATCCGGGTCAATTGGCACTGGTGGTGGCACCGCAGGTCGGTGGTTATAAATTCACTAAGGTGCTCATGGATGGAGGTAGCAGCATCAACATCCTCTACTACGAGACCTTTTGGCGCATGGGCTTAACTGACAAGAATTTAAAGACATCCAATACCGTGTTCCATGGAGTGGTGCCTGGTAAGTCGGCTTACAACGTCGGTAAGATTGAGCTGGAGGTGGCCTTTGGAGACGAACATGATTCCAGGGCTGAGAAGTTAACCTTTGAGGTGGTCAAAATCAAGAGCCTGTATCACGCTTTGTTTGGACGGCTGGCTTATGCCAAGTTTATGGCGAGGCCGTGTTATGTTTACTTGCAGCTCAAGATGTCGGGTTACAAGGGTACCATCACTGTGCATGGAAGTCGAAAGGTGGCCCTGGAATGCGAAGAAGGTGACGCGGCTTATGCTGAGTCTGTCTGTGCAGCAGAGGAGCTCAAATTTTACCAAGATAACGTTGACCCGGCGGATATGACCTCCCTCAAAAAGCCAACCACGGAACATGACCCGGCCATGAAGTTTAAGTCGGCTGCAGAGACCAAGCTTGTTGGTTTTACTCCAGGTGATTCATCTAAGCAGTTCAGCATCAGTGCCCAGATGGATCCTAAATAGGAAAGCGCGCTCATCGAGTTCATCCATGAGAATGGGACATCTTTGCATAGAAGCCTTCTGACATGCCGGGTGTACCAAGAGGACTCGCTGAGCACACTCTTAATATTGATCTGAAGTATAAGCCGGTAGGCAGTTTCTGCGGCGATTCAATGAGGAACGACGAAAGGCTATCGGAGAGGAGGTCGCCCGGCTCTTGGCGGCTGGGTTCATTATTGAAGTTTTTCACCCGGAGTGGTTGGCTAACCCGGTGCTCGTACTCAAGAAAAACGGCACCTGGCGGATGTGTGTGGATTACACAGATTTAAATAAAGCTTGTCCGGCTGATCCTTTCGCTCTCCCCGTATTGATCAAATTATTGATGCTACGGCGGGTTGTGCGTGTTTGAGTTTTTTGGATGCTTACTCTAGTTATCATCAGATTAAGTTGGTAGTTAAGGACCAGGAGAAGACGGCTTTCATCACTCCGTTTGGAGCCTTCTGCTATGTGTCTATGCCTTTTGGGCTCAAGAGTGCACAGGCGACTTATCAGCGGTGTGTACAGAATTGTCTCCACAATCAGATTGGGCGCAATGTTCATGCTTATGTGGATGATATAGTGGTGAAGTCCAGAGAGACGGAAACCTTGATATCTGACCTTAGAGAAACATTTGATAACCTTGATATAGTGGTGAAGTGCATGTTTGGTGTACCTGGAGGCAAGCTTTTGGGATTCTTGGTCTCAAACAGGGGCATCGAAGCTAATCCGGAGAAGATCAAGGCAATCACTTCTTTGGCTAAACTGGCATGTATTAATGATGTTCAGCGACTGGCGGGTCGTGTTGCTGCCTTAAGCCGGTTCATAAGCTGGTTGGGCGAGAAGGCCCTTCCGCTGTATCAGATGATGAAGAAAGCAGACACCTTTGTCTGGAGTGATGCTGCTAATGCTGCTTTTGAGGATTTAAAGAGGCAGTTGTCTGAGCCGCCGGTCCTTGCAGCTCCAATTGATAAAGAGCCTTTGCTGTTATATGTGCCTGCTAATTCACGAGCCGTCAGTGTTGCAATTGTGGTAGAGCGCAAGGAGGCTGGTAAGGAGCATCCGGTTCAACGGCCGGTTTATTATGTCAGTGAGGTGCTCATCGAGTCGAAGCAGAGGTACCCTCATTGGCAGAAACTTGTGTACGGGGTGTTTATGGCAAGCCGGAAGCTTAAGCAATGCTTCCAAGGTCACCCTATCACTGTGGTGAGTTCTGCCCCCTTGGGAGACATTATCCAAAATAGAGAGGCCATAGGACGAGTTGCTAAGTGGGCTATTGAGCTTGGGCCTCATGGTCTGAAGTATATGCCACACACTGCCATTAAGTCTCAAGTTTTGGTGGATTTTATCAATGACTGGACAGATCTACAGGCACCTGAGGAGAAGCCCGATAACACATATTGGACTATTCACTTTGATGGGTCCAAACAGTTGGAAGGCTCGGGGGCTGGAGTCGTATTAACTTCCCCTCGAGGTGATAAATTTTGCTATGTGCTCCGGCTTATGTTTCCTTGCACTAACAATGCAGCTGAGTACGAGGCCTTACTTTATGGTCTCAGGATGGCCAAAGAGATGAACTTGAGCCGGGTAAGGTGCTTAGGAGACTCAGACCTTGTGGCTCAACAGGTGTCAGGCAAGTGGGACTCCAAGGATCCCCTTATGGCGGCTTACCGTCATGAAGTTGATGTTGTAGCTGGGCACTTCAAGGGTTATGTGGTGGAACATATTGATCGAAGGAAGAATGAGGCGGCTGATGCCTTAAGCCGGCTGGGATCTCAGCGTAAGCCGGTACCGCCTAACACCTTTCTTGATGTTTTGCATAACTCTTCTGTCAAGTTACCTACAGAAGAAGATCTGGCAGTGCCAGACCCAGAGGCACAACTGGTAGCGGCTCTCCACATTATCCCGGATTGGACAGTGCCTTATTTGGCTTATATGACCCGGGGAGAGTTGCCTGAAGACGAGACCTTGGCAAGACAAATCGTCTGGCGGTCTAAGTCCATGACAGTTGTTAATGGCGAGTTACATCACTGCAGCGTCACGGGAGCGGTTCAACGATGCGTGTCACCTGCAGAGGGTCAGGAGATACTCCGTGAGATCCATGAAGGCGATTGTGGTCATCATGCCGGCTCAAAATCTCTTGTGGCCAAAGATTTCCATCATGGGTTTTATTGGCTGACGGCTCATGCTGATGCAGAAGATCTGGTCAGTAAATGTGACGGATGTCAGAAGTTCTCACGACGAGCCCATGTGCCGGCTCAAGAATTGAGGATGATTCCAATTACTTGGCCATTCGCAGTCTAGGGGCTTGACATGGTCGGGCCTTTCAAAAGGTCTAAGGACAAAAAGACGCACCTCTTGGTAGCGGTTGACAAGTTTACAAAGTGGGTTGAGGCGGAGCCAGTCAGTAAGTGTGATGCAGCCACGGCAGTCCAGTTCATGAAAAAGGTGATTTTTCGTTTTGGTTTTCCACACAGCATCATAACTGATAATGGCACTAACCTTTCCAAAGGAACTATGGAAGAGTTCTGTCAACGAGAACATATCCGGCTTGACGTTTCGGCTGTGGCTCATCCTCAATCCAATGGTCAAGCAGAACGAGCTAATCAAGAGATCTTGAAGGGTATCAAGCCCCGACTCCTGGTCCCCTTGCAGCGGACGCAGGGTTGTTGGGTGGAGGAATTACCCTCTGTACTTTGGAGCATCAATACTACACCTAACAGATCTACGGGTTACACACCTTTCTTTATGGTCTATGGAGCAGAGGCGGTCCTGCCAAGTGACATCCGTCATGACTCGCCCCGTGTGGCGGCTTACGCTGAGTCGGACAACGAAAAAGCTCGTCAAGATGCACTTGATATGTTGGATGAAGAGCGAGACTTGGCAATAGCCCGCTCGGCGATTTATCAGCAAGACCTGCGCCGCTACCACAGCCGCCGGGTTAGGTCCAGGACCTTTCAAGAAGGCGACTTAGTGCTCCGACTCATCCAGGATCAATATGACATACACAAGCTATCCCCTCCTTGGTAAGGACCTTTTGTGGTCAGTAAGAATCTGAACAACGGGTCATATTACCTTATCGATGTTTGGGAGCACAAAGACTCACGTAAGTCGGAGGAGGAGACCCGCCGGCCGTGGAATATCGCTCATCTTCGGCCTTACTATACTTGAGCCACCGGCTCTAATGTGTATATATTTATACAATGTATATATTATATAAAGCAATAAAGCAGGACCTCTGTCCTTTTCTCCACCCAAAAAAAAGGTTTATGTGTTTTCTTTGTCAGGTGGTGGAGATAACCAAGAGGGAGCGGGTCATATCTGAATCCGGCTTTTCCTTTGGTCTGGCTTATGATCATATCTGAATCTAGCCATGGTCACTTGGGGGCTTCCTGTTCAAACATAGGTCGTATCCGAACCAAAGAGAACATAGCTGTCGATACCCACTTGATCGGCATACTGCCAAACCCACTTGGGGGCTTCTTGATCATATTTGAATCATAGCTTAACCCCTTTGGGTCTGACGTGGATCGTGAATCAGCGTCATTAAACAACTCTTATGGTCACTTGGGGGCTTCCTGTTCAAACATAGGTCGTATTCGAACCAAAGAGAACATAGTTGTCGATACCCACTTGATCGGCATCGCCACGGCCACTTGGGGCTATATGATCGCATCCGAATCTTAGCTTAACCCCTTTGGAATGGTTCACTGATCGTATTCGAATCAGAAGCCTTCGAAATTCATTTATTATTCATCATATTTTATAAGTATCAATGTTTGGTTATATTGAGATCCTCTTCAAAATACCACAGAGTGGATCACAACCCTCCGGGTGAATATTGGTTACTCCGGGTTACTAAATACCAGGTGAACCTTTATATATCAATTTTCAGGAGTTAAAATTACCCTCAGAGGTTGGGTCATACAAGCCGGAGAGATAACTGCAAGCATCATAGGCATGCCATTGTGATTATGTCTACTAAGTCTAATCGTAAGTTGTCTTTCCTAAGATTGTTTGGTGTACACTCCAGGTTATCAAAACATTATATGACCCCCAATGCGGTAAGTCGCCAAGGGATTTCTGTTTGTCTTATGTGCAGGGCGATACAAGTAAGATTCTATGAAAACATAACAGATTTAAACAGCGAGTGCATAATAATGGCGGCTTATGCAAGTATCACGCGCCATACGCATGCACGAAGGCATAACAAAATTTGAGTTTTTCTACTCTATTACAAGACTCCCCGAGTCTGAATAATGAAGCATTGTTTCCAAAAAGGCTCAAACATAAGGACACCAGATGTCTTTACTCCTGTGGCTGGCTTGATGACTTCGGGTTATCCTTCTCCGCCCCTCCGTCTGCTGCTCTGTCCTGGAAGGTCGATGAGGTCCAGTCAATGCCACTCAAGGCTTCAAACTCAGCTTCATCATCTATTAAACCGGTCGGATCGACTTCAGGGGCAAAGGTATGCTTACGAATTGGAGGGATTAGGCTAACATCATCATAATGAGGTGTGGGAATCCTCCGGTTCTCGCTGTCATGACCCGGCTGGTACTTGGTAAGATCAGTGTCGCTTCCAATGAGCGTAGCCACAGGGCGTATGTCTTTTACACAAGCGGTGAAGTCCGCCTCATCAAATAAGGTTCCATCTTCCTTCAGACTCGGGTATCCAAGACTTAGGTCGGCCGGGTCTAGCTCTGGAATCCACGCCTTGGCCCGGCTCAAGGCAGCTATAGCTCCGGCTCTAGCAGATGCCCGTCTAAGTTCTTGGACCCGCTGAGGCAGCACGGCAAGCCGTTTTAGCACATCTTGCAGGAGATGGGGGACATCGTTTGATAAAGCCACAACGGCCAAAGCACGTTGTGACCCGGTGTACAGTTGCTCCACCAGAGTATAGACTGCTTTCAGTTTGACCACCATGTCCTGCTTAAGGGTTGTACTCCTGGGGCCTGTTTTATTAAACAAAGGGTAAACCGGAGGCAGTAATTAGCTTAGTCATCAAAGGAAAGGATGGCAATATTTGAGGTTCATATAAAGTAACTTACCGAAGATTGCTGATACCATTTGAGATATCTGACGCTTCAAGCCGGACAGCTCGGTGTTTGCTTTTGCAAGGGATGCTTCGGCTGTCTTGGCCCGAGTCACCAGAGAGGCCTTCTTGTCAGCCCAGGTTTTCTTCTCCGATTCAAAGTTCTTCTTCAACTTCTCTTGTTCAAAGACGCTGAATTCAAACTTGGAGTTGACCTTTTGCATTTCAAGTTCCTGGGCTGCCAGACGGCTCTTCAGGTCCGTAATCTCCGACTCAAATTGACTTATGGTGGTCTGCATTGGTACCAGGTCATAGTCAAGATTATGATACAAATAAAGTTAAGTCTCAAGCACTTTGCAAGCAAAGATACTTGACACTTGGGGGCTAATGTATGCTGAAGAATTCTATACTACTACGCCGGCTTATACACACTAAAGTCCTAAGCGCTTTGCAAGCAAAGATACTTGGCACTTGGGGGCTAATGCGTATCGCAAGTTCAAGGTATCAGACTACAAACCGGGTTAAGTATTTCTTCTTTAAACCGGATAAAGACAGTTTTTCCTAAGTCTACAACATATTTACTCATAAGCAATGGACTTGGGGGCTGATACAGTAAGTATGATTGACAGTAAGGAAGCATAAGTCATACCTCAGATTTTTGCTGTATTTGCTTCACCATGTCAACTTCCAGATCACGACTGCTATGCACCTGGTTGATATAGCCTGAGACGATCTCTCCAATACTCAAATGAGTATAATCAGTAATGTCTGTCTTGGCTCTACGGTGTTCTAGCAGTTCCTCCTTAGCAGAGCACTTGGCAAGAACAGTGGGCCGGGCTGGCTCAACGAACTGAGTCTTGAGAATCTCCACTTCTGGGTCAATTGTCTTGGCCGGGCTATGTGCTTTCGGGTTAGCAGAATCATCAAGAATGTCCTCAGTAGGCGGGTCAGAAGTTGGTGCCGGAATATCTTGAGCCAGTTCCTGTGGCGGTTGATGTGTGGAAGAGTCAGGGGCAGCTGTGCCCAGCTCTGGCTCAGTCACTATAGGGTCTTGGGCCAGCTTATACCTCTTTGTTTTCTTCCTGGGCTTCACTTGCACACTGTAGACAAGGCAGAAAGGTGAGTGCCAACATATGAGTAAAGATAAAGCATGAGGTAAACAAATTGACATTACCCAAGAGCAGTTTTAAAAGCTGGCATGTTTGACTGCATAGACTTGCCGGAGGAAGGAGAGGTATCCTGATAATTGGAGTCAGATGAATTGAGAGGTTGACGAATTAAACCTGCCAAAGGTGAGGCAGAGCGTAAATCGGAAATAACCTCGTTCCGACGCTTCCTGGTCACGTCAGGTAAGCCGGAGGAGAGCTTCTGCGTCCTTGCTGGTCCAGGTCTGCCTCTGGCTTTAAATTTGCTGTTGCTTCAAAAGAAAGTTAGGGTCTTGGTAAGCCAAAGGATGTGAAAATCTGACTTTCCGGGTTACTCTTCGAATTTTCTGATGCGGCAGAGGCTCGGAGTCGGAGGAGATTATAGTTACCTCTTCTTCGATGGGTTGGTCGTTTCCCGTGTCTTCCTGAAAGAGAAATCATGTCAGTGAAATGATAATAAAGAGTCAGAGAAGTTTAAAAGTTACCTCTTCTTCATTGTCATCAGAGTCATCAAGCTGAAGCATCTCTGAGGCGCTTGGTTTCTTTTTCTTGGAAGTGGTAGGCGGCGGCCTTTCTATCAGCTTTCTTAGCCGCCCTGGCTTGTTTGGCTGCCTCATGGTCATAATGAACCTTCCAGAAGTTGTCATTTGCCTGAGAGAAATTATAAAAGGTTGTCAGTAAAAGCAAGGTATAAACATAGTAAAAGATAATAACTGGAACTTACTGCAGGGGTCGGGTTTTGTTTGTAGAAGGGCAGTAAACCGAAGGCGTTGCTGGTTACTGTACCCTCCTTTAACAAAGACTGAGTGGTAGCCTCCACTACGTCATCGGGTAAGTCGTCAGGACTATGACGTTGAGGATCATCTTTCTCGCCTGAGTAATTACACATTAAGCCGGGGCGGCGGCTTAACAGAATTATTCTCCAAGCAACCCAGACTCGGACCAGGTCAATGCCATCTAAGCCGTTCCCCAAAAGAGCTTTAATCTTCTTGATCTTGGGGGTGAGTGGCAGACGTTCAATAGCAGTCAACTTATCCGGCAGCGGGTGAGTAGATTCAAGGCGCAATGCACGGAAGCCGGGCAGCGGGTTTTCACCAGCCGGAGAAGTATCCTGGAAGTAGAACCATGTCTGGTTCCGGTCCTTTGGATGACTCGGCAATTCAGCATAAGGGAATAGGAACTCTCTCCGCCTTTGAATCGATATGCCACCAAGTTTCAGACTGGGCCCGTTGGCACGCTCATTCTGCCGGTTCAAATAGAACAATTCCCTGAACAAAAGTAGGCTGGGTTCTTCTCCAAGGTAGACCTCACAGAAAACTTGGAAGTTGCAGATATTTGACACGGAATTGGGCCCGATGTCTTGAGGTCTTAAGTCGAAAAAGTGCAAAACGTCTCTAAAGAATTTTGAACCGGGTGGAGCGAATCCCCGGCTCATATGATCTGTAAAAACTACTACCTCCCCTTCTTTGGGATGAGGTTTCTCCTCGGACGGGTCAGGAGCACGATAAGACATCACCTCCTTCTTGGGCAGATAGCTAGACTTCACAAATTCGGACAATTTGTTTTCCGTGACAACGGATGAGACCCAATTGTAGGTCACCGGAGGTTTGGGAGCTTTGGGTGCCATTGCGTAAATCGAAGCCTACAACGAGATAAAGAATTTTTCCGGTTCAACTATAACCCGGAGGAAAGTACTATTGAGTTGCTCAAAATGGCGGCTTAAGAAGGGGCCTGATGACATATAGGTAATCATGCGATGATGTTTAAATCATTACGAGTATGAAAGACAATTGAAATTTTCTTAAGTCGCCAGAAGCAAGCAGTGCTGACAGCCGGTATTATCTTAAACCGGTCATATGAACTATTATGGCCGAAGCATAGTCAACAAATGCATTTTTTTGGCTAAGTGTGGAACAAACAGTTTTCGCAAGTTGCAATCATTATTTTGGATCAAACGACGTTCTAGAAAGGAAAAATTTCTAGACCTAAAACAGTACAGGGAAGTTCATATACTCGAGGAGGGCTTCCAAAATAAGGGAAATGAGATCTGTTCTCATACAGAATAAGCAAAAAACATCCTCCATAGCAGTTCTATGTTGTTCTTATGATCTGAGCAAGGTAATAGAGGTAAGAACTAATGGAGGTTGCGCCAGGCGGCGATGAACGTCGACGAACTCAAGGCAGTACTAATGCATATCTGAGAAAGGGGGGAAAGAGAATTCACCGATGCGGAAGAGCTGCGGAGGGTTGCCGTCGTTTTCTGATCAAGAAACAGGGTGATGCAGCGGCCTGAGTCGGTGAAGACGAGGGTTCCAAAGGTGGCGGCGGCGGAGCTCGAGCGGCAGAGAAGGGAGTGAGAGGAGGAAGACGACCGGAGGAAATGAAAAATACCTAGGTCGCGTCTATTTATAAGGAGGGGCCGACTGAGACGGCGCGAGAAATGAGGAGACCAAGACATCATTATCCAGCGGCCCCGACGCCTCGATTTTCGGGAGGGTCAGTAAAGGCAGAGATCCGTTGAGGGTATGACGAAATAAAATATGAGTTTATTGAAGATGACGTCACGATGATTTAACCCGGATCCAGATGATGACATCACGGCGGGTTAAAACTTTCACACAAGACAGAAGATTAAAGGCCAGTTCATAAGGTTTTCAAAGATTGACATGAACCGGTTCAAATCAATCTGGGGCCTAATGTTGGGGATATAACTATTTGTGTAAGCCGTCCAGAAGGGTCCGGGTTACGCAAAGAGAGGCCCGTCAGAAGCCCAAAACCAAGGTGTGAAGATGGCGGTTCATTAAAGGGCCTAATGGCCCACCGGCGACTTCAAGCCCGTAAAGATAAACCGCCATGATGGCATAACTTGTGTTGTAAGGTAGAAGTAACTAGTCGCCGAGCCGGACACTGTTTATGAGCCGGCCGGGACTATGTAGGCCGCAGGGCGTCAACCCGTGTATATAAGGGGACGACCCGCCAGCGGCTTAGGGCAGAAAAAATAACTCATCGAGAACTGGGCATAGCGTATCTCGCTCCCTGGTCATCGAAACATCAAGCAATACCAACCCAACTAGACGTAGGCCTTCCTTCACCGTAAGGGGCTGAACTAGTATAAACCTCGCATGTCTTTTGTCCCGATTAACCCCTTTAAGCTTCCTAGTTGCGATGGCTCCACGACTAAGTCCTTGCAAGAGGACATCTGCCGTGACAATTCCACGACACTTTGCGTGGGGCCCAAGCTTTCCAGATGATTGATTTGAACCCAGCCGCAGGCAGGACCTGACTAAATTTATGGCGGTAGGCCGAGCGGGTAGTATAGGAGCTGCCGCCTCCAGCCGTCCATCTGATCTGATCCGGGGTTTGAGCAGCAATCACAATCACAATCTCCGAACTCTGAATTTTTCGCCAGAGCTGTAGAAATTCATTGGCGATCTCGATGGTGTTCATGTGCTTCAAGTCTCTGATCCATTGATCATTGACTAGGGCCGATGCCACCGTTCTGTTCTTTCTTCTGGTGTGGTTGAAGAGGGCTGGAAAAACTGAGTAGAGGGGGGCCGGACCAAGCTAGGAACATTTCCAAAAGCTCGTTGGTTGGCCGTTGCCGATGGTGATCTGGGTGGCCCTTGCAAACAGTTCTTGATCTCTAGGGTCAGTGGCAAGAGGGAATGCCATCCTCGGGCGTTGCAGCTGCTGCCAGGACAGCCAGAGCCAGCGGAGGCAAAGAGCAATGCCGAAGCGTTGCAAGTATGGGATGCCCAGCCCTCCCCTTTCGATCAGTGAGCAGATTGTATTCCATGCCACTTTGCATTTGCCGCCGGTCAGCGAGTCCTCCTGTGCCCAAAGGAAGCGTCACCGCGTCTTGTCAACCTCTTTTAGGATCTTCTTTGGCACTCGTAGCACCGTGAGTGCAAAGGTCGGTAGCGCTGAGAGAACAACACGCACCAGGACTCTGCGGCCAGCTAGGTTCATCAATTTTCCCTTCCATCCAGCGAGACGAGCTCGAATACGATCGATGATGAATTGGAATTGCACAAGTCGCAATTTTCTTGGGGAGACGGGTAGGCCCAGATAAGTTGTCGGAAAAGTGGTCGTCTGCCCCTTGAACTCCTGTAGCACTTCCAACAATGGCACATTTTCACAGTTTATCGGGATGACCCTTGATTTTTCCTGGTTCAATTTCAGCCCCGTAGCTTGCCCGAAAGAAATGAGTAGATTGAGCAAATTGTTCACTTCCTCCTTGACTGGATTTGCAAATATAACAACATCATCAGCATATAGACTGATCCTGAAGCTCATTCCGCGGCATGGGAGGGGGCCCAACACACCACGATCGCTAGCAGCCTCCAACAAACGATAAAGAGGGTCAATTGCCATGATGAACAACAAGGGGGAGAGGGAGTTGCCTTGCCTCAACCCCTTGCCATGTTCGAAGGAGGGCCCGAGGATTCCGTTCGGCAGACATGATGAAGAAGCAGAGCAAAATAGCAGAGACATCCAGTCCCTTCATTTCGCGGGAAAACCCATTTACTGCATGAGGTCAAGCATATATTCCCAGGAGATGGAGTCAAAAGCTTTGACAATGTCTAGCTTGAAGAACAAAGCACTCTTCTTGAAAAAAAATGAAATGAATCTCTGATTTAAAAAAAACAGAAATTAAGTATAAGAAACTAAAACTTGCTGCGAATAACAAGTGTAATTGAAACTTCACAGCCGTCGTGATAATTATAAACACAACGCAAAAGATCTGCCCTGAACCAATCATCTAGCCGCGAGCTTCATTTTACTCAGGTGGGTCTCTTTGCCCCTGATCGTTCCCAGCCGCACCATTGGCGACGGCCACACAGGCACGACCTCCCCGACAGAGTCGCCCTGCTGATGCCGCACCGCACTCACCTCCCGCCGCTCCGCGCGTTCCAGTTCCCGCTCGCCACCCACCTCCGTCACACTTGCTCTCCTTCCCCGCCACCACCTCGCCTCTCGCCAGCTCCCGTACCCCGATGGCCGACGCCGCTTCGCGCCCGCGCGTTCGGTAACCCGCACACCACACCACACCACACCTCACCCGGTGGGTCACATGCACCGCCTCAGTTCGAGCTAAAAGTTTTCCTCGTTCTCGCAGGCGAATCCATCCGCGGAGGCGCCAAGCCCCCTGGCTCCACCCTGGACGCTCTCCTCTCGGGCGCGGAGCTGCTCTGCCTCGCGCCGCCCGCCATCTGCTCTGCGGTTTGCGCCGTCCGCCTTATCGTCTCGCGGGGCGGCCCAGTCAAGCCATTCGCTGCTCTAGCGAGTGGGAGAATGTTCGTCTTGCAGTACGTTCTCTTGGTGGGGGCGGTAGCGGTCGCGGTGCTGGTCCGGCGGAAGCAATGGGAGCAACTTTGCCGGGTGGGCGCGGGCGGCAGCATATCGGCCACAGGTGGTGTGGATTTGGTGGGGAGGGTCGAGAAGGTGGAGGAGAGCGTGCGGGGTGTGTTGGCGGCCGTTGTAGTGCTGTCGAGAACAGTGGAGAAGCTCGGCGTCAGGTTTAGGGTGCTGCGGAGGACGGTGATGGATCCTATCAGTGAGGTACGGATATTATCCATGAAAATTTTGCTTCGATTTTAGTATGAGTGTAAATATAGTGCTGCCAAAGATGATCATTACAGATTAGTTAGTGAACATTACCAAGCTCGATCGTGATAGCATTTCCCTGTGAATTGTTCAGTCTATATATGCAAATTGTGCATTACAATCTTTGTATGACTATTCATAGTTAGTATAGTCAGTTAATGTGCCTGGTGCTTTCTTTATCAAGATTGTACACTCGTACACTGCATCCTCGAAATTTGAGCAATTATCATCACTGGACACTAAGTCCTCTTGACCGGTTCTTTCAATAATTGCATCTAGCAACAGTTGAGCATACCATTGGCGACGTTATTACTTCTTCAGCTTGTTAATTGTCAAAATGTGGTGTTCAGAATTTTGTTACCACATAATACTGCTCTTACTGAGATAGTGCTGTACTGCCTACAGTCACATATATGTATCTACATGTTCAGAAAGGTGCTAAACATAAGCATGGCTACTACCTTTAATGCATTAGTAATACCTAGTCCACTAAATGCGACCAGAGATCAGTTCAAGGAATCCCACCTCCCTCCAGGCCTGGTATGATTTTGGAGGGTGGATAATTTTCAATTTATCTTGATTTTTCATGACATGTGCTTGATTTTTGTCTGCATATATTTGGCTTCATTACTTAATGTTTTATGTTCTTGCAGACAACAACATTAGCCGAAAAGAATTCAGAAGCCACTCGAATACTAGCAGCGCAAGGAAATCTTCTCGAGAAAGAAATTGGTTCGATACAAAAGGTTCTATACGCGATGCAGGTGACATCTCTTACCAACTTTTTACAGACAAGTATGCAAACTTGCTTTTTAGACCATTCCATAGTCCATACTCATTTCAACATAGTTTATTAGTATTACTATCGCTATTCGTCGATGATAAGTCAAATTATCCATGGCCTAGCCCTCATCACACTCCAATGCCCCCCCGCCCCCCAAGGCCCAAGGACAGCACGTCGACCCAAGTAGAAGCACCACTGCTTACGGAGGAGACTTTCGATCGTACTACACTAAGGATAAGGAAAACACTGTACGATAGAATGATACCTGTTGTGAACTAACACCACACCTGACTCCTATTCCTGTATGCCATCGTGCACTGACATGGAGTCTACCATAACCGGAGCTATATAAGGGGCACCATATAAGGGGATCTGCTCCTTTCGCCTAGTTTAGCCTACACCACATGGAAGATTTCCATATATAAAGGAGAAGCAAGGCAGGAAGTACGGCCTTTATCCATCTTGGACGCCTGAACTTGGGTATATATTGTGTCTTTTGTGTTCTTTGTCCAAGACCCCTTGGTTTCCTCACGTGATGTCCCCTCAACTACAAATTCCACGTACTCTCTCTAGTACTGCTGTGACGTAAAAGTAAAATACCTTGATAGCTGGCGCTAACCGTGGGGACGTTACGAGATCAGGACAGATCAATGGATGAGGAAGGTTCATCAGGCAGCAAAGCAGATGATCTAAGTTATAGACACATAGCTTCGGTGGAGATGTCAAGTCATGCCTGACCGACAGGTGCTACGCTTTGTCATGCCTGGTCGTAGGTGCTACGCACGACAGATCTTCCAAAGACTTCAAGCTGTGTCGGCTGGTGGTACTTGGCAGCATGGCGCTGAGGTGTATCAGTAGCGACCGCGACGTGCTCAGCTGTTTGCGCGCAGGGAGGAGGTGCCGTTGGGCGCCGTGGTGGCGTCGACGATAGCTGGACCGAGCAAGATTGATGCATCAGTACAGTTCTGAAGATGGAGCAGTGGCAGTTGGCGGCGGTGGCCTCTGAGTGCACGCCGGACCGGTGAGACCCATGCCCGGCAGGCGTCCTGGATGAGACCTCAAGCCTTAGATGTTAGGTTTGGCTGCGATGTCTGTTTGGTATTAGGCCCAGGCTATCTGCGCCCCTTCATCAACTGGATAGAGTTGCTTGCACGGCGGCTTTAGTCTTACTGTTGTATTACTTTGTAAGGTCTTGTGAGAATAATTAATAAAGTGGCTGTATGCATCGCCCAGATGCAGAGGCCGGGGGTCATCCTCCTTTTCTAAAAATAAAAACATAGTTTGCTGGCAAGTCCGTGTATGAGTCGTGAATGGGGAGTACCTATGAGCTACAATTCCAAGAGAGAAGCGAAAGTTATTGCAAGGAATATGACTATAGTCATTGTAACACCTCGGGAGCGGTCCCACCAAACACAACGTGCACGTCGCAACATACACGCCATGTGAGTGGCATGGTAGGTATCACACCACAATTCTTCAACAGCGTGCAACAAACAAACATATATATATATATATGTACGAAAAAAATACATACTAAAAAAAGTATATACACTACCCAAATATACTTATATACTACCTACTAAACGTACGTATTCTTGGTTTTGATAGATACTACATAGAACATACAAAACTCATCACTACTAAGCAAAAGCCTAGCAGTAGCACGGGTAGCTGCGCTACTGATACGGCGCTATAACTAACTTTTAGCAGTAGCGCGTGTTGGCCCGCGCTACTGCTATCTAGGGGTAGCATTAGCGTTTGTTGCAGAAACGAGCTGCTGCTAATAGCCGGTAGCGCCCTAGTTTAAAAAGCGCTATTGCTAAATGCTCGCTGCTGCCCCGTACTACTGTTATTAGTTTCTGAATTTTTTTTCTGCTGCATATTTTCCTTTGTATTTTTGTATTTGTACAGGTTTTATACAATAGTCTCTAGCATATCGTATACATACAAATTTGATCATATCATACACATACAAATAGTCTCATCAAATCGATCATGTTATCATCATAATCTTCATCCAATATAAAATGATGTCTCTCGTCATCATCTCGAAATAGCGATACAAGTTATGCCATGTCTCGAATCTTGCAACTATATCGTCATCCATCTAAATAATGATATAGACGAGAAGAGCTATCACTATAAGTGAGAGCGGAACTATACAGTATATGAGGCGGCGGTTGAGGGAGTCCTGGATTAGGGGGTGTCCGGATAGCCGGACTAAACCTTTGGCCGGACTCTTGGACCATGAAGATACAAGATTGAAGACTTCTTCCCGTGTCCGGATGGGACTTTCCTTGGCATGGAAGGCAAGCTTGACGATACGGATATGTAGATCTCCTTCCGTTGTAACCGACTCTGTGTAACCCTAGCCCTCTCCGGTGTCTATATAAACCGGAGGGTTTAAGTCCGTAGGACGAACAACAATCATACCATAGGCTAGCTTCTAGGGTTTAGCCTCTCTGATCTCGTGGTAGATCTACTCTTGTACTACCCATATCATCAATATTAATCAAGCAGGAGTAGGGTTTTATCTCCATCGAGAGGGCCCGAACCTGGGTAAAAACATTGTGTCCCTTGTCTCCTGTTACTATCCGCCTAGACGCACAGTTCGGGACCCCCTATCCGAGATCCGCCGGTTTTGACACCGACATTGGTGCTTTCATTGAGAGTTCCTCTGTGTCGTCATCTTTAGGCCCGATGGCTTCTCCTATCATCGACAGCGATGCGGTCCAGGGTGAGACTTTTCTCCCCGGACAGATCTTCGTATTCGGCGGCTTTGCACTGCGGGCCAATTCGCTTGGCCATCTGGAGCAGATTGAAAGCTACGCCCCTGACCATCAGGTCAGATTTGGAAGCTTGAACTACACGGCTGACATCCGCGGAGACTTGATTTTCGACGGATTCGAACCGCAGCCGGGCGCGCCGCACTGTCATGATGGGCATGACCTAACTCTGCCACCGAACAGTGCCCTGGAGGCCGCGCCCGCGTTAGCTCCGACCCTTAGCTCGGAGCCAACTGCGCCGATCGAGGACTGGTGGCTAGACACCGCCTCGGGGGCTGCAGTCTCAACGGCGATCGAGCCGAACACCAGCCTTACCCTCTGCGAAGCCCGTGACTCCAAGGTGCCGGACTCTTATCCGGACTCCGGATCCTCCGCGCCCCTGCCAATCGAACTTGATTGAGCGCCGACCATGGAATTCATCGCCACGGATATCTTTCAGCACTCGCCCTTCGGCGACATTCTGAATTCACTAAGGTCTCTCTCTTTATCAGGAGAGCCCTGACCGGACTACGGCCAACAGGATTGGGATGCGGACGACGAAGAAATTCGACGCCCATCCACCACCCACTTCGTAGCCACTGTTGATGATTTAATCGACATGCTCGAATTCGACTCCGAAGACATCGACGGTATGGACGACGATGTAGGAGACGAACATGAACCAGCGCCTATAGGGCACTGGACAGCCACCCCATCCTACGATGTATATATGGTGGACACACCCAAAGGAAACGACGAGGAAGAACGGGATGACGCAACGAAGGGTCGTTCCTACGAAAAGCAGCCAAAGCGGCGGCGTAAGCGCCGCCCCAAGCCTCGCCCTGCAGAGCCAGCGGTCATACAGACCCAGCCACAGAGCAGGGCGAGCCGGCGAACGATGAACATAGCATCGAGCAACCATCCGAACAAGACAAATTGGATAAACAAACCGCACAACCCGTCCCCGGCGAAGATAAAAGTCCGGACGATCTCACGCCGGACAAGTTCCCGGAGCAGAAGAACCTCCACAAAAGGCTCGTCGCCACTACGCGTAGCCTGAAAAAGCAGAAGCGGAAGATCAAAACTGCGGAAGACGAACTCCGAATCAGATGGAGCAAAGTACTCAACACCGCAGACAAATACGGCGACAGTCGCCACACAAAGAGCTACCCGAAGCGAAAGCTACTGCCTGAATTTGATGAGGAGGCCTTAGAGCCCCCGAAATCAAAAAATAAGGAAGCCACCCAGTCGGATAGACGACCCCATGGCAAACATAGAGCGGCAAACGGCGCCGCACACAAGCCAACACGCGGTCCAACCAAGGATTTGCATCAAAAGGATGGCCCAGCCAGATCTATCTACGGGCCAAGAAAGCAAGCTCTAGTAAGCAATGCAACGCAACAAATATCCGGACAACACGACACACCCAAATACAGGGATGCCGCACACCCCCTATGTTTCACCGATGAGGTGCTGGACCATGAATTTCCAACGGGATTCAAACCCGTAAACATAGAGGCATACGACGGAACGACAGACCCTGGAGTCTGGATTGAGGACTATATCCTTCATATCCATATGGCCAGAGGAGACGACCTCCACGCCATAAAATACTTACCCCTCAAGCTCAAAGGGCCAGCCCGGCATTGGCTTAAAGGCCTTCCCGAAAACACCATTAGAAGTTGGGAAGAGCTCGAGGATGCCTTTCGGGCAAATTTTCAAGGGACCTATGTCCGACCTTCGAATGCAGACGATTTAAGCCATATAACTCAACAGCCCGGAGAGTCAGCCCGGAAACACTGGAACAGATTTCTTACTAAAAAGAACCAGATAGTCGACTGTCCGAACGCCGAAGCCTTAGCAGCTTTCAAACACAACGTTCGAGATGAATGGCTCGCCAGACACCTCGGCCAAGAAAAGCCAAGAACAATGGCCGCATTAACAAGCCTCATGACCCGCTTTTGCGCGGGAGAGGACAGCTGGTTGGCAAGATGCAGCACCAGCGACCCAAGTACATCCGAAGTCAGGGATGAAAACAGGAAACCGCGACGCAGCAAGGAACAACGCGGAATAAGGAAAGCAGCTCGAAGAGCACGGCAGTCAACGCCGGATTTAAAAGCTCTCGGCAGAATCAGAAAAAGCTGCCCTCAAGGATAACAGGGACGAGCTATCTAACCTAAACAAAATCTTGGATAAGATATGACAAATCCACAGCACCCCCGGGAAACCTGCAAACCATACCCACAGAGAATGTTGGGTCTTCAAGCAATCCGGCCAACTCAACGCCGAACACAAGGGGCTCGACACACCAAGTGAGGACGATGACGAACCCCACAAGCAGAGCACCGGGAAACAAAAGAATTTCCCACACGAAGTCAAAACAGTAAACTTACTCCACGTGACAAAAGAGAAAAATAGAGTGGCGCCTATAGAGATACGTGCCATACGGCCTACCCCAAAGGAGTCTCGCCACTGGTTGTTAAAACCGATCACCTTCGACCATCAGGATTACTCTAGAAGTATCCGGAACGCAGGTTGGACTGCCTTAGTATTAGATCCGATAATCGACAGGACTCCACTTTACACAAGTCCTGATGGACGGCGGCAGCGGTCTAAACCTGCTATATTAGGACACAGTCCGCAAAATGGGGATGGACTCAACAAAAATTCGCCATAGCAACACTTCCTTTCAAGGAGTAACGCCAGGCCCGAAGGCCCATTGCGTGGACTCTCTCCTGCTAGAAGTTATATTCGGCTCCCCCGATAACTTCCGCCGCGAAAAGCTAACCTTCCACATCGCCTCATTTTCAAGTAGCTATCAAGCACTACTGGGACGCGAGGCTTTCGCCCGCTTTAACGCAATACCGCATTATGCATCTCTTACGCTCAAGATGCCCGACCCTCGAGGCACCATCTCACTAAAGGGAAATATTGAGTGTTTCTCTCGCGCAGAGGACTGTGCGGCTGCTTTGACAGCCGCACATTAAAACGGCTTCACCAATCAAAGCACCTAAACAGGTCGTTAAGACCACGGACGCGGCTCGACGAGTCCGACATAAACATACCATTGGTAAAGGCTTAATAACCGCATACCCTGTACAAGGGGCTCTGCGCACGTAACACAAGAGACAATAAGGCTCAATTTCTACCCATGTTGAATTATACTTTGTTTATTTAGTATAACATACATTTCGCACGACCTTTTTCAACCGAGTTCCTCTCTTTTTCAGATGAACACCATGCTATACCCGTCCAAGACACGGCACAACGGAGACACAGGCGCAGACGTGCAGCAGGGACCCGTTCCAAGGATTCTTTTTAGATTAAGACCCTGCGTAAACCTTTTTTACTGTCTCTTGTTGATACACATCCCCCGGACTCTCAGTATAGCCGAGGAGGAGGATGGCATCTTGGCATGTGGCCACGTCAGAATTTTGCGTGTACCTGAACACCATGGGCTTATTATCAAGGGCAATGCTTAGCCCGTTTTTCATAAAGACCGAATACCTTAGGGCGTGTTCGGCGTCGCAAGTTTGGCCTTATATGCATCAGCTCCGAATCATGTCTTTGGTCAAATGTTGGTTTTGCCCGGCTCCTGTGTTTTGCTGCCTTACGTTCCGCACTATCAGCTAAGGCGGCACCAGGAGAACTGCTGCGATTGTGCCCCGGTTCAGCCAGGCGAGCACCTCAGTAGAGAAAGCCGAAAACTGACTGTCATGACATAGCGTGAGACTGGTCAACCACTTGATGACCCATCGGAATCTTCGGGATTCCTCTGCATTAACGAAGGGCCGTTTCCCGGCCAGGCACACACGCGCCCCGAATTCCGGCAAGCGTGGTGCCACCAGGGGCTATATAGTAGCTCCACGGTCAAACTCCTATGGCTAAGTGAAAGTGATAAAGCATTATAGTCCGGTTTCCTAGTTCGTTGCACTACCACCTCCTTAATGACCAAGACGTTGGATCAAGTGTGATGATGCGCCTTTTGCGAACACCCCCGCATTATATGCGTGGGGGCTGAAGCCAACGACTGCAATCTTTCAGGTTATATATAAATATACGTAAACAGCCGCATAGAAGGCATTATAATTCTTGCAAGCACAAGTATAAAAAGCTTCTACATTTCAGCAAAATATTGTTTTCAATAAAAATACATGTTATTCGAACATAATATCCTTCGAGCACTGCGTCTCTATTAAACGAGCGCCCTCCAGGACTTCTTGAAAGTAGTGCTCGGCAGTTACTCGGCTTTCGCCCGAATCTTGGGCTGCAACAGCGGTGGCCTCCATCTCCGCCTAGTATGTCTTGACACGGGCAAGGGCCATCCGTGCAACCTCACACACGCTGACCTCTTCATCGCGTTGATATACGGCACCGCACCAAGGAACTGCTGCACCAAGCTAAAATAACTGTTCGGCTTTGGCCTTTTCGGCCACAGATGATCCACGACATACTTCATGGCGAGTCCGGATAACCTATTCAGCTCGGCCCATTCGGCCAAACGATCGGGTAATGGAAGCGGACGCTCTGGATTGTGGAACTGCGACCAGAAAAACTTTTCCACTTCGTGACCCTCCTGATCTTGGAAGTGTTCGACCGCATCAGCGGCACTCGCCGCTAAATCCAGACACGCGTCCGCCGAACTCCACATCCGGTCCAACGGAGCATATTTAGGATCCCCGAACTTCATCCGCAGCATAAAGGGCTTTCCAGCCGCGATATCTCCGGCCTGACGCAGCTCCTCCTTCATCGCTCTCATCGCAGAACGAGCATCCTTGGCCGTCGTAATGGCCTTTTCCAGGTCTGTCCGCTCCGCCTGATCTTCTTTCTCAAGAAGCTTGCAACGGTCAGCAGCGGTCTTCAACTTCGCAGCCATCTCGGCCATTTCCTTTTTGCTTTGGCAATGAGTAGCCTGTTCGGCTTTCAACTCCTCAACCGCCTTTAAGGCAGCCGCATCGCTTTCTCTGGCTTGCTCCTTGGCTCGGGCAAGCTCTGCCCGAAGGTCCTCCACAGCGGCAGCCCCATCTGCATCGAGTGCAGACACTGTAAGATACTGGCGTCAAGCTCCTCTTACCAGATGTCTCCGGAGAAAATTACATACCTTGTGCCTCGTCAAGCCGCTTGTTGACAAGCGCCATGTCGGCATCCGCCACGTCAAGTTGCCGCGATAGCTCGGCAAATTCATCAGTCCGGCTAGGCACCGGACACTTCGCCACCTGCATAAGAAGGCGGCAAAATTATACCTGGGACTATGATCCTCTGCGTGCCGCCGTCTTCGGCAACACACAGAGTCTCAGGGGCTACTATCTACACGGGGCGCATCTTAAAATATGCGGCACTTTCCAAAAAGGTGCATCATTTCACGTACCTCAAAGCCCGTCAGTAGACTCATGACAGCTTCATGCAACCCGCTTTCCGCGGATGAAATCTTTTCAATCAACGTACGGTGCTCCTCCGAGATAAGCCCTCGCCCTAGCAGATCCTTCAATACCTCCGACCGTGCGCCAGACGGTGCCGGACTCGTCTGATCGCCTTCTTCGAAAGCCGGACTCGGAGGGCTTCGGGTGGCCGTATTACCACCTTCCGGCCTTACTGGATCAGGAGAAACCCTCCGCGACGACACCTCAGGGTCGCCCGCCTCATAAGGCGGTATGGCAGGGGGAGGCGTTCCGCTCTCCATCATCTCCGGAAGAAGATCCCCCGACGAGTTCTGCTGAGAAGGGCTAAGATTCGAACTACAAGGTAAATTTTTGGTTATTCTTCTCAAAATTAAAAGCAAAGATTTCTCTCATTATTTAAACATCCTCTCTACTTACAGCTCGGTGGAGGGCTGATCCCCTTGGGGGCACAGTGCGGCCGAGGTATCCCCCGTCACAGGACCCTCTGGCGAAGATTTCTTCCCCCGCTTTGAGGCCATGGTCTCCGGGTCTTCAGAGGCGGTCCTCTTCTTCCCTTGGGTAGAGGAATTTTTGATTCCTCCCTTCCTGACAGCCTCCTTCGCGGAGGCGGTAGCTTCCTTGTCCCCCCCTTCGTTTTCCCCTAAAGGAGCGATCTCCAGCATCCTGGTTAACACGGGATCCGGTGAGGTCTCGGGAAGGGGGGCCGGACACCTGATTAACTTCGCCTTCGCTACCCACTCCTGTTTCAAAGACAACTCTTTTAAGGGTGATGTTGTGATAAATGAACGGATGGCGTGTCTGGAAACAGTGTTACTTACTTGAGTATCCGGACGATTGCAGCTTAGTCCTGCGTCCTCCGTAGAATCCAGACACATTACTTGTGATCCGAAGAACAATTTGTACATCTCCACGGGCGTCATGCCAAAAAAGTGTTGGAGAGCTCGCGGTCCCTCCGGATTGAACTCCCACAGGCGGAGAGGGCGACGTTTGCAGGGCAAAACTCGGCGAATTAGCATAACCTGCGTCACCACGACCAGGCTGATGTCCCTTTCTAGGAGATCTCGGATGCGGCCCTGCAGCAGGGGCATGTCCTTTGCCGGCCCCCAGTCCAGCCTCTTATTGACCCATGACGCTAGTCGGGGTGGGGGACCCGAGCGGAAAGCAGGTGGCACCACCCACTTGGTGCCCCTGGGAGCTGTAATATAAAACCACTCTTGTTGCCATAAGTTGAACTCCTCTTGAAAAGAGCCCTCGGGCCATGGAGCGTCGGCATTCTTACTTATAACAGCGCCTCCGCACTCCGCGTGCTGTCCCTCGATCATCTTCGGTTCTACTTTAAAGGTCTTAAGCCACAGTCCGAAGTGAGGAGTAATACGGAGGAAGGCTTCGCACACAACGATGAACAACGAGATATGGAGGATGGACTCCGGAGCTAAGTCGTGCAATTCCAGCCCATAATAAAACATGAGCCCCCTCACGAAGGGGTCCGTCACGAAGCCTAGCCCTTGGAAGAATTGAGACACGAACACCACGCTCTCGCCAGGCCTGGGAGTGGGGATAACCTGCCCTTGAGCAGGCAGCCTATGCGAGATTTCGCCTGTCAAAAACCTGGCCTCTCTCAGCTTTAGCACGTCTTCCTCCGTGACGGAGGAAGGCATCCATCGGCCTCGAAGGTCGGAACCGGACATCGTCAAAGGTCCGAAGCGCCTAAAATCTGGGGCCTTGGGTGTTGGAACTCGAGGCGAGAGGCGGAATCGATTGAGATCGAAAGAAAGGAGTGAGGCCTTGGTCTCTTTATAGGAGGTTGAATACCAAGAGCCCCCTCCGTGACCGTTAGGGACTCGCCTTTGATCGAGGAAACATACCAACGGGCACGATTGGGTTACCCACGTCCATATTGATGAGGATCCCGTAAATAAAGGGGACACGATCTCTGCTTCGACAAGACGTGCCAAGGAAACCGCCTCGCTAAACACGCTGAGATGGAACAGTAAAACGATTCGAATAAAGACTTGGCCGTGGTGTGATGTCACACTACGGAATACGTCAGTAGATTAGATTTGTGTAAATATTATTCTCTCTATGGCAATATGTGGAACTTATTTTGCAGAGTCGGACACTATCCTTGTGTTCAAAATCTTCTACGAAGTATTCGGAGGAAGAACCCGCCTTGCAATGCCGAAGACAATTTGCGCGCCGGACTCGTCGTCATTGAAGCCTGGTTCAGGGGCTACTGAGGGAGTCCTGGATTAGGGGGTGTCCGGATAGCCGGACTATAACCTTTGGCCGGACTCTTGGACCATGAAGATACAAGATTGAAGACTTCTTCCCGTGTCCGGATGGGACTTTCCTTGGCGTGGAAGGCAAGCTTGACGATACGGATATGTAGATCTCCTTCCGTTGTAACCGACTCTATGTAACCCTAGCCCTCTCCGGTGTCTATATAAACCGGAGGGTTTAAGTCCGTAGGACGAACAACAATCATACCATAGGCTAGCTTCTAGGGTTTAGCCTCTCTGATCTCGTGGTAGATCTACTCTTGTACTACCCATATCATCAATATTAATCAAGCAGGAGTAGGGTTTTACCTCCATCGAGAGGGCCCGAACCTGGGTAAAAACATTGTGTCCCTTGTCTCCTGTTACCATCCGCCTAGACGCACAGTTCGGGACCCCCTACCCGAGATCCGCCGGTTTTGACACTGACAGCGGTCATGATTCCTCTCTCGCGCTAGCGTGAACCACAAGTAACTAGCTTTTGCTTCCTATCTGCTTTTGAACCCTTTATGTCTGGCGCCCGAGAATCGCTCCACTAGCGCCTGACACTCGGGCCACTCGTCGTACACTCTCGGGACCTTCCCTATGTACACGACATAGCACTGCTTCTTCGCCATCAAGGATCTAGGTACCTGTTAGAGATGCATCTTCATCAACAGAATGTACAATCATATGCAACAAAATATACTTGAGCAACATGAAAAGAAAGAGTTAGCAAATAGATGCAAGATATAGTAAACATAAATAATCAATGCAGTTTCATCGTACGCAAACTAATTAACTAGAGGTACGCAGGTCATCGTACCCAAACTAACAAAGTAGCGTTACACAAGTTCTGCAGGGACCGTGGACATCACAATGTTTCATCGCTATAGAAAATATACAAGTTCAACCGACACATATCATCATCATCGACATCGTAAATCACTAGAAGTTTCATCCATCCATATCATCGAGGATGCACCCTAGCTTCTTGAACCGCGTGAGGTCCTGACGTTGCATGCCTATGCGAGTTCGGACGTCAGCTCGCGATATAGGGCCGTGGTGGAACATCCCATTCTCTCCGACGATTTCTTTCATGATGATCGTCGCAATGTCCCTCTGGATGTGAAAAAGTCATCTTTAAGTTTATAATCCGCTTCTCCTTGGGATTCTACCCACTTGCGGATATGATCATCGCTTCTGGTTGTCATGCGAAGTTGTTGGTGAACCCTTCTGAACTCCATGAGATGGAGGAGGTAGAATCCATCGTTCCTGCTTGGTTTCGGGACATGGATGCAGAAGAAGTTAGTTTTATGCGAGAAACCGGGCTTGCGGTTCCTTTGTTTCCTGATCTGCATGTGGCCACCCCTCAAGCTGAAGCCGTGGAGAGCATCATCTAGAATATTCATCACGTGGGTGTAGTCCTTCTCGTAGTTTCTGGTAGTGTCGAAATACACGACGTGGGAGACTCACGGGTAAAGAACAATAAGGATGGCACATCCGTTGCTACAGGGAAAAAAAACCTCAAATTATTCTCCATATGAGCGAGAAGGAATGATTGAAATATACGAAAGGGTTGTCTGGCACTGACTTACTTTGGATGATAATACAGGAGGACAATTTCCTGGTCCTTATTCCTTATCATGAAGTTTTTGAGGTACTCCCTAGCAGTTTTACGCTCAAAGTCACCGAGACTCAAGAAGGACTCGTCCATGTAGTATGGATTCGCCACACAGGTTTACGAGACTTGTTCTCTCGTGATGACGGAGTTCATATGTAGCGCAAAAAGGTGGACGATTGTAAAATCGAGCCGCCTTGTCAGAAACATCTCGAAGATATGCTCAAACCGCAGGAAGAACACCTCCACGGGCCCTGTGTGTCGACGTAGAACTTCCCCTCAGGCACATGAACCGCGTATAGCGGATATCCTGGATTCTTCGAGGCTAGTAGGATTATCTCAGTCGACAACACATGGTCGTGCAGTCTCCTGAGATCCCTTGATATGGCCTCCAGCGGTTTCGGTGGTAGGATCGGCTTGCCCGCGACATGGAACATGGCCGCACCTTTAACGGGTACACGCTTTGCAAAATCCGCCGTGTGGCTGCTATGTGCGCTGGCTTGTTTGTAGGCAGCAAAGCCTTTCTTTGGCGGCCTCTTCCTCTCCTTTTTCTTGGGCTGACCTTCCAGACCCTTCCTTAACCCCTCTACCAGTGTTGTCGGGCTAAGCACTGTACGACCCTCGGCTAGGTGAGCCTGCGTTGAGGCGACATCTTCAGGTGTGTCCTGTGAGGATTGCATGAAGAGACTTTTTGCAATCAACCCTAGGACGTTCTTGCCCGGGCACATCATCCATCTCCTCATCAGCATGCTGATAGCCTGAGTCATCATATGACTGACTCATCATTTCTACGTCGTCGTCAAAGGCGCCTGTATTGAGGAACTGAAGAGGGTCATCCTCGTCCATCTCATCATTCATTCTTTGTTCTATGGGGGCGATTACATCAGCCACTATTGGACCCCCTTCCTCGCGTCGTCCGCCGCTCTCACCCGGCACTACAGGCGCTGGTAATTGCGTAGGCGGGGTGGTGGTGTTCATACCTACTTGCTGATATGTGGTTATTGCTGTGCTCTCGGCCACCTCCAGACGAAGAAGTTCTTTGACCATAGCAGCATCCAACCCTTGCAGTTTCCAAGCTGTGTTGGGGTCTCGTCCTCCTCTCTCCGAGCCGTACTGGAGGAGGCAAATCCTCGTGCCCCAATTTCTCATTCGACAAGGTAACCCTGAAGTGGCCACCGGGGATCGGCTGGCAGTGGAACGTGAGTTCCAAGGGCTTCGCTATCACCGCCTTTCCCACGTCCACCTTCTGGCCTTTGATCATGTAGAGTACGGTGCACGGGGTTTCGTCGGCCTGCAAAGACATGCCTGCGACGTAAAACATCCGAAAGGCAACGAAAACGGAATATTCTAGATATATGTTGGTGCGACGTGTAATTACCGTGAGGGCGTCGAGCTTAGCCAAAGAAGAAGGCCCGCCTAGTGCACCAGAGACAGAGGACGGGCTGCTATGAGCGGGTGCGGGAGCAGGCGCGGTTGCGTGAGCAGGTGATGGTACGGTTCTGATGTTCACTGAGTTGCTCCCGACGAAGCTGGGCATGGAAAAATCATCTGCCGTCTTGTCTGGATTTTCCTTGGTCCAGTTGATGACAACCGGGATCAAGTTAGTATCAAAATCATTTCTGCAGGCAGCTGCAGCGACTACTTGCTGGACCGTCTTATTTTTCTCCTGAGCTGCTTTTTTTGCGTCCTCAGCTTCTTTTTTTTTTTGAATGCAAGCTTCACCTTCTCGTCGATGTCCGCTTGACTGGACTTCTTTTTCTGCTTCTTGGCCTCCGGTCCATCGTTGTAAAAGACCTTCCACGTAGCGCCGTCTCCGGAGCCGTGCACACGTCCATATTGCGGCTGCTGGTCCAAAGGGAGTCCCTTCAGTTCGTTCAAAGGCGGGTTGAGAGGGGTGTCCCACTTGGGCCTCATCGACGAAGACTCACTTTCGGCTGCAAGCCTGTGTTGCTTCTCCTGCAAAAGGAACGTGAACCGTTTATGAATGTGTAGTCGACTTAATCAGAAGCTAAATGTAAGGTGGTAAAGAATAATTACCAGTATTCTAATCAATTTGCTCGTGATCGGGTCCGTGTAAAAAACCTTCTTTTCCTTGTCCCACTTGTACCGAGCCCTCATGAAGTCACGCTTCAAAGGGGCGGTGAACTTCGCGAAGGGGTCTGGAATTCCCGCGGCTTCACGTTCCGTGTCCTTCTTATCCCATATGGGCCTTTTGCCAAGGTAGCCACGGCTTCTGAGGTGTTGGTTCCCCGTGTTCCTTTGCTGAAGCCCCTTGAATTTCTTAGCCTTAGCCTTGGTTGCGTCGATAGCGCAAGTGTCCTTGAACTTTTTGAACTCCTCTTCCGTACGTGTCGGATTGTCCTCCAGAATCTTGGACAAGGGTTCCTTAGCATCAATAGCTCGTTTCACCCTCCCTTTCTAGAAGGTGAAATCATTGCTGAACATGTCCATGGCGTGATTGTTAATCTTTTTCATCTTCGGATCATCCCACGGGTGTTCTATGTGGTCATCCCGATCGGGGTCATCCCGGTCGGGGAACTGGAATCTCTTGTGCAACTTCGTTAGGAGCAACTGCTTCAAATGTTTTTTACCCCTTAAGTCATCGTCGTTGATGCTCGCGGTTTCCCGTAGGATGCATCCGAGTTGGTTCCCGTAGCACTTGCGAGGTTCATCCGGCTCTAATGGCTCAAACTTGCCAGGGGCCATCTTTGTGATCAACAGTCGTCCGATGCCGAGTTTGTTAGGTTTTCGTATCCTCTGCTTCTTCTTCTCGTTAGCGGCTTCGGCGCCGGTACCTTCCCCGCCGGTCTCGGCCCCGCCATCGGTGTCGGTGCCATCCATGTCTATGTCTGCGTCAGTACCATCATCGAGGCCGCCTTGCAAACCTTGACTATGTTTAGTAGGCAAAAAGTCGAGGTAGTTATGTTCACCCTCATAATCCATCTCGTTTGCATCGTGGTCAGAAGGCTCGGTTTCTTCGTTGTTCGACATGTTTCCTACGATTAAGTCTCCTCGTTTAATTCTTAAACTATAAGAAAATGAGTAATGACATAAGAAAAAGGTCTATGGTTTGCCGGAATGCCGTTTCATTCCCGTCGCAGCAAATCCCGACACTCGATATGCCTACTTTCTAGTACAAGTCATGCCAGGAAATTTTGGCATGACCTTTGCTAAAAAGTGGACATATCAAAATTCTATATTTTTCTTCCTGTTATATGCGTCTGAAATTCACCGGAACAAAAATGAATCAACATTCCGGCGAAACATAGGCCACTCGGATCATTTACCCTGCACATAACCATCATTTTTCAAATATCACATGTCCAAATTCCAAATATCACATGTCCACTAAACCTTCACCAATAAAAATTCCTAGAATAATATCTCTGTCCTAATTTGATACCTAGCTAAATACCAATAAAAAATTCTAGAATAATATTTCTGTCCTAATTTGATACAGAAAGTATACACATAAAAAATTGACTTGATTTCTGTCCTATTTTATAATATGGATAATTTTACCTATTTTTTGAATTTTCTGACATAAAACTTCTACGAATATTTTTGAATTCAGAATTCACAAAATGCATGCAACCATGAACAGTAGGAACATCAGAATCTACTATTTCATCAACACATTCTCTGAAATTTGAATTCACAATTTCCTGAATTTTTAATTCACAACATCATTTTCTGAATTTTGAAATCACAAAAGCTACAGTCTTTCAATTGTAAATTAGAACTAGCTATTTCATGAACCCTATAACCCTAGAACCTAACTATAAAACCTAACTGAATGAACCTAACTACATAAACCCTAGAACCCTAGAACCCTTAGGCAGAGAGACAGAGAGAGAGGAGGGGTGGAGGACTTACACGGGGCTAGGGGAGACATCGGCGGCGAGGTGGAGCTCGGGGGAGATGCCGGCGCCGAGGTGGAGCTCGGGGGAGACGGGTGCGGGTGGAGGAGCGAGCGCTGATGACATGGGCGGCGACGGACGGGGCGCGGGCGGCGACAGAGGGCGCGCGAAGGGCGACGGCGCGGCGTCGGAGGAGAGGGATTGAATGGGGAATGGGATGGAGGAAAGAAGCAGAGGAGGAAGCCCGTGCGGGGGGGTTATGTCAAAATAGCAGTAGCGCGGTTCTGTAACCAGCGCTATAGCTACTTCTGTAACACGTGCTATAGCTAAATAGCTATAGCATTGGTTACGGAACTGCACTACTGCTATCTTAGGTAGCTATAACGCATGTTACAGAACCGCGCTACTGCTATCTTAAGTAGTTATAGCGCGGGTTACAAAACCGCGCTACTGCTATAAGTAGATATAACGCGGGTTACAAAACCGCGCTACTGCTATCTTAAGTAGCTATAGCTCCTTTTTCATTATTTTGTATCATTATTTTCTTTTTCTTTTTCTTTTCCTTTTTCTTTTCATTTCTTGTTTTCTTTCTGCTTTTTCTATTTCTTTTCATTTACTATTCTATTCCTTTTTCATGTTGTTTTCTTTTCCTTTGTTTACCTTTTCTTTTTCTCCTCCAAAAGACGACCGAGCTAGCCGGAACCATATGCATGGTGGGAAGGGGATACATTAATGTATATAACTAAGATGATATATATTACACATCATTTCACCGATAACGTTTAAGTGCGTACACTATATATATATATATATATATATATATATATATATATATATATATTGATGCATGGTTTCTCAGCGTCGACGTTTTCGTTTTTGAGCGAGTTTCTTGAGTTTCTTTCCTTTCTTGTTCGTTGACGAATAATTGAGCCTCTCATTGTGACCTTTCCTTTTCCATGGAGTACGATCTTTCTTAGGTAATGCAGTATTGATTCTTCTTTTAACGTATGCTTCATCGTCATCATCATCTTCCCTCATCGGATTGCCGTACTGGTCGTAGTCTTCCTCGTTGGCGACTCCATCCATTTCAATGATGTTTCTTTTGCCTCACCTCACGACAACTCGGCTGGGATTCCTCGGGTCGGTTATGAAGAATCATTGTGTCACGTGCTTAGTGTGTACTCATGGCTCGTTTTTTATGATGGCATTCACGGTAGCGCTCTTGGCGTCAGGTATAGACATGGTAGTGAGATACCGGTTTTCTCTTTCGACATTCTTAGCCCATCTGATACGGAACATCGTCGCACTGTGCAGTCCAGAGTAGTCAAGCTCCCAGATCTCCTCGATCCTTCCGTAGAATCTTTCAGTTGCGGCGTTGTCGTCGGTCATGCATTCCATCGTCACCCCTGAGTTTTGAAAATCACTGTTTATATCTTTGGCCTCCATGTAGAACGTGTATCCGTTGATATCATATTCCTGATAGGTCGCGAGGTTGGCCACGGGGCCATGTGCTAAGGCGTATATAAGCAATCCGTCCGTAGAGCCCTCTTCCGGAGGATTAGCAAGAATATGCTCTTTGAACCAATGCAGGAAAGTGGAGTTGTGCTCTCTAGTAACTTCGGCGTTCATCCTGCATAGCCCCCAGTCACGATGCTTCTTTGCGATAGTTTCTTTGTGCAGTGTCACGAAAGGATCTACCACGTCTAGGTGATGTAGCACTACTAAGTTTGCTATGTCAAAGTCGTTGCGTCGATCCGAGTAACCCACATGCAGTTCCCTGCGACCGTTGGAGTGACATTCTTCTTCGAGCCTCCCAAGGTGCTTCTTAACAGGTAAACCAACACCAGGCCGGTCTCCGTCATATAGGTAATTCTCACAGAAAGAGATGCACTCTTGTGTCACATAGCCCTGGACGATGCTTCCATCCGGATGGGGCATGGTACGAACGAATACTTTGATGACCCCATTCATCCTCTCGAACGACATCATGTTGTGCAGGAATGACGGCCCCAGGTCTATTATGTCGTCCACAATGTGGACACACAGATGCACCATGACGTCAAAGAACGCGGGCGGGAAATACATCTCGAGCTCATTTAGTATCACAACGATCTCTTCCTGTAGCTTTCAGAGCTGCTTCACACTGATCGACTTTCGAGAGATGACGTCGAAAAAGATGCAGAGACCAATAAGCGTGTCACGGACGTGCTTGTCCATTATCCCTCTAAGAGCAACAGTTAGTATCTGCGTCATCAGTCATGGGACTTCATCCCGCTGAACATTTTTTTCTTCTTGTCTAGAAATCTGTTTATCTTCCCACAGTAACCGGAACTAACTTCGATTCTGGTAAGGCACTTAAAGAATTGATCAATCTCAGCCGGACTAAGCAAGAAGAGGGACAATAATCCTTTTCCTTCACTTTTTTACCTTTCTTCTCCCGCGCCTCCGTCTCCGTCTCTGTCTCCTCTGACTTTTTACGGGGCGGTATGTGCAGATCTGCCCTGACTTTCAAATCTTGCAAGTCTCTTCTTGCCTTCGTCCCATCCTTGGTCTTATCCGGCATGTTCATCAGTGTCGCAAGCAAGCTCCCAAGGACATTCTTCGTGATATGCATTTGATCAAGGCAATGAGGCATGTCGAGTTTGTGCCAGTACTCCAAGTCCCAGAAAACAGATCTCGTCTTCCATACCTTCAGCAGTGGCTCCGGCACCTTTTTCATCTTCTTTCCCGGCGCAGGGCACTGTTCTCAGTTTTCAACAGCTCATCGATTTCGGCGCCGCTCCGCTTACGTGGAGGTCCTCGATGCTCAGCGTCACCATTGAATAGATCTCCACGGGTTGTCCTTCTCGAGCCATTTTCGATGCCCCATGTACACGATTTTCCCAGACCCGCCATCTTTCGTTGACGTTAGCTGCTAAGACGTCGTATCATCCATGCACCACGTGCATTCGCAATATCCGTGGCACAACTGGCCTGCGACATATCCGTAACCGAGATAGTCGTGCACCGTCGTGATCAGTGAGGGAGAGAGGAGGTGGGAGCTAGGGGAAAGTGAAAGGAAGAGAGGATGGGGGAGGGGGTAGGAAAAGGTGGCTGCTGCGCCTTAGCAGCAGCGAGGGTTGGGAAAACGCGCTGCTGCTAAAATCGTAGCAGTACCGCTCCTGCTATGTGGGGCCCGCCATGTGGCAGGTTCAAACTTAGCAGTAGTGCTCTTCCTTGAAAACGCGCTATTACTATATACTTAGCAGTAGCGCGTGTTTTGGAAGGTCGCTACTATTATACCTAGCCTGTAGGCAACAGTGTTGTAATTATAGTAGTAGCGTGTTTTCCTGCAAACGCGCTACCCGCTCTTATGGTAAAAGCACACAAATATACAGTAACTGAATTAATTCTCGTTACCGGCTGCCACACTTTGCATATCTGCCACGTGGCACTTGTCGCTAAGCATGGTAAAAAAGCTAGCTTATGTGGTAACGTGATTAAAGCCTTTACTGGCTCCTATGCATATGTACTAATTTCAGTAAAGCTTCTTGCAAAAAATAATAACATGATGAAACCATTACAACTTTTTGACCTGTGTACGTGGTACATGCTAATTTAATTATGGTATTTTCCAATGGAGAAACATATTTGATGGTAATTGTATCAAGGTCAGGTAAGGAGCCTATGGCTATTAGTTGCTACTATGTACTATAGGTAGTAATTGCATTACCATTTGGTATAAGGCAAGCATTATTAACATGTAGTAATATTACAACTAAAAATGTGTTGCTTTCTTTCTTGGAAATAGATGTCTTAAAATAATTTGAATTTATAGTAATGTTACAACTAATTTTTTTCTTTTATTCTTGAAAACAGATGCTCTAGCAATCTGTTTACGGTGTATTAGAAGTATAATTACCATGTGTAGGTCATCCTAGTAAGTATAGAGAAAACAAAGATCAGTATTTCACCTCGCAAAAGAGTAGTCCAGAAACAATATGTGTGAGTATATTTTTCTTATAGTAATTGGTATAGCTAATAAGGATTTTTTTTGTAGGCTTGGAAAGTAAAAGAGATGAGTTGATTATTGTATATGTCAAGTCTAAACTTTAGTGAGACTAGGGTGTACATTATAATAATTGTTAATCTAGTAGATTTTGTGTCAATTAAATGGATTATTTGGCTATACACTAATTATTATGGTAATCTAGTAATCATTCTAGTTAACAGAAGTAAAAATAAGAAATGGCATGTGCTTGTGGTTAAAGTAGTAATTTGTTCGGATGAAGTAACAAAGCTGGTGAACAACCAACTACTCACTCGCAAAAAAAAGAGCAACCAATTACTAGTTTTTTAGGGGTAGCAACCAATTACTGGTGGCAGTAATAACATTACTAGGCCCCTTCCCTAATTACGCTTGATTTATCATTTGTGCATCCTTGCCTATTACTGAGGGTCGACCAGATCCTGATCCCGTATCGGCCTATTACTGAGGGTCGACCAGATCCTGATCCTTGCTGCATAAATCTCGCTACGTGTGGTAGAACCAGGGGTCCTACCGGATCTGCTCCGGAGGTTGTAGGGGAAGGACGAAGTAGGATGGGGCGATGATCGGGCGCGCCGGCGGCTGGGGGGCGTCGCGTCGGAGGGAGATGGCAGCGGCGACTAGGGTTAGAGGCGGTTAGGGTTCCGGCTCCTCTGGGAGCCGGGCAATAGGGATAATAATATTCTTATTTCTTAATTCCAAAAAGAGTCTTACAACCTACATTTATAACCTAGATAACTTGCATAAGAATTAACCTAAGATAACTTGTGGGCCAAGCCCCCTAACTACCGCCCGGTGGGCCTCCTCCGGTTATAAGCTAAACCGGTCATAACACTTCTCCCCGCCTGCACAAACAGCTCGTCCTCGAGCTGTAAGGTGGGGAAGCGCTTGCTGAAATCCTCGAGGTGATCAACCAGCGTCAAACACCTTCTCGATAGCTGGGGCGGCCAGGTCGGCGGCGACGGCATCCTCCGAAATGTAGTCTGCAACCTCTAGGTAGAAGAGTCGCGGGCAGGCGTGGCCGGGCATGTAGGGCTCGTCGCAGTTGAAGCACAACCCTTGGCGGCGACGCTCGAATAGCTCGGCTGAGGTGAGCCGGCGGAATGGGCGCGCCGCGGTCGCGGCATGGGGTGCCACGGAAGCCTGCGCAGGCCGACCCTGCGCGGAGTCTGGCGACGGTAGCGACCCAGCAGCCCGGGATGGTGATTCCTGTTGGATGGCCACCGCGCGGCGCTCGAACGCGCGGGCGTAGTACATGGCCGCCTGGAGATCCTGGGGTCCCCTAAGCTCCACGTCCACGCGGATGTGATCCGGATGTCCACCGACGAAGAGGTCGGCCCGCTGCTGCGCCGTCACGCCCGACGCATGGCACGCCAGGCCCTGGATACGGTCGGCGAAGTCCTGCACCGTGGATGTGAAGGAAAGGTGGCCGAGCTCTGCCAGTCGGCTCCCGCGCACCGGAGGCCCAAAGCGAAGGAGGCAGAGCTCGCGGAAGCGCTCCCAAGGGGGCATGGCGCCCTCGTCCTGCTTGAGGGCATAATACCAGGTCTGTGCCGCGCCGCGGAGGTGGTACAAGGCGAGCCAGGTACGCTCTGATGCGAGGGTGTGCTGCCTGCGAAAGAACGGGTCGCACTGGTTGAGCCAGTTGAGGGGGTCCTCCGTGCCGTCATACGTGGCGAAGTCGATCTTGGCGAACTGCGGCGGTGTCTGGGTCGGAGCGCCGTGTCGAGCTGGCTCGGAGGTGCGGAGCAGCGAGGCGGGTCACGCCTGGTCGTAGTACTCCGGCTAGGGACCGGCGGAACCGGATGGCCCACCGAACTGCGGGAACGGAGTCGGCTATTTGGGGGCCGTGGTGTACACCGGCCATGGCGAAGACCCAGCCGCCCACGCTGGAAGTGACGACGGGGAGGGCGGGAACCGGACCTGATGGATCGGGAGGCCGGTCGGCGAGGGTGCCCCCGAGCTAGGCAGGGGCGGCGCCGGTGGTTGCAGCGGGGGCTGGACGGGGGCAGCGGCTGCCGGGGACGGCAATGGCTGCAGGTGCCAGAGGGGTGTCGTCGATGGTGGCGGCGGCAGATGCCACAGGCCCGCGGCGGCTGGTGGTGGCCCGTTGGAGTTCCCCGTCTGGAACAACAACAGCGGGGGCTCGCCGCCTGCGGGTGCGCCCGGGAACAGCCACGGCGCAGGGTGGCCGTAGGTGGCGATCGGCGCAGCCGGCAGAAGGCTGTACGCTCCTGCCATGTACTGGTGGTACTGGTTCATGTGGAGCCCTTGGACGGCCGTCATGAGCTGCTGCAGCACGCTGGTCATCTGTTCCGACGTGAAGACGACGGCTGGTGGCGGCGCGGAAGTGATGGGGGCCGGCGGTGGTGAGGAGCCCGCGGTGGTGACCGGGCCCGACAGCGTGGGGGCCCCGGCGGTGGTCATCGGCGCGGAGGTGACGACGGGCAGCGGCGGTGATGGCGCTGAAGAAGACATGATCAAACCCAAAAGCCTCCTGATACCAAATTGGTAGAACCAGGGGTCCTACCGAATCTGCTCCGGAGGTTGTAGGGGAAGGACGGAGTAGGACGGGGCGATGATCGGGCGCGCCGGCGGCTGGGCGCCGTCGCGTCAGAGGGAGATGGCAGCGGCGGCTAGGGTTAGAGACGGTTAGGGTTCCGACTCCTCTAGGAGCCGGGCAATAGGGATAATAATATTCTTATTGCTTAATTCCAAAAGAGTCTTACAGCCTATATTTATAACCTAGATAATTTGCATAAAAATTAACCTAAGATAACTTGTAGGCCAAACCCCTAACTACTGCCCGGTGGGCCTCCTCCGGTTATAAGCTAAACCGGTCATAACAACGTGCAACTTGCATCTAGTAATGAAGTAATGGCACCTAGTAACCCAACTTGCATCTAGTAATAAATTAATGGAACCTAATGAATTAATGGAACCTAGTAACAGATAAGTGTAACTAGTAAACATATTAGTAGTACGATGTCAATTACCGAGAGCAATTTTGTGCAAATATAGTAAACCAAAACAAGGTCTATAGTAAACCCAAAATAATCTTGTGATTTCTGTGAAGGCAATTAGGCTCTAGGGTACTTGGACCCTATTTCTACACGGTTTTCATTTGCATCTTAGTTGCTAAAGAAAAAATGAATTATGGCAACTACTACAAATCATCCGACTGATTTCCTAGCGAAATCAGTCGGGTCGCCAGCCGTGCGATCCATTCTTTCCAACCCTTGGATACGTCAACGCACGCCGAGTCGCTGACCCTTCTCTCTCGCGTCGCGTTCACCAGCCCCCCTGCTTCGATCTCACAGCACCTTATGTCGCCGCAGCATCGGAGAGCCGCCATGACCAGAGCTCCACAGCAACACCAAAACGCTACGTCTAGCGGCCGGCGAGCGCTCCGGCGGAGCTGCAATGGAGCCGACGACGAGCGCTCCAATGCAACACCAAAAGCTTCCTCGAGAGCCGCCGGCGACGTTGCATCGAGCCACTGCGGCGCTGCACTGAGCCGTCGGTGAAGCTCCATTGGAGCTCCGGCGGAGCTCCAATGCAGCCGCGGCGGAGCTCCAACGACCCCGACGGCGTTCCATTGCAGCCCCGGCCGCGCTTCATTGCAGCGCCGGCGATGACAGCGGATGCTGCGATGCAGCATGCGGCGGCCATGGCGGAAGTTGCGATGCAGCGCACAATGACGACGACGCAGGCTGCTTCGCCGGAGCTATAGTGGAGCAGCGGTGCAGCGACGCAAGGCGACGGCGGTTTGCAGCAGCGGCGAAGAGCATGGCGTGTAGGAGCAGGCATAGCAGAAACGCGAGCGGTAGCGGCACCAGTGGCGATGGCGCTGCCATGACTGTGTTGTGCCGCAGGAAGAAGAAAAACGAGCGGCTCAATGCGTGCAGGAAAGAGATAAGGGAATGAAAGGATGAGGGAGAAGGAGAGATAAGCGCCTTGTTGGGCCCACCATACACATGGCGATCGTTAAAGGCGACTTATGGAGCGCGTTGATCAGCCAGTTTATTTTAAGGACGTGTCTACCGGGCGGCCGTTGGCTCGGTAGCACTCCAGGGCAGCCCTCCCTTTTTAAGTATATTTTTGTCTTAATCAAATAGACTAGAAAATATTTTGTCCTACTAATAGGAAAAAGACAAAGACTATACAACGTGTTTAAACAAAACTGAAAAGGTCCATATGCGAATAAGTGTGAATGCATTAAATTCAGATTTTGTAATTTTAGAAAAGTCATAACTTTTGAACTGAACATCAAAATTAAGATCCGATTTCACCGTTGAAATCTTCGCGATGTGCTCTTTGAAACTAGATCCCACATGAGTATGTTTCGACAAAAAAAAAATTGTGTAATTTTGTCTCCATTTTGTGCAACTGTGCAGTTGTTGATGTGCAACTACCTAATAGTCGATGTGCAACTTTCTCTCTATACATGGATGTCCAGTTTTCATTGATGGCACCTCACTCCAAACTACCCACTATCAATTGAGATGTGCAATTTCGTCTGCTGCACCAATCAACTTCTTTGTTGTCGATGTGCAACTTTTTCCCTATAGTTGGAATGCAGTTTTTTACTGTTTGCTACCTCGGTCAACTGCCAAGCAGTGTATGTGCAACTACGAAAACTGTCCCAGCCAACTACCTAATGGTTGATGTGCAACTTTTCCACGTACCCGTGGGTATGTAGTTTTCATTACTAGCACCCCTTCCCACCCACCCTAACTAGTGAGATGTGCATCTTTAGGGTCTCACCTATAGACAACTTTTCTCTACCCTCATTGTCTTATGAATGTGCAGCGTTTCACCATCCAACAAATTCATGTCGGTGAGATTTGCAACTTTCTTTGCTGCCCCAGCCAACTGCCTAGCAGATTATGTGCAACTTCGCCTATTGCCTCCGCTAACTAAAACTAAATATCCACAAGTATGGAGGGGAAGGAGTTGCCCATTGACTACTACTAAGTTAGAAACAACAGAGTAAGTTGCACATATAGCTGATAAGGTAAGTTGGGCATGGTATGACAGCAGTGAAAATCTATATCACCCATGAATAGGGAATGAGAGGGCTGCACATCGACTACTAGGTAGTTGACCAGGTAGTAGACTAGTTGCACATCACTAAAAAATGGTTGTCATGGCGGCTAGGTTGCAAATCTCATAAAAATTTCGATCATGTACCTTTACAAAATGGTTTTGAAAAAAGTTGCACCATGCTGTACTAAAATTGCACTATGTATGTAGTAATAGAGTTGCACAATATAGTATCAAAGTTGGCATAAAAAATTCGTCAAAACATATCCATGCGAGATCTAGTTTCGCAGATCTCGTCGCAAGGATTTCAACGCACTTTTTAGATTTCAGGTTATTTTAAACAATTTCTATGAATTATACCATATAACAATGTAATTACTAGGCACTGCCAGCCATAACACCAAGGACCCGAAATAGTAATGCAGTTACTATACACTAGTGGCTAGTGTATATGGGCATTACCATCTATTCTATACCCATTACTAACAATGATTAGCGACCTTAGAAGCGGGATGTCGTGGAGCACGTGAGCATCGATGGTAACAAAATTAAATCCCGTTACTATTTTCTTTAAACACCTTTACCCTCAACTATTTAGCAGCGGTGGAGAGGCCTACTTCTGTGGTGCGACCCGCCCACCTAATTAGACCGGAGGGTAGGCCACCCAGGGGTAGTTACCCCACATGTCCCATATACTATTATGTGGTACTATATACTACTTTATGATTCTAAATATGTTCATATACTATATCTAAGATATTTCAAAGGAAGATAGACGAAAAAATTGCATGTAAATCCATAGTTTTTTGTATATTTTGAGAACACCTTCATATTTGTAGATATAAAACAATGTACTAAAAAAATAGTACATACTACCTAAAGAGTAGTATATATATTATCCAGATATTCTTATATACTACTCCCTTCGTTCCAAAATAAGTGACTCAACTTTATACTAACTTTAGTATAAAGTTAATACAAATTTGAGTCACTTATTTTGGAACGGAGGGAGTACATATTACACGTATATATACTCTCGGTTTTGATAAATACTACATACAACACACAAAACTCACGTGAAGGTAACTATCACTGGTGGTAGGAAACATTTGTTTATATATATTCTGCTAATATTAGCAGAATTATATTGTGCTAACATCTTCGAACTGCATGCTCAACGCAAGTGCACGACATTTATTTTTGAAGTAAGAATACTGCAATACTGAGACAAGTGAACTTTTTGTCGCAAAAAACTGCACACGATTTTTTATATTGTTTTTTATTTAATTTTTAAACTGTTTGTCGGAATGAGGCGTGTGATGTACCATTGGAAAGCTATGGATTAGGTGCAACTTCGCCATGTTGAACACTTTTCGAGATTCTTCACGGTTTAAGAGCAGTTTCGAAAACGGTGCGGTGCTTGATGAGTGACAGCGAGCGTCTTTTCGCGTTTTTTCCTACGGCCTTACTGCACATGGACATACAGTTAGTAACTTCTTTACCATAGATGCATGGACATGGTAGAGGCTAGTGCATCTCCCCCCTCCCCCAAGCCGCTCCCGCGATCGTCCTTGGGGGCAACCCTGGCCGCCTCCGCACTGTCCCCTCCTCCCGACCTCTCTCCCCTACCGACGCTGTTAGGCGTCGTCGGGCTGCCCGACCGACGTAGGTGGCGGCGGGGAGCTTCTTCCCCTCGGCGTGGTCAGCGGCTGGCGCGGGACAGCGCAGGGGCGTCGGATGGCTGCGGGCTCGGCGACGCGGCACTGGGAGCACGGGGCGGCGGCTGCGCGGCCTGACGGCGCCCTGGGGCCTGGATAGCGCGCGGCGGCTGCGGTGTGTCCTCCCCATCAGGTGGTGGCGCATGGGGCGACACGGGCCAGATCCGGTGCCGGTGGCTCGTCCTTCGACGGGGGCTGTGGGCGGCATCGACCATGGCTGGCTTGTCCCTGATGTAGGTAGGGGCCGCGGTGTGGTGGCGGCGGTGGTGGTGGGGTGGACTGGGGCGGAGACGGGCAACGTTTGGCGCTGTCGGCGGTCTCCCTGGTGCCACGGGCTGCGCATGGCTTGGGTCACGGTCGGCTGTTTCCTCTTCGCTGTTGGGTGGGGGTAGTACCAGCGCGGTGGCGGTGCGTGCCCGACGACTCCAACGCTTGGAGCTCGCCGGGCGACGCGGGTTGGGCAGTGGCCCGGTGTGGCTGCGGGAGAGAGCCTGCAGCGCGGAGGAGATCCACCGGCGACTCACCACCCACGCGGTCAGGACGCCGTCCATCCATCCCCCACAAACGTCACCAGCCGAGGGCGCCGTCGCCATGCCTAGCGGGGCGCCGCCCCCGGTCCAGATTCCTCCATGAAGGCCGGAGTGGCGAGATCCACCACGAGCGACGAGATCCGGCACCGCGCGGCCGACGCCATCGCCCAAGCCCGCCGTCGACCGATCTCGCCGCTGCCGGGAGTTCCACACCCATGGATCTGGGCACCCGTGCACCGCCGCGAGTCTGCCGCCTCCAGGATCCACCACACCGTCGGGAGGGCCGCACCCCGCGGATCAGGACGCCCGCGCCGCCACGGATTCGGGAATGGGAGGAGAGACCCTCCGCCGCCGCCGTCGCACGCACGGGCTTTGCCCGGCGCAGACCATCGGCAGCGGCGGAGGGGGAGAGGGGCGTTGGAGGGACTAGGCAACGACGGCGGCAGCTGAGCCCTCCTGAGTCGCCCGCGGGGGAGGCGACGCGAGAGGGACGCCGCAAGGCTCCAACGAGTTAAATTTAACTAATGAACACATACAAAGGTCTTGTGATCAAGATACAAGTAATAACGAAATTGAAATATACCTTAGACAGGTAAGATTTAACAAATGCCTTAAGAAGGCTAAGAAAAACAAGTGGCGTCCATATCACTGCCCATACCACTATCTGAGGGATAACCATAGCTAATGTTGTCATACAGATTATCAGTTGAAGGAAAATAATTAGTAAAAATCCAATCCTCGTCCCCAACCTTCTCTTATTGCCGACACCATGGGCAGCCAATCCTCGCTCCTCTGAGATGTACCCCAAACATTGTCACGTTCATTGGTCTTAAGACTGGTAGCAATGAAGTTCATCTGTCTTAGGACCGGTACCAGTCATCGCATGTGACACTAACTCTAAGGACTGTAATGTTTTCTGGGTGCTTTTTCATTCTTCATGCATTTCCCTGTATGGAGTTATTTTTTTTTCACCTTTTGTTGAAGTCTCCCGTTAATATATCTTGCAGGAACAACAAGAAAAGCAACTTGAGCTAATCCTTGCAATTGGGGAAGCAAGTAGGATATTAGATGACAAGCAGGACTTCTTAGGCCAGGAAACTGCTATATCTTCCAGTTCAGCTCCAGATTATGCAAATATAAGGGACCCGAATATCCATGGAACATCAGATTTTTAGGCACGGCAAATCGAATGTTTTTTATGGCAATTTACGTTGGCGCAAGGATGGCAACTAAACTTACCACCCTCGGCAAACATAATTTGCCATGAAAAACGTTTGATTTGCTATGCCTAAAAATCTGACGTTAGTTTTTTTTTAGCATTTCAAAATATAAAAGCTGAAACACTTGCAGGCGGCAATAAAACCCCTGATTTCATTTGCCGAAACAGAAGCTATAGAAGCAGTCATAAGCCTCTGCAGTAAGGTTTTGTACCATCCAAATAGTGAAGAGGAATAGATGATTAAAAGTGGTTCCCTGACGAATAAAATCACTGCTTTGGATAGTAAGCTGCCAGCAATATTTTGATATGCTCTTTGTAAACACAGGATATGCTCTTTGTAAATACACCATAACGTGTGATATGTGCAGAGCAAAGCTGTTGTTTTTACAAGATCCCACCTCATGCCTGGTCAGTAAGAAGATAATCGCTGCTTTAAACATGAAGATGTGGCTAATATTTTTTATACCCTATATTTGTAAAATACAGGAGGTCTAGAATAATTAACTGCAATATATATGTCTGTTCAAGCATGAACGCGGCTGGTGTCCAGTAAGCTGCAAGCACGCTGAGAAGTTAAAATATGGAACCAGCTGGCAGTGGCTGGGCAATTAAAATTCTCTACTGAGCATTACCTATCTAGCTAGGACTGTCCAGTCTTCAACTCATCCTGTGATTGTGTAATGATTTGTGTTACACCAGGTTTTGGCTTGCACAAAACATCTTTAAGATGGCCTCAAATGAAAAGGTGCCCAACATGAAAGTTATGTGTCCCGTTGAATCAAACAATTTTTTTTCCATCATCTTCATCAGAGGTTGTATGCGACCCCCAAGCCAAAAAAAGTGCGCTGCATAGGAGGTGCCTGAAGATGGTTGGACTGTCTGGCACATTTTTGGAAACAAGTTGGGAGATGGTTGGACTGTCCAACCCATTTGTGCAAACAAGTCCAAGAAGGGAGGTCCTGTAAGCAAAATTTCTTTAAGTGCGGAACATCGCAATACAAATGATTCGACAAAACATACGAGAGATTTTCTATTCATGATCCAAGTGTACCTTATTCCATCGTGAAACCTTTCGAAGTTGATTCCTTCGTCGTCCAACGTTCTTCTTTTCTCTGCCTCTTTACTTCACAAGTTCCTATGATGGATGAAGAACAAACCTTTCGGTGTATACGCGTCTGTAATATAATGCGTATCGTCTATTACGGCAGCGCTTCCGCTGCCTGTGACAAGAACCACTGCTCTCAAAAGGGTACCGTAAATGAGCAGTGGTGCTCGTCTTTTATAGCACAGGAACGGATGCGTCACTACTAGGGATGGCAACGGGACCCATATCCGCCAAACCCGTGGGGATTTCATCTATTAGGAGTGGGGATGAGCGAAAAACATCCTCATGAGGATATTTACCAAACTATTTTATTCCCCATAGGATACAACGGGGATGGGGACGATATCCTATTCCCCAGACCCAATACCCATTGGGGACTCGGTTAGTGGGACTCGGTTAGTAAAATAGTTTGGTAAATATCCCCATGAGGACGATATCTTAACTGTCAACCTTAAAATATTCACAAACAAACTTGCGAAAACAAAAAAAGTTTGAAAAAACCTTAAACCTATCTCACATCCTCACCTCAGCTGCCACCACGGCCAAGAAGTCAATACGACCTAGACAGGCATTAGCAGAACAAGGACAACACCATGTATGTATGTTGATTATAGGGTGTCAAATTATGTATATGAGTATTTGTTTATGGGGATGGGGACCCTAATAGGCCCCCGTTCCTCAGTGGGGCATGGGTATGGGGAAATTTCATCCCCAGTCATGTAAACGGGGATGGGGATGGGATGTTAGGGAATAGATGGGGATGGGGATGTGGTAGGTATCCCCATAGGGGATTGTCCCCATTGCCATCCCTAGTCACTAGCGAACCGACGCGTTGCCAGCAGCCGCGTCGCTCCGAACTACTGCGTCCATAGTACGCAGCGGTTTCCTCACGCACCGATTAATTTGTAGTTTTTTTTAAGTTAGCAGAAGAGCTGCTAAGATTCCATTGCAGAAGAAGAAGCCGATGGCTGAGACTGCTCGGTTTATCAAGGAAAACCGGGCGAAAACCTGTACAGAGGACACAACCATCCACAACACCTAACTAAACTAGGTCTAAGAGCATCTCTAGCCGCGCCCCAACAAAGCCCCCCAGGCGATTTTTCGGCCGCTGGTGCCGAAAAATCGGTCCAGTCACGCCCCCAAAGGCCCTTTTTTCGCCGGCTCGGGCAGAAATTGGCGCCTGCGGACCTAGGCCGAACCCTGCGCGTTGGGGGGCGCCGGCCGAATTGTTTTTGGCGCGAAAATCGGCGGGCCCTCCTTGGCAGCGACTCGGCTCTTCTCGCCGCTTCGTCGTCCTCATCGCTTCAGTTCTCGCGACGGAATCAATGACAAAGCTGCCGCGCGCTGCCGCGCCGGTCAGCCTCCTCCATTGATGCCTCACGGGCGACGCAGTGAAGACGGGCGACGCGCGTCCCTCGCCCGCCACGCGTACACACGGCGGCCACGCGTACGCGCGGCGCCTCCGCCTATATAAGCCGCCCCCGGCGCGTCGGTGACGCACATACTCTCCATCGCCGACGCCCTCGTTCCTCGACACCCCCGTTCCTCCCTCTCTTCTCGCCGTTTCCAGTTGAATCATGGCCGAGCGCTTTCCAGGCGATGGCGCGGCGGCGAACGGCTTCGTCCGCCGCCACCTTCACGAGGACGAAGCTCGGCTCCTTTATGAGGCCGAGTACCCGATCCCGCCGGACATGCGGGTGCCCGGGGCATGGAGGATCAGCGCCGGCGGGGTCCTGGTGCTACCACCGCCCATCGGGGCGGCGCGGCGTGCGAAGATCGCGCGTATCCGCGCCTTTCTGCCGCAGGCGGCGAGGGAAGGTCCGCGGTACGTCCCCGACAGCCCGCTGTGGGAGCCCTACTTCCGTCGCCGCCACGCCGAGCAGCTCGAGGCCACAAACAGCGTCGTGCCCTCCGGAAGGCTCAACTCCGAAGGCCGCCGCCGATGGTGGGGCGTGCCCGGCCGCACGCTGGAGGCCGTCCTCGAGTACATCGAGGGCGGAGACACGCCCAGGCTAGAGTACCCCGCTCCCCCATCCTTCTCTCGCCGGTGTGGGAGCTCGTGGACGCCAAGGCGCATGGACCCGGGGGCGTCCTCCTCCTCGTCCGGCTCTCCCTGCCTCCGCCCCGTCAAGCCGAAGCCCCAGGACACGCCGGTCAGCCAGCGCACCCGCAGCTCCGGCGTCCGCATCGCCGACCCCTCCCCGACCTCTGGCCGCCTCGTCATCGTCAGGCCGAAGGCGGAGCCCGGCCTCCCCGCGGAGTACGAGGCCATAGTCCGGCGCGGCTTCTCCGACGAGGACGCCCTAAAGTGGGCCGGGACGACTACCTCCGCGACGAGATGGTCCGACAACGCCAAGCCCTGGAGGAGATAGCCGGCCGCAAGCGTGGGCGCGAGGACGAGAACGGTGTGGTGATCCTCGACAGCGACGAGGACGAGGACGCCCCCGGACCGTCCAACCCGCCGCGTCAACCTGGGGAGGGGTGCAGCAGGGACGGCGACCGCGGAGGAGGCGACGACGACGACGACGGCGGCGGCGGCGACTACACGCAGTTCTACAGGCTCCTCGGCATGTAGAGCTTCAAGGGCGGCGGGCGGTGAGGAACGGCGAGGGCGACGGCTGGCCCAGTAGCGTTTTTTTTCTTCTTTTGTAAAATATTTTAAATATGTATGAACTCGCCGAAGTTTGGTTGAATTTGCGCCTTGTTTGTGCCGGATTTTAGTTTTCAAAAAAATCATGGGCCGCGACTGGGGGGCATCATGCCCCCAGCACGAGGTTTGCGCCGGTGCGCCCCCAGGGGGCGATTTTTAGCGCCTCCTGGGGGGCCAACGGCTGGAGATGCTCTAAAGCACACAAGACATACAAAAGCGCCAAAAGGCTGAGCCAACACAACACAAACCGAAAGGCACATCGCCGTCGGTGTCATCGTTTATCACCATCCGCACTCACGGCCGAGTGACTTCGACTTCATCGAGACTTCACCCAAGAGGACCAGTTCGTCGTAATGATCATGACAGCTACAAGCATGTTGGAGGACATTGTCGACATCGGAGAGAGAAGACATATTCGAAGAGGAGCGGGCATGTGCCGCTCCGATCCTGCGAGGACAGCCAACTTGACTTGTCTGCCGCTGCCTGCATGTCAAGAGTGCTCAAAGGCGCAACACCGCCAGCCAAGAGTTGGCCACAACCTGGTGCACCACCACGGACATCGCAACATTGGAAGCTCCTGGCCAACCACTCAACCACAAACAAGGTGCTCCTGCCAAGAGGTCAAATCTCCAAAACGATGCTTCCATCGAAGAAACGGCGCCAAGAGCGCCGTCATCGCCGATCCGACAAGCGGATCTGGGTTTTCACCCGGAGACCGAACTCGAGTAGGGTAGATGCGAAAACTCCTCGGTGATGCCTTCAACAAGGAAGCAACATCCACAGGTGTTGCCATCACCGGCTAAGAGCCAGACTTTCGTCCGAAGAAATGTGCACCTACGCCAGGGACCTCGCCCCGGCCCACCCACCACCGGATCTGGAGCCTGCCGCTCCTTCCATCTTGGCCGGAGCATGATTGGCGACGCCGCTGCACCATCCGAGAACCCAGCGTCGGGACACAGAGTGCCCAGATCGGCCCCCTCAGCGTTGCGGCCCGAACGAGCCAGATCTGGCCGGCCCGAGTTGCCACCGCGCGTCCACCAGCGCAACTCCGCGCCACCCCCGCGTTGACATGCCACCATCGCCGGGCACCAGACCGCCCGGACCACCGCGGCCAGATCCCAGGCCGCCGCGATGACTGGCGCGCTCGAGCCCAGATCTGGCCCAATCCGCCCACGACCACCTCCGCCTGCCCACCGCGCCGCAATACTACACCGTAGCACCGGCGCAACGGCCGCACACCAAGGACCGTAGCAGCCCTGGCCCGAGCATCCTTCGACGGCGAACCCCAAGGCCGAGGCGGGTGCACGCAGAAGGAGCGACTAGGGGAAATGCCCCGCCGCCGCCGTCACTGGAGCCAGTCCGGCTTCGCCAGCGGCGGCGAGACGGGGGAGGGGAGGGAGGTGGCGGCGGCGACTAGGGTTTGCCCCCCGTGTCGGCAGAGGAGGGCGACCGGGGGGGATGACTTGCGTCGGGTTTAGAGAGTGGTTTTTGGTTTGGGATTTTTGATTAATTTGTAGTGCCTCAAGACTCTTGTGAACAGTGCGTCTCACTGTCGCAGACACACGCGAGCAGCAGCTGCGTCTTTTACCGAACAGGCACAACTCTGCTCTCACTAGTCCATGCATGTGCGCCTGATTGGTCAAACTATCCATGCACTAACACTAACACACGTACATGCATTAGGCATGTGACTTTGCCACACGTACACACATACACTCTAATTTGTGAAGACTAACAGAGTGAGATAAGAGGGAATTAAAACCCAGACTTTAATCTATTATTTCTAGCAACCATCATATTAGAACCTTTAATAAAAATAACACTATTATTTACATTGGCCACATAAAATATTCTTACAGGTCCTATGTGATGCATTCTGCGTCAAGTTGCTGCGTTTTCGCAAATGGCTCTTCGTTCGCGGGCTAAGTGGGCTGCTCGGCGCATGTTTCTTTTGTTAGCGCGGGTGTTTATCTGGTTCGAACTGTTTCACTGATTTGTTTTTATGTTTCTGCTGTTTCTGCTGCTTCATCGGCATGTAAAAGCTTAGAGCTTCTTTACAGTACATAAAAGAAAGTATTATGCTGTTTGAACTTTTCAAACAGTAAGAAAAGGTTAGAGCTTCTTTACAAACTTGTTCCGCTGTTTAAACCTTCTTTGGAACTGCGATTAACCAATAAAGTATCACTGTGGCACCGTGAAAAAAAAACATAAAAATGTATCTAAACAGTACACAAAAGCCTGTTTACAAACTGATTCATCTGTTTTTAACCTTCTTTACAACTAAAAGTAAGCATGAAAGTATCACCTGGGCAGCGTGAAAATCATAAAAATGTATCAATAAGGTAACATTTTCCCATGGAAGTATTTCTTTCAACTGAATACTTTTCTTGCAGTGGAATTTCCCTTGAAGTTGAAAGTAATAATAGCGATGCGACCATTCAGAATAAAAGGGAAAAAATGTTAGTTTGAACTGGGGAAAAAAAGTTGGATAGGTAAAATGTTTAGGAAAAAAGAAATATGGTGATACTTCCTACCAAGGAAAATACAGGTGCAAAAAATTTGTGCACTGGAATTCTTTAGGTGAAAACAGTTACACTATCCATTACTCCCTCTGTCCCAAAGTAAGTGTCTCAACTTTTGTACTACTTTTAGAACAAAGTTGTACTAAGCTGAAGACACTTATTTTGGGACGGAGGAAGTATTATTTAGTGCAGAAACTGTAAACCATGAAGTTTTTTTTGCAGGGAAGATCATGAAGTTACCTAAGTTGAATTCATATGCGGAACGAAATATGATTAGCTTTCTAAGCTTGACTTGAATATGCGGAAACCTATTGAAGAAGAAATGTTATTAAAGGAAATTAATGCACCGATCAATACAAAGGGCAAGGTCTACCAAAAGTAATATGTCTCTCTTGTTGTTGGGTGAAAAGAACTAGAGAACTTACATGTCTCTGCAGGAAAGACGTTACGAATGGCAGCTAAATTTCATTGTCCTTGCAAGTCACAATCTCAAAAAGAAATTTCTCACGTAGAGCTTGTAGACGGTCCTTCATTTTATGAAATAAATTGCAGTTTAAATTTGGTTATGTTCTGAAGATTGACCAAAAAGGAAAAGAAGTGCCTTAATTGTAGAAACTAGTAGGTACTTACATTAGAGAAACCCTCCATTCCGAGAACTTTGTAGTTGCTAACATATTGAAGAAGGAAAATTCTTCAGTCATACCTGAAAAAAAATATGGAAATTCAGTGAATTTAAATTAGTTTCTATCTGTTGTTTCATGATATAGAAGAAAGAAGTTTCTTATGAGTCATATAAGTGTTGGGGAACGCGGTAATTTCAAAGAATTTCCTACGCACACGCAAAATCATGGTGATGCATAGCAACAAGAGGGGAGAGTGTAGTCCACGTACCCTCGTAGACCGTAAGCGGAAGCGTTATGACAACACAGTTGATGTAGTCGTACATCTTCACGATCTGACCGATCCTAGTATCGAAAGTACGGCACCTCCGGGATCTGCACACGTTCGGCTCGGTGACGTCCCACGAACTCTCAATCCAGGTGAGTGTCGAGGGAGAGCTTCGTCAGCACGACGGCGGGATGACGGTGATGATGAAGCTACCGGCGCAGGGCTTCACCTAAGCACTGCAACGATATGAACGAGGTGGATTATGGTGGAGGGGGGCACCGCACACGGCTAAGAGATCAATGATGAACTTTTGTGTCTATGGGGTGCCCCCTCCCCCGTATATAAAGGAGTGGAGGAGGGGGGAGGGCCGGCCCTCTATGGCGCACCCTGGAGGAGTCCTACTCCCACCGGGAGTAGGATTCCCCCCTTCCCTGGTTGGATTAGGAGAGAAGGAAGGGGGCGAGAGGGAGGAAGGAAAGGGGGGCGCCGCCCCCCCTTCCTAGTCCAATTCGGACCAGAGGGGGAGGGGCGCGCGGCCTGCCATGGCTGCCCCCTCTCTCTCTCCACTAAAGCCCATTAGGGCCCATATACTCCCCGAGGGGTTCCGGTAACCCCCCGGCACTCTGGTATATGCCCGAACTCTCTCGAAACCTTTCCGATGTCCAAACATAGTCATCCAATATATTGATCTTTATGTCTCGACCATTTCGAGACTCCTCGTCATGTCCGTGATCATATCCGGGACTCTGAACTACCTTCGGTACATCAAAACACATAAACTCATAATATCGATCGTCACCGAACGTTAAGCGTGCGGACCTACGGGTTCGAGAACTATGTAGACATGACCGAGACTCATCTCTGGTCAATAACCAATAGCAGAACCTGGATGCTCATATTGGTCCCTACATATTCTACGAAGATCTTTATCGATCAAACTACACAACAACATACATTGTTCCCTTTGTCATCGGTATGTTACTTGCTCGAGATTCGATCGTCGGTATCTCAATACCTAGTTCAATCTCTTTACCGGAATGTCTCTTTACTCGTTCCGTAATGCTTTATCCCGTCACTAACTCATTAGTCAGATTGCTTGCAAGGCTTATAGTGATGTGCATTACTGAGAGGGCCGGGAAATACCTCTCCGGAACACGGAGTGACAAATCCTAATCTCGATCTATGCCAACCCAACAAACACCTTCGGAGACACCTGTAGAGCATCTTTATAATCACCCAGTTATGTTGTGACGTTTGATAGCACACTAAGTGTTCCTCCGGTATCCGGGAGTTGCATAATCTCATAGTCATAGGAACATGTATAAGTCATGAAGAAAGCAATAGCAACAAACTAAACGATCATCGTGCTAAGCTAACGGATGGGTCAAGTAAATCACATCATTCTCCAATGATGTGATCCCGTTAATAAAATGAGAACTCATGTCTATGGCTAGGAAACTTAACCATCTTTGATTAACGAGCTAGTCAAGTAGAGGCATACTAGTGACACTCAGTTTGTCTATGTATTCACACATGTACTAAGTTTCCGGTTAATACAATTCTAGCATGAATAATAAAAATTTATCATGATATAAGGAAATAAATAATAACTTTATTATTGCCTCTAGGGCATATTTCCTTCAGTCTCCCACTTGCACTAGAGTCAATAATATAGATCACATCACCATGTGATTATCACCAATAGTTCACATCACCTATGTGATTAACACCCATAGTTCACATCGCCATGTGACCAACACCCAAAGGGTTTACTAGAGTCAATAATCTAGCTCACATCTCTATGTGATTAACACCCAAAGAGTACTTAGGTGTGATCATGTTTTGCTTGTGAGAGAAGTTTTAGTCTATGGGTCTGCCACATTCAGATCCGTAAGTATTTTGCAAATTTCTATGTCTACAATGCTCTACACGGAGCTACTCTAACTAATTGCTCCCACTTTCAATATGTATCCAGATTGAGACGTAGAGTCATCTAGATCGGTGTACAAGCTTGCATCGATGTAACTCTTTACGACGAACTCTTTGTCACCTCCATAACCGAGAAATATTTCCTTAGTCTTTTAAGGATAATTTTGACCGCTGTCTTGTGACCTACTCCTAGATCACTATTGTACTCCCTTGACAAACTCATAGCAAGGTACACAATAGATCTGGTACACACATAGCATACTTTGTAGAACCTATGACTGAGGCACATGGAATGACTTTTCATTCTCTTTCTATTTTCTGCCGTGGTCGAGTTTTGAGTCTTTACTCAACTTCACACCTTGCAACACAGGCAAGAACTCTTTCTTTGACTGTTCCATTTTGAACTACTTCAAAAACTTGTCAAGGTATGTACTCATTAAAAATCTTATCAAGCGTCTTGATCTATCTCTATAGATCTTGATGCCCAATATGTAAGCAGCTTCACCGTTGTATTTCTTTGAAAAAATCCTTTCAAACACTCCTTTATGCTTTCCAGAAAATTCTACATCATTTCTGATCAACAATATGTCATTCAGATATACTTATCAGACATGCTGTAGTGCTCCCACTCACTTTCTTGTAAATACAAGCTTCACCGCAAGTCTGTATAAAACTATATACTTTGATCAACTCATCAAAGCGTATATTCCAACTCCGAGATGCTTGCACCAGTCCATAGATGGATCGCTGGAGCTTTGCACACTTTGTTAGCACCTTTAGGATTGACAAAACCTTCTGGTTGCATCATATACAACTCTTCTTTAATAAATCCATTAAGGAATGCAGTTTTGACATCCATTTGCCAGATTTCATAAATGTGGAAATTGCTAACATGATTCGGACAGACTTTAAGCATTGATACGAGTGAGAAAATCTCATTGTAGTCAACACCTTGAACTTGTCGAAAACCTTTCGCGACAAGTCGAGCTTTGTAGATAGTAACACTACTATCAGCGTTCGTCTTCCTCTTGAAGATCCATTATTCTCAAATGGCTTGCTGATCATCGAGCAAGTCAACCAAAGTCCATACTTTGTTTCTCATACATGGATCCCCTCTCAGATTTCATGGCCTCAAGCCATTTTGCGGAATCTGGGCTCATCATCGCTTCCTCATAGTTCGTAGGTTTATCATGGTCTACTAACATGACTTCCAGAATAGGATTGCCGTACTACTCTGGTGCGGACCATACTCTGGTTGACCTACGAGGTTTGGTAGTAACTTGATCTGAAGTTTCATGATCATCATCATTAGCTTCCTCACTAATTGGGTAGGAATCACTGGAACTGATTTCTGTGATGAACTACTTTCCAATTCGGGAGAAGGTACCATTACCTCATCAAGTTTATACTTTCCTCCCACTCACTTCTTTCGAGAGAAACTCCTTCTCTAGAAAGGATCCATTCTTAGCAACGAATGTCTTGCCTTCGGATCTGTGATAGAAGGTGTACCCAACAGTCTCCTTTGGGTATCCTATGAAGACACATTTTTCTGATTTGGGTTCGAGCTTATCAGGTTGAAGCTTTTTCACATAAGCATCGCAGCCCCAAACTTTAAGGAACGACAACTTGGGTTTCTTGCCAAACCACAGTTCATAAGGTGTCGTCTCAACGGATTTAGATGGTGTCCTTTTTAACTTGAATGCGGCCGTCTCTAAAGCATAACCCCAAAATGATAGCGGTAAATCAGTAAGACACATCATAGATCACACCATATCTAGTAAAGTACGATTACGACGTTCGGACACACCATTACGCTGTGGTGTTCCAGGTGGCGTGAGTTGCGAAACTATTCCGCATGTTTCAAATGAAGACCAAACTCGTAACTCAAATATTCTCCTCCACAATCAGATCGTAGAAACTTTATTTTCTTATTACGATGATTTTCCACTTCACTCTGAAATTCTTTGAACTTTTCAAATGTTTCAGACTTATGCTTCATCAAGTAGATATACCCATATCTGCTCAAATCATCTGTGAAGGTCATAAAATAACGATGCCCGCCGCGAGCCTCAACATTCATCGGGCCACATACATCGGTATGTATGATTTCCAACAAACCTGTTGCTCGCTCCATTTTTCCGGAGAACGACGTTTTAGTCATCTTGCCCATGAGGCATGGTTCGCAAGTACCAAGTGATTCATAATCAAGTGGTTTCCAAAAGTCCATCAGAACGGAGTTTCTTCATGCGCTTTACACCAATATAACCTAAATGGTAGTGCCACAAATATGTTGCACTATCATTATCAACTTTGCATCTTTTGGCTTCAATATTATGAATATGTGTGTCACTACTATCGAGATTCAACAAAAATATACCACTCTTCAAGGGTGCATGACCATAAAAGATAATACTCATATAAATAGAACAACCATTATTCTCTGATTTAAATGAATAACCGTCTCGCGTCAAACAAGATCCATATATAATGTTCATGCTTAATGCTCAGGTCTAAAAGTAATCGCGAAGGTAGATGTAGAGGTAGCGTGCCGACTGCGATCACATCGACTTTGGAACCATTTCCCACGCGCATCATCACCTCGTCCTTAGCCAATCTTTGCTTAATCCACATTCCCTGTTTTGAGTTGCAAATATTAGCAACAGAACCCGTATCAAATACCCAGGCACTACTGCGAGCATTAGTAAGGTACACATCAATAACATGTATATCACATATACCTTTGTTCACCTTGCCATCCTTCTTATTCGCCAAATACTTGGGGCAGTTCCGCTTCCACTGACCAGTCCCTTTGCAGTAGAAGCACTCAGTCTCAGGCTTAGGTCCAGACTTGGGCTTCTTCACTTGAGCAGCAACTTGCTTGTCGTTCTTCTTGAAGTTTCCCTTCTTCCCTTTACCCTTTTTCTTGAAACTGGTGGTCTTGTTGACCATCAACACTTGATGCTCTTTCTTGATTTCTACCTCCGCAGCCTTTAGCATTGCGAAGAGCTCGGGAATTGTCTTATCCATCACTTGGATATTATAGTTCATCACGAAGCTCTTGTAGCTTGGTGGTAGTGATTGAAGAATTCTGTCATTGACACTATCATCAGGAAGATTAACTCCCAGTTGAATCAAGTGATTGTTATACCCAAAAAATTTGAGTATATGTTCACTGACAAAACTATTCTCCTCCATTTTGCAGTTGTAGAGCTTATTGGAGACTTCATATCTCTCAATCCGAGCATTTTCTTGAAATATTAACTTCAACTCCTGGAACATCTCATATGCTCCATGACGTTCAAAACGTTTTTGAAGTCCCGGTTCTAAGCTGTAAAGCATGGCACACTGAACTATCGAGTAGTCATCAGCTTTGCTCTGCCAGACGTTCATAACATCCGACGTTGCTCCTGCGGCTGGTTTGGCACCTAGCGGTGCTTCCAGGACGTAATTCTTCTGTGCAGCAATGAGAATAATCCTCAAGTTACGGACCCAGTCCGTGTAATTGCTACCATCATCTTTCAACTTAGCTTTCTCTAGGAACGCATTAAAATTCAACGAAACAACAACACGGGCCATCTATCTACAACAACATAGACATGCAAAATACTATCAGGTACTAAGTTCATGATAAATTAAAGTTCAATATCATATTAGTAAAGAACTCCCATTTAGATAGACATCCCTCTAATCATCTAAGTGATCACGTGATCCATGTCAACTAAACCATGTCCGATCATCACGTGAGATGGAGTAGTTTTCAATGGTGAACATCACTATGTTGATCATATCTACTATATGATTCACGCTCGACCTTTCTGTCTCAGTGTTCTGAGGCCATATCTGCATATACTAGGCTCGTCAAGTTTAACCCGAGTAGTTTGGGTGTGCAAAACTGGCCTGCACCCGTTGTATGTGAACATAGAGCTTATCACACCCAATCATCACGTGGTGTCTCGGCACAACGAACTTTCGCAACGGTGCATACTTAGGGAGAACACTTGTACCTTGAAATTTAGTGAGAGATCATCTTATAATGCTACCGCCGAACTAAGCAAAATAAGATGCATAAAGGATAAACATCACATGCAATCAATATAAGTGATATGATATGGCTGTTAGAGTTATAATATAAGTCATGTACCCCTTTGTATTTATCCCTTTGTATAAGGGGTTTCCTGCATATGTTCCACACCTGTACATGTATATATATCGGCCTATGGCCTCATGGGAATACAAGTTGCATATTCCTAACATGGTATTAGAGCTAGGTCAATTTTTTGCACGCTGCAACTCGTGCTATTGATCCATCGATCGAAGCCGCCGGCCTCGATCTCCTGTTCCCGCTCGCCTGGCTCCCAATCGAAGCTCTCCCTCGATCTCCTAGAGTCTCCCGTATCGGATCGATCTAGTCCGGCTCGTCTCGCTCCTGATCGAAGCCCCCCTCGATCTCCTGGAGTCTTCGATCGGATCGATCCCCATCCGGCCTCGCTCCCCAGCCGGCCCGCTCGTCCCGCTTGGTAGCCGGCCTACCCGCTCGGCCCTGGCGAGGGCGCTCTTGCTGCCAGTGGCCCCTACCCCGACCATCTCGCAATCCAGCGCCAACGCCTTCGTCAAGCTGCCGCCACCACCAAATCAAAACCCACACGTCTCAAAGCGGCATACAAGGGAAGCTAACTAACAGGGCCTGATCTCCTGCTCCCGCCGGCCCTGGTCCCTGCGTTTCTTCAGCCGCCGACTGCCAGCTGGCCCTTGATAAAAAAATTTCTGCTGCATCGGGCTATGTTACTGTTCCTCGCTGTCCGGTGATCTTTGATGGTACTAACTACACCGAGTTTATTGGCTTCATGCGCATTCACATGCGTGTCATCCGTCTCTGGGGTGTTCTTTCTGGCGAGGTCTGTTGTCCGCCACGTCCGGTTCCTCCGGTTGCCCCTACTCCGCCGACTCCACTGGTTCTTCCTACGGATGCTAATCAGGCCGCCAAGGATGCGGCTAAGCTTGCTGATGAGGCTGCTGATCGTGCTTATGATGAGAGAGTTTTGGCTTATGAGGAGGCTCTTCAGACGTATCATGGTGCTTTGTCTGTTTACACCTAGTGGCTTGATGATGATGCTCGTGCTGTAGCTGTTCTCACTTCTAGTGTTCTGCCTCAGTTTGCTTCTGAGTTTCTGGGTCTTCCTACTGTCTTTGAGATGTGGACCCATCTTGGTCAGCGCTATGAGCCCTCTGGTGATGCCTTATACCTTTCTGTGGTCCGTCAGGAGCATGCTCTTCAGCAGGGTGACTCTACTGTTGATGACTTCTATGCACAGAGTTCTGCTCTCTAGAGCCAGCTTTATTCTCTCCGCAGTGCTAGTTGTCGTACTTGCCCCTGTTGCCAGGCTGTCCAGGCCAATTTGGAGTTTCATCGCGTCTACGAGTTCCTGTCTCGGCTCCGTAAGGAGTTTGAGCCCCGGCGTGCTCACTTGTTTGCTCGTGGTCGTATTTCTCTCATGGAGGCGCTTTCTGAGATTCGTGCAGAGGAGACTCGCTTATGTAGTGCTGGTTTTCTGGAGGTTCCCTTTGTGCTCGCTACTCGGTCTTCTTCCACGCCACCTGCAGCACCGACCCCTTCTCGCTCGAGTGCTCTGCCGCTCTTGCCCACTCCTTCTGGAGGCTCAGGTCGCCCCTGTTCACATTGCGATTACTGCAACAATGATGGTCATATTGAGTCCTAGTGCTACACGAAGAAGAAACACCTGCGCAAGGCAAGATCATCATCTTCAGGGACTTTGTCATCTCCCTCGACAGCTTCAGCCATTGCTTTGACTGAGCAAGATATTCTGAGACTTAAGCGTCTGCTCGCGGCTTCAGGTTCTTCCTCGACGGGTACTGCTGGTTCTGTGACTGATGCTTCCCGCACTGAGCAACTGCCCTCTACACAGTCAGGTACATCCCCATGGGTTATGGACTCTGGAGCTTCTTTTCATATGTCTTCTCATTCTTCCACTTTGTCCTCTCTTCGATCACTGGATTCTCCTATTCATGTCTTCACTGTTGATGGTACTTCACTTTCTGTTGCTAGTAGAGGCAATCTTACCACTCCTTCTTATTCTGTTCCTGATGTTGCTCATGTTCCTCGACTTACCATGAATCTGTTTTCTGCTGGTCAACTTACTGATTCTGGTTGTCGCGTCATCCTTGACGTTGACTCTTGTTCTGTCCAGGACCGTCGCACGCACACTCTGGTTGGGGCTGGCCCTCGCCGCCGTGATTCTAAGGGTCTTTGGGAGTTGGACTGGCTTCATGTTCCTTCCGCTGCCACCACCATCGCCAGTTCCTCCGCTTCAGTCGCCTCCGTTACTGGTTCCTTCAAGCAGTGGCATCATCAACTTGGTCATCTGTGTGGTTCTCGGTTGTCGTCTTTAGTTCGTCGAGGTCTTCTGGGGTCTGTCTCAGGAGATGTCTCTTTAGAGTGTCAGGGTTGTCGTCTTGGCAAGCAGATTCAGTTACCATATTCACATAGTGAGTCAGTGTCTAAGCGTCCTTTCGATTTAGTCCATTCTGATGTATGGGGTCCGGCTCCTTTCACTTAGAAAGGTGGTCATAAATACTATATTATTTTCATAGATGATTTCTCTCATTACACATGGCTTTATTTCATGACTTCTCGTAGTGAGGTGTTGTCTATTTATAAGCGTTTTGCTGCTATGGTTCATACTCAGTTCTCTTCACCCATTCGTGTTTTTCGTGCTGACTCCGCTGGCGAGTATATCTCTAATATGTTGCGTGGTGTTCTTGCTGAGCAAGGAACTCTTTCTCAATTCTCTTGTCCTGGTGCTCATGCTCTTCGTTCCACTCCCTCTGCTTCTCCACCTCCAGTCGATTTGCAGCCACCATCTTCCTCGGTCTCCTCGCCTAGCATGTCACCGGATTCTACACCTTCATCTCCGGTGACTTCTTCGTCGCCACCCCCCGATTCTACCTTGGCGATTCCTCCTTCTATTGTTCCATCTTTTCCTCAGCATTACACTCATCGTTCACGACCTGTGGATGCCTCTGTGGATGATTCGTCATCTTCCTCTCAGCCTACTTATGGCTTGCGTTCTCGTCCTCGTCCGCCTATTGATCGCTTTGGATTTCCCACCACTGGTGCTGCTGTTCTTGAGCCGACTTCTTATCATCAGGCTGTTGTTCATCCTGAATGGCAGTTTGCGATGGCAGAGGAGATTGCTGCTCTTGAACGCACTGGTACCTGGGATCTTGTTTCTCTTCCTCCCGGAGTCCGTCCCATCACTTGTAAGTGGGTCTACAAGGTTAAGACTTGCTCCGATGGTTCTCTTGAGCGTCACAAAGCTCGTCTTGTGGCTCGTGGTTTTTAGCAAGAGCATGGTCATGATTATGACGAAACTTTTGCTCCTGTGGCCCATATGACCACTGTTCGTACACTTCTTGCCGTTGCCTCTGCATGTCACTGGTCTATCTCTCAGCTTGATGTTAAGAATGCCTTTCTTAATGGTGAGCTGCGTGAGGAGGTGTACATGCAGCCACCACCTGGGTATTCTGTTCCTGATGGCATGGTATGTCGTCTTCGTCGCTCTATCTATGGCCTTAAGCAAGCCCCCCGTGCCTGGTTTGAGCGTTTTGCCTTTGTGGTCACTGCCGCTGGTTTTTTAGCAAGTGCTCATGATCCAGCATTGTTTATTCATCTTTCTCCTCGTGGTTAGACTCTTCTTCTTCTCTATGTTGATGACATGATCATCACTGGGAATGACCCCGAGTATAGTGCCTTTGTAAAGACTCGTCTTAGTGAGCAGTTTCTTATGTCTGATCTTGGACCTCTTCGCTACTTTCTTGGGATTGAAGTCTCTTCTACCTCTGATGGCTTTTTTATATCCCAGGAAAAGTATATCTAGGATCTTCTTGCTCGTGCTGCTCTTACTGACGTGCGCATTGTTGAGACTCCTATGGAGCTCAATTTTCACCTCTGTGCTACTAATGGTGATCCTCTCCCTAACCCGGCGTGTTATCGTCATCTTGTTGGCAGTCTTGTCTATCTAGCTGTCACTCGTCCGTACATCTCTTATCCGGTTCATATTTCGAGTCAGTTCGTCTCTGCTCCCACATCGGTTCACTATAGCCATCTCCTTCGTGTTCTTCGATATCTTCGGGGCACGATCTCTCACCGTCTATTCTTTCCTCGCTCCAGTTCTTTACAGCTTCAAGCCTATTCGGATGCTATGTGGGCTAGTGATCCTTCAGATCGCCGTTCACTTTCTGCTTACTGTGTTTTTCTTGGTGGTTCTCTCATTGCCTGGAAGACGAAGAAACAGATTGCAATTTCCCGTTCGAGTGCCGAGTCTGAGTTGCGAGCAATGGCTCTTTTGTTAGCATAGGTGACTTGGTTACGGTGGTTACTTCAGGATTTTGGTGTTTCTGTCACTACACCGACTCTGCTCTTATCTGACAGTACATGTGCTATCAGCATTGCGCGCGATCCTGTGAAGCATGAGCTCACCAAGCATATTGGTGTTGATGCTTTCTATGTGCGCGCTGGTGTGCAGGATCAGGTTATTGCTCTTCAGTATGTGCCTTCTGAGTTACAGTTGGCGGATTTCCTGACGAAGGACCAGACTAGAGCACAACATGGCTTTTATCTCTCCAAACTCAGTGTTGTTCATCCACCATGAGTTTGAGGGGGGGGGGGTGTTAGAGTTATAATATAAGTCATGTACCCCTTTGTATTTATCCTGTTGTATAAGGGGTTTCCTGCATATGTTACACACCTATACATGTATATATATCGGCCTATGGCCTCATGGGAATACAAGTTGCATATTCCTAACAATGGCCATCATCATCTTGTGCCTTCGATCTCCATCTCCAAAGCACCTTCATGATCACCATCGTCACCGGCTTGACACCTTGATCTCCATCGAAGCATCACTGTGGTCTCGCCAACTATTGCCTCTACGACTATCGCTACCGCTTAGTGATAAGAAAGCAACTACATGGCGATTGCATTTCATACAATGAAGCGACAACTATATGGCTCCTGCCAGTTGCCGATAACTCTGTTACAAAACATGATCATCTCATACAATAAAATTTAGCATCATGTCTTGACCATATCATATCACATCACAACATGCCCTGCAAAAACAAGTTAGACGTCTTCTACTTTGTTGTTGCAAGTTTTACGTGGCTGCTACGGGCTGAGCAAGAACCGTTTTTACCTACGCATCAAAACCACAACGATTTTTCGTCAAGTGTGCTGTTTTAACCTTCAACAAGGACCGGGCATAGCCACACTTGATTCTATTAAAGTTGGAGAAACTGACACCCGCCAGCCACCTGTGTGCGAAGCACGTCAGTAGAACCAGTCCTGCATAAGCGTACGTGTAATGTCGGCCCGGGCCGCTTCATCCAACAATACCGCCAAATCAAAGTATGACATGCTGGTAAGCAGCTATTATCGCCCACAACTCATTTGTGTTCTAATCGTGCATATAACATCTACGCATAGACCTAGCTCAGATGCCACTGTTGGGGAACACAGTAATTTCAAAAAAATTCATATGCACACGCAAGATCATGGTGATGCATAGCAACGAGAGGGGAGAGTGTAGTCCATGTACCCTCGTAGACCGTAAGCGGAAGTGTTATGACAACGCCATTGATGTAGTCGTACGTCTCCATGATCCGACCGATCCTAGTACCGAAAGTATGACACCTCCGCGATCTGCACTTGTTCGGCTCAGAGACGTCCCACGAACTCTCGATCCAGCTGGTGTCGTGGGAGAGCTTCGTCAGCACGACGGCGTGATGACGGTGATGGTGAAGCTACCGGCGCAGGTCTTTGCCTAAGCACTGCAACTATATGACCGAGGTGGATTATGGTGGAGGGGGACACCACACATGGCTAAGAGATCAATGATAACCTTGTGTGTCTATGGGGTGCCCCCTCCCCCATATATAACGGCGTTGAGGAGGGGGAAGGGCCGGCCCTCTATGACGCGCTCTAGTGGAGTCCTACTCCCACCGGGAGTAGGATTCCCCCCTTCCCTAGTTGGACTAGGAGAGAAGGAAGGGGGAGAGAGGGAGGAAGGAAAGGGGGGCGCCGCCCCCCTTCCTAGTCGAATTCGGACCAGAGGGGGAGGGGGCGTGCGGCCTGCCCTGGCTGCCCCTCTCTATCTCCACTAAAGCCCATTAGGGCCCATATACTCCCCGGGGGGTTCCGGTAACCCCCTGATACTCCGGTATATGCCCGAACTCTCTCGAAACCTTTCTGATGTCCAAACATAGTCATCCAACATATTGATCTTTATGTCTCGACCATTTCGAGACTCCTTGTCATGTCCGTGATCATATCCGGGACTCCGAACTACCTTTGGTACATCAAAACACATAAACTCATAATACCGATCGTCACCGAACGTTAAGCGTGCGGACCCTACGGGTTCGAGAACTATGTAGACATGATCGAGACTCATCTCTGGTCAATAACCAATAGCGGAACCTGGATGCTCATATTGGTTCCTACATATTCTATGAAGATCTTTATCAGTCAAACCGCACAACAACATACGTTGTTCCCTTTGTCATCGGTATGTTACTTGCCCGAGATTCGATCGTCGGTATCTCAATACCTAGTTCAATCTCGTTACCGACAAGTCTCTTTACTCATTCCATAATGCTTTATCCCGTGACTAACTCATTAGTCAGAGTGCTTGCAAGGCTTATAGTGATGTGCATTACCGAAAGGGCCTAGAGATACCTCTCCGAAACACGGAGTGACAAATCCTAATCTCGATCTATGCCAACCCAACAAACACCTTCGGAGACACCTGTAGAGCATCTTTATAATCACCCAGTTACATTGTGACGTTTGATAGCACACTAAGTGTTCCTCTAGTATTTGGGAGTTGCATAATCTCATAGTCATAGGAACATGTATAAGTCATGAAGAAAGCAATAGCAACAAACTAAACGATCATCGTGCTAAGCTAATGCTACCTCTTGAGCACTGAGTTGGTTTTTCCCTTGAAGAGGAAAGGGTGATGCAGCAAAGTAGCGTAAGTATTTCCCTTAGTTTTTGAGAACCAAGGTATCAATCCAGTAGGAGGCCACACGCAAGTCCCTCGTACCTACACAAACAAATAAGAACCTTGCAACCAACGCGATAAAGGGGTTGTTAATCCCCTCACGGCCACTTGCAAAAGTGAGATCAGATAGAGATGATAAGATAATATTTTTGGTATTTTTATGATAAAGGTTGAAAGTAAAGATTGCAAAATAAACGGTGACAGAAATAGCTCATTGGCGGGAGATTAATATGATGGAAAATAGACCCGGGGGCCATTGGTTTCATTAGTGGCTTCTCTCAAGATAACATAAGTATTACGACGGGTAACCAAATTACTATCAAGCAATTGATAGAAAAGTGAATAATTATGAGAATATCTAGGCATGATCATGTATATAGGCATCACGTCCGTGACAAGTAGACCGACTCCTGCCTGCTTCTACTACTATTACTCCACACATCGACCGCTATCCAGCATGCATCTAGAGTATTAAGTTCATAACAACAGAGTAACACATTAGGTAAGATGACATGATGTAGAGGGATAAACTCAAGCAATATGATATAAACCCCATCTTTTTATCCTCGATGGCAACAATACAATACGTGTCGTTTCCCCTACTGTCACTGGGATCGAGCACTGCATGATTGAACCCAAAGCTAAGCACTTCTCCCGTTGCAAGAAAGATCAATCTAGTAGGCCAAACCAAACTGATAATTCGAAGAGACTTGCAAAGATAACCAATCATACATAAAAGAATTCAGAGAAGGTTCAAATATTGTTCATAGATAATCTTGATCAAAAACCCACAATTCATCGGATCTTGAAAAACACACCGCAAAAAGATTTACATCAAATAGATCTCCAAGAAGATCGAGGATAACTTTTTATTGAGATCCAAAGAGAGAGAAGAAGCCATCTAGCTAATAACTATGGACCCGAAGGTCTGTGGTAAACTACTCACACATCATCGGAGAGGCTATGGTGTTGATGTAGAAGCCCTCCGTGATCTATGCCCCCTCCGGCAGAGCACCGGAAAAGGCCCCAAGATGGGATCTCACGGGTATAGAAGGTTGCGGCGGTGGAATTAGGTTTTCGTGGTGCTCCTCGATGGTTTTGGGGTACGTAGGTATATATAGGAGGAAGAAGTAGGTCAGTGGAGCCACGAGGGGCCCACGAGGGTGGAGGGCGCTCCCAGGGGGTAGGCGCCCCCTGCCTTGTGGCCTCCTCGATTGTTTCTTGACGTCCAATCCAAGTCCTCTGGATCACGTTTGTTCCAAAAATAACTCTCCCGAAGGTTTAATTCTGTTTGGACTCCGTTTGATATTCCTTTTCTGCAAAACACTGAAGTAGGCAAAAAAACAACAATTTGCACTGGGCCTTGGGTTAATAGGTTAGTCCCAAAAATAATATAAAACTGTATAAATAAGCCCATTAAACATCCAAAACAGAATATACAATAGCATGGAGCAATAAAAAATTATAGATACGTTGGAGACGTATCAAGCATCCCCATGCTTAATTCTTGCTCGTCCTCGAGTAGGTAAATGATTAAAACAGAATTTTTGATGTGGAATGCTACCTAGCATATTTCTCAATGTAATTTCCTTTATTGTGGCATGAATGTTCAGATCCGGAAGATTCAAGATAAAAGTTTAGTATTGACATAAAAATCATAATACTTCAAGTATGCTAACAAAGCAATTATGTCTTATCAAAATAACATAGCCAAAGAAACCTTATCCCTACAAAATCATATAGTTTGGCTATGCTTCATTTTCGTCACACAAAATGCTCTCATCATGCACAACCCGATGACAAGCCAAGCAATTGTTTCATACTTAGCCTTTTCAAACTCTTTCAACTTTTACGCAATATATGAGCGCGAGCCATGGACATAGCACTATGGGTGGAATAGAATATAATGATTGAGATTGTGTGAGAAGACAAAAAGGGAGAAAGTCTCACATTGACACGGCTAATCAATGGGCTATGGAGATGCCCATCAATTGATGTCAATGCAAGGAGTAGGGATTGCCATGCAACGGATGCACTAGAGCTATAAATGTATGAAAGCTCAACAAAATAAACTAAGTGGGTGTGCATCCAACTTGCTTGCTCACGAAGACCTAGGGCATTTGAGGAAGCCCATTGTTGGAATATACAAGCCAAGTTCTATAATGTAAAATTCCCACTAGTATATGAAAGTGACAAAATAGGAGACTCTCCATCATGAAGATCATGGTGCTATTTTGAAGCACAAGTGTGGTAAAAGGATAGTAACATTGTCCCTTCTCTCTTTTTTCTCTTTTTTTGGGCCTTCTTCTCCTTTTTTTCTTATTTTTTTGGCCTCTTTTCTTTTTTTTTTCTCCTTTTTTTTCGTCCGGAGTCTCATCCCGACTTGTGGGGGAATCATAGTCTCCATCATCCTTTCCTCACTTGGGACAATGCTCTAATAATGATGATCATCACACTTTTATTTACTTACAACTCAAAGATTACAACTCAATACTTAGAACGAAATATGACTCTATGTGAATGCCTCCGGCGGTGTACCGGGATATACCATGAATCAAGAGTGACATGTATGAAAGAATTATAAAGGTGGCTTTGCCACAAATACGATGTCAACTACATGATCATGCAAAGCAATATGAGAATGATGATGCGTGTCATAATAAACGGAACGGTGGAAAGTTGCATGGCAATATATCTCGGAATGGCTATGGAAATGCCATAATAGGTAGGTATGGTGGTTGTTTTGAGGAAGATATAAGGAGGTTTATGTGTGATAGAGCGTATCATATCACGGGGTTTGGATGCACCGGCGAAGTTTGCACCAACTCTCAAGGTGAGAAAGGGCAATGCACGGTACCGAAGAGACTAGCAATGATGGAAAGGTGAGAGTGCGTATAATCCATGGACACAACATTAGTCATAAAGAACTCACATACTTATTGCAAAAATCTACAAGTCATCAAAACCAAGCACTACGCGCATGCTCCTAGGGGGATAGATTGGTAGGAAAAGACCATCGCTCGTCCCCGACCGCCACTCATAAGGAAAGCAACCAAAGAACACCTCATGCTTCAAATTTGTCACATAACGTTTACCATACGTGCATGCTACGGGACTTGCAAACTTCAACACAAGTATTTCTCAATTTCATAATTGCTCAACTAGCACACCTCTAATATTACCACCTTTATATCTCAAAACAACTATCAAGTATCAAACTTCTCTTACTATTCAATGCACTTTATAAACTACCATGCTGTACTAAAGGATTCTCAAAATAATATAAGTGAAGCATGAGAGATCAAATATTTCTATAAAATTAAACCACCGTTGTGCTCTAAACAGATATAAGTGAAGTACTAGAGCAAAATTGTTTAGCTCAAAAGATATAAGTGAAGCACATATAGTATTCTAATAAATTCCGATTAATGTGTGTCTCTCTCAAAAAGTGTGTAAAGCAAGGATTATTATGGTGAACTAAAAATCAAAGACTCAAATCATACAAGACGCTCCAAGCAAAACACATATCATGTGGTGAATAAAAATATAGCTCCAAGTAAAGTTACCTATGGACGAAGACAAAAGAGGGGATGCCTTCCGGGGCATCCCCAAGCTTAGGCTTTTTGGGTTGTCCATAGATTTTACCTTGGAGTGCCTTGGAAATCCCCAAGCTTAGGCTCTTGCCACTCCTTGTTCCATAATCCATCAAATCTTTACCCAAAACTTGAAAATTTCACAACACAAAGCTTAACAGAAAATCTTGTGAGCTCCGTCAGCGAAAGAAAAAAAAACACCACTTCAAGGTACTGTAATGAACTCATTCTTTATTTATATTGGTGCTAAACCTACTGTATTTCAACTTTCCTATGGTTCATAAACTCCATTACTAGCCATAGATTCGTCAAAATAAACAAACAACACACGGAAAACAGAATCTGTCAAAAATAGAACAGTCTGTACTAATCTGTAACTAACGCAAACTTCTGGAACTCAGAAAAATCTACCAAAATTGGAAGACCTAGATAATTTGTTTATTGATCTACTGCAATTTGAATCAGTATTTTATCACGTTCTGGTAATTTTTAACAATTGTTTTCATGGACAGAAAGTTTCTGGAATTTTCAGCAAGATGAAATAACTATCATCCAAGAAGATCCTATAGGTTTTACTTGGCACAGACACTAATTAAAACACAAAAACAAATCTAACAAGAGGCTAGATCAAAGATTTATTACTAAACAGAACCAAAAAGCAAAAAACTAAAGTAAAATTGGGTTGCCTCCCAACAAGCGCTATCGTTTAACGCCCCTAGCTAGGCATAAAAACAAGGATAGATCTAGGTATTACCATCTTTGGCATGCAATCCATAAGTAGCTCTTATAATAGATTCATAAGGTAATTTAATTTTCTTTCTAGGAAAGTGTTCCATGCCTTTCCTTAACGGAAATTGGAATATAATATTCCCTTCTTTCATATGAATAATTGCACCAATCGTTCTAAGGAAAGGTCTACCAAGAATAATAGGACATGAAGGATTGCAATCTATATCAAGGACAATGAAATCTACGGGCACATAATTCCTATTTGCAATAATAAGACCATCATTAATTCTTCCCATAGGTTTCTTAATGGTGGAATCCGCAAGGTGCAAGTTTAAAGAATAATCATCAAATTCATGGAAACCTAACAAATCACACATAGTTTTTGGAATTGTGGAAACACTAGCACCCAAATCACACAAAGCATAGCATTCATGATCTTTAATTTTGATTTTAATAGTAGGTTCCCACTCATCATAAAGTTTTTTAGGGATGGAAACTTCCAATTCAAGCTTTTCTTCATAAGATTGCATTAAAGCATCAACGATATGTTTAGTAAAAGCCTTATTTTGACTATAAGCATGCGGAGAATTTAGCACAAATTGCAACAAGGAAATACAATCTATTAAAGAACAATTATCATAATTAAATTTCTTGAAATCCAAGATAATGAGCTCATTGCTATCTTAAGTTTTGACCTCTTCCATCCAACTTTTACCAAATTTTGCATCAAGATCTAAAAACTCCAAATCATTGGGACGCCTTTTAACTAAAGTTGACTCATCTCCAACCCCATCATTATCAAGATTCATATTGCAAAACAAAGATTTAATAGGGGACACCTCAATCACTTTTAGATCTTCATCCTTATTATCATCTAAATCTTCCAGTTTGGCGGCCATCTTATTAACTAAGGTGACCTGCTTACCCGAAATTTCAGCTATTAACTTTTCAAGATGAGCAAACTGAGATTTAAAACCATAAAATTCCTTAGACATATCATCAAGCTCTTTATTCATGTATCCCAAAAAGTCCTTTGGTCCTTTAAGCTCGTTTCTAAAGAAATTGTTATGCTCAAATTGTAAAGTCATAAAACTTCCGACGTTGCTCTCAATCTCTTCCAACCTTTTAAGGTGGAGATCACCGAATCTAGGCAGGGCCATCAGGGCAACAGGCAACAAGAGGCACGTGAAAAAGAAGCAAACAGAAAGAGAGGGCGAACAAAATGGCAAGGGTGAAGTGGGGGAGAGGAAAACGAGAGGCAAATGGCAAATAATGTAATGCGAGGGATAAGAGTTTGTGATGGGTACTTGGTATGTCTTGACTTGTGCGTAGACTCCCCGGCAACGGCGCTAGAAATCCTTCTTGCTACCTCTTGAGCATTGTGTTGGTTTTTCCCTTGAAGAGTGTCGGATCTCGGGTTCCGGCAAAACCCTTAAGGTTCAAACTCTGGGGTGCGCGCGAAGTTCTTTCCCTCCTACCGATCCATGCCCTAGCTCGCTAAGATCTCACAGACGAACTCGACGAACTCGCAACACAGAAAGACACAAGTTTATACTGGTTTGGGCCACCGTTGTGGTGTAACACCCTACTCCAATGTGGTGGTGGTGGATTGCCTCTTGGGCTGATGATGAACAGTACAATGGGAAGAACAGCCTCCTGAGGTTGAGGTGTTCTTGTGCTTGGTGAACTTGTGTGGGTCTGGATCCGATGGGTTCTAGACTCGCTCAGGATCCATTTTTTCCTACTGTGGTGGTTTGCTCTACTTATATAGACCCTGGTCCTCTCCCCAAATATTGAGCGGGAAGGGAGCCAACAACGGCGACAATTTGAAAGGGGACAACTAGTACAAGCTATCCTGACAAAAGTGTTCTTCGCCTGCTAAAGGCTCTGGTGATGACGCCGTCTTGGGCTCCACAGTGACCTCTGCCTTGCCGTCCTGCTGGTCTTGGTCTCGTTGCACTGATATGGAAAGCTTTGCTAGATGCCTTGGTACTCCGCGCCTGCGCCTGCCTCCTTAGCACCAAAGAGGAAACAAGGACGCTGCGCGCCCTGGCGCCCGCCTGGTGTCGATTGTCATGGCTCACGTCATGAGAGCCTCGCGAGGTTTGCCCTGCCTTGATATCTCCACTTCTCGTGAGCCTGCCTGGCTAGGCCGCTCTTGAGGAGGTCTTGCGTCGTCCGCCTCGCGAGGCTTGGCCCCTCGTGAAGGTCTTGATTGCCTTGCAGATGAAGATGGGCCGTACGGCCCGCTAGCTTAGCCACGCAGTGGGCTGCAGGTAGGCAAGTCTGGGGACCCCCGTTCCCAGAACGCCAACAGTAGCCCCCGGGGCTAAGGCGCGCTCGGGCTTGGCTTCGAGGTGAAGCCAAGGGTCAAGTATGGAGCGCCGCGGGCCCCAAAAGCCTGCGACCTCGGTTGACACATGGCGGTTGATTGGACGTGGGCGTCTCCACTTCCCCACGCTGCCTTTGAATACGCCTGGCTATGCGGCCCCCGCGGCCTACACAGTTATTCCTTCGCCGCCCGCGCCTTGCTTCCCTAACCTCTCTGCTTCCTCGAGACTCCGCTTCTCCTCTCTGATCCGACCTGCCTCTTTCCAGCTCCATCGCTATGGCGCCGAAACAAGTAGACAAAGGGAAGAAACCCCTGTCTTCGTCGAGTGCGCCTCCGGCTGTTGAGCCGGCGCTCGGCTGATCCCGGGTGCTCAACGACGAGGCCATGGACAAGGTTCGTCCAATGCTTGCTTCTAGCTTCAACGAGTGGGGAGAGACAGTGGCTTGGCTCGCGTATCGCACTCGCATGGCCCGGGCAGCCACTGAGGTCCCAATCTTCATAGATGCCCTCTGGGCTGGCCTGATTCCTCCCTTCTCCGCCTTCTTCAACGCGGTGCTCGAGCATTATCAGATCCACATGCTGCATCCCGACCCTCAATCTGTGAGCCTTCTTGCCGTCTTCGCCTTCTTGTGTGAAGCCATGGTGGGCATCGCTCCTTCGGTGGCCCTCTTCCGCCATTTCTTCTCATTGCATCTAGCTGACCCTCGTCAGAGCTCAGGGTGCGTGAACTTCCAGGTCGTGGCCGTGACGACGGGCGTGGGGATTGACTTCGAGCTTCCTTCATCCATGAGCGAGTTCCGTACATGATGGGTGCTTGTTGACGCCGGCGTGCTCAACCCTCTGCTTCATACTCCAGCGGGGCCTGCTGTTCCAAACTCCGGCTGGGGCCATCAGAAGCTCACGAGCCCCCGCCTCGCTCCCGTCTGGGCTAGGCTGAGGAGGTTGAAGGACCGCGGCGTGACTACGCCTATGGTGGTGAAGGAATTCGTCAAGCGCCGAGTTGCACCGCTTCAGCGCCATTCCCGCCCGATGTGGGCCTTGCTCAGCAGTCAGGACCACATGAGGTTTCAAGAGGAGGGGCTTCCTCTTGAGACACGGGGGACAGTGCTTATGGTCCTGACGGGTGCCCCTCTGCCCGACGACATGCCCATGAAGAGCTGTCTGCTGTACCACTGTGAGAACAAGGATGCATTTGCAGAGATCATGCCTCCTTTGACAAGTGGGGGCCATGCCCGGACGGCCTGGTGGGGCCCCGCGATAACCCTACCGTAGTGGTTCCCTTCCTTGCCACCGGCGCCGAGCTCGTCCCAAGTGCGGATGCAAGGGGGCAAGCTTCGACAGAGTTCGGCGGCGGGAGTGCTGGGGAGGTTGGGGAGCCTGGTGATCTTGGGGCGTCATCCTCAGGAGCCCGCGACCCTTCTCCTGGGGCTACGATTACTGAGGCCACGCGGCATGCGGTTCCCGAGGCCAAGGCCCCGGATGCCTCGGGAGGTTGTGGTGAGACGGCGCCCGACTGTTCACCGCAGCCGGGCACCCCTGAAGTAGGCCCTCCAAGCTCCTCCTCGGCCTCGCCTTGCACGGGCCGCCATATGCAGTGCTTCGGTCGGCTTTGCGTGGACTTCGAGGAGCTCCGCAAGAGGAAAGGATCCCCGAGCGACAGCAACATCTTCGGGCCGTTGAAACGACGAAAGTACATCGCCATCGACGCGTAAGTACCTTAATGTTATGGCTTCTTGCGCGCTGTTTTCTTCTCCTGACGTCAGTCCTTCAGGGCTCCTTCCACCGAGGCTGCTGCGTCTCCTGAGAAACGGCCTCCTCCTCCTCCTTCCTCGACTCCCCCGTCGGCCTTGAGCGTTCCGAGTCCGCTTGCTGCACCTGGAGCAGGGTTGATTGAAGGAGCGCTCTTGCCTTCGTGGCGCGCTGAACCTGCAGCTTTGTCACCCCTCCCCCACGGTCTGGCGTGGAGCTTGGCAGGCGTGCCCAAGACCCCTCCTCTGGTCATGGGCAGTAGCTGGTTGGCCTCGATCCTCGGCTCCTCTTCAAGCAGCGAGCCCCGATTGGCTTGGACTCCTCATGAGGGCCGGTTGACACCAGGTGTAGCAACAACCCCCAGCCCCCTGCCGAAGGGTGGTGCGCTGCTTGATGCCCCGCCCACAGCCCCCGAGGTGGAGGACGAGGTAGGCATGTTGGTGAGCTTGTACAACTCACTACAGAGCATTACATGGCATTACAAGGTAACCAACAGTAAGAAGACATGTTCATGAAGCTAAGAATGGAAATATCAAGTTCATAGGGTGCATGGACAACTAGCAAAACACATGGCAAAACTGAACTTAATATTAGCAGGCTGACAGCAACATAATCTAGCAAGTTTGGAGCATGATAACAACAAGCTACAGCAGACTATAAATGCAACCAAAGGCATGTATTGATAGTGCATCACATGGACAGCAAAACATGTAAACTAAGCATCTCCAGATTATGCATGTATTAATTGGTAGCATCAAGCAAAGATAGCAACATGATATAGCAGTTTCAGCATTGATAGAACATGAACAACAAGTAGCCGACTCCACGAGCTTGATGCACTCACCACAAGGCACACAAAAATACATGGATTGCACCACTATAAAGATAGCATGGATATGATTCTAAAACATGTAGATATCATGCTCATAGGATGCACACACAAAATGCAACAAAAATGACAAATCACCAAGTTATGACAAGTTTCAGCAGTTAAACATCATATATCACTCTTGCAACGATGATTAGGGCATCAAGATGAACACAAACAAGCATGACGCAATGGAACAAAATGGAGAGCATCTCATGGTGAACATTTTGATATAACAAACATGATCATAGGTCAAACATGCGGAAAGTTATAGCAGTTCAAACATGAGCACATGATGTCAAAATCCCAGGACTAGGTAGAATTATCACCTCGCAGAAAACCAGATGGAGGGGTACGGGATGGCTCGGGGACGCGTTTGGATCGCTGGTCGAGCGGATCCCCGGGACAGGGCCATCCGGGCGCGGGGTCAACGGGCGCCGGCTGGATCGGTATCCTCCTGATCCGATCCGGACGGCGAGCGGCGGCGGGACGATGGCGATGCGGAGCACGGCGGCGGGATCGGCGATGCGGAGCACGGCGGCGGGAAGGTCGGGTCGCGACGGAGGGCGCGAAGGGTGGCGCGGCGAGGTCGTTGGGGTGGGCGGCGTCGGCGGGGAGCCGCTGCGAGGCGCGCGGCGGCGGCGCTCCGACGTGGAGGCGGAGGCGCGGGAACACGGCGGCGGCGGCCGGCCGGGCTCGAGCAGGCGCGCGGGGGCCTCGGCCACGGCGGCTGGGGCACAGCGGGAGGGGCGGGTGGCGGAGGATCGGGCCCCGTGGGCCGGCTGCGGGCCGCGCGGGTCGGCGGTGGTGGAGGAGAGAGAGGCGGGGCGCGGGGGACACGTGCCTGAGCCCGATTGGTCGGAGTGAGGTGTCCGGTGGACGCGTCCAGCCGGAGAGGACGTGTCCGGCGGCGCGGAGGAGCGGGGGCTAGGGTTTGGACCCGGGATTTGGACGGGGTGCACATATTTATAGCTAGGAGGAGGTAGGAGTGTCTAAATGGAGTGCGATTTTCGCCCACACGATCGTGATCCGACGACGGAGGACATGGAAGTGGTTTAGATGGGTTAATGGGCTGTTTAGGAGGGGTGTTGGGGTGCAACCCAAAGAGGGCTTTTGCGGTTACCCGGTTAACCGTTGGAGCATCAAACGGCCTCCAAATAGAACGAAACTTGACATGTGGTCTACCGGTAGTGTACCAAGGCCACTTGGAAAATCTCGGTCCATTCCGAGAACATTTAACACCCGCTCATGAAAAGAGACAAAAGGGGTGCGCCGGTGCATGTGGGAGTGTCAGAACGCGAAACGGACAACGGGGCAAAGGACAAGATGCAAGTTTTGAAAAACATGAGGAGGCAATGCAGATGATGACATGGCAAAATGCAACACGAAGCACATGCCATGGCAATGACTACAAATAAATGGAAGACACCTGGCGCATCGGATCCGGGGCGTTACAACTCTCCTCTACTAACAAGAGATCTCGTCCCGATATCTTAGGACCGAGGTGGAAGGGAAAAGGGATGAGGTGAAATAAGAACAAAAGAGAAGAAGAAAAGAGTCGAGAGCACTCGGGAAGAAGAGCGGAACGACGTATAAGACGAGAATCAAAAACTCAAGGAACAATATAAGAATGGAATAAGACTGACAGAATTTAGGCAGCACTCCGGCTAAACATGGAAAGAGTAGAACATGAACTTGAGAAGATGGAATGATACTTGACGAGAGGAACAACACAATGCTACCGGAAGAACTGAAAGAGTGGTATGAAAAGAACGGGAAGAAGATGACAACTTCTACCACGAATGAAATCGAAAGCATCCATAGAAGGAAGCATTGAATGGAGTTGTTGGAAATTCAACAACAAAAGAATTGCTTGTTGTGGACTTATAGATAACATCTCAAAATTATGAGGTGATAACCGACCACAAGCGGAAAAGATTGAATAGCTGAGAAGAACGAAGAAATGCAAAACTCCATTTCAAAAGACTATGAGAATTAATTGCACTTCGAGAGGCAAGAGAGAAAGATACTTGAGCTCCTCCAAAAGAATCTTGATGAATACTTGAAGAATGGATTAAATCCTTATGAACCACCATAAGAACTCCGGTAACGAAAGGATGACGAGATAAAATTGAAGGATGAAAGGGATAAGATTAAAACCTTGCGGGTTTGGACCCAGGATTTGGACGTGGTGCACATATTTATAGCTAGGAGGAGGTAGGAGTGTCCAAATGGAGTGCGGTTTTCGCCCACACGATCGTGATCCGACGATGGAGGACATGGAAGTGGTTTAGATGGGTTAATGGGCTGTTTAGGAGGGTTGTTGGGATGCAACCCAAAGAGGGCTTTTGCGGTTACCCGGTTAACCGTTGGAGCATCAAACGGCCTCCAAATGGAACGAAACTTGACAGGTGGTCTATCGATAGTGTACCAAGGCCAGTTGGCAAATCTCGGTCCATTCCGAGAACATTTAACACCCGCTCACGAAAAGAGACAAAAGGGGTGCGCCGGTGCATGTGGGAGTGTCGAAACGCAAAACGGACAACGGGGCAAAGGACCAGATGCAAGTTTTGAAAACATGAGGATGTAATGCAGATGATGACATGGCAAAATGCAACACGCAAGCACATGGCATGGAAATGACTACGAATAAACGGAAGACACCTGGCGCATCGGATCCGGGGCATTACAGGAGGGCCCCTGCTCCTGGCTCCCTCCGCGCAACCCCTAGCGAGTTTCCCCTGGTGGAAGAGGTGTCGCTGCGCTAGGGTAGTCCGTCGAGGCTGTGACCTGATTCACTGGAAGCCCATGGTTAGCGTAAGATTGCTGCTGAGAGGTTAGCGGTACCCTGTAGTTGCTGTTGTTGGTGCAATCGTTGCGGTCCTCTGTCGGTTCCTGGAAGGCTTCCACTCCTAGCGCCCCTTCTTCCCAATCCTCTCCAAGGCACGAGCCGGGGTCATCATCTGGTGCGTACTCCTGGTCCAATGCGGGGCACGTAGGCTTCCGGGGCCGTTACCCCGAACACCTCGCCGTAGTGCCCCACACTCCATATTGCCCGGCCCAGCGTGGCGTCCTGAGGACAGTAGCACGACATCTCGCTGGGACCATGGGGGGCGACGCTTGTGCCCATGCTTGTCCCGCGCGGCATGGGGGCGGCGGAGCCCCTGGCGCCGCCGGCCGCGCTGGTGTTGACGAAGCCCCCAGGCACGCTCGATGGTGCGTGGTTGCGGCGATGCCAGCCATGAGACTCCGTAACGGCTTGAGAAGGGAGCCGATAGCAGAAGGGCGGTGCTCCCGACGCTGCCGTGTTCAGCAGCTCGGCAACGCGTTCCAGCAGCGCATCCTGGCCGCTCTCCATCAGCCGGCACCACAACAACTCTCTCGCCACTGTGAGTGCTGCCTGCATGTTTGCCTGCTCCCTCCGCGAGTGCGGCGCCGTCGCTGTGGCGTGGCTTGCTGCCCTTGCAGCGGCTTGTACTTGTCGTGGAGTGAGGGTGGACGATTCCTGGCCGCGCCGCCCGCGCCCCGCGGTGTTGGGCGGCGCTCGCACCGTTCGGAGCGCAGGGTCGAGGTCTTCGTGGGCATGTGTCACCGCCCGGGCTGGCCAAGCTGCCCAGCGATCGGAGTCAGCCCTTGGGTCACCGAACATCGTGGCTACGGAGCGTCGGCAAGATGATTGGCAGGGAGGGAGCTCCGGCGCACCCCTACCTGGCGCACCAAATGTCGGATCCCGGGTTCGGGCAAAACCCTTAAGGTTTGAACTTTGGGGTGCGCGCGAAGTTCTTTCCCTCCTACCGATCCACGCCCTAGCTCGCTAAGATCTCACGGACGAACTCGACTAACTCGCAACACAGAAAGACATGAGATTTATACAGGTTCGGGCCACCGTTGTGATGTAACACCCTACTCCAGTGTGGTGGTGGTGGATTGCTTCTTGGGCTGATGATGAACAGTACAAGGGAAAGAACAACCTCCTGAGGTTGAGGTGTTCTTGTGCTTGGTGAACTTGTGTGGGTCTGGATCCGATGGGTTCTAGACTCACTCAGGCTCCGTTTTTTCCTACTGTGGTGGCTAGCTCTACTTATATAGGCCCTGGTCCTCTCCCCAAATATTGAGCGGGAAGGGAGCCAACAACGGCGTGCAATTTGAAAGGGGACAACTAGTACAAGCTATCCTGACAAAAGTGGTCTTCGCCTGCTAAAGGCTCTGGTGATGACACCGTCTTGGGCTCCATGGTGACCTCCGCCTTGCCGTCCTGCTGGTCTTGGTCTCGTTGCACTGATATGGAAAGCTTTGCTAGATGCCTCGGTACTCCACGCCCGCGCCTGCCTCCTTAGCACCAAAGAGGAAACAAGGACGCTGCACGCCCTGGCGCCCGCCTGGTGTCGATCGTCATGGCCCACGTCACGAGAGCCTCGTGAGGTTTGCCCTGCCTTGATATCTCTGCTTCTCGTGAGCCTGCCTGGCTAGGCCGCTCCTGAGGAGGTCTTGCGTCGTCCGCCTCGCAAGGCTTGGCCCCTCGCGAAGGTCTTGATTGCCTTGCAGATGAAGATGGGTCGTACGGCCCGCTAGCTTAGCCATGTCGTGGGTCGCAGGCAGGCAAGTCTGGGGACCCCCGTTCCCAGAACACTGACAAATAGGAAAGGGTGATGCAGCAAAGTAGCGTAAGTATTTCCCTTAGTTTTTGAGAACCAAGGTATCAATGCAGTAGGAGGCCACACGCAAGTCCCTTGTACCTACACAAACAAATAAGAACCTTGCAACCAATGCGATAAAGGGGTTGTCAATCCCTTCATGACCACTTGCAAAAGTGAGATCTGATAGAGATGATAAGATAATATTTTTGGTATTTTTATGATAAAGGTTGAAAGTAAAGATTGCAAAATAAACGGCGACAGAAATAGCTCGTTGGCGGGAGATTAATATGATGGAAAATAGACCCGGGGGCCATAGGTTTCACTAGTGGCTTCTCTCAAGTTAGCATAAATATTACGGTGGGTGAACAAATTACTGTCGAGCAATTGATAGAAAAGTGCGTAATTACGAGAATATCTAGGCATGATCATGTATATAGGCATCACATCCGTGACAAGTAGACCGACTCCTGCCTGCATCTACTACTATTACTCCACACATCGATCGCTATCCAGCATGCATCTAGAGTATTAAGTTCATAAGAACAGAGTAACACAGTAGGTAAGATGACATGATGTAGAGGGATAAACTCAAGCAATATGATATAAACCCCATCTTTTTATCCTCGATGGCAACAATACAATATGTGTCATTTCCCCTACTGTCACTGGGATCGAGCACCGCATGATTGAACCCAAAGCAAGCACTTCTCCCATTGCAAGAAAGATCAATCTAGTAGGCCAAACCAAACTGATAATTCAAAGAGACTTGCAAATATAACCAATCATACATAAAAGAATCCAGAGAAGATTCAAATATTGTTCATAGATAATCTTGATCATAAACCCACAATTCATCGGATCTCGGCAAACACACCGCAAAAAGAGTTACATCAAATAGATCTACAAGAAGATCGAGGAGAACTTTGTATTGAGATCCAAAGAGAGAGAAGAAGCCATCTAGATAATGACTATGGACCCGAAGGTCTGTGGTAAACTACTCACACATCATCGGAGAGGCTATGGTGTTGATGTAGAAGCCCTCCGTGATCGATGCCCCCTCCGGCAGAGCGTCGGAAAAGGCCCCAAGATGGGATCTCACAGGTACAGAAGGTTGCGGCTGTGGAATTAGGTTTTCGTGGTGCTCCTCGATGGTTTCAGGGTACGTAGGTATATATAGGAGGAAGAAGTAGGTCGGTGGAGCCATGAAGGGCCCACGAGGGTGGAGGGCGTGCCCAAGGGGAGTAGGCGCGCCCCCTGCCTCGTGGCCTCCTCGTATGTTTCTTGACGTCCACTCCAAGTCCTCTAGATCACGTTTGTTCCAAAAATAACTCTCCCAAAGGTTTCATTCCGTTTGGACTCCGTTTGATATTCCTTTTCTGCGAAACACTGAAATAGGCAAAAAACAACAATTTGCACTGGGCCTTGGGTTAATAGGTTAGTCCCAAAAATAATATAGAAGTGTATAAATAAGCCCATTAAACATCCAAAACAGAATATATAATAGCATTCATCAATAAAAAATTATAGATACGTTGGAGACGTATCAGCTAACGAATGGGTCAAGTCAATCACATCATTCTCCAATGATGTGATCCCGTTAATCAAATGACAACTCATGTCTATGGCTAGGAAACTTAACCATCTTTGATTAACGAGCTAGTCAAGTAGAGGCATACTAGTGACACTCATTTTGTCTATGTATTCACACATGTACTAAGTTTCCGGTTAATACAATTCTAGCATGAATAATAAACATTTCTCATGATATAAGGAAATAAATAATAACTTTATTATTGCCTCTAGGGCATATTTCATTCAATAAGCACATGGAAGAGTCCCGTGGAAAATGCACCTGAATTTGACCTTGGGAGTTGGTACAAATATTGACTCAAAATTTCCTATATTAAAAGAACTAGTATTTTCGTATGTAGCAGCAAACAGAGCCTTGTAGTTGTAGATTACTGCACAAATTGTTAGTAAAAATGTATCACCCTGTAACAAGGGTTCATAATATCAAAATTTTAGCTCTGAAGTTAGCGACGATTAATATCCATTATTTTTCCTTGAATACATGCATTTTCACCTACAAAATGTAGAAAGGAACAAACTATAAGTCTAACCTCCGTGAAAGTTAAAATTCTATGACAGTACTTTAGATAAAATATGTTATTACCAAGGAAACATTCAATAAACTGAAGCCAACAGTAGTTTCCTGTAAGATTAGTTTGTTTGCAGGATCTGAATGATTTAGCATTGGGTTCATTAGCTTCTCCTACATGCTTGTTTCCGAAAAAAATGTTTGATAGTTTGAAAAAGGAAAATATCGTAGAAGTGAAAAAGACAACAGAGGAGAAGAACACAATAAATATACACCGACCATGTCGTCGATGCTAATTATCTGTTCTACTAATTCACTGTTTGGTAGAAGTCCTTTCCTTCCTGGGTTGAGCTGATCTTTATTCTTTAGTTTTCCAAAACAGCCAACAACCCGAGGATTTATCCAACCACCAGTCTTGTATGATATAATAACAGTTTTCTGGTTAACCCAAACTCCTTCAATCTCGAATATCCTTAGGTTGTTCATGGCAGAACAGTAGGATCAAGAAAGTAATATAAAAAGCATGATAAAAAGCATGGATACAATATATTTTTTCTATGTTCGAATGATGTAGAACATACCTGTAAGTTAACTTGGAAAGAAGTCCAACCAAGGATTGGTAGAAATCATTCTCTATTCCATTTAAAAAAATTACCTATTCACCTGCCTTTTTGTGTTCTTGAATTACTGGTGTCCCAGATTTGAAAGATTTGTTCACATGTTGTTGCCAAGTTGAACCTTCTGCTTCTGAAAACTTACTGGAATGTGCTTCATGCAGTTCGAGTGCTTGAACTAACAAACGATCTTCGATGGGTGTACCAATATTGGTTGGGTAGAGTGTCGGTGATAGGAAATTCATTATCCTTATTGGGCTCTCATTTGGAGGAATATTGGTGTTAACATTACTATTATATTGGTTGTTATATCTATTTGCTGGGAGAGTGAGCTTAGAAGACGAAGCATATGCGAAGGTTCTAGGTGGTTCTGATGTAATTCTCTCAAAAATGAGAGGGACAATCCCTACTATGTCAATTGAATTGGTAATTGCATCAAAAGAAGGACAATCCGTGACTGCGTATTGAGTGCTTGTACCAGGCTCTCCATTTGAATTGCCACGCATTGTATTGATGAGACTATTATCAACTGAGAAATTCTGTTCATCAAGCAATCAATTTATCTGGATTAAGATCAACATAATCTGGTGGCCACAAAAGCAGTAAGAGAACATTAGAAACGATAATCTTGACACCTCAGCTCATCTGCATGGCCCATAAAATTCTTTGAACAAAGGAAATTGGTAAGAAAAATGACCTTGCAAGTGTTCTCTTGGTAATAAGAATCCAAACAATGGTAAGCTGAACTTTGTTTCTTCTACTTTTCTCTTTGGGGATCTTTATTCGGACAAGCATCATGTAGTAGAAAAAAAGATTTATTATGATTTATTTCATGATATATTTTGGTAGAGAGAAACACATGCTTAGATGCAGAGATAAAAAGGAACAACTTACGATGTAACAATGCTGAAACATCAGTGGTAGGTGTTACTTTTGGCCTTCATGTCTTCACAAATAGCTCCGGGCAAGCAAGTTGTTTGAAACATGGTAGATTACCCTGAAAAGAGGGAGATAAATTGGGAATTGTTATGTTCACAGACTCAAGAAAATCATTGACCAATTCCTGAAGAAATTCATCTTTGCTGACTCATTTATCTTCGTCAATGATTATTGGAACATTTAGCATTAGAAAATTTGGAGCTGATTGTATAGCCAAGAACTGTTTAGGCGGAGGAAATTTAAATGCGTTTTTCATAATAGTTGATTTGAATTGGAGATTTAGACTGCTGGAAGATGCCCCAATCTTCAGAAATGAAGAATGTGTATCACCGACATAGCTCTTCAGGGTAGGTGTTGAGTTCTGAATGATATTTCTGTATTATTCTTGATCCTTTATTTGAAAAATGATCTTATCTTGTAAATGACAGAGTATGTGTTGTCAAAAATACATTGACAATTACAATGAGAGAAAAGTTGTAGTTATTCGAAAGACCAAAAGCAGCAAGAGAACATACTTGTGTTAGACTGATTTCTATGAATTTGGAATCAATGTATTCTGATATTTCTCCAGGTAGTTCGACGAAAACTGAATCACTGAATGGAGTGGACAAGATGTACTTTATCTGTTTGATAAGAGGAGGATGTTAAATATTAATAAAATGTTTCACTGTAAAGTAGTTAACAAACTTCAAATTGAAAACTAAAGACAAGAAATAGAACTATCTTGTGTGGAAGTGGTATCTACAAAGAACAAGGACATATCGGTAGTCTGCCATATTAATTGCTTTTGCCATGGAGCGCATCGAGTGCCATGTATGAATTTAGCATGTTTGCTGACCATAGTCGGAGTCTTAGGTCCTTATAGTGAGCTAATAAGACAAGCTACTCCTCATTGTCGGAGAAATCAATGATGATTGGCTCCTTGGAAATGGAAGAGGGCGAGGCCTCCACATCGTGGGTGCCCTGCTTGTAGTGGTGATTTTCCTGAGCCAGTCCGGGCACCAACCTGCTGGCTCTCAAGTTGAGGTAAGCACAGGCACACTAAGAAAACACCTCGTAGTCTTCATCGAAGGCACCAACAATGGCTGGAGGAAACGCCACAAACTATCGTTTTAAGCAGCCAACCGTGTTGCGATGTCGGCACGCGATCCGTCGAAGGTGGCCTCTACGGCGAGGTGCTCCTCCAAGATCTGGTGTCGGCACGAATGGCAGCCATCATGACCTCATCCGCGTGTGCAGCCGTGATTTGCTTCTGCGCTAGCAAATGCTCCTTGAGCTCCTGGCTATATTGCGTGCACCATGGCTTAGGGTGGCTCTTATTTGGGGTAGGGGTCGGTGATTTGGGTGGAAGGTGTCGCACTGGCGATCGGGGCATGTGGGATGTAGAAGGACGAGGAGGATGGTGGTCGGATGTGGATTACCTGTCTGGATTGACGAGGCCGAGCAGCATGAAGGAGGGTCGCCAACAAGGAGGCGCCGCTGCAAGCAAGGAGTGAAGGTTTGAACTTGAAAATGAAGGCGGAAACAAGGTAAATGCGGCTTTTGGTAAGGGGGAGGGGCAGGGAGGTAGATATTTCCACAGAAGCCAAAAAATTTGGCTCGGTCGCTCGGTGTAGCGGAAAAACTGGCGCGCAAAGTGTCACCATACACGGTCCCTTATTCAGCACTATGTACGATATGTGAACATCACAGATGATTCATGTAGCTTACCCCGTGTGTGATGAGTTTGAACGTGCAAATTTTGGTCCGAATTTCCCTGCTTACAGTGGCCATCCACATCATTTCATAATTTGGGTACACAAATGAGCCTACAGCGCACCCACACTTCTTAATCGAGAAAGTTCAGCAATTAAACAGAGCTATCTGACCTAAACATTACTCTAACAAATTAAAGACCGACACTCTAAATTAAATAAAGAGTACTACTCCGGCTGGTGCTCGTCAATCTTCGCCATCTCCTCCATGTCCAGCTCGCGCCCGACGATCTCCCGGGGAAGGGGCTCCATGGCATCCATCGCACCATACTCAGCAAGCATCTCAACATCCGCGTCCGCCTTCTCGTTGGAAAAGGTCGCCACGAGCTGGGCATGGGCGGCCGCGATCTGGGCTTGGACGAGCTCCATCGTGGCAAGGTATGTCACGAAGGAACCGACGACTGCTCGAACACTCTCGGCGATTGCCAACTCTTCGATCGTGGGTTGCCGACCATTGTCGGAGAAGCTTTGTTTGATTTGTGCGGTGACCGCTAGGAGCAGGGTGTGAGCGGCCTCGACATGGTCGTGGGCAGCCTCCATCATGGCTAAGGCCGCCGATGCGGAACAGACAGTTGTTGTGCCACTCTTGCCAGTTGCTGTGCCGCTCTTGCCAGTTGCTATCCCCGAGGCAAATGTTGCTGCCGCCACCTGAGAGACAACATCAGCCGTTTGGGCTGCCTTGGCCGCCCGGTCACAGATTGCGTCCGCACTCACGCGGCTTGTTACCACGCGCATGGCCGCTGCGGCCACGCTCTCACCGGAGTGGGCTGCTGAAGTTTCCCTCACGACGTCGGTCCACATCCCCATCTTTCACCAGTGATGATTGAACAATGAAATGATATTTGAGGAGTGAGCTAGTGTGTTTGACATGCCGGCTGTGGACTGTAACCGACACACCTTCTCGCGTAAGCCATATATGTACTATACTCCGTTGGTGCTCCAAGATATTTTGTACTACATATCACACGGTTGGTGATAATAAACTGTGTGCGATCTATGATACGTCTCCAACGTATCTATAATTTTTGATTGTTCCATTCTATTATATTATCTGTTCTGGATGTTTATGGGCTTTATTAAACACTTTTATATTATTTTTGGGACTAACCGATTGAAGAAAATGAGTATCAAACGGATTCGAAACGGAATGATACCTTCTGGAGAAGTTAGTTTTGGAAGGGAAGCTACCCGATGGACTTGGAGTGCACGTCAGGAAAGAAACGAGGGAGCCACGAGGTAGGGGGGCGCGCCCACCCCCCTAGGGCGCACCCTCCACCCTCGTGGGCCCCTCGTGGCTCCCCTGACATACTTCTCCCTCCTATATATACCCATATACCCTAAAACGATCGGGGAACAGAATAGATCGGGAGTTCCACCGCCGCAAGCCTTTGTAGCCACCAAAAACCAATCGTGACCCTGTTTCGGCACCCTGCCGAAGGGGGGCAACCCTCACTGGTGGCCATCTTCATCATCCCGACGCTCTCCATGACGAGGAGGGAGTAGTTCACCCTCAGGGCTGAGGGTATGTACCAATAGCTATGTGTTTGATCTCTCTCTCTCTCTCTTGTTCCTGATTTGGCACAATCTTGATGTATCGCGAGCTTTGCTATTATAGTTGGATCTTATGATGTTTCTCCCCCTCTACTCTCTTGTAATGGATTGAGTTTCCCTTTGAAGTAATCTTATCGGATTGAGTCTTTAATGACTTGAGAACACTTGATGTATGTCTTGCCGTGTGTATCTGTGGTGACAATGGGATATCACGTGATTCACTTGATGTATGTTTTGGTGATCAACTTGCGGGTTCCTCCCATGAACCTATGCATAGGGGTTGGCACACGTTCTCGTCTTGATTCTTCGGTAGAAACTTTGGGGCACTCTTTGAAGTACTTTGTGTTGTATTGAATAGATGAATCTGAGATTTGTGATGCATATCGTATAATCATACCCATGGATACTTGAGGTGACATTGGAGTATCTAGGTGACATAAGGGTTTTGGTTGATTTGTGTCTTAAGGTGTTATTCTAGTACGAACTCTAGGGTTATTTGTGACACTTATAGGAATAGCCCAATGGATTGATTGGAAAGAATAACTTTGAGGTGGTTTCGTACCCTACCATAATCTCTTCGTTTGTTCTCCACTATTAGTGACTTTGGAGTGACTCTTTGTTGCATGTTGAGGGATAGTTATATGGTCCAATTATGTTATTATTGTTAAGAGAACTTGCACTAGTGAAAGTATGAACCCTAGGCCTTATTTACTATCATTGCAATACCGTTTACGCTCACTTTTATCATTAGTTACCTTGCTGTTTTTATATTTTTGGATTACAAAAACCTACATCTACCATCCATATTGCACTTGTATCACCATCTCTTCGCCGAACTAGTGCACCTATACAATTTACCATTGTATTGGGTGTGTTGGGGACACAAGAGACTCTCTGTTATTTGGTTGCAGGGTTGCTTGAGAGAGACCATCTTCATCCTACGCCTCCCACAGATTGATAAACCTTAGGTCATCCACTTGTGGGAAATTTGTTGCTGTCCTACAAACCTCTGCACTTGGAGGCCCAACAACGTCTACAAGAAGAAGGTTGCGTAGTAGACATCAAGCAGTTTCTGGCGCCGTTGCCGGGGAGGTGAGTGCTTGAAGCTATATATTTAGATCTTGCAATCGAATCTTTTTGTTTCTTGTTTTAGCACTAGTTTAGTTTATAAAACAAAACTACCAAAAAATGGAATTGAGTTTACCACATACGCTTCATCTTTTTAATATCTTTCGTGAGTATGATGGAAAGGAAAATTGTGCCAAAGTTTTAGAAGAAGAATGCATTAAAATGTTTTGCACTAAATCTTTGAATGATGAGCATGATTGCAATGTTGTTAGTATGAACTCCTTGAATATCCATAGTACTAATGATGATTGCACTAGTTATGATGAAAATGTCTCCTATAAACATGTCAATTTTTGTGGAGTGCATTGGGTTTGTAAGTACACACCAAATAAGGAAGATAGGTATTGCAAGAGGCATAAGAACTTAGAAACTAAATGGTTGCAAGAAAGGCTAGATGTTTGTGCTGAAAATTTAAATTTTATTAGCGGTACTTGTGAACTTTGCAATGAACATGGTCATTTCAATAACCAATGCAAATTGTTTCATGATCGTATCGTGTCCAAAAATTGTGATGACTTGATTTCCCTTGCACATCATAATGAACTTAGTTTCTCTTGGGTTATGAAGAAATGAAACGTATAACTAAGGATATTCCAAAATTTGCCCTTGATAGAGTTCTTCATTGTGATCTAGAGGAAATTTATATGTATTGTGCGGTGAATTGCATTGAAAATCCTTATATTGCCAACTACATAAAGAAAATAAAACAAATACAAGATGAAGAGAATGCTAACGAAAGGGAAGAGACTTCCCAATGTCATCCCATTATTTCTTATGATGAATCAGGTAACGAGGAGGAGCCTTCTATTCAACCAATCTCATCAATAAGGAGCTCCAAAAGGAGGATTGAACCCACACATGACATGGTGAAGAAGAAGAAAAGAAAAAGCAAGAGAGGTAAAAAGATATCTCTCCCAAATAATGTCGCTCCTATTATTGTTGTGCCCCATGAAAACAAATCAAAAATAATTGTGGAAGATGATACAATTGATGACGATCTCGTTATGCCTATTGCTTGTTGTGATGATTATGATTGGGAAGATAATGATACTTCTTATGATCTAGAAAATATTTTTGGCACTTGCTTGGAAGAATATGATAATTGCTATACTATTGGTGCTATCCATACTATTAATGATGAGAGTGATTATGCTTATAATATGAAAAGGCCCAAGCTTGGGGAAGCTATGTTTAATGAGGATGACATATTTGAATATATTTGCTGCAATTAATGTTTGTACCAAGCTTGGGGATGCTATGTTCGATGAAGAGGATATTTTTAGCCTCTCAAGTTTTTATATGCAAAGTTGTTATGATGATAGCATGCCTTCTACCTACGATGATTATATTGATGAAAGTGGGTTTGGAAGAGTGTCAACTTTAGGAAGTAATGATCCCACTATTTTGGAGGATGTTGAATCTTATAATATTTATGAAAGTGGATTTGGGGAGGTCCTGACTTTATTTAGTGATGTATCCACTATTTCGGAATAGGTTTCAATCGATTATGATGAGAGCAAAGTTGCTACTTATGATGATTATTGTGATGAAACTTATGCTATAAAGATTAGTGATGATTATATTTATAAAACTTGTCATGATTATGAGTACCCTTTCTCTGAACATTACTCTTTTAATGTGGAAGCAATTTATAGTATTCAAGTCTCTTATGATACTCCTATTATCCCGAATGACAAGAATTTTGCTTATGTGGAGAGTAATAAAATTTCTATGCTAGTAGATCATGAAAAGAATGCTTTAGGTGCTGGTTATATTGTTTAATTCATTCATGATGCTACTGAAAATTATTATGAGGGAGGAATATATGCTTGTAGGAATTGCAATAATATCAAGTTTCCTTTCTATGTGCTTAAAATCTTGAAGTTATGCTTGTTTTGCCTTCCTATGCTAGTTGATTATTGTTCTCATAAATTGTTTTCTCACAAAATACCTATGCATAGAAAGTGGGTTAGACTCAAATGTGCTAGTCATATTCTTCATGATGCTCTATTTATGTTTCAATTCTTATCTTTTATGTGAGCATCATTGAAATCATCATGCCTAGCTAGGGGCGTTAAACGATAGCGCTTGTTGGGAGGCAACCCAATGTTATTTTAGTTTCTTGTTTTTTTGGTTCTGTTTAGGAATAAATAATCCATATAGATTCTATTTAGATGTGGTTTTGTGTTTTAATTAGTGTTTGTGCCAAGTAGAACCTTTGGGGTGAAGTCTTTATGATCATGCTGTAAAAATAGAAACTTTAGTGCTCACGAGATTAGCTAAAACTTTTTACTGGAGAGTGCTATTTAGTTGATTCTTTTTGCAGATGATTACTAGACAAATTCCCCAGGTCCACCAATTTAGTTTAGAATTTTTTGTGTTCCAGAAGTTTGTGTTGGTTACAGATTACTACAGATTGTTCCGTTTTTGACATATTTTATTTTTCGTGTGTTGTTTGCTTATTTTAATGAGCCTATGGCTAGTAAAAGAGTTTATAAACCATAGAGAAGTTGGAATACAGTAGGCTTTACACCAATATGAATAAATAATGAGTTCATTACAGTACCTTGAAGTGGTGTTCTGTTTTCTTTCTCTAACGGAGCTTACGAGTTTTCTGTTAAGTTTTGTGTTGTGAAGTTTTCAAGTTTTGGGTAAAGATTCGATGGACTATGGAATAAGGAGTGGCAAGAGCCTAAGATTGTGGATGCACAAGGCTCCCCAAGGTAATATTCAAGGATAACCAGGAGCCTAAGCTTGGGGATGCCCCGGATGGCATCCCCTCTTTCGTCTTTGTTCATCGGTAACTTTACTTGGAGCTATATTTTTATTCACCACATGATATGTGTTTTGCTTGGAGCGTCATTTTATTTTCTTTTGTTTTGCTTGATGTTTGAATAAAATACCAAGATCTGAAATTCTTAAATGTTAGAGAGTCTTCACATAGTTGCACAATTATTCGACTACTCATTGATCTTCACTTATATCTTTTGGAGTAGTTTGTCGTTTGCTCTAGTGCTTCACTTATATCCTTTTAGAGCACGGCGGTGGATTTATTTTGAAGAAATATATGAACTCTAATGCTTCACTTATATTATTTTGAGAGTCTTTAGAACAACATGGTAATTTGCTTTGGTTATGAATTTAGTCCTAATATGATGGGCATCCAAGAGGGATATAATAAAAACTTTCATATAAAGTGCATTGAATACTATGAGAAATTTGATTCCTTATGATTGTTTTGAGATATGAAGATGGTGATATTAGAGTCATGCTAGTTGAGTAGTTATGAATTTGAGAGATACTTTTGTTAAAGTTTGTGATTCCCGTAGCATGCACGTATGGTGAACCGTTATGTGATGAAGTCGGAGCATGATTTATTTATTGATTGTCTTCCTTATGAGTGGCGGTCGAGGACGAGCGATGGTCTTTTCCCACCAATATATCCCCCTAGGAGCATGCGCATAGTACATTGTTTCGATAACTAATAGATTTTTGCAATAAGTATGTGAGTTCTTTATGACTAATGTTGAGTCCATGGATTACACGCACTCTCACCCTTCCACCATTGCTAGCCTCTCTAATACCGCGCACCTTTCGCCGGTATCATATACCCACCATATATCTTCCTCAAAACAGCAACCATACCAACCTATTATGGCATTTCCATAGACATCCCGAGATATATTGCCATGCAACTTTCCACCATTCCATTTATTATGGCACGCTTCATCGTTGTCATATTGCTTTGCATGATCATGTAGTTGACATCGTATTTTTGGCAAAGCCACCTTCATAATTCTTTCATACATGTCACTCTTGATTCATTGCATATCCCGGTACTCCGCCGGAGGCATTCACATAGAGTCATATTCTTGTTCTAAGTATCAAGTTGTAATTCTTGAGTTGTAAGTAAATAAAAGTGTGATGATCATCATTATTAGAGCATTGTCCCAGTGAGGAAAGGATGATGGAGACTATGATTCCCCCACAAGCCGGGAGGAGACTCCGGACGAAAAAAAAGAAAAAAAGAGGTCATAAATAAAAAGAGAAAAGGCCCAAATAAAAAAATAATAAAAAAATGAGAGAAAAAGAGAGAAGGGACAATGCTACTATCCTTTTACCACACTTCTGCTTCAAAGTAGCACAATGATCTTCATGATAGAGAGTCTCCTATGTTGTCACTTTCATATACTAGTGGGAATCTTTCATTATAGAACTTGGCTTGTATATTCCAATGATGGGCTTCCTCAAATTGCCCTAGGTCTTTGTGAGCAAGCAAGTTGCATGCACACCCACTTAGTTTCTTTTGTTGAGCTTCCATATACTTATAGCTCTAGTGCATCCGTTGCATGGCAATCCCTACTCACTCACATTGATATCTATTAATGGGCATCTCCATAGCCCGTTGATACGCCTAGTTGATGTGAGACTATCTTCCCCTTTTTGTCTTCTCCACAACCACCATTCTATTCCACATATAGTACTATATCCATGGCTCACGCTCATGTATTGCGTGAAGACTGAAAAAGTTTGAGAATGTCATAAGTACGAAACAATTGTTTGGCTTGTCATCGGGGTTGTGCATGATTTAAATACTTTGTGTGGTGAAGATAGAGCATAGCCAGACTATATGATTTTGTAGGGATAAATTTCTTTGGCCATGTTATTTTGAGAAGACATGACTGCTTTGTTAGTATGCTTGAAGTATAAATGTTTTCATGTCAATATTAAACTTTTGTTTTGAATCTTATGGATCTGAACATTCATGCCACAATAAAGAAGATTACATTGATAAATATGTTAGGTAGCATTCCACATCAAAAATTCTATTTTTATCATTTACCTACTCGAGGACGACCATGAATAAAGCTTGGGGATGCTGATACGTCTCCAACGTATCTATAATTTTTGATTGTTCCATGCTATTATATTATCTGTTTTGGATGTTTATGGGATTTATTAAACACTTTTATATTATTTTTGGGACTAACCTATTGACCCAGAGCCCAGTGCCAGTTCCTGTTTTTCCCCTTGTTTCAGTGTTTCAAAGAGAAGGAATATAAAATGGAGTCGAAATGGAATGAAACCTTCTGGAGAAGTTATTTTTGGAAGGAAAGCTACCCGATGGACTTGGAGTGCACGTCAGGAAAGAAACGAGGGAGCCACAAGGTAGGGGGGCGCGCCCACCCCCCTAGGGCGCGCCCTCCACCCTCGTGGGCCCCTCATGGCTCCCCTGACGTACTTCTTCCTCCTATATATACCCATATACCCTAAAACGATCGGGGAACAGAATAGATCAAGAGCTCCGCCGTCGCAAGCCTCTGTAGCCACCAAAAACCAATCGGGACCCTGTTCCGGCACCCTGCCGGAGGGGGGAAACCCTCATCGGTGGCCATCTTCATCATCCCGGCGCTCTCCATGACGAGGAGGGAGTAGTTCACCCTCGGGGCTGAGGGTATGTACCAGTAGCTATGTGTTTGATCTCTCTCTCTCTCTCTCTCTCTCTCGCGTTCTTGATTTGGCACGATCTTGATGTATCGCGAGCTTTGCTATTATAGTTGGATCTTATGATGTTTCTCCCCCTCTACTCTCTTGTAATGGATTGAGTTTTCCCTTTGAAGTAATCTTATCGGACTGAGTCTTTAATGACTTGAGAACACTTGATGTATGTCTTGCCGTGCGTATATGTGGTGACAATGTGATATCACGTGATTCACTTGATGTATGTTTTGGTGATCAACTTGCGGGTTCCGCCCATGAACCTATGCATAGGGGTTGGCGCATGTTTTTGTCTTGATTCTACGGTAGAAACTTTGGGGCACTCTTTGAAGTACTTTGTGTTGGATTGAATAGATGAATTTGAGATTGTGTGATGCATATCGTATAATCATACCCATGGATACTTGAGGTGAGATTGGTGTATCTAGGTGACATTAGGGTTTTGGTTGATTTGTGTCTTAAGGTGTTATTCTAGTACGAACTCTAGGGCTGTTTGTGACACCTATTGGAATAGCCCAATGGATTGATTGGAAAGAATAACTTTGAGGTGGTTTCGTACCCTACCGTAATCTCTCCGTTTGTTCTCCGCTATTAGTGACTTTGGAGTGACTCTTTGTTGCATGTTGAGGGATAGTTATATGATCCAATTATGTTATTATTGTTGAGAGAACTTGCACTAGTGAAAGTATGAACCCTAGGCCTTGTTTCCTAGCAGTGCAATACCGTTTACGCTCACTTTTATCATTAGTTACCTTGCTGTTTTTATATTTTCAGATTATAAAAACCTATATCTACCATCCATATTGCACTTGTATCACCATCTCTTCGTCGAACTAGTGCACCTATACAATTTACCATTGTATTGGGTGTGTTGGGGACACAAGAGACTCTCTGTTATTTGGTTGCAGGGTTGCTTGAGTGAGACCATCTTCATCCTACGCCTCCCACGGATTGATAAACCTTAGGTCATCCACTTGAGGGAAATTTTCTACTGTCCTACAAACCTCTGCACTTGGAGGCCCAACAACGTCTACAAGAAGAAGGTTGCGTAGTAGACATCAATCTACTTGATTTTTTGTCTCGATTTGAAATACATAATGGGGTCACAACGGCAAAAGTGGGTGTTTGAATTGCTAGAACTTTTATTTGCAATGAACATGCAACTATAGGTTTATCGTCAAAAATTTGGAATTATTCAGGGTTCGTTTGGACATTTTTATACATTAACTTGGTTTTCTAGGCATTTCAGGTGCACAATTCAAAATTAAACTACATGCACATGCTACAGTGCGCCAAAATGGGTTGTAAAATCATATATGTGTCCATGGGTTGATGCTTATGTCCCATGCAAGAAATGGGGATGAATTTCAAACACCACGACACCGTGGCTCGCAGGAAAACATTGAGATGCTTGCTTTTGTAATTCTAGTAAATCCAAAACTCGGCTGAAATTCATGAACCATGGCATGCTATCATGGAATGGCATCAACATGCTGGGGTAAAAAAAGTTTGTCCCATTTGGGGCAGGTTTTGGTATAAGCTTCTCACAATAAGCCTCATGGTTCCGGTAGGGAAACGTGTCACCTTTGTGGACGAAACGATATTTGTTGCCTCTTCTTGCTTCCATTTTTTTTGGTATCAACATAGAACAAGAGGAGTGTCGTGTAAAATTTTGGAATTTTTTGGGGTTTGTTTGGACATTTTTATACGATAATTAACTGAGTTTTCTAAGCATTTATGTGGATAGTTCAAATTTGAACTACAGGCACATGCTCCAGTGCATAAAAATGGGTCAAAAATAAAATGTGTGTCCTTGGTTGCATGCTTAGGTCACATGAAAGATATGAGAATGACTGTCAAACACCTTGCCACCGTTGCTCGGCCGCTAACATTGAGGTACATGGTTTTAAAACTCTAGTAAATCGAAAACTCGTCTGAAATTCATGAAACTTGACATGCTATCATGGAACATCATCAACATGCCATGGTAAAAATATTATCCCATTTGGGAAAGGTTTGGGTATAAGCTTCTCACAAACCAGAGCTTCTCACAACAAGCCTCATGGTTTCGGTAGGGAACGTACCACATTTGTGGACGAAACGATATCCATTTCCTCTTCTTGCTTTCAATTTTTTTCTAGTGTAAACATAGAACAATAGGACTGTTGTGTTAAGATTTGGAATTTTTGGGGTTCGTTTGGACATTTTTATACATTAAATGAGTTTTCTATGCAGTTATGTGCATAATTCAAATCTGAACTACTGGCACATGCTCTACTGCATATAAATGGTTCAAAAATCAATTGTGTGTCCTTGGGTGCATGCCTAGGTCCCATGCAAGAAATGAGAATGAATGTCAAACACCTTGCCACCGTCGCTCGGCCACAAACATTGAGATACATGGGTATGAAATTCTAGTAAATCGAAAACTTGTCTGAAATTTATGAAACTTGGCATGCTATCATGGAACTGCATCAACATGTCGTGGTAAAAATATTGTCCCAATTGGGGCAGGTTGGGGTATAAGCTTCTCAGAAACCAGAGTTTCTCACAACAAGCCTCCTGGTTAAGATAGGGAACGTGTCATCTTTGTGGACGAAACTATATTTGTTGCCTCTTCTTGCTTTTATTTTTTTCTAGTGTCAACGTAGAACAACAAGAGTGTTCTGTTAAATTTTGGAATTTTTCGGGGTTCGTTTGGACATTTTTATACATTAACTGAGTTTTCTATGCATTAATGTGCATAATTCAAATTTGAACTACATTTCAAACTCAGTTAATTGCCACTTTAACAAATAGTTGCCACTTTAACATCTCAAACATTTGTATTATTGAAATCGTGTGCATTCTATTAACCATTCACGTGATGCCACGCGTCACACTTTTAGTGGCTAGGAGGTGCCATGCGGACAGCTGCTTGAGTAGACGGGAGGCGTGCGAGCGCAGTCCGTTAAGCAGGCTGACCGTGAGGTGTGCATGCTGTCCTCCAATGCAAAGGCTCACCGGTAAGCGTGCGGGCTGTATGCTGCGCAGGCTCACTGGGAGGCGAGCCCTTTGACTTCCATGGCCTCCCGCCTTGCTCGCATCCTCTCCATTAATGGTGCTAGAGCCGCTGTTTAATACGGGCGGCCTTACTGTTCACCTCCCATTCCCCTCCCGCAGGCCTCCACCAACGCCATGGCGTAGAAGGACCATCTGCCACTAGTCTTCCAGTTTGGTGAAGTAGACTCTAAGACGGACAATATAGAAAATAAGGAGGAATGGGGCCTCATGGACATGGCCCGGACCAAGCTGGCCGTGGCTGTTGTTGCCCCAGACCATCCCCGTAGCATTGACGGGCTGGTCGCCGAGCACTATCGCAGAGCTGGAAGCTGCGGGCATTAGCGAGGTCCCCGCGGACCCGCACGAGCTCATGTACATGCCAGCGCTAGCGCCCGTGCTCGTGCGCGCTGATGCGGCTTGAAGCTACGTCGGTATTTCCCCAAAGAGGTAGGGATGATGCAGCACATCGGCGGTAGGTATTTCCCTCAGTTATGAGACCAAGGTTATCGAACCAGTAGGAGAACCAAGCAACACAATGTAAACAACACCTACACACAATAACAAATACTCGCAACCCGACGTGTAAAAGGGGTTGTCAATCCCTTTCGGGTAGCGGCGCTAGAAATTGGCAAACGGACGTGAATAAATTGTAGTAGATTGATAGATCGAGCGCCAAATAAAATAAATAAGAATAAATGACAGCAAGGTATTTTTGTATTTTTGGTTTAATAGATCTGAAAATAAAAGCAAAGGAAAATAGATTGCAATGGCAAATAATACGAGAAAGAGACCCAGGGGCCGTAGATTTCACTAGTGGCTTCTCTCGAGAAAAATAGCAAACGGTGGGTAAACAAATCACAGTTGGGAAATTGATAGAACTTCAAATAATCATGACGATATCCAGGCAATGATCATTATATAGGCATCACATCCAAGATTAGTAGCGACTCCTGCCTGCATCTACTACTATTACTCCACACATCGACCGCTATCCAGCATGCATCTAGTGTATTAAGTTCATGGAGAAACAGAGTAATGCAATAAGAATGATGACATGATGTAGACAAGATCTATTTATGTAGAAATAGACCCCATCGTTTTATCCTTAGTAGCAACGATACATACATGTCGGTTACCCTTCTGTCACTGGGACCAAGCACCGTAAGATCGAACTCACTACAAAGCACCTCTTCCCATTGCAAGATAAATAGATCAAGTTGGCCAAACAAAACCCAAATATCGGATAAGAAATACGAGGCTATAAGCAATCATGCATATAAGATATAAAAAAACTCAAATAACTTTCATGGATATAAAAGGATAGGTCTGATCATAAACTCAAAGTCCATCCGATCCCAACAAACACACCGCAAAAAGAGTTACAACACATGGATCTCCAAGAGACCACTGTATTGATAAACAAAAGAGAGAGAGAGGAAGCCATCTAGCTACTAACTACGGACCCGAAGGTCTACAAAGAAATACTCACGCATCATCGGAGAGGCACCATTGGAAGTGGTGAACCCCTCCGTGATGGTGTCTAGATTGGATCTGGTGGTTTTGGACACTTCGGCGGCTGGAATTGATTTTCGTCGACTCTCCTAGGGTTTCTGGAATATTGGGGTTTTATAGAGTAAGGAGGCGGTCCGGGGGGCACCGGAGGTGGGCACAACCCACCAGGGCGCGCCTGGGCCTCCAGGCGCGCCCTGGTGGGTTGTGCTCCCCTCGGAGTAGCCCCCAGGTGCTTCTTCGGCCCATTGGTTGTCTTCTGGTAAAAAAATCTCCAAAAAGATTTGCTGCGTGTGGACTTCGTTTGGTATTGGTTTCCTGTACAGCAACTGGCACTTGGCACTATGCTAATAGGTTAGTATCAAAAAATGATGTAAAATGACTATAAAATGATTATAAAACATCCAAGATTAATAATATAACAACATGGAACAATAAAAAATTATAGATACGTTGGAGACGTATCAGCATCCCCAAGCTTAATTCTTGCTCTTCCTCGAGTAGGTAAATGATAAAAACAGAATTTTTGATGTGGAATGCTGCCTAACATGTCATCTCATATTCTTCACTTTATAGCATGGACATTTGGACTTTTATGTGATTCAAAGCAATAGTATAGTTTTGACATGATAACTTAAATACTCAAGCATACTAACAAGCAACCATGGCTTTCAAAATATCAACGCTAAAATAAGTTATCCCTAGCCCATCATGCTCAATCATTGATCCATTCATGAAACACACTCGCATATTAGCTACACCCAATGCTCAAGTACGATCATAGTGCCTCCTAGTTGGTGCTTCTATAAGAGAAGATGTAGATTCAAATTGAAAATAAAAATTGCATAAAGTAAAAGAAAGGCCCTTCGCGAAGGAAGTAGGGATTTGTAGAGGTGCCAGAGCTCAAAGTGAAATTTGAGAGATAAAAACAATTTGGGAGGTGTGCCTTTCCCACCAACGAAAACGACTTAGAGTTCCCAACACTTTCCATGCTAGATATATCATAGGCGGTTCCCAAACAGAAAATAAAGTTTATTCCTTTTTCCACCATACTTTCACTTTCCATGGCTAACCGTATCCACTGGTGCCCTCCATACCAACACTTCCCAAGGAATTTATTATTTGACAACATAAAGTAAATTCATTTTTTCATTTCAGGACTGGGCATCCCTAATACCTTTGCCTTACTGTCGTGCAATGACAAGTGAATAAACACTCATCGTCAGAGTAACACATCTAGCATGGAAAATATTAGGCACCCCTCACCGCTTCACGAGCTGTACGAACACATAAAAGAGAAGTTTATTTTGAAAATTAGAGATGGCACATACAAATTTGCTTAGAACAGCAAAAGAATAATGCATATAGGTAGATATATTGGACTCATTTGGCAAAACTGGTTTAAAGGATTTTGGATGCGCAAGTAGTGATCATACTTAGTGCAAAAATGAAGGCTAGCAAAAGATTGAGAAGCGACCAACCAAGAAATGAATAATCTCATAAGCGAGCATTATGCGTAATTAACACCGAATAATGCACCACAAGTAGGATATAATTTCATTTCATGACTATTGACTTTCGTGCTTGCATAGGGAATCACAAACCTTAACATCAATATTCTTACTAAAGCATAATTACTCATCAACATGACTCACATATCACATCATCATATATCAAAACTATTAATAAGAATCAATTATTTTGTCCAATGATCTTCATGAAAGTTTTTTATTATATCCTACTTGGATATCTATCACTTTGGAACTAATTTTCATGTGTTGCTTTTGATAAGCTCATACAAATTTAAGTGAAGATCATGAACATAATATTTCTTTCTCTCAAATTAATTTAAGTGAAGCAAGAGAGAATTTCTTGAAAATTTTACTAACTCTCAAATAAATCTAAGTGAAGCAAGAGAGCATTTCTTCAAAAATAACTAAGCACACCGTGTTAAAAAAGATATAAGTGAAGCACTAGAGCAAATCCATAGCTCATGAAAATTTAAGTGAAGCATAGAGAGCAATTTTAACAAGTCATGGCATTATTTTGGCTCTCTCAAATAGGTGTGTACAGCAAGGAATCAAGACTTGAAATGCAAAACAAAACAAGCAAAGACTCATATCATACAAGATGCTCCAAGCAATACACATAGTATGTGACGAATAAAAATATAGATTCGAGTAAAATACCGATGGTCGTTAGAAGAAAGAGGGGATGCCACTCGGGGCATGCCCAAGCTTAGTTGCTTGCTCTCTTTGAATAATAGCTTGGGATGCCGGGGCATCCCCATGCTTAGGCTCTTCTTACTCCTTATTCCTTCTTCCATCGTAAGATAACCAAAAACTTGAAAACTTCAATCACACAAAACTCAACAAAACCTTCGTGAGATCCATTAGTATAAGAAAATAAATCACTACTATAAGTACTATTGCAACCTATTCATATTTTATTCTTGCATTATATCCACTGTATTCCAAATTTTTTATTGCAAAAACTCATCAAAGAAAACCATAGAATCACCCAAACATGCACACAACGCAAAGAAAACAGAATCTGTCAAAAACAGAACAATCTATAGTAATCTGAATTGTTCGAATACTTCTGAAACTCCAAAAATCCTGAAACAATAGGATGACCTGAGTAATTTGTATATCAATCTACTGTTAAAATTTAAGTTTTTCGTCGCTTATTTGATTTTTAAAAATTCTAACTCTGGACGCAATTTTTTCTTTTTTTTCCAACAAGATTAAACAACTATCACCCAAGAATGGACGGCGAAAGAGAATAGAGGATGGCATCTCCCCTCTCCTCTCCCTCCACCCTCCACCCTCCCCATCCACCACACCCTACCAATCTACCATGGCGTTCAATGATCTAAGCCTCCATGGATGGGCTTCTGCATTGGGATTTCTCCCCTGGCCTTGCGGTCGCGGCTGCGTCATCGTTTTGGGTCTACGGTTCACTTCTCCACCTCTGGTACGACCAAGGAATTTTTCTTGGTTGTTAGCTTCTCCTCGGCCTCCTTCCCTCTCAATGAAGAATCGGTGGCCATTGCTTTGCAATGTTGCATTGGGGGTTTGCCCTCGGGATTGCATGTACTTCATTTGGAGGGCAGAAAATTTTGGTTCTCAGTCGCTTCTAATCGGGTTTGTCATTTCATCTATGGTCTTAAGGATAGAGTTTGGCCGGATTTTGTTTGTCATTTCAATCTTTTCCGGCCAGCCATTCATACTCCCATGGAAAACCCACTGACCTAGCACCTGGATCAAACCAATCATGAAGTCATGGTTTGATCTCCGTTGGCAGTCACTTCGCGTTATCTTGCTGCTCGTGAGGTTGCTGGTGTGAACGCAGCATCCCTGGAGACCTTATCAAAAGTGGGTTTTTCTTCACCGGCCGATCAGAATTGTGCTTCGAGGGTGACAGACAGCCGGCTACCACCGGCGAGCCGACATGATCCTGCTGTTTTGGGACATTTACCAACACATAATGAGCATTCAATGCAGAATTCCCTGGTTTTCGGAGCAATCCACATTAATTTTAATGACCAAAATTCTCGTGATGACTCGATCACAGCTCGGCGTTTTGTGGGAGCTCAATTTCATCAAGAGGTCTGGAATCAGATCCTGCGATTTATGCTACGTCATATCTTGGATCATCACCGAGCGGGCATTTCAGAGGATTATATTGCATCATTATGGAAAATCCCCTCTGTTTCGTCAATGGATTTCATATGTGATAAATTGACAATCTGCCATAAGTGCAATGCTAATTATCATTTGGCCATTAATTGCCCAGGGCCTTATTGCCAAACTTGTTCCAGTAGGCCATGCACGTGCAATTCTATGGGTCATGCAGGCACCCAACTTCCTGAAGTCACAGCCTGGAATGTATGCGGCTCCTTGGCCCATCAGTTTTCCAATGCCCGACCAAATCTCTCTGTGCTTCTTGTGGTTTGCTTGGGCATTTAAAATATTCTTGTAAATTGACTGGGGTAGCTCGATTGAAATGGATTCAAAAAGATTGTAATTGTCCGGTTTCTGTTTTAGCCAAGGATTCCCTCCCGATCATTACCAATACTGTTTAGTCAACACCAGGAAATGTGATTTCAAAGGATATGGATCTAGTCCTTTCCGGGATACAGGCGAACGAATTAAATGTGGCTTCCCGTAATATGCATCGGCCAACTAGGCGTAGGAGAACCGTTCGATGCCAATCGTGCGGTCTGCCAGGCCACGAGAAAGCATCTTGCACTAGGTTGGGGCGTAGTAATCGAGGAGTTTGGAGGCCAAAGACTCGACCCAGCCCTGCCGATACGCACTCCTCTTCTCTCTCGCTGTCTGTGGCTTCCCCTGCTCCTGCTCCACCCACCTCAACAATGGCCAACTATCCCCTCAATGTCGTCCCATACCTCCCGTCGGGGATGACGATTGAACTTGGCCCTGCATATCGGAACGTCCGAGATGATATGGTGGTCAGCACAATCCCTCCCCTGCGGCATGACTTCCTGGCCATCGCGGAGGCCAATCGCTTCATCCCGCATCATCAGAAGGCTGATATCTGCAACATAATCAAAGGTTTGGTGCATGAGTCTCATTACTTCCCAACAGAAATCTCAGATCATCCGCTTGGAGTTGGTGTCTTTGGTTTTGTGGACTCTGTAGTCAGGGATACTTTTGTTGGCACCACCTTTGAGCTTGATGAAAATGAAGTAGAGGAACACACTGTGATTTCGTTTGTTCCCCATGATGCTGCTCTGAATATGCGCCTCACTATGTTTAGCCCAGAAGTTTGGATCTTGTACATGGGCTTTCCATACGATTACCAGACACATCACTACATGCACAAGTCAGTTGATAAGTTTGGTGCTCTGGTTGATTGGAATAATCCTAGGGGGGATAGAAGATTTGTTCTTATTAAGGCTAGACTAGAGTCATACATCTGCGTCTGGTCCCCAAAAGTTTGGTTATTCGTCAGTTAGGTGGAGCCCGTCAGAGTTGGACTATTGCTCTCACAATGCTCCAAAGTAGCGACTGGAATGCTCACCTGCTGGAGGTGCCACCGGACGGAGAAGATCCTCCTCCTGAGGATGGAATTCCTCATCCCCTACATGGGGATGGCCTCAATGCGGAGCAGATGTATCAGCAGCAATTGCATAACTGGCTAGCCCAAAATGCTGTACACAATGAGGATCATAGCATGGCTGAGGACAATGTTGTTGTGGATCAGAATGAGGATATTGATATCCATCATGAGTGGGGTGTCTGGCCCCCTCCCCCGTAGGAGCCACCAATGCTTTACAACTTCCAGGAATCGCTAGCTAGAGAAGGTCTGCAGGTGGATCGTGGCATAGTGCCTACAAATAACACACATGATAGCCCTGCAGCTGCTTGGAATGATTCAATCTCCATGAGTAACAATACTGATTCTAGTGCCACCATTTCTGACTCTTATGTCCTGATTCCTTGAACTCTTATGAATCAGTTCTAGCCACAGGAAGCATCTAGTTCAGCTACAGAGGAAGTTCTTAGCTCTGCTCCACAGGATCTGGTCATAGCTGATAGATCTTTACCCCTTAACAGGTGTGAAATATCACTCACAGTTGTTGTTGATGGACTGCATGTGGAACTTGCCTCTCATGGAAATTTCACTCCTGCTATGTTGCTTAGGGACTTCATTCCAATGTTCAGGCTTAACACCTATCTCACTGCAGCAATCAAGCCTATTATTGCTTCTTTTGGACCCTGGGTTGATCATTATGGTTTCAGACAGAATCCGGTGACATTTAACATCACTGTAACTGAAAATGCAGGCTCTCTGAATGTTCTTTCTTCTACCAAAGTTATTGCTCAGTCCGGGACTTCTTCAGTACAGATTGAGGACATTTCTAAGGCCTCTAATTGGGAGCTCAACTCTTCTCAGGCCTTGGACACCAATCCTCTTATTGTTGACCAGAGCTCTATTATACTTGCACCTGCTGTACCTGAAGGTGCTCAGCTCGAGGAGGCTTTCTCTGCAACTCCTGTAACTGAATCTGTCATGCCTGCTACTGAACTCTCTGCTTCTGCTCTGCCTGCACCCCCTATGACTGACACAAGCGTTGATCTGATTCAGAACAATCATAGTGCACTTGATGCAGAATTCTCGGCTCCTACAACTGCTTCTGATTCTCGGAAGGGCAAGATGGTGGTGCCTGAGTGCTCTATCTCTCTTCGCCGGAGCACTCGTTCCAATAAATATGATGGCTTCAAGGTACCTCCACTCTCTGATTGCAAGATCAAGGCGTCCAAAGTTAAGCCCCGACATGTACCATCCGCTCTCACCATCAGGGACACTCCGAATGAGCAGATCCCCGCACCCACACCGCTCCAGGTAATCCAACAGATTGGCACCACTCTATGTGCTATCCCAGCAGAAGAGTTGACTGAAGATGCTCTCATGGCGACCCAGGAGGAGAAACCTGCCTCTTCCACTTAATAAATCTTCTTTCATTTCATTGCTATGTCTCTTTTGGTATCCTGGAATGTCCTTTGTTGGAACATCCGTGGCTTAAATTCCGATGACAAACAGCTAGCCTTATCGAATGCTATCATTTCTAGCGGATGTGCTGTTGTCTGTTTGCAGGAAACAAAAAATGCATCTTTTGATCTGCCTTTTGTTAAGTCGTGTTGCCCTTGTAGATTCGATCAATTTGCATTTGTGCCCTCTCGAGGTGCCTCGGGTGGCATTGCCACCATCTAGAATAGCTCAATTTTCACTGCAGATGTTCTTTTCTCTGAAGATTTTGCTCTTGTGACACACTTTCGCTCCACACAATCAGCGCAGTGCTGGACCCTTGTTAACGTATATGGACCTTGTCAAGGAGACCAGAGGAATAACTTTATTACTTGGTTGTGCGCTCTGGATATTCCACCCGATGAGGATTGGTTGTTTGTGGGAGATTTCAACTTTATTCGTGGCCCTGACAATCGTAACAAATCGGGGGTTTGCATGACTGATATGAATACTTTCAATGACTTCATCCGCTCACAATGTCTGATTGAATTTCCCATCAAAGGACAAACGTTTACATGGAGCAACATCCAACAAGCCCCACTTCTCGAACAGCTCAATTGGTTTTTCACAAGCACAAACTGGACTACTTCATACCCTAAAACCATGGTAAAACCACTAGGTAAACCTGTCTCTGACCATATACCCTGTGTGGTTAACATTGAAACTGCCATCCCAAGGTCCAAACTCTTTTGTTTTGAAACATATTGGACTCAACACCCTAGTTTTATGGATGTAGTTGCAACCTCTTGGGCTAAAAACGTCACCTCCACAAATTCTGCCACAACTCTTTGCCGTAAACTAAAAAACCTACGTAGAGACCTTAGGCAGTGGAGCAAAGGTATCTCAAAACTTTCCGTGGCAATAGAAAACTCCAATAAAGCTCTTTGTGAGATAGATGAACTAGAAAATAAATGCACTCTCACTATTCCGGAGAACAACTTCAGGAAAATTCTTAAGGAACACATTCTCTGACTCCTCAGATATCAACAACTATATTGGAAAAAGAGGTGCACCATTAGATGGGTGAAATTTGGTGATGAACCATCCAAATTCTTTCAAGCTATGGACTCTGAAAGATACAGAAAGAACAATATTGCCACTTTAGTTACTGCTGATGGAACCATTGTTAAAGATCATGCAGGGAAAGAATTTGCCATCTTCCAAACTTTGAAAGAACGGATGGGTTCAGCACCTGGCCATAATACGAAGTTTGACCTGCACAGAATTATTAAGAAATGTGAGGGACTTGATGCTCTAACTGTTCCCTTCACAAACGAGGAGATTGACAATGTCATTAAAGAGATGCCTGTGGATAGGGCACCTAGCTCGGATGGCTTTACATGAGTGTTTCTCAAGAAATGTTGGCTAGTAATCAAAGAGGATGGATTTCTACAAATTATGCCACCAATTCCACACGGGTAATCTTTCCCTTGAGAGCATAAATGATGGTTTCATTACTCTGATCCCTAAAACCAGTTCCCCTGAGACGATCAATGACTACAGACCAATCACGCTCATAAACTGCTATCTTAAGGCCATCACCAAAATCCTGGCCAACCGTTTGCAAAAAATAATATTAAAGATTGTTCATCGCAACCAATATAGGTTCCTAAAAGGGAGGACTATTCAAGACTGTCTTGCTTGGGCATACGAATACATCTATCAATGTCAACACTCCAAAAAGGAAATTATACTCCTTAAACTAGATTTTTCCAAAGCATTCGACACAATAGAACATGAAGCCATGATTGATATTATGAAGAACATGGGATTCAATGACAAATGGATCAGCTGGATTCGTTGCATATTTTCCTCGGGTAAATCTTCGCTGTTACTTAATGGAACACCTGGTCGGCAATTCCTTTGCAAATGTGGAGTCTGACATCTTCGTGTTGGCAGCTGACCTACTTCAGGCAGCCATCAATGATGCTTTTCAGCGGGATCTTATACGATTGCCCTTTCATTCACCCAACCAAAAGGATTATCTGGTGATCCATTACGCGGATGGCACCATTTTGATCCTGCCTACATGCACGCAACAAACTTAGACAGTTAAACATATTCTCACTGATTATGCCTCATCCATTGGGTTGAAAATAAATTTTCACAAATCCACTCTTATACCCATCAATTGTAGCCCAGAAAAAAGTGATGAGCTTGCAACCATTTTTGGATGTGTAGTCGGAAAAATGTCGTTCACCTACCTCGGGTTACCACTTGGCACTACTAGGCCCACTGTTCAAGATCTCATGCCTCTTGTGTGGTCGCTTGAGAGACGTTTATCTGCCACCCTCAACATGATCTCCTATGGTGGTAAACTCTCCCTTCTCAACTCTGTGATTACTTTGCTCATCATCTTTGCCCTTTACACCTTGAGGCTGCTGACAAAAATCATTGAGCTACTCGATAAAATAAGAAGGAAATGCTTGTGGATTAAGAAAACAGATCATGGTGACAAAATCAATTCCTTAGCCTCTTGGGACATGGTGTGCCGCCCCAAGGCTAGTGGTGGTCTGGGCGTCATCAACCTCCGCATTCAAGGCGGTGCTCTGCTATTAGAATACCTACACAAATTTTACAACGGCTCGGACACACCATGGGTGCAGCTAATTTAGGAGACATACTATACGGATCAAATCCCATATGCTGCCGACCCATGTGGATCATTCTGGTGGAGAGATGTGGCCAAGTTAATGCCAACATACAGAGGTATTTCGATGGCAACCGTGGGAAATGGTAATAATGTACTCTTCTGGAAAGATATGTGGAGAGATGAGATTTTGGCTGAGGCATACCCCCGTGCTTTCTCATATGTAATAAATGAATACCTCTCTGTAAAAGATTTCTTGGGCATCACGTCACTACTCGAGGCGTTTCATCTGCCCTTTCCCCACAAGCACATGATGAGCTAAGGCAGTTACAACTTGAAGTTATGGACATTCATCTCTCCAATGAGCTTGATTAGTGGACATACACATGGGGAGCCAACGTTTTCACCACAAATAAGTACTATACGTTCTATTTCAGAGAAATTGAAGCACAACAAGCCTACAGATGGATCTAGAACTCAAAGTCCACCATGAAAATTAAAGTCTTCAGGTGGCTGCTTCTCTCCAACCGACTCAACGCCAGGAATATGCTTAAACGATGACACTACAATATTGGAGAGGTTCAAGATTGCATCCTCTGTGGATTACAAATTGAAGAGACATTAGAGCACCTATTCTTTGAGTGCCATTTCAGCTCAGACTGCTGGTCCCACCTTGGCCTCTCTTGGCAACTTGGTAACTCAAGATTACAAAATGTGTCCAAAGCAAAGGAAGACTGGCACCGACCACTTTTCATGGGGTTATTCTTGCTGGCCACTTGGAGTATCTGGAAGGAGCGCAATAACAAGCACTTCAGGAGGATCACACCCTCAAAATCTTCTTGCCTAGATAGGCTCAAATCTGATTTCTCCCTCCTCATTCATAGGGTTAGGGAAGACCAAAACCAGCCCATTACACTCATCCTAGCCTCCCTGTAATCCAACTTAGTCATGTCTCCCCCAAAGGGGGATGAATTGTAAATACCATGTACAACACTTTTGATCTTTATTAATATATTTACACAATGGGAGGTACTCCTACTATTTCTGGTAAAAAAAACTATCACCCAAGAAGATCCTAAGGTTCTACTTGGCACAAAAACTAATGAAAATACAAAAAATACAATCATAACAGTAGCATAATTGTGCAAACACTCAAGAATAGAAAGCAAAAAGCAAAAATAAATTTTATTTATTGGGTTGCCTCCCAACAAGCGCTATAGTTTTATGCCCTGGTGCATTTGGACTACCATGAATGGGAAGATCTTCAGATCAGAGAGGGCTTTTTTTGGTGTGTGGAGGAGTAAATTTGTACATGATATCTCCTTGTTGTATCATAGAGTGAGGGAGAGTGTTAAACATGTATTCTTATCTGTGTTAACAACCTGCCTTAGATTGTTGTAATTTGTAACATAGGTAAGTTGGTAAGTTTTTTTTCTTTCTACCCAATTCCTGCTAGTTTGTAATTAGGTGGACCTCTCTTTATTTATTTGAATAAAAGACTGTGGAGCCGTTGCTTCACAGTAAATAGTCAAAAAAAATAGTTTCACGCCCTTAGCTAGGCATAAAGCAAAGGATCTAACTTTTGTCATCTTTGTTTAGATATCCGTAAGATGCCCTCATGATTGATTCATATGGAGGCCTAATTCTTTTTCTAGGAAAGTGTTCCATACCCTTCCTTAACGGAAATTGGAACTTAGTACTGCCTTCTTTCATATCAATCACGACACCAATAGTGCGTAAAAATGGTCTACCAAGAATAATCGGACAAGACGGATTGCAATCAATATCAAGAACAATAAAATCCGTGGGCACATAATTCCTATTTGCAGGAATAAGAACATATTAATTCTTCCCATAGGCTTTTTGATAGTAGAATCCGCCAAATGCAAATTTAATGAGCATTCTTCAAGATCGGTAAGACCAAGCACATCACATAAAGATTTTGGAATTGTAGAAACACTAGCACCCAAGTTACACAAAGCAAAACACTCATAATTTTTAATCTTGACTTTGATAGTAGGTTCCCATTCATCATGCACTTTTCTAGGAATTGAAACTTCTGATTCCAACTTTTCTTCCAAAGCTTTCATCATAGCATCAACAATATGTTTAGTAAAAGCTCTATTTTGTTCATAAGCATGGGGTGAATTTATCATCGATTGCAACAAAGAAATACAGTCAATCAAAGAGCAACTATCATAATTAAAGTCTTTGTAATCCAAAAGAGTGGGCACATCACTAGTTAAAGTGTTGACCTCTTCAAACCCACTTTTATCAATTTTCTCAACAAGATTTTCATCCTCCGAAATATCAGGACGCCTTCTAGCTAAAGTTGACTCTTATCCCATCCCTTTTTCATCAATCTTAACTTTACTACACAAGCAATCAATAGAATAAACACCAATCATTTTAAGATCTTCATCATCTTTGCAAGAATAATCACTAAAAAAAGCTTTTTCTAAAAATTCTCTTCTAGCTCTAATCATAGTGGTTCTTTTCCTACTTTCATCCATGGAAACATAAAGAGCTTTAGTTGATTCCTCAACTTTAGGCACAAAAGTTTTCATCTTGAGATTTTCCACATCATGAGAAATTCTATCAACACTTCTAGACAAATCATCAATCTTATTCAACTTTTCTTCTATGGTAGTGTTGAAAACTTTTTGCATGTTGATAAATTCTTTAATATTATTCTCAAGATCAGAGGTGTTCCTATTATTATTATTATAAGATTTATTTCCATAGGAATTACCATAATTATGAGAGGAATTACTAGGAAAAGGCCTAGGATTAAAATTACCTCTATAAGCATTGTTATTGAAATTATTTTGCGAGATAAAATTCACATCTACGGCATCACTATTTTGCTCAATCAAAGTAGACAAAGGCATATCATTGAAATCAATAGGACCACTTTACTAGCAACCAATTTCATAAGAGCATCAACTTTTTCACTCAAAGAAGAAATTTCTTCAACTAAATTAACTTTTTTTACTAGTAGGAGCTCTTTTGGTATGCCATTGTGAATAATTTGCCATAATATTATCAAGCAATTTGGTGGCTTCACCCAAAGTAATTTCCATAAACGTACCACTCGTGGCGGAATCTAAAAGATTACGAGAAACAAAATTCAATCCCGCATAATTTTTTTGTATGATCATCCAAAGATTTAACCCATGAGTTGGGCAATTCCTTAGCATCATTTTCATCCTTTCCCAAGATTGTGCAACATGCTCATGTCAAAGTTGCTTGAAATTTATGATCTGTGCTCTAAGGGAAATAGTTTTTGCGGGTGTAAAATACTTAGTGATAAAAGCATCTTTGCACTTATTCCAAGAATCAATACTATTGCGAGGCAAAGAAGAGAGCCAAATGTTTACAGAATCATGCAAAGAAAATGGAAATAATTTCATATTCACAACATCATTGTCTGCATCTTTTTTATTTTGCATATCACATAATTCCACGAAGGTATTAAGATGGGACGCGACATCCTCATTAGGAGTACTAGAAAATTGATCTTTCATAACAAGATTTAGCAAAGCAGTATTAATATCACAAGAATCCACACTAGTGGTGGGCGGAACAATGGGAGTGCCAATAAAATCATTGTTTTTGGCATTTGATAAATCACACAATTTTGTGTTCTCTTGAGTCATGATGACTACGCAACAAGATTGCACTCAAAAACAGATCCAGCAAAAGAACGACGAATGAAAAAGAGGGCGAATAAAATGGCAAAGTTTGGTGAAGTGGGGGAGAGGAAAACAAGAGGCAAATGGAAAATAATGTAAATTGCGAGGAGATGATATTTTTGATTAGGAACCTGGTATATGTTGAAGATCCTCCGCGACAATGGCGCCAGAAATTCCTTTTGATGCGGCTTGAAGCTACGTAAGTATTTCCCCGAAGAGGAAGGGATGATGCAGCACAACGACGCTAGGTATTTCCCTCAGTTATGAGACCAAGGTTATCGAACCAATAGGAGAACCAAGCAACACAACATAAACAACACATGCACACAAATAACAAATACTTGCAACCCGACGTGTAAAAGGGGTTGTCAATCCCTTTTGGGCTGTGGCGCCAGAAATTGGCAAATGAACGTGAATAAATAGTAGTAGATTGATAGATCGAACGCCAAATAAAATAAATAAGAATAAATTGCAGCAAGGTATTTTTGTATTTTTAGTTTAATAGATCTGAAAATAAAAGCAAAGGAAAATAGATCGCAAAGGTAAATAATATGAGAAAGAGACCCGGGGGCCGTAGATTTCGCTAGTGGCTTCTCTCGGGAAAAATAGCAAACGGTGAGTAAACAAATTATTGTTGGGCAATTGATAGAACTCCAAATAATCATGACGATATCCAGACAATGATCATTATATAGGCATCATGCCTAAGATTAGTAGACCGACTCCTACCTGCATCTACTACTATTACTCCACACATCGACCGCTATCCAGCATGCATATAGTGTATTAAGTTCGTGGAGAAACGGAGTAATGCAATAAGAACGATGACATGATGTAGACATGATCTATTTATGTAGAAATAGACCCCATCGTTTTATCCTTAGTAGCAACGATACATACGTGTCGGTTCCCCTTCTGTCACTGGGATCAAGCACTGTAAGATCGAACCCACTACAAACCACCTGTTCCCATTGCAAGATAAATAGATCAAGTTGGCCAAACAAAACTGAAATATCAGAGAGGAAATACGAGGCTATAAGAAATCATGCACATAAGAGATCAAAGAAACTCAAATAACTTTCATGGATATAAAAAGATAGATCTGATCATAAACTCAAAGTTCATCTGATTCCAACAAACACACCGCAAAAAGAGTTTCCCCAAGAGACCATTGTATTGATAACCAAAAGAGAGAGAGGAAGCCATTTAGCTACTAACTACGGACCCGAAGGTTTACAAAGAACTACTCACGCATCATCCGAGAGGAACCTACGGAAGTGGTGAACCCCTCTGTGATGGTGTCTAGATTGGATCTCGTGCTTCTGGACTCTGCGGCGGCTGGAATTGATTTTCGTCGACCCCGCTAGGGTTTCTGGAATATTGGGGTATTATAGAGTAAGGAGGCGGTCCGGGGGGCACCGGAGGTGGGCACAACCCACCAGGGCGCGCCTGGGCCTCCAGGCGCGCCCTGGTGGGTTGTGCTCCCCTCAGAGTAGCCCCCAGGTGCTTCTTCGGCCCATTGGTTGTCTTCTGGTAAAAAAATCTCCAAAAAGTTTTGCTGCATTTGGACTCCATTTGGTATTGATTTCCTACGATGTAAAAAACATGCAGAAAACAACAACTGGCACTTGGCACTATGTCAAAAGGTTAGTACCAAAAATGATATAAAATGACTATAAAATGATTAGAAAACATCCAAGAATGATAATATAACAGCATGGAACAATCAAAAACTATCGATACGTTGGATACGTATCACGCGCCCCTGCACCCACAGCGGCGCCGGCCCCCGTGCATTTGCCTGCACCCGCCGCGCCCGTACCCATGCGCCTGCCCCCCTCAACGTCATGGGAAGCCGCCGTCGACCGATACCTGATACGTCTCGAACGTATCTATAATTTTTTATTGTTCCATGCTATTATATTATCTGTTTTGGATGTTTTATATGCATTAATATGCTATTTTATATTATTTTTGGTTCTAACCTATTAACCTAGAGCCCAATGCCAGTGTTCTATTTTTTTCCTTGTTTTGCATTTTTACAGAAAAGGAATATCAAGCAGAATAAAACTTTACGATGATTTTTCTTGGACCAGAAAAACCTACGTGACTTGGAGAGAGGGCCAGAAGAGCCCCGAGGAGGCTACAAGCCTCTAGGGCGCGCCCTGAGGGCTTGTGGGCCCCTCGAGAGTCCTCCAACCCTAAAACCACTTCTATATATATTCTCACATATTCCCCAAACATCAGAAGCGTCCACCAAAATACTTTTCCGCAGCCGCAAGCCTCAGTTCCCGTAAGATCCCATCTTGGGGAATTTTCTGGCACCCTATCGGAGAGGGATTCGATCATGGAGGGCCACTAAATCAACCTTGCTGTCCTTCTGATGAAGCATGAGTAGTTTACCACAGACCTACAAGTCCATAGCTAGTAGCTACATGGCTTCTTCTCTCTCTTTGCTCTTCAATACAATGTTCTCCTCGATGTTCTAGGAGTTCTATCTGATGTAATATTCTTTTGCGGTGTGTTTGTTGAGATCTGATGAAGTGTGGATTTATGATCAGATTATCTACGAATATTATTTGAGTCTTCTCTGAACTCTTTTATGCATGATTAAGATATCTTTGTATTTCTCTTCGAACTATCGATTTGGTTTGGCCAACTAGATTGGTTTTTCTTGCAATGGGAGAGGTGCTTAGTTTTGGGTTCAATCTTGCTGTGTCCTCACCCAGTGACATAGTAGGGTTAGCGAGGCACGTATTGTATTGTTGCCATCAAGAATAAAAAGATGGGGTTTTCATCATATTGCTTGACTTTATCCATCTACATCATGTCATATTACTTAAGGTGTTACGCCATTCCTATGAACTTAATACTCTAGATGCATGCTAGATAGCGGTCGATGTGTGGAGTAATAGTAGTAGATGCTAGCAGGAGTCGATCTACTTGTCACGGATGTGATGCCTATATTCATGATCATTGCCTTCGATATCGTCATAACTTTGCGCTTTTCTATCAATTGCTCAATAGCAATTTGTTTACCCACCGTATGTTTTCTTTCAATAGAGAAGCTTCTAGTGAAACCTATGGCCCCCAGGTCTATTTTCCATCATATATTTTTAGATCTGTAGACCAAAAAACCCAAAAATACCTTGCTGCAATTAATTTGTATTTACTTTAGTTTGCTCTTTTATTTATCTTTTATACCTTTCTCTATTAGATCTCACTCTTGTTCATGACCGTGAAGGGATTTACAACCCCTTTTTCACGTGTTGTGCAAGTGTTTGTTAGTTTGTGCAGGTGCATATATTGGAGACTTGCTTGTGCCTCCTACTGGATTGATACCTTGGTTCTTAACTAACGGAAATACTTATCTCTACTTTGCTACATCACCCTTTCCTCTTCAAGGAAAAAATCAACGCAAGCTCAAGAAGTAGCACTACCTCGCAGCGCCATGAGTTGCCGTCCTTCCGCGCTCCACCCGTCGATCGCGCGACGACGGGATGTTTCATTCCCAAGTGAAGAACATTATGTACTGCCTTGAAGACTTCAACAAGGGCGTCCCGGAGGACGACAACGACAACGCCGGCACGGCACGCCGCCTCCGCTGCCGCTAGAATTTGTTTTTTGGTTTAATACGGTAACTCGATCTTATGAATATAAATTTGCAGTGATTGAATGAAAGATATGGTTTGAACAAACTTGTGTTTTCTCTCTCTCTCTCTCAATGTACAGACTTATCAAATGATTTAAAAAGGTCAATGGATTTTAAATATAAAACACTCATCGCAAACGTTTTAGATAGAACATCCGTGTGCAAACCGACAACTTCCCAGGAAGCCAAGGGAAAATGTGCCGAGCAGGATTTGTACAGCTCTTCATCGCAAGCGTTTTAGATAGAACACCCGTATGCAAACTAACATCTTCCGCAGCAAGCCAAGGGAAAATGTGCCGAGCAGGACTTGTGCAGCTCTTCATCAAAAACGTTTTAGATAGAACACCTGTGTGCAAAGTGAGAGATATGGTCTTCCCCAGTAAGCCAAGGGAAAATTCGCCGCATAGGATTTGTGAATTTCTTCAACGCAACAGTTCAGATTGAATACGATATGCAAAGCGAGACTTCGCCACTAAACCAAGAGAAAATCTGGCATGCAGGATTTGTACATCCTTCAATGCAAACGGTTTTTTCGGATGACACGTGTGGAACCACGTACAAACAATTTGGTAAGATTTGCATCTGTCATATTGGGTACATTGCCATTTGTAAAACTAGAAAGATTGACATTTGTTTATCTAGTAACATTGCCCTTTGTCAACCTTGTAACCCTGCCATTTGTCAAAATTTGCAACTAAAAATCACTAGCACTATCTATTTTTTCACCTGAAATTCAATAAGTATAGATTTCATTCATTGATTAAGCAGTCATTCTTTATACAAATAATTCAACTCGATAGTTGAACCGACCAAACTTTTCCCCAATTGTTGCCAACCACGTATTAAAATAGCTAGTTCAAATATATATAGTAGCTAATTTTAAGTACGTAGTACAGTTGAACCACATCTATAGTCAGATGAACAAAACAAAATAGCCCCTAAATACTACTACGGAGGGGTTTTGTACTACTTCGAGCAGTCTCTCTCTGCCGAGCGCGCTCAGTAAGAGGCAAACAAGGAGGAGCCTACCGATGAGCTGGACAACTGGAATACGGTGCCTACTGCTACTGCACCTTTAGCGACGCTCAGCTCGAACGCCCTCTGCCGCTCCAGATGACCCCTCTCGAAGCCGCGGGACTCCTCGTAGATCTCCTCATTCCGCGCCTCTGCGGGGGCGTGTGCTATGACCACGGTGGTGGTAAGACTCTTAGCGTGCTCGACCAGGCGCTCCTCCTCCTCCTGCAGGAACTCGATGTAGTGTGCAAGGTCACTGACGCACATGCGGGGCTCCAGCTCCACCTCCCGCCTTCGGGCGACGGTGGCGGAGCGGGTGATGACCCCGGCGGTCGACAGTGGGGTGGCGGCCACGGTGGCCGACGGTGGGATGGTGGCCACGACGGCCACCTCCCGCCTTGGGGCCGCGATGGCGGAGCGGGTGATGGCTAGGATGGCCAACTGTGGGGTGGCGGCCACGGCGGCCATTGATACGTCTCCAACGTATATATATATTTTGATTGTTCCATGATGTTATATTATCATTCTTGGATGTTTTACAATCATTTTGCAGCAACTTTATATCATTTTTTGGACTAACCTATTGACATAGTACCCAGTGCCAGTTGCTGTTTTTTGCTTGTTTTTTGCTTTGCAGGAAATCAATGCCAAACGGAGTCCAAACGCAGCGAAACTTTTTGGAGAATTTTTCTGGACAAGAAGGAACAACATGGGCCAAAGAAGTACCAGAGGGGAGCCCCCAGGGGGCACAACCCACATGGGCGTGCCTAGAGGCCCAGGCGCGCCCTGGTGGGTTGTGCCCACCTCAATGGCCTCCCGCACCGCCTCTTCGCCCTATAAATACCCAAATATTCCCAAAAACCTAGCGGATTCGATGAAACACAATTCCAGCCACCGCAAGTTCCAAAACCACAAGATCCAATCTAAACACCATCACGGAGGGGTTCATCATCCTCATTGGCACCTCTCCGATGATGCGTGGGTAGTTCATTGTAGACCTACGGGTTCGTAGGCAGTAGCTAGATGGCTTCCTCTCTCTATTTCGATTCTTAATACAATGGTCTCTTGGAGATCTATTTGATGTAACTCTTTTTGCGGTGTGTTTGTTGGGATCCAACGAACTTTGAGTTTATGATCAGATCTATTTTATCCATGAAAGTTATTTGAGTCTTCTTTGATCTCTTATATGCATGATTATTTATAGCCTCGTATTTCTTCTTCGAATCTTTGGTTTAGTTAGGCCAAGTAGATCGATTTTTCTCACCATGGGAAGAGGTGGTTTGTGATGGGGTTGATAGTGCGATGTTCTTTCCCAGTGACAGAAGGGGCAGCAGGACACGTATTGATCGTAGCTATTAAGGATAATAATATGGGGTCTATTCCTACATGAATAGATCTTTTCTACATCATGTCATCGTTCTTATTGCATTACTCTATTTCTCCATGAACTTAATACACTAGATGCATGCTGGATAGCGGTCGGTGTGTGGAGTAATAGTAGTATATACAGGCAGGAGTCGGTCTACTAATCTTGGACATGATGCCTATATATTGATCATTGCCTGGATATTGTCATGATTATTTGAAGTTCTATCAATTGCCCAACTGTAATTTTTTTACCCGCCGTGTGCTATTTCTTGAGAGAAGCCACTAGTGAAATCTACGGCCCCGGGGTCTATTCTTTATCATATATGATTTCTGATCTATTATTTGCCACTTTTATTTTCAGATGTATTATTCCAAAAACCCAAAAATACCTTGCTGCAATTTTTGTTACTTCTTTTATTTCGCATTTTATCAAGATCTATTTATCCAATCTACCACAAAACAATCTATCTCTTTACCATGGAGGGATTGACAACCCCTCTTACGCACCGGGTTGCAAGTATTTGTTCTTTGTGTGCAGGTACCGTTCACATAGTGTTGCTTGGTTCTCCTACTGGATTGATACCTTGGTTTTATAACTGAGGGAAATACCTATCGTAGCTGTGCTGCATCATCCCTTCCTCTTTGGGGAAATACGGACGTAGTTCAAGTGACATCAAAAGGAATTTCTAGCACCGTTGCCGGGGAGACATCATCTACATCTATCAGGTTCCTAATCACAAATCTCATCTCCTTGCAATTTACATTATTTGCCATTTGCCTCTCGTTTTCATCTCCCCCAATTTGCCAAAAAATGTCGTTTTATTCGCCCTCTTTTTCATTTGCCGTTTTTTTCGTGAGATCTATATTCTTGTCTGCGTAGTTGCGATGTCTCGAAATGTGGAGGGAAACTTTGCGCGTGGTGCCGCCGGACACCATTCACTTTGAATGATTGTGTGCATCGCAAACGATTCTTCTGCTTTACGCGCATGGGATGAGTTTGATAATTCAAATTTTGGTGGAAATTTCCCTGGGTAGTGTCCTCATCCACGTCATTGCATAATTTAACATCACTTGCTAATTTGGGCACACAAAAGAGCGTACAACACATACACCACACTTACCGAATCGAGCAATTTTAGTAATTAAACAGGGCCAGTTGACCTAAACATTGCTCTAACAAAATACCAACATTAAAAACAAAGCCTAAGTACGCATAATTTTAACAAAGCCGCCGCCGCGCTAGCCTATGCATCGCCGGTATGAGATGAGACATCGATGACTTATCCTGGCGACATGCCGCCGTTGGTGGACTCCGCGTTCGCCCTGCTGAAGTCGAGCGCGTCCTCGTCCTCGTCCTCAGCACCGCCCTCAAGGTTGTAGTACTCATAGTAGTGGATGTGCCAGAGCTCGTGTTGGTAATCCACCGCCGATTCCTCGACAGACAGACTCTTCTCTACCTTGACCTCGACCACGTGCAACTCCTCCTCCCGGCGCTCCTCGATCTCCACCGCCTCCTGCATCTCCAGCTCCCGCTCGGCGATCTCATGATGAAGTAGGTGCTCCATGGCCACCGCTCGATTCTGAGGTGGCTTGGAATATCTTGGCATGTGCGTCCTCAATCTTGGCGTGGATGGCCTCGACCCGGGCCAGGGCGACATTGGCGACACAGACGGCAGCTCGAGCGCTCTCGGCATTTGCAGCCGCTGTCGCAGCCGTTGCTGCAGCCGTCTCGGCTACTGCAGCTGCCCCATCGGCTACCGCAAACGCCCTCTTGGTGGATGTGACTGCACTTAGTGCGGATGCGGTGGCACTCTTGGCATAGGCGGCCAGGTTCCCAACGTAGGCGGCCGCGCTCGGGGAGGACGCGACCACCGTATGGGCCTTCACGAAGCGTTTCCGCGTCATCATCTTTGCAAGAAGGGGTTGCGGGAATGCATATTGGGTTTCTTTGGACGGGGGTTGCCGGCACTGGAGCAGACGAGCCAGCGAAGCTTAAGGAGGAACACTTAAATAGACCCACGGATTTTCATCGCAAACGGTTCCTACGAAAAATTGTGTGTGATGTTGTTGATATTTTTTATTAGCTGTTAAAGATGAATTTGGAGTAAAGTGGAAACGGGTGGTGTTTTAAATGTATGAGAAAATTTGTAGTACTAATACAACTATCATGTCAAATTTTGGAAAATTTCAGGGGTCATTTGACGTTTTAAGACATTTAAGTAATTTTCTAGCCATTTAATGACCATAGTTCAAATTTGAACTACATGTACATGCAACAGCTAACCATAACGGTTTGAAAAGTCATGTTTTGTGTACTTGTGTGCGAGTTAATTCCATGTGCAGTAAATTGGAAGGAATTTTCAAACATATTGGTCTCACGGCTATGATACAATTAAGCATGGAGTGCCTTGGCATTTAAATTCCATTTTTTTAAAAAAGATCAGAAACACATGAAACCTTGCTTGATGTACTGTCATGCAACCAAGATGATGTGGTAAAATTTTTGGCATGTTTGACGAAAGTTTGGACACACACCACTCACAAACCGAAGCAACTCACTAGAAGGCTCGTGGTTCCGAGAGGGAACAATGCATGTTTGATGACGAACGGGTGATAGCTTCCTCTTACGGGCTTCAAAAAATTTCTATAGTTAACGTGCACTAATACGACCGTCGTGTCAAAATCTAGAAAATTTCAGGGGTCATTTGACCTTTTAAAGACATTTAAGTGATTTTATAGCCATTTAATGACCGCAATCCAAATTTGAACTACATCTACATGCAACGGCTAACCATAACAGTTTGAAAAATCATGTTTGTGTACTTGTGTGCGAGTTAATTCCATGTGCAGTAAATTGGAAGGATTTTTCAAACATATTGGTCTCACGCCCTGGATACATGCATGGAGTGCCATGGCATTTAAATTCCAATTTTTTTTAAGAAGATCAGAAACACATGAAACCTTGCTTGATGTAATGTCATGCCACCAAGATGATTTGGTAAATCAATTGGCATGTTTGGCGAAAGTTTGGACACACACCCCTCACAAACCGGAGCAACTCACTAGAAGGCTCGTGGTTCCGAGAGGGAACAATGCATGTTTGATGACGAACGGGAGATAGCTTCCTATTACAACCTTCCAATTTTTTTCTACATTTAACGTGCACTAATACAACTGTCATGTGAAAATTGGGAAATTCTAGGGGTCATTTGACCTTTTAAAGACATTTAAGTGATTTTCTATCCATTTAATGAACGTAATTCAAATTTGAACTACATCTACATGCAATAGCTAACTATAAAGGTTTGAAAAATCATATTTGTGTACTTGTGTGCGAGTTAATTCCATCACTATTGCGGGATGCTTCTAATGCGACACTACGATCAGGGATCCTTCAATGAAACTGCGTGCGATGCAATAATCGCAAACGGTGGTGTAAAAAACCAGTCAAAAAGGTGCAAAATGTTTGCGATGACGGATGCATCAAACACAATTCAGATTTTAGTTGTGTATCCGATGTAGGGCATATGGTTCAGTTCAATTAACTCTTTGCGATGAGGAGGAACAAAAGAAATGGGCAGCCAGATGAAGGTGTGTGCAATATACATCATACGGTTCACTCGGATGAACTGTTTGTGATTAGGCAACACAAAAGAAACGGTCAGCCAGATCAAGGTGTGTGCAATGTACGGCATGGGGTTCACTCAGATGAACTGTTTGCGTTGAGACAAGAGAACAAAAATGGTTCAATATAACAAGATGTCTGTGATACGCGACAAACAGGCCTGTAATCAGAAATGTGTGCGAAGACCAATAATAACACCGATGATTGCTGCTAATAAGACGTGTGTGTTGTGCGATGGGATTTCATATAGAACAACAACATATATATATATATATATATATATATATATATATAGAGAGAGAGAGAGAGAGAGAGAGAGAGAGAGAGAGAGAGAGAGAGAGAGAAAGTCTATTTAAGACCCAGGTGAAGAATTACTTATTCTTCGCCCTGGTCGCTCGATGTTTCGTCCTACCAGGCCAGCGGTTCCAGGTTGTAAAATTGCAACGGGATGCAAGTAATTTTACGTTTATGCATTGACTCGAATACACCCCCTTCCCCTTGGCCGTCCTTTTTCTCCCCTTGGCCGTCCTTTTTCTCAAGAAAAAAAAGAGAGCTGCGCCTCGATCGGAACGGTTTGTGAGTATCGGCGGCGACCAGCTCGCAAGAGAGGGCAGCGTGGTGCTCGGAGATTTGGATCTGAGTGAATCCATCGGTTGGCTGGCTGCCGGGGCGGCGTGCTACTCGGCGGCGTAGTCTCGATGTTGTGGTGGTCGCTGGGCTGTTGGCGCGGCGTGGTGTGCGGCGTCTTCCTAGGTCTTGGGCGGCGTCATGCGGGGTCATCGCGGCGGAGCTGTGGCGAGTGATTGTAGCGGCGCTCAAGTGTGTGCCCATGCTTGTGCTGCTACGTGAAGGCGTTGCCTGCCATTTGGATTGAATTTTGGTTGGGTGTGAGTGCACGGGTTGAGGTGAGCAACCCCAAATCTGACTCTATCCATTCCAAATTTCCAATCTACTTCCACCTACGTTTCACTTTGCCATGCTCTTCCTAAATTGCTTTCTCTTCCCAAATCGCTAGTTTGGCCTGAAGATTATTCTCTGGTTCACTAAAAAAAAGAGGTTTACGTAAAGCTCCTGAGTGCTTTCATGAACTCTCCTCCTCTTTTTTTATCTGTAATTGTAGTTCAGCAGTGTTTTCTCTCAATCATTATAACTTGTTATTTTGAGAAGTGACTCTGTTCTGGAGGTTGGACATAACTTCACATAATTCTATTGCTTTCTAGTCAATTGAAAAAACATGCCGTTCAATGTTCCTCTTGAGATCATTGCAATAGCTAGGAGTTCTGATGCGATGTTTCCTTTTCTTTCTTAGGTTCCTGTAACTACTTTTCTATTTGATCCTTGTTACTTGGTGCGTGTGTTGGGTGTCTCTCCTAGGTTATTAGCTGTGTTTTGCTACGTGGGGATTTTTGCAGCTTCGGTTGCACTTGGTATGTTATCTTCAGGAGTTCCTTTATGAACCGGCACCCAGTGTACTATCTTTGCTTCTGATGACACAAGGCTTGAGCCTCTTTGTCGAAAGATGTTATTTATACTTTACTGTATAAGCTTTCCTGTATTTTCATTCTTCCATTTAAGACTCTGTGACTCCATTAAGACTCTCCATTTTCTTAGGAACACGATGTCATTGCGATGCTTCCAAATGCACCAGCAAAAGAGCAGGAAGAACGTCGACCGCGGGTGAGCGACATCTCCCAGATTGCGGACAGAGGCTACTGAAGGTGGCTGGAACCACAGCGTGGCCCCGAAATCAACCAATAACGGGCAGACAAAGAAGAGGTGACTCGCTAATAATAGTGTGGCGGACTGGGCACGCAACTATTCCACGCTCTAAAATTGAGGTTTAGAGCAATGAAAAAGGTGATTTTGTTCCTGAATCATGCTTAACATTTATTTAGCAATCAAGCACTAGCAGCCCGGTTTGAGATGTGCTTCTTGTTAGTTCATGTAGACATGCCAACAAAGGCCTGATAAAGAAAAATAGAAAAAATTACAGTAGATTAGTTTTGATTGTTCTCTCGTGTAGACCAAAATTAGCGAGCAAAAGAAATTGGATTTTGGTTCCAAATTCTTGCCGTGAGTTTATCCCAGGAATAATGTATTGTTCCTATTTGAGTTGCTACATGTAACTTCTGGAGGCAACTCTTCCACCTAATGTTTTTGTTCAACAGCTCTCAAAGGCATAGAGTCAACCAGTCAGGCTTTGACCAGATGTTGAACATCTTCAGAACCTTGATTGCTGATCCTAGATACCTAAACTCTATTCTGGCAAGTTGTACATGTAATAATTAGTTCTAGGAGGGTATGCAGATTGAATTTTCTATATTGCAGTCTGGACTACAAGCTGCAATGTTTTGATAACCATGGTCTGGATGTAGATATTTTTGAGAAAGCATACTTCTTTCCGTGTGCATTTAGGCTTTATGGGATTAATCTCTCTATCATCAGTTCTTCTAGTATTTGATTGAACCCTCAAAGATGATTCCAATTTCAATAATTTATCCAATCCATCTCATGGGAGAAGATTTGTCCTTGGTTCAGTCAAATCTCTTATATTTTCTTTAAATCTACGTGCCTTGTAGTTGTAAGTACTCTGCTATCTTTTTAGTAACATGTGATGCAGCTAGTGCACATAGAGGTACTGATGCGTGAGGTAAATTTACTTCGTGAGCCTATTTGTTTCTTACGGTAGTGGTTCTGGTACACGGGCTTAGGAAGTGCCATAACTTTTAGCATGCGCGAGGTAAATTTACTTCACAAGCTTTGCTTCTTAGACACAATAATAGTTTCTCACAGCATGCATGCTGTAAGATTACCTCCCTCTGTTTTGTACGGTGGATGAATGGTTTCCTTCCTCATGGTAATCTTACCGCAGGTGTTCTGGGCGTGGGGGTGGGCTGGGGTGAGGAATAAGAATTCCTCACCCTGGGTGACGAATAGCGCGACCCTATATATATATATATATATATATATATATATATATATATATATATATATATATATATATATATATAGACACACACACACTTATAATTAAGGACATGGTTGCATAACCAAATTAAACATCCACTTACATAGGTGGCTATTACAACCAATGCCTTTGCACACTCCAAAGTAATCTATTACATGCATAATTACATAGGTGGCTACTACACACATGACATTTCCACACACCAAAGTAAACTATATATTACATGCATGATTAACTAGGATAAATGATCATCTGATCATATCATCTACTTCTTGTGACGCTTGCTCTGCTTGTGGCTCGATCTGGCCTCGTCGATTTGGGTAACGAGGCACTTCCTCATGTCAACAATCCACCTGTGCATCTCGTAGCATGCGTACACGCTCTTGGCTGCGAACCTGAGGTGAGGTTCATCCAGTTGCCGCATCCAGGCCCGGTGCCAAGATACGGGACGTGTTCTATTGGTATCCTGCTTCATCTTTTGGTAGTATGGGTCGATGATGGCCGAGGTGAGTTCAACCAGGGAGTCCTTCTTCATGCTGCCCTAAACCCTGTAGTGCTCACGAATTTAGACAAGGTTCTCGCAGGCCAAGCCCGTATCCTTGAGCGCTTTTACATCATCGATAGTTTCCACCATAGTGAACTTGTAGTCGGTGCTATTGACAAACCTGGAGAAACGGTCAGAAGGCTGTGTGGCCATGCAGTAGTGGTAGATGAGGACATGATGGCGCACACACAACTGGGCGACGACAACCTTTTGATCTATTTGGGATGACCGGCGGTGTACTGGAGGTCGATGCCGACCACCTTGTACTTGTCTCGAGCAAGCAATACTGCTCAATGGTGTTGATGTAGTCGTCCACCACAGCCGGGTCGATGGTGTACACCACCGAGAGATTCTTCTCCCTCGCGCGGGTCTCCACTTTATGCTTGCCGAACTCCATTGGAGCGCCGCTAGACATCCCATCTCTATGTGTCATCGTGGGTGTGCTTGTTGTGTTGTGGGGCATGATTGAAAGTTTGAAGAGACTAAGGTTATAATTGCCGAATTAAAGGGGAAGCCGGACGGCCTGGAATATCGGCAGGCCCTGATGGCAGTTCTAATTTTCAGCATGTAACTCCATCATGCCGCACGTAACTACATCATGTGGCAACGCGCACGGCGCAACCGCATGCATATGGGCCCCCCGACGTTATCGTGCGCAGGCACAATCACTGGCAGAGCGCATGCGGAGGGACGCGAGCGGAGCGCTCCGCGGTCGCCTCAACGGTTGAGCACGCAAGGAAAAGCTGTCCACAAGCCGAGCGCGCCGCGGCGCCTAACAACGAGCACAGCGTGCTGCGGCGCCTAACGGTGAGCAGAGCTTGCCGAGGGACGCGAGCAGAGGCTGGCACAGTGATACGTGGCAAATAAGACGAACTGCGCGTGCGATGTCGGAGACATCAAGCACGATAAGATTAGAATTGCGTGTGCGATACATGGCATATAGTTGATCCATCCGAGCTGTTTGTGATGGAATAGGCCATGTGTGTGGTGGGCAAATGCTTGCTGGTATATAACCTTAAATTTAACCAACAAAATGTTAATGCATGTTACAAAATTATATAACTGGAAACTATGTTCAAATACGAATCCAATGATATAAGCTTTGGCAACATGCATTTGTATTTTATTAGTTAAATCCTACTTATAAACCAGGACGGGGGTATAGTAGTTAATTAAATCACAAAAGTTTTTTTATTAACCGTATGTGTACGTGTCCTTTCATCCTCCTCTCGCACGTCTTGTCACCCAGCTGCCGCAGACGGCTTCGAGCGCAAGCTTGAGCAGCATGCGGGGGCGTTCTTTTGGCCAAACGGTGGTGAGCCCATTCCCGCGCAGGTTCCCGTGCAAACTTCCTGCCCTACTCGAAATCCCCCAAAATCCCAATGCTTACCAGCCTACTATATAAACCCTCATGGCCGGCGAGTCCTGCGTCGCATTTTCCCCTCCCTCCCTGTAGCTTATCTCGTCTGCTTCTCCCACAATCACCAATGGCACCGATCCGTCTTCGTAGCTCAGCCACTCCGCTGTCATCAGAGGACAGCTCCAGCTGGGAGGCTACACGACGGCGGCGGCGTAGTCCCCGGCATAGCGTAGTGCGTGTGGCGTCCCTATTGGGTGTGCGCGGAACACCCACCACACTCTCCGCCGCCGCTGCCCGTCGACAGCTGTTGTGGGCCACCGTTTCCACCACACCACCATCGAAAGCCTGGGCCATCGCCAGCTCCGCCACCGCGGCCCAAAGGCGGGAGGTGGCCGTCGTGGCCGCCACCCCACTACCGGCCACCATGGCCGCCACCCCACTGCCGGCCACCGTGGCCATCACCCGCTCCGCCACCACGGCCCGAAGGCCGGAGGTGGTGGTCATGGACGCCACCCCATCATCGGCCACCGTGGCCGCTAGCCCACCGTCGACCGCCGGGATCAATATCCGCTCTGCCACCGCCACCCGAAGGAGGGAGGCGGAGGTGGAGGCCCGCATGTGCCTCAGCGACCTTGCGCGCGACATCGAGTTTGTAAGTGCATCTAGTGCCACCCCTAGTTGGTTTTGGAGTATTGACGAGAAACCTGCTTGAGGGACTAATGTGTTTGTGAGAAATGCAGGATAACATAGGTAGTAGTCCCTCATTGATTCGGTTTACCTACCGGAAATGACCCCTAAAAATGTATGAAGACAGTGAAGACAATGGTGGTATGTGAAGATATTCACATTGAAGTCTATGACAAGAGAAGACATTGCGTGAAGACTATGGAGCGCGAAGACTTAGTTGTTTCGTTGTTTCCCTTTCTTCTTTGTTGAGTCATAGGAACCACCGTACTGTTAAGTGGGGTCCCAGTGAACAAAGTCAGAGTGACTGAAGTGATTCTCAACCAAATGCTATGTCTTCGAGCGAACACAATGAGAGCAAATCTTATCCAGAGCTGGATGGGTCAGCTTTACTTGTAGCCCAAGTAAAGTTGCCGCGTGTGTTTGAAATCTTACCGTTGGAACACGTGTCAGTTCCTTAGTGACCCAGGGTCATTTCGGACAAATCAGGTCTGGTTGCCTAGTGGCTATAAATAACCCACCCCCTACACCATAAATTGGTGGCTACTCAGAGTTAGTGCATGGCTTTTGTCGTTTGAGAGCAACCCACCTCCGAAGCTTTTGAGAGAGAGAAATCCTTGCGAGGACAAAGCCCAAACACCCAGAGCCAAAGAGTGTTAGGCATCACTCAAGTCTTTCTGTGCGTGTGACCTGACGACTTGTTACACTTGAGGACTGTGAATCCTCCAGCCGGTTAGGCGTCGCGTTCTGAGCATCCAAGAGTCATTGTGGATCACCGCTGAACGAAGTCTGTGAAGATTTGGAAGTCTACCTTGAAGACTTACCAGAGTGATTGGGCGAGGACTTGGTGTCCTTAGCTCAAAGGGGAATAAGGTGAAGATGTGGTCTTCTGAGTTGAATCTCAGCCTCCCTAACTAGACGTACGATTGTCACAACAACTGGAACTGGTCCAACAAATCCTGTGTCCACTCCAAGTAGCTGGTTCTATCCTCTCCCTCTGTTTACTTATAATTTGTCTTTGTGAAGTCATTGCCTACTTGCACTACCTATTTGACTGCACTGTGTGACTACTATCGTTGTTTGGCTTCATACTGTCTTCCATCCTGATCTTCACTACCTAGATGCTATTAGTCCACGTGATTTCTCTTCATTGAATACTTGACTATGGCTTGCCTAGTGTAGTCTACCTTTCGCTGCATATCAATAGGTTCATTTCTTGTGTTTGTCTTCGAAACTTTCATGTTTTGAAGACTTCTGTAATAATCGCCTATTCACCCCCCTCTAGTCGATAACTAGCTCTTTCAATTGGTATGAGAGAAAGGTACTCCCTTGTTCTGTGTGATTCAGTTTAACCATATGGAGTTTTAGCTATGTCGACTGCAGGGATAATCAAAGTCTCCGCTGCTTGCCCCGTCTTCGATGGAACTGAATATCCCTACTGGAAGAATAAGATGTGCATGCATCTTGAAGCCATTGATGTCGACCTCTGGTATGTCGTCAAGAATGGCGTTCCCAAGACTGGTGAAGGTGTCACCCCTACTGATGTCAAGAAGTTCATTCAACTGGATTCTACTGCCAAGAACATCATCTGTGGTCATCTAACCAAAGGACAGTATGGCCGTGTGAGTGCTCTGGAAACGTCGAAGCTAGTCTGGGACTGACTCTCCAAGGTCAACGAAGGCGTCTCAACCCAGAGAGATCAAAGGATGAATGTTCTTCGCAACCTCTTCAAGAGAAATGACAATGAGAATGTCCAGCTCATGTTTGATCGGCTCACTGACATCACGAATGAGCTTTGTGCTCTCGGCGCCACTGATATCACCAAGCATGAAATCGTCAAGATACTACTAAGATCACTTGACAGCTCTTTTGATACCCTTGCCCTCATGATACAAGAACGCCCTGACTTCAAGAGACTCGATTCGTCTGATATACTTGAGAGGCTCAACACACATGAGTTCCAGCTATCTGAGAAAAGAGATATCTATGGTCCCAACTATGGCCGAACTCGTGCTTTGAAGGCAAAAGCTGTTTCCTCATCTGAAGAAGAATCTGACTGCAGTTGTGATGATCCTGAAGACATTGGAAAGGAACTTGCTATGCTTGTGAAGAAGTTCCAGAAGTTCACTAAGAAGAAGGGCTTCAGAAAGTCTTCACGATCCAGCTCAAGAAATGATGAAGCTTCCACTCATGACTACAAGAAGAGAACATGTCACAAGTGCAAGAAACCTAGACACTACATCTCTGAGTATCCACAGTGGGACAATGAGAACAACAACAAGAAGAAGAGCAAGGAATATGATCCTGATGACAAGAAGAAGAAGAAATCCTCAAAGTCTTCTTCCATGTCCTCATCCAAGTCTTCATCTCATAAGAAGATCTCATCTGGCAAGGCTCGTGCTTTTGTTGGCAAGGAGATGGATTCAGAGGAGGAGTCTGCTTCTAAGGAGGCGGAGGCGGAGTCTGAGGAGGAGTCCGACCCTGGCGTTGCAAGTCTGGCTCTAGCTACAGCCTATGTTGCCAAGTCCATCTTCAACACTGAAGACAATGGCTCCGTCACCAATGCTGAAGCTAATGACAAGGAGGACTCTGCTCCCACCTACTGCTTCATGGCACGTGGTGCCAAGGTAAAATCACGCGATGCTTACTTTCAAACATCAAGTGAAGATGACTCTAATTGTGAATCCAAACCCAGCTACAAAACACTTGCTAAAATTGCAACTGAACAACAGAAAGCTATGGAACATACTCAAAAACTGTTAGACAAAAGCAATGACCTGTTGGACGCGGAAATGACCCGTTCTCAGTCCTTAGTTGAAGACATAAAAAATCTTCATGCTAAGTACCAGGAACTTGAAAGTCGCCATGAAACGCTCTCAACCAGTCATGATAAGCTCTCCTGTGATTATCTTCAAAGGAAGCAAGAGCTTGAGAAATTGAGAGAGGCTCATGAAGATCTTCAAAAAGAGAATGAGTCACTTCGCGCTCAACAGACCAGTTCTGCTCAGGAAGGATTTGAACCACCATGTCTAAAATGCCTTGAGCGTGATAACGCTACTTTTGTTGTTGAATGTTCTACTGCTGCTACTGTTGCAATATCTTCAACTGTTGATGTGGTAACTAACCCCTCTGCGGAGGATACCACTACTATTGCTGATGAAAATGCTAGGTTGAAGACATTGCTTGAAACAGGGATGTACAAAAGTCTCAAAGGGCATCAGACACTGTGTGATGTCCTCAAAAAGTAGATCTTGAACCGAAACCCTAGGAAAGAGGGTGTTGGGTTCGAGAGGAAAATGAATGTTGATGGCTCCTACTGGAAGCCTGAGCAATACCCCAAGACCACATGGGTTCCTGCAAAGGGACCTTCAGTGGATCCATCCACCTTATTTGGTTTCACTTGTGCTAATCCTATTATCATTGATGAATCCGTTGATGCAAACTATAAACTATTTAAGAATCAGAATGGTGAAGTGTTTGCCAGGTATATTGGTACTAACTGCAGGAATGGGCCACCAATGAAGAAGATCTGGGTTCCCAAAAGTTGTCTTGAGAATCTTCCTGTGAATGTCATCATGACACCACCTGGGAAGAAGACAAATCCCAGACCTAAGGCTTCATATGGTCCAAAGGCTTCATACAGACAGAGGACTCACCTGACTCAGACTTATGAATATGAGCGTGTTTCTTCAAACCGCTATGTTCATAAAACTAATAACTGTTCTGCTTATTCATATGAGTACTATTCGCCTCCTGCAAGGCTATTTGCTAGGGCTTCAAATCCGAAGTTCTCAAATGCTGCACTTAGACTCATTGCTTCCAAGCCACCCCTGAAGATGTGGGTGGTTAAGAAGAATTAACTTTCTTTTGCAGGGAAAGGTCTCCAGCCGGAAATCAAAGGCGTCCGATGCTATTGCTGGGGACCTAAAACATCTTGTAGGGCGCAAGATCAAATGCTTAAATGGTCTCACTATGCATTTTGTTCCTGGATCGTTTGCAAATCATCCTATCAGTCCTAATCTTGATCTGAGCTTTGATAATCCTCTTGCCCGTCAAATGTTTATGCTTCACAATACTCTTGGTGAAGCCTATCCCCCTAACTGTACTGTAGGGTATGACACCGCATGCTTCAGAATGGATTATGGACAGCGGATGCACTAATCATATGACTGGTGATCGAAGTCTTCTCATGGACTCAACTTTACGTCCATCTGACAAAAGTCACATCACATTTGCTGACACTGGTAAAAGCAAGGTATTGGGTCTAGGTAGAGTTGCAATCTCAAAGGATCAACACATGGATAAAGTGATGCTTGTTGAATTCCTTGGTTTCAACTTAATGTCTCTCTCAATGCTTTGTGACTTGAACATGATTGTGATATTTGGAAAATATCATTGCCTTGTACTAATGTAATCTGACAAGTCTCTAGTCTTTGAAGGGTACCAGAAAGATGATCTGCACATGGTAGATTTCTCAGCAGGGCCACAGCTTGCCGTATGCCTTCTTGCAAAAGCTTCAGAGTGCTGGCTCTGGCATCGGAGGCTAGGGCATGTTGGCATGAGGAACTTACACACTCTCGCAAAGAAGAAGCATGTCATAGGCATCGAGGGAGTCAAGGTCAAGAAGGATCACTTGTGCGGTGCCTGCGAAGCTGGAAAGATGACTAGGGCCAAGCATCCCTCGAAGACAATCATGACGACATCTCAACCCTTTGAGCTGTTTCACATGGACTTATTTGGCCCTACTCACTACTCTACTCTCACTAGAACTGCTTGTCTCTATGGCTTCGATATTGTTGATGATTACTCAAGATATACATGGGTGCACATAATTCTTTACAAGACTGAAGTGTAGGATGTCTTCAGACATTTTGCCAACCGTGCCATGAACAACTATGGCGTCAAGATCAAGCATATCAGGAGTGACAACGACACTGAGTTCAAGAACACTGGCCTCGACCTTTACTTGGATACATTAGGAATCACTCATGAGTTCTCAGCTCCGTACACACCTCAGCAGAATGGCATCGTTGAGCGCAAGACCAGAACTCTCATTGAGATGGCTCGGACGATGCTCGATGAATACAAGACACCAAGAAAGTTCTGGCCTGAAGCTATTGATACTGCATGCCATGTCATCAACCATGTTTATCTTCACAAGCTTCTGAAGAAAACATCCTATGAACTCCTCACTGGTAAGAAGCCACATGTCAGTTACCTCAGAGTATTTGGTGCTAGGTGCTGGATCAAGGATCCACATCACACTTCAAAATTTGCACCGAAAGCACATGAAGGTTTTATGCTCGGTTACGGAAAGAACTCGCACTCCTACAGAGTCTTCAACCTCTTTCTCTATAAAGTGGTTGAAATTGTGGATGTGTGGTTCGGTGAGACTAACGGCTCGCAAAGAGAGCACCCGCCAAATGTGCTAGATGAAGTTCCACCTAGTGAATCCATCAAGCTAATGGGAACTGGAGAAATCATGCCGTCCGAAGCACAACCTAAAGAGGAACTTATTATTTCTGCACCTAATCAACCTGAAGATAATGCTCAGCCTAAAGACAATCCTCCCAACGATGACAATGATCAGCAAGAGCAAAATCTTCGTCCAGTTCATCGTGTTGCAAATGAAGTACAGATTGAGAAGATAATTGATAGCATAAATGCACCTATTCTACTCACTCGTTCAAGAGCAACACAGCTAGCAAATTTCTGTGGGCACTTTGCATTTGTCTCAATATCTGAACCCAAGAAAGTTGATGAAGCCTTCATGGAACCTGAATGGATTCAAGCTATGCAAGAAGAGCTTCAACAGTTCAAGCTGAACAATGTCTGGGAATTTGTCAAGCGTCCTGACCCCCCCAAGCACAACATAATAGGCACAAAATGGATATATCGCAACAAACAAGATGAGCATGGTCAAGTTGTCAGAAACAAAGCTCGTCTCGTTGCCCAAGGATACACTCAAGTTGAAGGGATTGACTTCGATGAAACATTTGCTACTGTGGCTAGGCTTGAAGCTATTCGCATACTGCTAGCCTATGCTAACTATCACAACATCTTACTGTATCAAATGGATGTGAAGAGTGCATTTCTCAACGGCAAGATTCAAGAATAAGTGTTTGTTGCACAACCTCCTGGCTTTGAAGATCCAAAACATCCTGATATGGTGTACAAGCTAAACAAGGCACTGCATGGCCTCAAACAAGCCCCTCGCGCTTGGTATGACACGCTCAAAGACTTCCTGAAGAGCAAAGCTTCAAACCTGGTTCCCTGGATCCCACACTCTTCACGAAGACATACGACGGTGAACTGTTTGTGTGCCAAATATACGTGGATGACATTATCTTCGGCTGCACCAACCAGAAATACAGTGATGAGTTTGGACACATGATGCAAGAGCAATATCAGATGTCCATGATGGGTGAGCTGAAATTCTTCCTTGGCCTTCAAATACGCCAGCAAAGAAATGGCATCTTCATATATCAAGATAAATACCTCAAAGATTGACTGAAGAAGTTAGGAATGCAAGACTGCAAAGGTTACATGACGCCAATGCCAACCAAGAGTCATCTGGGTCCTGAGGCCAATGGTAAAGAGTTCGATCAAAAGGTATACCGCTCCATTATTAGTTCTTTACTTTATTTATGATCATCTAGGCCAGATATTATGCTTAGTGTTTGCATGTGTGCTCGATTCCAAGCGGCACCAAAGGAATCGCATCACTTAGCTGTGAAGCGAATTCTACGATATTTGGCTTACCCCAACATTAGGATTATGGTATCCAAAGGGCTCAGAGTTTGATCTAGTTGGATTCTCGATGATGATTATGCTGGTGACAAGGTGGATCGCAAGTCTACATCAGGCACATGCCACTTTCTGGGATGATCACTTGTCTGTTGGTCTTCAAAGAAGCAGAACTGTGTATTACTCTCCACTGCTGAATCTGAATACATTGCTGCTGGATCTTGCTGTGCTCAGCTTTTATGGATGAGGCAAACACTCAAGGACTATGGCATCCATCTGAAACAAGTACCACTCTATTGCGACAACGAAAGCGCCATCAAGATAGCTATAACGCCCCAGATTCGATGCGCCAGGTGTCTCCCAGTTATTCGCCGTTCTTGCCATGTCATTTGCTTGCGTGTCGCACTTTGCCATGTCATCATCTGCATTGCATCATCATGTTTTTCAAGACATGCATCCGGTTCTTTTCCCCGTTGTCCGTTTCGTGATCCGACACTCCCACACGCACCCGTTGCACCTCTCAGACCTCGTTTCGTGAGTGGCATTAAAATGTTCTCGGAATGGAATGAAACTTGGCGTGCGGTGTTGTTTTAGAGTAGGTAGACCGCCTGTCAATTTTCGTTCCATTTGGAGGTCGTTTGACGCCCCAACGGTTAATCACGTAGCCCGAAACCCCTCTCTCTATGCAGCCCAGCACCTCTCCACCACAGCCCATGAGCCCATCCAAACCCTCTCCATTCTCTCGGTCGTTCGATCACCATCGCGTGGCCGAAAACTGCACCTCATTTGGACAGTCCTAGCTCCTTTTACCTATTTAAGCACCCTCTCCCCCGAAATTCGCGGTGCAAACCCTAGCCCTGCTCCTCCGCGTCGCTGGACATGTCCATCCCGCGCCGGACATGTCCACCGGCCACCTCGCTCCGGCCAATCTAGTGCTGCCACGTCACTCCGCCGCCGCTCTCCTCCAATCGGCGCGCCACCTCACTCCGCTGGCTCCCCTCCACCGCGCCAGCCCTGCAGGGCTCGGATCGGGCCCGCCGGGCTCATCCCGCCGCCGCCCGCCCGTGACTTGCGCTGCCCTTGCGCCGCCCCGTTGCCCATTCGCTGGCGCCGCCTCGCCGCTGCCACCGTCCGCCGGCGTCGCCCCGCACCACCATATCCGCGCTGCCGCTGCCCGTTTGCGCCGCCCAGCTCACCGCGCTCCACCACCGTGTCGCGCCGCCGCAACCCGCCGGCGTTCGCGCCGCGCAGCGCTGCGCCCCGCCGCCCATCGACCTCGCCGGCGACCGGCGCGACCCCGCCGGCCTCCTCTTCGCCCCGCTCGTCGGATCCGGCCTCCGGCGCTGTCCCCGAGCCTCCCCGACGTCCGCGCACCTCGCCGGAGTCGCCTTCGATCTCGCCGAAGCCGGGGTGGACGAGATCCACCAAGTCCACGAACCAAACTATGCCCCGATCCCTAATCTCCTCGTCCCGCTTCTCTCCGTCCCGTTTTCGCGAGGTAGAATTTCCACGAAGTCCCTAAATAGTTGCATTCTGGTGCATAATTTGACCTGCCATAACTTAGTGTGTGTTGCTCCGCTTGCTGCGTGTAATATGTCAAAGTGTTCACTGTGAGATGCTCTTCACTTTGTTCCATCGGGTCATGTTCATTTGAGTCCATATTGATGCCCTAATCATCGTTGCAAGAGTGCTATATGATGTTAAATGCTGAAACTGTTATAACTTGATGATTTCTCATTTTTGTTGCATTTTGTGTGTGCATCCTTTGAGCATGATGTCTACACGTTTTAGAAGCATATTCATGCTATCTTTACAGTGGTGCCATCCATGTATTTTGTTATGCCTTGTGGTGAGTGCATTAAGCTCGCGAAGTGGGCTACTTGCTGTTAATGTTCTATCAATGCTGAAACTGTTATATCCCGTTGCTTTTTTGCCTGATCCTACCAATTAATCCATGCATATTTTGGAGATGTTCACTAAGGATGTTTTGTTACACATGTTATGCTCTATCCATCCATGCCCCTGTTTGCATTTATGGAGTGATCTAGCATGTCTTAATTTTGCTCTACTTTTGCTATAAAATGGTCCTGGCGGATTGTTTACATGTTAATCAAATTTTCCATGGTTGTTAGTGATGCAAGCATGCTATGAACTTGCTCTTGCCATGGTTAGCTTCATGAACATGCCATCTTGCTTTAGGTATGCTTGTATTGTCATGCAATGCTTTGTGATGAGTGATTTGACCAATTTCAAAATTTGCATATGGGGACTTACTGGAATTGTTATATGTTGTTTCCGGCCTCATTTAAACTTGCTTTGATGTGTTGTTCTTGTATGCATCATCTCTTGCCATGAGTAGCTTCATGTAGCCTTGTCATGCATCATACTTGGTTGAGCATCATGTCTTGTTCATGTGTGGTGTGTTAACCATGTTGTGTGCTTCTTCTCGATAGTTCCTGTTTCGTTGGGATCATGAGGATCCGTTCGTCTACGATTGGTTCGTCTACGTGGCTTCATCTTCTTCATGGACTTGTTCTTCTTCCTAGCGGGATTTCAGGCAAGATGACCGTCACCTTGGATCTCACTACTATCATTGCTATGCTAGTTGCTTCATTCTATCGCTATGCCGTGTTACCTACCACTTGCTTTTCAAGCCTCGCAAATTTCCATGAACCTCTAACCTTTGTTACCCTGCCTAGCAAACCGTTGTTTGGCTATGTCACTGCTTTTGCTCAGCCCCTCTTATAGCGTTGCTAGTTGCAGCTGAAGATGAAGATTGCTCCATGTTGGATTATGTTTATGTTAGGATATCACAATATCTCTTATATTATTAACGCATCTATATACTTGGTAAAGGGTCGAAGGCTCGGCCTTATGCCAGGTATTCTGTTCCACTCTTGCCGCCCTAGTTTCCGTCATATCGGTATTATGTTCCCGGATTTTGCGTCCCTAACGCGGTTGGGTGTTATGGGAACACCTTGACAGTTCGCCTTGAATAAAACTCGTCCAGCAAGGCCCAACATTGCTTTTAAATTTTCCTAACAACCTAAGCCTTTTTCCCTTGGGTTTCCGGAGCCCGAGGGTCATCTTTATTTACCCCCCCGGGCCAGTGCTCCTCTGAGTGCTGGTCCAAACTAGAGTCCTTTGCAGCGCCACCTCGGGGAAACTTGAGGTATGGTTTTAGTTGTACGGAGTGCTCATCCGGTGTGCCTCGAGAACGAGATATGTGCAGCTCCTATCGGGATTTGTCGGCACATACGGGCGGCTTTGCTGGACTTGTTTTACCATTGTCGAAATGTCTTGTAGCCGGGATTCCGAGACTGATCGGGTCTTCCCGAGAGAAGGAATATCCTTCATTGATCATGAGAGCTTATCATGGGCTAAGTTGGGACACCCCTGCAGGGTTTTGAACTTTCGAAAGCCGTGCCCGCGGTTATGTGGCAGATGGGAATTTGTTAATATCCGGTTGTAGTAAACTTGAAGTAAATTCTTCTAAAATACACCAATCGCGTGCGTAACCATGATTGTCTCTTTTCGGGGTTGTTCGAGAGGAGAACACGGTTTTTGGGTTATGTTTTACGTAAGTAGGAGTTCAGGATCACTTCTTGATCATTACTAGTTGACGACCGCTTGCTAAGCTCCTCTTCTCGCTCTTGTTTCGTAAGTTAGCCACCATACATGCTTAGTCGCTGCTGCAACCTCACCACTTTACCCCTTCCTTACCCATTAAGCTTTGCTAGTCTTGATACCCATGGTAATGGGATTGCTGAGTCCTCAATGCTCACAGATTACTACAACTCCAGTTGCAGGTACATATTATGCGATGTTCATGACGTGAGAGTGATGTTCACTTGTGTTGGAGTTCTTCTTCTTCTTCGTCGATCTTGGGTTAGGTTCCTGGTCGGCAGCCTGGGCTAGCTGGGTGGATATTGTTTGAGTTTCTGTTTATGTTTCATCCGTAGTCGGATGTTGATCTTGTATATGATGTATTGATGTATCCTTGCGGCATTTGTATGCTTTGCATGTATCCCCATCTATTATGTATTGTTGATATAATGATATCCACCTTGCAAAAGCGTCTTCAAGATGCGCTTCTATCCTTGGTGGGACCTTCAAGTTCCTTTAGGATAGGGTCGCATCTTGGGCGTGACAAGTTGGTATCAGAGCCTCGACCGACCTTAGGATCCCCCCTTGTTTGATCGTGTAGCTTGGCCGATGTCGAGTCTAGAAGAAAACTTTTCCGGAGTCTAGTTATATCGGAGAGTAGGATTTCTTTTTTACTCCTCAGCCCCTTCGTCGCTCTGGTAAGGAATCTTGACGTAGATGTTTCGACTTACTCCTCTTCCCCTTTCAAATATTTCTTTAGGATCACGTGGTTAGTTTTCGTTCGTTGTCCTTCCTCTTTTGTGCGGTGCATTTCTCGTCAAGTCGACTCGAACCTCTTTGTTTTTTGGGAGATCAATCCTTAGTTCTTTTCAACCGATGGTGTTTCCCTGACTGAAGTTGTCCTTGTTTTCCCCACCCACCCTCCCTTCTTCTTCTCGGAACCGGAGTGTGTAATCAAGTATCCATTCTACTCGTGCAAAGTCTTGGCATTCTTCCCTAAATCATTTCAACCGGTGTTTTTGTCTTCAAGTTATTCGTCCATTCCTCGTTCAAGTTGCCTATATTTTTCCCGCCCTCACACCCTTTTTATTCCCAGAGTCTGAACCTTTATTCGAGCAATCAATTTCATTCGTGCGGAGTATCTTCAGTCTTACCTCAATTTTCTCAACCGGTGAATTTCTCATCTAGGTAATCATCGTTTTTCTCGTTTTCCTTCCGGAGGTTTCTATTCAAGTTTTCGGTGTTGATCATATTCTTTCCCTTAGTTCAAGTGTTTTCCCCTTGCTCGTTCCTCCTCTTGCCATTCTATTATCCCGGAGTGTTGAAGTCATCTCAGAAGATTCGTGTTTACATCCATTTAATTCGAGGTTGTCACCCCATTCAAGTCTTTCAATCGTTCCTATGCATCATTTCTTTCTCAATCAATCCTTCTCAACGGTGTTTTTCTTTTGAGTGGGCCCTAACCCACAGGTCTTTCCCAGGATCTTACCCGACTCTTCTAATTTTCCCGGAGGTATTCTCAAGTTCTTCTGAAGTTTCACGAAGTATGAATTTCATCAGTCAGATTCTTTCTCCAAGATCGCTTTCAAATTATTTCAGATTCGGGTCAATCTTTCCTCTTTTCGTTCTCCTGGAATATGTCAACAATTTTGGTGTTGTTTCTCGTCGTCATTCTCAACATTTGAAAACCGAAGAAGAATTTCTCTTAAATCTTGTCCGTTCTCCTAGAGATTCGCGGTGCTAGCTTGATGTTATCCTCGCAAATTGTTTCCAGTCGTGCAATTTTTTTCAATCATCCGGAGTATCTCAGGAGCTGTCTTTCTGTTCAATCATTCGGAAGCCATCATTTCAGAAGATTTCTTCATTCCAAGTTTTTAGCTTCGTTCGTTCCCATAGTTGTACCGGTGCTTCGTTCAAGCTTTCTTTAATCAGTTCGCGATCTCTTCGTTCTCGTGCATCTTGATTTACCCAAGTATCTTCGTTCATTTTCTAATTCTTTCCGTCGATTCGTTCTCTTCTCTTCATTCGTTTACATTTTCACGGTTGTTCGTTAAAGATTCCTTTTCCGTTCTCATCATATCAATTCATTCGTTCTTTTCAATCCTACCGGTGGCTCATGAAGACCGTCTCAAACTTCACGCTATATTCCCCCTTAATCCTTTCTATCATGAATAAGTGGTACGCAATCCATTGCTTCTCATTAATTTAATTGATGAAGGATAAGCATAACATAATTCTTATTCTTCTTTCATCAAGTTGAGTTATCTTTTCTTTTTGGAGATTGGTCAGGATGAATAATCTCTCGATTCCAAGTTGTTCATCTTTTCTTTCCAGAGTTCAAAGTTTTCTCGGTTATATTGTCGGAACCTTCATCTCAATCATCGCCTGGCTCAAATCTTATTCTATTCATCCTTCAATCTATATCATAATCCTTTTTCTACCGGAGTTGTTCATGGTGGCTCGTCATGATTTAATTCATTCTTCAAGTGTTCATCAAGATTCTTGTTCAAGGAGCTATAGTATCTTTTCTTCTTGCATCTCGAAGTGCAATTAATTCTTTGTATTCTTTTGAAATGGATTTTTGCATTTCTTCATTCTTCTCAGCTATTTAATCTTTTCCGCTTGTGGTCGGTTATCACCTCATAATTTTGAGATGTTTTCCATAAGTCCACAACAAGCTTATTCTTTTTGTTGTTGATTTTCTCAACAAATCCATTCAATCTTTTCTTCTAAGGTTGCTTTCTATTTCATTCATGGTAGAAGTTGTCATTTTTTCTTCTCTGTTAATTTCATTCCACCATTTCAATTCTTCCGGAGACATTGTGTTGTTCCTCTCGTCAACTATCGTTCCATCTTGTCAATCTCAGTTCTAACTCCTCTTTCAATGTTCAGCCGGAGTGCTGCCTAAATTCTTCCATTCTTATTCCTTTTCTATCTTATTCTAACAGGAGTGGTTTGAGATTTAGTCGTATTCCTTGAGCTTTTGCTTCTTCTCATATTCAACATTATTCTTTTCTGCTCGAGTGCTCTCGACTTTCTTCAACTTCTCTCTTCGCTCTTGTTTCACCTCATCCTCTTTTCTTCCGTCTCGTTCCTAAGATCTTGGGACGAGATCTCTTGTTAGTAGAGGAGAGTTGTAATGCCCCGGATTCGATGCGCCAGGTGTCTCCCAGTTATTCGCCATTGTTGCCATGTCATTTGCTTGCGTGTCCCACTTTGCCATGTCATCATCTGTACTGCATCATCATGTTTTTCGAAACATGCATCCGGTTCTTTTCACCGTTGTCCGTTTTGTGATCCGACACTCCCACACGCACCCGTTGCACCTCTCACACCTTGTTTCGTGAGTGGCATTAAAATGTTCTCGGAATGGAATGAAACATGGCGTGCTGTGTTGTTTTAGAGCAGGTAGACCGCCTGTCAATTTTCGTTTCATTTAGAGGTCGTTTGACGCCCCAATGGTTAACCACGTAACCCGAAACCCCTCTCTCTTTGCAGCTCAGCACTTCTCCACCACAGCCTATGAGCCCATCCAAACCCTCTCCATTCTCTCGGTCGTTCGATCACGATCGCGTGGCCGAAAACCGCACCTCATTTGGACATTCCTAGCTCCTTTTACCTATTTAATCACCCTCTCCCGCGAAATTCGCGGTACAAACCCTAGCCCCGCTCCTCCGCGCCGCCGGACATGTCCATCCCGTGCTGGACATGTCCATCGGCCACCTCGCCCAGGCCAATCCAGTGCTGCCACATCACCCCGCCACCGCTCTCCTCCAACCGACGCGCGCCACCTCACCCCGCCGGCTCCCCTCCACCGCACCATGCCCGCGGGGCCCGGATCGGGCCCGCGGGGCCCATCCCGCCGCCGCCGCCCGCCCGCGGCACGCGTTGCCCCACCGCCCGTTCGCCGACGCCGCCTCGCCGCTAGCACTGCCCGCCGGCGTCGCCCCACACCACCAGATCTGCGCTGCCGCTGCCCGTTTGCGCAGCCCCGCTCGCCCCGCTCCACCACCGCATCGTGCCGCCACAACCCGCCGGTGTCCGCGCCCCCACCGGCCTCCTCTTCGTCCCGCTCGTCGGATCCGGCCTCCGGCGCTGTCCCCGAGCCTCCCCAACGTCCCCGCATCTCGTCGGAGTCGCCTTCGACCTCGCCGGAGCCGGGGTGGACGAGATCCACCAAGCCCATGAACCAAACAGCGCCCCGATCCCGGATCTCCTCGTCCCTCTTCTCTCCGTCCCATTTTCGCGAGGAAGAATTTCCACGAAGTCCCTAAATAGTTGCATTCTGGTGCATACTTTGACTTGCCATAACTTAATGTGTGTTTCTCCGTTTGCTGTGTGCAATATGTCAAAATATTTATTGCGATATGCTCTTCATTTTGTACCATTGGTTCATGTTCGTTTGAGTCCATATTGATGCCCTAATCATCGTTGCAAGAGTGCTATATGATGTTAACTGATGAAACTGTTATAACTAGATGATTTGTCATTTTTGTTGCATTTTGTGTGTGCATCCTTTGAGCATGACGTCTACATGTTTTAGAAGCATATTCATGCTATCTTTACAGTGGTGCCATCTATGTATTTTGTTATGACTTGGGTGAGTGCATCAAGCTCGCGAAGTGGGCTACTTGCTGTTAATGTTCTGTCAATGCTGAAACTGTTATATCATGTTGCTTTCTTTGCTTAATGCTACCAATTAATCCATGCATATTGTGGAGATGTTCACTAAGGATGTTTTGTTAAATATGTTTTTCTCTATCAATAAATGCCCATGTTTGCATTTATGGAGTGCTCTAGCATGTCTTAATCTTGCTCTACTTTTGCTGTAAAATGTTCCTGGTAGATTGTTTACATGTTAATCAATTTTCAATGGTTGTTAGTGATGCAAGCATGCTATGAACTTGATCTTGCCATGGTTAGCTTCATGAACATGCCATCTTGCTGTAGGTATGCTTGTCTTGTCATGCGATGCTTTGTGATGAGTGATTTGAGCTCGCAAAGATGCCTTCATAATTCTGTTTATGCCATGCTCAGTTTTTCTGCAAAGTCTGAATCTGTTTATGAACTTGCTATGTTTACATGGGTGCCATCATATCTTCTGTGCCTTTTTGGCTCGTGATCAGTAAGGGACTTGTGTTCTATGCAATTAGTATATTCATTCCATGCCTTTGTTTGATATAATCTGTTCATGTAGCATGTTGTTTCATAGCTCTAAACATTGCAACCTGATGTTATTTCTTCCATGTCTAGTGAAATGCTGCTAAGTCTGTGAAACTATTATTATTTGCAATCTTGCCATGTCCTTTTGAGCATGTTCTAGTGATTTCTAGAGATAGCTCAGTGTTCATGTTTTGTTATTATTTACGTGTAAATTATGCCCATGCCTTTTGTTTTCATGTTGTGCTGCTGAAGCATGTTCTTTTCCCCGTTGTCCGTTTCGTGATCCAACACTCCCACACGCACCCGTTGCACCTCTCACACCTCGTTTCGTGAGTGGCATTAAAATGTTCTCGGAATGGAATGAAACTTGGCGTGCGGTGTTATTTTAGAGTAGGTAGACCGCCTGTAAATTTTCGTTTCATTTAGAGGTCGTTTGACGCCCCAACGGTTAACCGCGTAGCCCGAAACCCCTCTCTCTTTGCAGCCTAGCACCTCTCCACCACAGCCCATGAGCCCATCCAAACCCTCTCCATTCTCTCGATCGTTCGATCACGATCGCGTAGCCGAAAGCCGCACCTCATTTGGACACTCCTAGCTCCCTCTACGTATTTAAGCACCCTCTCCCCCGAAATTTGCGGTGCAAACCCTAGCCCCGCTCCTCCGCGCCGCCGGACATGTCCATCCCGCGCTGGACATGTCCACCGGCCACCTCGCTCAGGCCAATCCAGTGCTGCCATGTCACCCCGCTACCGCTCTCCTCCAACTGGCACGCGCCTCCTCACCCCGCCGGCATCGCCCCACACCACCAGATCTGCGATGCCGCTGCCCGTTTGAGACGCCCCGCTCGCCCCGCTCCACCACCGCGTCGCGCCGTCGCAACCCGCCGGTGTCCCCGCCGCGCATCGCGGCGCCCCACCGCCCGTCGACCTCGCCGGCAACCAGCGCGCCCCCGCCGTCCTCCTCTTTGTCCCGCTTGTCGGATCCGGCCTCCGGCGTTGTCCCCGAGCCTCCCCGACGTCCCCGCACCTCGCCGGAGTCGCCATCGACCTCGCCGGAGCCAGGGTGGACGAGATCCACTAAGTCCATGAACCAAACAGCGCCCCGATCCCGGATCTCCTCGTCCCTCTTCTCTCCGTCCCGTTTTCGCGAGGTAGAATTTCCACGAAGTCCCTAAATAGTTGCATTCTGGTGCATACTTTGACCTGCCATAACTTAATGTGTGTTTCTCCGTTTGCTGTGTGCAATATGTCAAAATATTTATTCTGATATGCTCTTCATTTTGTACCATTGGTTCATGTTCATTTAAGTCCATATTGATACCTTAATCATTGTTGCAAGAGTGCTATATGATGTTAATTGATGAAACTGTTATAACTAGATGATTGTCATTTTTGTTGCATTTTGTGCGTGCATCCTTTGAGCATGACGTCTACATGTTTTAGAAGCATATTCATGCTATCTTTACAGTGGTGCCATCTATGTATTTTGTTATGACTTGTGGTGAATGCATCAAGCTCGCGAAGTGGGCTACTTGCTGTTAATGTTCTGTCAATGCTGAAACTGTTATATCATGTTGCTTTCTTTGCTTGATGCTACCAATTAATCCATGTATATTCTGGAGATGTTCACCAAGGATGTTTTGTTAAATATGTTATTCTCTATCCATAAATGCCCCTGTTTGCATTTATGGAGTGCTCTAGCATGTCTTAATCTTGCTCTAGTTTTGCTATAAAATGTTCCTCGCAGATTGTTTACATGTTAATCAATTTTCCATGTTTGTTAGTGATGCAAGCATGCTATGAACTTGATCTTGCCATGGTTAGCTTCATGAACATGTCATCTTGCTGTAGGTATGCTTGTCTTGTCATGCGATGCTTTGTGATGAGTGATTTGAGCTCGCAAACATGCCTTCATAATTCTGTTTATGCCATACTCAGTTTTTCTGCAGTCTGAATCTGTTTATGAACTTGCTATGTTTACATGGGTGCCATCATATCTTCTGTGCCCTTTTGGCTCGTGATCAGTAAGGGACTTGTGTTCTATGCAATTAGTATATTCATTCCATGCCTTTCTTTGATATAACCTGTTCATGTACCATGTTGTTTCATAGCTCTAAACATTGCAACCTGATGTTATTTCTGCCATGTCTAGTGAAATCCTAGTAAGTCTGATAAACTGTTATTATTTGCAATCTTGCCATGTCCTTTTGAGCATGTTCTAGTGATTTCTAGAGATAGCTCAGTGTTCATGTTTTGTTATCATTTACGTGTAAATTATGCCCATGCCTTTTGTTTTCATGTTGTGCTGCTGAAGCATGTTCTTTTCCCCGTTTTCCGTTTCGTGATCCGACACTCCCACACGCACCCATTGCACCTCTCACACCTCGTTTCGTGAGTGGCATTAAAATGTTCTCGGAATGAAATGAAACTTGGTGTGCGGTGTTGTTTTAAAGTAGGTAGACCGCCTGTCAATTTTCGTTTCATTTAGAGGTCGTTTGACGCCCCAACGGTTAACCGCGTAGCCCGAAACCCCTCTCTCTTTGCAGCCCAGCACCTCTCCACCAAAGCCCATGATCCCATCCAAACCCTCTCCATTCTCTCGATCGTTCCATCATGATCGCGTGGCCGAAAACCACACCTAATTTGGACACTCCTAGCTCCCTCTACCTATTTAAGCACCCTCTCCCCCGAAATTCGCGGTGCAAACCCTAGCCCCGCTCCTCCTCGCCGCCGGACATGTCCATCCCGCGCTGGACATGTCCACCGGCCACCTCGCTCAGGCCAATCCAGTGCTACCACGTCACCCCGCCACCGCTCTCCTCCAACCGACGCGCGCCACCTCACCCCGCCGGCTCCCCTCCACCGCACCAGGCCCGCGAGGCCCAGATCGGGCCCGTGGGGCCGATCCCGCCGCTGTCGCCCGCCCGCGACTCGCGCCGCCCCGTCGCTCGTTCGCCGACGCCGCCTCGCGGCTGGCACCGCCCGTCGGTGTCGCCCCACACCACCAGATCTGCGCTGCCGCTGCCCGTTTGCGCCGTCCCGCTCGCCCCGCTCTACCACCGCGTCGCGCCGCCGCACCCCGCCGGTGTCCGCGCCACGCATCGCTGCGCCATGCCGCCCGTCGACCTTGCCGGCGACCAGCGCGACCCCGCCGGCCTCCTCTTCGTCCCGCTCGTCGGATCCGGCCTCCTCTTCGTTAGCTTCATGAACATGCCATCTTGCTGTAGGTATGCCTGTCTTGTCATGCGATGCTTTGTGATGAGAGATTTGAGTTCGCAAAGATGCCTTCATAATTCTGTTTATGTCATGCTCAGTTTTTCTGCAAAGTCTGAATATGTTTATGAACTTGCTATGTTTACATGGGTGCCATCATATCTTTTGTGCCTTTTTGGCTCGTGATCAGTAAGGGACTTGTGTTCTATGCAATTAGTATATTCATTCCATGCCTTTGTTTGATATAATCTGTTCATGTAGCATGTTGTTCCATAGCTCTAAACATTGCAACCTGATGTTATTTCTGCCATGTCTAGTGAAATCCTGCTAAGTCTGTGAAACTGTTATTATTTGCAATCTTGCCATGTCCTTTTGAGCATGTTCTAGTGATTTCTGGAGATAGCTCAGTGTTCATGTTTTGTTATTATTGACCTGTAAATTATGCCCATGCCTTTTGTTTTCATGTTGTGCTGCTGAAGCATGCTCTTTTCCCCGTTGTTCGTTTCGTGATCCGACACTCCCACACGCACCCGTTGCACCTCTCACACCTCGTTTCATGAGTGGCATTAAAATGTTCTCGGAATGGAATGAAACTTGGCGTGCGGCGTTGTTTTAGAGTAGGTAGACCGCCTGTCAATTTTCGTTTCATTTAGAGGTCGTTTGACGCCCCAACGGTTAACCGCGTAGCCCGAAACCCCTCTCTCTTTGCAGCCCAGCACCTCTCCACCACAGCCCATGAGCCCATCCAAACCCTCTCCATTCTCTCGATCGTTCGATCATGATCGCGTGGCCGAAAACCGCACTTCATTTGGACACTCCTAGCTCCATCTACCTATTTAAGCACCCTCTCCCCCGAAATTCACGGTGCAAACCCTAGCCCCGCTCCTCCGCGCCGTCGGACAAGTCCATCCCGCGCTGGACATGTCCACCGGCCACCTCGCGGAGGCCAATCCAGTGCTACCACGTCACCCCGCCACCGCTCTCCCCCAACCGGCGCGCGCCACCTCACCCCGCCGGCTCCCCTCCACTGCACCAGGCCCGCGGGGCCCATCCCGCCGCCGCCGCCCGCCCGAGACTCGCGCCGCCCCACCGCTCGTTCGCCGACGCCGCCTCGCCGCTGGCACCGCCCGCCGGCGTCGCCCCACACCACCAGATCTGCGCTGCCGCTGCCCGTTTGCGCCGCCCCGCTCGACCCGCTCCACCACCGCGTCGCGCCGCTGCAACGCGCCGGTGTCCGCGCCGCGCATCGCTGCGCCCCACCGCCCGTCGACCTCGCCCGCGACCAGCGCTACCCCGCCGGCCTCCTCTTCATCCCGCTTGTCGGATCCGGCCTCCGGCGCCGTCCCCGAGCCTCCCCGACGTCCCCGCACCTCGCCGGAGTCGCCTTCGACCTCGCCGGAGCCGTGGTGGACGAGATCCACCAAGTCGATGAACCAAACAGCGCCTCGATCCCGGATCTCCTCGTCCCTTTTCTCTCCGTCCGTTTTCGCGAGGTAGAATTTCCACGATGTCCCTAAATAGTTGCATTCTGGTGCATACTTTGACCTGCCATAACTTAATGTGTGTTTCTCCGTTTACTGCGTGCAATACGTCAAAATATTTATTGTGATATGCTCTTCATTTTGTACCATTGGTTCAGGTTCATTTGAGTCCATATTGATGCCCTAATCATCGTTGCAAGAGTGCTATATGATGTTAACTGATGAAACTATTATAACTAGATGATTTGTCATTTTTTTTGCATTTTGTGTGTGCATCCTTTGAGCATGACGTCTACATGTTTTAGAAGCATATTCATGCTATCTTTACAGTGGTGCCATCTATGTATTTTGTTATGACTTGTGGTGAGTGCATCAAGCTCGCGAAGTGGGCTACTTGCTGTTAATGTTCTGTCAATGCTGAAACTGTTATATCATGTTGCTTTTTTTGCTTGATGCTACCAATTAATCCATGCATATTCTGGAGATGTTCACTAAGGATGTTTTGTTAAATATTTTATTCTCTATCCATAAATGCCCCTGTTTGCATCTATGGAGTGCTCTAGCATGTCTTAATCTTGCTCTACTTTTGCTATAAATGTTCCTGGCAGATTATTTACATGTTAATCAATTTTCCATGGTTGTTAGTGATGCAAGCATCCTATGAACTTGATCTTGCCATGGTTAGCTTCATGAACATGCCATCTTGTTGTAGGTATGCTTGTCTTGTCATGCGATGCTTTGTGATGAGTGATTTGAGCTCGCAAAGATGCCTTCATAATTCTGTTTATGCCATGCTCAGTTTTTCTGCCAAGTCTGAATCTGTTTATGAACTTGCTATGTTTACATGGCTGCCATCATATCTTTTGTGCCTTTTTGGCTCGTGATCAGTAAGGGACTTGTGTTCTATGCAATTAGTATATTCATTCCATGCCTTTGTTTGATATAATCTGTTCATGTAGCATGTTGTTCCATAGCTCTAAACATTGCAACCTGATGTTATTTCTGCCATGTCTAGTGAAATCCTGCTAAGTCTGTGAAACTGTTGTTATTTGCAATCTTGCCATGTCCTTTTGAGCATGTTCTAGTGATTTCTGGAGATAACTCAGTGTTCATGTTTGGTCATTATTAAACTGTAAATTATGCCCATGCCTTTTATTTTCATGTTGTGCTGCTGAAGCATGTTCTTTTCCCCGTTGTCCGTTTCGTGATCCGACACTCCCACACGCACCCGTTGCACCTCTCACACCTCGTTTCGTGAGTGGCATTAAAATGTTCTCGGAATGGAATGAAACTTGGGGTGCGGTGTTGTTTTAGAGTAGGTAGATCGCCTGTCAATTTTCGTTTCATTTAGAGGTCGTTTGACGCCCGAACGGTTAACCGCGTAGCCCGAAACCCCTCTCTCTTTGCAGCCCAGCACCTCTCCACCACAGCCCATGAGCCCATCCAAACCCTCTCCATTTTATCGAACGATCGCGTGGCCAAAAACCGCACCTTATTTGGACACTCCTAGCTCCCTCTACCTATTTAAGCACCCTCTCCCCCGAAATTCGCGGTGCAAACCCTAGCCCCGCTCCTCCACGCCGCCGGACATGTCCATCCCGCGCTGGACATGTCCACCGACCACCTCGCTCAGGCCAATCCAGTGCTACCATGTCACCCCGCCACCGCTCTCCTCCAACCGGCGCGCGCCACCTCACCCCGCCGGCTCCCCTCCACCGCACCAGGCCCGCGGGGCCCGGATCGGGCCCGCGGGGCCCATCCCGCCGCCGCTAGCCGCCCGAGACTCGCGCCGCCCCGCCGCTCGTTCGCCGACGCCGCCTCGCCGCTGGCACCGCCCGCCGGCGTCGCCCCACACCACCAGATCCGCGCTGCCGCTGCCCGTTTGCGCCGCCCCGCTCGACTCGCTCCAGCAACGCGTCGCGCCGCCGCAACCCGCCGGTGTCCGCGCCGCGCATCGCTGCGCCCCGCCGCCCGTCGTCCTCGCCGGCGACCAGCGCTACCCCGCCGGCCTCCTCTTCGTCCCGCTTGTCGGATCCGGCCTACGGCGCCGTCCGTGAGCATCCCCGACGTCCCCGCACCTCGCCGGAGTCGCCTTCGACCTCGCCGTGCCGGGGTGGACGAGATCCACCAAGTCCATGAGCCAAACAGCGCCCCGATCCCGGATCTCCTCGTCCCTCTTCTCTCCGTCCCGTTTTCGCGAGGTAGAATTTCCACGAACTCCCTAAATAGTTGCATTCTGGTGCATGCTTTTACCTGCCATAACTTAATGTGTGTTTCTCCGTTTACTGTGTGCAATACGTCAAAATATTTATTGTGATATGCTCTTCATTTTGTACCATTGGTTCATGTTCATTTGAGTCCATATTGATGCCCTAATCATCGTTGCAAGAGTGCTATATGATGTTAACTGATGAAACTGTTATAACTAGATGATTTGTCATTTTTTTGCATTTTGTGTGTGCATCCTTTGAGCATGACGTCTACATGTTTTAGAAGCATATTCATGCTATCTTTACAGTGGTGCCATCTATGTATTTTGTTATGACTTGTGGTGAGTGCATCAAGCTCGCGAAGTGGGCTACTTGCTGTTAATGTTCTGTCAATGCTGAAACTGTTATATCATGTTGCTTTCTTTGCTTGATGCTACCAATTAATCCATGCATATTCTCGAGATGTTCATTAAGGATGTTTTGTTAAATATGTTATTCTCTATCCATAAAAGCCCCTGTTTGCATTTATGGAGTGCTCTAGCATGTCTTAATCTTGCTCTACTTTTGCTATAAATGTTCCCGGCAGATTATTTATATGTTAATCAATTTTCCATGGTTGTTAGTGATGCAAGCATGCTATGAACTTGATCTTGCCATGGTTAGCTTCATGAACATGCCATCTTGCTGTAGGTATGCTTGTCTTGTCATGCGATGCTTTGTGATGAGTGATTTGGGCTCGCAAAGATGCCTTCATAATTTTGTTTATGCCATGCTCTGTTTTTCTGCAAAGTCTGAATCTGTTTATGAACTTGCTATGTTTACATGGGTGCCATCATATCTTCTGTGCCTTTTTGGCTCGTGATCAGTAAGGGACTTGTGTTCTATGCAATTAGTATATTCATTCCATGCCTTTGTTTGATATAATATGTTCATGTAGCATGTTGTTTCATAGCTCTAAACATTGCAACGTGATGTTATTTCTGCCATGTCTAGTGAAATCCTGCTAAGTCTATGAAACTGTTATTATTTGCAATCTTGCCATGTCCTTTTGAGCATGTTCTAGTGACTTCTGGAGATAGCTCACTGTTCATGTTTTGTTATTATTTACCTGTAAATTATGCCCATGCCTTTTGTTTTCATGTTGTGCTGCTGAAGCATGTTCTTTTCCCCGTTGTCCGTTTTGTGATCCGACACTCCCACATGCACCTGTTGCACCTCTCACACCTCTTTTCGTGAGTGGCATTAAAATGTTCTCGGAATGTAATGAAACTTGGCGTGCGGTGTTGTTTTAAAGTAGGTAGACCGCCTGTCAATTTTCGTTTCATTTAGAGGTCGTTTGACGCCCCAACGGTTAACCGTGTAGCCCGAAACACCTCTCTCTTTCCAGCCCAGCACCTCTCCAGCACAGCCCATGAGCCCATCCAAACCCTCTCCATTCTCTCGATCGTTCGATCACGATCGCGTGGCCGAAAACCTCACCTAATTTGGACACTCCTAGCTCCCTCTACCTATTTAAGCACCCTCTCCCCCGAAATTCACGGTGCAAACCCTAGCCCCGCTCCTCCGCGCCGCCGGACATGTCCATCCGGCGCTGGACATGTCCACCGGCCACCTCGCTCAGGCCATTCCAGTGCTACCACGTCACCCCGCCACCGCTCTCTTCCAACGGGCGCGCGCCACCTCACCCCGCCGGCTCCCCTCCACCACACCAGGCCCGCGGGGCGCGGATCGGGCCCGCGGGGCCCATCCCGCCGCTGCCGCCCGCCCGCGACTCGCGGCGCCCCGCCGCCCGTTCGCCGACGCTGCCTCGCCGCTGGCACCGCCCGCCGCCGTCGCCCCACACCACCAGATCTGCGCTGCCGCTGCCCGTTTGCGCCGCCCCGCTCGTCCCGCTCCACCACCGCGTCGCGCCGCCGCAACCCGCCGGTGTCCGCGCCGCGCATCGCTGCGCCCCGCCGCCCGTCGACCTCGTCAGCGACCAGCGCGACCCCACCGGCCTCCTCTTCGTCCCGCTCGTCGGATCCGGCCTCCGGCGTTGTCCCCGAGCCTCCCCGACGTTTCCGCACCTCGCCGGAGTCGCCTTCGACCTTGCCGGAGCCGTGGTGGACAATATCCACCAAGTCCCTGACGAAACAGCGCCCCGATCCCGGATCTGCTCGCCCCTCTTCTCTCCGTCCCGTTTTCGCGAGGTAGAATTTCCACGAAGTCCCTAAATAGTTGCATTCTGGTGCATACTTTGACCTGCCATAACTTAATGTGTGTTTCTCCGTTTGCTGTGTGCAATATATCAAAATATTTATTGTGATATGCTCTTCATTTTGTACCATTGGTTCATGTTCATTGGAGTCCATATTGATGCCCTAATCATCGTTGCAAGAGTGCTATATGATGTTAACTGATGAAACTGTTATAACTAGATGATTTGTCATTTTTGTTGCATTTTGTGTGTGCATCCCTTGAGCATGACGTCTACATGTTTTAGAAGCATATTCATGCTATCTTTGCAGTGGTGCCATCTATGTATTTTGTTATGACTTGTGGTGAGTGCATCAAGCTCGTGAAGTGGGCTACTAGCTGTTAAAGTTCTGTCAATGCTGAAACTGTTATATCATGTTGCTTTCTTTGCTTGATGCTACCAATTAATCCATGCATATTCAGGAGATGTTCACTAAGGATGTTCTGTAAAATATGTTATTCTCTATTCATAAGTGCCCCTGTTTGCATTTATGGAGTGCTCTAGCATGTCTTAATCTTGCTCTAGTTTTGCTATAAAATGTTCCTGGCAGATTGTTTACATGTTAATCAATTTTCCATGGTTGTTAGTGATGCAAGACTGCTATGAACTTGATCTTGCCATGGTTAGCTTCATGAACATGCCATCTTGCACTAGGTATGCTTGTCTTGTCATGCGATGCTTTGTGTTGAGTGATTTGAGCTCGCAAAGATGCCTTCATAATTCTGTTTATGCCATGCTCAGTTTTTCTACAAAGTCTGAATCTGTTTATGAACTTGCTATGTTTACATGGGTTCCATCATATCTTCTGTGCCTTTTTGGCTCGTGATCAGTAAGGGACTTGTGTTCTATGCAATTAGTATATTCATTCCATGCCTTTGTTTGATATAATCTGTTCATGTAGCATGTTGTTTCATAGCTCTAAACATTGCAACCTGATGTTATTTCTGCCATGTCTAGTGAAATCCTGCTAAGTCTGTGAAACTGTTATTATTTGCAATCTTGCCATGTCCTTTTGAGCATGTTCTAGTGATTTTTGGAGATAGCTCAATGTTCAGTTTTGTTATTATTTACCTGTAAATTATGCCCATGCCTTTTGTTTTCATGTTGTGCTGCTGAAGCATGTTCTTTTCCCCGTTGTCCGTTTCGTGATCCGACACTCCCACACGCACCCGTTGCACCTCTCACACCTCGTTTCGTGATTGGCATTAAAATGTTCTCGGAATGGAATGAAACTTGGCGTGCGGTGTTGTTTTAGAGTAGGTAGACCGCCTGTCAATTTCTGTTTCATTTAGAGGTCGTTTGATGCCCCAACGTTTAACCGCGTAGCCCAAAACCCATCTCTCTTTCCAGCCCAGCACCTCTCCACCACAGCCCATGAGCCCATCCAAACCCTCTCCATTCTCTCGATCATTCGATCACGATCACGTGGCCGAAAACCGCACCTCATTTGGACACTCCTAGCTCCCTCTACCTATTTAAGCACCCTCTCCACCGAAATTTGTGGTGCAAACCCTAACCCCGCTCCTCCGCGCCGCCGGACATGTCCATCCCGCGCTGGACATGTCCACCGGCCACCTCGCTCAGGCCAATCTAGTGCTACCACGTCACCCCACCACCGCTCTTCTCCAACCGGCGCGCGCCACCTCACCCCGCCGGCTCCCCTCCACCGCACCAGGCCCGCGGGGCCCGGATCGGGCCCGCGGGGCCCATCCCGCCGCCGCCCGCCCGCGACTCGCGCCGCCCCGCCGCCCGTTCGCCGACACCGCCTCGCCACTGGCATCGCTTGCCGGCGTCGCCCCACACCACCAGATCTGCGCTGCCGCTGCCCGTTTGCGCTGTTGGAAATATGCCCTAGAGGCAATAATAAATAGGTTATTATTATATTTCCTTGTTCATGATAATCGTTTATTATCCATGCTAGAATTGTATTGATAGGAAACTCAGATACATGTGTGGATACATAGACAACACCATGTCCCTAGTAAGCCTCTAGTTGACTAGCTCGTTGATCAATAGATGGTTACGGTTTCCTGACCATGGACATTGGATGTCATTGATAATGGGATCACATCATTAGAAGAATGATGTGATGGACAAGACCCAATCCTAAGCCTAGCACAAGATCGTGTAGTTCGTATGCTAAAGCTTTTCTAATGTCAAGTATCATTTCCTTAGACCATGAGATTGTGCAACTCCCGGATACCGTAGGAATGCTTTGGGTGTGCCAAACGTCACAAGTAACTGTGTGGCTATAAAGGTACACTACAGGTATCTCCGAAAGTGTCTGTTGGGTTGGCACGAATCGAGACTGGGATTTGTCACTCTGTGTGGCGGAGAGGTATCTCTGGGCCCACTCGGTAGGACATCGTCATAATGTGCACAATGTGTTCAAGGAGTTGATCACGGGATGATGTGTTACAGAACGAGTAAAGAGACTTGCCGGTAACGAGATTGAACAAGGTATCGGAATACCGTCGACCGAATCTCGGGCAAGTGCAATACCGCTGGACAAAGGGAATTGTATACGGGATTGATCGAATCCTCGACATCGTGGTTCATCCGATGAGATCATCGTGGAACATGTGGGAACCAACATGGGTATCCAGATCCCGCTGTTGGTTATTGACCAGAGAACGTCTCGGTCATGTCTGTATGCTTCCCGAACCCGTAGGGTCTACACACTTAAGGTTCGATGACGCTAGGGTTATAAAGGAAGTTTGTATGTGGTTACCGAATGTTGTTCGGAGTCCCGGATGAGATCCCGGACGTCACGAGGAGTTCCGGAATGGTCCGGAGGTAAAGATTTATATATGGGAAGTCACCATACGGTCACCGGAAGAGTTCGGGGGATACCGGCATTGTACCGGGACCACCGAAGGGGTTCCGGGGGTCCACCGGGAGGGTCCACCTGCCCCGGAGGGCCCTATGGGCTGTATGTGGAGAGGGACCAGCCCCTTAGTGGGCTGGGCGCCTCCCCCTTTAGGGCCCATGCCCCTAAGGGTTTGGGGGAACCCTAAAAGGGGCGCCCCCCTTGCCTTGGGGGGCAAGGCACCCCCTCCTGGCCGCCGCCCCCTCCTCAGATGGGATCTGAGGGGGCCGACCCCCCTCTCCCTTGCCCCTATATATATGTGGGGGGTGGGAGGGCAGCCGTACCAATGTGTTGGCGCAGCCCTTCCCCTCTCCCAAGTCCTTCTCTTCTCCCGCGGTGCTTGGCGAAGCCCTGCAGGATAGCCACGCTCCTCCACCACCACCACACCGTTGTGCTGCTGCTGGATGGAGTCTTCCTCAACCTCTCCCTCTCTCCTTGCTGGATCAAGGCATGGGAGACGTCACTGGGTTGTACGTGTGTTGAACGCGGAGGTGCCGTCCGTTCGGCACTTGGTCATCGGTGATTTGGATCACGACGAGTACGACTCCATCAACCCCGTTCACTTGAACGCTTCCGCTTAGCGATCTACAAGGGTATGTAGATGCACTCTCCTTCCCCTCATTGCTGGTTTCTCCATAGATAGATCTTGGTGATATGTAGGAAAATTTTGAATTTCTGCTACGTTCCCCAACAGTGGCATCATGAGCTAGGTCTATTGCGTAGATTCTTTGCACGAGTAGAACACAAAGTAGTTGTGGGCGTTGATTTTGTTCAATATGCTTACCGTTACTAGTCCAATCTTGTTTTGACGGCATTGTGGGATGAAGCGGCCCGGACCAACCTTACACGTACGCTTACGTGAGACCGGTTCCACCGACTGACATGCACTAGTTGCATAAGGTGGCTGGCGGGTGTCTGTCTCTCCCACTTTAGTCAGAACGGATTCGATGAAAAGGGTCCTTATGAAGGGTAAATAGCAATTGGCATATCACGTTGTGGTTTTGCGTAGGTAAGAAACGTTCTTGCTAGAAACCCATAGCAGCCACGTAAAACATGCAAACAACAATTAGAGGACGTCTAACTTGTTTTTGCAGGGTATGCTATGTGATGTGATATGGCCTAGAAGAATGTGATGAATGATATGTGATGTATGAGCTTGATCATGTTCTTGTAATAGGAATCACGACTTGCATGTCGATGAGTATGACAACCGGCAGGAGCCACAGGAGTTGTCTTAATTTATTTATGACCTGCGTGTCAACATAAACGTCATGTAATTACTTTACTTTATTGCTAACCGTTAGCTGTAGTAGTAGAAGTAATAGTTGGCGAGACAACTTCATGAAGACACGATGATGGAGATCATGATGATGGAGATCATGGTGTCATGCCGGTGACGATGATGATCATGGAGCCCCGAAGATGGAGATCAAAAGGAGCAAAGTGATGATGGCCATATCATGTCACTATTTGATTGCATGTGATGTTTATCATGTTTTTACATCTTATTTGCTTAGAACGACGGTAGTAAATAAGATGATCCCTCATTAAAATTTCAAGAGAGTGTTCCCCCTAACTGTGCACCGTTGCGAAAGTTCGTCGTTTCGAAGCACCACGTGATGATCGGGTGTGATAGATTCTTACGTTCACATATAACGGGTGTAAGCCAGATTTACACACGCGAAACACTTAGGTTGACTTGACGAGCGTAGCATGTACAGACATGGCCTCGGAACACAAGAGACCGAAAGGTCGAGCATGAGTCGTATGGTAGATACGATCAACATGAAGATGTTCACCGATGATGACTAGTCCGTCTCCTGTGATGATCGGACACGGCCTGGTTGACTTGGATCATGTAATCACTTAGATGACTAGAGGGATGTCTATCTGAGTGGGAGTTCATAAGATGAACTTAATTATCCTGAACATAGTCAAAAGATCTTTGCAAATTATGTCATAGCTTACGCTTTAGTTCTACTGTGTTAGATACGTTCCTAGAGAAAATATAATTGAAAGTTGATAGTAGCAATTATGCGGACAGTAGAAGGCTTATGTCGCTAATGCAACGCTCGGTGTGCTGGACCTCGAACATGATCTGTGGATGTTGCGAACATCGGACATACACGTTTTGATGACTACATGATAGTTCGGTAATGTTAAAGGTTTAGAATTAAGGCACCGAAGACATTTTTGAAATGTCGCGGAACATATGAGATGTTTCGAGGGCTGAAATTGGGATTTTTGGCTCGTGCCCATGTCAAGAGGTATAAGACCTCCGACGATTTTCTTAGCCTGCAGACTAAGGTAGAAAAGCTCAATCGTTGAGCTTGTGCTCAGATTTTCTGAGTACAACGATCACTTGAATCGAGTGGGAGTTGATCTTCCAGGTAAGATAGTGATGTTTTTCCAAAGTCATTGCCACCAAGCTGCTAGAGCTTCGTGATGAACTATAACATATCAGGGATAGATTTGATGATCCTTGAAATATCCGCGATGTTTGACACCGCGAAAGTAGAAATCAAGAAGGAGCATCAATTGTTGATGGTTAGTGAAACCACTAGTTTCAAGAAGGGCAAGGGCAAGAAGGGATATTCATGAAACGGGAAATCAGCTGCTGCTCTAGTGGAGAAACCCAAGGTTGAACCCAAACCCGAGACTGAGTGCTTCTGTAATAAGGGGAACAACCACTGGAGCAGAATTACCCTAGATACTTGGTAGATGAGAAGGCTGTCGATAGAAGTATATTGGATACACATTATGTGAATGTGTATTTTACTAGTACTCCTAGTAGCATCAGGGTATTAGATACCGGTTCGGTTGCTAAGTGTTAGTAACTCGAAATAAAAGCTACGGAATAAACGGAGACTAGCTAAAGGTGAGCTGATGATATGTGTTGGAAGTGTTTCCAAGGTTGATATGATCAAGCATCGCTCGCTCCCTCTACCATCGAGATTGGTGTTAAACCTAAATAATTGTTATTTGGTGTTTGCGTTGAGCATAGACATGATTGGATTATGTCTATCGCAATACGGTTGTTCATTTAAAGAGAATAATAGTTACTCTATTTATTTGAATAATACCTTCAATGGTCTTGCACCTAAAATGAATGGTTTATTGAATCTCGATCATAGTGATACACATGTTCATGCCAAAAGATATAAGATAGTAACGATAGTACCACCTACTTGTGGCACTACCGTGTAAGTCATATTGGTATAAAACGCATGAAGAAGCTCCATGTTGATGGATCTTTGGACTCACTCATTTTTGAAAAGGATTGAGTAATGTGAACCATGTCTATTGGTATATAAGCATGAAGAAACTCCATGCAGATGGACCGTTTGGACTCACTTGATTTTGAATCGCTTGAGACATGCAAATCATACCACATGGCCAAGATGACTGAAAGCTTCAGTTTCAGTAAAATGGAACAAGAAAGCAACTTGTTGGAAGTAACACATTTTGATGTGTACAGCCCAATGAGTGCTGAGGCACGCAGTGGATATCGTTATGCTCTTACTTCACAGATGATTTGAGTAGATACTGAGCATATTTACTTGATGAAACACAAGTCTGAATTATTGAATGGTTCAAGTAATTTCAGAATGAAGTTGAATATCATCGTGACAAGAGGATAAAATATCTATGATATGATCATAGAGATGAATATCTGAGTTGCGAGTTTGGTACACAATTGAGACATTGTGGAAATTGTTTCACGACTAGTACCGCCTGGAACACCATAGTGTGATGGTGTGTCCGAACATCATAACTGCACCCTATTGGATATGATGCATACCATGATGTCTCTTATTGAATTACCACTATCGTTCATGGGTTAGGCATTAGAGACAACCGCACTCACTTTAAATTGGGCACCACGTAATTCCGATAAGATGACACCGTTTGAACTATGGTTTAGAGAAACCTAAGCTGTCATTTCTTAAAAGTTTGGGGCTACGACGCTTATGTGAAAAGTTTCAGGCTGATAAGCTCAAACCCAAAGCGGATAAATGCATCTTCATAGGACACCCAAAACAGTTGGGTATACCTCCTGTCTCAGATCCGAAAGCAATAGGGATTGTTTCTCAAATCGGGTCCTTTCTCGAGGAAAAGTTTCTCTCGAAAGAATTGAGTGGGAACATGGTGGAGACTTGATGAGGTTATTGAACCGTCACTTCAACTAGTGTGTAGAAGGGCATAGGAGTTGTTCCTATGGCACCTACACCAATTGAAGTGGAAGCTTATGATAGTGATCATGAGACTTCAGATCAAGTTACTCCCAGACCTCGTAGGACGACAAGGATGCGTACTACTTCAGAGTGGTACGTAATCCTGTCTTGGAAGTCATGTTGCAAGACAATAATGAACCTACGAGCTATGGAGAAGCGATGGTGGGCCCGAATTCCGATGAATGGCTCGAGGCCATAAAATCCGAGAGAGGATCCATGTATGAAAACAAAGTGTAGACTTTGGCAGAACGGCTCGATGGTCGTGAGGCTGTTGAGTACAGATGGATTTTAAAAGGAAGACGGACAATGATGGTAAATGTCACCATTAAGAAAGCTCGACTTGTCGTTAAGATGTTTCCCGACAAGTTCAAGGAGTTGACTACGATGAGACTTTCTCACTCGTAGCGATGCTAAGAGTCTGTTGGAATTAGCAGGTACTGCATTATTTATGAAATCTTGCAGATAGGATGTCAAAAAATATTGTTTCCTTGTTCTTGAGGAAAGGTTGTATGTGATACAACCAAAAGATTTTGTCGATCCTGAAAGATGCTAACAAGTATGCAAAGCCCCAGCAATCCTTCTAAGGACTAGAGTAAGCATCTCGGAGTTGGAATGTACGCTTTTATGAGATGATCAAAGATTTTGGGTTTATACAAAGTTTATGAGAAACTTGTATTTCCAAAGAAGTGAGTGGGAGCACTATAGAATTTCTGATGAGTATATGTTGTTGACATATTGTTGATCAGAAATGATGTAGAATTTCTGGAAAGCATATAGGGTTATTTGAAAAGTGTTTTTCAATGGAAAACCTGGATTAAGCTACTTAAACATTGAGCATCAAGATCTATAAGGATAGATCAAAACGCTTAATGGTACTTTTCAAATGAGCACATACCTTAACATGATCTTGAAGGTGTTCAAGATGGATCAGTCAAAGAAGGAGTTCTTTCCTGAATTGTAAGGTATGAAGTTAAGACTTAAAGCTCGACCACGACAGAAGAAAGAGGAAGGATGAAGGTCGTCCCCTATGCTTTTGTCATAGGCTCTATACAGTATGCCATGCTGAGTACCGCACCTGATGTGTGCCTTGCTACATGTCTGGCAAGAGGGTACAAAGGTGATCTAGGAGTAGGTCACCAGATAGCGGTCAAAATTATCCTTAGAGGAATAAGGATATGTTTCTCAGTTATGGAGGTGATAAAGAGTTCGACGTAAAGAGTTACATCGATGCAAGCTTAACACCTATCCGGATAGCTCTGAGTAGAATAAACCGGATTCGTATAGTAGAACAGTTGTTTGAAATATAGCATAGTAGCGACATCTACAAGATGACATAGAGATTTGCAAAGTACATACGGATCTGAATTTTGCAGACCCGTTGACTAAAACCTCTCTCACAGACATAACATGATCAAAACAAGAACTCATTGAGTGTTAATCACATAGTGATGTGAACTAGATTATTGACTCTAGTAAACTCTTGGATGTTGGTCACATGGCGATGTGACCTGTGAATGTTAATCACATGGCGATGTGAACTAGATTATTGACTCTAGTGCAAGTGGGAGACTGTTGGAAATATGCCCTAGATGCAATAATAAATAGGTTATTATTATATTTCCTTGTTCATGATAATCGTTTATTATCCATGCTAGAATTGTATTGATAGGAAACTCAGATACATGTGTGGATACATAGACAACACCATGTCCCTAGTAAGCCTCTAGTTGACTAGCTCGTTGATCAATAGATGGTTACGGTTTCCTGACCGTGGACATTGGATGTCATTGATAACGGGATCACATCATTAGAAGAATGATGTGATGGACAAGACCCAATCCTAAGCCTAGCACAAGATCGTGTAGTTCGTATGCTAAAGCTTTTCTAATGTCAAGTATCATTTCCTTAGACCATGAGATTGTGCAACTCCCGGATACCGTAGGAATGCTTTGGGTGTGCCAAACGTCACAACGTAACTGGGTGGCTATAAAGGTACACTACAAGTATCTCCGGAAGTGTCTGTTGGGTTGGCACGAATCGAGACTGGGATTTGTCACTCCGTGTGACGGAGAGGTATCTCTGGGCCCACTCGGTAGGACATCGTCATAATGTGCACAATGTGTTCAAGGAGTTGATCACGGGATGATGTGTTACATAACGAGTAAAGAGACTTGCCGGTAACGAGATTGAACAAGGTATTGGAATACCGTCGATCGAATCTCGGGCAAGTGCAATACCGCTGGACAAAGGGAATTGTATACGGGATTGATCGAATCCTCGACATCGTGGTTCATCTGATGAGATCATCGTGGAACATGTGGGAACCAACATGGGTATCCAGATCCCGCTGTTGGTTATTGACCGGAGAACGTCTCGGTCATGTCTGCATGCTTCCCGAACCCGTAGGGTCTACACACTTAAGGTTCGATGACGCTAGGGTTATAAAGGAAGTTTGTATGTGGTTACCGAATGTTGTTCGGAGTCCCAGATGAGATCCCGGACGTCACGAGGAGTTCCGGAATGGTCCGGAGGTAAAGATTTATATATGGGAAGTCATCATACGGTCACCGGAAGAGTTCGGGGGATACCGGCATTGTACCGGGACCACCGAAGGGGTTCCGGGGGTCCACCGGGAGGGTCCACCTGCCCCGGAGGGCCCTATGGGCTGTATGTGGAGAGGGACAAGCCCCTTAGTGGGCTGGGCGCCTCCCCCTTTAGGGCCCATGCGCCTAAGGGTTTGGGGGAACCCTAAAGGGGGCGTCCCCCTTGCCTTGGGGGGCAAGGCACCCCCTCCTGGCCACCGCCCCCTCCTTAGATGGGATCTGAGGGGGCCGGCCCCCCTCTCCCTTTCCCCTATATATATGTGGGGGGTGGGAGGGCAGCCGTACCAATATGCTGGCGCAGCCCTTCCCCTCTCCCAAGTCCTTCTCCTCTCCCGCGGTGCTTGGCGAAGCCCTACAGGATAGCCACGCTCCTCCACCACCACCACGCCGTTGTGCTGCTGCTGGATGGAGTCTTCCTCAACCTCTCCCTCTCTCCTTGCTGGATCAAGGCATGGGAGACGTCACCGGGCTGTACGTGTGTTGAACGCAGAGGTGCCGTCCGTTCGGCACTTGGTCATCGGTGATTTGGATCACGACGAGTACGACTCCATCAACCCCGTTCACTTGAACGCTTCCGCTTAGCGATCTACAAGGGTATGTAGATGCACTCTCCTTCCCCTCGTTGCTGGTTTCTCCATAGATAGATCTTGGTGATACGTAGGAAAATTTTGAAATTCTGCTACGTTCCCCAACATGCGCCGCCCCGCTCGCCCCGCTCCACCACCGCGTCGCGCCGCGCAACCCGCCGGTGTCCGCGCCGCGCATCGCTGCGCCCCGCCGCCCATCGACCTCGCCGGCGACCAGCGCGACCCCGCCAGCCTCCTCTTCGTCCCGCTCGTCGGATCCGGCCTCCGGCGCTGTCCCCGAGCCTCCCCGACGTCCTCGCACCTCGCCGGAGTCGCCTTCGACCACGCTGGAGCCGGGGTGGACGAGATCCACCAAGTCCATGAACCAAACAGCGCCCCGATCCCGGATCTGCTCGCCCCTCTTCTCTCCGTCCCGTTTTCGCGAGGTAGAATTTCCACGAAGTCCCTGAATAGTTACATTATGGTGCATACTTTGACCTGCCATAACTTAATGTGTGTTTCTCTGTTTGCTGTGTGCAATATGTCAAAATATTTATTGTGATATGCTCTTCATTTTGTACCATTGGTCCATGTTCATTTGAGTCCATATTGATGCCCTAATCATCGTTGCAAGAGTGCTATATGATGTTAACTGATGAAAATGTTATAACTAGATGATTTGTCATTTTTGTTGCATTTTGTGTGTGAATCCTTTGAGCATGACGTCTACATGTTTTAGAAGCATATTCATGCTATCTTTACAGTGGTGCCATCTATGTATTTTGTTATGACTTGTGGTGAGTGCATCAAGCTCGTGAAGTGGGCTACTTGCTGTTAAAGTTCTGTCAATGCTGAAACTGTTATATCATGTTGCTTTCTTTGCTTGATGCTACCAATTAATCCATGCATATTCAGGAGATGTTCACTAAGGATGTTCTGTTAAATATGTTATTCTCTATCCATAAATGCCCTTGTTTGCATTTATGGAGTGCTCTAGCATGTCTTAATCTTGCTCTAGTTTTGCTATAAAATGTTCCTGGCAGATTGTTTACATGTTAATCAATTTTCCATGGTTGTTAGTGATGCAAGCATGCTATGAACTTGATCTTGCCATGGTTAGCTTCATGACATGCCATCTTGCACTAGGTATGCTTGTCTTGTCATGCGATGCTTTGTGTTGAGTGATTTGAGCTCGCAAAGATGCCTTCATAATTCTGTTTATGCCATGCTCAGTTTTTCTGCAAAGTCTGAATCTGTTTATGAACTTGCTATGTTTACATGGGTGCCATCATATCTTCTGTGCCTTTTTGGCTCGTGATCAGTAAGGGACTTGTGTTCTATGCAATTAGTATATTCATTCCATGCCTTTGTTTGATATAATCTGTTCATGTAGCATGTTGTTTCATAGCTCTAAACATTGCAAAGTGATGTTATTTCTGCCATGTCTAGTGAAATCCTGCTAAGTCTGTGAAACTGTTATTATTTACAATCTTGCCATGTCCTTTTGAGCATGTTCTAGTGATTTTTGGAGATAGCTCAGTGTTCATGTTTTGTTATTGTTTACCTGTAAATTATGCCCATGCCTTTTGTTTTCATGTTTTGCTGCTGAAGCATGTTCTTTTCCCCGTTGTTCGTTTCGTGATCCGACACTCCCACACGCACCCGTTGCACCTCTCACACCTCGTTTCGTGATTGGCATTAAAATGTTCTCGGAATGGAATGAAACTTGGCGTGCGGTGTTGTTTTAGAGTAGGTAGACCGCCGGTCAATTTTCGTTTCATTAGAGGTCGTTTGACGCCCCAACGGTTAACTGCGTAGCCCGAAGCCCCTCTCTCTTTCCAGCCCAGCACCTCTCCACCACAACCCATGAGCCCATCCAAACCCTCTCCATTCTCTCGATCGTTCGATCACGATCGCGTGGCCGAAAACCGCACCTCATTTGGACACTCCTAGCTCCCTCTACCTATTTAAGCACCCTCTCCCCTGAAATTCGCGGTGCAAACCCTAACCCCGCTCCTCCGCGCCGCCGGACATGTCCACCGGCCACCTTGCTCAGGCCAATCTAGTGCTACCACGTCACCCCACCACCGCTCTCCTCCAACCGGCGCGCGCCACCTCACCCCGCCGGCTCCCCTCCACCGCACCAGGCCCGCGGGGCCCAGATCGGGCCCGCAGGGCCCATCCCGCAGCCGCCGCCCGCCCGCGACTCGCGCTGCCCTGCCGCCCGTTCGCCGATGCCGCCTCGCCGCTGGCATCGCCCGCCGACGTCGCCCCACACCACCAGATCTGCGCTGCCGCTGCCCGTTTGCGCCGCCCCGCTCCACCACCGCGTCGCGCTGCCGCAACCCGCCGGTGTCCGCGCCGTGCATCGCTGCGCCCCGCCGCCCGTCGACCTCGCCGGCGACCAGCGCGACCCCGCCGGCCTCCTCTTCGTCCCGCTCGTCGGATCCGGCCTCCGGCGCTGTCCCCGAGCCTCCCCGACGTCCCCGCACCTCGCCGGAGTCGCCTTCGACCATGCTGGAGCCGGGGTGGACGAGATCCACCAAGTCCATGAACCAAACAGCGCCCCGATCCCGGATCTGCTCGCCCCTCTTCTCTCCGTCCCGTTTTTCGCGAAGTAGAATTTCCACGAAGTCCCTGAATAGTTACATTCTGGTGCATACTTTGACCTACCATAACTTAATGTGTGTTTCTCTGTTTGCTGTGTGCAATATGTAAAAATATTTATTGTGATATGCTCTTCATTTTGTACCATTGGTTCATGTTCATTTGAGTCCATATTGATGCCCTAATCATCGTTGCAAGAGTGCTATATGATGTTAACTGATGAAGCTGTTATAACTAGATGATTTGTCATTTTTGTTGCATTTTGTGTGTGCATCCTTTGAGCATGACGTCTACATGTTTTAGAAGCATATTCATGCTATACTTACAGTGGTGCCATCTTTGTATTTTTTTATGACTTGTGGTGAGTGCATCAAGCTCGTGAAGTGGGCTACTTGCTGTTAAAGTTCTGTCAATGCTGAAACTGTTATATCATGTTGCTTTCTTTGCTTGATGCTACCAATTAATCCATGCATATTCAGGAGATGTTCACTAAGGATGTTCTGTTAAATATGTTATTCTCTATCCATAAATGCCCCTGTTTGCATTTATGGAGTGCTCTAGCATGTCTTAATCTTGCTCTAGTTTTGCTATAAAATGTTCCTGGCAGATTGTTTACATGTTAATCAATTTTCCATGGTTGTTAGTGATGCAAGCATGCTATGAACTTGATCTTGCCATGGTTAGCTTCATGAACATGCCATCTTGTTCTAGGTATGCTTGTCTTGTCATGCGATGCTTTGTGTTGAGTGATTTGAGCTCGCAAAGATGCCTTCATAATTCTTTTTATGCCATGCTCAGTTTTTCTTCAAAGTCTGAATCTGTTTATGAACTTGCTATGTTTACATGGGTTCCATCATATCTTCTGTGCCTTTTTGGCTCGTGATCAGTAAGGGACTTGTGTTCTATGCAATTAGTATATTCATTCCTTGCCTTTGTTTGATATAATATGTTCATGTAGCATGTTGTTTCATAGCTCTAAACATTGCTACCTGATGTTATTTCTGCCATGTCTAGTGAAATCCTGCTATGTCTATGAAACTGTTATTATTTGCAATCTTGCCATGTCCTTTTGAGCATGTTCTAGTGATTTTTGGAGATAGCTCAGTGTTCATGTTTTGTTATTATTTACGTGTAAATTATGCCCATGCCTTTTGTTTTCATGTTGTGCTGCTGAAGCATGTTCTTTTCCCCGTTGTCCCTTTCGTGATCCGACACTCCCACACGCACCCGTTGCACCTCTCACACCTCGTTTCATGATTGGCATTAAAATGTTCTCGGAATAGAATGAAACTTGGCGTGCGGTGTGGTTTTAGAGTAGGTAGACCGCCTGTCAATTTTCGTTTCATTTAGAGGTCGTTTGACGCCCCAACGGTTAACCGCGTAGCCCGAAACCCCTCTCTCTTTCCAGCCCAGCACCTCTCCACCACAGCCCATGAGCCCATCCAAACCCTCTCCATTCTCTCGATCGTTCGATCACGATCGCGTGGCCGAAAACCGCACCTCATTTGGACACTCCTAGCTCCCTCTACCTATTTAAGCACCCTCTCCCCCGAAATTCATGGTGCAAACCCTAGCCCCGCTCCTCCACGCCGCCGGACATGTCCATCCCAAGCTGGACATGTCCATCTGACACCTCGCTCAGGCCAATCTAGTGCTACCACGTCAACCCACCACCGCTCTCCTCCAACCGGCGCGCGCCACCTCACCCCGCCGGCTCCCCTCCACCGCACCAGGCCCGCGGGGCCCTGATCGGGCCTGCGGGGCCCATCCCGCCGCCGCCGCCCGCCCGCGACTCACGCCGCCCCGCCGCCCGTTGGCCGACGCCGCCTCGCCGCTGGCACCGCCCGCCGGCGTCGCCCCACACCACCAGATCTACGCTACCGCTACCCGTTTGCGCCGCCCTGCTCGCCCCGCTCCACCACCGCGTCGCGCCGCCGCAACCCGCCGGTGTCCGCGCCGCGCATCGCTGCGCCCCGCCGCCCGTCGACCTCGCCGGCGACCAGCGCAACCCCGCCGGCCTCCTCTTCGTCCAGCTCGTCGGATCCGGCCTCCGGCGCTGTCCCCGAGCCTCCCCGACGTCCCCGCACCTCGCCGAAGTCGCCTTCGACCACGCTGGAGCCAGGGCGGACGAGATCCACCAAGTCCATGAACCAAACAGCGCCCCGATCCCGGATCTGCTCGCCCCTCTTCTCGCCGTCCCGTTTTCGCGAGGTAGAATTTCCACGCAAGTCCCTGAATAGTTACATTCTGGTGCATACTTTGACCTGCCATAACTTAATGTGTGTTTCTCCGTTTGCTGTGTGCAATATGTCAAAATATTTATTCCGATATGCTCTTCATTTTGTACCATTGGTTCATGTTCATTTGAGTCCATATTGATGCCCTAATCATCGTTGCAAGAGTGCTATATGATGTTAACTGATGAAACTGTTATAACTAGATGATTTTTCATTTTTGTTGCATTTTGTGTGTGCATCCTTTGAGCATGACGTCTACATGTTTTAGAAGCATATTCATGCTCTTCTTACAGTGGTGCCATCTATGTATTTTTTTATGACTTGTGGTGAGTGCATCAAGCTCGCCAAGTGGGCTACATGCTGTTAATGTTCTGTCAATGCTGAAACTGTTATATCATGTTGCTTTCTTTGCTTGATGCTACCAATTAATCCATGCATATTATGGAGATGTTCACTAAGGATGTTCTGTTAAATATGTTATTCTCTATCCATAAATGCCCTTGTTTGCATTTATGGAGTGCTCTAGCTTGTCTTAATATTGCTCTACTTTTGCTATAAAATGTTCTGGGCAGATTGTTTACATGTTAATCAATTTTTCATGGTTGTTAGTGATGCAAGCATGCTATGAACTTGATCTTGCCATGGTTAGCTTCATGAACATGCCATCTTACTGTAGGTATGCTTGTCTTGTCATGCGATTCTCTCTGATGAGTGATTTGAGCTCGCAAAGATGCCTTCATAATTTTGTTTATGCCATGATCAGTTTTTCTGCAGAGTCTGAATCTGTTTATGAACTTGCTATGTATACATGGGTGCCATCATATCTTCTGTGGCTTTTTGGCTCGTGATCACTAAGGGACTTGTGTTCTATGCAGTTAGTATATTCATACCATGCCTTTGTTTGATATAATCTGTTCATGTAGCATGTTGTTTCATAGCTCTAAACATTGCAACCTGATGTTATTTCTGCCATGTCTAGTGAAATCCTGCTAAGTCTGTGAAACCGTTATTATTTGCAATCTTGTCATGTCCTTTTGAGCATGTTCTAATGATTTCTGGAGATAGCTCAGTGTTCATGTTTTGTTATCATTTACCTTTAAATCATTCCCATGACTTTTGTTTTCATGTTGTACTGCTGAAGCATGTTGTTTTGATGCTTGCAAGATGCCTAGTTGCTGTTTTGGACAGCTTGTATTTTAAATTTGTATGGTGTGTATGTGTTGAACGTTGCTCCGTTTTGAGTGTGCTCTACATGAAGCTTGCTTATTTTTGTATGTAGTTTCATGTTACCTTGTTGCATCCATGTTTTGAGTGTGTTTGCTTGATGTTTGAATGCATTTTGCATCAATGTCATGTTTAACTTGTTTTACTCATATCTTCTAGGCCGTAACTCCGAATCTAATGAACTTTATATGTAACTTGACTAGAATTTCGTGTAGATCATCTTGGTTCATCTTAACATGCTGTTTAACAAATTGAACATAAGGTTTATTCAGATCTGGACCAATTTCGAAATTTGCATATTTGGACTTACCGGAATTATTATATGTTGTTTCCGGCCTCATTTAAACTTGCTTTGATGTGTTGTTCTTGTATGCATCATCTCTTGCCATGAGTATCTTCATGTAATCTTGTCATGCATCATACTTGGTTGAGCATCATGTCTTGTTCATGTGTGGTGTGTTTACCATGTTGTGTGCTTCTTCTCGATAGTTCACGTTTCGTTGCGATCGTGAGGATCCGTTCGTCTATGATTGGTTCGTCTACGTGGATTCATCTTCTTCATGGACTCGTTCTTCTTCCTAGTGGGATTTCAGGCAAGATGACCGTCACCTTGGATCTCACTACCATTATTGCTATGCTAGTTGCTTCATTCTATCGCTATGTCGCGTTACCTACCACTTGCTTTTCAAGCCTCCCAAATTGCCATGAACCTCTAACCTTTGTCACCCTGCCTAGCAAACCGTTGTTTGGCTATGTCACCACTTTTGCTCAGCCCCTCTTATAGCGTTGCTAGTTGCAGGTGAAGATGAAGATTGCTCCATGTTGGATTATGTTTATGTTGGGATATCACAATATCTCTTATATTATTAACGCATCTATATACTTGGTAAAGGGTGGAACGCTCGGCCTTATGCCTGGTGTTTTGTTCCACTCTTGCCGCCCTAGTTTCCGTCATATCGGTATTATGTTCCCGGATTTTGCGTCCCTAACGCGGTTGGGTGTTACGGTAACCCCTTGACAGTTCACCTTGAATAAAACTCTTCCAGCAAGGCCCAACATTTGTTTTACATTTGCCTAACAACCTAAGCCTTTTTCCCTTGGGTTTCCAGAGCCCAAGGGTCATCTTTATTTACCCCCCCCCGGGCCAGTGCTCCTCTGAGTGCTGGTCCAAACTAGAGTCCTTTGCAGCGCCACCTCGGGGAAACTTGAGGTCTGGTTTTAGTTGTACGGAGTGCTCATCCGGTGTGCCCTGAGAACGAGATATTTGCAGCTCCTATCGGGATTTGTCGGCAAATTCGGGCGGCTTTGCTGGACTTGTTTTACCATTGTCGAAATGTCTTGTAACCGGGATTCCGAGACTAATCGGGTCTTCCCGGGAGAAGGAATATCCTTCGTTGATCGTGAGAGCTTATCATGGGCTAAGTTGGGACACCCCTGAAGGGTTTTGAACTTTCGAAAGCCGTGCCTGCGGTTATGTGGCAGATGGGAATTTGTTAATATCCGGTTGTAGTAAACTTGAAGTAAACTCTTCTAAAATACACCAATCGCGTGCGTAACCGTGATTGTCTCTTTTCGGGGTTGTTCGAGAGGAGAACACGGTTTTTGGGTTATGTTTGGCGTAAGTAGGAGTTCAAGATCACTTCTTGATCATTACTAGTTGACGACCGCTTGCTAAGCTCCTCTTCTCACTCTTGCTTCGTAAGTTAGCCACCATACATGCTTAGTTGCTGCTGCAACCTCACCACTTTACCCCTTCCTTACCCATTAAGCTTTGCTAGTCTTGATACCCATGGTAATGGGATTGCTGAGTCCTCGTGGCTCACAGATTACTACAACTCCAGTTGCAGGTACAGATTATGCGATGTTCATGACGTGAGAGTGATGTTCACTTGTGTTGGAGTTCTTCTTCTTCTTTGTCGATCTTGGGTTAGGTTCCTGGTCGGCAACCTGGGCTAGCAGGGTGGATATTGTTTGAGTTTCTGTTTATGTTTCATCTGTAGTCGGATGTTGATCTTGTATATGATGTATTGATGTATCCTTGTGGCATTTGTATGATTTGCATGTATCCCCATCTATTATGTATTGTTGATGTAATGACATCCACCTTGCAAAAGCGTCTTCAAGATGCGCTTCAATCCTTGGTGGGACCTTCGAGTTCCTTTAGGATAGGGTCGCATCTTGGGCTGACAATAGCTAACAACCCAGTTCAGCACTCGAAGACAAAGAACATTGAAATTCATCATCACTTTCTCAGAGATCATGTCATGAAGGAAGATATTGATATCATAAACGTCAACACTGAAGAGCAACTGGCAGATATCTTCACAAAGCCCTTAGATGAGAAAAGGTTTTGCAAGTTACGGTGTGAGCTAAATATCTTGGAATCCTCAAATGTCCTGTAATCAAGCACACATCCTAACACTTATGCATGTTGATGACTTAGATGTACAACACACGAAATAGAGTATATCTTCAATCAATGAAGACTTACATTCTAAGTGTGAACACATTAATGCTGAATTTGACTTCGGAGCGCCACGATAATTGTGCGCCGTGTCTGGGTCTAATACTTCCTATACGGTGGGTAACGCCACCACCAAATTTTTCTGTTTGAAGTGTTTTCTCATGGCGTTACATTTGTTATGTCTTTGCATTTGGTTTGTCTTTGATTTCAACTTGTCTTCATAATTTTCTTCAATATGTTGATTTGGTTGCATTGTGATATATACATATTAGTGTTCTGTCCTCTAAAACATTCACTTATAGCTATGTCTTCTTGTTTGAATCTTTTGAACTAAGTGAATGTGATCGGACCCTAACCTCTTTATGCTTCCTACCTCAAACTCTATCTATCCAAATCATATGCATTCTGTTGAAACTGTCGAATGTCTTCTCTGCGTCCTTATCAGCAGAAGATACAGAGAAAAACATTAAATCTGTTTTAAATGCTCAATTCTTATTGCCTGAAACCCGGAGAAGCCGGAACGACCATTCGACAGTCCAGGCGGGCGTGGGAACGTGGGACAACCCCCAGTATGTTGCATGTTCGCCACGTGTCCCTCAGATGTGAACCGCCAGGGGCACCTGTGTAATTGCGTTGTGCCGTCCCTCTCCCTATAAATGCACATCCCATCGATGTCAAAATCTTTCTTCCACCTGTCCACCTCGACAAACCCTAGCGCCACCGCTAGCTCTCGACGACGCCGGCGACGAAGCGCTTAGCTGCCGCGACCTCTCCAACGTCGTCTTCACGCCGGCCGCGGACATCGTCTTCTCCGCCGCCGCCGTAGGTGTTCTCCGTCGCCAAGTTAGGGCACAGAAGATCGAACTGCTCGGCCTCATCTTCTACACCGTCTAGCAATTCATCGTGTGGTAAATAAAATCCCTCTTTTTACCGTCCTTTTGATCTTATAGATTCATCCTTTCTACCAAAAGTGGTTTCTGCCTCCACAATTTTGGATCTATCCTGTCTGCATCTCATATAATGCCTAGTCTATTCACTTATGCTTCACACATAGTTAGATTCCTCACTTGTACTTATTCTTGGATTCGTACAAATCTGGAACAAACTCTCAACATATAAGTGAATGTCTTCGCGCTATGAGGTCAATGCCTTCTAAACTAATTTATCTTCAAAATCTTCTGAGAATGCATATGACCTCTTCCCCTTCCCTCGCATCTCTAATGCTGTCACAGGTACATGTCCGTGGGAGAATCCCTTGGTTCTCATAGTCTGCATTCATTTGCAGAATTCATACAGCATCACATTAACTATCCCGAAGCCAGTTCCTGTCTGACCAGTAGACGGAAGCCTTTGACAGTGTTGAAGCCATTCAGTCTGAACTTCATGGCAACAGAGAAATCAGCAAGGAAGGGTGGCAGACAGCATCGTGGGGGTACATCAATGGATCTGCCCGAAGATCTCTATGAAGTATACAAAACTAATCCCGAAGAAAGCTATGGTCATCGCAAGACACGAATCCAATGGATTCGAAGATATTGGGCCGAGCAATGGTTCAAGTACAGATTCCTCACCAAGGAATATGCTGAGAAGAATGCTATCAAGCGTCCCTAGGGAGATATTCTCTATAAAAATATTCAACCCAAGACCAGAGCTGAAGCTATTGCCCAGGGCTTCTACCCTTGCATGGTCCGTGGGACACAGCCTGCAGATGCCGATCCATCTTCTATGCTATGGTGTCGTGACGATAATCTGTTCAAGCACAACTTTCAGTTTGCCAAGAACTCGGCCAAGGAAAACAAGAAGTCTTGGGGATTAGACTTCATCCCAGGCCCCTCTGCGCCACGTGCCGATGGCACACGCGAAGCTGAACCCAATCTTGTTGGACCCTTCTACAAACTACAAGGTCTCATCACTCATATTATGGTTCAAGGGGCAGACGCAGATCAACCTGCAGACGACGCTGATTCTGACGAAGCGCCTGCACCACCGAAGCCAAAGAAACTGAAGAAGCCCAAGGCTTCAAAGCCTTCCCCTGCACCAAAATCTTCGCGAGTGAAGCCTTTGGCCACTGCTCCTCCTGCACCAAGTGTGCAGTCTAAAGATCTCTCACTCATCTCCAAGTCTGAGAAGAAGAAGAAGAAGCCCATGCACTCCACTAGTCCAGCTCTGACCCCTGCAACTGTTCTGAGGAACGAGAATGACGCCATTGATCTGCCAAGTGACGACGATCTTGCTGATGCCGCTCTTGAGCAGTTGATAAAGAGCAAGAAAGATGTGGAAATCTTCAATGATTTGCCTCTCTTTGATGTGGAAGTATTAAACAACTTCATTGATGAGTGGTTTGACACCCCCAATCTCAGCTTTGACGATCTACAACTTTCAATTGGCCTAAGCGTCTCCTTCCATGGCGCCATTGCTCCTGAGCTAGCTCTTGCTCAGAAAATTGTTGAGCTGAAGCACAAGATCGATTTTGAAAAGGCTCAGTTCAAGAAGCACATGGCCAAGCTCAGCGTGGCAGATGTCCAGAACTTCAAGGTCATGCTGCATGAGCTCAAGGAAGCGTTTCACAAGAAACATGATGAAGCCAAAGGTTCTCGTGAGCGCATGAAGACTCTCACTGCCAAGTGCGTTCAAGCTTACAATGAAGCTGAGAAGCGCAAGGCTCTTGGGTGTCCTGGCATCGACCCCAGGATGGCTGCCAAGAAGAAGAAGCCATTTGTGGACCAAGCTGAACCAATCAGGCGGGAAGAACCTCGCATTGTTTTCCCAGCCAGTATGACAGGCGTGAAGCCTAAGGTCCCCACAGTGGCTTCAAAGCTTCAGAAGACTAGGGCAGCTGAAGCCAAGGCCAGAAAGCGCAAGACCAAGAACACCACTGATGAAGCTCCACCCACCAAGAAGCGCAAGACCAAGAAGAGAGATCAGGCTGCTCCCACAGAGCCCCTTGTAGTCGAGCCAATTTCTGTTGCTCGTCCTGAATCTGCTCACCAAGAACGTCGAATGATAGTTCATGAGCCTGCTTCCACAGAGGCTCCTGAAGCTGAAGACATTCCAGCTATTGACCCCACTGCAGCTGAAGACATTGGTCATCAAGACAATGTTGAAGATGATGAAGTCCTTCCTCAGATCAAACACAACGTGGTATCATCGTCTGTTCTTACGAATAGCGAACTCATCAGCATTGGTCGTCCTTTGAAGCCAATTTCTCAGGATGACTCATGGGATGATCACCCACAAGAATCCCCCCATCAAGAAGAAACACCAACTACTCCCCCAACTCAAGTCACCACTCCTGTCGGGGATATACCCCGCGGTATGACCCGGCTGGATGTATAACCCAGCCGGACTTGGTGACTCACTAATGACCCGCCCTGACTGGACGACACACTAAATGACCCGCCCGATCCTGGCGACTTATGGGTGACCTGGCAAGCGGATCAGAGGAGCGACAAGACCTGGGGGCCCAGGAGGCTCAAGGCCCAGAAGGCCGGCTTATGTTATGGTAGGCCGGCTTAAGACAGAAGGCATGACGAATATTTCCTTTAAGAGGAAGCAAGACCCGGACTAGTATTCAAGTTGTAAGAAAAGATAGACTAGTCCTAGTCCTACTAGGAGTCCACACGTAACCCGCCCCTCGAACTTATATAAGGAGGGGCAGGGCTCCCCAAGAGGGAGAGAAAAAAGAAAAAACAATCTCTAGGGCTAGACACAAAGAGCCGGCTTACCGGCGACTCTCTTGTGATCATAATGAGACCTAGCCCCAAACAGCATGTAGGGTTTTTACCGGATGATGTTTTCCGGGGCCCGGAGTTGTCTAAATCCTTGTCTTGTGTGTTGCGTCTCTCGATTCCGTCTAACCCTCTCAAGCTACCACATAGATGCGTTGGCCTCGCGACTAAGTCCTCACGCTAAGGACATCTGACGTGACAATTCCACGACAGTTGGCGCCCACCGTGGGGCCTGCGCACGGTGGTGTTGAGTTCTTGAAGGGATTTCTCCCAAAGATCGAGAAATTCATATAAGAAAGACTCAGCTTGGAAGGATCTGCATCAACTTTGAGCTCATCGGTTCAGATTTTACGATCCATGAAATTTAAGTTAAGAAAGAGAAATTAGGGTTGCATGCTATGCGACCACCGCACGCCCCATGAAGATTCGCCGAGACCGAGACAAAAGGAAATTTTCCTGCGACACTACAAGTCCTAAGAAAATTGTACATGGCGGCGGCAGGCAAAACCGAAGACGTCTCGTCGTTTCTATTTTCCACAGGAGAGCATGACTAAGTTCCCAAGAAGAAAAAGGCATCTGATATGGATACGAATTTTCTTGTGAATACAACCAATGAAAGGTCAAATCAACCAAAAGGAGTACTACTACGTGGAAAGTTACTAGTGCATACACGGATTCTGAGATGGTTTACAATTTGCTGCCAAAAGAAAAGAAAAAAATCCATCAGAGGAAGATGATAATGGGAAGTAGGACTTGGTCTCCGCCTCGGTCTTCACTTTTGAGCCGCCTGCTGTGTTCCACGTGACCCGTGGCTGAGCCGCTGCCTGACCCCCGCCTCTGCTGCAGGCTGGCACCTCTGAGCCGCCACGGCTGCACTCCGTTGCTACCTATGGTGAAACCGGACCCAACTTAGTCACCTATTGAGCTGCCCCTCACCAGAGTGCCGAGCTACTGCCGCGGCCGCGCCGTCGAATCCGAATAAGATTAATTTTTACTGCAGTCCTTTGTCGCCGAGGCCGACAGGAATTGTGCTACAACCACTGTGCGCTGCGTCAGATTGATCAACAAGGGTCAAAACCCGAGGTGGTTTTGTAAAACTAGATGACCCGTTGCGCCAATTGCGCAAAGGGCGAGAGCGAACCAGGTTTTCAAACCATGCAAATCGTCATATTTAGTTAGATACCGTTCATACAATTGTTGAAGCATAGAAAGGCATGAGATCAGTTCATGGTGAGCAAAGCTACATAGGCAGAGATGCATCATATATATAGCTTTGGTCACTCAGCTTATGGTAACTCAAGAGATCAATTCATGCCACCTCTACTTCTAAATATAACATGTTTTTACATTTCAATTCAAGCTGCAAAAATTTCTTATATTTAGGAACGGAGGGTGTACATTATATACAGGAGCACTCGGGTTCAGACAATGAAATCAAAGATGTGCTATTCATGGTGGTGTTTCAAGCATATAGTACAGCCGACGATCCTTGTGTTCTGAGTAGTGCAAATCGGCTTCCTCAACTATTCATCATCCGCACCATCCTTTACCAGCAACTCTCGTTCAAATTAATTTCTTGTTGGAAAATGTCCTTGTTGGGCTGAGCCTCTGCTGGAGGGTGTATCATCCAAAAAACAAAGTCTACTATGTTTGGGAGTAGCTCACAGCATATGGGAGTCTTGTACCTGCCCCGGGATGTACGAAAACACTCCTGAATTCACCATAGAATAATATAATGCATATTAACAATGCGATTTCATATGTTCATATAGTCATGTACTTTTGCTTGAGGACAAATTTGGTGTGAAGACATGGATTACCCTGAGATGCAGATGAAATGTATGGTCTGAGAAATTCATGGCATTATTAAGTTGCCTAAGTATTGTGCAGGAACATGAGGATCTGGCAACGTTACTTAGCATGCCAGAACAGAAGAATATAGAAGTATTACACACCATGTCAATGGATTTGTTAATTTTCCAGGATGTGACACCATGCCCGTAAACCAGATTCAAGATGACAGTTGAAGAGATAAACTTATGCATGCCATGATGCAAGTGTAACCAGTACTACTATGCCCTCTATACAGTATATAGTCGGCCAAAACCAAAGGCATATGGTCACATAAGTGTGCAACAGCAAAAAAGGGTGCAAAGATATAAAATATAAAGTTGTACTGATTCCTATGATTGGTTGTGCATGAGCAAAAATAACATTAACCAACTTGCGACCGACAAAGAAAAAGAGGACATTAAATACGTAACCTATTTCCCCCGCAAAAAAATACATTAACCTATATATGCATCGTCACTGTGGTTAAGACATCCCGGGATCCTACAGTATGAATCGACCACAAAACCAAATTCAGCAACTGAATCACATAGATAGAAAGAGCTTGCTCAATGGCAATACTTAGTAAATACTAAGACCAATCAAACATTGCACCAAAGGGAACAATTTAAAATCTATACTTGCATGGGTATATAGTTTTAAAATAAGGTAGTAGCAATGACGCAAGGGAAAACAATAGTTCTGTAGGTGATAGTTTCGTATAGCCAACCCTCACAACACCTTAAAAGGAAATAGACTGCAACTTTCAAAGCCAAGTCACAACTGGACAACTAGTGAATAAGCATCTCAACAAACCAAACAAGCAACACCAGCCCTACAACCACGTAGCCTGAGCCTGAAACCAACGCTTCCCTCGAGATTTCTGCATAGAACAAAGGATCACAATCCAACCACCAAAATGCAGGCATGAGCTAACCAATAAAGAAGCACCTCAATTACGTAATTTCGAGTAGGGAAGGTCGACTAAGAACAGTACAAATATTATACACAGATCCTTAATTGTCAGAGCTTAGTTGCAGTAGCGAACATCTCCAGTGCGTGTACCAAGTTTAGTATGACACTGCTCTTAAATTGTTAGACCGTCTCCACGTATTTTTAGCTGGTATTGTAAATGTGGTGCCTTAAAAAGAAAAGGGAAAAGGAACATACAGATACTTTGTCAAATATCGACTGGTTGTGTTGGATTTCCATTCAACCAAACTGAAACGAACTTCCATCCCTGTTACAGCCATAAATGGTCTCTTATATCCAGAATAGCAATGTAGTGTGCTGCGAAGCTACAAAAATTTATATCAAATTAAACATCAAGCCCGAGACTATTTTTTAGCCCATAACTATATGTTCTAGAGATCACTGCAATTTTTAAAATCATAGATTGTTGAATCATTTCTAACTAAAATGGTCAAGAATCACCAAAATTTTCATTTGCTAACTATTGTAGTTGCAAAATCAATTTACTATCAAACTTTAGAAGTAACTAATCAGCCAATGAGTACGGAGACTTCCATAGCTAACGAATATAAACATACAATTAGTTGCACGAAGATAAGTATAATGCCCCCTAAACCTCTCCACTCCTTGGCCAGAACACACAACACAAGGCTTATCATGCCGATTGTGTCCGAAACAAAGATCAACCACACTGGGAAAAAAAACTTCACGAACCTCAAGATTTCTCACTTCTTAAACCCATTGAAAGAAAACACAAGGAAATTAATCACAAGAAGAGATTTATTTACCTCCCAGTCAGTTAGGACCTGACCAAGCTATGTAGATCCTCATCATAAGAACATCTTACGTGTACAATCTTGTTGTATGTAACTACAAAAACAAGAATTCTGCCTCAGTGGCCATTTAGCACATCCAAATAAAAAAAGTATGAACCATGGTCTTGGGGACATATGAGGGATCTCACACCACTCGATTAGCTTAGCCTCATAGCTGCAACCACCCACCAGAACCATCGGACCACACACATCTCATAAATGGTTCGCTATAAACACATCAAAATACAAAGGAGAATTTGCTGAGGTAGTGTGATAAGTTTGTTCGACCAATTCAATCACTCCAAAAATTACCCAAACACCCGACCGCTAATCCACCCCCGGTTTTACCTTCTCAGATGTTTGATTTTGTCATACTAGTTTGGTATTTTCCCTCTGGTGGGTACTGTGCCATCCTTTTATGATTAATCATCAGCCACCTAGAAACGATCAGCAGAAAAACAAAATAAAAGTGAAATAGAAATGTAATTACATGCAGCCAATAGCGACGTACTATATATGTCACTCCAATGGTATTTTGCATGAGCCCCATGCAACATCATGTAGGACATGAGCAACAAAGAGATCAAATAACAACAGCGTGTATTAACCACAAATCATGAAATCAATATTAAATGACCAAAATTTCCCAAGCTCGGGAAAGAATGTTCTTTGCCAAAACCTTACCATATCTTATTCCTCTCTCTTTTTCTCAGATTTGCACACCGCAAATTTAGAGGAATTTAGAGAACAGAAAAGAAAGATTGATGAGAGGGAGGACTGGGCAGACATATGGGAAACGAGCACTTGCACTGCTAACATCGAGGCTTAGGGAGACGTGAGGCGCCACATCTGGTCGATGACCATCACAACCTAAGTTTCGAACACCATGTCAGCTTAGTCTGCTCTAATACCGTGACCAATTCTCTTGGGCCAGTTAACGTGTTCTTGAAATACCATCATCGTGCACGGACCCGGAGGAAACTGCGCCCATCTCCAGCAGCCATACAACAGCCACAGCCACGCGACATCAGCGATGAGGAGGCCGCCAGCGCGTCAAGGACATGGCTGCTCTCGAACTTGAAAGCTCTTCAGTTGTCTCTCTCTCTCGAATTCCTCTGTCTTTTTTCTTTTCCCATATATTAGACGGGGTTGAGAAGACAAAGAAAGAAAGCTCCTCAAATTGTCCGTCTCTCTCTAATTCCTCTCTCCTTTTCCCAAAATTTAGACGTGGTTGAGAAGTTAAAGAAATTAACTTTGTGAAGTATTTATATATGACGAGGGGAGAAAAAATTAGGAAAGAAAATTAGAGAAACTTACATGAATGTTTCCTCTGCAACTTCCATGGTTGACGAAATTCCTACAGGATGCGAGAAGTTCATCTTTGAATTCTGCCGAGGACACGACACCCCCATATATTAGACGGGGTTGAGAAGAGCAAAGAAAGAAAGCTCCTCAAATTGTCCGTCTCTCTCTAATTCCTCTCTCCTTTCCCCAAAATTTAGACGTGGTTGAGAAGTTAAAGAAATTAACTTTGTGAAGTATTTATATATGACGAGGGGAGAAAAAATTAGAAAAGAAAATTAGAGAAACTTACATGAATGTTTCCTCTGCAACTTCCATGGTTGACGAAATTCCTACAGGATGCGAGAAGTTCATCTTTGAATTCTGCCGAGGACACGACACCCATGCCGTGGACCACCGTCTCGTCAGCACTGCCGCCTGCTGCGGCTGCTGCTCCCCTCGTCCCGTCAACAACGACGAAGAGGCATCCTCGACAGTAGCGGCGCATGTGGCCGCGGACCTCCCGCTCCAGATCGGGAATCTGGGAGGAAGCGAGGAGAGGAGACGACGCCGAAGAGGCATCCCCGACATGTGGCCGCGTACCTCCCGCTCCAGATCGAGAATCTGGGACGAAGCGAGGAGAGGAGGGATGGGGGCAGAGAGGGGATGCGCTGGAAGCCATGGGCTCAGGGGATGTGGCGGCCAGTAAGAGGGCGCAGAAGGAGGTGGAGATGAGCGGCGGGAGAGGCCATGGCGGCGGCGAGGGAGAGGGCGCGCCGGAGGAAGCAGGAGGGAGAGGAGTAGCAGCGCTGTTTTTCACCCCATCCGACTTAGGTTTTCACTCGTTGCTAGCGTCCATCTCACACGTAGAATCGAAGGTCGAACGAGTGATTTCCTGGTCCTGGACGTAACAAGGGCCACCAGTCATCTACCCCAACCCAGGCATCAACGTGAAAAACAAACAACGGTTTACCCGCTGACAGCAGCCAAAAACTGCCTACAGGAAAAAGATCGAGCGGCCCAACAGGCGTAGCGCACGGGGTGGCCTCAGAATGGCGGGTTGCCTAGCGTCCTTTATATGTTCGATGATCTGCTACTGTGGTTCGGAGTAGTACTATTTTGATTATGCTACTATTATCATGAAGGCAATACTAGTACAGCAAGACTACTCCGTTGCTGCTGCTCACATAAAGTGATCCATCAAATACTACTTGAGTACTGCCCATGGTAAAAGCTCAGATTTTGAGGAGACAACCGATCTAGAGGAGAAATAATGTTTGTTAAAGTGGTTTGCCTGAGCGTGCATGTTTTGGCAAAGGATTACCACACTGGATCGAACTAGCAAGTCAACAGGTTTAATCTCTAACGCACACCCGTTAGGCTCGCTTCTGCTGCTACCATGCGTGCGCGTATGTGTGCACAGCCGTCCGGCTCGTCTCTGCTGTTACCTGCGTACATCCGCCGGGGTTATATTGAATCGTCGATCTGTCTGAGCCGTTTTTGTCGCGTTGAACGAATCATCTGTCATCCGGACAAATCAGGTGAAATCTATCTAAAATTATTTTATTAACACATATTGTTTTCATCAAAGAACAATTACACTGGTCTATGGTATTTTTTTTCGCAGGACCATTATTTATTACAAAGGTGTCACCAAGGAGCGTGCGCCAATATTATTTTTTGCGCTAGCACGTTCACGCCATGTTCTGGATGGATACATGCGCAAGTCGCCGACCCCGCTACATCAACACACACAACGGACTCGTCGTCTGCACCCGCAGCCGACTCACCCGCGCCTTTGCCTTTTCCAATGTTGCGGCCGACTTTTTCGTCCGTGCCGGCTTACAACGCCGGTGCCGACTCTTTCCGTTCGCACCGACTTACAATGTCACAAACAAATCAGGTGATATCCATCCAAGTTTGTTTTATTAGCACATGTTGTTTTTATCAAAAAACAAGTTTATCTTTGCCTTGGTCTACAATATTGTTTATGCAGGGCAGTTATTTATGATAAAAAGTGATATTATACCGCGGATATGGAGGCACGCCAACATTTTTTGGCACAGGTGATCGTCGTTGTTCAACAGACTCCCGCACCGGCTTACAACGCCGTGGCCGTTTCTCGCGACCGTGCCGGCTTACAATGCCGTGGCCGTCTCTTGTGACCACGCCGGCTTACAACAAGGAGGACAACTTGCCCGTCCGCACCGGCTTACAACGCCATGGCCGACTCATCTGTCTGTGCCGCCTCTGGTGTTACGGTCGTCCTTACCGTCCGTCTCTCGCGGCCTGGTCTACATCAACACACCGGGCCGCACCTGTCTGGATGAGCTATTTATTGAGTATGAGCAAGTCACCACTTGGGAAGCCTGGTTTTTCTTCCAACAAATTGGAGGCAAATTATCATATATTATCAGCCGCCGTCTGCACTGGATGGTTCAATGGGCAGGTGCACAAGTCGCCGCCACTACTGTTTGGTTAACTTCAAACAACCAGTTGGAAGGAACCATTGGCCGAGTTGCTGACACGGCTCATACGGGATCATTTATAACCCACCGCAGTCACCTCAACCTTCTGTGGATTCACATCGCGCTATCAACGCCAATGATGTATACCTTCTGCTATGGTCAAATATGGAGAATCTCAAGCCAACTCCTCGAGTCGTCTTGAGACTCGGGGGCTACAATGGTATGACTCGGCAAAATGAGTCGGTTTCAATGAATTCAAGAATTCCGGGTCACTGAAGGGAAAAATAACCCGGGCCCCGGAGATTACTGCTATAATGATTGATGAAAATTTAAAAGCCGTCAGAAGATTTCCAGCTCAAAATAAGGACTCTGGTTTAAAGTCCGGTTCAAGAGACATCTTTCTCCAGCAAAGCACTGAAGCTCTCAAATCCGGTTCAAAAGCCGGCCAAAGGTAAATTTGTCCCTCACAAATTTTTGAAGCTTTCAAATCCGGTTTAAAGTTCCGGTTCAAAAAGAATAATCTCTCGCAAGATCGACTTCTAAGAAAAATTAAATGTTGCCAAAAAGAGCTTGCTGCCATGATGCGCGGTTCAAACATAGGTATCCTGCCTTACGACTTATCTTATTATGGTCACTTGGGGGTTTCCTCCTCATCGGGCATAGCTATCAGTACCCGCTTGATTGGCGCAATGCCAAAACTTATATGGTCACTAGGGGGCTTCTTGTTCAAACATAGGTCGTATTCGAACCAAAGAGAACATAGCTGTCAATACCCTTTTGATTGGCAAACTGCCGAACCCACTAGGGGGCTTCTTGATCGTATCTGAATCATAGCTCAACCCCTTTGGGAATCGACGTGGATCGTATTCGAATCAGCATCGCTAAACAACTCTTAAGGTCATTTGGGGGCTTCCTGTTCAAACATAGGTCGTATTCGAACCAAAGAGAACATAGCTGTCAATACCCTCTTGATCGGCATCGCCAAAGCCACTTGGGGCTATATGATCGTATTCGAATCTTAGCTTAACCCCTTTGGAACGGTTTACTGATCGTATTCGAATCAGAAGCCTCAAAATTTTGTCTGTTTCTTGTACAGTTTTTTGCAATCGCAGTTATTTGACTTTGTCTTCAGACTTTTTTTTTATCATATTTGAAAGCATCTAGGGAGTGGCTTTGATTCCACCGGCTTAACCTTGATCAATAGAGTTGTCAGCACATAACAAACATCATATGTGTCGGCTTTTACAGAATTGGGTTCTCACCCTCACTGTCCGGGTCACATAAACCGGCGGTATCATTCAAAGGATCATAGGAATCTTGTGATCTACTTGTGTACAGGATAAAGACTACATTTGGGTGGTTACCTGCCCTGGCTCTTGATGTTAAGTTGCCAGGTCATATGTTGTTTAAACTGTGTGCAGGATTTGCAGAACTATGACTTATATAAATGCTTCAGTCCAAGCTCATCACTGAAATTGGTGTCTCAAAAGGGGTATCAATTATTGATTTTCTCAAGGGCTATAGGCCACCGGGTTACAAAAATTCCGGGTTACAATGAATGCGCATTAAGTCGTCATCGGCCAAGAGCCGCCAGGTATTTAAACTCCGGATGTACTTGTTAACCAATGAGGTATTCAAATCTTCAATAGCCAAAACTGGCTGGATTTTCATGATGATATTGAATGATTGAGGTTTTCATACCGGATTATATTATTCAAATCTTGAATAGCTAACATGGCTAGATTTCTATTGTGATTATCAACAACCAGTGTTATGATTGAGGTTTTCAAAGTCGCTTTAGCGCAACGACTATTATTTTTATCAATGGGCATGATTTATTTTACAATGGAGGAAATAGTCCCGGGTCGCTACAGGCTTACGACCTGGCACTTGGGGGCTACATTGTTCAAATCAAGATTACATCGAATATACAAGTCCCATGTCACTGCCAGCATGCACCATGGCACTTGGGGGCTAATGCAAAGTCATTTTTTGCTCAACTTATTGAAGACCCGACTCATCACATTCTAAATGAGCCGCCCCTTGGGGGCTACCAATTGCTCCTGTCAAAAATTCAAGGTACACAAGCCTGAGTCCATTTTATTGAAAGATCCACTACTCAGTTGGTAGAGTACAAAGCTCTTAACCTTATGGACGTGGGTTCAAGCCCCATGGTGGAGATTACATCATATGATGTTATTATCGATGAATTATATACAAAGTCCCAACTCAGTATTATCTTACTGAGCCGGTCCTTGGGGGCTATACGTCGCCGCTCAAGTCTACATGATCATATTTACAAAAGTCCCTGCTCATTATTGCTTAAATGACCCGGCCCTTGGGGGCTATACTGGTTGAAGTTTTTATGGGCATCAGGCAATTACAAGTCCCAGGTTGCTTCAAGCATGACAACCCGACACTTGGGGGCTACAGGTAATATGGATATAAGGGAGAAAAAAATCTTTAAATTCTCAGTTTTGAGCAAACCAGATTGACCCGGTATCTGCAACAATTATGACCCGGCGTCGGTATCAATTATCACTCGGCATCATCTGTTTATAAGCCGGTGATTTTGGTAATGTTAAATTGGCAAGATATACATATTCAAGCCGGATGAAAATCAGATAAGTATTTCAAGACCAATATTTTTTAAAGCCGGAGCTTTGGAGGCCGACTCAAGTGGATTATTCTTCACAATATTTCTCTATGAGAAACCAATGTCAGCAAATTGAATATGAAGCTAGCCTATTGACCCGGACTTTCCAGAAGGAGGAGATGACAAGGACTTAAGGATGATCAAGTGCCGGCTTACAAGAATATTTAACCCGGAGTACAACCTGTCAATTTGTTCTTGTGTTATGTTGCAGATCAGTTTAACATGGATAAATCCAAATTAAACTTGGGGGCTAATGTCGGGGATATACCCCGCGGTATGACCCGGCTGGATGTATAACCCAGCCGGACTTGGTGACTCACTAATGACCCGCCCTGACTGGACGACACACTAAGTGACCCGCCCGATCCTGGCGACTTATGGGTGACCTGGCAAGCGGATCAGAGGAGCGACAAGACCCGGGGGCCCAGGAGGCTCAAGGCCCAGAAGGCCGACTTAAGACAGAAGGCATGACGAATATTTCCTTTAAGAGGAAGCAAGACCCGGACTAGTATTCAACTTGTAAGAAAAGATAGACTAGTCCTAGTCCTACTAGGAGTCCACACGTAACCCACCCCTCTAACTTATATAAGGAGGGGCAGGGCTCCCCAAGAGGGAGAGAAAAAAGAAGAAACAATCTCTAGGGCTAGACATAAAGAGCCGGCTTACCGGCGACTCTCTCGTGATCATAATGAGACCTAGCCCCAAACAGCATGTAGGGTTTTTACCGGATGATGTTTCTCGGGGCCCAAAGCTTTCTAAATCCTTGTCTTGCGTGTTGCGTCTCTCAATTCCTCCTAACCCCTCTCAAGCTACCACATAGATGCGTTGGCCTCGCGACTAAGTCCTCACACTAAGGACATCTAACGTGACAATTCCATGACAACTCCGGTGATTGAAGATGACGACTTTGAGGCCCAACTAACTCCATCTCCACAAGCGTCGCCAGCATTCCGCAGGCTTCGCAAAGGACCAAGGCCTCAAGTAAATCTTTCAAGTGTTCCAAAAGGAGAAGATCGCCAATCTGTTTCACGCCAAGTGTTTCCTGAAGCCTCTCCAACTGTGAACAACCCTGAATCTGAAGCCAAAATGGCTGAAGATATTCCGGCTGCAACAACCGATGACCAAGAAGAACCAAGAGAAGAAGAAGCACGTGTTGCTACACCACCTACCAACCAAGTTGTTCTCGAGGAGAACGTGTCTGACCCTCCAGCTACTGAAGTGGAGGTTATTAATACTAAGGCCGCCACCAACACCAACACTGAAGCAAATGATGTTGTCATGGCTGAAGCAAATGTGGTGCTTGAAGTCAATGTGGTGCCCTAAGTGATAGCACCTGAAACCAATGTTGCACCTGATGCCAATCAGCAGCCTGAAGTCACTGCCACTGCTCCTGTACCGCCTCCCAGGCCACATACTGTCGAGCAAGCATACAACTATGGTCAGCTGATCACTGTCAAATGGCCTATTCTGGTTCCTCCACCTGCTGCTGGTCCTCAATTTGATTACCATGTCAAGCACAGGCCTCAGGTCTAGAAGCCGAAGCCAAGACTGCCTAGGTTTCCAGGTACTACCACTTCACCAGGGTCCTTCAATGCAAATGGCTTCAAAACGCGAAACACTTTCTTTGATAGCGCCAAGAACCCCTATTCAAGGCCAAAGATTTCATCTGATCGGTTCTGGAGCTATCAGCAGCGCAGTTATTATTCCTGTGTTCTTTATAATCAAGGGTGCATCTTCCCTCACATGCGTCTTGACTGCGAAGCCATTACTGGACTGCCATGCCTTGAAGAAGCCCTTGACTGCTTCTGAGATGCTGGACTGCTGAACTTTGTGACTGATAAGGAGCATTGGAATGAAGAACTTCTGCTTCAATTCTATGCCACCCTCCACATTCGGGGCTACAACAGGGATCCAAAGACTTGGGTCCTTGAGTGGATGATAGGCAGTGTCCATCATGAAGCCAAAGCCTTTGACGTCATTGAGCTAACCGGCCTGCCCACTCCAGGAGAATTATATGAACCTGGTTGTCAGCTTCACCGCAATGCCTTGGAGAGCATCTTCCATAAGCCAGAGCCCAACATGAGCCAAATGCTGAGCATGATGAAGCCTCTGCCATAGGACGCTGATTACCCAAAGGAGTTCTTTGTCGACGACCTAGAGTATCTGCCTCGCACTATTTATCACATCATCAGGCGAACTCTATGGCCTGTCAAAGGACATTCTTCAGCAGCAAAACTTGAAGGAGCAATGAAAACTTTGGTCTTTTATATCTTCAACGGCATTATCTTCAATGCTCAAGACTTCTTTATACGGCAGTTGGCTGCATCAGGCTCTGATCTCTTTGGATTGAAGTTCTACGCTCCGTGGGTCGTGCGCCTCATCAAGCTACACTCAGCTGTCAACTATCAGCCCTCTGCTCGCAACCATCTGATCTTTCTGCCAGGGGTTGATATGTCAGTTGAAGCCATATATCCAGAGCCTGACAAGGAGCCTGTTTGTCTTCACAATGCTGATCACCAAAGCTTCTTGCAACCCATTGAAGGAGTCCAAGAAGTCACTCATGTTTATCCATTGGCTAGCAATACACGCTTACCTCACCATGCGTAAACTGAAGCCACTGAAAGCACAATTGCTCAAAGGCCTCGGAAGCGGTCTCCTGTTCCCAATGATCGAGAGCTTCTCGTTGCTCTGCATCAGAAACTGGATAAGCATCACTTCTGGCTAAAGTGGCAGATGCAAAGCCTCTTGGTGGACGTCAATCATATTCGCAATATTGCCACCAAGAATGCCTTTGTTACACATGAAACCTGCCGGAGGTCATGGAAGAGTTTGACATTGCTGAGGGCTGAAGCAGATCTTCAAGACGATGGCTTCACTGAAAGATTCAAGTTTGACACCACTCCCCAAAGGAATGATGTCCTACGTCGAACTCCCTCTCTTGAAGACTCTGAGTATTCCTCCTCCACTACAACGGTGAATTCCAAAGTGATAGATGATCAAGATGATGCTACTTCACCACCTACAACTTCAGCGCGTATCGACACTGCACCAAGTTCGACTGCACCGCCAGACCCCAACGCTGACCCTGCATCTTCTCCTACTCCTCCTGCAAACGAGTAGAGGCTCTATGTCTTCAAAACTTTTTGGTCCTTACTGACAAAAGGGGGAGAAGCATATGAGTTGATAGTCTTCAAGCGGGTCCATATGGGCGGTTTCTTTATATTTTGCTTAGTGTTTACAACTCTCGCTTTTTGATACATTTGGTTCTTTGAGTTGTAACACTTAAACTTGATGGTCGTCTGCTACGTTTCCTGCTATTCTGTGATGCGATGATAAATTCCGCATGTGCGATGATAAATTCCACACTTAGTCATTTTGCTGACGTCCATTTTTCATTATGCATGTCATTATCTTTGTTATATCAAATCATGCATGATTAATTGTCTTCATAAGTTGAAGAGGATCTCCACAAGTACAACCTGCCATGTGCATTTGCAGTCCAAAAGCAAATTACTTATATGCACATCTTCAGGGGGAGCCTTTTGCTACTTATGAAGACAATACCTTTATCCTTCACAATTTCACATACTTTTATCCCCATTGAAAAATTCAACCAGTTTGTCATCAATCACCAAAAAGGGGGAGATTTTAAGTGCATCTAGTGCCACCCCTAGTTGGTTTTGGAGTATTGACGACAAACCTGGTTGAGGGACTAATGTGTTTGTGAGAATTGCAGGATAACACAGGTAGTAGTCCCTCATTGATTCGGTTTACCTACCGGAGATGACCCCTAAAAATGTATGAAGACAGTGAAGACAATGGTGGTATGTGAAGATATTCACATTGAAGTCTATGACAAGAGAAGACATTGCGTGAAGACTATGGAGCGCGAAGACTTAGTTGTTTCGTTGTTTCCCTTTCTTCTTTGTTGAGTCATAGGAACCACCGTACTATTAAGTGGGGTCCCGGTGAACAAAGTCAGAGTGACTGAAGTGATGCTCAACCAAATCCTATGTCTTCGAGCGAAGACAATGAGAGCAAATCTTATCCAGAGCTGGATGAGTCAGCTTTATTTGTAGCCCAAGTAAAGTTGCCGCGTGTGTTTGAAATCTGACCGTTGGAACACGTGTCAGTTCCTTAGTGACCCAGGGTCATTTCAGACAAATCAGGTCGGGTTGCCTAGTGGCTATAAATAGCCCACCCCCTAAACCATAAATTGGTGGCCGCTCAGAGTTAGTGCATGGCTTTTGTCGTTTGAGAGCAACCCACCTCCGAAGCTTTTGAGAGAGAGAAATCCTTGCGAGGACAAAGCACACCCAGAGCCAAAGAGTGTTAGGCATCACTGAAGTCTTTCTGTCCTCGTGACCTGAAGACTTGTTACACTTGAGGACTGTGAATCCTCCAGCCGGTTAGGCGTCGCGTTCTGAGCATCTAAGAGTCATTGTGGATCGCCGGTGAACGAAGTCTGTGGAGGTTTGGAAGTCTACCTTGAAGACATACCAGAGTGATTGGGCGAGGACTGGGTGTCCTTAGATCAAAGGGGAATAAGGTGAAGACGTGGTCTTCTGAGTTGAATCTCAGCCTCCCAAACCAGACGTACAGTTGTCACAACAACTGGAACTGATCCAACAAATCCTGTGTGCACTCCAAGTGACTGGTTCTATCCTCTCCCTCTCTTTACTTACAGTTTGTCTTCGTGAAGTCATTGCCTACTTGCACTACCTGTTTGACTTCACTGTGTGACTACTATCGTTGTTTGGCTTCATACTGTCTTCCAACTTGATCTTCACTACCTAGCTGCTATTAGTCCACGTGATTTCTCTTCATTGAATACTTGACTATGGCTTGCCTAGTGTACTCTACCTTCCGCTGCATATCAATAGGTTCATTTCTTGTGTTTGTCTTTGAAACTTTCATGTTTTGAAGACTTTCATAAAAATCGCCTATTCACCCCCCTCTAGTCAATAACTAGCACTTTCAGAGTTCCTATGGGAGGAGGAGGAGGAGGGGAGCCTCGTCGAGCACGCAAAGAGCCTTACCGCAGCCGTGGCCGCAGCACACGTCGACACAGAGGCGAGGAATCAGAAGATCAACGAGCAGTCCGGCCGCTTCGAGAGGGGTCGTCTGGAGCGCAGAGGGCGTTCGAGGTGAGCGTCGCTGAAGGTGCAGCAACGGCAGACACCGTATTGCAGTTGTCCAGCTCGTCGGTCGGCTCCTCCTCGTCTTCCTCTTACTGAGCGCGGTCGGTAGAGGAGAGGCTGCTGGAAGTAGTACAAAGCCCCTCCGTAGTAGTAGTAGTATTTAGGGGCTATTTTGTTCAGCTCATCTGACTATAGATGTGGTAAAACTATACAACATACTTAAAATTAGCTAGTATATATAGTTGAACTAGCTATTTCAGTACGTGCTTGGCAACAATTGGGGAAAAGTTTGGTCGGTTCAGCTGTCGAGTTGAATTTTTTGTATAAATTAAGAACGATTGCTTAATCTATGAATGAAATCTATGCTCAATCACTAAATTTTAGTTGCAAAAATTATATAGTGTTAGTGATTTTTAGCTGCATATTTTGACAAATCGCAATGTTACAAGGATTGGCAAATGGCAATGTTACTAGATCAGCAAATGACAATCTTTCCAGTTTGACAAATGGCAACATACCCAATATGACATATGCAAATCTTACCAAATTGTTTGTACGTGGTTGCACACGGGTCATCCAAAACAACTGTTTGCATTGAAGGGATGTACAAATCCTGCTCGACACATTTTCTCTTGGCTTAGCGCCAAAGTTTGGCTTTGTCTATTGTATTCAATCTTAACCGTTTGCGTTGAAGAGATGCACAAATACTGCTCGGCGAATTTCCCCTTGAATTAAGAGGGGAATACCATATCTCTCACTTTGCATACGGGTGTTCTATCTAAAACGTTTGCGATCAAGAGCTGCACAACTCTTGCTCGACACATTTTCCCTTGGCTTCCTGGGGAAGCTGTCGGTTTGCATAGGGCTGTTCTAACTAAAAATTTTGCGATGAGTGTTTTATATTTAAAAACAGTATTAAACTGTGGCTTGGGTGCCATTAATGGAGAGGATGTGAGCAAGGCAGGTGGCCATGTAAGTCAAAGGGCTCGCTTCCCGGTGAGCCCGCGCGGTGTACAGCTTGCATGCTTCCCGGTGAGCCTGCGCATTGGAGTACATCTCGCACACCTCCCATTTAGTCAAGCACCAGTCTGCACGGCACCTCCTAGCCATTAAAAGAGTGAGGCATGGCGTCAGATGAATGGTTAACAGAACACACATGATTTAAATTATACAAAACGTTTAAGATGTTATAGTGGCAACTATTTGTTTCAAAATGCCTTTCTTTGCTGTTATTCGAGTGTGCCTTCTCTCAAAATGGACACAAAAAATACCACAACATTTCGGGTACCATTCCATGATAGCATGCCAAGTTTCATGAATTTCAAACGGGTTTTGGATTTACTAGAATATAAAAACAAAGTATCTCAACATTTTTCTGGCAATCAACAATGCCCTGGTGTTTGAAATCCATTCCCATTTCTTGCATGGGACCTAAGCATGCACCCAAGGACACCGATTTGTTTTTTCAACCAATTTATATGCACTCGAGCATGTGCATGTAGTTCAAATTTGAATTATGCACATAAAATGCATAGAAAACCCAGTTAAGGTATAAAAATGTCCAAACGAACCCCGAAAAATTCCAAAATTTAACACAACGCTCCTGTTGTTCTATGTTGACACTAGAATTTTTTTGAAAGCAATACGAGACAACGGATATCGTTTCGTCCCCAAAGGTGGCACGTTCCCTACCGAAACCATCAGGCTTGTGGTGAGAAGCTCTGGTTTGTGAGAAGCTTATACCAAAACCTGCCCCAAATGGGACAAAAAATTTACCACGATATATTGATTCCGCTCTATGATAGCATGCCAAGTTTCACGAATTTCAGATGAGTTTTGGATTTACTAGAATTAAAAAACCAGGTATCTCAATGTTTGCGGCCGAATGACGGTGGCAGGGTGTTTGACATTCATTCTCATTTCTTGCATGGGACCTAAGCATGCAACCAAGGACACATATTTGAATTTTGAACCAATTTATATGCATTAGAGCATGTGCCTGTAGTTCAAATATGAATTATGCACATTAATGCATTGAAAACTCAATCAATGTATAAAAATGTCCAAACGAACCCCGAAAAATTCCTAAATTTAACACAACACTCCTGTTGTTCCATGTTGACACTAGAGAAAAATTGAAATCAAGAATAGGCAATGGATATCATTTCATCTAGAAAGGTGAAACGTTCCCTACCGAAACCATCAGGCTTGTTGTGAGAAGCTCTGATTTGTGAGAAGCTTATACCCAAACCTGCCCCAAATGGGACAAAAATTTTACCATGACATGTTGATGCCGCTCCATGATAACCATGCCAAGTTTTCTGAATATCAGACAAGTTTGAACTTACTAGAATTTAAAAACCAGGTATCTCAATGTTTGCGGCCGAGTGACGGTGGCAGGGTGTTTGACATTCATTCCCATTTCTTGTAGGGGACCTAAGCATGCAACCAAGGACACAGATTTGAATTTTCAACCAATTTATATGCATTAGAGCATGTGCGTGTAGTTTAAATTTGAATTATGCATAGAAATGCGTTGAAAACTCAAATAATGTATAAAAATGTCCAAACGAACCCCGAAAAATTCCAAAATTTAACACAACACTCCTATTGTTCTATGTTGACACTAGAGAAAAAATTGAAATCAATAAGAGGCAATGGATATTATTTCGTCCAGAAAGGTGAAAGGTTCCCTACCGTAACCATGAGCTTGTCACAAGAAGCTCTGGTTTGTGAGAAGCTTAGACCCCAACCTACCCCAAATGGGACAATATTTTTACCACTGCAGGTTGATGCTATTCCATGATACCATGTCAAGTTTCATGAATTTCAGACGAGTTTTCAATTTACTAGAATTAGAAAACCATGTATCCCAATGTTAGCGGTCGAGTGACGGTGGCAAAGGTGTTTGACATTCATTCCCATTTCTAGCATGGGACCTAAGGTTGCAACAAGGACACACATTTGATTTTTCAACCCGTTTATATGCACTGGAGCATGTGCATGTAGTTCAAATTTGAATTATGCACATGAATGCATACAAATCTCAGTTAATGTATAAAAATGTCCAAGCGAACCCCGAAAAATCCCAAAAATTTCACAACACTCATGTTGTTCTATGTTGACATAAGAAAATTTTTGGAAGTAAGAAGAGGCAACATATATTGTTTCGTCCCCCAAGGTGGCACGTTCCCTACCGAAACCATCAGGCTTGTTGTGAGAGAAGCTCTAGTTTGCGAGAAGCTTATACCATAACCTGCCCCAGACGGGACAATATTTTTTTACCCTAGCATACTGATGCCGTTCCATGATAGCATGGCAAGGTTCATGTATTTTAGACGAGTTTTGTATTTACTAGAATTACAAAAGCAAGCACCTCAACGTTTGCCGGAGAGCCACGGTGCCGTGGTGTTTGAAATTCATCCCCATTTCTTGAATTGGACATAAGCATCAACCATGGACACATATATCATTTTACAACCCATTTTGGTGCACCGGAGCATGCACATGTAGTTTAATTTTGAATTGTGCACCTGAAATGCCTAGAAAACCAAGTTAATGTATAAAAAAGTCCAAACGAACCCTGAATAATTCCAAAAAAAAGTTATGACACACCTATAGTTGCATGTTCACTGCAGATAAAAGTTCTGGAATTCAAATACCATCCTTTGCAGCTGTGACCCCATTATGTAATTCAAATCAAGACGAAAAATCAAGTAGATCGCACACAGTTTTGTTGTGGAACGTTGCAGAAAATTAAAATTTTTCCTACGGTTTCACCAAGATCCATCTATGAGTTCATCTAAGCAACGAGTCATGGGAGAGAGATTACATCTACATACCAGTTTGTAGATCGCGAGCGGAAGTGTTCAAGGAACGGGGATGAGGTAGTCGTATACGACGTGATCCAAATCACCGGAGATCCTAGCACCGAACGGACGGCACCTCCGCGTTCAACACACGTACGGTCAGCGTAACGTCTCCTTCTTGTTGATCCAGCAAGTCAAAGGAGAGGTTGAGGAAGATGGCTCCAGCAGTAGCACGACAGCGTGGTGATGGTGGAGCTGCAGTACTCCGGCAGGGCTTCGCCGAGCTCTATGGAGGAGGAGGAGGTGTTGGAGAGGGAGAGGGAGGCGCCAAGGACCAGGGGTGCGGCTGCCCCCTCCCCCCCTTCATATAGGAGGGCCAAGGGGGGGCGCCGGCCCTAGGAGATCCAATCTCCTTGGGGCGGCGGCCAAGGGGAGGTTTCCCTCCCCCCCAAGGCACCTAGGAGGTGCCTTCCCCTTGTGGGACTCCTTCCCTTTGAAACCCTAGGCGCATGGGCCTCTTGGGGCTGGTTCCCCTTGGCCCATGTAGGCCCAGGCGCACCCCCTAGAGCCCATGTGGCCCCCCGAGGCAGGTGGCCCCACCCGGTGGACCCCCCGGGACCCTCCGGTGGTCCCGGTACAATACCGATAACCCCGAAACTTGTCCCGATGACCAAAACAGCACTTCCTATATATAATTCTTTACCTCCGGACCATTCCGAAACTCCTCGTGACGTCCGGGATCTCATCCGGTACTCCGAACAACATTCGGGTTACTGCATATACATATCTTCACAACCCTAGCGTCACCGAACCTTAAGTGTGTAGACCCTACGGGTTCGGGAGACATGCAGACATGACCGAGACGGCTCTCGGGCAATAACCAACAGCGGGATCTGGATACCCATGTTGGCTCCCACATGCTCCATGATGATCTCATCGGATGAACCATGATGTCGAGGATTCAATTAATCCCGTATACGATTCCCTTTGTCAATCGGTATTTTACTTGCTCGAGATTCGATCGTCGGTATCCCAATACCTCGTTCAATCTCGTTACCGGCAAGTCACTTTACTCGTACCGTAATGCATGATCCCGTGATCAAACACTTTGATCACATTGAGCTCATTATGATGATGCATTACCGAGAGGGCCCAGTGATACCTCTCCGTCAAGCGGAGTGACAAATCCCAGTCTCGATCCGTGTCAACCCAACAGATAGTTTCGGAGATACCCGTAGTATACCTTTATAGTCACCCAGTTACGTTGTGACGTTTGGCACACCCAAAGCACTCCTACGGTATCCGGGAGTTACACGATCTCATGGTCTAAGGAAAGGATACTTGACATTGGAAAACTCTAGCAAACGAACTATGCGATCTTATGCTATGTTTAGGATTGGGTCTCGTCCATCACATCATTCTCCTAATGATGTGATCTCATTATCATTGACATCCAATGCCCATAGTCAGGAAACCATGACTATCTATTGATCAACGAGCTAGTCAACTAGAGGCTTACTAGGGACATGTTGTTGTCTGTTATTCACACATGTATTACGATTTCCAAATAACACAATTATAGCACGAATAAAGACAATTATCATGAATAAGGAAATATAATAATAATGCTTTTATTATTGCCTCTAGGGCATATTTCCAACAGTCTCCCACTTGCACTAGAGTCAATAATCTAGTTACATTGTGATGAATCGAACACCCATAGAGTTCTGGTGCTGATCATGTTTTGCCTTAGGGAGAGGTTTAGTCAATGGATCTGCGACATTCAGATCCGTGTGCACTTTACAAATTTCTATGTCTCCATCTTGAACATTTTCACGAATGGAGTTGAAGCGACGCTTGATGTGCCTGGTCTTCTTGTGAAACCTGGGCTCCTTGGCAAGTGCAATAGCTCCAGTGTTGTCACAGAAGAGTTTGATTGGCCCCGACGCATTGGGTATGACTCCGAGGTCGGTGATGAACTCCTTCACCCAAATTGCTTCATGTGCTGCCTCCGAGGCTGCCATGTACTCCGCTTCACATGTAGATCCCGCCACGACGCGTTGCTTGCAACTGCACCAGCTTACTGCCCCACCATTCAAAATATACACGTATCCGGTTTGTGACCTAGAGTCATCTAGATCTGTGTCGAAGCTAGCGTCGACGTAACCCTTTACGACGAGCTCTTCGTCACCTCCATAAACGAGAAACATTTCCTTAGTCCTTTTCAGGTACTTCAGGATATTCTTGACCGCTGTCCAGTGTTCCTTGCCGGGATTACTTTGGTACCTTCCTACCAAACTTACGGCAAGGTTTACATCAGGTCTGGTACACAGCATGGCATACATAATAGAACCTATGGCTGAGGCATAGGGGATGACACTCATCTCTTCTATATCTTCTGCCGTGGTCGGACATTGAGCTGAGCTCAATTTCATACCTTGTAACACAGGTAAGAACCCCTTCTTAGATTGATCCATATTGAACTTCTTCAATATCTTATCAAGGTATGTGCTTTGTGAAAGACCTATGAGGCGTCTTGATCTATCTCTATAGATTTTGATGCCTAATATATAAGCAGCTTCTCCAAGGTCCTTCATTGAAAAACTTTTATTCAAGTAGGCCTTAATGATGTCCAAGAGTTCTATATCATTTCCCATCAAAAGTATGTCATCTACATATAGTATGAGAAATGCTACAGAGCTCCCACTCACTTTCTTGTAAACGCAGGCTTCTCCATAAGTCTGCGTAAACCCAAACACTTTGATCATCTCATCAAAGCGAATGTTCCAACTCTGAGATGCTTGCACCAGCCCATAAATCGAGCGTTGGAGCTTGCACACCTTGTCAGCATTCTTAGGATCGACAAAACCTTCCGGCTGCATCATATACAATTCTTCCTTAAGGAAACCATTAAGAAATGCCGTTTTGACGTCCATTTGCCATATTTCATAATCGTAGAATGCGACAATTGCTAACATGATTCGGACGGACTTCAGCTTCGCTACCGGTGAGAAAGTCTCATCGTAGTCAACCCCTTGAACTTGTCGATAACCCTTAGCGACAAGCCGAGCTTTATAGATGGTCACATTACCATCCGCGTCTGTCTTCTTCTTAAAGATCCATTTATTTTCTATGGCTCGCCGCTCAACGGGCAAGTCAGTCAAAGTCCATACTTTGTTTTCATACATGGATCCGATCTCGGATTTCATGGCTTCTAGCCATTTGTCGGAATACGGGCCCGCCATTGCTTCCTCATAGTTCGAAGGTTCACCGTTGTCTAACAACATGATTTCCAAGACAGGGTTGCCGTACCACTCTGGTGCGGAACGTGTCCTTGTGGACCTTCGAATTTCCTTAGGAGCTTGATTAGAAGTATCTTGATCATCATCATTAATTTCCTCTCTAGTCGGTGCAGGCACCTCAGGAACGTTTTCTTGAGTTTCGCCATTTTCCGGTTCAAGAGGTAACACTTCATCAAGTTCTACTTTCCTCCCACTTACTTCTTTCGAGAGAAACTCTTTCTCTAGAAAGGATCCATTCTTGGCAACAAAGATCTTGCCTTCGGATCTGAGGTAGAAGGTATACCCAATAGTTTCTTTAGGGTATCCTATGAAGACGCATTTTTCCGACTTGGGTTTGAGCTTTTCAGGTTGAAGTTTCTTGACATAAGCATCGCATCCCCAAACTTTTAGAAACGACAGCTTAGGTTTCTTCCCAAACCATAATTCATACGGTGTCGTCTCAACGGATTTCGACGGAGCCCTATTTAAAGTGAATGCGGCAGTCTCTAAAGCATAGCCCCAAAAAGATAGCGGTAAATCGGTAAGAGACATCATAGATCGTACCATATCTAATAGAGTGCGATTATGACGTTCGGACACACCATTACGCTGAGGTGTTCCAGGCGGCGTGAGTTGTGGAACTATTCCACATTTTCTTAAGTGTGCGCCAAATTCAGAACTCAAGTATTCTCCACCACGATCTGATCGTAAAAACTTGATTTTTCTGTCACGTTGATTTTCAACCTCACTCTGAAATTCCTTGAACTTTTCAAAGGTCTCAGACTTGTGTTTCATTAAGTAGATATACCCATATCTACTCAAGTCATCAGTGAGGGTGAGAACATAACGATAGCCACCGCGAGCCTCAACACTCATTGGACCGCACACATCGGTATGTATGATTTCCAATAAGTTGGTTGCTCGCTCCATTGTTCCTGAGAACGGAGTCTTGGTCATTTTACCCATGAGGCATGGTTCACACGTGTCAAATGATTCATAATCAAGAGACTCTAAAAGTCCATCTGCATGGAGCTTGTTCATGCGTTTGACACCTATGTGACCAAGGCGGCAGTGCCACAAATATGTGGGACTATTGTTATCAACTTTAACTCTTTTTGTATTCACACTATGAATATGTGTATCATCACGTACGAGATTCATTAAGAATAAACCATTAACCATCGGAGCATGACCATAAAACATATCTCTCATATAAATAGAACAACCATTATTCTCGGATTTAAATGAGTAGCCATCTCGAATTAAATGAGATCCAGACACAATGTTCATGCTCAAACTTGGCACTAAATAACAATTATTGAGGTTTAAAACTAATCCCGTAGGTAAATGTAGAGGTAGCGTGCCGACGGCGATCATATCGACCTTGGAACCATTCCCGACGCGCATCGTCACCTCGTCCTTCGCCAGTCTCCGTTTATTCCGCAGCTCCTGCTTTGAGTTACAAATGTGAGCAACTGCACCGGTATCAAATACCCAAGAGCTACTACGATTACTGGTAAGGTACACATCAATTACATGTATATCACATATACCTTTTGTTTTGCCGGCCTTCTTGTCCGCTAAGTATTTGGGGCAGTTCCGCTTCCAGTGACCACTTCCCTTGCAATAAAAACACTCAGTCTCGGGATTGGGTCCATTCTTTGGCTTCTTCCCGGCAACTTGCTTACCGGGCGCGGCAACTTCCTTTCCATCCTTCTTGAAGTTCTTTTTACCCTTGCCCTTCTTGAACTTAGTGGTTTTATTCACCATCAACACTTGATGTTCCTTCTTGATTTCTACCTCTGCTGATTTCAGCATAGCATATACCTCAGGAATGGTCTTTACCATCCCCTGCATGTTGTAGTTCATCACAAAGCTCTTGTAGCTAGGTGGAAGCGACTGGAGGATTCTGTCAATGACCGCTTCATCCGGGAGATTAACTTCCAGTTTAGTCAAGCGGTTGTGCAACCCAGACATCTTGAGTATGTGTTCACTGACAGAGCTATTTTCCTCCATCTTACAACTAAAGAATTTGTCGGAGACTTCATATCTCTCGACCCGGGCATGAGCTTGGAAAACCATTTTCAGCTCTTCGAACATCTCATATGCTCCATGTCTCTCAAAACGCTTTTGGAGCCCCGGCTCTAAGCTGTAAAGCATGCCGCACTGAACAAGGGAGTAATCATCGGAACGTGACTGCCAAGCATTCATAACGTCTTGTTCTGCAGGGAGGACAGGTGCGTCACCCAGCGGTGCTCGTAGGACATAATCTTTCTTGGCAGCTATGAGGATGATCCTCAGGTTCCGGACCCAGTCCGTATAGTTGCTGCCATCGTCTTTCAGCTTGGTTTTCTCTAGGAACGCGTTGAAGTTGAGGACTACGTTGGCCATTTGATCTACAAGACATATTGTAAATATTTTAGACTAAGTTCATGATAATAAAGTTCATCTTAATCAAATTATTTAATGAACTCCCACTTAGATAGACAATCCTCTTCTAGTCATCTAAGTATTACATGATCCAAGTCAACTAGGCCGTGTTCGATCATCACGTGAGACGGACTAGTCAACATTGGTGAACATCTTCATGTTGATCGTATCTTCTATACGACTCATGCTCGACCTTTCGGTCTTCTGTGTTCCGAGGCCATGTCTGTACATGCTAGGCTCGTCAAGTCAACCTAAGTGTTTGCATGTGTAAATCTGTCTTACACCCGTTGTATGTGAACGTTAGAATCTATCACACCCGATCATCACGTGGTGCTTCGAAACAACGAACTGTCACAACGGTGCACAGTTAGGGAGAACACTTCTTGAAATTATTATGAGGGATCATCTTATTTACTACCGTCGTTCTAAGTAAACAAGATGCAAAACATGATAAACATCACATGCAATCAAATAATAAACGTGACATGATATGGCCAATATCACATAGCTCCTTTGATCTCCATCTTGGGGCTCCATGATCATCTTGTCACCGGCTTGACACCATGATCTCCATCATAATGATCTCCATCATCGTGTCTCCATGAAGTTGCTCGCCAACTATTACTTCTACTACTATGGCTAACGCGTTTAGCAATAAAGTAAAGTAATTTACATGGCGTTTCTCAATGACACGCAGGTCATACAAAAAATAAGGACAACTCCTATGGCTCCTGCCGGTTGTCATACTCATCGACATGCAAGTCGTGATTCCTATTACAATAGCATGAACATCTCATACATCACATATAGATCATTCATCATTCATCACAACTTTGGCCATATCATATCACAAAGCACTTGCTGCAAAAACAAGTTAGACGTCCTCTAATTGTTGTTGCAAGTTTTACGTGGCTGAATTAGGGTTCTAGCAAGAACGTTTTCTTACCTACGTGAAAGCCACAACGTGATTTGTCAACTTCTATTTACCCTTCATAAGGACCCTTTTCATCGAATCCGCTCCAACTAAAGTGGGAGAGACAGACACCCGCCAACCACCTTATGCAACTAGTGCATGTTAGTCGGTGGAACCGGTCTCACGTAAGCGTACGTGTAAGGTTGGTCCGGGCCGCTTCATCCCACAATACCGCTGAAGCAAGATAAGACTAGTAGTGGCAAGAAAGTTGATAACATCTACGCCCACAACAAATTGTGTTCTACTCGTGCAATAGAGAACTACGCATAGACCTAGCTCTGATACCACTGTTATGGAACGTTGCAGAAAATTAAAATTTTTCCTACGGTTTCACCAAGATCCATCTATGAGTTCATCTAAGCAACGAGCCATGGGAGAGAGATTGCATCTACATACCACTTTGTAGATCGCGAGCGGAAGCGTTCAAGGAACGGGGATGAGGTAGTCGTACACGACGTGATCCAAATCACCGGAGATCCTAGCACCGAACGGACGGCACCTCCGCGTTCAACACACGTACGGTCAGCGTAACGTCTCCTTCTTCTTGATCCAGCAAGGCAAAGGAGAGGTTGAGGAAGATGGCTCCAGCAGCAGCACGACGGCGTGGTGATGGTGGAGCTGCAGTACTCCGGCAGGGCTTCGCCGAGCTCTATGGAGGAGGAGGAGGTGTTGGAGAGGGAGAGGGAGGCGCCAAGGACCAGGGGTACGTCTGCCCTCTCCCCCCCTTTATATAGGAGGGCCAAGGGGGGGCGCCGGCCCTAGGAGATCCAATCTCCTTGGGGCGGCGGCCAAGGGGAGGTTTCCCTCCCCACCAAGGCACCTAGGAGGTGCTTTCCTCTTGTGGGACTCCTTCCCTTTGAAACCCTAGGCGCATGGGCCTCTTGGGGCTGGTTCCCCTTGGCCCATGTAGGCCAAGGCTCACCCCCTAGAGCCCATGTGGCCCCCCGAGGCAGGTGGCCCCACCCGGTGGACCCCCCGGGACCCTCTGGTGGTCCCGGTACAATACCGATAACCCCGAAACTTGTCCCGATGACCAAAACAGCACTTCCTATATATAATTCTTTACCTCTGGACCATTCCGAAACTCCTCGTGACGTCCGGGATCTCATCCAGGACTCCGAACAACATTCGGGTTACTGCATATACATATCTTCACAACCCTAGCATCACCGAACCTTAAGTGTGTAGACCCTACGGGTTCGGGACACATGCAGACATGACCGAGACGGCTCCCGGGCAATAACCAACAGCGGGATCTGGATACCCATGTTGGATCCCACATGCTCCACGATGACCTCATCGGATGAACCACGATGTCGAGGATTCAATTAATCCCGTATACGATTCCCTTTGTCAATCGGTATTTTACTTGCCCGAGATTCGATCGTCGGTATCCCAATACCTCGTTCAATCTCGTTACCGGCAAGTCACTTTACTCGTACCGTAATGCATGATCCCGTGATCAAACACTTTGATCACATTGAGCTCATTATGATGATGCATTACCGAGAGGGCCCGATGATACCTCTCCGTTAAGCGGAGTGAGAAATCCCAGTCTCGATCCGTGTCAACCCAACAGATAGTTTCGGAGATACCAGTAGTATACCTTTATAGTCACCCAGTTACGTTGTGACGTTTGGCACACCCAAAGCACTCCTATGGTATCCGGGAGTTACACGATCTCATGGTCTAAGGAAAGGATACTTGACGTTGGAAAACTCTAGCAAACGAACTATGCGATGTTATGCTATGTTTAGGATTGGGTCTCGTCCATCACATCATTCTCCTAATGATGTGATCTCGTTATCATTGACATCCAATGCCCATAGTCAGGAAACCATGACTATCTATTGATCAACGAGCTAGTCAACTAGAGGCTTACTAGGGACATGTTGTTGTCTGTTATTCACACATGTATTACGATTTCGAGATAACACAATTATAGCACGAATAAAGACAATTATCATGAATAAGGAAATATAATAATAATGCTTTTATTATTGTCTCTAGGGCATATTTCCAACAAGTTTATTATCACGAACCGTGTGAGATGCAGTACAAAATATCCTGGAGCACTGTCGGTGTATAGTACACAGTTCAAAATTTTGATGTTTAAACTCATCACACACGGGTTAAGCTATCTGAATCATTTGTGATGGTCACATATCGTACATAGTTCTGAATAAGGGACCGTGTCTGCTGACACTTTGTGCACCAGTTTTTTCGCTGAACCGATTCAAAATTTGCGGCTTCCGCAGAAATATCTACCTCCCCGCCCCTCCCCCTTACCAAAAGCCACATTTCCCCTGTTTCCGCCTTCCTTTCCAAGTTGAAACCTTCACTCCTTGCTTGCAGCGCCGCCTCCTCGCTAGTGACCCTCCTTCACGCTACTCGGCCTCATCTATCCAGGCAGGTAATCCACACCCGACCCCCATCCTCCTCTTCCTTCCACATCCCACATGCCTCGACTGCTGGCGTGACACCTTCCACCCAAATCACAGACCCCTCCACCAAATAAGCGCGACCCTAACCCATGGTGCACGCAGTATAGCCAGGAGCTCAAGGAGCATTTGGCAGCAGAGAAGCAAATCGCGGCCGCATGCACGGATGAGGTCGCGATGGCTGCGATTCATGCCGACCCCCTGATCTTGAAGGAGCACCTCGTCGTCGAGGCCACCGTCGATGCCTGCACACCGACGCCGCCACGCTGTTGGCTGCTTTAAACGACAGTTCATGGCGTTTTCTCGAGGTCACCCTCGGTGCCTTCGAAGAAGACTACGAGGTGTTTTCTTTGCGTGCACATGCTTACCTCAAGTCGAGAGCCAGAAGATTGGTGCCCGAAGCGCCTCAGGCAACTCACCACTATGACGAGGGCACCCACGATGCGGAGGCTTCGCCCCTTCCATGTCCAAGGAGCCAATCGTCATCGATATCTCGGACAATGAGGAGTAGCTTATCTTATTAGCTCACTATAAGGACCCATGTTCAGTTTGCTAGCTATTGCCATTCCTTAACAAATTCTAGTGAATTGTGCTATCTACTTTTACCATAAAATTTGTTGCTCTAGTGTATATGTTCTATATGTCATGCAATGTGGCGCTCACTTATTAATTTTTTGGTTAATTAGTTCTCGTGTTCAGTTAACTGTTTGGTTCAATTCTGCAAATCTGATGTTCAATTCTTCGAGGTGCAATTTTGTATTGTCTTCCATGTGAGAAATACATCAGATTTTTCTTTACAAAATACATGGGAAACAAATACAATTGCTATATTTCCAAGTTTTCAAGCATGCTTGGTTTGGTTAACTGTTTGATCTTCTAGTATGTTATACATTGTGCAATGTGGTGCTCAATTAACGTTTGGTTCATTTGTTGTGGTGTTTAGTTAACTGTTTGGTTCAATTCTGCAATGCGATGTTCAATTGTTGTGGGTGCATTCTGTTAGTGTATACCATGTGAGAAATAAATCGAATTTGGTTGTACTAAATACATGAGAAACAAATACAATTCCTATATTTCCAAGTTGTTAAGCATGCTTGGTTTGGTTAACTGTCTGATCTTCTATTAGGAGTATGTTATATTGTGCAATGTGGAGCTCAAATAATGTTTGGTTCATTTGTTATGGTGTTTAGTTAACTGCTTGGTTCAATTCTGCAATGCGATGTCCAATTGTCGTGGGTAGAATTTTGGATTGTTGTGCATATGAGGAATAATCGAATTTGGCTGCACTTAATACATGAGAAACATATACAATCACTATATTTCCTAGTTCTTAATCATGCTTGGTCTGGATAAATGGGTTTTCCATGTGGTTTGAATTAATCTGATGAATCTGCAATGTGCTTATTTTTCATCAACATATTTTACTAATAGCATGCGAACCCTCACTTAACCTGATTAGTAACTACCTTTTATGTGTTGCAGGGAAACAATGGGAAGCACCAAGGTTTATAATCGAGGTTTGCACATGCATGGTCCTTTGTCTAATAGCACTTTATTGTGCAATTGTAGGAACCGTTCTAATATTTAGGTTTTTAACAATTTGGTATTGCACATGTAGGTCCTGTTGTCAGTGGTTTTGACCCACTATTCAACCCTTTTTGCATATGGGGAAATGAATTGTCCGTGAATTTCAGTCATGTCAGGAAACTCAGAAAGATTGTTAGGATAAAGAAACTAGCGACAAAAAACAGCAAGATCTTTGTCTGCACAATGAAGAAGCCATCAGTTCACTACAGGATGGTACTAACTATTATACCTTGCCTTTTTTATTCCTTTGCCCTATTTCCAATATAGGGAAGATATTTATGCACATCCTTGTTTTCAGGCCTTTCCAAAGCAGTTCACTGATGATTACCTCTCAAACCACCTGTATGGTCAGGAGGCGAGGAAGGTATTTGTACAACACCCACGGTTCAATATTTAAGTGTTCCTGAAGAGGACAAAGGATGGATGGTCAATCATCAATAGGCACTGGCCTAAAGTTGCAAATACCTTCAACATAATGAAGGCTCAATATTCTCCTTTTGCTTGAAAAGTTTTCCAGATGAGATACATATGTCTATGTACCGTCTATGATGCATGTGAAACTTGGTGCTGGTGCAGTTGTGTAATGGGGTAGCTAAGTGCTGAAGCTATATGATGTTGTACTCTGATGTATTTCAATTATGAAAATGAAATATATTGTGTGCTTAATATGAAATGTCAATTAGATTAATAAATGGGTTATTAATAATAGGATAATTAGCTAGCTAATTGGGTTTTTCTATTGCAAATGGTTATTGAGAAAACATAATGGGCGATGACCTCAGGCAACGCGTACAGTTTCTAGGAATAAACCGTGTTGGATTAATGAACAATCACACACGACATCCTCTTGAAAATTGTTTGCATTAGGCCACCTGGCGCAAATGTTTACAACATAAAAACTGTGTGTTGTGGACAGCCTTTGTCACACACTTTCTTCTACGCACTGTGTGTGATGCATTCAATAACCCAAACGATAAAATTGTTAATACCGTGTGCAAGGGAAACGCTACCACGAATGATTTAACGGGGAAAATTGTGTGTGATATACCTGCGAATAGAAACGTTTTCCTTGGACCAACTGTGTGGGATGTATATACGAACGAAAACGTTTAGCGGGGATTGACTGTGGGATGAACTTACGGCCGGAAATGATTTCGCCTGTATAATTGAATTTTTTAGCACTATTGTACGTATAACCGTATTTGATCGCTCGCCAATCGCACACGACCTCATTTTGTCGAGCGTGTGTGCCAGGAGGGCATATCCCCGACGGTTTCTGGGTCGTGTGGGAAGGACCCCCTATCGCAGTCACTCACTAGGCAAGAGTTCCAAATGTCGTCGCGGAAAGGTGTTAAAAACCATTTGTATAGCACTTCACTGTACTAGTGCATGTGCAGTAAATTAGAAGGAATTTTCAAACATATTGGTGTCACGACATGGAAACATGCATGGAGTACCATGGCATTTAAATACGAGAAAATTAAAAAATGATCAGAAAAATATGAAACCTTGCTTGATGTAATGTCATGCCACCAAGATGATGTGGTAAAACAATTGGCATGTTTGACGGAAGTTTGGACACACACCCCTCACAAACTGGAGCAACTCACTAGAAGACTCGTGGTTCCAAGAGGGAACAATGCATGTTTGATGACGAGCATGAGATAGCTTCCTCTTATGACCTTCAAATTTTTTCTACGTTTAACGTGCACTAATACAACTATAATGTGAAACTTTGGAAAATTCTAGGGGTCATTTGACCTTTTAAAGACATTTAAGTGATTTTCTAGCCATTTAATGACCGTAATTCAAAGTTGAACTACATCTACATGCAACGGCTAACCATAACAGTTTGAAAAATCGTATTTTTGTGTACTTGTGTGTGAGTTAATTTCATGTGCAGTAAATTGGAAGGAATTTTCAAACATATTGGTTTCACGGCCTGGACACACATGAATGGTGCGCCATGCCATTCAAATTCCAAAAAACTAAGAAAATGATAAAAAACACATGAAACCTTGCTTGACGTAATGTCATGCCACCAAGATGATGTGGTAAAATAATTGGCATGTTTGAAAAAAGTTTGGACACCCACCCCTCACAAACCGGAGCAATTCACTAGAAGGCTCGTTGTTTCGAGAGGGAACAATGCATGTTTGATGACAAACGGGCAATAGCTTCCTCTTATGGGCTTCAAAAAATTTCTACAGTTAACATGCTCTAATACAACTGTCATGTTGGAAATTTCGGGGGTCATTTGACCTTTTTAAAACATTTAAGTGATTTTCTAGCCATTTAATGACCGTAATCCAAATTTGAACTACATCTACATGCAGCGGCTAACCATAATGGTTTGAAAAAATATCTGTGTACTTGTGTGCGAGTTAATTCCATGTGCAGTAAATTGGAATGAATTTTTGAACATATTGGTGTCACGGCTTGGACACATGGATGGAGTGCCATGGCATTTAAATTCCAAAAAAATGAAAAATCATCAGACAATGTAAATATCTGGTGTTCGAAAAAGAAAATGTAAAGATCTGGCAAGACAACCGACCCCCACGCTATTGGCACTCTATTCCGTGACTTGGGGTTTGGAAGGTGAGTGGCGCGGGTTATTAATCAAACATAGTTTTGTATTTGAAACCGTCAGCTATTAAGTTCGCACATGAATTTTGCTGCGGGAATCGTATGTAATTCAAGCTACAGTACTCGTAAATTCCGGCGACCGGTGTGTGTACTGTTCCCGTCGATCTAGATTTCGGGCGCTAGTAAATACTACATTGCTCACGTCTTCCCGCCTGCATTCTCATCTATATCGTTCCCTCGCTCTCCCTTTCTCTCTCTCTCTCTCTCTCTCTCTCTCTCTCTCTCTCTCTCAAATCTCGGCCATGGCGCTGCCGATCTGCCCACGCGCTGACGAGGTGGCGCTGTCCCCCGAGGACGCTCAGTCAAAGTGCAGCAACGAGGAGGACCTCTACGCACCGCAGGACGAGGTTGCGCCGGTCCCGCCAACTTTGGAGTGTTTTTGGGGCCAGTACAAACATTGTCTGTGGAAGTCGCTGCCGCTGGCCGAGAAAGCCAGGCAAGTGGCGTTCAAGAAGGAGATGGTGGAGGAGCAAGCCAGGAATCAGGCGACCTATGAAGACCGTGATGCCGCTTGGAAAAAGGAGGCGGCGGAGCTTTGGGGGAGGCCGCCTCGTCGTGCAGAGGAGGTGTACGAAGACGGGTACTTCGCGAGGAAGGTCAAAGGCGCTAGGCGCATGATCGCTGCATGGAGGTGGGCCGATAAGCTCCAGCGTGCCTCTGACGAGGAGGTCCGGTGGGTGCCCAACAAAATGACAAGATCGTTCGCGCTCGTCTGCCAGCAAGAGGCGGATTGGTACGTCAAACACTGCAAGGCAGAGGAGGCGGAGTATTGCCTCCGTGCTAGGAAGACGCCGCACACCAGGGAGCTGCTGGCGAGGGGCTACCGGAATACTGCCCCCATGAGGGATTATTAGTTTTAGTATTGTTCGTTTTCAATTTTATAAATTGTACCTAGTAGTTAAGTATCATCACATATATGTGATGATATTATATATATTCTGCGATGAACTAATCAACAATTAATATATATTATGAATTCCATTTTCTATCTATTTTTGTGTGCTAATTTGTATCTAGTTATAATCATCCACACATACGGAAAGGAAAGCATAAATACACACATTGAAACAGAACATATAAGAATGGAAAACAGACTACACACATTGAAACAGAGCAATATTATGATTGTTATGAATACATATCGATCCACTTCGAAACGACTCAATAAAATAAAGTGTGCCCATGAGACCATGACCAGCATCCCTTGCCTATGGTAGCTCTTGGATCTACCTGAACTCGTGCAGGTGTTCGACCAAACGGTCGACACGCCCGCGGTACATCTAGAGCGCGATCTCGAGCTCCAAGTTGGCTATTTCATCGGAGATCACCAGCTCGAGGATGCGACGACCATGTTCCTCTACTACGCCCAGGTGGACACCTAGGCCAAGGAGGCGGTCGAGCCTAGCGACCAACGCGTTGGCATCGAGCGGGCCACTGACAAGGTGAACGGTGCGACCCATGCGAACAACGCGGTGGGTGTCCGGTGAAAGTATGGCGCGGCTGGCCTCTGGTGCAAGTATGGCGCAAAGGGCCTCTGCCCACTCCTCGTGAGGAATGGAGGTAATGACGGGACGTGTACCCAGCTGCAACGCCCTGTCGACAACAGGCAAGCACCGATGGATCTGCTCTTGCTGTGCGGTGCGCCGCGCCTCTCGCTCTGCGATGCTCCAACGGTCTCGCCGTGCGGCGAGTCATAGCCTATCAGTGCGGACTCGCCTAGCTTGCTCTGCGGCGCACCATCGATCATGTTGTGCGGCGAGCTGCAGCCTCTCGGTGTTGACATGCCTATCTTGTTCTATGGCGCAGAAGCGCCATGCACCAAGGGTCTACTCAACCCTGGCGATGACGCGCATCACCTCGTCGTCCATCGCGTTGCCGGGGAGCGCCTCGGCCTCGACGGGCCGTGGCGCCTTCTCGTTTTCCTCGTCGACGAGGTTGATGGCAGGGGCGGTGTCGGTGTGGAACGACACCTATGGGATCGCAAGAATCCCTACTATGGTTGCCGGGGCACGGGGTTGCGAGAAGAGCAAGGTTAGTAGCCAGCACAAGGATCGTTTACCCAGGTTCGGGCCGCGAGGATGCATAAAACCCTAGTCCTAGTTTGGTGGGTGTATTTAAGAGAGTTCTTGAGCTCTCGAACTAGCTGTGGTCAGTGCGTGGTTCGAAAGAGCTGAATCCTTCTCAGTTATGCCATTGGCCTCCTTTTATAGTCGAAAGGGGCTGCCACAGTGGCACACAGGAGGTTGAAAAGCGTACAATGCCCTGAGCTTATCGCTCGTATTACAGGAGAAGACACATTTAATGCGTAGCTTAGGTGTTCCCTTGCTTTATTGGGGACGGGGGTGAGGCCCGTCCTGTCCGTCGCCGCTCCTCCTCGCTTTGACACGCGTCCTGGCCAGTGAGGCGTGTGGTGCCATGTAGGTAGGAAGGCAGCCGAGGTGGCACAGTGGCGGAGCCTTCACGAAAATCTGCATGCGGCCTCGCTGGTGCTCGATGAGTTGGCCTGGGAGCTGCATGTTGCCACGCAGGTGCCCGCCCAGCTGGTCGGGTCTGGCAGCTGTATGTGAGTGGTGGTGAAAAACTTGCTCGGCGCGGGCCTGGTGGTAGCCCTGCTGGCGTCCTTGGAGAGGGCCTTGCCGGCTGGCCCGGCAAGGGTCTTGCCATGGCGCGCTGTCGTCCCCGGCAAGGTCGGCCTTCCTCGGTAAGGATCTTGCCGAGGGTCGTCGTCTTCTAATCCTCATCTGACCTTGAGTGTTCCTTGTCTTCACAAAGATCTACATGCCACCACAGAGGTGCCTCCCGAGCCCTGGTCCAACGTGATGTTGGAGACCGTTGGCTCAAGGGTGGCTCGCTCTGTTGTTGTGGGGCGAGCTGTCCCGAAAAGGATCTTGCCGGGGCTGCTGAGGCTGCCCCGGCAAGGGTCTTGCGGGGGGAACCTGCTTCGTCCCTCTGCTCTTTGTGGTCTTGGCCTTGGCATTGCTCTTATTATCTTGGGCTTTGGTCTTACCCTGGCTCACCTCCCCTATTCTGCTTGGTGTGACCGTAGGCGCGGCTCCGACTGCCCGTGCACAGGTATAGGGGTACAAAAATGCACCCCTCTTTTTGTACACCGACAGGCGGCGCTTTGGTGGGTTGGCATGAAGGAAATATGCCCTAGAGGCAATAATAAAGTTATTATTTATTTCCTTATATCATGATAAATGTTTATTATTCATGCTAGAATTGTATTAACTGGAAACATAATACATGTGTGAATACATAGACAAACAGAGTGTCACTAGTATGCCTCTACTTGACTAGCTCATTAATCAAAGATGGTTATGTTTCCTAGCCATGAACAAAGAGTTTTTATTTGATTAACGAGATCACATCATTAGTTGAATGATCTGATTGACATGACCCATTCCATTAGCATAGCACCCGATCGTTTAGTATGTTGCTATTGCTTTTGTCCATGACTTATACATGTTCCTTTAAACTATGAGATTATGCAACTCCCGTTTACCGTAGGAACACTTTGTGTGCTACCAAACGTCACAACGTAACTGGGTGATTATAAAGGTGCTCTACAGGTGTCTCCGAAGGTACATGTTGGGTTGGCATATTTCGAGATTAGGATTTGTCACTCCGATTGTCGGAGAGGTATCTCAGGGCCTTCTCGGTAATACACATCACATAAGCCTTGCAAGCATTGCAACCAATGAGTTAGTTGCGAGATGATGTATTACGGAACGAGAAAAGAGACTTGCCGGTAACGAGATTGAACTAGGTATTGGATACCGACGATCGAATCTCGGGCAAGTAACATACCGATGACAAAGGGAACAAACGTATGTTGTTATGCGCCCCCTCTCTCTCTCTCTCCCCCTTGGAGAATCCTAGTCCAACTAGGATTGGGGGGGGGAATCCTACTCCCAGAGGGAGTAGGACTCTCCTGGCGCGCCAGGCTTGGCCGGCCAGCCCCTCCCCCTTGACTCCTTTATATACGGGGGCAGGGTGCACCCCAAAGACACACAAGTTGATCTACGGATCGTTCCTTAGCCGTGTGCGGTGCCCCCTTCCACCAAATTCCACCTTGATCATATCGTTGCAGTGCTTAGGCGAAGCCCTGCGCCGGTAACACGTCAAGATCGTCACCACGCCGTCGTGCTGACGGAACTCTTCCTCGACGCTTTGCTGGATCGGAGCCCGGGGATCGTCATCGAGCTGAACGTGTGCCAAGAACTCGGAGGTGCCGGAGTAACGGTGCTGTGATCGGTTGGATCGCGAGGAGAACGTACGACTACTTCCTCTACGTTGTGTCAACGCTTCCGCTTCGGTCTACGAGGGTACGTAGACAACACTCTCCCCTCTCGTTGCTATGCATCACCATGATCTTGCGTGTGCGTAGGAATTTTTTTTGAAATTACTACGTTCCCCAACAGTGGCATCCGAGCCTAGGTTTTTATGGTATGATGTTATTTGCACGAGTAGAACACAAGTGAGTTGTGGACGATACAAGTCATACTGCCTACCAGCATGTCATACTTTGGTTCAGCGGTATTGTTGGACGAGACGATCCGGACCAACCTTACGTGTACGCTTACGCGAGGGTTCCCTCGACGTGCTTTGCACATAGATGGCTTGCGGAAGACTATCTCTCCAACTTTAGTTGAACCGAGTGTGGCTACGCCCGGTCCTTGAGAAGGTTAAAACGGAGTCTATTTGACAAACTATCGTTGTGGTTTTGATGCGTAGGTAAGATGAGTTCTTGCTTAAGCCCGTAGCAGCCACGTAAAACTTGCAACAACAAAGTAGAGAACGTCTAACTTGTTTTTGCAGGGCATGTTGTGATGTGATATGGTCAAGACATGATGCTAAATTTTATTGTATGAGATGATCATGTTCTGTAACCAAGTTATCGACAACTGGCAGGAGCCATATGGTTGTCGCTTTATTGTATGCAATGCAATCGCGATGTAATGCTTTACTTTATTACTAAGCGGTAGTGATAGTCGTGGAAGCATAAGATTGGCGAGACGACAACGATGCTACGATGGAGATCAAGGTGTCGCGCCGGTGACGATGGTGATCATGACGGTGCTGCAGAGATGGAGATCACAAGCACAAGATGATGATGGCCATATCATATCACTTATATTGATTGCATGTGATGTTTGTCTTTTATGCATCTTATCTTGCTTTGTTTGACGGTAGCATTATAAGATGATCTCTCACTAAATTATCAAGAAGTGTTCTCCCTGAGTATGCACCGTTGCGAAAGTTGTTCGTGCTGAGACACCACGTGATGATCGGGTGTGATAGGCTCTACGTTCAAATACAACGGGTGCAAAACAGTTGCACACGCGGAATACTCAAGTTTAACTTGACGAGCCTAGCATATAACAGATATGGCCTCGGAACACGGAGACCGAAAGGTCGAGCGTGAATCATATAGTAGATATGATCAACATAGTGATGTTCACCATTGAAACTACTCCATCTCACGTGATGATCGGACATGGTTTAGTTGATTTGGATCACGTGATCACTTAGAGGATTAGAGAGATGTCTATCTAAGTGGGAGTTCTTAAGTAATATGATTAATTGAACTTTAATTTATCATGAACTTAGTCCTGGTAGTATTAGCATATCTATGTTATAGATCAATAGCTCGCGTTATTGCTTCCCTGTGTTTATTTTGATATGTTCCTAGAGAAAATTGTGTTGAAAAAATGTTAGTAGCAATGATGCGGATTGGATCCGTGATCTGAGGTTTACCCTCATTGCTGCACAGAAGAATTACGTCCTTGATGCACCGCTAGGTGACGGACCTATTGCAGGAGCAGATGCAGACGTTATGAACGTTTTGCTAGCTCAATATGATGACTACTTAATAGTTTAGTGCACCATGCTTAACTGCTTAGAATCGGGACTTCAAAGACGTTTTGAACGTCATGGAGCATATGAGATGTTCCAGGAGTTGAAGTTAATATTTCAAGAAAATACACGAGTTGAGAGATATGAAGTCTCCAACAAGTTCTATAGCTAAAAGATGGAGGAGAATCGCTCAACTAGTGAGCACGTGCTCAGATTGTCTGGGTACTACAATCGCTTGAATCAAGTGGGAGTTAATCTTCCAGATAAGATAGTGATTGACAGAATTCTCTAGTCACCATCACCAAGTTAGTAGAACTTCGTGATGAACTATAATATGCAAGGGATAACGGAATATATTCCCAAGCTCTTCGCGATGCTAAAATCGGCGAAGGTAGAAATCAAAGAAAAACATCAAGTGTTGATGGTTGACAAGATCACTAGTTTCAAAAAAAAGGGCAAAAGGAAAGAAGGGGAACTTCAAGAAGAACGGCAAGCAAGTTGCTGCTCAAGTGAAAAAGCCCAAGTCTGGTCCTAAGCCTGAGACTAAGTGCTTCTACTGCAAAGGGACTGGTCACTGGAAGCGGAACTGCCCCAAGTGATTGGCGGATAAGAAGGATGGCAAAGTGAACAAAAGTATATTTGATATACATGTTATTGATGTGTACTTTACTAGTGTTCATAGCAACCCCTCAGTATTTGGTACTAGTTCAGTTGCTAAAATTAGTAACTCGAAACGGGAGTTGCAGAATGAACAAAGACTAGTTAAAGGGCAAGGTGACGATGTGTGTTGGAAGTGGTTCCAAGATTGATATGATCATCATCACACACTCCCTATACTTTCGGGATTAGTGTTGAAACTAAATAAGTGTTATTTGGTGTTTGCGTTGAGCATGAATATGATTTGATCATGTTAATTGCAATACAGTTATTCATTTAAGTTAGAGAACAATTGTTGTTCTGTTTACATGAATAAAACCTTCTATGGTCATACACACCAATGAAAATAGTTCATTGGATCTCGATCGCAGTGATACACATATTCATGATATTGAAACCAAAAAGATGCGAAGTTAATAATGATAGTGCAACCTATTTGTGGCACTGCCGTTTAGGTCATATTGGTGTAAAGTGCATGAAGAAATTCCATGCTGATGGGATTTTGGAATCACTTGATTATGAATCACTTGATGCTTGCGAACCATGCCTCTTGGGCAAGATGACTAAAAACGCCGTTCTCCGGAACAATGGAGCAAGCAACAGATTTGTTGGAAATCATACATACTGATGTATATGGTCCGATGAATATTAAGGCTCGCGACAAGTATCTTTATTTTCTGACCTTCACAGATGATTTGAGCAGATATGGGTATATCTACTTGATGAAACATAAGTCTGAAACGTTTGAAAAGTTCAAAGAATTTTAGAGTGAAGTGAAAATCATCGTGACAAGAAAATAAGGTTTCTACGATCTGATCGCGGAGACAAATATTTGACTTACGAGTTTTGTCTTCAATTAAAACAATGTGGAATAGTTTCACAAATTCATGCCACCTGGAACACCACAGCATAATGGTGTGTCCGAACGTCATAACCGTACTTTATTGGATATAGTACAAACTATGATGTTTCTTACCGATTTACCAATATCATTTTGGGATCATGCATTAGAGACAGCTGCATTCACGTTAAAAGGGGCACGATCTAAAGTCCGTTGAGACGACACAAAATAAATTGTGGTTTGGCAAGAAACCAAAGTTGTCGTTTCTTAAAGTTTGGGGCTGCGATGCTTATGTGAAAAAGCTTCAACCTGATAAGCTCGAACCCAAATCGGAGAAATGTGTCTTCATAGGATATCCAAAGGAAACTGTTGGATACACCTTCTATCACAGATCCGAAGGCAAGACTTTTTGTTGCTAAGTTCGGAAACTTTCTAGAGAAAGAGTTTCTTTCGAAAGAAGTGAGTGGGAGGAAAGTAGAAAACTTGATAAGGTAATTGTACCTTCTCCCTTATTGGAAAGTAGTTCATCACAGAAATCTGTTCTTGTGACTACTACACCAATGAGTAAGGAAGCTAATGATGATGATCATGTAACTTCAAGATCAAGTTACTACCGAATCTCGTAAGTAAATAGAGTGAGATCCGCACCAGAGTGGTACGGTAATCCTGTTCTGGAAGTCATGTTACTAGACCATGACGAACTTGCGAACTATGAGGAAGCGATGATGAGCCCAGATTCCGCAAAATGGTTAGAGGCCATGAAATCTGAGATATGATCCATGTATGAGAACAAAGTATGGACTTTGATGGATTTGCCCAATGATCGGCAAGCCAAAGAAAATAAATGGATCTTGAAGAGGAAGACGGACACTGATAGTAGTGTTACTATCTACAAAGCTAGAATTGTCGCAAAAGGTTTTTGACAAGTTCAAGGTGTTGACTACGATGAGAGTTTCTCACTCGTATCTATGCTTAAGTCTGTCCGAATCATGTTAGCAATTGCCGCATTTTCTGAAATCCGGCAAATGGATAAACAAGACTACATTCCTTAATAGATTTATTAAAGAAGAGTTGTATACAATGCAACTAGAAGGTTTTGTCGATCCTAAAGGTGTTAACAAAGTGTGCAAGCTCCAGCGATCCATTTATGGACTGGTGCAAGCATCTCGGAGTTGGAATATACACTTTGATAAGTTGATCAAAGCATATAGTTTTATACAGACTTGCGGTGAAGCCTGTATTTACAAGAAAGTGAGTGGGAGCACTACAACATTTCTGATAAGTATATGTAAATGACATATTGTTGATCGGAAATAATGTAGAATTATTCTGCAAAGCATAAAGGAGTGTTTGAAAGGAGTTTTTCAAAGAAAGGACCTTGGTAAAGCTGCTTACATATTGAGCATCAAGATCTATAGAGATAGATCAAGACGCTTGATAAGTTTTTCAATAAGTACATACATTGAAATTTTTTTTTGAAGTAGTTCAAAATGGAACAGTCAAAGAAAGAGTTCTTGCCTGTATTACAAGGTGTGAAATTGAGTAAGACTCAAAGCCCGACCACGGCAAAAGATAGAAAGAGAATGAAAGTCATTCCCTATGCTTTGGCCATAGGTTCTATAAAGTATGCCATGCTGTTTACCAGATCTATTGTATACCCTACACTGAGTTAAGCAAGGGAGTACAATAATGATCTAGGAGTAGATCACTGGACAACGGTCGAAATTATCCTTAGTGGAATAAGGATATGTTTCTCAATTATGGAGGTGACAAAAAAGGTTCGTCGTAAAGAGTTACGTCGATGCAAGTTTTGACACTGATCCAGATGACTCTAAGTCTCAATCTGGATACATATTGAAAGTGGGAGCAATTAGCGAGAGTAGCTCCATGCAGAGCATTGTTGACATAGAAATTTGCAAAGTACATGCGGATCTGAATGTAGCAGACCCGTTGACTAAGATTCTCTCACAAGCAAAACATGATCACACCTTAGTACTCTTTGGGTGTTAATTACATAGCGATGTAAACTAGATTACTGAATCTAGTAAACCCTTTGGGTGTCGGTCACATAGCGATGTGAACTATGGGTGTTAATCACATGATGATGTGAACTATTGATGTTAATCACATGGTGATGTGATCTAGATTATTGACTCTAGTGCAAGTGGGAGACTGAAGGAAATATGCCCTAGAGGCAATAATAAAGTTATTATTTATTTCCTTATATCATGATAAATGTTTATTATTCATGCTAGAATTGTATTAACTGGAAACATAATACATGTGTGAATACATAGACAAACAGAGTGTCACTAGTATGCCTCTACTTGACTAGCTCATTAATCAAAGATGGTTATGTTTCCTAGCCATGAACAAAGAGTTGTTATTTGATTAACGAGATCACATCATTAATCAAAGATGGTTATGTTTACCGTAGGAACACTTTGTGTGCTACCAAACGTCACAACGTAACTGGGTGATTATAAAGGTGCTCTACAGGTGTCTCCGAAGGTACATATTGGGTTGGCGTATTTCGAGATTAGGATTTGTCACTCCGATTGTCGGAGAGGTATCTCAGGGCCTTCTCGGTAATGCACATCACATAAAGCCTTGCAAGCATTGCAACCAATGAGTTAGTTGCGAGATGATGTATTACGGAACGAGTAAAGAGACTTGCCGGTAACGAGATTGAACTAGGTATTGGATACCGACGATCGAATCTCGGGCAAGTAACATACCGATGACAAAGGGAACAACGTATGTTGTTATGCGGTCTGACCGATAAAGATCTTCGTAGAATATGTAGGAGCCAATATGGGCATCCAGGTCCCGCTATTTGTTATTGACCGGAGACGTGTCTCGGTCATGTCTACATTGTTCTCGAACCGTAGGGTCCGCACGCTTAACGTTACGATGACAGTTATTATGAGTTTATACATTTTGATGTACCGAAGGAGTTCGGAGTCCCGGATGTGATCACGGACATGACGAGGAGTCTCGAAATGGTCGAGACGTAAAGAATGATATATTGGAAGCCTGTGTTTGGACATCGGATGCATTCCAGGTGAAATCAGGATTTTACCGGAATACCGGGAGGGTTACCGGAACCCCCCAGGAGCATAATGGGCCAACATGGGCCTTGGAGGAGAGGTGAGAGGGCTGCCCTCATGGGCTGCGCGCCTCCCCCCTTCCCCTAGTCCTATTAGGACTAGGAGAGGTGGGCGCCCCCTCTCTCTCTCTCTCCCCCTTGGAGAATCCTAGTCCAACTAGGATTGGGGGGGGGGGGAATCCTACTCCCAGAGGGAGTAGGACTCTCCTGGCGCGCCAGGCTTGGCCGGCCAGCCCCTCCCCCTTGAATCCTTTATATACGGGGGCAGGGGGCACCCCAAAGACACACAAGTTGATCTACGGATCGTTCCTTAGCCGTGTGCGGTGCCCCCTTCCACCAAATTCCACCTCGATCATATCGTTGCAGTGCTTAGGCGAAGCCCTACGCCAGTAACACATCAAGATCGTCACCACGCCGTCGTGCTGACAGAACTCTTCCTCGACGCTTTGCTGGATCGGAGCCCGGGGATCGTCATCGAGCTGAACGTGTGCCAAGAACTCGGAGGTGCCGGAGTAACGGTGCTGTGATCGGTTGGATCGCGAGGAGAACGTACGACTACTTCCTCTACGTTGTGTCAACGCTTCCGCTTCGGTCTACGAGGGTACGTAGACAACACTCTCCCCTCTCGTTGCTATGCATCACCATGATCTTGCGTGTGCGTAGGATTTTTTTTTGAAATTACTACGTTCCCCAACATGGCATACTTTGAAAAGGTGGAAGTGCTATACGCTACGCTTGTTGCCTCCGTGTGTCGCGTGTCGCCTAGGTTTATGCGCATTATTCCTAGGTGGCGAGAAAACCGGTGAGGAAATGGAGGGAAACAGTGGCGTGTTCATAAAACGCCATCAATTAATGGAAACTTAGCATAGAAGGAACATCGAGCTAGCACAAGAAGTAGATGATCACATGATCGTTTATCCTAGTTAATTATGCATGTAATAGTTTACTTTGGTGTGTGGAAATGTCATGTGTGTATGAGCCACCTATGTAATTGGATGTTTGCCGCGTATTACACACATCTTGTTTATGTGAAACATTTATGTTCTCTTGGCTCAACACAAACAGTTTATCGGAATGAACTGTATGCCCTCCATTGCACACACCTTGATCTGGCTGAGCCATTTCTGTTGCATTGCCTAATTGAAAACAGTTCATCCGAGTGAACCGTATGCCATATATCACACACACCATGATCTGGCTGACCATTTCTTTTGTGTTGCCTAATCACAAGCAGTTCATCCGAGTGAACTGTATGCCGTATATCACACAGAGCTTCATCTGGCTGCCCGTTTCTATTGTTCCGCCTCATCACAAACAATTTATCTGAGTGAACTGTATACCATATATCACACACGCCTTCATCTGGCTGCCCGTTTCTTCTATTCCACCTCATCGCAAACAGTTAATTGAACTGAACCATTTTCCCGCATCGCACACGCAACTAAAATCTGAACCATGTTTGATGTATCCTTCATCGCAAAGGTTTTGCATCTTTTTGGACGTTTTTTTACATCATCATTTATGATTAATGCATCGCACATAGTTTCGTCAAAGGGTCTCTGATCATAGTGTCACATTAGCAGCATCCTGTAGTAGTGAGTGTTGATATTTTGAAAGACATGGTTGCTTATTGATATGCTTGAGTATTGAAATCTTCATGTCAAAACTAGACTATTGCTTTGAATCATATAAACGTCCAAATGTCCATGCTACAAAAGAAAAAAATATGTGATGAACATGTTAGGCAGCATTCCACATCAAAAGTTCTGTTTTTTATCGTTTACCTACTCGAGGATGAGTAGGAATTAAGCTTGGGGATGCTGATACGTCTCCAATGTATCTATAATTTTTTATTGTTCCATGCTGCTATATCATCATTCTTGGATGTTTTACAATTATTTTGTAGCAACTTTATATCATTTTTGGGACTAACCTATTAACATAGTGCCCAGTGCTAGTTGTTGTTTTTGCTTGTTTTTTACTTCGTAGGAAATCAATACCAAACGGAGTCCAAACGCAGCGAAACTTTTTGGAGATTTTTTCTAGACGAGAAGGAACAACATGGCCCAAAGAAGTACTAGAGGGGAGCCCCCAGGGGGGCAACCCACATGGGCGCACTTGGAGGCCTAGGCATGCCCTGGTGGGCTGTGCCCACCTCGGTGGCCTCCCGCACCGCCCCTTCGCCCTATAAATACCCAAATATACCCGAAATCCTAGGGGTGTCGACAAAACACAATTCCAGCCGCCGCAAGTTCCAGAACCACGAGATCCAATCTAAACACCATCACAGAGGGGTTCATCATCCTCATTGGTGCCTCTCCAATTATGCGTGAGTAGTTCATTGTAGACCTACGGGTCCGTAGGCGGTAGCTGGATGGCTTTCCACTCTCTATTTTGATTCTCAATGCAATGTTCTCTTGGATATCTATTTGATGTAACACTTTTTGCGGTGTGTTTGCTGGGATCTGATGAACTTTGAGTTTATGATTAGATCTATTTTATCCATGAAAGTTATTTGAGTTTTCTTTGATCTCTTATATGCATGATTATTTATAGCCTCGTATTTCTTCTTAGAATCTTTGGTTTAGTTAGGCCAACTAGATCATTTTTTCTTGCCAAGGGAAGAGGTGCTTTGTGATGGGTTCGATCGTGCAGTGTTCTTTCCTAGTGACATAAGGGGCAGCAAACACGTATTGATCGTTGCTATTAAGGATAATAAGATGGGGTCTATTCCTACATGAATAGATCTTGTCTACATCATGTCATCGTTCTTATTGCATTACTCCGTTTCTCCATGAACTTAATGCACTAGATGCATGCTGGATAGCTGTCGATGTGTGGAGTAATAGTAGTAGATGCAGGCAGGAGTCGGTCTACTAATCTTGGATGTGATGCCTATATATTGATCATTGCCTGTATATTGTCATGATTATTTGAAGTTCTATCAATTTCCCAACAGTAATTTGTTTGCCCATCGTGTGCTATTTCTTAAGAGAAGCCACTAGTGAAATCTACGGCCCCCGGGTCTATTCTTTATCATATTTGCTTTCCGATATATTATTTGCCACTTTTATTTTTAGATATATTATTCCAAAAACCCAAAAATACCTTGCAGCAATTTTTGTTACTTATTTTATTTCGCGTTTTATCAAGATCTATTTATCCAATCTACCACAAAACAATCTATCTTTTTATAGTGGAAGGATTGACAACCCCTCTTATGCGTCGGGTTGCAAGTATTTGTTCTTTGTGTGCAGGAACCGTTTACATAGTGTTGCTTGGTTCGCCTACTCGATTGATACCTTGGTTTCATAACCGAGGGAAATACCTACCATAGTTGTGCTGCATCATCCCTTCCTCTTTGGGGAAGTACCGAAGTAGTTCAAGCGACATCAGCCACCTCCCATCTTCGGGTCATGGAGGCAGAGCGGGCGATGGCCCTGGCTTATCGACGGTGGTGTGGCGTCCATGGCCGCAGATGGTGGGGTGGTGGCAACAGCGGCCGGCAACACCTGCTGACGGTCAGCGGCGGCGGAGCGTGTGGTAGATGTTGGGCACATACCCAATAGGGATGCCATGCACACTACACTACGCCAGGGATTGCGCCGTCGCCGCGGTGTAGCCTCCCAGCTGGAGCTATCCTCTGATGACGGCAGAGTGGCTGAGCGACTTTGACGGACTGATGCCATTGGCGATTGTGGGAGAAGCAGACGAGATAAGCTACAGGGAGGGAGGGGAAAATGTGACGCAGGACTTGCCAGCCATGAGGGTTTATATAGCAAGCTAGTAAGCATTGGGATTTTGGGGGATTTCGCCAAGTCAGGCGGGAAACTTGCGCAACTATGCGCAGGAACCTGTGCGATTGCGCAGGAATGGGCTCACCGATGATTCATTGGCACCACTTCGAGCCACCATTTGACCAAAAGAACGCCCCTGCGCGCTGCTCAAGCTTGCGCTGGTAGCCGTCCGCGGCAGCGGCATGACAAGACGTGCGAGAGGAGGACGAAATGACACGTACACATATGGTTAATAAAAAAAGTTTGCAACTTAATTACCTACTACCCCCGTCCTGTTATAAGTCCTCTTTGAACTTTTGTGCCAAATTTTGACTAGAGAATTAACTAATGAAATACAAATGCATGTCGCCAAAGATTATATTGTTGGATTCGTATTTGAACATAGTTTCCAATTATATTATGTTTATAACATGCATCAACATTTTGTTAGTTAAATTTAAGGTCAAAATATGGCACATAATATAAAGGGGACTAATAGACCAAGACTGAGGTAGTAGCACACTGTCGCTCTCTATGCTGCGTCGCGAACGATTGTTCGACCATCGTGTGATGTGGAAAGCGACGTAGTTTCACATCATGCCGCCGGCTCGCAACTGCCAGCTGACTTGTAGATGACCATTCTCTGCATGTTCAGCTGCTCTATGCATGTGGTTGCTCATGGTTGAGGCGGCCGTGGCGCGCTCTGCTCTCGCGTCCTACCGCGCGCGCTCTTCTCTCGCGTCCCTCTGTGCGCTGCCAGCGTTTGGGGCCGGCGCACGATCATGTACGTTCGTGCAACAATTATGCATGCGGTTGCGCGGGGCGCGGCGCCACGATGCAGTTACCCGCTATAAAAACTGTCATGCGGACGTGCCGAGAATCCAGGCCACCCGGCCCCCATTTATTCCCACGACCATTTACCTTCATCTCTCGCTCCACATGACACCACGTTAGGGGGAAGGACCTCTCGGTGGTGTACACGAACGAGCCGGTCTCGGTGGAGAGCTCCATCCAATCTATGGAGTAGTTGCTTGCTGGGGACAAGTACCAAGTGGTCGGCTTTGACCTCTTGTTCACCGGCTGTCCCGCCGGGCAAGATCAGAAGGTTGTCGTTGCCTAGTTGTGCATGCGACATGCCATCCTCATCTAACACTACCACCAGGACACAAGGCCTTGCGAGCATTTCCCCGGGTTTATCAACAACACCAAGTACAGTTTCGCTGCGGTGGACACCACCAACGATCTAAAAGCGCTCGATGTTTTGGGCTTGACCTCCAAGAATCTTGTTAACATCCGTGACCACCACAAGGTCTGGGGCAACACTAAGAACAAAAATAACTCCCTGGTTGACCTCGCCTCGGCCATCATCGACCCATACTACATGAATATGAAGGATGAGAGTAAGAAGGACAAGAATGCCTGGCACAGTGCCAGGCATCAAAGACTGGATGAAGAACACATCAAGTACGCGGCCAAGGACGCGTACACAAGTTATGAGATGTACAGGAGGATCGTTGACATGAGGAAGTATCTTCATCCTGCCCCAGACGAGGGATCGAGCCATAGAGGAGTGGCGGGAGCGTCACAAGAAGTAGATGACTAGATGATCGTTTCTCCTGGTTTAGAATGCATGCAATTGTTTATTGAGGTGTGTGCGAATGTCTGTATAGTCACTTATTTAATTGGATGTTTATTTTAGTTATATATATATGTTGTTCTTCTTTAGATAGAGCAAATCACACGGCTTATTAACAACAATCATCTGTGTTATTATTGCTCTTCATAGACATTTCTGACCACGGACCTGTTTGCCGTGTATCACACACATCTTGTTCTTTTGAGCTATTTCTGTTGTCTTGGCTCATCGCAAACATAGTTCATCCTAGTGAACTGTATGCCCTCCATCGCACACACCTTGATCTGGCCGACCATTTATGTTGTGTTGCCTAATCACAGACAGTTCATCCGAGTGAACTGTATGCCGTATATCGCACACACTCTCATCCGGCTTACCATTTCTATTGTTCTGGATCATCGCAAACAATTCATATTTGTATGCCACGCATCGCACACGCAGCTCTGATCTGAATCATGTTTGATGTGTGCGCCATCGCAAACAGTTCATCTCATTTTTGATGGTTTTCTTACACCACCATTTGCGATTAATGCATCGCACATAGTTTAATTGAAGGGTCTTTGATTAGGCTCTCGCGTTTGGACCATCCAGCAATAGTGTTGTGTATATTGGGTATTCAAACATCACCAACACCTCTTTGGGCAAAGTGCAAATGATGGTTGTCACTCACTCGCCTGTGACGCTTCCCTCTATGGGTCCGCGAGGTCGTCGTCCATCTAATATGATCCAACGAGAGAGGTAAATTTGACGAACAAGGAGGACTATTTTCATATTGTGCTATGGTAGGAGTATATATATTATGCATCGAAGAGGGGATGGGGACCAACATATACTACATGTCATGAACCTCGCTTCATGTGGGGACTTAAAGGTTTCCGAGGTAGGTGCCACATCAAAGTTGTGCATATTAGGTATTCAAACATCACAACCACACATCTTACATGTGTTTGGCCCACATGCAAGCGATGGCAGTTGCCCTCTAGCACTCACTAATGGGGTTATCGACGAGATGGATGCTTCATCCATCTGTGTGCCCGATTGGTCGTCAATCACTATGACCGACAATTATAGATATTAATTTGACTTATAATTAGGAGGGGATTAAATTTTGGTTCATCTTATAGAGTACATGTCATGTTGTGAGATCACATAATATACTTTGAGCGTATGTTCACGCACGAATCCCTCCCACCGAATCACGCGATGCGTCATGAACCTCGCTCTATGTGGGGACTCTGCGATTCTCGAAGTATGCGCCACATCAAAATGTTGTGCTTTTGGTATTCAAGCGTATGCATGCATCATGCAGGTCCATACATATGTTTGGGGCACATGCATTCAGTGGGTGTCTTTGGACACTCTCCCTCGCTTGGTTATCATCGACGACCTATATATTCATGGGTTGGCATGGACGTCCATCACTTCGAGCGATAACGAGAGAGGTTACCAAGGTGGATTCTTCTTCTCTTGGTTCGCGTTACCGTATAGTCGTACGTCGATCATGGAGAGATTCCAGACCTAAGTTTGAGCGCATGCATACACATGAATCCCTATATATACTATATGCATCGTGAACCCTTGCTTTGTGTGGGGACTTTCCGGTTCCAAAAGCACGATGCCACATCAAAATTGTGCATTGGCTATATTCAAACACCACATAACACTTCCATACATATGTTTGGGCCACATGCACATAGTGGTTGTCTTCAGGCACTCACTCGCATGGTTATCGGCGACAAGCTAGCCTATTTGTCGGGTCGCTTGTGGACGTCGTCCATCACTTTGACCCAACAATAAGAGAGGTTATACGACCAAGGTAGTGATTCTTCTTGGTCAGTATTACAATATATCTTGGTGAGATTCCCCCTCCCACCAACATAAAGTGTCTGTGTGTTGGGGGGGGGGCAACTTCACACTTGCTGAACCTGTGTGGGTATTTAAATATCACACCACACCATTTTTACACACACACACACACACACACATTGGTCCATCCGCAGGTGTGGTTCGTATGTGGTCTCACCCATCTCACGCCACAAGCACACATTTGTGGGCCCGCACATGGTCCACATTTGACCGGAAGCAAAAGGGGGGGTGACCATGATGTACTCCATTCGGTTTTGTGTTATAGTAGGGTGAGATGTCAGACCTAGCTATTTGGGGGCATGCGTTCATAGCTAGGATTCCCCTCCCGCTAACACGAAGTGTGTGTGTGGGGAGGGGGGACTAGCAATAATAACATGCGCTTTGTGCGACATGTGCCACATCAAAGTTGTGCATTGGGTATTTGAACATCAAACCCTCCTTTTCATACATATATTTGGTCCACATGCAAGTGTGTTTGTGTTCTGACCCTTTCCCGTGTTTTTTGGCCAAATTTATAAACAACAGACGAGTCGGATGCAGCAACCGTCTGCGATCGGGTACGCAACAGACACGGTTCCCTCGGACTACCCGTGGCCACGCCTGTCGGGGATATAACTATTATGTAAGCCGCCCAGGAGGGGCCGGGTTATGCAAAGGGAAGCCCATCTGAAGCCCAAGACCAAGACATGAAGATGGCGGTTCAATAAAGGGTTTAAAGGCCCACAGGCGACTTGAAACCCGTAAAGATAAACCGCCATGATGGCATAACTTGTAACATAAGGTAGAAGTAACTAATCACCGAGCCGGACACTGTTTATGAGCCGGTCAGGACTCTGTAGGCCGCAGGGCGTCAACCCGTGTATATAAGGGGACGACCCGCCGGTGGCTTAGGGCAAGAAACAACCCATCGAGAGCCGGGCATAGCGTATCTCGCTCCCTGGTCATCAAAACATCAAGCAATACCAACCCAACTAGACGTAGGCCTTACCTTCACCGTAAGGGGCCGAACTAGTATAAACCTCTCGTGTCCTTTGTCCCGATTAACCCCTTTAAGCTCCCTAGTTGCGATGGCTCCACGACTAAGTCCTTTCAAGAGGACATCTGCCGTGACAAATTCCACGACAGTTGGCGCCCACCATGGGGCCAGCGCATGGTGGATTTGAGTTCTTGAAGGGCAGCTTCGAAGGGCTCAAGGGATACGCAGTCGGCCGGATGACCATGAGTCGTCGCGGCAAGATCTACATCGACGATGAAGGTTGGGGCCCCAACGTCGGCTCAATTGAGTACGGGTACCGGGTCCCCTTTTGTAGAATTCACGTCTTCATCGACCGAATTGGTGAGCCGGACCCTGAGCCGGACAACTGCACCGACCTCATCGAGACCACTCAGCGTGTGAGACCCGCCCGAGCTCAACCCGTCATGAAGCGTGCCTTCGTGGGTTGCGTCCACGGAGGTGAACTTCCTGAAGGATCTGAAGGTGATGATGAGCCGGCCGTCCTCTCTGACGGCGACTCATCCACCGGCTCAACGGATTCGCTCTACCAAGTTCAAGATGGTGTGCTTGGGGGCTGTTCCGATGGCAGCACTATTCCGGACCCCTCAGAGTCGCCGAACTGGGCAGGAGTCTTCATGGCTGGCACTCAACCCGGCCAAAATTCTATGGCCTCAGCAGTGATAACGTCCGGGTTAGGAGCAGCCGGGGCAGGAGGCCCTGTGCGCTCACCGGCTCAGGTGCTGATGGATCTCATGGATAAACTTACGGCCCTGTTAACTGCTACAGTCATCCCTGCGAACCAATCTGAGCATGAGGCAGATATGGCACAGGTTCGTGAGGAGATCGCCAAGGCCAAGGAAGCCTTAGCAGCGGAAGATACTAGACTGGCAACAGAGCGGGCGGCTTTGGATGTACGGGCACAACAACTTCAGGCAGAGGCTTTTCAGCTCACGATGAGTCTGAACGCATCTAATGAGGTAATGAGGAGGAGACATCAGAAAACTCAGTCCCGTTTACCTCCGACTTATGACCCTCGGAATCTCTTCGCTACACCCGGAGCTGTCCCAAGTAACCCGCCAGGTGCAAATCAGTTTATGACATCCGGAGCAGTGGGCCCGGTTCAGCCTCAGGTGACGGCGCCTCTTCACGGCAATATGGCACCGCCCGTTACGTACCAATACCACCGGGTCACTTCTCCAACCCCATGGAGAATTTAATCACAGCATCAGCATGTTTGGCGGCTCTCCCAATGGACGGTGATGATCCGACAGCGGTGGAGACTCGGAGGATCAGAGAACTTGTCCAGACGGCTCTGGCCCAGCAAGAGACTTATTCTTACATCCGGGACAGGATTCATTCAACTCCTCCACCCTGGTTAGCTCCGTCTCGTCCAAACCGGAGCCCGAGTTACAGCAGACACATGGAGTCAGAGGCCCTGTCGAGCAACGCTCAGCGCCGGAACCAGCCCGGTGGATATAACCCGGTGCACGATCGGATACGTCAGGAGGACGAGCGGGCGGCTCATCTAGCGGCTCAGCTAGCAGCTCAGCAGGACTTATCGTCTTATCCGACGACTTCTGTTGAGGCGGGAGTTGCTACTATAACCGGAGGAGTTCCTTGTCTAGTACCGGCTCTACGTAATGTATGTCTACCCAAGGATTTCAAGGGGCCTCAAAAGGTGGCGAATTATACAGCCAACTTACAGCCTGGGGCGTGGATCGAGAGTTATGAGATGGCCATGGAGTTGCTAGAGGTTAGTCACGCAGCGATGGCTAAATACTTCACCATGATGTTGGACGGAACGGCCCGTTCTTGGTTAAAGGGTTTGCCACCCAATTCCATTAGTTCATGGGCAGAGCTGAAAGCCTGTTTCATCCAGAACTTCAAGGACACTTGCAAGCAGTCTATGTAGATTGTGGACTTGACAAATTGTAAGCAGGAGGAAGGTGAATCCACGACTCATTGGGTACGCCAGGTCAAAGATATAATACATTCGTCTGACAAGATGGATGCCGGCTCAGCCATTCTCATGCTAGAAAAGAATTGCCGCTTTGAACCTCTGAGACAGAAGCTGGAGCGCCTTAAGCATGATTGCAATGATATGGGGACGCTGATGGCGGCTTTAGTCAAATATGCCGATTCTGATAGTACCAAGGATCCCGCGTCTAATGAAGAAAAGACAAGGAAGGGAAAGAAGAGCGGTAATGGAAAGGGCCAGCAGCATAACCCGACGAATCAAGGAGGCAATAAGCGTAAGGCGGACGGTAAACCGGAATTTGTGGCCAATGCACAGGGTAACAATCAGAAACGCAAGGGAAAACCACCTCGGTTTGGCGGGTCAGGTCCATCTCTTGAACAGCTACTCAATGAGCCTTGTCCAAAACACGGCACCCGGGAACGGTCGACGACTCACTTATGGAAGGATTGCGCAATCATGAAGGCATTCAAGAACTCCAATACGTTTGATGGCAATCAAGGCCCAGGCGGCGGCTCAGGAGCTGGCGGTTTTCATGGCCCGGGCGGCGGTTCAGGGTCCGGTTTCCAGGGGAACCAGGGTGGTTATAACCAGCAGCAGTCCGGTCAAGGAGGTCAACAGCAGCAGCAGTCGGGTTATCAGAGCCATCCAAAGCAACTAAATAGTGGGCAGTATCACGTGTTCACCACCAATTTGTGCAAACGTGATCATAAAATTCATAAGAGGGCTGTGAACTCTGTTGAGCCGGCAGTCCCTCGTTACTTAAGGTGGTCGGAACAACCCATTATCTAGAGTAGGGAGGATCACCCTCCCCGGGTTGATAATCCGAGTCAACTGGCACTAGTGGTGGCACCGTAGGTCGGTGGTTATAAATTCACTAAGGTGCTCATGGATGGAGGCAGCAACATCAACATCCTCTATTACGAGACCTTTCGGCGCATGGGCTTAACCTACAAGAATTTAAAGACATCCAATACCGTGTTCCATGGAGTGGTGCCTGGTAAGTCGGCTTACCCTGTCGGTAAGATTGAGCTGGAGGTGGCCTTTGGAGACGAGCATGATTCTAGGGCTGAGAAGTTAACCTTTGAGGTGGTCAAAATCAAGAGCCCATATCACGCATTTTTTGGACGGCTGGCTTATGCCAAGTTTATGGCGCGACCGTGTTACGTTTACTTGCAGCTCAAGATGCCGGGTTACAAGGGCACCATCACTGTGCATGGAAGTCGAAAGGTGGCCCTGGAATGCAAAGAAGGCGATGCGGCTTATGCCGAGTCTGTCTGTGCAGCAGAGGAGCTCAAGTTTTATCAAGATAACGTTGACCCGACGGATATGACCTCCCTCAAGAAGCCTACTACAAAACATGACCCAACCATGAAGTTTAAGTCGGCTGCAGAGACTAAGCTTGTTGATTTTACTCTAGGTGGTTCGTCTAAGCAATTCAGTATCAGTGCCAACTTGGATCCTAAATAGGAAAGCGCGCTCATCGAGTTCATCCGTGAGAACAGGGACATCTTTGCATGGAAGCCTTCTGACATGCCGGGTGTACCGAGAGGACTCGCTGAGCACACTCTTAATATTGATCCGAAGTATAAGCCGGTCAGGCAGTTTCTACGGCGATTCAATGAGGAACGACGAAAAGCTATTGGAGAGGAGGTCGCCCGGCTCTTGGCAGCCGGGTTCATTGTTGAAGTTTTCCACCCGGAGTGGTTGGCTAACCCAGTGCTCGTGCTCAAGAAAAACGGCACATGGCGGATGTGTGTGGATTACACGGACTTAAATAAGGCTTGTTGGGCTGATCCTTTCGCTCTCCCCCGCATTGATCAAATCATTGATGCTACGGCGGGTTGTGCGCGTTTGAGCTTTTTGGATGCTTACTCTGGTTATCAACAGATCAAGATGGCAGTTAAGGACCAGGAGAAGACGGCTTTCATCACTCCGTTTGGAACCTTCTGCTATGTGTCTATGCCTTTTGGGCTCAAGAGTGCCCAGGCGACTTATCAGCGGTGTGTACAGAATTGTCTCCACAATCAGATTGGGCGTAATGTGCATGCTTATGTGGATGACATAGTAGTGAAGTCCAGAGAGACGGAAACCTTGATATCTAATCTCAGAGAAACCTTTGATAACCTCCGGGTTTACAAAATGATGCTTAACCCGGAGAAGTGTGTATTTGGTGTGCCTGCAGGCAAGCTTTTGGGATTCTTGGTCTCAAACAGGGGCATTGAAGCTAATCCGGAGAAGATCAAAGCAATCACTTCTTTGGCTAAACCGGCTTGTATCAATGATGTTCAGCGACTGGCGGGTCGTGTTGCTGCTTTAAGCCGGTTCATAAGCCGGCTAGGTGAGAAGGCCCTACCGCTGTACTAACTGATGAAGAAGGCAGACACCTTTGTCTAGAGTAATGCTGCTAATGCTGCTTTTGAGGATTTGAAGAGGCAGTTATCTGATCCGCCGGTTCTTGCAGCTCCCATTGACAAAGAGCCTTTGCTGTTATATGTGGCTGCTAATTCACGAGCCATCATTGTTGCAATCATGGTGGAGCGCAAGGAGGCTGGTAAGGAACATCCGGTTCAACGGCCGGTTTATTATGTCAGTGAGGTGCTCATCGAGTCAAAGCAAAGATATCCTCATTGGCAGAAACTTGTTTACGGGGTGTTCATGGCAAGCCGGAAGCTGAAGCAATACTTCCAAGGTCATCCTATCACTGTGGTGAGTTCTGCCCCCTTGGGGGACATCATTCAGAACAGAGAGGCTATAGGACGATTCGCCAAGTGGGCTATCGAGCTCGGGCCTCATGGTCTGAAGTACGTACCAAGCCTTGGTGGATTTCATCAATGACTGGACAGAGCTACAGGCACCTAAGGAGAAACCCGATAACACATATTGGATTATTCACTTTGACGGGTCCAAACAGTTGGAAGGCTCGGGGGCTGGAGTTGTGTTAACTTCCCCTCGAGGTGACAAATTCTGTTATGTGCTCCGACTTATGTTTCCTTGTACTAAGAATGCAGCTGAGTACGAGGCCTTACTCCATGGTCTCCGGATGGCCAAGAGATGAACTTGAGCCGGGTGAGATGCTTAGGAGACTCAGACTTGATGGCTCAGCAGGTGTCAGGCAAGTGGGACTCTAAATATCCCCTTATGGCGGCTTGCCGCCGTGAAGTGGATGCTGTGGCTGGACACTTCAGGGGTTATGTGGTGGAACACATTGATCGAAGGAAGAATGAGGCGGCTGATGCCTTAAGCCGGCTGGGATCTCAGCGTAAGCCGGTGCCGCCTAACACCTTTCTTGATGTTTTGCATAATCCTTCTGTTAAGTTACCTACAGAGGAAGATCGGGCAATACCAGACCCGGAGGCACAGCTGGTGGCGGCTCTCCATGTTATCCCGGATTGGACAGTGCCTTATTTGGCTTACATGCCCCGGGGAGAGTTGCTTGAAGATGAGACGTTGGCAAGACAAATCGTCCGGCGGTCAAAGTCCATGACAATTGTTAATGGCGAGTTACATCACGGTAGCGTCACTGGAGCGTTTCAACGTTGCGTATCACCTGTAGAGGGTCAGGAGATCCTTCGTGAGATTCATGAAGGCGATTGTGGTCATCATGCCCGTTCAAAGTCTCTGGTGGCCAAAGCTTTCCGTCATGGGTTTTATTGGCTGGCGGCTCATGCTGATGCAGAAGACCTAGTCAGTAAATGTGATGGATGTCAGAAGTTCTCACGACGAGCCCATGTGCCGGCTCAAGAATTGCGAATGATCCCAATTACTTGGCGGTTTGCAGTCTGGGGGCTTGATATGGTCGGGCCTTTCAAAAGGTCTAAGGACAAAAAGACGCACCTCTTGGTGGCGGTTGACAAGTTTACAAAATGGGTTGAGGCGGAGCCGGTCAGTAAGTGTGATGCAGCCACGGTGGTCCAGTTTATGAAAAAGGTGATTTTTCGCTTTGGTTTTCCACACAGCATCATAACTGATAATGGCACTAACCTTTCTAAAGGAGCTATGGAAGAGTTCTATCAGTGAGAGCACATCCAGCTTGATGTTTCGGCTGTGGCTCATCCACAATCCAATGGTCAAGCAGAACGAGCTAACCAAGAAATCTTGAAGGGCATCAAGCCCCGGCTCTTGGTCCCTTTGCAGCGGACGCCGGGTTGTTGGGTGGAGGAGTTACCTTTTGTACTTTGGAGCATCAATACTACACCTAACAGATCTACGGGTTACACACCTTTCTTTATGGTGTATGGAGCAGAGGTGGTCCTGCCAAGTGACATCCGTCATGACTCACCCCATGTGGCGGCTTATGTTGAGGCGGACAATGAAAAGGCTCGTCAAGATGCACTTGACCTATTGGATGAAGAGCGAGACTTGGCAATAGCCCGCTCGGCGATTTATCAGCAAGACCTGCGCCGCTACCACAGCCGTCGGGTTAGGTCCAGGACCTTTCAAGAAGGCGACTTAGTGCTTCGACTCATCCAGGATCAGTCTGACATGCACAAGCTATCCCCTCCTTGGGAAGGACCCTTTGTGGTCAGTAAGAATCTGAACAACGGGTCATATTACCTTATCGATGTTCAAGAGCACAAAGACTCACGTAAGTTGGAGGAGGAGACCCGTCGGCCGTGGAATATTGCTCATCTTCGGCCTTACTATACTTGAGCCACCGGCTCTAATGTGTATATATTTATACTATGTATATATTACATAAAGCAATAAAGCAGGACCTCTGTCCTTTTTTCCACACCAAAAAAGGTTTTATGTGTTTTCTTTTGTTAGGTGGTGGAAATAACCAAGAGGGAGCAGGTCACATCTGATTCCGGCTTTCCTTTGGTCCGGCTTATGATCATATCTGAATCTATCCATGATCACTTGGGGGCTTCCTGTTCAAACATAGGTCGTATACGAACCAAAGAGAACATAGCTGTCGATACCCATTTGATCGGCATACTGCCAAACCCACTTGGGGGCTTCTTGGTCATATTTGAATCATAGCTTAACCCCTTTGGGTCTGATGTGGATCGTATTCGAATCAGCGTCATTAAACAACTCTTATGGTCACTTGGGGGGTTTCTATTCAAACATAGGTCGTATTCGAACCAAAGAGAACATAGCTGTCGATACCCACTTGATCGGCATTGCCACAGCCACGGGGGCTATATGATCGCATCCGAATCTTACCTTAACCCCTTTGGAACGGTTCACTGGTCGTATTCGAATCAGAAGCCTTTGAAATTTTGTTTATTATTCATCATATTTTATAAGTATCAATATTTGGTTATATTCAGATCCTCTTCAAAATACCATAGTGTGGATCACAACCCTCCGGGTGAATATTGGTTCCTCTGGTTACTAAATACCAGGTGAACCTTTATATGTCAATTTTCAGGAGTTAAATTTACTCTCAGAAGTAACCATAAGCATCACAGGCATATCATTATGGTTATCAGAAGCTTATGTGACTCTCAATGCGATAAGTCGCCAAGGGGTTTCTGTTTGTCTTATGTGCAGGGCAATGCAAGACATTTCTGCAAGGACATAACAGATTCATATAAACTATGAAATGCATAGTGACGGTGGCTTATGCAAGTATTAAGGGCCATAGGCATGCGCGAAGGCATGACAAAACTCAAAGTATTTTTTGCTCTATTACAAGACTCCCCGAGTCTGAATGATGAGGCTTTGTTTTTTCTGCAAAGACATAAGCAGGTGACGCCTTGCAATTTACTCTTGGGGTTGACCTGAAGCTTCCGGGTTATCCTTCTCCGCCTCTCCGCCAGCTGCCTTGTCCTGGAAGGATGATGATGCCCAGTCAATGCCACTCAAGGCTTCAAACTCAGCTTCGTCATCTATTAAACCGATTGGGTCGACTTCAGGGGCAAAGGTGTGCTTACGAATTGGAGGGATCAGGCTGACATCATCATAATGCGGCGTGGGGATTCTCTGATTCTCCTTATTATAACCCGACTAATACTTGGTGAGGTCAGTGTCGTTCCCAATTTGAGTGGCCACAGGGCGTATATCCCTCACGCAGGTGTTGAAGTCTTTTTCATCAAATGGAGTGCCATCCTCCTTTAAACTTGGATACCCAAGAGCGATGTCAGCCGGGTCTAGCTCTGGTAACCAGGCTTTGGCCCGGCTCAAAGCGGCTATTTCTCCGGCTCTTGCTTGGGCCCGTCTCAACTCTTGAATCCGCTGAGGAAGTACAGAAAGCCGTCATAACACATCTTGCAAGAGGTGGGGCACATCATTTGATAAGGCCACAACGGCTAAAGCACGTTGTGACCCGGTGTAAATTGCTCCACCAGAGTATAGACTACTTTCCGTTTGACCACCATGTCCTGCTTGAGGGTTGTGCTCCTGGGGCCTGTGTTGTTAAACAAAGGGTAAGCCGGAGGCAATAATTATCTTAGTCATCAGAGGAAGGATGGCAATATTTGAGGTTCATATAAAGTAACTTACCGAAGATTGCTGAGACCATTCGAGATATCTGACGCTTCAAGCCGGACAGCTCGGTGTTTGCTTTTGCAAGGGATGCTTCGGCTGTCTCAGCCCGAGTCACCAGAGAGGCCTTCTCATCAGCCCAGGTCTTCTCTGATTCAATGTTCTTCTTCAACTTCTCTTGTTCAGAGACGCTGAGTTCAAACTTGGAGTTGGCCTTTTGTATTTCAAGTTCCTGGGCTGCCAGGCGGCTCTTCAGGTCCGCAATTTCCGACTCAAATTGACTTATGGTGGCCTGCATTGCACCGGGTAAAAGTCAAGATTATGGTAAATAATGTTAAGTCCCAAGCACTTTGCAAGCAAAGATACTTGACACTTGGGGGCTAATGTATACCGAAGCTTTCTAGATTATTAAGCCGGTCCTGGATATTAAGTCCCAAATACTTTGCAAGCAAAGATACTTGGCACTTGGGGGCTAATGTGTATCGCAAGTTAAAGGTATTGTGTTACACCCGGTTTAAATATTTTACTCTTTAAACCGGGCAAGTAGCTCTAACAATATTTCTAAAGTCTACAGCATATTCACTCATAGGCAATAGACTTGGGGGCTGGTACAGTAAGTATGATTGAAAATAAGAAAGCATAAGTCATACCTCAGATTTTTGTTGTATTTGTTTTACCATGTCAATTTCCAGGTCACGACTGCTTTGCACCTGGTTGATGTAGCCCGAGACGATCTCTTCTATACTCAAATGAGTATAGTCGGTGATATCCATCTTGGCCTTACGGCGTTCTAGCAGCTCCTCTTTAGCCGAACATTTGGCAAGAATTATGGGCCGGGCCGGCTCAACGAAGTGGGCCTTGAGAAATTCCACTTCTGGATCAGCTGCCTTGACTGGGCTAGGCGCCTCCGGATTAGCAGAACTATCAAAAATATCTTCAGAAGGTGGATCGGAAGTTGGTGCTGCAATATCTTGAGCCGGTTCAAGCGGTGGCTGATGTATGGAAGAGTCGGGAGCAGTTACACCCTGTTCCGGTTCAGTTATCACAGGGTTTTGAGCCGGCTCCGCTTTCTTGGTTTTCTTCCTGGGCTTAATTTGCATGCTGTGGGCAAAACAGAGAAATGAGTAAAGGAACATGAAGAAGGAAAAACATAAGGTGAATAAATTGATATTACCCAGGGGCAGTCTTAAAAGCCGGCATGTTTGACTGCATAGACTCGCCGGATGAAGGAGATGTATCCTGATAATTGGAGTCAGATGAATTGAGAGGTTGACGGATTAGACCCGCCAAAGGTAAAAAAAGGGATAAGTCGGAGATAACCTCAGTCCGACGCTTCCGGGTTACGTCAGGCAAGCCGGAGGAGAGCTCTGCGTCCTTGCTGGTCTGGGTCTGCCTCCGGCTTTCAAATTGCTGTTGCTTCAAAAGAAAGTCAGGTTCTTGGTAATCCAAAGGATGTGAAAATCTTGCTTTCCGGGTTACTCTTCAAGTTTTCTGACGCGGCAGAGGCTCGGAGTCGGAGGAGATTATAGTTACCTCTTCTTCGACGGGTTGGCTGTTTCCCGTGTCTTCCTGAAAGAGAAATCATGTCAGTGAAATGATGATAAATAGTCAGGGAAGTCTGAAAGTTACCTCTTCTTCATTGTCATCAGAGTCATCAAGTTGAAGCATCTCCGAGGCGCTTGTTTTTCTTTTCCTGGAGGTGGTAGGCTTGGTGGCTTTTCTATCGGCTTTCTTAGCAGCCCTGGCTTGTTTGGCCGCTTCATGGTCATAATGAACCTTCCAGAAGCTGTCTTTCGTCTGAAGAGAAATTGTGAGACGTTGTAAGTAAAAGCAAGGTATAAGCATAGTAAAAGGTAATAACTGGGACTTACTGTAGGGGCCGGGTTTTGTTTGCAGAAAGGCAGTAACCCGAAGGCGTTACTGGTCACTGTACCCTCCTTTAACAAAGACTGAGTGGTAGCCTCCACTACGTCATTTGGTAAGTTGTCAGGGCTATGACGCTGAGGGTCACCTTTCTCGCCTGAGTAATTACACATTAACCCGGGCGGCGGCTTAAGGGAATTATTCTCCAAGCAACCCAGACTCGGACCAGGTCAATGCCATCCAAGCCGTTCCCTATGAGAGCTTTAATCTTCTTGATCTTGGGGGTGAGTGGCAGACGTCCAATAGCAGTCAAATTATCCGGCAGCGGGTGAGTAGATTCAAGGAGTAATGCACGGAAGCCGGACAGGGGGTTTTCACCAGCCGGAGAAGAATCCTGGCAGTAGAACCATGTCTTGTTCCAGTCCTTTGGATGACTCGGCAATTCAACATAAGGGAACAGGCAGTCTCTCCGCCTTTGAATCGATATGCCACCAAGTTCCAAACTGGGCCCATTGGCGCGCTCATTCTGCCGGTTCAGATAGAAAAATTCCCTGAACAAAAGTAGGCTGGGCTCTTCTCCAAGGTAGACCTCACAGAAAACTTGGAAGTTGGAGATGTTTGACACCGAATTGGGCCCGATGTCTTGAGATCTTAAGTCAAAGAAATGCAAAACTTCTTTAAAGAATTTTGAACCGGGTGGAGCGAAACCCCGGCTCATATGATCTGTAAAGATTACTACTTCCCCTTCTTTGGGATGAGGTTTCTCCTCGGACGGGTCAGGAGCACGATAAGACATGACCTCCTTCTTGGGCAGATAGCCAGACTTTAAATTCGGACAATTTGCTTTCCGTGACAATGGACGGGACCCAATTATAGGTCACCGGAGCTTTGGGGGCTTTGAGTGCCATTGTGTAAAACGAAGCCTACAACAAGATAAAGATATTTTCCGGTTCAACTATAACCCTGAGAAAAGCATTATTGAGTTACTCAGAATGGCGATTTAAGAAGGGGCCTAATGACACATAGGTAATCATGCCAACAGGTTTTCTTAAGTCATTACGAGTATGAAAGGTAATTGAAGTTTTCTTAAGTCGCCAGAGGCAAGCGGTGTTAACAGCTGGTATTATTTTGAACCGGTCATGGCTGAAACAGAGTCAACAGACGCAGTTTTTGGCTAAGTGTGGAACAAACAGGTTTCACAAGTTCAAATTATTATTTTGGATCAAACGATGCTCTGGAAAGGAAAATTTTCTAGACATAAAAACAGTATATGGAAGTTCATGTGCTCAAGGAGGGCTTCCAAAACGAGTAAATGAGATCTATTTTCATATAGAATATGCACAAAACATCCTCTGCGGCAGTTTTATGTTGTTTTTACAATCTGACCAAAGCATTTGAGGTAAGAACTAATGGAGGTTTGCGTCGGGCGGCGATGAACACCGATGAACTCGGAGGCTGTAATGCAGATCTAGAAGCAGGGAAGGAAATGGACTTACGGATGCAGAGCTGTTGTAGGATTCCGTCGCGTTTTTCTGGTCAAGTCAGGTTGATGCAGCGGCCTGAGTTGAAGAAGACGAGGAGATCTGCGACGGCGGCAGCGGAGCTCGAGCGTCAGAGAGGAAAGTGTGAGGAAGAAGACGACGGAAGGAAATGAAAAAGACCTAAGTCGCATCTATTTATAAGGAGGGGCCAACCGAGACAGCGCGAGAAACGAGGAGACCAAAGCGTTGTTATCCAACGGCCGCGGCGCCTCGATTCTCGGGATGGTCAGTAAAGGCAAAGATCCGTTGGAGGATATGATGGAATAAAATATGAGTTTAATTGAGGATGATGTCACAAAGATTTAACCCGAAGTCAGATGATGACGTCACGTCGGGTTAAAAGTTTCTGCACAAAACAGAAGACTGGAGGCCACTTCATAAGGTTTTTTAAGATTGACATGAACCAGTTCAAATCAATCTGGGGCCTAATGTCGGGGATATAACTATTATGTAAGCCGCCCAGGAGGGGCCGGGTTACGCAAAGGGAAGCCCATCTGAAGCCCAAGACCAAGACATGAAGATGGAGGTTCAATAAAGGGTTTAAAGGCCCATAGGCGACTTGAAACCCGCAAAGATAAACCACCATGATGGCATAACTTGTAACATAAGGTAGAAGTAACTAAGCACCGAGCCGGACACTGTTTATGAGCCAGTCGGGACTCTATAGGCCGCAGGGCGTCAACCCGTGTATATAAGGGGACGACCCGCCGGCGGCTTAGGGCAAGAAACAACCCATCGAGAGCCGGGCATAGCATATCTCGCTCCCTGGTCATCGAAACATCAAGCAATACCAACCCAACTAGACGTAGGCCTTACCTTCACCGTAAGGGGCCGAACTAGTATAAACCTCTCATGTCCTTTGTCCCGTTTAACCCCTTTAAGCTTCCTAGTTGCGATGGCTCCACGACTAAGTCCTTTCAAGAGGACATCTGCCGTGACAATTCCACGACAACGCCCGTGCCCCTGTCGCCCACATCATCACAGTAGATTGGGCTCCACGAGGCTTCCCTCCCTCGCAATCTCGAAAATATCTACCCGCCTAGAGGTTTTTTCTACTTGATAGCACACGATTAGCATGTGTGGACCGTGTGCGCTGTCTGTTACTCCCGCTCTGCTTCAATGAGTTGATCCAAATTTTCAGTATCCCCGACATTTACTCCTGCATGCATCCCTCGCAATCTCAAAAATATCTGCTCGGCTGGGGTGTTTTTCTGTTTGGTTGCACACGATTATTATGTTTTAACTGTGTGTGATGTTTGTTACTACCACCCCGCTCTGCTCCAATCCCTTGATCCAAATTTTTGATAGCCCTGCCATTTTACTCCTGCCTAGTAAAATTTTCAGTACCCACAGCATTTCCTCAAACACCACCTTGGACCCCCTCCACACACACCCCAAATCCTGCGCTCACCCCAAATACCTCGCTCACACACACACCACCCCTCACTCACTCGAAACCCTAGCTAGGTCGCCGCCGCCGCGCCACCTCCATCGCCAACCTTTGCTAGTCTACACGTGCAGGTTACCCATCGATATACATACCCTCGCCACCCTGAGTTTCTTAGATGACGCCTACGAAATGCCCCCTTTCCCACAGATCTGCATCCACATCTCCCTCCCCCACTCTAGAGCATCATAGCCTAAGCCTGGCTACGCTTCCCGGGGCGCTCGAGGAGCGAATGGCCCAAAAGAGCTTTATCGCTTCCTCTTCGCCTGAAATCGGCAAGGTGGCCGCCAATAAAGCGGATGACAATGACTGGCCGTAGCATTTCAATCAGCGGGCTAGAGTATCCTGGCATGTCATGGATGCCGACTATGACATCGAGGTCGTCGACGGTGACGGCTTGACGCGGGCTATGTCACAGGTTAAGTTGCCCACCCCCAATCCCTCGGGTTGGACAACCATCGTTCTCATCGATGGCCCTACTGCTGATCTCCTACGGCTCATTATGAACAATTTGCCAGCCTTCATCGCCGTGGAGCCCATTTTGTCATTTCTAAAGGACACGTTTTGCGGTTCTAGCTTGGGATCCTCAGCTGCCAAGTTAGACCTCAACGACGACGACCACGAGGAGGAGCCCATCTGTGACAAGTGAGGAAACCCATGATTTGTTTTGTCGTGCCTCTTCACTAGGGGAATCCCATGATTTTTTTCTCGAACCCCTTTTGTAGTGAGAACATGTAACACCCCAGATGTAACTTGTCATATTTGTACTCCAACTCTTGCCATTTTCGGCTATGTGTTATGTTATTCTCTCGTGGTTGGGTTTCGTCTTCGTTTTGAATTTTGTCCATGTCATGCATTTCATATCATGGCATCATGTGCATCGCATTTGCATACGTGTTCGTCTCATGCATCCGAGCATTTTCCCTGTTGCCCGTTTTGCAATCCGGCACTCCTACGCCCTCCGTGTGACGCCCCCGATTCAATAGTACACTAATCATGCACGCAAATGTGTACGATCAAGATCAGGGACTCACGGGAAGATATACAAGACAACTCTACAAATAAAATAAGTCATACAAGCATCATAATACAAGCCAGGGGCCTCGAGGGCTCGAATACAAGTGCTCGATCATAGACGAGTCAGCGGAAGCAACAATATCTGAGTACAGACATAAGTTAAACAAGTTTGCCATAAGATGGCTAGCACAAACTGGGAGACAGATCGAAAGAGGCGCAGGCCTCCTGCCTGGGATCCTCCTAACTACTCCTGGTCGTCATCAGCGGGATGCACATAGTAGTAGGCACCTCCGGTGTAGTAGGAGTCGTCGTCGACGGTGGCGTCTGGCTCCTGGACTCCATAGTTTGGTCGCATCAATCAGGTAGAGAAAAGGGAAAAGGGGGGAACAAGGCAACCGTGAGTACTCATCCAAAGTACTCGCAAGCAAGGAGCTACACTACATATGCATGGGTATATGTGTAAAAGGCCATATCAGTGGACTGGACTGCATAATGCCAGAATAAGAGGGGGATAGCTAATCCTGTCAAAGACTACGCTTCTGGCAGCCTCCGTCTTGCAGCATGTAGAAGAGAGTAGACTGAAGTCCTCCAAGTAGCATCGCATAGCGTAATCCTACCCGACGATCCTCTCCTCGATGCCCTGTTAGAGAGCGATCACCGGGTTTTATCTGGCATTTGGAAGGGTGTGTTTTATTAAGTATCCGGTCCTAGTTGTCATGAGGTCAAGGTACAACTCCAAGTCGTCCTGTTACCAAAGATCACGGCTATTCGAATAGATTAACTTCCCTGCAGGGGTGCACCACATAACCCGACATGCTTGATCCCATTTGGCCGGACACACTTTCCTGGGTCATGCCCGGCCTCAAAAGATCAACACCTCATAGCCCACCTAGGCACAACAGAGAGGTCAGCACACCGTTCTAAACCCTAGCGCACAGGGGTCTGGGCCCATCGCCCTTAGCACACCTGCATGTTGCGTGGGAGGCCGGAAGCAGACATAGCAACCTCCAGTACAACGGAAGTCACGTTACGCGGCCCAATTTGGCGCGCGCCGCTCAGTCGCTGACGTCACGTGGTGTTTCGGCTGATACCACGATGCCGAGTGCCCATATCTTTCCCACGTAGTTGGTTAGTGCGTATAGGCCAGTAGCCAGACTCAGATCAAATACCAAGATCTCGTTAAGCGTGTTAAGTATCCGCGAGCGCCGACAGGGCCAGGCCCACCTCTCACCTAGGTAGTCTCAACCTGCCCTGTCGCTCCGCCACAAAGATCCACACAAACGGCAATCGGGACAAAGGTCCTTTCAGCCCCCAATCCGTGAATCACTCGCGGGTACTCCTCGAGCCGACCCGACTTTAGTCACCACATGTATCATGTATAAAGTATAGTATATACCCGTGATTAACTCTCGAGTGATCACGACCCGATAGTATAGCACAGCAGACGGACAAGAATGTAGGGCCACTGATGGAAAACTAGCATCCTATACTAGGCATGTAGGATTGCAGGTAAAGGTAACAACAGTAGTAACAAGGACAGGCTATGCATCAGGATAGGAATAACGGAAAGAAGTATCATGCTACACTACTCTAATGCAAGCAGTATAGAAGAGAGTGGGCGATATCTGGTGATCAAGGGGGGGGGGGCTTGCCTAGGCTCTGGCAAGAGAGAGGGGCCGTCAACTCCGTAGTCGTACTGGGTAGCAGCGGCGTCGGTCTCGGTGTCTAGCGAGAGAAGAGGGGGAAGAAACAATAAATATTTAAGCAAACAGATGCATAGCGATGCATGATATGACAAGTATCGGTGCTAGGGGTTCCCTAACGTGGTATGAGGTGATACCGGTGAAGGGGGGAAACATCCGGGAAAGTATCCCCGGTGTTTCGCGTTTTCGGGCATAGGAGCCTGAGGGGGAAGTTGTGAGTTCGATAGGTTAGGGATGTGTGGCGGACGAACGGGCTGCGTATCCGGGTTCGTCTCGTCGTTCTGAGCAACTTTCATTTACAAAGTATTTTCATCCAAGTTATGGATTATTTTATATTAATTTTTAAAGTTTTAATCATTTACTGAAATTATTTTAATTCGAAAATAATTATCAAATTGCTAGGGGTACCCAGCCCTGTGTACACAAAAATGTACCCAGGGGCTGACATGTGGGCCAAGGGGACACAGTTGACCAATCAACAGGGGTGGGGCCCCCGTGTCATTCACTGTTTTTCTAACCTAATAGATTAGTTGTACTAATTAGGTTATTAGACTATATAGGTTTAGTTACTTTAATTTAATCAAGTTAATTAATTATTTTATTTTTACTTACTTATTTTGTTTTTAATTCTTTTCGTTGTCTCTTTTTTAACACAGGAGCGGGCCCACGTGTCTGTGGCCAGGGGCCCTAGCGGGCGCTGGTCAGCGGTTCCCGGAGCGGGCGCCGGGTCACCAGGACTCGAGCACGCGCGGGCGGGCCGGCAGCCCACGGCCAGCCGACCGGAGCGACGAACGGGAGGGCGGTGGCTATGCGGGCAAGTGACGCGGTCGCGTGGACGCAACAAAGCAAAAGTGGCCAGCGGCAGCAGGCGGGCGAGGCCGCGGCGGGGAGTGGGCGGAGCGGGCGGCGCGCAGAGCAGGTCAGTGGCTGGTCGAGACGAGGCCACGCGTGGGTTGCGTGAGCGCTGGACAGTGCGGGCTCGGGCATGGCCAAAGGCAGGCCAAGGCGCGCGCGACAGAGCGAGCAGGCAAGGGGCGTGGCCGGCAGTGCGCGTGCGAGGCAGTGGCACGACACGCGGGCGAGAAGGAGCTCACGACGAGCGCGGGTGCGGCCAGAAATGGAAGGGGGCATGGGCGCGTCACGCGTGCAATGCGGCAACACCGGAAGGGCGAGGACGGCACAGTGACGTTCTGTACAGGGAGAGGAAGAGGCGAGGCGGAGGCCGGGGGCCCCACCGACATTGCAGGGGTACTGGGCGGCGATGCTCGGTGAAGCTACGCAGGGAGGAGATGATGACGAGGAGGCGACGAGGTGGCGGTGACCACGGACGGCGGCGTCAGATCAACCACGAGGCGGCACCGGGTCGAGGCCGCGACTTCCGGTGGGTTGGTGACGAAGCTCCGCGGCGTCGAGGGCATTCGCGCAGAGGCAGGAGGGCGTCCGAGCGAGGGGGGACTCGGCATAGTGGCCGCGGGAATCGGCTGCGGCGTCGGGCCGATGGGATCGGGGGTTTGCCCCGATCCAGATCGGGCAGAGGAGGGAGAGAGAGGAGTGCGAGGGGAGAGTGGGGGATCGGGAGGAGAGTGGGGCGGTTAGGGTTTTGGTCCGGTGGACCGGGGCGGTAAGTAGGCTGGGGCGCGGGGTGGGCTGGCCTGGTTGCTAGGCCAACTGGGCCGTGGTCCGGCAAGGGGGGGGGGTTCCTTCTCCTTTTAATTTTCTTGTTTGTTTTTTTTCTTTTTTCTATTTTCTTTTATTCTGTTTGGATTTTCGTTCCAGTTTATTTTTACTTAGTAAAATATGGCAATAGCTCCTAAATTAACGTTTCAAAACAACCCTCATCCACAAAAGGTTTTAACCCAAAATAAAATAGTTTAGTATTTTATAAAATACCAAAGGCATTTAAATAATGTTTTTGCTACCGTTTAAATCATTTCAGTGCATTTATACATTTTATAAAAATGTGGATTCTTCATCATAATCATCCATGCATTAACTGGCACAACCCGAACATTTTGTTTCATATCTTTGAAAATCTTTGATGTTTGCCTTTAATTCAATTTTGAATTTGAATCGGTTCGAATTAACCCGAGATTAACTACAGCGACAGAGCTGACGTTGCATCATTAGTCAGGAACTACTGTAGTCTAATTATCTGAGCGTCACACTCCGGCACCCCCTTTTACCTATTTTCATGCGCGGGTGTTAAACTTTCTCGGAATGGACCGAGATTTGCCAAGCGGCCTTGGTACACCACCGGTCGACCGCCTGTCAAGTTTCGTGCCATTTGGAGTCCGTTTGATACTCCAACGGTTAACTGGGGAACCATAAAGGCCTCGTGTGTGTTGCAGCCCAACACCCCCCCCAAAATGGCCCAATAACCCATCCAAACCCCTTCCGTGTCCAACGTCGTCAGATCACGACCGTGTGGGCCAAGACTACACTCCATTTGGAGCCTCCTTGCTTCCTATACCTATAAAAACACCTCCCCCTCTGAAATTTCAGTCCAAACCATAGTCTAAATCACCCTCCGCCGCCATCGGACACGTCCGCCGCCGTCCCGCAGCCACTGGCAACACACCACGTGGCGCCACCGCGTCGTCCCCGCCGCCGGCCCGCGAACCCGTGTCATATCCGCGGGGCCCGAACCGCCGCCCCCGCGCTCCGTGCCGCCGCCCGCACCCTCCCGCTCCTCGCCGCCCCGTCCGCGCCTCGCCACCGCCGGCCACCGCGACCGCCCCGCCGCCTCGGTCGTCGGCCGCCGCCGCCGCGCGCGCCGGCGCCGCCCCGTCCGCGCCGCAGCCGCGTGCCAGCCGCCACCTCGCCGCGGATCCGGTCGGGCCGTACCGGATCCGGCGCCCCGACCCTCGCCGGCCTCTTCTCCATCTCCGACGACCAACTCCGGCGAAGCTCCAGCCCTGTCTCGGATTACGTGCCCCGAAACCCTAGATCTGTTTTCGGGAGGTGATATTCGTCCAAGTCTTTCTTTCGGCTGTATATTTTTATGCCTCCTTCATCGCATCATAACTCCATGCAAACTGCTCCGTTTCGTGCTTGTGATATACCGAAATATTCATTAGGATGTGCTCCTCATTTTGTTCCATTGTGTCATGCTCGTTTGGGTCAATCTTGATGCCCAAATCTCTGATGCAACAGTGCTATATAATGGTGTCTGCTGTAGTTTAACAGAACATGCTCATTTGTCATTTTTGCTACTTTTATTGTGTGCATCTTATGGGCATGATCTCTACATGTGTTTTGGCCTATGCCATCTCATCTTTACAGGGGTGTATGACATGTATTTTTGTAATCAATGCGGTGAATAGCACAACCATGCAAACTAGGCTTCGTGATGTTGCTGTTTTCAGGGACTTAGGATTTTGCCAAGTCCTTGTTCTGCTGTTATTTTTATGCCATGTATCCATGTTGCTACAGATAGATCCATGCTTCTTTTGAGTATGTTAAGTAAAGATGTTTTGTACATACATATGTGATATATCCATTCATGCCCTTTTTGACAACTATGGAGTGCCATAGCATGAGTCAATCTTGCTCTACTTTTGCTATAAAATGTTCCTCACAGATTGTTTACATGTTAATCAACTTCGCCAAGGTGGTTGTAGTTGATCCATGCATGCTATGAGGTTGTTCTTGTCATGTTTACTTTATTGAGCATGTCTTATTACTGTTAGTATGCTTAGTTTACCATGCAATGCCTTTTGGTTAGTGAATCAAGCTCGCGAAGTTGCCTTCATGATGATGTTTATGCCATGCTCTGTTTTTCTGCCAAGTCTGAAATCTGTAACGAAACTTGCTATGTTTATGTGGGTGCCATCATATCTTCTGTTCCTTTTTGGATCATGGGAAGTAAGGGACTTTTGTTCTATGCTTTGCGTAGATTCATGCCATGTGTTGTTTTGCTCTGTTACGTTCCTGTAGCATGTTGTTTCATTGCTCTGAACATGGCTACCTGATGTTAATTCGTGGCACGTTATCTTCACTAAGTCCGTGAAGCTGATATCTTTTGCACTTTTGCCATGCTTGTTTGAACCTTCTCTGCTGTGATTTAGCCGTATCTCATTGTTCATCTTTCGTCAAGCATCTTGAGTAAATCACTGTCATATGCTTTGTTGTTAAGTTTGAGTGCATTAGCTTAGTTTCTTGTTGCAAGCCAAATGGCATCGTTTTGTTAATCGGAGAATTGTGCCATCCTTGTTTTGCTTGTCATTTGCAAACCGTGCATCCGATTCCAGTGATCTTTATACCGATTTCAACCGAAATCATCTCATCTTTACAGCGGCATACTTGGTTTGCCAAGTTGATGCCTTGTTCATCTTTTCCCTTCCGGAGCACGCATATGCATTGCATATCACATCTCGCATATCATGCCATGTTTTGCATAATGTTGCTTGTCCATTGCATCGTGGTTGGTAGTTGCTCTTTGCTTGGGTTCTTGTCTTTGGGTAGAGCCGGGAGACGAGTACGTGAACGAGGAACCTGTTGAGAATGCTTACAAGTATCAAGCTTTCGACAACTCTGAGAACCTTGCAGGCAAGATGACCATACCCTCGAAATCACTTCTATCTTTGCTTGCCAGTTGCTCGCTCTTTTGCTATGCCGCGATACCTACCACTTACAGTATCATGCCTCCCATGTTTCCATGCCCAGCCTCTAACCATCCTTTCCTAGCAAACCGTTGTTTGGCTATGTTACCGCTTTTGCTCAGCCCCTCTTATAGCGTTGCTAGTTGCAGGTGAAGATGAAGTTTGTTCCATGTTGCAACATGGATATGTTGGGATATCACAATATCTCTTATTTAATTAATGCATCTATATACTTGGTAAAGGGTGGAAGTCTCGGCCTTATGCCTGGTGTTTTGTTCCACTCTTGCCACCCTAGTTTCCGTCATACCGGTGTTATGTTCCTTGATTTTGCGTTCCTTACACGGTTGGGTGACTTATGGGATCCCCTTGACAGTTCGCTTTGAATAAAACTCCTCCAGCAAGGCCCAACCTTGGTTTTACCATTTGACCACCTACCACCTATACTTTTCCCTTGGGTTTTCGCAAGCCCGAGGGTCATCTTTATTTTAGCCCCCTGGGCCAGTGCTCCTCCGAGTCTTGGTTCGAACCGAGCCGCCTGCGGGGCCACCTCGAGGAAACTCGATGCCTGGTTTTAGTCGTAGCCTGTCTCATCCGGTGTGCCCTGAGAACGAGATATGTGCAGCTCCTATCGAGATTTGTCGGCACAATCGGGCGGTCTTGCTGGTCTTGTTTTACCACTGTCGAAATGTCTTGTAACCGGGATTCTGAGACTGATCAGGTCTTCCTAGGAGAAGGAATATCCTTCGTTGACCGTGAGAGCTTATGATGGGCTAAGTTGGGACACCCCTGCAGGGTATTATCTTTCGAAAGCCGTACCCACGATTAAGAGGCAGATGGGAATTTGTTAATGTCCGGTTGTAGAGAACTTGACACTTGACTTAATTAAAATACATCAACCGCGTGTGTAGCCGTGATGGTCTCTTCTCGGCGGGTTCCGGTAAGTGAACACGGTTTGGGTTACGTATGAATGTAAGTAGTTTCAGGATCACTTCTTGATCACTTCTAGCTTCACGATCGTGCTTTGCCTCTCTTCTCGCTCTCATTTGCGTATGTTAGCCACCATATTTGCTTAGTGCTTGCTGCAGCTCCACCTCATTACGCCATCCTTCCTATAAGCTTAAATAGTCTTGATCTCGCGGGTGTGAGATTGTTGAGTCCACGTGACTCACAGATTCTACCAAAACATTTGCAGGTGCCAACGATACCAGTGCAGATGACACAACCGAGCTCAAGTGGGAGTTCGACAAGGAACGTGATCGTTACTATGTTTCTTTCCCTGATGATCAGGAGTGCAGCCCAGTTGGGACGATCGGGGATCTAGCATTTGGGGTTTTGTTCTTTTATTTTGGTTCTGTAGTCGGACCTTGATTGTACTCTGTATGATGATTGTTTAAGTTATGTATTGTGTGAAGTGGCGATTGTAAGCCAACTCTTTATCCCATTCTTGTTCATTACATGGGGTTGTGTGAAGATGACCCTTCTTGCGACAAAACCACCATGCGGTTATGCCTCTAAGTCGTGCCTCGACACGTGGGAGATATAGCCGCATCGTGGGTGTTACAAGTTGGTATCAGAGCAATCCCCGACTTAGGAGCCCCCTGCTTGATCGAATCGCTGGCGTTGTTGAGTCTAGAAAAAAGTGTTTTGAGTCTTAGGATTATATATATCGGAGAGTAGGATTCTTTTTACTCCTCAGTCCCTTCGTCGCTCTGGTGAGGCCCCCTGACGTAGAAGTGTTGACTCTAGTCTCCTCAAATTTCACTAAATTTTTTTAGGTTCATGCGTGTATCTTGGAATCGTTCCAATGGTTTTGTGACGAGAACATTGTTCTTGGTGCCTCCTGTCGTTTAGGGGTTGTGGCAGTGTCCCGGGGAGTTGAGCTCCGAGGTGTTGTCGTCACAATTTTATCATTGCAGTTCTGGAATACCTGAGTTTCGCCGACATCGAAAATCTCTTTTATGCAGTTGTTGGTGAGATAACCTCGATAACACCCAGTACTGGAGTGGAGTTCGGGAGTATTGCCATAACTCGTATAACGGATGCTTTCCGAAGGTTGAGGTAAATGATTTCCGAAGGTTTCTTGGTTATGTGTTGAAGGATGGATACAGCTGGATGTAGGGATTGTTAGTTTGGGTGAGATATTTTGCTTCCCCTGTATCCCCAACACCTGATTGCATAACCAGAAAGTTTCGGGAGTTCCATACGTGGGAATTCATGTAGCTCTAGTATTTCTTCCCGCAGATATTTGGTTGGTGATTGGGTAATCCTTACCAAGTATTTGTTCATATCCGTACCTTGTTGATTTTATTCTTCTACCTTTATCTAAGTGGCTTCTCAGCTTATGGAAGTGTGATGGTTTACATTGGAATTCATTCGTTCATTCTTGTTCAAATGTTAAGGCTATATGTTGCAATTTCGATCCTTTGATTCAGCTTGAATATATGTCTTTCAAGATGCTAACGGATGTCACCCTCTTCAGGATGGCTCCGCCAACGCATCAGAATCCGGAACAAAATGATGGGAGTCAGGAGAACCCTCCGCCACCACCTCCGCCTCCGGAGGCATGGCAAGCTTTGATGACTGCCCCCAACGCAAACGCTCAGATGCTGATTCAGCTCATGGAAGAACGCAACCAAGGGCAAGGCAATCAAGGGAATCAAGGTCAAGGGCAGTTCAACAATCAACCTCACTTTGCTACCCTCAACCAATTCCTTGCAAATCAGCCTAAGTCTTTCAGCTACTGTGCCGAGGCCACCGATGCCGATGATTGGCTCGTGGACATCAACAAGCATTTTGAATGTAGCAATGTCAGACCTGAGGACTTTGTCAAGTTTGCCTCTTTTCAACTCAAGGACCAAGCTGCTGATTGGTATCAACAATACAAAGATTCCAGAGGAGGTCGTGTGATTACCTGGGATGATTTCTGCCGAGACTTCAAAGCTCACCACATTCCACAAAGTGTTGTTGAGAGCAAGCGTGAGGAGTTCTGCAATCTTAAGCAAGGCAGCATGTCCATGTACCAATACAACGTCCAGTATCGGAAGTTTGCTCGCTTCGCTAAACAAGACGTTCCTGATGAAATGAGTATGATCTATCAATTCAGAGGTGGTCTTAGAGAAGATCTGTAGTTAGCTCTTGTTCTTGTTGAGCCGACTAAGTTTGATCAATTCTACAACATGGCACTGAAGCAAGAAGCTGCCCAGCTCAAGTGTGAGGCTTCTAAGAAGAGAGTCAGGGACGCAGTTCAGTCTTCTTCTTCCTCACTAGTGGCAGCTAAGCAACAAAAGTTTTGGTTGCCTCCTCCTCCTCCGTTCCGTCAGCCTTACCAGCAGAAGAACAAAGGTGGTCATGGATCTTCCCACCCACCCAACCCTGGCTATCAGAACAAGTCTCAGAATCAAGCTCCAAGGTCTAATGCTCCTTATCATCGTCCGCTCTCAGTGGTGACTTGCAACAAGTGTCAGCAAAAGGGTCACTATGCGAACAAGTGCTTCAACCAAAGGCGCCTTCCGCCTCCTCCTCCTGTGAGATCTTCCAGCAATGCAGTGGTCAAGCATAATCCCAAGCGTGCTAAGGTCAACATGATGGACGCAGCTCAGGCAGAGGATTCTTCAGAAGTGATCATGGGTAACCTTCATGTTAATGATATTCCTGCAAAAGTCTTATTTGATACCGGTGCATCACTTTCTTTCATGTCATATCCTTTTACATCGAAGCACAATTTCGACACAGAGGCATTACCTAGAGCTTTGCAAGTTGTTTCTCCAGCTAAGCGTTTGATATCTACCATGTTGGTTCCGAATGTTGGTATCAAGATGGGGGACTATAAATTTCTGTCCTCTCCAATTGTCCTTGGTGACTCGGATATTGATCTAATTCTCGGGATGCACTGGCTTTCTAAGCACAAGGCTCAACTTGATTGTGCTGTCAGGGAAATTCAATTGACACACTCTTCTAAGGATGTGATCATCTATGCCGCTCGTGATGAAACCATTCGGTTGTTTCCTCTCAATGAGAAGGGTGAGTTGGATGCTATATCTCAGATTCCAGTCGTTTGTGAGTACCAAGACGTCTTTCCAGAAGAGCTTCCGGGTATGCCTCCTCACCGGCCAGTTGAATTCGTTATCGATCTTGAGCTGGGCACGGAACCCGTTAGCAAGCGTCCATACAAGCTTGGACCAAAAGAGTTGAAGGAACTGAAGAAACAACTCGATGACCAAGAGCGTCTGGGTCTGATCAGACCGAGTTCGTCTCCTTGGGGTTGTGGAGTTCTTTTTTGTCCAGAAGAAGGATGGCACGGACCGAATTTGCATCAATTACCGTCCATTGAACAAGAAGACTATCAAGAACAAGTATCCACTTCCCAATATCAATGAGCTATTCGAGCAACTCAAAGGTGCTAAAGTGTTCTCCAAGCTTGACCTTCGTATGGGTTATCATCAGATTCGAATTCGTGAAGAAGATATTCCCAAGACAGCATTCAGAACAAGCTTTGGTTCTTATGATTATATTGTCATGTCTTTCGGCCTTGTCAATGCTCCTCCAACATTCTCTTGAATGATGAACTTCATCTTCAACTCCAACACCAATGAATTTGTCTTGGTGTATCTCGATGATATATTGGTCTTCTCCAAGAATAAGAAGGATCATGCCAAACATTTGCAATTGGTGCTCAACAAGCTCAGAGAGTATCAATTCTACGCGAAGTTTTCCAAATGTGAGTTTTGGCTTGATGAAGTTCTTTACCATGGGAATATCATCTCTGCCAAGGGCATCGCTGTTAATCCCGAGAAGGTGTCTGCAGTTGTGAATTGGGAACCTCCTCAGAATGTCAAGCAGCTTCGCAGTTTTCTTGGACTTGCAAGCTATTGCCGAAGATTCGTTCAGAATTTCTCATAGATTGCAAAGCCTGTTTCCAACCTCCTCCAGGAGCATGTGAAGTATGTCTGGACTCCTGAGTGTGATGTTGCTTTCAACAATCTCAAATAGAAACTCGTCACAACTCCTGTCTTGACTCCTCCTGATGAATCCAAGCCATTCGAAGTTTTTGGTGATGCTTCTCTTCAAGGTCTCGGTGCAGTGTTAATGCAAGAGAAGAAAGTTGTGGCCTATACCTCTTGTCAGTTGAAGCCCAACGAAAAGAACTACCCCACTCACGATCTTGAGTTGGCGGCAGTTGTCCATGCATTAATAACATGGAGACATCTCTTGTTGGGAAGGAAAGTTGACATATTCACCGATCACAAGAGTCTCAAGTACATCTTCACTCAACCAAACCTCAACCCCAGACAAACTCGATGGGTCGAAATGATTCAAGAGTACAATCCGAGTATTGAATATACTCCTAGCAAGGCCAACGTCATTGCAGATGCTTTGAGCAGGAAGACTTATTGCAATAGTTTAATCCTCAAGCCCTTCCAACCGGATCTTTGTGAAGCTTTCCGCAAACTGAATCTTCAAGTTGTTCCTCAAGGCTTTCTTGCCAACCTCCTAGCCTCTCCTACTTTGGAAGATCAAATGCGTGAGGCACAACTCCTGGATACCATGGTGAAGAAGGTGAAACGTGGTATTGACAAGGGCATTTCCAAATACAAGTGCTATCGCATTGATGACAACGACACTTTATTCTTCGAGGACCGGATTGTGGTTCCTAAAGGTGATCTAAGGAAAGTCATTATGAACGAGGCGCACAATTCCCTTCTATCCATTCATCCTGGAAGTACGAAGATGTACCATGACGTCAAGCAGTTGTATTGGTGGACTCGAATGAAGCGAGAAATCGCTCAATTCGTTAACGAATGTGATGTCTTCCGAAGGGTGAAAGCAAAACACCAACGAATAGCTGGTCTCCTCCAACCTCTTTCTATTCCAGAATGGAAGTTTGATCATATCAAAATGGACTTGATGACTGGATTCCCTAAGTCTAAGCGTGGAAATGATGCTATCTTTGTCGTCATCGACAAGCTTACTAAAGTGGCTCATTTTCTTCCTATCAAAGAATCCATCATAGCAGCTCAGCTGGCAGAGCTATACACCTCCAGGATTGTCTCTTTGCACGGTATTCCACAATTGATTTCTTCATATCATGGAAGCATCTTCACTTCTAAATTCTGGGACTCCTTCCAGAAGGCCATGGGCACCAACATTCGCTTCAGCACAACTTTCCACCCTCAAACTAGTGGCCAAGTCGAGCGAGTTAACCAAATTCTCGAAGATATGCTCAGGGCTTGTGCCATCTCTTTCGGCATGAAGTGGGAAGATTGTCTTCCATATGCCGAGTTCTCCTACAACAACAGCTTCCAAGCGAGTTCGGGCAAGGCCCCATTCGAGATTCTCTATGGCAGAAAGTGGCGTACTCCTCTCAATTGGTCAGAGACTGGTGAACGCCAACTTCTTGGAAACGACTTGATCACACAGGTAGAGGAAACGTGCAAAGTCATCCGTGAAAACCTCAAAGCCGCGCAATCGCGCCAGAAGAGTTACTATGATAGCAAGCACCGTGATTTGGCTTTCGAGATCGGATACCATGTCTACCTCCACGTCTCTCCAATGAAAGGCACTCGTTGCTTCGGTATCAAAGGGAAGCTTGCCCCTAGATACGTGGGTCCTTTCAAGGTCATTGGCAAAAGAGGCGATCTCGCCTATCTACTTGAGCTTCCCTCCAACTTTGCAAATGTGAACGATGTGTTTCACGTGTCACAGCTTCGCAAGTGCTTCAAGACGCCTGAGTGCACCATCAACTTCGAAGAGATTGATCTCTGTCGGTGTACAAAAAGGGGGGGGGGTGCACTTTTTGTACCCCTACAACTGTGGACGGGCACTCTGAGCCACGGGCACCGCCACACCAAGCACGGCACGGGAGGTAAGCCAAGGTAAGGCTGAAGCTAAAGGGAAGCAGAGCGACGCCAAGACCACAAAGAGCAAAGGGGACAGAGCAGACCACCCCCCCCTCGACGAGATCCTTGCCGGGGGACAGCTTTAGCTAACCCGACAAGACTCTTGCCGTGGCAGCTCGCCCCACACCAACGGAGCGAAGTCACCCTCGAGTCCACTGCCCCCATGGGGGCAAGGATTCGAGAGACATCCCCGTGGTGGCATGCAGATCTTTGTGAAGACATTCAAGATCAGATACCCACTTCAGAAGATGATGATCCGTGGCGGGATCCCAGCCAAGGAGGACCACAAGGCCCCCGGCAAGAGCCTTGCCGGGGATGACAGCAGGCGCCGCGGCAAGACCCTTGCCAGGGCTGCGGCAAGACCCTTGTCGGGGCCGCAGCAAGGCCCTTGCCAAGGACAGCGTAGGGCCACCATCAGGCCCGCGCCAGTCACGCCCCCACCGCCGTTCGGATGCAGCTGCCAACCCAACCAGTTGGGCAGGCACCTGCGTGGCGGCATGCAGATCTTTGTGGAGATCCACCAGTGCGCCACCTCAGCTGCCTACCTGCCTACATGGCACCACAGGCACCGCTGGCCAGGGCGCGTGTCGACGCAAGAGGGAGCGGCGACGGACAAGACGGGGCTCTCCTCCGCCCCCGATAAAGCAAGGACACCTAAGCAAGGCACATTAAATGCGCCTGGTCATGCAATGCGAAGGATAACCTCGCGCTACTGTGCCCTTTCCACCTCCTGTGTGCCACTGTGGCAATCCCTTTCCTATAAAAGGAGGCCCAAGGCGACCAGGAGGGGGATTCGGCTTTTTGGAGCTCTGGATGCCTCGTAGCTAGCTCAGGAACTCAGATATACAATCCACCAAAGCAGGAGTAGGGTTTTACGCATCCTTGCGGCCCGAACCTGGGTAAAGGGACCGTGCGCTATCTGTTTGATCCGCTCTTTTCACAACCCCGCGCCCTGCAACCGTAGTAGGGATTCCTGTGATCCCATAGGTGTCGTTTCCCACCGACATCTTTGGCGTGCCAGGTAGGGGGCGCAGTTGTGAGAATCAGCTTTAGCAGTTAGTTTGACGCTTCTACATCATCATGGCGCCCAAGAAGAAGACGACGGTGGCGGTTGGCCCGTCGGAGGCCGGGCATCCCGTCCTGACGCGGGCGAGCAGCGGACCGGTTGCAGAAAGGATCGGGGGCGCTGTTCGCGAACACCAACACCGTCCCAGCAGCCGGAGTTTGGGAGGCGGCGATGTTCGTGCGCCTGGTAACGGGCCGCACGCCGCCAAATCCAAAGACGGAGCCTTCCAGGATCGCTGCCGCCCCGCCCTAGGGCGTCGCAAGGGCTTCCAAGACTCCCACGCTGGCGCCGACGGCACGCTCCTCTCAAGCGGCGTGCGACGAACGGCGCAATCACACCGAGGACCCCGGGCGTCACCGAGGGAAGATCCCCGAGCGCCACTCCCGGGATGTAGAAGACCTGCCCGCTCGCTGAGGCGCTGGTGAAGATGGCATGCGATCGCGCGATCGTGATAGAGCTCCTTCTGACATGGTCAGAAGTTGAAGCGCGTCGCGATCTATGCAGGTTTCGCTGCCACCAACGCCGGCAGAAGCCTTGGCGCGTGCGCAGTTGCTCCTCGATTTTCCTCCCACTATGGGGAAACTCGACGAATGGAGAGCCACCATCCGAAGCCTTGTTGCGGTGGCCAACAAAGACGAACCAAGCTCGGCGGAGCCCCCGGGTCAACGTTCTGACGGAGTCCCGCGTACCAGTGGCAAGAAAGCTGGCGGCGCCGCGACCACGGTGCATTCGCCTCCTCCTCGCCCGGTACCACAGGCACCTGCCCGTCGCGACGTTACGGGCGACGAAATCTCCATAGCGTCGTCCGACCCGCGGACCCACCGTGACCAGCGTCAGGTCCTTCGGGATCGGGAACATGAAGACACTCTGACCACTATCGAGCGCCGGCGCGGAGCACGCCACCAGTCAGACAGGCGAGCATGGCCTGCTGTGGACCACCCGGCACCGGGGAGTCCTGGAGGCCTGCCTTACGAGGTAGGCTGCCCGGCTTTTACCCGTGAGCTGCGACAGTTCCTGTGGCCCACTCACCGCACCTTCAAACCTGACATGGGCGAGAAGTACGGCGGCAAGACCCACCCGTCCGAGTTCCTCAGCATCTACACCATCGCGATGCAGGTTGCCGGAGCCCGCGACGATAAGGTGCTTGCGAATTACTTTCCGTTGGCTCTTAAACCCAACGCCATGTCATGGTTGATGCACTTGTCGGTAGACTCCATTTCCTCTTGGTCGGATTTGTGCCATGAGTTCGTGGGCGCCTTCACTGGCGGTCACCAAGCCCATGGCCAAGCAAGCGATCTGCACATCATTCCCCAGAAGGGAGGCGAGAGTCTCCGCAAGTATATACAGAGATTCAGCCGGATACTGTACAACATTCCTGATGTTCATCCTGCCGCAATCATCAGCGCGTTCCATCAGAACGTGCGTAACCGCAAGATGCGCGAAGAGCTGGGGATGAACAAGGTGAAATATGTACCAGAACTCTATGTTCTTGCGGACAGATGTGCCCGGGCTGAAGAGGGAAGGAAGTACCCCGACGAAGATGCCGGCGTGGAAACCGACTCCACAAAAGAGGATACTGCCGCCCCGGTGAAAAAAGGCCGGCGCCACAACAGGAAGCGCAAAGGGAAAGTCGTGCTTGCCGTCCAGGGATCTGATGAAACCGGCTCCACCAAGAAAACCAAGGCAGATGACCCCGGCAAGGAAATTGTCGGATGTGTCGCCTGCCGGGTCTTGGCGGCCGCCGAGAAGTCAGGAAACTCTGACAAGCGGTACTGCAAGATCCATCGCACCAAAGGCCATGCTCTCCAAGACTGCCGATAGGTTGAGCTCCTCGCTGAGAAGTAGAGGGCTGAATATGAGAGGCGGGACAAGGGGAATGGCCAAGACGGTGCTGAGGGGTCCGACAAGAAGCGTGACAGCCAGGCGGGCCGTTGTGGCAAGGATAAACAACAGGAGAGGCCTGCCCGGGGCCGTGACAGGAAGCCAGAAGACGGCGATCATGAAGAGGACGACGAGTTCGGCGACCAAGAGTTTCAGAAAGCTACAGAGGCCATGTGCGTCGACGGTGGCGCCTCGTTGCATACTTCTCACCGCCGGCTTAAACAGTGGGCGCGAGAGATTACAGCGACAGAGCCGTCGTTTGATGCCCAAAGGCCGCTGAAGTGGTCCAGCACACCTATCATTTTTGACACTGAGGATCACCCTGATCGCACTACTGCGGTCGGGTGCTTGCCGTTGTTGGTTTCACCAACAATACGCAACCTCAAGGTGACAAAGATGCTAGTCGATGGCGGGGCCGGTCTGAACTTGATCTCGCCAACAGTGGTCCAGAAACTGCAGATTCCTGATGGAGACCTCGAAGAGACGGGTACGTTTCAAGGGGTCAACCCGGGAAGAAGCCAACCCAAGGGAAAGGTCACGCTGCCCGTGACTTTTGGGAGCGACCTGAACTTCAGGACAGAGAGGATCGTGTTTGATGTTGCCAAGATCCCCTTGCCCAACAGCGGGATCCTTGGCCGCCCAGCGCTGGCCAAGTTCATGGCGGCGTCACACAACGCATACAACACCCTGAAGATGCTAGGACCGGTGATGATCATCACCATCCCCTCCGACACGAAAGATGCGCTGATTTGCGCCGACCAACTATACCAGCAAGCAGTCGCAGCAGCTGCCGCCGCTAGGGCACTTGCTCCTGCCGCTGGGACCCTGGGAGGGAAGAAGAAGAAGAAGGCCGGTAAGACCTCGGACACCCACTCCGGCAAGCGCACCTCTTCAGAGTATAGTGCTGCCGTCGAGGACGTGCCAGAGAGCTCCGCCGGCGGAAACAAGAAGTCCAGGGCCATTCCGCCGGGAACCAAGAAGGTTTCTGTCAATGAGGACGGCACGGGAGGAGCTTTCACTATAAGCTCCACCCTTGACGACAAATAGGAAGACACGCTCGTCACCTTCTTGCGGGCGAATGTCGATGTGTTTGCCTAGCAAGCCTCCGACATCCCCGGCATTCCCAGGGAGGTGATTGAGCACCACCTTGCTGTCTGTCCTCATGCGCGGCCTGTCAAGCAGAAGGTCAGAAAGCAAGCTTTGGAACGACAAGAGTTCATCACATAAGAGATCCGGAAACTGGAAGCAGCGGGTTTGGTAAGAGGAGTGCTCCATCCAACGTGGTTGGACAATCCGGTCGTAGTGCGCAAGGTGAATGGGAAGTGGAGGCTGTGTATTGATTACACAGATATCAATAAGGCCTGCCCCAAGGACCCCTTCCCGTTGCCGCGCATCGACCAGATTGTTGACTCCACGGTTGGGTGTGATTTGTTGTCGTTCCTCGACGCCTACTCCGGCTACCACCAGATCTTCATGACAAGAGAAGACGAAGAGAAAACAACATTCATCACCCCATGTGGTACGTATTGTTTCGTACGGATGCCTTTCGGGTTGAAGAGTGCTGGTTTGATGTTTGCAAGGACGGTCCAGATTGGTTTTGAACCCCAGCTCCATAGAAATATGGAGGCTTATATGGACGACATAGTGGTCAAAACCAAGGACAGGGCAACCCTCATCAAATATTTGCAAGAAACATTTGCAAACCTACGCAAGATCAACCTCAAGATGAACCCTAAGAAGTGTGTCTTTGGCGTTCCGTCCGGCAAGCTTCTCGGGTTCTTTGTGTCACAGCGTGGGATAGAGGCCAACCCGGACAAGATCAAAGCTATAGAGCAGATTGAAGCACCCAAGGGAATTAAGGATGTGCGTCGGCTTGCTGGTTGTGTTGCTGCCATGGGCAGGTTCGTATCCAAGTCTGCTGAGCGCGCCCTCCCCTTTTTCAAGATCCTGAAAAAGGCGGGCCTGGTGGAGTGGATGCCAGAAGCCGAAGCAGCATTGCGAGATTTGAAGAAGTACCTCTCCTCCGCGCCAACACTAGTTGCGCCTAGGCCCCAGGAGTCGTTGCTGCTATACCTAGCGGCAACGAACCAGGTGGTCAGCGCCGCACTAGTAGCGCAGAGGGAGGTTGACGACGAGGTAATGGCAGCGACAGAGCCGGATGCCACCAATGCGGAGACGACACAGTCAGTCGAAGTGCCGCCAAAGAAGAAAATGATGCAGCACCCAGTCTACTTTGTTAGCTCCCTCCTGCAGGGGGCTAGATCAAGGTACTCCGGCGTGCAGAAACTGCTCTTCGGCCTCCTCATGGCCTCGAGGAAGCTGCGTCAGTACTTCCAGGCACACGAGATCACTGTCGTCACTCGCCTCCATCTGCAACGGATATTACACAATCTAGATTCGACGGGGAGGATTGTGGAATGGGCACTGGAGCTGTCCAGCTTTGGCCTCAAGTTTGAAAGTACTTCGATGATCCAGAGCCGAGTCCTGGCGGAGTTCATTGCAGAGTGGACCGCAACCCAAGAAACTGCTCTCCCCAGCAAGGAGGCAAGTTGCAATTGGATTATGTACTTTGATGGGGCTTTCTCCCTACAAGGTGCCGGGGCTGGCGTACTACTCGTCGCCCCCACCGGAGAGCACCTCAAGTATGTGATCCAGATGTACTTCCCCAGGGAGGTGTCAACAAACAGTACAACAGAGTACGAAGGGCTGCTTGCCGGTCTTAGGATCACGGCGGACCTCGGAATCAAAAAGCTTATCGTCAGGGGCGACTCGCGGCTTGTCGTCAAGCAAGTCAACAAGGATTACCAGAGCCCGTTGATGAAGGCCTACATTGATGAAGTGAGAAAGCTGGAAGAGTGTTTCGACGGTATATAGGCTAAACACGTTCCCCGAGCAGAGCACGATATCGCCGATTACCTGTCGAAGCGCGCTGCCCTCAAGCTACCTGTGGAACCAGGTACCTTTGTGCTTCAGCTAACTCAGCCATCCATTGATCCATCAACATAGCAGAACAAGAGAAGGAAATCAGGGCCCGACAGATACTTTCCCGCCGAGCTCCCCGGAGCCGCCAGCAAGGATGTTGCCGGGGACACTGAGCCCGCCACGGGACAGCTGGCTCCGGCGGAGCGCCAAGCTCTTGCCGTCGAAACAGCCGTTCCTATAGCGGAGGAGATGCCTTTAGGCCTCGCCGTCGAGCCCCAGGCTCCAGCGTGGGCACAGCATACCGTCCGATTCCTCCAAACAGGGGAACTTCCTGAAGAACAGGAAGAAGCGGAAAAAGTAGCCCGTCGCTCTACCATGTACCAGTTCGTCGATGACGTCCTGTACAGGAAGAGACCGAACGGTGTGAAATTGAAGTGTATCCCTCGAGAGGAAGGACTGGAGCTGTTGGCGGAGATACACGTAGGCATGTGTGGATCCCACATCGAGTCAAGGGCCCTTGCCGGCAAGGCATTCCGGCAAGGTTTCTTCTGGCCCACCGCCCTCGAGGATGCGACGACACTCGTCACCAGGTGTGAAGCGTGTCAGTTCCATTCAAAGAAGCTTCATCAGCCAGCTCAAGCCTTTCAAACCATTCCTCTCTCCTGGCCCTTCTCGGTCTGGGGGCTCGACATACTGGGCCCATTCCCCCGGGCTGCCGGGGGCTTTGAGTACTTGTACGTTGCAATTGACAAGTTCACAAGGTGGACGGAGGTGGAAGCAGTGAGGAAGGTCACCACTCAGTCAGCCGTCAAGTTCTTCAAGGGGCTAGTGTGCCATTTTGGTGTACCCAACAGGGTCATCACCGACAACGGCACGCAGTTCACGAGCCGCACCTTCATGCAATATACTCAAGACCTCGGCAGCAAAGTCTGTTTCGCTTCCGTTGCTCACCCGCGAAGCAATGGTCAAGCCAAGAGGGCAAATGCTGAAGTGCTGCGAGGCTTAAGGACCAAGACCTTTGACAGGCTGCACAAGAGCGGAAGGCGCTGGATTGATGAGTTGCCGACGGTTCTTTGGTCAATTAGGACGACACCAAATCGAGCCACCGGCCAGACACCCTTTGCCCTGGTATACTGGGCAGAAGCAGTTATCCCAACTGAACTCATATACGGGTCACCTCGATTGCTCGCTTATGATGAGCTTGGGCAAGAGCAACTGCGGCAAGATGACGCACTGCTCCTTGAGGAAGATCGTCTTCAGGCGGCAGTGAGAGCAGCACGCTACCAGCAAGCCTTGTGCCGCTACCATAGCCGCAAGGTTCATGTCCGAAGCCTTGAGGAAGGCGACCTTGTCCTTCGGCGCATTCAATCGACCAAGAATTCCAACAAGTTGACGCCAAAGTGGGAAGGCCCTTACTGGGTAATACGAGTCACCAGGCCCGGTGCAGTCCGCCTGGAGACCGAAGATGCCGTTCCGGTGAGTAACTCCTGGAACATTGAGCATCTTCGCAAGTTTTACCCGTAAGGCGCGGCTTGCCGGGCCCCCCGGCAAGCCACCTTTTGTACAAGCATTGCCGATGATGCATGTAACCCTTTGTCCAAAGCCAGACGCAGACCCTGAGCATAAATAAATAAAGCGCTGGCGCCCTAAAGTTATAGCATGCATGCTAGGTTGAGTCTCGTCCCTGGTTAGGGTTGATAGTGCTTGGCGGCGGCTAACCCCTAGCTTAGAGGTCGAGTGTGCGTCCCTTCGTCATTCTTTTGCCTTCTTTGGTTTGCAGGACTCACTGATATCCTTGTCGGATCACTAAGGACGAAGAAGATAAGAGGGACAGACCAGCATCTAGACCCCAGCAAGCTAGTACTGCTGGGGGCTACAAAAGCAAAGATTCACCCCCGGCAAACCAAAGTTGTCGGGGGCTACAGCTTCAGACAAGTTCTTCATCCCTTATCATGCATTCCCTTATTGACTGAGGTATGTGAAACCTCATTTTTCCTAAAAACTGTCATGCTCCCCTAACTCTAGGCCCTAGGGCTCGTTCCTGGGGCCAGGTTTGGTCGTAGTTGCGGCAGCGAAAGGATGAAACGAGGGGCCTGAACCCGCCTCATCCCTGCCTCCGCCAAGGGCGTGAGAAAGGTCGAATGAAGTGGGGAGACGGCAAGGCCTGTTGCCGGGCAAGGAAATGGTTATCTTAAAGATATCAAGGATTTGCTCCTTGTCGTGGGTTCTACCCGCAAACAAATGACCTAGCAAGCATCCCTTTTTCATTAAAAACATCCCACTCAGGTACAGTCCACAGGGAATGAAAAACATGAATGATGGGATTACAAGTTCTAAATTCAGCTAAGGCCCGAAGGCTTAGAAACTAAAAAGAGATAAGGTGCCCGTAATCCCTTTCTTGTCTCTCTCCTTAGGAGGCAGGTCAAGGAGGCGAAAAGGGCAAAAGGGGCGCCTAGGCGAGCTACGGGTGGCAGAAGACACCAAGAGAACATCTCGGTGGCCGTCCGGAGGCTGGATGGTGATGGCGGCGCCGGAAGCAGGGCTTGAAGACGAGGCGGCAGGATGTTAGCACGCGTCGAAGGCGTCGGTGCCCGCGTACTCCGAGTTGACGGCCTTGCCGCCCGCCCTCTTCCTCTTCCGCAACCTCCCAACGCCAGCTGCCCAAGGAGACAACCCCGAGAAGTTTAGGGAGCCGGCGACACAGATGATGGGGTTGCCGGTGCCGCACGAGGCGGCGCCCGGCACCTAGTCAGACCCGTCATCTTGCCACCCGCTATCCTCGTCGTTGCTGCCGCTGTCCTCCTCGCCATTCCCGCCCGAGGAGGAGTCTTCGCTATCAGAAGAGCTCTCCACGCAACACCTTGTCCGGGTCCCGAAGCACCCAAAGACCTTGACGGAGAGGAGGCTGCCCTCCATCAGCTTGAAAATGGAGAGTGAGCCCCTCCATCAAGCGGTGGATATGGGCGAACGTCTTCCATCCCCGACAAAGATACATCACGTGAGGGGCTGGGGAGTTAACGCGAACCCGCGTACCGCTGATCCCACAGCCCCTCATGTGCAGCCGCAGCGATTCTGGCGGATCCAATTCCATCTCCCGCATGAATGGGGTCGGGAGACAAAGGCGACGGAGAGGCGGCCGGCGCAGCCTGACGAAGAACTCACAAGGGTCGTCCCCAACGTGGACCTCCATGGGGGGAGGAGCTGCTGGCGGAGGCGAGGCCGGCGCGCCGCCCCGTCCTCCTCTTCCCCGAGCACCTCAGCTTCGCCCACGGCCTCGCCCCCTCCGCCTTCCCCTTGCGGCTGGCTCTGCCACCACAGGTGCAGGAGAAGGAGGGACGCGTTTTCGAGCGGCGACTCGCGTCGCCACCGTTGAAGGACCAGGGTTCCCTCTCTACATGGCGAATGGAAGGGAGGGGAGCAGAAACTGAAGAAGGAAGGAGATGAAGGAATGCGGGACGCCATCCCCCCTCCCGCTCATTATAAAAGGACGGGGTGGGGGCTCGGCCGCCCCGCTCCGCCAATCAAGACGCGGAAGGCGCAGGGGACCGGGACCGACCCACTGCCCCAGCCCGCGACAGCCCGGTTTTTCGCCTCCACCAATTGCCACCCCAAGCGCATGGGCGCCACGTGGCGAGCGTGCAGGACCGAGGCGACGGATGAGGCGACCTCTCCCCACCCCGCGATCGAAGGGAGTGGACGCCTTGAAGACCACGCCTCGGCCCCGTTCAGTAAATGGGTCGCGCCTCCACGCCTCCCTCCGTTTATGGGGAAGGCGCGAACCACCCCCTTTACTACGACGTGACGCATGTGTGCAGACCTCAGTCCCACGCACGCCGCCCACGTCACACACGCCTCCCAACACCGCGCCACGTGCGGAAGCGTGGGAGGCGCAGCGCGCAAAGAAACTTACCGCGATAAAAACCGCCCCGCCTGCCTGCGCACCATTTTTTTGGGCCTAGCACAACAACGCGTTGCGCTTATGTGTGGCCCAGGACCAGGGGCTCCTGTCGGTGTTCAAAAAGGGGGGTGCAATTTTTGTACCCCTACAACTGTGCACGGACAGTCTGAGCCACGGGCACCGCCACACCAAGCACGGCAAGGGAGGTAAGCCAAGGTAAGGCTGAAGCTAAAGGGAAGCAGAGCGACGCCAAGACCACAAAGAGCAAAGGGAACAGAGCAGACCCCCCCGGCGAGATCCTTGCCGGGGGGCAGCTTTAGCTAACCCGCCAAGACTCTTGCCGTGGCAGCTCGCCCCACACCTACGGAGCGAAGTCACCCTCGAGTCCACTGCCTCCATCGGGGCAAGGATTCGGGAGACATCCCTGTGGTGGCATGCAGATCTTTGTGAAGACATTCAAGATCAGATACCCACTTCAGAAGATGATGATCCGAGGCGGGATCCCAGCCAAGGAGGACCACAAGGCCCCCGGCAAGAGCCTTGGCGGGGATGACAGCAGGCGCCGCGGCAAGACCCTTGCCGGGGCAAGACCCTTGCCGGGGCCGCGGCAAGACCCTTGCCAGGGACGCGGCAAGACCCTTGCCGGGGCCGCAGCAAGGCCCTTGCCAAGGACGTTGTAGGGCCACCATCAGGCCCGCGCCAATCACGCCCCCCCCCACCGTTCGCATGCAGCTGCCAACCCAACCAGTTTGGCAGGCACCTGCGTGGCGGCATGCAGATCTTCATGGAGATCGACCACTGCGCCACCTCAGCTTCCTACCTGCCTACATGGCACCAGAGGCACCGCTGGCCAGGTCGCGTGTCGATGCAAGGGGGAGCAGCGACGGACAAGACGGGGCTCTCCTCCGCCCCCGATAAAGCAAGGACACCTAAGCAAGGCACATTAAATGCGCCTTGTCATGTAATGCGAAGGATAACCTTGCACTACTGTGCCCTTTCCACCTCTTATGTGCCACTGTGGCAACCCCTTTCCTATAAAAGGAGGCCCAAGGCGACCAGGAGGGGGATTCGGCTTTTTGGAGCTGTGGACGCCCCGTAGCTAGCTCAGGAACTCAGATATACAATCCACCAAACCAGGAGTAGGGTTTTACGCATCCTTGCGGCCCGAACCTGGGTAAAGGGACCGTGCGCTATCTGTTTGATCCGCTCTTTTCACAACCCCGCGCCCTGCAACCGTAGTAGGGATTCTTGTGATCCCATAGGTGTCGTTTCCCACCGACAATCTCCAAGAAGATTTGTCTTATCATGAGCATCCTGTTGCTATTCTTGAAGAAACAGAACGCAAGACTAGCAACAAGTCCATCAAATTTCTGAAAGTGAAGTGGTCACACCATTCAGACCGAGAAGCCACCTGGGAGCGCGAGGACCACCTCCGTTCCGAATATCCGGAGTTCTTTCAGTCCTAGATCTCGGGACGAGATCCTCTCATAATGGTGGAGTGTTGTAACACCCTGGATGTAACTTGCCATATTTGTACTCCAACTCTTGCCATTTTCGGTTATGTGTTATGTTATTCTCTCGTGGTTGGGTTTAGTCTTTGTTTTGCATTTTTTCCATGTCATGCATTTCATATCATGGCATCATGTGCATCGCATTTGCATATGTGTTCGTCTCATGCATCCGAGCATTTTCCCCGTTGTCCGTTTTGCAATCCGACACTCATACGCCCTCCGGCGCCCCCTTTTACCTATTTTCGCGTGCGGGGGTTACACTTTCACGGAATGGACCGAGATTTGCCAAGCGGGGTTGGTACACCACCGGTAGACCGCCTGTCAAGTTTCGTGCCATTTGGAGTCCGGTTGATACTCCAACGGTTAACCGGGAAACCGTAAAGGCCTTGTGTGTGTTGCAGCCCAACACCCCCTGAATGGCCAAATAACCCATCCAAACCCCTTGTATGTCCTCCGTCGTCGGATCATGATCGTGTGGGCGAAGACTACACTCCATTTGGAGCCTCCTAGCTCCCTCTACCTATAAAAACACCTCCCCCTCCGAAATTTCAGTCCAAACCCTAGTCTAAATCGCCCTCCGCCGCCACCGGACACGTCCGCCGCCACCGGACGAAATCGCCGCCGTCCCGCAGCCACCGGCGATGTGCCACGTGGCGCCACCGCGTCGTCCCCGCCGACGGCCCGCGAGCCCGCGTCGTATCCGCTCCGCGCCGCCGCCCGCACCCTCTCGCTCCTCGCCACCCCGTCCGTGCCTCGCCACCACCGGCCGCCGTGACCGCCCTGCCGCCTCGGTCGCCGGCCGCCGCCGTCGCCGCGCGCCTGCCGCCGCCACCTCACCGCGGATCCGGTCGGGCCGGATCGGATCCGGCGCCCCGACCCTCGCCGGCCTCTTCTCCATCTCCGGCGACCAACTCCGGCGAAGCTCCAGCCCTGCCTCGGATTGCGTGCCCCGAAACCCTAGATCTGTTTTGGGGAGGTGATATTCGTCCAAGTCTTTCTTTCAGCTATATATTTTTATGCCTCTTTCATCGCATCTTAACTCCATGCACACTGCTCCGTTTCGTGCGTGTGGTATACCAAAGTGTTCATTAGGATGTGCTCCTCATTTTGTTCCATTGTGGCATGCTCGTTTGAGTCTATCTTGATGCCCAAATCTCTTATGCAAAAGTGCTATATAATGGTGTCTACTGTAGTTTAACAGAACATGCACATTTGTCATTTTTGCTACTTTTATTGTGTGCATCTTATGGGCATGATCTCTACATGTTTTTTGGACTATGCCATGTCATCTTTACGGGGGTGTATGACATGTATTTTTGTGATCAATGTGGTGAATAGCACAAGCATGCGAACTAGGCTTTGTGATGTTGCTGTTTTCAGGGACTTAGGATTTTGCTAAGTCCTTGTTCTGCTGTTATTTTTATGCCATGTATACATGTTGCTACATAGAGATCCATGCTTCTTTTGAGTTTGTTCAGTAAATATGTTTTGTACATATGGATGTGATATATCCATCCATGCCCTTTTTGACAATTATGCAGTGCCATAGCATGAGTCAATCTTGCTCTAATTTTTCTATAAAATGTTCCTGGCAGATTGTTTACATGTTAATCAACTTTGCCAAGGTGGTTGTAGTTGATCCATGCATGCTATGAGGTTGTTCTTGTCATGTTTAGTTTCTTAAGCATGCTATCTTTTGCACTTTTGCCATGCTTGTTTGAACCTTCTCTGCTGTGATTTAGCCGTAGCTCATTGTTCATTTTTCGTCATCTTGATTAAATCATTGTCATATGCTTTGTTGTTATGTTTGAGTGCATTAGCTTAGTTTCTTGTTGCAAGACAAATGGCATCGTGCTGTTAATCGCATAATTGTGCCATTTTTGTTTTGCTTGTCATTTGCAAACCGTGCATCCGATTCCGGTGATCTTTATACCAATTTCAACCGAAATCATCTCATCTTTACAGCGGCATACTTGGTTTGCCAAGTTGATGCCTTGTTCATCTTTTCCCTTCCGGAGCACGCATATGCAGTGCATATCACATCTCGCATATCATGCCATGATTTGCATAATGTTGCTTGTGCATTGCATCGTGGTTGATAGTTGCTCTTTGCTTGGGTTCTTGTCTTTGGGTAGAGCCGGGAGACGAGTACGTGAACGAGGAACCTGTTGAGAACGCTTACGAGGATCAGCCTTTCGACAACTCTGAGAACCTTGCAAGCAAGATGACCATACCCTCGAAATCATTTCTATCTTTGCTTGCTAGTTTCTCGCTCTTTTGCTATGCCGTGATACCTACCACTTGCTATATCATGCCTCCCATGTTTCCATGCCCAGCCTCTAACCATCCTTTCCTAGCAAACTGTTGTTTGGCTATGTTACCGCTTTTGCTCAGCCCCTCTTATAGCATTGCTAGTTGCAGGTGAAGATGAAGTTTGTTCCATGTTGGAACATGGATATGTTGGGATATCTCAATATCTCTTATTTAATTAATGCATCTATATACTTGGTAAAGGGTGGAAGACTCGGCCTTATGCCTGGTGTTTTGTTCCACTCTTGCCGCCCTAGTTTCCTATTGGAAATATGCCCTGGAGGCAATAATAAATTAGTTATTATTATATTTCCTTGTTCATGATAATCGTTTATTATCCATGCTAGAATTGTATTGATAGGAAACTCAGATACATGTGTGGATACATAGACAACACCATGTCCCTAGTAAGCCTCTAGTTGACTAGCTCATTGATCAATAGATGGTTACGGTTTCCTGACCATTGACATTGGATGTCGTTGAGAACGGGATCACATCATTAGGAGAATGATGTGATGGACAAGACCCAATCCTAAGCCTAGCACAAAGATCGTGTAGTTCGTATGCTAAAGCTTTTCTAATGTCAAGTATCATTTCCTTAGACCATGAGATTGTGCAACTCCCGGATACCGTAGGAATACTTTGGGTGTGCCAAACGTCACAACATAACTGGGTGGCTATAAAGGAGCACTACGGGTATCTCTGAAAGTGTCTGTTGGGTTGGCACGAATCGAGACTGGGATTTGTCACTCCGTGTGACGGGGAGGTATCTCTGGGCCCACTCGGTAGGACATCATCATAATGTGCATAATGTGATCAAGGAGTTGATCATGGGATGATGTGTTACAGAACGAGTAAAGAGACTTGCCGGTAACGAGATTGAACAAGGTATCGGGATACCGACGATCGAATCTCGGGCAAGTACAATACCGCTAGACAAAGGGAATTGTATATGGGATTGATCAAAGCATTGACATCGTGGTTCATCCGATGAGATCATCGTGGAACATGTGGGAACCAACATGGGTATCCAGATCCCGCTGTTGGTTATTGACTGGAGAATGTCTCGGTCATGTCTGCATGGTTCCCGAACCCGTAGGGTCTACACACTTAAGGTTCGATGACGCTAGGGTTATAAAGGAAGTTTGTATGTGGATACCGAATGTTGTTCGGAGTCCCGGATGAGATCCCCGGACGTCACGAGGAGTTCCGGAATGGTTCGGAGGAAAAGATTTATATATGGGAAGTCATCATACGGTCACCAGAATAATTCGGGGGGATGCCGGTATTGTACTGGGACCACCGAAGGGGTTCCCGGGGTCCACCGGGAGGGTCCACCTGCCCCGGAGGGCCCTATGGGCTGTATGTGGAGAGGGACCAGCCCCTTAGTGGGCTGTGCGCCTCCCCCCTAGGGCCCATGCGCCTAGGGTTTGGGGGAACCCTAAAGGGGGGGCGCCCCCTTGCCTTGGGGTGCAAGGAAAACCCCCCTGGCGGCCGCCCCCTCCTCAGATGGGATCTGAGGGGGCCGGCCCCCCTCTCCCTTGCCCCTATATATATGTGGGGGGTGGGAGGGCAGCCGCACCAATGTTCTGGCGTAGCCCTCCCCCTCTCCCAAGTCCTTCTCCTCTCCCGCGGTGCTTGGCGAAGCCCTGCAGGATTGCCACGCTCCTCCACCACCACCACGCCATTGTGCTGCCGCTGGACGGAGTCTTCCTCAACCTCTCCCTCTCTCCTTTCTGGATCAAGGCATGGGAGACGTCACCGGGCTGTATGTGTGTTGAGCGCGGAGGTGCCGCCCGTTCGGCACTTGGTCATCGGTGATTCGGATCACGGCGAGTACGACTCCATCAACCCCGTTCACTTGAATGCTTCCGCTTAGCGATCTACAAGGGTATGTAGATGCACTCTCCTTCCCTTCGTTGCTGGTTTCTCCATAGATAGATCTTGGTGATACGTAGGAAAATTTTGAATTTCTGCTACGTTCCCCAACAGTGGCATCAAGAGCTAGGTCTATTGCGTAGATTCTTTGCACGAGTAGAACACAAAGTAGTTGTGGGCGTTGATTTGGTTCAATATGCTTACCGTTACTAGTCCAATCTTGATTCGACGGCATTGTGGGATGAAGCGGCCTGGACCGACCTTACACGTACACTTACGTGAGACAGGTTCCACCGACTGACATGCACTAGTTGCATAAGGTGGCTAGCGGGTGCCAGTCTCTCCCACTTTAGTCGGATCGGATTCGATGAAAAGGGTCCTTATGAAGGGTAAATAGCAATTGACATATCATGTTGTGGTTTTGCGTAGGTAAGAGACGTTCTTGCTAGAAACCCATAGCAGCCACGTAAAACATGCAAACAACAATTAGAGGACGTCTAACTTGTTTTTGCAGGGTATGCCATGTGATGTGATATGGCCAAAAGGATGTGATGAATGATATATGTGATGTATGAGATGATCATGTTCTTGTAATAGGAATCACGACTTGCATGTCGATGAATATGACAACCGGCAGGAGCCATAGGAGTTGTCTTAATTTATTTATGACCTGCGTGTCAAACATAAACGTCATGTAATTACTTTACTTTATTGCTAACCGTTAGCTGTAGTAGTAGAGGTAATAGTTGGCGAGACAAGTTCATGAAGACACGGTGATGGAGATCATGATGATGGAGATCATGGTGTCATGCCGGTGACGATGATGATCATGGAGCCCCGAAGATGGAGATCAAAAGGAGCAAAGCGATGATGGCCATATCATGTCACTATCTGATTGCATGTGATGTTTATCTTGTTTTTGCATCTTATTTGCTTAGAACGACGGTAGTAAATAAGATGATCCCTCATTAAAATTTCAAGAAAGTGTTCTCCCTAACTATGCACCGTTGCGAAGGTTCGTCGTTTCGAAGCACCACGTGATGATCGGGTGTGATAGATTCTTTCGTTCGAATACAACGGGTGTTGACGAGCCTAGCATGTACAGACATGGCCTCGGAACACATGCGAAACACTTAGGTTAACTTGACGAGCCTAGCATGTACAGACATGGCCTCGGAACACGGAGGACCGAAAGGTCGAACATGAGTCGTATAGAAGATGCGATCAACATGAGATGTTCATCGATGATGACTAGTCCGTCGCACATGATGATCGGACACGGCCTAGTTGATTCGGATCATGTAATCACTTAGATGACGAGAGGGATGTCTATCTAAGTGGGAGTTCATAAGATGAACTTAATTATCGTGAACATAGTCAAAAGATCTTTGCAAATTAAGTCATAAGCTCGCGCTTTAGTTCCACTGTTTAGATATGTTCCCAGAGAAAATATAGTTGAAAGTTGACAGTAGCGATTATGCGGACAGTAGAAAGCTTATGTCCTTAATGCACCGCTCAGTGTGCTGAACCCCAAACGTCGTTTGTGGATGTTGCGAACATCGGACATACACGTTTAGATAACTACGTGATAGTTCAGTTAAACGGTTTAGAGTTGAGGCACCAAAGACATTTTCGAAACGTCACGGAACATATGAAATGTTTCGAGGGCTGAAATTGGGATTTCAGGCTCGTGCCCACGTCAAGAGTTATAAGACCTCCGACGAATTTTTTCTTAGCCTGCAAACTAAGGGAGAAAAGCTCAATCGTTGAGCTTGTGCTCAGATTGTTTGAGTACAACAATCACTTGAATTGAGTGGGAGTTGATCTTCCAAATAAGATAGTGATGTTTTTCCGAAGTCATTGCCACCAAGCTTCTAGAGCTTCGTAATGAACTATAACATATCAGGGATAGATATGATGATCCTTGAAATATTCGCGATGTTTGACACCGCGAAAGTAGAAGTCAAGAAGGAGCATCAATTGTTGATGGTTAGTGAAACCACTAGTTTCAAGAAGGGCAAGGGCAAGAAGGGATACTTCATGAAACGGAAAATCAGCTGCTGCTCTAGTGGAGAAACCCAAGGTTAAACCAAAACCCGAGACTAAGTGCTTCTGTAATAAGGGGAACAACCACTGGAGCAGAATTACCCTAGATACTTGGTAGATGAGAAGGTTGTCGATACAAGTATATTGGATATACATTATGTGAATGTGTACTTTACTAGTACTCCTAATAGCATCAGGGTATTAGATACCGGTTCGGTTGCTAAGTGTTAGTAACTCGAAATAAAAGCTACGGAATAAACGGAGACTAGCTAAAGGTGAGCTGACAAGATGTGTTGGAAGTGCTTCCAGGGTTGATATGATCAAGCATCGCACGCTCCCTCTACCATCGAGATTGGTGTTAAACCTAAATAATTGTTATTTGGTGTTTGCGTTGAGCATAGACATGATTGGATTATGTCTATCGCAATACGGTTATTCATTTAAGGAGAATACTGGTTCCTCTATTTATTTGAATAATACTTCAATGGTCTTGCACCTAAAATGAATGGTTTATTGAATCTCCATCATAGTGATACACATGTTCACGCCAAAAGATATAAGATAGTAATGATAGTACCACCTACTTGTGGCACTGCCATGTAAGTCATATTGGTATAAAACGCATGAAGAAGCTCCATGTTGATGGATCTTTGGACTCACTCATTTTTGAAAAGGATTGAGACATGTGAACCATGTCTATTGGTATATACGCATGAAGAAACTCCATGCAGATGGACCGTTTGGACTCACTTGATTTTGAATCGCTTGTGACATGCAAATCATACCACATGGGCAAGATGACTGAAAGCTTCGGTTTCAGTAAAATGGAACAAGAAAGCAACTTGTTGGAAGTAACACATTTTGATGTGTGCAGTCCAATGAGTGCTGAGGCACGCAGTGGATATCGTTATGCTCTAACTTCACAGATGATTTGAGTAGATACTGAGCATATTTACTCGATGAAACACAAGTCTGAATTATTGAATGGTCCAAGTAATTTCAGAATGAAGTTGAAGATCGTCGTGACAAGAGGATAAAATATCTATGATATGATCATAGAGATGAATATCTGAGTTGCGAGTTTGGTACACAATTGAGACATTGTGGAAATTGTTTCACGACTAGTACCGCCTGGAACACCATAGTGTGATGGTGTGTTCGAACATCATAACTGCACCCTATTGGATATGATGCATACCATGATGTCTCTTATCGAATTACCACTATCGTTCATGGGTTAGGCATTAGAGACAACCGCACTCACTTTAAATAGGGCACCACATAATTCCGATAAGATGACACCGTATGAACTATGGTTTAGAGAAACCTAAGCTGTCATTTCTTATAAAGTTTGGGGCTGCAACGCTTATGTGAAAAAGTGTCAGGATGATAAGCTCGAACCCAAAGCGGATAAATGCATCTTCATAGGACAGCCAAAACAGTTGGGTATACCTCATGTCTCAGATCCGAAAGCAATATGGATTGTTTCTCAAATCGGGTCCTTTCTTGAGGAAAAGTTTCTCTCGAAAGAATTGAGTGGGAGGATGGTGGAGACTTGATAATGTTATTGAACCGTCACTTCAACTAGTGTGTAGCAGGGCACATGAGTTGTTCCTATGGCACCTACACCAATTAAAGTGGAAGCTTATGATAGTGATCATGAGACTTCGGATCAAGTCACTCCCAAACCTCGTAGGACGACAAGGATGCGTACTACTTCAGAGTGGTACGTAATCCTGTCTTGGAAGTCACGTTGCTAGACAACAATGAATCTACGAGCTGTGGAGAAGCGATGGTGGGCCCGGATTCCGATGAATGGCTCGAGGCCATAAAATCCGAGAGAGGGTCCATGTATGAAAACAAAGTGTAGACTTCGGCAGAACGGCTCGACGGTCGTGAGGCTGTTGAGTACAGATGGATTTTAAAAGGAAGACGGACAATGATGGTAAATGTCACCATTAAGAAAGCTCGACTTGCCGTTAAGATGTTTCCCGACAAGTTCAAGGAGTTGACTACGATGAGACTTTCTCACTCGTAGAGATGCTAAGAGTCTGTTGGAATTAGCAGGTACTGCATTATTTATGAAATCTTGCAGATAGGATGTCAAAAATATTGTTTCCTTGATGAATTTCTTGAGGAAAGGTTGTATGTGATACAATCAGAAGATTTTGTCGATCCTGAAAGATGCTAATAAGTATGCAAAGCTCCAGCAATCCTTCTAAGGACTGGAGTAAGCATCTTGGAGTTGGAATGTACACTTTGATAAGATAATAAAAGATTTTGGGTTTATACGAAGTTTATGAGGAACTTGTATTCCCAAAGAAGTGAGTGGGAGAACTATAGAATTTCTGATGAGTATATGTTGTTGACATATTGTTAATCAGAAATGATGTAGAATTTCTGGAAAGCATATAGGGTTGTTTGAAAAGTGTTTTCAATGGAAAACCTGAATTAAGCTACTTGAACATTGAGCATCAAGATCTATAAGGATAGATCGAAACGCTTAATGGTACTTTCAAATGAGCACATACCTTGACATGATCTTGAAGGTGTTCAAGATGGATCAGTCAAAGAAGGAGTTCTTGCCTGAGTTGTAAGGTATGAAGTTAAGACTTAAATCTCGACCAAGGCAAAAGAAAGAGGAAGGATGAAGGTCGTCCCCTATGCTTTTGTCATAGGCTCTATACGGTATGCCATGCTGAGTACCGCACCTGATGTGTGCCTTGCCACATGTCTGGCAAGAGGGTACAAGGGTGATCTAGGAGTAGGTCACCGCATAGCGGTCAAAATTATCCTTAGAGGAATAAGGACATGTTTCTCTGTTATGGAGGTGATAAAGAGTTCGACGTAAAGAGTTACGTTGATGCAAGCTTAACACCTATCCGGATAGCTCTGAGTAGAGATACCGGATACGTATAATGGAGCAACAATTTATAATAGCTCCAAGTAGAACAGTTATTTGAAATGGTTCCAAATATAGCATAGTAGCGACATCTACAAGATGACATAGAGATTTGCAAAGCTCATACGGATCTGAATGTTGCAGACCCGTTGACTAAAACCTCTCTCACAGACATAACATGATCAAACCAAGAACTCATTGAGTGTTAATCACATAGTGATGTGAACTAGATTATTGACTCTAGTAAACTCTTTGGATGTTGGTCACATAGCGACGTGACCTGTGAGTGTTAATCACATGGCGATGTGAACTGGATTATTGACTCTAGTGCAAGTGGGAGACTGTTGGAAATATGCCCTAGAGGCAATAATAAATTAGTTATTATTATATTTCCTTGTTCATGATAATCGTTTATTATCCATGCTAGAATTGTATTGATAGGAAACTCAGATACATGTGTGGATACATAGACAACACCATGTCCCTAGTAAGCCTCTAGTTGACTAGCTCGTTGATCAATAGATGGTTACGGTTTCCTGACCATGGACATTGGATGTCGTTGATAATGGGATCACATCATTAGGAGAATGATGTGATGGACAAGACCCAATCCTAAGCCTAGCACAAAGATCGTGTAGTTCGTATGCTAAAGCTTTTCTAGTGTCAAGTATCATTTCCTTAGACCATGAGATTGTGCAACTCCCGGATACCGTAGGTATACTTTGTGTGTGCCAAACGTCACAACGTAACTGGGTGGCTATAAAGGTGCACTATGGGTATCTCCGATAGTGTCTGTTGGGTTGGCACGAATCGAGACTGGGATTTGTCACTCCGTGTGACGGGGAGGTATCTCTGGGCCCACTCGGTAGGACATCATCATAATGTGCACAATGTGATCAAGGAGTTGATCATGGGATGATGTGTTACAGAACGAGTAAAGAGACTTGCCGGTAACGAGATTGAACAAGGTATCGGGATACCGACGATCGAATCTCGGGCAAGTACAATACCGCAAGACAAAGGGAATTGTATATGGGATTGATCGAATCCTTGACATCGTGGTTCATCCGATGAGATCATCGTGGAACATGTGGGAACCAACATGGGTATCCAGATCCCGTTGTTGGTTATTGACTGGAGAATGTCTCGGTCATGTCTGCATGGTTCCCGAACCCGTAGGGTCTACACACTTAAGGTTCGATGACGCTAGGGTTATAAAGGAAGTTTGTATGTGGATACCGAATGTTGTTCAGAGTCCCAGATGAGATCCTGGACGTCACGAGGAGTTCCAGAATGGTCCGGAGGTAAAGATTTATATATGGGAAGTCATCATACGGTCACCAGAATAATTCGGGGGGAAGCCGGTATTATACCGAGACCACCGAAGTGGTTCCCAGGGTCCACCGGGAGGGTCCACCTGCCCCGGAGGGCCCTATGGGCTGTATGTGGAGAGGGACCAGCCCCTTAGTGGGCTGGGCGCCTCCCCCCTAGGGCCCATGCGCCTTGGGTTTGGGGGAACCCTAAAGGGGGAGGCGCCCCCTTGCCTTGGGGGGCAAGGAAAACCCCCCTGGCCGCCACCCCCTCCTCAGATGGGATCTGAGGGGGCCGGCCCCCCTCTCCCTTGCGCCTATATATATGTGGGGGTGGGAGGGCAGCCGCACCAATGTTCTGGCGCAGCCCTCCCCCTCTCCCAAGTCCTTCTCCTCTCCCGCGGTGCTTGGCGAAGCCCTGCAGGATTGCCACGCTCCTCCACCACCACCACGCCGTTGTGCTGCTGCTGGACGGAGTCTTCCTCAACCTCTCCCTCACTCCTTGCTGGATCAAGGCATGGGAGACGTCACCGGACTCTACGTGTGTTGAACGCAGAGGTGTCGTCCGTTCGGCACTTGGTCATCGGTGATTTGGATCATGGCGAGTACGACTCCATCAACCCCGTTCACTTGAATGCTTCCGCTTAGCGATCTACAAGGGTAAGTAGATGCACTCTCCTTCCATTCGTTGCTGGTTTCTCCATAGATAGATCTTGGTGATACGTAGGAAAATTTTGAATTTCTGCTACGTTCCCCAACATTTCCGTCATACCGGTGTTATGTTCCTTGATTTTGCATTCCTTACATGGTTGGGTGACTTATGGGACCCCCTTGACAGTTCGCTTTGAATTAAACTCCTCCAGCAAGGCCCAACCTTGGTTTTACCATTTGACCACCTACCACCTATACTTTTCCCTTGGGTTTTCGCGGGCCTGAGGGTCATCTTTATTTTAGCCCCCCGGGCCAGTGCTCCTTCGAGTCTTGGTCCGAACCGAGCCGCCTGCGGGGCCACCTCGGGGAAACTCGATGCCTGGTTTTACTCGTAGCCTGTCTCATCCGGTGTGCCCTAAGAACGAGATATGTGCAGCTCCAATCGGGATTTGTCGGCACAATCGGGCGGTCTTGATGGTCTTGTTTTACCATTGTCGAAATGTCTTGTAACCAGGATTCCGAGACTGATCAGGTCTTCCCGGGAGAAGGAATATCCTACGTTGACCGTGAGAGCTTATGATGGGCTAAGTTGGGACACTCCTGTAGAGTATTATGTTTCGAAATCCGTGCCCACGGTTATGAGGTAGATGGGAATTTGTTAACGTCCGGTTGTAGAGAACTTGACACTTGACTTAATTAAAATACATCAACCGCGTGTGTAGCCGTGATGGTCTCTTCTCGGCGGATTCCGGGATGTGAACACGGTTTGGGTTATGTATGAATGTAAGTAGTTTCGGGATCACTTCTTGATCACTTCTAGCTTCACGATCGTGCTTTGCCTCTCTTCTCGCTCTCATTTGCGTATGTTAGCCACCATATTTCCTTAGTGCTTGATGCAGCACCACCTCATTACTCCATCCTTCCTATAAGCTTAAATAGTCTTGATCTCGCGGGTGTGAGATTGCTGAGTCCTCGTGACTCACAGATTCTACCAAAACAGTTGCAGGTGCCGACGATACTAGTGCAGATGACGCAACCGAGCTCAAGTCGGAGTTCGACGAGGAACGTGATCGTTACTATGTTTCTTTCCCTGATGATCAGTAGTGGAGCCCAGTTGGGACGATCGGGGATCTAGCGTTTGGGGTTTTCTTCTTTTATTTTGGTTCCGTAGTCGGACCTTGATTGTACTCTGTATGATGATTGTTTAAGTTATGTATTGTGTGAAGTGGCGATTGTAAGCCAACTCTTTATCCCATTCTTGTTCATTACATGGGATTGTGTGAAGATGACCCTTCTTGCGACAAAACCACCATGCGGTTATGCCTCTAAGTCGTGCCTCGACACATGGGAGATATAGCCGCATCGTGGGTGTTACAAATTGGTATCAGAGCCATCCCCGACTTAGGAGCCCCCTGCTTGATCGAATCGTTGGCGTTGTTGAGTCTAGAAAAAAAGTTTTGAGTCTTAGGATTATATATATATCGTAGAGTAGGATTCTTTTTACTCCTCAGTCCCTTCGTAGCTCTGGTGAGGCCCCCTAACATAGAAGTGTTGACTCTACTCTCCTCAAATTTCACTAATTTTTTTAGGTTCATGCCGGTATGTTGGAATCGTTCCCATGGTTTTGTGACGAGAACATTGTTCTTGGTGTCTCCTGTCGTTTAGGGGTTGTGGTAGTGTCCCGGGGAGTTGAGCTCCGAGGTGTTGTCATCACAATTTTATCATTGCAGTTCTTGAATACCTGAGTTTCGCCGACATCGAAAATCTCTTTTATGCAGTTGTTGGTGAGATAACCTCGATAACACCCAGTACTGGAGTGGAGTTCGGGAGTATTTCCATAACTCGTATAACGGATGCTTTTCAAAGGTTGAGGTAAATGATTTCCGAAGGTTTCTTGGTTATGTGTTGAAGGATGGATACAGCTGGATGTAGGGATTGTTAGTTTGGCTGAGGTATTTTGCTTCCCCTGTATCCCCAACACCTGATTGCATAACCAGAAAGTTTTGGGAGTTCCATAGGTGGGAATTCATGTAGCTCTAGTATTTCTTCACGCATATATTTGGTTGGTGATTGGGTAATCCTTACCAAGTATTTGTTCATATCCGTACCTTGTTGATTTTATTCTTCTACCTTTATCTAAGTGGCTTCTCAGCTTATGGAAGTGTGATGATTTACTTTGGAATTCATTCGTTCATTTTTGTTCGAATGTTAAGGCTATATGTTGCAATTTCGATCCTTTGATTCAGCTTGAATATATGTCTTTCAAGATGCTAACGGATGTCACCCTCTTCAGGATGGCTCCGCCAACGCATCAGAATCCGGAACAAAATGATGGGAGTCAGGAGAACCCTCCGCCACCACCTCCGCCTCCGGAGGCATGGCAAGCTTTGATGACTGCCCCCAACGCAAACGCTCAGATGCTGATTCAGCTCATGGAAGAACGCAACCAAGGGCAAGGCAATCAAGGGAATCAAGGTCAAGGGCAGTTCAACAATCAACCTCACTTTGCTACCCTCAACCAATTCCTTGCAAATCAGCCTAAGTCTTTCAGCTACTGTGCCGAGGCCACCGATGCCGATGATTGGCTCATGGACATCAACAAGCATTTTGAATGTAGCAATGTCAGACCTGAGGACTTTGTCAAGTTCGCCTCTTTTCAACTCAAGGACCAAGCTGCTGATTGGTATCAACAATACAAAGATTCCAGAGGAGGTCGTGTGATTACCTGGGATGATTTCTGCCGAGACTTCAAAGCTCACCACATTCCACAAAGTGTTGTTGAGGGCAAGCGTGAGGAGTTCTGCAATCTTAAGCAAGGCAGCATGTCCGTGTACCAATACAACATCCAGTTTCAGAAACTTGCTCGCTTCGCTAAACAAGACGTTCCTGATGAAATGAGTATGATCTATCAATTCAGAGGTGGTCTTAGAGAAGATCTGCAGTTAGCTCTCATTCTTGTTGAGCCGACTAAGTTTGTTCAAATCTACAACATGGCACTGAAGCAAGAAGCTGCCCAGCTCAAGTGTGAGGCTTCTAAGAAGAGAGTCAGGGACGCAGTTCAGTCTTCTTCTTCCTCACTAGTGGCAGCTAAGCAGAAGAACAAAGGTGGTCATGGATCTTCCCACCCACCCAACCCTGGCTATCTGAACAAGTCTCAGAATCAAGCTCCAAGGTCTAATGCTCCTTATCATCGTCCGCTCTCAGAGGTGACTTGCAACAAGTATCAGGAAAAGGGTCACTATGCGAACAAGTCCTTCAACCAAAGGCGCCTTCCGCCTCCTCCTCCTGTGAGATCTTCCAGCAATGCAGTGGTCAAGCATAATCCCAAGCATGCTAAGGTCAACATGATGGGCGCAGCTCAGGCAGAGGATTCTTCAGAAGTGATCATGGGTAACCTTCCTGTTAATGATATTCCTGCAAAAGTCTTATTTGATACCGGTGCATCGCTTTCTTTCATGTCATATCCTTTTACATTGAAGCACAATTTCGACAAAGAGGCATTACCTAGAGCTTTGCAAGTTGTTTCTCCAGCTAAGCGTTTGAGATCTACCATGTTGGTTACGAATGTCGGTATCAAGATGGGGGACTATAAATTTCTGTCCTCTCCAATTGTCCTTGGTGACTCGGATATTGATCTAATTCTCGTGATGGACTGGCTTTCTAAGAACAAGGCTCAACTTGATTGTGCTGTCGGAGAAATTCAATTGACACACTCTTCTAAGGATGTGATCATCTATGCCGCTCGTGATGAAACCATTCGGTTGTTTTCTCGCGATGAGAAGGGCGATTTGGATGCTATCTCTCAGATTCCAGTCGTTTGTGAGTACCAAGACGTCTTTCCAGAAGAGCTTCCGGGTATGCCTCCTCACCGGCCAGTTGAATTCGTTATCGATCTTGAGCCGGGCACGGAACCCGTTTGCAAGCGTCCATACAAGCTTGGACCAAAAGAATTGAAGAAACAACTCAATGACCAAGAGCGTCTGGGTCTGATTAGACCGAGTTCATCTCCTTGGGGTTGTGGAGTTCTTTTTGTCCAGAAGAAGGATGGCACAGACCGAATTTGCATCGATTACCGTCGATTGAACAAGAAGACTATCAAGAACAAGTATCCACTTCCCAATATCAATGAGCTATTCGAGCAACTCAAAGGTGCTAAAGTGTTCTCCAAGCTTGACCTTCGTATGGGTTATCATCAGATTCGAATTCGTGAAGAAGATATTCCCAAGACAGCATTCAGAACAAGCTTTGGTTCTCATGAATATACTGTCATGTCTTTCGGCCTTGTCAATGCTCCTCCAACATTCTCTCGAATGATGAACTTCATCTTCAACCCCTACACCAATGAATTCGTCTTGGTGTATCTCGATGATATATTGGTCTTCTCCAAGAATAAGAAGGATCATGCCAAACATTTGCGATTGGTGCTCGATAAGCTCAGAGAGTATCAATTCTACGCGAAGTTTTCCAAATGTGAGTTTTGGCTTGATGAAGTTCTTTACCTTGGGCATATCATCTCTGCCAAGGGCATCGCTGTTAATCCCGAGAAGGTGTCTACAGTTGTGAATTGGGAACCTCCTCAGAATGTCAAGCAGCTTCGCAGTTTTCTTGGACTTGCAAGCTATTGCCGAAGATTCGTTCAGAATTTCTCAAAGGTTGCAAATCCTCTTGCCAACCTCCTCCAGAAGCATGTGAAGTATGTCTGGACTCCTGAGTGTGACGTTGCTTTCAACACTCTCAAAGAGAAACTCGTCACAGCTCCTGTCTTGACTCCTCCCGATGAATCCAAGCCATTCGAAGTTTTCTGTGATGCTTCTCTTCAAGGTCTCGGTGCTGTGTTAATGCAAGAGAAGAAAGTTGTGGACTATACCTCTCGTCAGTTGAAGCCCAACGAAAAGAACTACCCCACTCATGATCTTGAGTTGGCGGCAGTTGTCCATGCATTAATAACATGGAGACATCTCTTGTTGGGAAGGAAATTTGACTTATTCACCAATCACAAGAGTCTCAAGTACATCTTCACTCAACCAAACCTCAACCTCAGACAAACTCGATGGGTTCAAATGATTCAAGAGTACAATCCGAGTATTGAATATACTCCTGGCAAGGCCAACGTCATTGCAGATGCTTTGAGCAGGAAGGCTTATTGCAACAGTTTAATCCTCAAGCCCTTCCAACCGGATCTTTGTGAAGCTTTCCGCAAACTGAATCTTCAAGTTGTTCCTCAAGGCTTTCTTGCCAACCTCCTAGTCTCTCCTACTTTGGAAGATCAAATGCGTGAGGCACAACTCCTGGATACCATGGTGAAGAAGGTGAAATGTGTTATTGACAAGGGCATTTCAAAATACAAGTGCTATCGCATTGATAACAAAGACACTTTATTCTTCGAGGACCGGATTGTGGTTCCTAAAGGTGATCTAAGGAAACTCATTCTGAACGAGGCGCACAATTCCCTTCTATCCATTCATCCTGGAAGTACGAAGATGTACCATGACCTCAAGCAGTCGTATTGGTGGACTCGAATGAAGCGAGAAATCTCTCAATTCTTGAACGAATGTGATGTCTGCTGAAGGGTGAAAGTAGAACACCAACGACCACTTGGTCTCCTCCAAACTCGTTGTATTCCAGAATGGAAGTTTGATCATATCGAAATGGACTTCATGACTGGATTCCCTAAGTCCAAGCGTGGAAATGATGCTATCTTCGTCGTCATCGACAAGCTTACTAAAGTGGCTCATTTTCTTCCTATCAAAGAATCCATCATAGCAGCTCAGCTGGCAGAGCTATACACCTCCAGGATTGTCTCTTTGCACGGTATTCCACAATTGATTTCTTCAGATCGTGGAAGCATCTTCACTTCTAAATTCTGGGACTCCTTCAAGAAGGCCATGGGCACCAACATTCGCTTCAGTACAACTTTCCATCCTCAAACTAGTGGCCAAGTCGAGCGAGTTAACAAAATTCTCAAAGATATGCTCAGGGCTTGTGTCATCTCTTTCGACATGAAGTGGGAAGATTGTCTTCCATATGCCGAGTTCTCCTAAAACAACAGCTTCCAAGCGAGTTCAGGCAAGGACCCATTCGAGATTCTCTATGGCAGAAAGTGACGTACTCCTCTCAATTGGTCAGAGACTGGTGAACGCCAACTTCTTGGCAACGACTTGATCACACAGGCAGAGGAAACGTATAAAGTCATCCGTGAAAACCTCAAAGCCGCGCAATCGCGCCAGAAGAGTTACTATGATAGCAAGCACCATGATTTGGCTTTCGAGATCGGAGACCATGTCTACCTCCGCGTCTCTCCAATGAAAGGCACTCATCACTTCTGTATCAAAGGGAAGCTTGCCCCTAGATACATGGGTCCTTTCAAGGTCATTGGCAAAAGAGGCGATCTCGCCTATCAACTTGAGCTTCCCTCCAACTTCGCAAATGTGCACGATGTGTTCACAGCTTCGCAAGTGCTTCAAGACGCCTGAGTGCACCATCAACTTCGAAGAGATTGATCTCCAAGAAGATTTGTCTTATCATAAGCATCCCGTTGCTATTCTTGAAGAAACTGAACGCAAGACTCGCAACAAGTCCATCAAATTTCTGAAAGTGAAGTGGTCACACCATTCAGACCGAGAAGCCACCTGGGAGCGCGAGGACCACCTCCATTCCGAATATCCAGAGTTCTTTTAGTCCTAGATCTCGGGACGAGATCCTCTCGTAGTGGTGGAGTGTTGTAACACCCCGGATGTAACTTGCCATATTTGTACTCCAACTCTTGCCATTTTCGGCTACGTGTTATGTTATTCTCTCGTGGTTGGGTTTCGTCTTCGTTTTGCATTTTTTCCATGTCATGCATTTCATATCATGGCATCATGTGCATCGCATTTGCATACGTGTTCGTCTCATGCATCCGAGCATTTTCCCCGTTGTCCGTTTTGCATTCCGACACTCCTAGGCCCTCCGGAGCCCCCTTTTACCTATTTTCGTGTGCGGGGGTTTAACTTTCTCGGAATGGACCGAGCTTTTCCAAGCGGCCTTGGTACACCACCGGTAGGCCGCCTGTCAAGTTTCGTGCCATTTGGAGTCCGCTTGATACTCCAACGGTTAACCGGGGAACCGTAAAGGCCTCGTGTGTGTTGCAGCCCAACACCCCCCCAAGTGGCCCAATATCCCATCCAAACCCGATCTATGTCCTCCGTCGTCGGATCACGATCGTGTGGACGAAGACTACACTCCATTTGAAGCCTCCTAGCTCCCTCTACCTATAAAAACACCTCCCCTCCAAAATTTCAGTCCAAACCCTAGTCTAAATCGCCCTCCGCCGCCACCAGACACGTCCGCCGCCACCGGACGAAATCGCCGCCGTCCCGCAGCCACTGGCGACGCGCCACGTGGCGCCACCGCATGGTCGCCACCGCCGACCCCCGAGCCCGCGTCGGGTCCACGGGGCCCGAACCGCCGCCTCCGCCGCCCCCGCGCTTCGCACCGCCTAATGAAGCTATGTACCTACGGTAGGGGCACGGACCTATCCGAAGTACCCTACCTAAGGACATCTCAAGAAATAGTCACCTTTCAATTGACTTGAAGGTAACCCACTCGACGGATTCAAGACACTCGACCACGAAGCTATCACTCGACCACGAGATCAACCACTCGACTGCCAGGAGATCTAAAGTCACTCCGCACGCAAACGGTCGGTCATTAAGTAGCTTTATGGTCATCATGGCACTTTATTAGGGGCGTTACCAGTAACTCCCAGTCTTAATGTACTTTAAATCCTACATTACTGAGGGCTGGAGGGGCCTGGCGAACTCTATATAAGCCACCCCCTCCTCAGTATCAAGGGTTCGCACCCCTGTTATTCACACACCTATAATCCAATCGACCGCCTCCGGGCACCGAGACGTAGGGCTGTTACTTCCTCCGCGAAGGGCCTGAACTCGTAAACCTCGTGTGCTTACAACTCTTCCATAGCTAAGATCTAGCCTCTCCATTCATACCCCCCTACATCACTGTCAGAGTTAGAACCACGACAGTTGGCGCCCACCATGGGGCTAGGAGTCTTAGCGCCTAGTTGGAGAAGTTGCGATTTTTCCGATCTCTTTGATCATGGTTTCGAGCGGAGCTTTGGTGGAGGGCCGCGAGATCCGTCTTGGCGCGCTCACGTTCATCACCGACGACTCCGCTTGGATTCAGGAGGCCCCACTCGACGTCGATGCGCTCCCCGTCCGTGGGGCGACACACTTTCGCGTGTGCGTCCGTGGTGTCCTCCTGCGGCAGCCGTCGACCCAGTATCGTTCGGCTCCAGTGACGTCCTCCTGCCCTGTCTCTCGCCGGCGCAAGCGCTCCGGTCGGTCGAGGCTTCAGAGGTGGGTGAGACATGCGGTGGCCCGCCAGTCGGCCACCCCACAAGTCGCGACGATCGAGCCCGACGAATCCCTCTACGGCCTGTTCGACCTGTCGACTAGCTCCGCAGAGACCGCATCCGAATGCGACAACAGTGACCCAGCGGCGGAGGTTCTGGTGATCGACGGGACACGCAGTCCTCCCCGTTTTCCCCGCACCGACGGAGGCATGGGTGGGGGCGACCCGTCGCATTCCCACGAGGAGTATCTCCCCGAGCCTCTTATGTCCGTGCAGGGAGAGGAGCTTCGTCGCCGAAACATGGATGCACTCCAGACTCCTATCGTTGGAGAAACACCCGAGGCCCGGGCCTTGGAGGATGCGCGCTTGGCTAACTTGGCCGAGCGCACTTGATTGGAGAATATCCGGCGAGTACTCGACGAGCGAGCGCGTCAACGGGCTCCATAATCCAGTCGACACCAGCTTTTTCCGCCCCCGCAGGTATATCGAACTCCGATTTAGAATTTGGCGGCTGCGGCCCGTATATCAGAGTCGATCCAACCCTCCCAGTCAGAGGCTGGCAGAGGCTTGTTACAAATCAGAGCGTTGCTCCGGGCAGCGGGAAATCAGAATTCCGTTGTTTCTCAGTCGCGGAACAGGATCCATAGTCGATCCGTTGCAGCGGATACAGTCCAGTCGGCTCACAACCCAAGATTGCCCCCGAGGCGTGAGGGACGTGGAGACCAGCATGATCAGATCAGAAGGAATGAGCAGTATGATCACCGATCCGATCGTGATGATCGACGTCGAGTGCCGACCCCTCCCCCTAGGAGTGGATCATATGTGCCTCGGCAGCAGGATGACAGACGCCCTCATAGCGTTGGGCGGAGAGTTCCAGTCGACCCCAGAGAACCGGGCTTTGATGCGAGATCCATTCTCGTGCAAGGTCTGGTCGACGGGAACAAAGCTCACAGGGAAGGCTACGACAGAGATGCGCCTACCAGTAGCAGAGTACATGTTTCAAGTCCAGAGTGTTTTAGTCGAGCCATCAGAGCCGCTGTGATTCCTCCCAACTTCAGGTTGGCGACTGGAGTTAGTAAGTTCACCGATGAGTCTAAGCCCGACACTTGGCTCGAGGATTACCGAGTGGCTGTCCAGATTGGCAGTGGCAATGATGAGGTAGCTATGAAGCATCTGCCTCTCATGTTAGAGGGCTCGGCCAGAGCGTGGCTGAATCAGTTAGCACCCAGCAGCATCTACACTTGGGAGGATCTCTCCCGAGTGTTTGTCACAACACTTGAAGGAACATGCAAGCGACCTGCAGGTCTCACTGAATTGCGGTCTTGCGTGCAGAAGCCGAATGAAACCCTGAGGGATTACATCCAGAGGTGGATCACATTGCATCACACAGTGGAAAATGTACCAGATCATCAAGCAGTTTGTGCCTTTAAAGAAGGCGTTAAGTACAGAGAGCTAAATCTAAAGTTCGGTCGAACCGGAGAAATGTCTCTGAATCGGATGATGGAGATTGCCACCAAATATGCTAATGGTGAAGATAAGGATCGACTCCGGAGTGGCAAACTCAAGTCAGTCGCTCAGGATACCGGAGGAAATTCCAGTCGGAAGCAGAAGCGGAAAGCAGAGCCAGCTGCTCCTGGGGAGGCCCTGGCCGTAACCCAAGGAAAGTTTAAGGGGAAGCCCAAAGGACCTTGGAACCCTAAGAAAGTTAAAGATCAAGATGGAAATGACATTTTGGATCTGCCGTGTCACATTCGTACCAAGAAAGACGAAGAGGGTAAACTCATTTACCCAAAACATACCACTCGACAGTGTCGACTCCTGATCCAGCAGTTTCAGGGCAAGCAGTCCAAAGATAAGGAAAAGGAGTCGGACAAAGGTGAGGAAAAGGAAGATAGTGGCAATGGTTACCCCCAGGTCAATTCCACCTTGATGATTTTTGCGGACGTTGAAAGCAAAAGTCGACTGAAGGTTATCAATCGTGAGGTGAATATGGTTGCTTCGGCAACACCCAGTTACCTGAAGTGGTCTCAGACTGCCATCACATTCGACCAGTCTGATCACCCTACACACATCGCCACCCCTGGGAGGCAAGCTTTGGTGGTCGACCCAGTTGTCGAAGGCACTCGACTGACCAAAGTCCTGATGGATGGTGGCAGCAGTTTGAACATACTGTATGCAGAAACCTTGAAAGGGATGGGCATTCCGATGTCCAGGCTCAGTACCAGTAACATGAGCTTCCATGGAGTCATTCCTGGGAAGAAAGCCGAGTCACTCGGCCAAATTGCTCTCGATGTGGTTTTCGGTGATTCCAAGAATTACCGCAAGGAAACGTTGACATTCGAAGTTGTGGACTTCCAAAGTGCTTATCACGCTATTTTGGGCAGGCCAGCTTATGCACGCTTCATGGCTCGACCATGTTATGTGTATCTCAAACTCAAGATGCCTGGTCCCAAAGGTGTGATCATTGTTACAGGCAATCGGAAGAAAGCAGAAGAGTGTTTTCAGAAAGGCTCAAAGATTGCTGACGCTCAGATGGCAGTGGTCGAGTTGCAAGAATATCAGAAGACTGCAGATCCGAGTGAGTTGTTACGAGCTAAGAAACCTTCTTCAGAATCAGCTTTTCAGTCGTCCGGTGAAACGAAGGCAGTTCACATTCACCCGACCGATCCAAATGTTGCTCCTACCCATATCTCAACAACGCTCGACTCCAAATAGGAAGAAGCGCTCATCTAGTTCTTCCGTGAGAACTGGGACATCTTCGCATGCAAGCCTTCTTACATGCCTGGAGTTCCCAGGTGACTGGCTGAGCACAGTCTACGAGTCGACCCGAAAGTTAAACCTATGAAAGAACATCTTCGACGGTCCGCCGTCCAGAAGAGGAAAGCCATTGGCGAGGAGGTAGCTCGGCTCTTAGCAGCTGAGTTCATCCGAGAAATTTACCACTCCGAGTGGCTCGCCAATGTTGTCATGGTCCCCAAGAAGGACAAGTCGCTTCGCATGTGCATCGACTTCAAACATATCAATCGGGCCTGCCCGAAAGATCATTTTCCTCTCCCCCGCATCGACCTGATAGTTGACTCGACTGCGGGATGTGAGCGATTGTCTTTTCTAGACGCCTACTCCGGGTACCATCAGATCCGTCTGTATGGACCCGACGAGATCAAAACTGCTCTCATCACTCCATTCGGGTGCTTTTGTTATGTCACCATGCCTTTCGGCCTCAAGAATGCCAGAGCCACGTTCATGAGGATGATTCAGAAGTGTTTGCTCACTCAAATCAGTCGGAATGTGGAAGCGTACATGGATGACATTGTGGTCAAGTCACGGAAAGGTTCTGACCTGCTGACTGACCTAGCTGAAACCTTTGCCAACCTCAGGAGGTACGATATCAAGCTCAACCCGTCAAAGTGCACATTCGGAGTTCCAGGTGGAAAGTTACTCGGTTTTCTCGTTTCTGAACGAGGAATCGACACCAATCCTGAAAAGGTTGGAACTATCCTTCGGATGAAGCGTCCTGTGCGTGCACGATGTCCAGAAGCTTACAGGTTGCTTGGCCGCTTTAAGTCGATTCATTTCTCATCTCGGTGAAAAGGCATTGCCTCTTTACCGACTGATGAAGAAGTCAGACAAGTTCGAGTGGACTCCAGAAGCTGATGCAGCGTTTGCAGAGCTCAAAGCCCTGCAATCCACCCAGACGGTGCTTGCTTCGCCAATCAGCAAAGAGCCTTTGCTGCTTTACATTGCAGCCACGGGACAAGTTGTCAGTACAGTACTTACGGTCGAGCGGGAACAAGAAGGAAAGGCCTTCAAAGTTCAGCGCCCAGTATACTATGTTTCTGAAGTTTTGACTCCTTCAAAGAAAAGATACCCTCACTACCAGAAGCTCGTATATGGGATTTATATGAACACGAAGAAGGTTGCACATTACTTCTCTGACCATACTATTACAGTCGTCAGCGACGCCCCACTATCAGAGATTCTTCACAACAGAGATGCAACTGGTCGAGTGGCAAAATGGGAGATTGAACTCCTTCCCCTAGATATCCAGTTTGAGGCAAAGAAGGCTATCAAGTCCCAAGCAATTGCAGATTTCGTCGCCGAGTGGATTGAACAGCAGCTGCCGACTCAAGTTCACTCGGAACACTGGACCATGTTCTTCGATGGGTCTAAGATGTTGAATGGTTCCGGTGCAGGGGTAGTATTGGTTTCCCCCTAAGGAGATAATCTCAGATATGTTCTCCAGATTCACTTCGATTCCTCCAATAACGAAGCAGAATACGAAGCACCGTTGTATGGGTTACGCATGGCCATTTCACTCGGCGTCCGTCGCCTCATGGTCTATGGCGACTCAGATTTGGTGGTTAATCAGGTGATGAAGGAGTGGGACGTCAGGAGCCCAACTATTACTGGTTATTGCAATGCAGTGAGAAAGCTAGAAAAAAAATTCGAGGGGTTAGAACTTCATCACATACCCCGACTGAAAAATCAAGCAGCTGATGATTTGGCCAAGATAGGTTCCAAGAGAGAAGCCATTCCTAGCAATGTGTTTCTGGAACACATCCACACACCTTCAGTTCAGGAGGATCCTTTCATAGATGAAGTTCCCCAACCAAAGAGTGCCTCAGATCCGACTGAAGTCGAAATTCGAGCAGTGGTCGACCTAATCATGGAAGTCTTGACGATCACCCCCGACTGGACGATACCCTACATCGCGTATATCCTGAGGAAAGAACTCCCGGAGGACGAAGAAGAGGCTCGAGAGGTCATTCGTCGATCCAAAGCCTTCACAGTCATAAAGGGACAGTTGTATAGAGAAAGCGCGACTGGAATCAGTCAGAAGTGTATAACACCAGAAGAAGGTCAGATAATCTTTGATGATATCCACTCGGGGACCTGTGGTCACCATGCGTCCTCTCGGACCATCGTGGCTAAAGCATAGCGAGCGGGATTTTACTGTCCAAGAGCAAACGAAATGGCAAAAGAGATAGTCGACAAGTGCGAAGGGTGCCAGTTCTACTCCAACATGTCCCACAAACCCGCATCAGCTCTGAAGACCATCCCACTCGTCTGGCCCTTCGCTGTTTGGGGACCGGATATGGTTGGTCCACTGAGAACAGGCAGGAGCGGTTTCACATATGTGCTTGTGGCAGTCGGCAAGTTTACCAAATGGATTGAAGCTAAGCCTATCAAGAATCTTGATGCTTGCACTGCTATTAGTTTTATCAGGGAGATAACATTCAGATATGGAGTCCCGCATAGCATCATCACTGATAACGGGTCAAACTTTGATTCAGACAAGTTCAGAGCTTTTTGCGCCTCGCAAGGCACGCGAGTCGACTACGCGTTGGTCGCTCACCCCCAGTCGAATGGACAAGCAGAGAAGGCAAATGGTTTGATTCTCAAAGGGCTGATACCTCGGCTGATGCGCGACCTCAAGCATGCAGTAGGCGCATGGGTCGACGAGCTTCCATCAGTTCTTTGGGGATTGAGGACCACCCCGAATCGGTCGACTGGAAGAACACCGTTCTTTCTGGTCTACGGAGCGGAAGCCGTCTTGCCGAGTGATCTGCTTGACAATGCACCCCGAGTCGAGCTTTACTCCGAAGTTGAAGCAGAACAAGCCCGACAAGACGCAGTTGATCTCCTGGAGGAAGAAAGAGAAATGGCTATGATCCGATCGACCATCTACCAGCAAGACTTGTGTCGATTCCATGCCAGAAACGTGAAGAGTCGAGCCTTCCAAGAAGGAGATTTGGTCCTCCAAGTGGATCAACAGAAACCACACAAACTCGCTCCTACTTGGGAATGCCCCTTCATCGTCACCAGAGTCCTCCACAATGGAGCGTATCACCTTTACAATGTCGATCGCCAGATTGATGAGCCACGAGCTTGGAATGCAGACCTGCTCCGCCCCTTTTACACTTGAATTCTCACTCGGGTGAGATGTAATAAGAAACACTTCTGTAGTCTATTTATCAAAGACAAGAGTGTTACAATTTTTCCAGTAATTGTTGTTACTTCTGTTTGCGTGTGAAATCCCCCAGTGGGTGGCTCTGCTGCGAATCCGTTTCGCCTAAGTCTACATGTATAAAAAAAATCCTACGGAGTGGGGAGCCATCCTCTCACTCGTGGGCTTAGCTGCGAATCCGTTTCGCCTAAGTGTTTAAAATCCTACCGAGTGGAGAGCCAGCCTCCCACTCAGAGGCTTAGCTGCAGCCCAGTGCTTGCCTAAGCTTGAAAAAAATCCTACCGAGTGGAGAGCAGACCTCCCACTCGGGGGCTTAGCTGCAGTCCAGTACTCGCCTAAGTTTCAAAAAACCTACCGAGTGGAGAGCAGACCTCCCACTCGGGGGCTTAGCTGCAGCCCAGTGCTCGCCTAAGTTTGAAAAAAAATCCTACCGAGTTGTGAGCAAACCTCCCACTCGGGGGCTTAGCTGCAGTCCAGTAATCGCCTAAGTTTGAAAGAATCCTACCAAGTGGAGAGCAGACCTCCCACTCGGGGACTTAGCTGCAGCCCAGTGCTCGCCTAAGTTTGAAAAAAATCCTACCGAGTGGTGAGGAAACCTCCCACTCGGGGGCTTAGCTGCAGCCCAGTGCTCGCCTAAGTTTGAAAAAAATCCTACCGAGTGGTGAGCAAACCTCCCACTCGGGGGCTTAGTTGCAGTCCAGTACTCGCCTAAGTTTGAAAAAATCCTACCGAGTGGAGAGCAGACCTCCCACTCGGGGGCTTAGCTGCAGTCCAATACTTGCCTCAGTTTGAAAAAAATCCTACCGAGTGGTGAGCAGACCTCCCACTCGGGGGCTTAGCTGCAGTCCAGTACTCGCCTAAGTTTGAAAAAATCCTACCGAGTGGTGAGCAAACCTCCCACTCGGGGGCTTAGCTGCAGCCCAGTGCTCGCCTAAGTTTGAAAAAATCCTACCGAGTGGTGAGCAAACCTCCCACTCGGGGGCTTAGCTGCAGCCCAGTGCTCGCCTAAGTTGGAAAAATCCTACTGAGTGGAGAGCAGACCTCCCACTCGGAGGCTTAGCTGCAGCCCAGTGCTCGCCTAAGTACGAAATACATTGACTGCTACCTTCTCCTTCGGAGCTACACCACAAATACGAAGTTATTACGAGTGAGGAACAAGTTCCACTCGACAAATAATTCATGAAGATATTCGACGATAAATCAAGTTCAGATCTAAGTACTCGAGCCTTCAGCTCGACAGAGTTTAACGGTTACAAAATCCACTCGGCATTCCGAGGCAAATTTAAAGTGAAGCATCAAAGTCTTATTCCTCTGGCGGAGGACTGGAAGGGGCGACGAACTCGTCCAAATCGATCCCGTCTGCAATACGAGTGGCCGCAGCAATGAAAGTCTCCATGAAGTCTTGAAAGTTGTGCTTCCTGGTATTGGCAACTTGGATAGCAGCTAGCTTTTCCTCTCGCGCCTCCTTGCAGTGGACGCAGACCAGGGACAGAGCGACATCAGCACCACACCTTGCCCAGTGCTCGCCTAAGTTCACAGGATTTCTGCGAAAAACCAGTCGACAAACGTCAAAGATAGGTTGCTTCCGAGTAACCAAGAGACAATGGTGGCGTTTCTAAGACTATAACCGAATCAAAACATTCGACTGCAGTCTCGGGGACTACACCCAGTCGGTGCACTCAGCGTGCCCCCACTGGTTCGACCAAAAAAACGACTGCCCGGACCAGACCGAGTGAAGAAGTTCAACAAAAGCAACACAATATAAAGACTATAGTCGACTGCCAGCAGTCCACCGTAGTCTCGGGGACTACACCCAGTGGGTGCACTTAGCGTGCCCCCAGTCGACCGAAAAGATTGATCGACACACCCAGTGGGTGTACAGGTCTTAGGATCTTCGAAAAAGAGATTCTTCAGATATCATATCCTAACAAAACAAGCGGCGATCAACTGACCGGGACGTTACTCTGAAGAGCTGAACTCGCGTCATAAGCTGCCTGGCTGGCTTCCCGAACCACCTTCACTTGCTCCATCATGAGCCCAGCCTGGCGTATAGCTTCTTTAGCGGCACCCACTTGGTCCTCAGGGACGTGGTGTGTGGCGAAAAGCGAAGGCGGATCTGCAGTCGACGTTGAAGGCCGGACACTCGTCAGAGGCTCAGCAAAGGTCACGGCAGCCCGAGTGGTATCACCACCCTCACGAACTACGGCCTTAGACGCCGGAGTGGTTTGTGGGGTCTTGCCAGCCGGCGCCCTTCTGTTCCTTCTCTCCCTCAACGGCACTTCGTCGTCGTCGTCAGGGAGGTCAATGACATGAGGAGGAGCTACAAGAAAAATCCAATCGACCGGAGTTATGAGAAATCGCCAGTCGATTAAAAGCAGAGCATCAGCAATCGTATCGGGGTTGGAAGTAACATCATCTTCCATCTCTTGATCATCGTCCTTGGCGGAGATCTCAGAGGTAGCAGCACTGCAAGTTTCGAAAGACAGTCAGCTTATCAATGAGTCGACCAAGAGCCCGTCACGTTCAACAAAGGAAAACAAGTGCAACTTTTACCCAGAAATGGTGGGGACAGTCATCTTCATCTTAGGCAAGGCCTTGGATGGCTTGGACGGCGTCGCGCGTGGGTGCTTGGGAGCTTTTTCTGTCGGCGCTGAGGAAGAGGTTCGAGGTCGCTTTGACGACTGCCCAACGGGGGCAGTCGCCTTACCGCGTTCCCGTGCCGGGTCGTGTGTAAGCTTGGATCGCCTTTCCGAGCGGGGAGGTTCGACTTCTTCCTCCTCTTCTTCGCTGGAGTCGTCGTAGTCATCTCCCTCTCCCTCGCCGTCAGATTCCCACTCTTCCTTCTCGTCTCCACTTTCGCCTCCACTTGCCTCTCCTTCCACGGTCTGCTCCTGTGCACCATTGGGCGTCGAGTACATCTCAGTAATGGCCTAGAGGACAGCAAACAAGACAAAAGTCAATTGACTGATCAAAAGAAGAACAATTAAAGAAAGAAAGATTTCAATCGGAAACACGAGGTCAGACCTTGTCCACTTCGTATGTATGGTCGAGTGGAGGAATCCTCCTGGCTCCTCGGGGGTTGTCCTTGTTCCCTATGATACTCGACAGCCATCCTTCAAGCATCTCGTCAGTGACCTCCTCCGGGTGAATCCGAGTGGTGTCTTCGAGACCCGAGTACAGCCACATCGGATGGTCACGAGCCTGAAGCGGTTGGATTGGCCTCTGAAGGAAGACTTCCAACAAGTCCATGCCAGTCACACCCTCGCGGACAAGCTGAACCACTCTACCGACTAGCACCTTGACTTGCGCCTTTTCCTCCAGCGTCACTTTCAGAGAGGCAGGTTTTTGTGCTCGGTTCAGAGAGAAAGGGGGAAGCCTAGTCGACAGTCCTGGGGTCACCTGGTCTTTACCGTAAAACCAGGTCGACTGCCACCCACGGACTGACTCGGGAAAAGTGATAGACGGAAAAGAACTTTTTCCTCTCATCTGGATCGCCAGGCCCCCACACAGCTGGATCACCTGCGTCCGTTCGTCACTCGACTTGGCCTTCTTGACCGACTAAGAATGGCAAGTGAAGATGTGCTTGAAGAGTCCCCAGTGAGGGCGGCAATCCAAGAAGTTTTCACACAAGAAAACGAAAGCAGCAAGATACACAATAGAATTGGGAGTAAAGTGATGGAGCTGTGCTCCGAAGAAGTTCAGGAAGCTCCGGCAAAAAGGATGAGGAGGCAGAGAGAATCTGCGGTCGATATGGGTGGCGAGGAGGACGCACTCACCATCAAGAGGCTGGGGTTCGATTTCTTTCCCCGGAAGACGCGCAGATTCGTGGGGAATGAATCCCCCCGCGACCAGATCATCAAGATCATCCTGCCGAATCGCCGACGGCATCCAGTTGCCCTGGATCCAATCCTTGGGCAGAGCAGTCCTCGAGGAAGATCCGCCCCGAGCGGACTTCTTCCCCTTCCCCTGCACCGCCGCCTTCTTCGCGTGCTCCAGAGCCGACGTCTTTTCCTCCCCCACCGTCGCCGGTGAAGCTCGAACAGACCCACTGCACGAAGGTGAGAGCGGAGGTGGTGGAGGATCTCATGAAGGGAGGGGGAAAAGTGAAGATGCACTGTTCGGGGGTTCCGAGGCAGCGGCTTATAAGAGGTCGCTTCCGAGTGACTCACTAGTAGGCCCGGGCAATCCCGTTAAATCCCGCAACAGGCGCGCGCTGTACGTGGCGAAAAAGGTGGCACGGAAATCGAGGAGGTTCCGCCCCATCCCATCCGATTACTGCGGCCGCCCCCGTCCCGCGCGCTTCCCGAAATTCAAATCCCGCAAAATCCGCGGGCTACAGAACTACCCGTCAAACAGAAGATCCTTCTCGCACCATCACTCGGAACTTCACAAGTGCAGAAGTTCACTCGACGAGAGGCCAAGAATGGATCAAGGCGACTGAGAGAAGTTGACGACGTCATCCGTGACGATTGATCCGAAACAAGGTATTCATATAACACGAAGAATCAGGCGGAAAGATCCCCCAACTCCTTTCGCACTCAAACCTCGATCCATTCGGGGGCTAATGATGAAGCTATGTACCTAGGGTAGGGGCACGGACCTGTCCGAAGTACCCTACCTAAGGACATCTCAAGAAGAAGTCACCTTTCAATCGACTTGAAGATATCCCACTCGACGGATTCAAGACACTCGACCACGAAGCTATCACTCGACCACGAGATCAAGCACTCGACTGCCAGGAAATCTAAAGTCACTCCGCACGCAAACGGTCGGTCATTAAGTAGCTTTTATGGTCATCATGGCACTTTATTAGGGGCGTTACCAGTAACTCCTAGTCTTAATGTACTTTAAACCCTACATTACTGAGGGCTGGAGGGGCCTGGCGAACTCTATATAAGCCACCCCCTCCTCAGTATCAAGGGTTCGCACCCCTGTTATTCACACACCTATAATCCAATCGACCGCCTCCGGGCACCGAGACGTAGGGCTGTTACTTCCTCCGCGAAGGGCCTGAACTCGTAAACCTCGTGTGCTTACAACTCTTCATAGCTAAGATCTAGCCTCTGAAGGAAATATGCCCTAGAGGCAATAATAAAGTTATTATTTATTTCCTTACATGTCATGATAAATGTTTATTATTCATGCTAGAATTGTATTAACCGGAAACATAATACATGTGTGAATACATAGACAAACAGAGTGTCACTAGTATGCCTCTACTTGACTAGCTCATTAATCAAAGATGGTTATGTTTCCTAACCATGAACAAAGAGTTGTTATTTGATTAACGAGATCACATCATTAGTTGAATGATCTGATTGACATGACCCATTCCATTAGCATAGCACCCGATCGTTTAGTATGTTGCTATTGCTTTTATCCATGACTTATACATGTTCCTTTAACTATGATATTATGCAACTCACATTTACCGTAGGAACACTTTGTGTGCTACCAAACGTCACAACGTAACTGGGTGATTATAAAGGTGCTCTACAGGTGTCTCCGAAGGTACATGTTGGGTTGGCATATTTCGAGATTAGGATTTGTCACTCCGATTGTCGGAGAGGTATCTCAGGGCCTTCTCGGTAATGCACATCACATAAAGCCTTGCAAGCATTGCAACCAATGAGTTAGTTGCGAGATGATGTATTACGGAACGAGAAAAGAGACTTGCCGGTAACGAGATTGAACTAGGTATTGGATACCGACGATCGAATCTCGGGCAAGTAACATACCGATGACAAAGGGAACAAACGTATGTTGTTATGCGGTCTGACCGATAAAAGATCTTCGTAGAATATGTAGGAGCCAATATGGGCATCCAGGTCCCGCTGTTGGTTATTGACCGGAGACGTGTCTCGGTCATGTCTACATTGTTCTCGAACCGTAGGGTCCGCACGCTTAAGGTTACGATGACAGTTATTATGAGTTTATGAGTTTTGATGTACCGAAGGAGTTCGGAGTCCCGGATGAGATCGGGGACATGACGAGGAGTCTCGAAATGGTCGAGACGTAAAGATCGATATATTGGACGACTATATTCGGACATCGGAAAGGTTCTGAGTGATTCGGGTATTTTCGGGAGTATCGGGGAGTTACGGGATTACGGGAGAAGTAATGGGCCTTGATGGGCTTTAGTGGGAAGAGGAAAAGGCTGCTGCGCCCCCCCTCCCCTTTGGTCCGAATTGGACTAGGGAAAAGGGGGCCGGCCACCTTTCCTACTCCTCCTATTCCTTCTCCCTTCCTCCCCTCTTGGTGGACTCCTACTAGGACTTGGAAACCTAGTAGGACTCCACACCCTGGCGCGCCAAACCCTTGGCCGGCCTCCTCCTCCTCCATCCTTTATATACTGAGGCAAGGGGCACCCCATAGACACACAAGTTGATCTACGGATCGTTCCTTAGCCGTGTGCGGTCCCCCCCTTACACCAAATTCCACCTCGATCATATCGTTGCAGTGCTTAGGCGAAGCCCTGCGCCGGTAACACATCAAGATCGTCACCACGCCGTCGTGCTGACGGAACTCTTCCTCGACGCTTTGCTGGATCGGAGCCCGGGGATTGTCATCGAGCTGAACGTGTGCCAAGAACTCGGAGGTGCCGGAGTAACGGTGCTGTGATCGGTTGGATCGCAAGGAGAACGTACGACTACTTCCTCTACGTACGACTACTTCCTCTATGTTGTGTCAACGCTTCCGCTTCGGTCTACGAGGGTACGTAGACAAACACTCTCCCCTCTCGTTGCTATGCATCACCATGATCTTGCGTGTGCGTAGGAAATTTTTTGAAATTACTACGTTCCCCAACAGTGGTATCAGAGCCTAGGTTTTTATGGTATGATGTTATTTGCACGAGTAGAACACAAGTGAGTTGTGGACGATACAAGTCATACTGCCTACCAGCATGTCATACTTTGGTTCAGCGGTATTGTTGGACGAGACGATCCGGACCAACCTTACGCGTACGCTTACGCGAGACCGGTTCCCTCGACGTGCTTTGCACATAGATGGCTTGCGGAAGACTGTCTCTCCAACTTTAGTTGAACCGAGTGTGGCTACGCCCGGTCCTTGAGAAGGTTAAAACGGAGTCTATTTGACAAACTATCGTTGTGGTTTTGATGCGTAGGTAAGATGAGTTCTTGCTTAAAGCCCGTAGCAGCCACGTAAAACTTGCAGCAACAAAGTAGAGGACGTCTAACTTGTTTTTGCAGGGCATGTTGTGATGTGATATGGTCAAGACATGATGCTAAATTTTATTGTATGAGATGATCATGTTTTGTAACCGAGTTATCGGCAACTGGCAGGAGCCATATGGTTGTCGCTTTATTGTATGCAATGCAATCGCGATGTAATGCTTTACTTTATTACTAAGCGGTAGTGATAGTCGTGGAAGCATAAGATTGGCGAGACGACAACGATGCTACGATGGAGATCAAGGTGTCGCGCCGGTGACGATGGTGATCATGACGGTGCTGTGGAGATGGAGATCACAAGCACAAGATGATGATGGCCATATCATATCACTTATATTGATTGCATGTGATGTTTATCCTTTTATGCATCTTATCTTGCTTTGCGTGACGGTAGCATTGTAAGATGATCTCTCACTAAATTATCAAGAAGTGTTCTCCCTGAGTATGCACCGTTGCGAAAGTTCTTCGTGCTGAGACACCACGTGATGATCGGGTGTGATAGGCTCTACGTTCAAATACAACGGGTGCAAAACAGTTGCACACGCGGAATACTCAGGTTTAACTTGACGAGCCTAGCATATACAGATATGGCCTCGGAACACAGAGACCGAAAGGTCGAGCGTGAATCATATAGTAGATATGATCAACATAGTGATGTTCACCATTGAAACTACTCCATCTCACGTGATGATCGGACATGGTTTAGTTGATTTGGATCACGTGATCACTTAGAGGATTAGAGGGATGTCTATCTAAGTGGGAGTTCTTAAGTAATATGATTAATTGAACTTTAATTTATCATGAACTTAGTCCTGGTAGTATTAGCATATCTATGTTGTAGATCAATAGCTCGCGTTGTTGCTTCCCTGTGTTTATTTTGATATGTTCCTAGAGAAAATTGTGTTGAAAAATGTTAGTAGCAATGATGCGGATTGGATCCGTGATCTGAGGTTTATCCTCATTGCTGCACAGAAGAATTATGTCCTTGATGCACCGCTAGGTGACGGACCTATTGCAGGAGCAGATGCAGACATTATGAACGTTTTGCTAGCTCAATATGATGACTACTTAATAGTTTAGTGCACCATGCTTAACTGCTTAGAATCGGGACTTCAAAGACGTTTTGAACGTCATGGAGCATATGAGATGTTCTAGGAGTTGAAGTTAATATTTCAAGCAAATACCCGAGTTGAGAGATATGAAGTCTCCAACAAGTTCTATAGCTAAAAGATGGAGGAGAATCGCTCAACTAGTGAGCATGTGCTCAGATTGTCTGGGTACTACAATCGCTTGAATCAAGTGGGAGTTAATCTTCCAGATAAGATAGTGATTGACAGAATTCTCTAGTCACCATCACCAAGTTAGTAGAACTTCGTGATGAACTATAGTATGCAAGGGATAACGGAAAATATTCCCAAGCTCTTCGCGATGCTAAAATCGGCGAAGGTAGAAATCAAAGAAAAACATCAAGTGTTGATGGTTGACAAGATCACTAGTTTCAAGAAAAGGGTAAAAGGAAAGAAGGGGAACTTCAAGAAGAACGGCAAGCAAGTTGCTGCTCAAGTGAAAAAGCCCAAGTCTAGTCCTAAGCCTGAGACTAAGTGCTTCTACTGCAAAGGGACTGGTCACTGGAAGCGGAACTACCCCAAGTGATTGGCGGATAAGAAGGATGGCAAAGTGAACATAAGTATATTTGATATACATGTTATTGATGTGTACTTTACTAGTGATCATAGCAACCCCTCAGTATTTGGTACTAGTTCAGTTGCTAAAATTTAGTAACTCGAAACGGGAGTTGCAGAATGAACAAAGACTAGTTAAAGGGCAAGGTGACGATGTGTGTTGGAAGTGGTTCCAAGATTGATATGATCATCATCACACACTACCTATACTTTCGGGATTAGTGTTGAAACTAAATAAGTGTTATTTGGTGTTTGCGTTGAGCATGAATATGATTTGATCATGTTAATTGCAATACAGTTATTCATTTAAAGTTAGAGAACAATTGTTGTTCTGTTTACATGAATAAAACCTTCTATGGTCATACACACCAATGAAAATAGTTCATTGGATCTCGATCGTAGTGATACACATATTCATAATATTGAAACCAAAAAGATGCAAAGTTAATAATGATAGTGCAACCTATTTGTGGCACCGCCTTTTAGGTCATATTGGTGTAAAGCGCATGAAGAAACTCCATGCTGATGGGATTTTGGAATCACTTGATTATAAATCACTTGATGCTTGCGAACCATGCCTCTTGGGCAAGATGACTAAAACGCCGTTCTCCGGAACAATGGAGCAAGCAACAGATTTGTTGGAAATCATACATACTGATGTATGTGGTCCTATGAATATTAAGGCTCGCGACAAGTACCATTATTTTCAGAACTTCACAGATGATTTAAGCAGATATGGGTATATCTACTTAATGAAACATAAGTCTGAAACGTTTGAAAAGTTCAAAGAATTTCAGAGTGAAGTGGATAATCATCGTAACAAGAAAATAAAAAGTTTCTACGATATGATCGCAGAGGTAAAATATTTGAGTTACGAGTTTTGGCCTTCAGTTAAAACCGTGTGGAATAGTTTCACAAATTCATGCCACCTGGAACACCACAGCATAATGGTGTGTCCGAACGTCATAACCGTACTTTATTGGATATAGTACAATCTATGATGTATCTTACCGATCTACCACTATCGTTTTTGGGATTATGCATTAGAGACAGCTGCATTCACATTAAATAGGGCACCATCTAAATCCGTTGAGACGACACCGTATGAACTATGGTTTAGCAATAAACCTAAGCTGTCGTTTCTTAAAGTTTGGGGCTGCGATGCTTATGTGAAAAAGCTTCAACCTGATAAGCTCGAACCCAAATCGGAGAAATGTGTCTTCATAGGATATCCAAAGGAAACTGTTGGATACACCTTCTATCACAGATCCGAAGGCAAGACTTTTTGTTGCTAAGTTCGGAAACTTTCTAGAGAAAGAATTTCTTTCGAAAGAAGTGAGTGGGAGGAAAGTAGAACTTGATAAGGTAATTGTACCTTCTCCCTTATTAGAAAGTAGTTCATCACAGAAATCTGTTCCTGTGACTACTACACCAATTAGTGAGGAAGCTAATGATGATGATCATGTAACTTCAGATCAAGTTACTACCAAATCTCGTAAGTAAACTAGAGTGAGATCCGCACCAGAGTGGTACGGTAATCCTGTTCTGGAAGTCATGTTACTAGACCATGACGAACTTGCGAACTATGAGGAAGCGATGATGAGCCCAGATTCCGCGAAATGGTTAGAGGCCATGAAATCTGAGATATGATCCATGTATGAGAACAAAGTATGGACTTTGATGGATTTGCCCGATGATTGGCAAGCCAAAGAAAATAAATGGATCTTGAAGAGGAAGACGGAAACTGATAGTAGTGTTACTATCTACAAAGCTAGAATTGTCGCAAAAGGTTTTCGACAAGTTCAAGGTGTTGACTACGATGAGAGTTTCTCACTCGTATCTATACTTAAGTCTGTCCGAATCATGTTAGCAATTGCCGCATTTTATGAAATCCGGCAAATGGATAAACAAAACTACATTCCTTAATGGATTTATTAAAGAAGAGTTGTATACGATGCAACTAGAAGGTTTTGTCGATCCTGAAGGTGTTAACAAAATATGCAAGCTCCAGCGATCCATCTATGGACTGGTGCAAGCATCTCGGAGTTGGAATATACGCTTTGATAAGTTGATCAAAGCATATAGTTTTATACAGACTTGCGGTGAAGCCTGTATTTACAAGAAAAGTGAGTGGGAGCACTACAGCATTTCTGATAAGTATATGTAAATGACATATTATTGATCGGAAATAATGTAGAATTATTCTGTAACGCATAAAGGAGTATTTGAAAGTAGTTTTTCGAAGAAGGACCTCGGTGAAGCTGCTTACATATTGAGCATCAAGATCTATAGAGATAGATCAAGACGCTTGATAAGTTTTTCAATAAGTACATACCTTGAAAAGATTTTGAAGTAGTTCAAAATGGAACAGTCAAAGAAAGAGTTCTTGCCTGTATTACAAGGTGTGAAATTGAGTAAGACTCAAAGCCCGACCACGGTAGAAGATAGAAAGAGAATGAAAGTCATTCCCTATGCCTCAGCCATAGGTTCTATAAAGTATGCCATGCTGTGTACCAGATCTATTGCATACCCTACCACTGAGTTTGGCAAGGGAGTACAATAGTGATCTAGGAGTAGATCACTGGACAAGCGATCAAAATTATCCTTAGTGGAATAAGGATATGTTTCTCGATTATGGATGTGACAAAAAGGTTCGTCGTAAAAGGTTACGTCGATGCAAGTTTTGACACTAATCTAGATGACTCTAAGTCTCAATCTAGATACATATTGAAAGTGGGAGCAATTAGCTAAAGTAGCTCCGTGCAGAGCATTGTAGACATAGAAAATTGCAAAATACATAACGGATCTGAATGTAGCAGACCCGTTGACTAAGATTCTCTCACAAGCAGAACATGATCACACCTTAGTACTCTTTGGGTGTTAATTAGATTACTGAATCTAGTAAACCCTTTGGGTGTCGGTCACATAGCGATGTGAACTATGGGTGTTAATCACATGATGATGTGAACTATTGATGTTAATCACATAGTGATGTGATCTAGATTATTGACTCTAGTGCAAGTGGGAGACTGAAGGAAATATGCCCTAGAGGCAATAATAAAGTTATTATTTATTTCCTTACATGTCATGATAAATGTTTATTATTCATGCTAGAATTGTATTAACCGGAAACATAATACATGTGTGAATACATAGACAAACAGAGTGTCACTAGTATGCCTCTACTTGACTAGGTCATTAATCAAAGATGGTTATGTTTCCTAACCATGAACAAAGAGTTGTTATTTGATTAACGAGATCACATCATTAGTTGAATGATCTGATTGACATGACCCATTCCATTAGCATAGCACCCGATCGTTTAGTATGTTGCTATTGCTTTTATCCATGACTTATACATGTTCCTTTAACTATGAGATTATGCAACTCACGTTTACCGTAGGAACACTTTGTGTGCTACCAAACGTCACAACGTAACTGGGTGATTATAAAGGTGCTCTACAGGTGTCTCCGAAGGTACATGTTGGGTTGGCATATTTCGAGATTAGGATTTGTCACTCCGATTGTCGGAGAGGTATCTCAGGGCCTTCTCGGTAATGCACATCACATAAAGCCTTGCAAGCATTGCAACCAATGAGTTAGTTGCGAGATGATGTATTACGGAACGAGAAAAGAGACTTGCCGGTAACGAGATTGAACTAGGTATTGGATACCGACGATCGAATCTCGGGCAAGTAACATACCGATGACAAAGGGAACAAACGTATGTTGTTATGCGGTCTGACCGATAAAAGATCTTCGTAGAATATGTAGGAGCCAATATGGGCATCCAAGTCCCGCTGTTGGTTATTGACCGGAGACGTGTCTCGGTCATGTCTACATTGTTCTCGAACCGTAGGGTCCGCACGCTTAAGGTTACGATGACAGTTATTATGAGTTTATGAGTTTTGATGTACCGAAGGAGTTCGGAGTCCCGGATGAGATCGGGGACATGACGAGGAGTCTCGAAATGGTCGAGACGTAAAGATCGATATATTGGACGACTATATTCGGACATCGGAAAGGTTCTGAGTGATTCGGGTATTTTCGGGAGTATCGGGGAGTTACGGGATTACGGGAGAAGTAATGGGCCTTGATGGGCTTTAGTGGGAAGAGGAAAAGGCTGCTGCGCCCCCCCTCCCCTTTGGTCCGAATTGGACTAGGGAAAAGGGGGCCGGCCACCTTTCCTACTCCTCCTATTCCTTCTCCCTTCCTCCCCTCTTGGTGGACTCCTACTAGGACTTGGAAACCTAGTAGGACTCCACACCCTGGCGCGCCAAACCCTTGGCCGGCCTCCTCCTCCTCCATCCTTTATATACTGAGGCAAGGGGCACCCCATAGACACACAAGTTGATCTACGGATCGTTCCTTAGCCGTGTGCGGTGCCCCCTTCCACCAAATTCCACCTCGATCATATCGTTGCAGTGCTTAGGCGAAGCCCTGCACCGGTAACACATCAAGATCGTCACCACGCCGTCGTGCTGACGGAACTCTTCCTCGACGCTTTGCTGGATCGGAGCCCGGGGATCGTCATCGAGCTGAACGTGTGCTAAGAACTCGGAGGTGCCGGAGTAACGGTGCTGTGATCGGTTGGATCGCAAGGAGAACGTACGACTACTTCCTCTACGTTGTGTCAACGCTTCCGCTTCGGTCTACGAGGGTACGTAGACAAACACTCTCCCCTCTCGTTGCTATGCATCACCATGATCTTGCGTGTGCGTAGGAATTTTTTTGAAATTACTACGTTCCCCAACAGCCTCTCCATTCATACCCCCCTACATCACTGTCAGAGTTAGAACCACGACAGTTGGCGCCCACCATGGGGCTAGGAGTCTTAGCGGCTAGTTGGAGAAGTTGCGATTTTCCGATCTCTTTGATCATGGTTTCGAGCGGAGCTTTGGTGGAGGGCCGCGAGATCCGTCTTGGCGCACTCACGTTCATCACCGACGACTCCGCTTGGCTTCAGGAGGCCCCACTCGACGTCGATGCGCTCCCCATCCGTGGGGCGACGCACTTTCGCGCGTGCGTCCGTGGTATCCTCCTGCGGCAGTCGTCGACCCAGTATTGGTCGGCTCCAGTGACGTCCTCCCACCCTGTCTCACGCCGGTGCAAGGGCTCCGATTGGTCGAGGCTTCAGAGGTGGGTGAGACATGCGGTGGCCCGCTAGTCGGCCACCCCACAAGTCGCGGTGATCGAGCCCGACGAATCCCTCTACGGCCTGTTCGACTGGCTCCGCAGAGACCGCATCCGAATGCGACAGTAGTGACCCAACGACGAAGGTTCTGGTGATCGACGGGACACGCAGTCCTCCTGGTTTTCCCCGCATCGACGGAGGCGCGGGTGGGGGCGACCCGTCGCATCCCCACGAGGAGTATCTCCCCGAGCCTCTTACGTCCGTGCAGCGAGAGGAGCTTCGCCGCCGAAACATGGATGCACTCCACACTCCTATCGTTGGATAAACCCGAGGCCCGGGCCTTGGAGGATGCGCGCTTGGCTAACTTGGCCGAGCGCACTCGACTGGAGAATCTCCAGCGTGTACTCGACGATCGAGCGCGTCAACGGGCTCCAGAATCCAGTCGACGCCAGCTTTTTCCGCCCCCGCAGGTATATCGAACTCCCATTCAGAATTTGGCGGCTGCGGCCCGTATAGCAGAGTCGATCCAACCCTCCCAGTCAGAGGCTGGCAGAGGCTTGTTACAAATCAAAGCGTTGCTCCGGGCAGCGGGAAATCAGAATTCCGTTGTTTCTCAGTCGCGGAATAGGATCCATAGTCGATCCATTGCAGCAGATACAGTCCAGTCGGCTCACAGCCCAAGATCGCCCCCGAGGCGTGAGGGACGTGGAGACCGGCATGATCAGATCAGAAGGAATGAGCAGTATGATCACCGATCCGATCATGTTGATCGACGTCGAGTGCCGACCCCTCCACCGAGGAGTGGATATATGTGCCTCGACAGCAGGATGATAGGCGCCCTCATAGCGTTGGGCGGAGACTTCCAGTCGACCCTAGAGAACCGGGCTTTGATGCGAGATCCATTCTCGTGCAAGGTCTGGTCGACAGGAACAGAGCTCACAGGGAAGGCTACGACAGAGATGCGCCTACCAGTAGCAGAGTGCATGTTTCAGGTCCAGAGTGTTTCAGTCGAGCCATCAGAGCTGCTGTGATTCCTCCCAACTTCAGGTTGGCGAATGGAGTTAGTAAGTTCACCGGTGAGTCTAAGCCCGACACTTGGCTCGAGGATTACCGAGTGGCTGTCCAGATTGGCGGTGGCAATGATGAGGTAGCTATGAAGCATCTACCTCTCATGTTAGAGCGCTCGGCCAGAGCGTGGCTGAATCAGTTAGCACCCAGCAGCATCTACACTTGGGAGGATCTCTCCCGAGTGTTTATCACAACATTTGAAGGAACATGCAAGCGACCTGCAGGTCTCACTGAATTGCGGTCTTGCATGCAGAAGCCGAATGAAACCCTAAGGGATTACATCCAGAGGTGGATCACATTCCATCACACAGTGGAAAATGTACCAGATCATCAAGCAGTTTGTGCCTTTAAAGAAGGCGTTAAGTACAGAGAGCTGAATCTGAAGTTCGGTCGAACCGGAGAAATGTCTCTGAATCGGATGATGGAGATTGCCACCAAATATGCTAACGGTGAAGATAAGGATCGACTCCGGAGTGGCAAACTCAAGTCAGTCGCTCAGGATACCGGAGGAAATTCTAGTCGGAAGCAGAAGCGGAAAGCAGAGCCAACTTCTCCTGGGGAGGCCCTGGCCGTAACCCAAGGAAAGATTAAGGGAAAGCCCAAAGGGACTTGGAACCCTAAGAAAGTTAAAGATCAAGATGGAAATGATGTTTTGGATCTGCCGTGTCACATTCATACCAAGAAAGACGAAGAGGGTAAACTCATTTACCCAAAACATACCACTCGATAGTGTCGACTCCTGATCCAGCAGTTTCAGGGCAAGCAGTCAAAGATAAGGAAAAGGAGTCGGACAAAGGTGAGGACAAGGAAGATAGTGACGATGGTTACCCCCAGGTTAATTCCACCTTGATGATTTTTGCCGACGTTGAAAGGAAAAGTCGACTGAAGGTTATCAATCGTGAGGTGAATATGGTTGCTCCGGCAACACCCAGTTACTTGAAGTGGTCTCAGAGTGCCATCACATTCGACCAGTCTGATCACCCTACGCACATCGCCACCCCTGGGAGGCAAGCTTTGGTGGTCGACCCAGTTGTCGAAGGCACTCGACTGACCAAAGTCCTGATGGATGGTGGCAGCGGTTTGAACATACTGTATGCAGAAACATTGAAAGGGATGGGCATTCCGATGTCCAGGCTCAGTACCAGTAACATGAGCTTCCATGGAGTCATTCCTGGGAAGAAAGCCGAGTCACTCGGCCAAATTGCTCTCGATGTGGTTTTTGGTGATTCCAAGAATTACCGCAAGGAAAAGTTGACATTCGAAGTTGTGGACTTCCAAAGTGCTTATCACGCTATTTTGGGCAGGCCAGCTTATGCACGCTTCATGGCTCGACCATGTTATGTGTATCTCAAACTGAAGATGCCTGGTCCCAAAGGTGTGATCATTGTTACAGGTAGTCGGAAGAAAGCAGAAGAGTGTTTTCAGAAAGGCTCAAAGATTACTGACGCTCAGATGGCAGTGGTTGAGTTGCAAGAATATCAGAAGACTGCAGATCCGAGTGAGTTGTTACGAGCTAGAAACCTGCTTCAGAATCAGCTTTTCAGTCGTCCGGTGAAACGAAGGCAGTTCACATTCACCCGACCGATCCAAATGCTGCTCTGACCCACATCTCAACAACGCTCGACTCCAAATAGGAAGAAGCGCTCATCCAGTTCCTCCGTGAGAACTGGGACATCTTTGCATGGAAGCCTTCTGACATGCCTGGAGTTCCCAGGGAACTGGCTAAGCACCGTCTACGAGTCGACCCGAAAGTTAAACCTATGAAAGAACATCTTCGACGGTCCGCCGTCCAGAGGAGGAAAGCCATTGGCGAGGAGGTAGCTCGGCTCTTAGCAGCTGAGTTCATCCGAGAAATTTACCACTCCGAGTGGCTCGCCAATGTTTTCATGGTCCCCAAGAAGGACAAGTCGCTTCGCATGTGCATCGACTTCAAACATATCAATCGGGCCTGCCCGAAAGATCATTTTCCTCTACCCCACATCGACCAGATAGTTGACTCGACTGTGGGATGTGAGCAACTGTCTTTTCTAGACGCCTACTCCGGGTACCATCAGATCTGTCTGTATGGACCCGACGAGATCAAAACTGCTCTCATCACTCCATTCGGGTGCTTTTGTTATGTCACCATGCCTTTCGGCCTCAAGAATGCCGGAGCCACGTTCATGAGGATGATTCAGAAGTGTTTGCTCACTCAAATCAGTCGGAATGTGGAAGCGTACATGGATGACATTGTGGTCAAGTCACAGAAAGGTTCCGACCTGCTGACTGACCTAGCTGAAACCTTTGCCAACCTCAGGAGGTACGATATCAAGCTCAACCCGTCAATGTGCACATTCGGAGTTCCAGGTGGAAAGTTACTCGGTTTTCTCATTTCTGAACGAGGAATCGACGCCAATCCTGAAAAGGCTGGAACTATCCTTTGGATGAAGCGTCCTATGCGCGTGCACGATGTACAGAAGCTTACAGGTTGCTTGGCCGCTTTAAGTCGATTCATTTCTCGGCTCCGTGAAAAGGTATTGCCTCTTTACCGACTGATGAAGAAGTCAGACAAGTTCGAGTGGACTCCAGAAGCTGATGCAGCGTTTGCAGAGCTCAGAGCCCTGCTATCCACCCAGCTGGTGCTTGCTGCCCCAATCAATAAAGAGCCTTTGCTGCTTTACATTGCAGCCACGGGACAAGTTGTCAGTACAGTACTTACGGTTGAGCGGGAAGAAGAAGGAAAGGCCTTCAAAGTTCAGTGCCCAGTATACTATGTTTCTGAAGTTTTGACTCCTTCAAAGCAAAGATACCCTCATTACCAGAAGTTCGTATATGGGATTTATATGACCACGAAGAAGGTTGCACATTACTTCTTTGAGCACACTATTACAGTCGTCAGCGACGCCCCACTATCAGAGATTCTTCACAACAGAGATGCAACTGGTCGAGTGGCAAAATGGGAGATTGAACTCCTTCCCCTAGATATCCAGTTTGAGGCAAAGAAGGCTATCAAGTCCCAAGCAATTGCAGTTTTCGTCGCCGAGCGGATTGAACAGCAGCTGCCGACTCAAGTTCACTCAGAACAGTGGACCATGTTCTTCGATGGGTCTAAGATGCTGAATGGTTCCGGTGCAGGGGTAGTATTGGTTTCCCCCCGAGGAGATAATCTCAGATATGTTCTCCAGATTCACTTCGATTCCTCCAATAATGAAGCAGAATACGAAGCACTTTTGTATGGGTTACGCATGGCCATTTCACTCGGCGTCTGTCGCCTCATGGTCTATGGCGACTCAGATTTGGTGGTTAATCAGGTGATGAAGGAGTGGGACGTCAGGAGCCCAGCTATGACTGGTTATTGCAATGCAGTGAGAAAGCTAGAAAAGAAATTCGAGGGGTTAGAACTTCATCACATACCCCGACTGAAAAATCAAGCAGTTGATGATTTGGCAACGATAGGTTCCAAGAGAGAAGCCGTTCCTGGCAATGTGTTTCTGGAACACATCCGCTCGCCTTCAGTTCAGGAGGATCCTTTCACAGATGAAGCTCCCCAACCAAAGAGTGCCTCAGATCCGACTAAAGTCGAAATTCCAGTAGTGGTCGACCTAATCATGGAAGTCTTGACGATCACCCCTGACTGGACGATACCCTACATCGCGTATATCCTGAGGAAAGAACTCCCGCAGGACGAAGAAGAGGCTCGAGTGGTCGTCCGTCGATCCAAAGCCTTCACAGTCATAAAGGGACAGTTGTGTAGAGAAAGCGCGACTGGAATCAGTCAGAAGTGCATAACACCAGAAGAAGGTCAGATAATCCTTGATGATATCCACTCGGGGACCTGTGGTCACCATGCGTCCTCTCGGACCATCGTGGCTAAAGCATACCGAGCGGGATTTTACTGGCCAAGAGCAAACGAAATGGCAAAAGAGATAGTCGACAAGTGTGAAGGGTGCCAGTTCTACTCCAACATGTCCCACAAACCCGCATCAGCTCTAAAGACCATCCCACTCGTCTGGCCCTTCGCTATTTGTGGACTGGATATGGTTGGTCCACTGAGAACAGGCAGGAGCGGTTTCACACATGTGCTTGTGGCAGTCGACAAGTTTACCAAATGGATTGAAGCTAAGCCTATCAAGAATCTTGATGCTTGCACTGCTATTAGTTTTATCAGGGAGATAACATTCAGATATGGAGTCCCGCATAGCATCATCACTGATAACGGGTCAAACTTTGATTCAGACAAGTTCAGAGCTTTTTGCGCCTCGCAAGGCACGCGAGTCGACTACGCGTCGGTCGCTCACCCCCAGTCGAATGGACAAGCAGAAAGGGCAAATGGTCTGATTCTCAAAGGGCTAAAACCTCGGCCGATGCGCGACCTCAAGCATGCAGCAGGCGCATGGGTCGACGAGCTTCCATCAGTTCTTTGGGGATTGAGGACCACCCCGAATCGGTCGACTGGAAGAACCCCGTTCTTTCTGGTCTATGGAGCGGAAGCCGTCTTGCCGAGAGATCTGCTTCACAATGCACCCCGAGTCGAGCTTTACTCCGAAGTTAAAGCAGAACAAGCCCGACAAGACGCAGTTGATCTCCTGGAGGAATAAAGAGAAATGGCTATGATCCGATCGACCATCTACCAGCAAGACTTGCGTCGATTCCATGCCAGAAACGTGAAGAATTGAGCCTTCTAAGAAGGAGATTTGGTCCTCCGAGTGGATCAACAGAAACTACACAAACTCGCTCCTACCTGGGAAGGCCCCGTCATCGTCACCAGAGTCCTCCACAATGGAGCGTATCACCTTTACAATGTCGATCGCCAGATTGACGAGCCAAGAGCTTGGAATGCGGACCCGCTCCACCCCTTTTACAATTGAATTCTCACTCGGGTGAGATGTAATAAGAAAAACTTCTGTAGTCTATTTATCAAAGACAAGAGTGTTACAATTTTTCGAGTAATTGTTGTTACTTCTGTTTGCGTGTGAAATCCCCCAGTGGGTGGTCAGCTGCGAATCCGTTTCGCCTAAGTCTACATGTATAAAAAAATCCTACCGAGTGGGGAGCCATCCTCTCACTCAGGGGCTTAGCTGCGAATCCGTTTCGCCTAAGTGTTTAAAATCCTACCGAGTGGAGAGCCAGCCTCCCACTCGGAGGATTAGCTGCAGCCCAGTGCTCGCCTAAGTTTGAAAAAAATCCTACCGAGTGGAGAGCAGACCTCCCACTCGGGGGCTTAGCTGCAGTCCAGTACTCGCCGAAGTTTCAAAAAATCCTACCGAGTGGAGAGCAGACCTCCCACTCGGGGGCTTAGCTGCAGCCCAGTGCTCGCCTAAGTTTGAAAAAAATCCTATCGAGTGGTGAGCAAACCTCCCACTCGGGGCCTTAGCTGCAGTCCAGTACTCGCCTAAGTTTGAGAAAATCCTACGGAGTGGAGAGCAGACCTCTCACTCGGGGACTTAGCTCCAGCCCAGTGCTCGCCTAAGTTTGAAAAAAAATCCTACCGAGTGGTGAGCAAACCTCCCACTCGGGGGCTTAGCTTCAGCCCAGCGCTCGCCTAAGTTTGAAAAAAATCCTACCGAGTGGTGAGCAAACCTCCCACTCGGGGGCTTAGCTGCAGTCCAGTACTCGCCTAAGTTTGAAAAAATCCTACCGAGTGGAGAGCAGACCTCCCACTCGGGGGCTTAACTGCAGCCCAGTGCTTGCCTAAGTTTGAAAAAAATCCTACCGAGTGGTGAGCAAACCTCCCACTCGGGGGCTTAGCTGCAGTCCAGTACTCGCCTAAGTTTGAAAAAATCCTACCGAGTTGAGAGCAGACCTCCCACTCGGGGGCTTAGCTGCAGTCCAGTACTCGCCTAAGTTTGAAAAAATCCTACCGAGTGGTGAGCAGACCTCCCACTCGGGGGCTTAGCTGCAGTCCAGTACTCGCCTAAGTTTGAAAAAAATCCTATCGCGTGGAGAGCAGACCTCCCACTCGGGGGCGTACCTGCAGTCCAGTACTCGCCTAAGTTTGAAAAAAATCCTACCGACTGGTGAGCAGACCTCCCACTCGGGGGCTTAGCTGCAGTCCAGTACTCGCCTAAGTTTGAAAAAATCCTACCGAGTGGTGAGCAGACCTCCCACTCGGGGGCTTAGCTGCAGTCCAGTACTCGCCTAAGTTTGAAAAAATCATACCGAGTGGTGAGCAAACCTCCCACTCGGGGGCTTAGCTGCATCCCAGTGCTCGCCTAAGTTTGAAAAAATCCTACCGAGTGGTGAGCAAACCTCCCACTCGGGGGCTTAGCTGCAGCCCAGTGCTCGCCTAAGTTGGAAAAATCCTACCGAGTGGAGAGCAGACCTCCCACTCGGAGGCTTAGCTGCAGCCTAGTGCTTGCCTAAGTACGAAATACATCGACTGCTACCTTCTCCTTCGGAGCTACACCACAAATACGAAGTTATTACGAGTGAGGAACAAGTTCCACTCGACAGATAATTCATGAAGATATTCGACGATAAATCAAGTTCAGATAAGACCCAAAGGTCCCAGACCTTAGATCAAAGTACTTGAGCCTTCAGCTCGACAGAGTTTAACGGTTACAAAATCCACTCAGCATTCCGAGGCAAATTTAAAGTGAAGCATCAAAGTCTTATTCCTCTGGCGGAGGACTGGAAGGGGCGACGAACTCGTCGAAATTGATCCCGTCTGCAATACGAGTGGCCGCAGCAATGAAAGTCTCCATGAAGTCTTGAAAGTTGTGCCTCCTGGTATTGGCAACTTGGATAGCAGCTAGCTTTTCCTCTCGCGCCTCCTTGCAGTGGACGCGGACCAGGGACAGAGCAACATCAGCACCACACCTTGCCCAGTGCTCGCCTAAGTTCACAGGATTTGTGCGAAAAACCGTCGACAAACGTCAAAGATAGGTTGCTTCCGAGTAACCAAGAGACAATGGTGGCGTTTCTAAGACTACAACAGAATCGAAACATTTGACTGCAGTCTCGGGGACTACACCCAATGGGTGCACTCAGCGTGCCCCCACTGGTTCGACCAACAGAAAACGACTGCCCAGACAAGACCGAGTGAAGAAGTTCAACAAAAGCAACACAATATAAAGACTACAGTCGACTGCCAGCAGTCCACCGTAGTCTCGGGGACTACACCCAGTGGGTGCACTTAGCGTGCCCCCACTCGACCGAAAAGATTGATCGACACACCTAGTGGGTGTATAGGTCTAAGGATCTTCGGAAAAGAGATTCTTCAGATATCATATCCTAACAAAACAAGCGGCGATCAACTGACCTGTATGTTAGTCTGAAGAGCTGAACTCATGTCATAAGCTGCCTGGCTGGCTTCCCGAACCACCTTCACTTGTTCCATCATGATCCCCGCCTGGCGTATAGCTTCTTTAGCGGCACCCACTTGGTCCTCAGGGACGTGGTGTGTGGCGAAAAGCGAAGGCGGATCTGCAGTCGACGTTGAAGGCCGGACACTCGTTAGAGGCTCACCAAAGGTAACGGAAGCCCGAGTGGTATCACCACCCTCACGAACTACGGCCTCAGACGCCGAAGTAGTTTGTGGGGTCTTGCCAGCCGGCACCCTTCTGTTCCTTCTCGCCCTCAGCGGCACTTCGTCGTCTTCGTCGTCAGGGAGGTCAATGACATGAGGAGGAGCTACAAGAAAAATCCAATCGACCGGAGTTATGAGAAATCGCCAGTTGATTAAAAGCAGAGCATCAGCAATCGTACTGGGGTTGGAAGTAACAGCATCTTCCATCTCTTGATCGTCGTCCTTGGCGGAGATCTCAGAGGTAGCAGCACTGCAAGTTTCGAAAGACAGTCAGCTTATCAATGAGTCGACCAAGAGCCCGTCACGTTCAACAAAGGAAAACAAGTGCAACTTTTACCCAGAAATGGTGGGGACAATCATCTTCATCTTAGGCAAGGCCTTGGATGGCTTGGACGGCGTCGCGCGTGGGTGCTTGGGAGCTTTTTCTGTCGGCGCTGGGGAAGAGGTTCGAGGTCGCTTCAACGACTGCCCAACGGGGGCAGTCGCCTTACCGCGTTCCCGTGCAGGGTCGTGTGTAAGCTTGGATCACCGTTCCGAGTGGGGAGGTTCGACTTCTTCCTCCTCTTCTTCGCTGGAGTCATCGTCGTCATCCCCCTCTCCCTCGCTGTCAGATTCCCCCTCTTCCTTCTCGTCTCCACTTTTGCCTCCACTCGCCTCTCCTTCCTCGGTCTGCTCCTGTGCACCATTGGGCGTCGAGTACATCTCAGTAATGGCCTAGAGGACAGCAAACAATACAAAAGTCAATCGACTGATCCAAAGAAGAACAATTAAAGAAAGCAAGATTTCAATCGGAAACACGAGGTCAGACCTTGTCCACTTCGTATGTGTGGTCGAGTGGAGGAATCCTCATGGCTCCTCGGGGTTGTCCTTGTTCCCTGTGATACTCGACAGCCATCCTTGCAGCATCTCGTCAGTGACCTCCTCTGGGTGAATCCAACTGGTGTCTTCGAGACCCGAGTACAGCCACATCGGATGGTAACGAACCTAAAACGGTTGGATGCGTCTCCGAAGGAAGACTTCCAACAAGTCCATGCCAGTCACACCCTCGCGGACAAGCTGAACCACTCGACCGACTAGCACCTTGACTTACGCCTTTTCCTCCGGCGTCACTTTCAGAGAGGCAGGTTTTTGTGCTCGGTTCAGAGAGAAAGTAGGAAGCCCAGTCGACTGTCCTAGGGTCTCCTGGTCTTTACAGTAAAACCAGTTCGACTGCCACCCACAGACTGACTCGGGAAAAGTGATAGATGGAAAAGAACTTTTTCCTCTCATCTGGATCGCCACGCCCCCGCACAGCTGGATCACCTGCGTCTATTCGTCACTCGACTTGGCCTTCTTGACCGACTGAGAACGGCAAGTGAAGATGTGCTTGAAGAGTCCCCAGTGAGGGCGGCAATCCAAGAAGTTTTCACAAAAGGAAACGAAAGCAACAAGATACACAATAGAATTGGGAGTAAAGTGATGGAGCTGTGCTCCGAAGAAGTTCAGGAAGCTCCGGAAAAAAGGATGAGGAGGCAGAGAGAATCCGCGGTCGATATGGGTGGCGAGGAGGACGCACTAACCATCAAGAGGCTGGGATTCGATTTCTTTCCCCGGAAGACGCGCATATTCGTGGGGAATGAATCCCCCCTCGACCAGATCATCAAGATCATCCTGCCGAATCGCCGACGGCATCCAGTCGCCCTGGATCCAATCCTTGGGCAGAGTAGTCCTCGAGGAAGATCCACCCTGAGCGGACTTCTTCCCCTTCCGCTGCACCGCCGCCTTCTTCGTGCGCTCCAGAGCCGACGTCTTTTCCTTCCTCATCGTCGCTGACGAAACTCGAACAGACCCACTACACGGAGGTGAGAGCGGAGGTGGCGGAGGATCTCGTGAAGGGAGGGGGAAAAGTGAAGACGCACTGTTCGGGGGTTCCGAGGTAGCGGCTCATAAGAGGTCGCTTCCGAGTGACTGACTAGTAGGCCCGGGCAATCCCGTCAAATCCCGCAACAGGCGCGCCCGCTGTACGTGGCGAAAAAGGTGGCGCGGAAATCGAGGAGGTTCCGCCCCATCCCATCCGACTACTGCGGCCGCCCCCATCCCGCGCGCTTCCCGAAATTCTAATCCCGCAAAATCCGCGGGCTATAGAACTACCCGTCAAACAGAAGATCCTTCTCGCACCATTACTCGGAACTTCACAAGTGCAGAAGTTCACTCGACGAGAGGCCAAGAATGGATCAAGGCGACTGAGAGAAGTTGACGACGTCATCTGTGACGATTGATCCGAAACTAGGCATTCATATAACACGAAGAATCAGTCGGAAAGATCCCCCAAATCCTTTCCCACTCAAACCTCGATCCATTCGGGGGCTAATGATGAAGCTATCTACTTAGGGTAGGGGCACGGACCTGTCCGAAGTACCCTACCTAAGGACATCTCAAGAAGAAGTCACCTTTCAATCGACTTGAAGGTATCCCACTCGACGGATTCAAGACACTCGTCCACGAAGCTATCACTCGACCACGAGATCAAGCACTCGACTGCCAGGAGATCTAAAGTCACTCCGCACGCAAACGGTCGGTCATTAAGTAGCTTTTATGGTCATTATGGCACTTTATTAGGGGCGTTACCAGTAACTCCCAGTCTTAATGTACTTTAAACCCTACATTACTGAGGGCCGGAGGGGCCTGGCGAACTCTATATAAGCCACCCCCTCCTCAGTATCAAGGGTTCGCACCCCTGTTATTCACACACCTATAATCCAATCGACCGCCTCCGGGCACCGAGACGTAGGGCTGTTACTTCCTCCGCGAAGGGCCTGAACTCGTAAACCTCGTGTGCTTACAACTCTTCCATAGCTAAGATCTAGCCTCTCCATTCATACCCCCCTACATCACTGTCAGAGTTAGAACCACGACACTGCCGCCCGCGCCCTCCTGCTCCTCGCCGCCCCGTCCGCGCCTAGCCACCGCCGGCCGCCGCGACCGCCTTGCCGCCTCGGTCGCCGGCCGCCGCGCGCCGGCGCTGCCCCGTCCGTGCGCAGCCGCCCGCCCGCCGCCACCTCGCCTCGGATCCGGTCGGGCCGGACCGGATCCGGCGCCCCGACCCTCGCCGGTCTCTTCTCCATCTCTGACGACCAACTCTGGCGAAGCTCTAGCCCCGCCTCGGATTGCGTTCCCCGAAACCCTAGATCTGTTTTCGGGAGGTGATATTCGTCCAAATCTTTTTTTCAGCTGTATATTTTTATGCCTCCTTCATCGCATCATAACTCCATACACCCTGCTCCGTTTCGTGCGTGTGATATACCGAATGTTCATTAGGATGTTCTCTTCATTTTGTTCCATTGTGTCATGCTCGTTTGAGTCCATCTTGATGCCCAAATCTCTGATGCAAGAGTGCTATATAATGGTGTCTGCTGTAGTTTAAAAGAACATGCTCATTTGTCATTTTTGCTACTTTTATTGTGTGCATCTTATGGGCATGATCTCTACATGTGTTTGGACTATTCCATGTCATATTTACAGGGGTGTATGACATGTATTTTTGTGATCAATGTGGTGAATAGCACAAGCATGTAAACTAGGCTTCATGATGTTGCTGTTTTCAGGGACTTCGGATTTTGCTAAGTCCTTGTTCTGCTGTTATTTTTATGCCATGTATCCATGTTGCTAAAGAGAGATCCATGCTTCTTTGGAGTATGTTCGGTAAAGATATTTTGGACATATGGATGTGATTTATCCATCCATGCCCTTTTTGACAATTATGGAGTGCCATAGCATGACTCAATCTTGATCTACTTTTGCTATAAAATGTTCCTGGCAGATGGTTTACATGTTAATCAATTTTGCCGAGGTGGTTGTAGTTGATCCATGCATGCTATGAGGTTGTTCTTGTCATTTTTAGTTTCTTGAGCATGTCTTATTACTGGTAGTATGCTTAGTTTATCATGCAATGCCTTGTGGTGAGCGAATCGAGCTCGTGAAGTTGCCTTCATGATGATGTTTATTCTATGCTCTGTTTTTCTGCCAAGTCTGAAATCTGTAACGAAACTTGCTATGTTTACGTTGGTTCCATCATATGTTATTATCCTTTGTGTCTTATGGGAAGCAAGGGACTTTTGTTCTATGCTTTGCTTAGATTCATGCCATGCCTTGCTTTGCTATGTTATGTTCCTGTAGCATGTTGTTTGATTTCTCTGAACATGGCTACCTGATGTTAATTCCTGGCACGTTATTTTCACTAAGTCCGTGAAACTGATAACTTTTGCAGTTTTTCCATGCTTGTTTGAACCTACTCTGCTATGATTTGGCCGTATCTCAGTGTTCATCTTTCATCAAGCATCTTGAGTACATCACTGTCATCTGTTTTGTTCTTATGTTCGATTGCAGTAGGTTAGTTTCTTGTTGCAAGCCAAGTGGCATCATGCTGTTAATCTTAGAATTGTGCCATCCTTGTTTTGCTTGTCATTTGCAAACCGTGCATCCGATTCCGGTGATCTTTATACCGATTTCAACCGAAATTATATCATCTTTCCAGCGGCATACTTGGTTTTCCAAGTTGATGCCTTGTTCATCTTTTCCTTTCCGGAGCACGCATATGCATTGCATATCACATCTCGCATATCATGCCATGTTTTGCATAATGTTGCTTGTGCATTGCATCGTGGTTGATAGTTGCTCTTTGCTTGTGTTCTTGTCTTTGGGAAGAGCCGGGAGAAGAGAACGTGAATGAGGAACCTGTTGAGAATGCTTACGAGGATCAAGCTTTCGACAACTCTGAGAACCTTGCAGGCAAGATGACCATACCCTCGAAATCACTTCTATCTTTGCTTGCTAGTTGCTCGCTCTTTTGCTATGCCGCGATACCTACCAGTTGCTATATAATGCCTCCCATGTTGCCATGCCCAGCCTCTAACCATCCTTTCCTAGCAAACCGTTGTTTGGCTATATTACCGCTTTTGCTCAGGCCCTCTTATAGCGTTGCTAGTTGCAGGTGAAGATGAAGTTTGTTCCATGTTGGAACATGGATATGTTGGGATATCACAATATCTCTTATTTAATTAATGCATCTATTTACTTGGTAAAGGGTGGAAGGCTCGGCCTTATGCCTGGTGTTTTGTTCCACTCTTGCCGCCCTAGTTTCCGTCATACCGGTGTTATGTTCCTTGATTTTGTGTTCCTTATATGGTTGGGTGATTTATGGGACCCCCTTGACAGTTCGCTTTGAATAAAACTCCTCCAGCAAGGCCCAACCTTGGTTTTACCATTTGACCACCTACCACCTATACTTTTCCCTTGGGTTTTCGCGAGCCCGAGGGTCATCTTTATTTTAGCCCCCCGGGCCAGTGCTCCTCCAAGTGTTGGTCCGAACCGAGCCGCCTGCGGGGCCACCTCGGGGAAACTCGATGCCTGGTTTTACTCGTAGCCTTTATCATCCGGTGTGCCCTGAGAACAAGATATGTGCAGCTCCTATCGGGATTTGTCGGCACAGTCGGGCGGTCTTGCTGGTCTTGTTTTACCATTGTCGAAATGTCTTGTAACCGGGATTCCAAGACTGATCGGGTCTTCCTGGGAGAAGGAATATCCTTCGTTGACTGTGAGAGCTTATGATGGGCTAAGTTGGGACACCCCTGCAGGGTATTATCTTTCGAAAGCCGTGCCCACAGTTATGAGGCCGATGGGATTTTGTTAATGTCCTGTTGTAGAGAACTTGACACTTGACTTAATTAAAATACATCAACCGCGTGTGTAGCCGTGATGGTCTCTTCTCGGCGGAGTAGTTTCAGGATCACTTCTTGATCAATTCTAGCTTCACGACCGTGCTTTGCATCTCTTCTCGCTCTCATTTGCGTATGTTGGCCACCATATTTGCTTAGTGCTTGCTGCAGCTCCACCTCATTACTCCATCCTTCCTATAAGCTTAAATAGTCTTGATCTCGCGGGTGTGAGATTGCTGAGTCCTCGTGACTCACAGATTCTACCAAAACAGTTGCAGGTGCCGACGATACTAGTGCAGATGACGCAACCGAGCTCAAGCGGGAGTTCGACGAGGAACGTGGTCGTTACTATGTTTCTTTCCCTGATGGTCAGTAGTGGAGCCCAGTTGGGATGATCGGGGATCCAGCATTTGGGGTTGTCTTCTTTTATTTTGGTTCCGTAGTCGGACCTTGATTGTACTCTGTATCATGATTGTCTTTATCCCATTCTTGTTCATTACATGGGATTGTGTGAAGATGACCCTTCTTGCGACAAAACCACCATGCGGTTATGCCTCTAAGTCGTGCCTCGACACGTGGGAGATATAGCCGCATCATGGGTGTTACAGAACATGTCCAGTATTTATTGTTTTATTTGGTTTTTTGCATTGTGCCTTGTTTATTTCTATGGTTTTTGGTTGTTTAGTTGTTTGTAGTTAGCATATGTCCAGTTTCATTTGCCTTCTTTGGTTGTTCATAGTATGCTTGTTTATTTTAGTTATTCACAACGTGATATTCTATATGTGCTAGTATGAATTGTGCAGTTCAATTTCACCAATACCAGTCTTAACAATAGCTCAATGAATGACTATATTTGGTTGTTATTAAGCATGTTGTATTTAACATGCCTTTCCATTTGATTTAACAGTAACCAGTGTACTTAGACCGGCGCAATACAAGTTTGGATGACTATGTTTGCTTGTTTTTAAATTTTAGGCATGTTGCAGTTAATAACACACCTTTGCACTTCTTGTTTTTCTTTATTAGCACGCTTAAACCTTCACCATGAAGCTATCATTTGGAGATTATGTTGTCTACCATGGATATATTTGGTTGATGTTTAGCCTGTTGTGCTTAACATGCCTTTAGATGTACTTACTGATACGTCCATTTTGCATCATGTTTTCTTACTATTGTTTATAATGTTTTTATCCATAATAATGCCTTTTGGAGTAACTCTAATGCCTTTCTCTCATTTGCAAGGTACACATCAAGAGGGAGAATTCCGGCAGCTGGAAATATGGACCTGAAAAAGCTACGTCAGGCCACCTATTTTGCACAACTCCAAACAAGCTGAAACTTCACGGAGATTTTTTATGGATTATTTGAGAGCTATTGGATCCAATAACCACCATAGGGGGCCACCAGGTGGGCACAACCCACCTGGGCGCGCTAGGGCCACCAGGCGCGCCCTGGTGGGTTGTGGCCTCCTCGGCCCACCTCCGGTGCCCATCTTCTGGTACATAAGTCATTTTGACCTAGAAAAAAAATAAGGGGAAGGCTTTCGGGACGGAGTGCCGCCGTTTCGAGGCGGAACTTGGGCAGGAGCACTTTTGCCCTCTGGCAGAGCGATTCCGCCGGGGGAATTTCCCACCTGGAGGGGGAAATCATCATCATCATCATCACCAACAACTCTCCCATCTTGGGGAGGGAAATCTCCATCAACATCTTCAACAGCACCATCTCATCTCAAACCCTAGTTCATCACGTGTATTCAATCTTGTTACCGGAACTATAGATTGGTGCTTGTGGGTGACTGGTAGTGTTGATTACATCTTGCAGTTGATTACTATATGGTTTATTTGGTGGAAGATTATATGTTCAGATCCAATATGCTATTTAATACTCCTCTGATCATGAGCATATTTATCATCTTGGGGAGGGAAATCTCCATCAACATCTTCAACATCACCATCTCATCTCAAACCCTAGTTCATCACGTGTATTCAATCTTGTTACCGGAACTATAGATTGGTGCTTGTGGGTGACTAGTAGTGTTGATTACATCTTGTAGTTGATTACTATATGGTTTATTTGGTGGAAGATTATATGATCAGATCCAATGTTGCAAGTAATCATGTGAACTTGATGTGTTCGATATTTTGATAGTATGTATGTTGTTATTCCCTTAGTGGTGTCATGTGAACGTCAACTACATGACACTTCACCATAATTGGGCCTAAGGGAATGCATTGCGGAGTAGTAATTAGATGATGGGTTGCGAGAGTGACAGAAGCTTAAACCCCAGTTTATGCGCTATTCCGTAAGGGACCGATTGGATCCTAAAGTTTAATGCTATGGTTAGAATTTATTCTTAATACTTTTGTCATAGTGGCGGATGCTTGCGGGAGGGTTAATCATAAGTAGGAGGTTTGTTCAAGTAAGAACAGTACCTAAGCACCGGTCCACCCACATATCAAATTATCAAAGTAGCGAACACAAATCAAACCAACATGATGAAAGTGACTAGATGAAATTCCCGTGTACCCTCAAGAACGCTTTGCTTATCATAAGAGACCGTTTTGGCCTCTCCTTTGCCTAAAAAGGATTGGGATACCTTTCTACACTTTTGTTACTACTACTGTTACTTGCCCGTTACAAATTATCTTGCTATCAAACTACTCTACTACTTACAATTTCAGCACTTGCAGACACTACCTTACTGAAAACTACTTGTCATTTCCTTCTGTTCCTCGTTGGGTTCAACACTCTTACTTATCAAAAAGAGCTACAATTTATCCCCTATACCTGTGGGCGATCAAGGCTATTTTCTGGCGCCCTTGCCGGGGAGTGAAGCACCTTTGGTAAGTGGAATCTAGTAAGGAAACATTTACATAGTATGCTGAAATTTATTGTCACTTGTTACTATGGAAAACAATCCTTTGAGGGGTTTGTTCAGGGTATCTTCACCTCGTCCAGAACCACAATTAGTTACCCCTCAACCTACTGCACCTACTGAAAATACTGAATATGAAATTCCTTCGGGTATGAGAGAACAACTGCTAGCTAATCCTTATGCAGGAGATGGAACAGAACATCCTGATATGCACTTGATATATGTGGATTGTTTAAGCTTGCAGGTTTACCCGGAGATGAGGTGATGAAAAAGGTTTTCCCTTTATCTTTGAAGGGAAAATCATTGGCATGGTTTAGGCTATGCGATGATATTGGATCATGGAATTGGAATCGTTTGAAATTGGAGTTCCACCAAAAAAATTATCCTATGCATCTAGTTCATCGTGATCGGAATTATATATATATATATATATATATATATATATATATATATATATATATTGGTCTCGTGAAGGAGAAAGTATCACTCTAGCTTGGGGGAGGCTTGACTCAATGTTATATTCATGCCCCAATCATGAGTTCTCAAGAGAAATTATTATCCAGAATTTCTATGCTCGGCTTTCTCGTAATGATCAAACCATGCTTGATACTTCTTGTGCTGGTTCTTTTATGAAGAAAACTATTGAATTGCGGTGGGATCTTTTGGAAAGAATTAAACGCAACTCTGAAGATTGGGAACTCGACAAAGGTAAAGAGTCAGGTATTAAACTTAAGTATGATTGTGTTAAATCTTTTATGGATACCGATGCTTTTCAAAAGCTTAGCACTAAATACGGACTTGACTCTGAGATAGTAGCCTCCTTCTGTGAATCATTCGCTAATCATGTTGAACTCCCTAAAGAGAAGTGGTTGAAATATCACCCACCTATTAAAGAAGAAATTAAAGAACCGGTGCCAGTTAAATAAGAAACTATACTTTATAATGTTGATCCAGTTGTCCCTTCTGCTCATATTGAGAAACCACCTTTTCCTGTTAGGATAAAGGAACATGCTAAAGTGTCAACTATGGTTAACAAAAACTATATTAGAACACCTAAACCTAATGAACAAATCAAAGTAGAACCTAGCATTGCTATGGTTAAAGATCTATTGGAAGAAGATATAGATGGGCATGTTATTTACTTCTGTGAAGAAGCTGCTAGAATTGCTAAACCTGATAAAAGGGATAAATATAGACTTGTTGTGGGCATGCCTGTCATCTCAGTTAAAATAGGAGATCACTGTTATCATGGTTTATGTGACATGAGTGCTAGTGTGAGTGCTATTCCTTACACTTTATATCAAGAAATTATGAAAGACATAGCACCTGCTGAGATAGAAGAAATAGATGTTACTATTAAACTTGCTAATAGAGACACCATATCACCAATTGGCATTGTTAGAGATGCTGAAGTCTTGTGTAGGAAAGTAAACTACCGTATTGATTTTCTTGTCCTTGGTTCCCCACAAAATGACTTCTGTCCCATTATCTTTGGTAGACCTCTCTTGAACACCGTTAATGCTTAGATAGATTGTCAGAAACAAACTGTTGGTGTTAGCTTTGGTGATGAGTCTCATGAGTTTAATTTTTCCAAGTTTAGTAGAAATCTTCATGAAAAAGAATTTCCAAGTAAGGATGAATTAATTGGTCTTGCCTCTATTGCTGTGCCACCTACTGATCCTTTTATAACAATATTTGCTAGACCATGAAAATGATTTACATATGCATGAAAGAAATGAAATAGATAAAATTTTCCTTGAACAACGTCCTCTACTTAAACACAATTTGCCTATTGAAACTCTTGGAGGTCCACCTCCACCTAAAGGTGATCCTGTGTTTGAATTAAAACAATTTCCAGCCATTTTGAAATATGCTTATCTTGATGAAAAGAAGATATATCCTGTTATTATCAGTGCTAACCTTTCAGAACATGAAGAAGAAAGATTATTGAAAGTTCTAAGGAATCACCGGGCTGCTATTGGATATACTCTTGATGATTTAAAGGGCATTAGTCCCACTCTATGTCAGCACAAAATTAATATGGAACCTGATGCTAAACCCGTTGTTGATCACCAACGTCGGTTAAATCTGAAGATCAAATAAGTGGTAAGAACAGAAATGTTAAAACTTTTGGAAGTAGGTATAATCTATGCTTACAGTAGATGGGTAAGTCTTGTTCATTGTGTCCCTAAGAAAGGAGGTATTACTGTTGTTCCTAATGATAAGAATGAACTTATTCCACAAAGAATTGTTACATGCTATAGAATGGTAATTGATTTTATAAAATTAAACAAGGCAACTAGAAAAGATCACTACCATTTGCCTTTTATTGATCAAATGCTTGAAAGATTATCTAAGCACACACACTTTTGCTTCCTTGATGGATATTCTAGCTTCTCACAAATACCTGTTTCTCAACCTGATCAAGAAAATACTACTTTTACTTGTCCTTTTGGAACCGATGCTTATAGACGTATGCCTTTTGGTTTATGTAATGCACCTGCTACCTTTCAAAGATACATGATGGCTATATTCTCTGAATTTTGTGAAAAGATTGTTGAGGTTTTCATGGATGACTTCTCTATCTATGGGAAGTCTTTTGATGATTGTTTAAGCAATCTTGATCGAGTTTTGCAGTAATGTGAACAAACAAATCTTGTCTTGTATTGGGAGAAGTGCCACTTTATGGTTAATGAAGGCATTGTCTTAGGTCATAAAATTTCTGAAAGAGGTATTGAAGTGGATCAAGCTAAGGTTGATGCAATTGAGAAAATGCCATGTCCCAAGGACATCAAAGGTATTCATAGTTTCCTAGGTCATGCTGGTTTCTATAGGAGATTTATCAAGGACTTTTCTAAAATTTCTAGGCCTCTCACTAGTCTCTTGCAAAAGGATATGCCTTTTGTTTTTGATGATGATTGTCTTGAAGCCTTTGAAACACTCAAGAAAGCCTTAATTACTGCACCTATTGTTCAACCACCTGATTGGAACTTGCCTTTTGAAATTATGTGTGATGCTAGTGATTATGCTATTGGTGTTGTTCTAGGGCAAAGAGTTGATAAGAAATTGGATGTTATCCATTATGCTAGTAAAATTCTAGACAATGCTCAAAGAAATTATTCTACTACTGAAAAAGAATTCTTAGCTGTGGTGTTTGCTTGTAATAAATTTAGACCTTATATTGTTGATTCCAAAGTAACTGTTCACACAAACCATGCTACTATTAAATATCTTATGGAATAGAAAGATGCTAAACCTAGACTTATTCGTTAGGTTCTCTTGTTACAAGAATTTGATTTTTATATTATTGATAGAGAAGGAGCTGAGAACCCCGTAGCTGATAACTTGTCTAGGCTTGAAAATGTGCTTGATGACCCACTACCTATTGATGATAGCTTTCCTGATGAACAATTAGCTACAATAAATGTTGCTAACAGTACTCCTTGGTATGCTCACTATGCTAATTACATTGTTGCTAAATATTTGCCACCTAGCTTTACATACCAACAAAACAAAAAATTTCTTCTATGATTTAAGACATTAATTTTGGGAGGACCCACATCTTTATAAAGAAGGAGTAGATGGTATTATTAGACATTGTGTACCTGAGCATGAACAGGGACAAATCCTACGAGAATGTCACTCCGAGGTCTATGGAGGACATCATGCTAGAGATAGAACTGCTCATAAGGTATTGCAGTCTGGATTTTATTGGCCTACTCTCTTCAAAGATGCCCGTAAGTTCGTATCTTCTTTTGATGAATGTAAAAGAATAGGTAATATAGGTAAGCGTCCAGAAATACCTATGAATTATTCACTTGTTGTTGAACCATTTGATGTTTGGGGATTTGATTACATGCGGCCTTTTCCTTCCTCTGATGGGTATACACATATTTTGGTTGCTGTTGATTATATTACTAAATGGGTAGAAGCTATTCCAACCAGTACTGTTGATCACAACACCTCTATTAAAATGCTTAAGGAAGTTATTTTCCCAAGGTTTGGAGACCCTAGATATTTAATGACTGATGGTGGTTCACACTTTATTCATGGTGATTTCCGTAAAATCCTTGCCAGGTATGATGTTAACCATAGAATTGCATCACCCTATCATCCTCAGTCTAGTGGTCAAGTTGAACTTAGCAATAGAGAAATAAAACTAACTTTGCAAAAGACTGTTAATAAGTCCAGGAAGAATTGGTCTAAATAAATTAGATGATGCACTCTGGGCTTATAGAATACCATACAAAAATCCTACGGGTATGTCTCCTTGTAAAATGGTTCATGGAAAAGCTTGTCATTTGCATCTTGAGTTAGAATAAAGCATATTGGTCAGTTAAAGAACTCGATTATGATTTCAAACTTGCTGGTGAAAAGAGATTATTTGATATAAGCTCATTAGATGAAAGGAGAACCCAAGCATATGAAAATGCAAAGTTATTCAAAGAAAAGGTTAAAAGATGGCATGACAAAAGAATCCAAAAGCGTGAGTTTAAAGTCGGAGAATTTGTTCTTTTGTACAACTCTTGTTTTAGATTTTTTTGCAGGAAAGCTCCTCTAAAAATGGGAAGGCCCACATGTCATCGAGGAGGTTTACCGATCTGGAGCCATCAAAATAAATAATTCCGTAGGTACTAACCCGAAGGTTGTCAATGGACAACGAATAAAGCATTATATCTCAGGTACGCCTATTAATGTTGAAAGTAATACTATCCAAACTTTGACACCGGAAGAACACATAAAAGAGTCCTTCCAGAACACTCCAGAATCATGAAAATAAGGAGGTACGTGATACGGTAAGTAAACAGACTCCAAAAAATCGCAAAAATATTTTTTGTCAGTTTTGGAATATTTTAGAATTTTGGAAATAAAGAAACTTCCAGGAAGCGTCCCGTGGCCTGGCGCGCCCAGGTGGGTTGTGCCCACCTGGGACACCTTCCGTACTCCATTTTTCTTCCATGTACTTGTCCTCCAAGATAAAAAATCTATATATACTTCCCAAACCTATTAACCACCATACCATGGAGAAAATCCTCTGTTCTCTTTTTCCTTGTTGCTTTCTGTCAGATTCCATCTACCATGGCTGCTTCAAGCTCCTCCATGGACAAGTTCTTCAAGAACGCCATCAACCCATATTTTCGGGAGGTGGTGCAGCACCCTCAGGTCATTGCGATTCATGAGGGGGTGCTTCACCTTCGCGATGTGCCCTACCCCAAGGGGACGGGAACCGTGGAGGCTAGGCTTGAAGCTTTGGAGCAAGATGTCTTCCGGTGCAAGGGGATGGTGGAGCGTGTACTCCATGCCAATCACCTCATGATCACAGACCTCTCCCGTGATCTCAAGGTGGATGGCAAGCCCATGAATAACATCGTCTTCACCTTCAACGAGCAAATCAACTTCCTCCAAAGGCCAGATCTATGACCTTCAGAACCAAGTATTTGAATATGAGGCGAGGTTTAAAGGTATGAGTTTGGCTGCTAGTTGCAAGACCCGTGAGACTCACTCTTCCTCTTATGATGGTGGACCACTACGATGGAAATCTGAGGACAAGGCTTCTTCTTCATCACCACCACCATCTTCTTCACCACCAAAGGAGAACTGAGTATCGGGTATGGGAACTCCCCTTGGCTTCCACCAAGCTTGGGGAAGGTGCCTCGGTATCGTATCATCCTACTATCCTTTTTCTTATACTTATCTTAGTTCGATCTTTTTGCTTCAGATGAAATAAAGTTAGTTCCATCCTTTCTTATTTGATAGTTTGCTTAGTGATCTATCATTGTAATCGTGTGCAAGTTATATAATAAAGTTTAGTTTGAGTTTTTTGTTTTCTTTACTTTCTTGTTGCAAATAAAGAAAAGAAATAAGAAAGAAAGAAAAAGAGAAAGGAAATAAATAAAATAAAATAAATAAATCAATAAGATTATATACTAATCCTATGGTAGGTGATAGCACCACGTAAGGAAAAGTATAAGTAGGAAATTTTATTAGAGATTGACAAACATAGCATTAGTCAATGATGCAACTCATGAAAGAGTTAATAAGGGATGAGAAGATTCACATATAAATATACTATCCTAGAAATCTTTTGTGATTGTGAGCCCTCATCAAAATATTATATGCCAAAATTGTTGACGTTGGACAAGGAAGACAACTTAATGATTTATGTTTGTCTATATTCATGTAGAAGTAAAATTGTCATAGATCCTTTAACATGTTATGCTTGCCCCCTATCTTTGCTAGCCAAAAATTACGCACTAAGTAGAGATACTACTTGTGCATCCAAAAACCCTTAAACCCAAATATTTTTCAAGTGTCCACCATACCTACCTAGGGATTGAGCAAGATCCCTCAAGTAAGTTGTCATCGGTGCAAAAAGGCAATAAAAATTGCTTCTAAATATGTGAGATTGTTTAGTGTAAGAGAAAATTGAGCGTTGTACGAACTTGGATGACAAAGAATAAAAGCGACAGACTAGTAGTGTTGATTACATCTTGTAGTTGATTATTACATGGTTTATTTGGTGGAAGATGTTCCCATCTTGGGGAGGGAAATCTCCATCAACATCTTCAACAACGCCATCTCATCTCAAACCCTAGCTCATCTCGTGTATTCAATCTAGTTACCGGAACTATAGATTGGTGCTTGTGGGTGACTAGTAGTGTTGATTACATCTTGTAGTTGATTACTATATTGTTTATTTGGTGGAAGATTATTTGTTCAGATCCAATATGCTATTTAATACTCCTATGATCATGAGCATGTTTATCATTTGTTAGTAGTTACTTTTGTTCTCTAGGTCAGTCGAGAAATCATGTTGCAGTAATCATGTGAACTTGATATGTGTTCAATATTTTGATAGTATGTATGTTGTTATTCCCTTAGTGGTGTCATGTGAACGTCGACTACATGACACTTCACCATATTTGGGCCTAAGGGAATGCATTGTGGAGTAGCAATTAGATGATGGGTTGCGATAGTGACATAAGCTTAAACCCTAGTTTATGCACTATTCCGTAAGGGACCGATTGGATCCTGAAGTTTAATGCTATGGTTAGAATTTATTCTTAATACTTTTCTCATAGTTGCGGAAGCTTGCGGGAGGGTTAATCATAAGTAGGAGGTTTGTTCAAGTAAGAACAACACCTAAGCACCGGTCCACCCACATATCAAATTATCAAAGTAGCGAACACAAATCAACCAACATGATAAAAGTGACTAGATGAAATTCTCGTGTACCGTCAAGAACGCTTTGCCTATCATAAGAGACCATTTTGGACTGTCCTTTGCCTCAAAAGGATTGGGCTACCTTGCTGCAGTTTTGTTACTACTACCGTTACTTGCCCGTTACAAATTATCTTGCTATCAAGCTACTCTGCTACTTACAATTTCAGCACTTGCAGACATTACCTTACTGAAAACTACTTGTCATTTCCTTCTGCACCTCGTTGGTTTTGACACTCTTACTTATTGAAAAGAGCTACAATTGATCCCCTATACTTGTGGGTCATCACTTACACATGACAATATTGGGAACATCTGCTATTTACCATCGAGGTTAGTTTCATCCCATGGCTTATATATACTCATTGTTTACGATATTGGTAGCTGGTACCATATAGGCCGGGGCTGATAAGGGATTAATCAATGATACATACTTTTAGCTGAATATTGAAGGAAATATGCCCTAGAAGCAATAATAAAGTTGTTATTTTATATTTCCTTATTCATGATAAAGGTTTATTATTCATGCTAGAATTGTATTGATCAGAAACTTATATACATGTGTGAATACATAAACAAATACCGTGTCCCTAGTAAGCCACTACTAGACTAGCTCGTTGATCAAAGATAGTTAAGGTTTCCTAACCATAGACATGTGTTGTCATTTGATAATGGGATCACATCATTAGGAGAATGATGTGATGGATAAGACCCATCCGTTAGCTTAGCATAATGATCGTTCAGTTTATATTATTGCTATTGCTTTCTTCATGTCAAATACACATTCCTTCGACTATGTGATTATGCAACTCCCAGATACTGGAGAAATACCTTATGTGCTATCAAATGTCACAACAAAACTGGGAGATCATAAAGATGCTCTAAAGGTATCTCCGAAGGTGTTTGTTGAGTTGGCATAGATCGAGATTAGGATTTGTCACTCTGAGTATCGGAGAGGTATCTCTGGGCCCTCTCGGTAATACACATCATAAGCTTGCAAGCAAATGACTAAGGAACTAGTCAAAAGGTGATGTATTACGGAATGAGTAAAGAGACTTGCTGGTAATGAGATTGAACTAGCTATGAAGATACCGACGTTCGAATCTCGGGCAAGTAACATACCGATGGACAAAGGGAATTATGTATGTTATCATAATGGTTCGAACGATAAAGATCTTCGTAGAATATATAGGAGACAATATGGGCATCCAGTTTCTGCTATTAGTTATTGACTGGAGAGGTGTCTCGGTCATGTCTACATAGTTCTCAAACCCGTAGGGTCCGCACGCTTAACGTTCCTTGATGATATAATGTTATATGAGTTATGTGTTCTAGTGACCGAATGTTGTTCAGAGTCCCGGATGAGATCACAAACATGACAAGGAGTCTCGAAATGGTCGAGAGGTGAAAATTTATATATAGGACGATGGTATTTGGACACTGGAAGTGTTTCGGGACGTACCGGGAAGGAATCATGTCACCGGAAGGGGTTCCGGGCACCCCCTGGCAAGTTATGCGTCTTATATGGGCCAAAGGAGGGGACAAACCAGCCTACAAGTGGGCTGGTGTGCTCCCTCCCTTGTTTGGCCAGCCCTAGGGAAGGAAAAGGGGGAGGGCTAGCCCCTCCTACATTTCCCTCTCATGGGAGAAAGGAAAGGGGGGCGCCACCCTTCCCTGCCTTTCCCCGCACTGCAAATAAGGAAAGCGGGGCGCGGCTTGGGAGGGACCCCAAGTAGGATTCCTCTTACTTGGGCGGCTCCTTTGGCTGCTCCTCCCTCCCTCCCACCTATATATATATATATATATATATATATATATATATATATATATATATATATATATATATATATATGGGAGGGGGAGCCTAGCACACAACCGACAATTGCCTAGCCGTGTGCGGTGCCCCATCCACCATTTACACCCCGGTCATATTTTCGTAGTGCTTAGGAGAAGCCCTGCGGAGATCACTTCACCATCACCGTCATCATGCCATCGTGCTGATGGAACTCATCTACTACCTCGACATCTTGCTGCATCAAGAAGGCGAGGGACGTCACCGAGCTGAACGTGTGCAGAACGCGGAGGTGTCGTGCGTTTGGTACTTGATCGGTTGAAGCATGAAGAAGTTTGACTACATCAACCGCGTTGTGAAATGCTTCCGCTTACGGTCTAAGAGGGTACGTAGACACACTCTCCCCCTCATTGCTATGCATCTCCATGGATAGATCATTGCGTGTGCGTAGAAAAAAATTGTTTTCCATGCAACGATTCCCAACAGTGGCATCCGAGCCAGGTCTATGTGTAGATGATATGCACGAGTAGAACACAAAGAGTTGTGGGCGGTGATTGTCATACTGCTTACCACCAACATCATATTTTGATTCAGCGATATTGTGGGATGATGCAGCCCGGACCAACCTTACATGTCCACGCACATGAGACCGGTTCCACCAACTGACATGTAACTAGTTTTGCATAAAGGTGCCTGGCGGGTGTCTATTTCTCCTACTTTAGTTGAATCGAATTTGACTATGTCCGGTCCGTGAAGAAGGTTAAAATAGCAAACTTGATGAAACACCGTTGTGGTTTTGTCGTAGGTAAGAAGGGTTCTTGCTACAAGCCCGTAGCAGCCACGTAAAACTTGCAAAAACAAAGTAGAGGGCGTCTAACTTGTTTTTGCAGGGTATGTTGTGATGTGATATGGTAAAGACATGATGTTATATACGTTATTGTATGAGATGATCATGTTTTGTGAATTATTGGCAACCGGCAGGAGCCTTATGGTTGCATCTTTATTGTATGAAATGCAAACGCCATGTAATTGCTTTACTTTATCGCTATGCGTTAGCAATAGTTGACGAGACGACCACGATGCAACGATGGAGATCAAGGTGTCGAGCCGGTGACGATGGAGATCATGATGATGCTTTGGAGATGGAGATCAAAAGCACAAGATGACGATGGCCATATCATGTCACATATTTTGATTGCATGTGATGTCTATCTTTTATGCATCTTATTTTGCTTAGAATGGTGGTAGCATTATAAGATGATCCCTTCACTTAATTTCAAGATAAAAGTGTTCTACCCGAGTAAGCACCGTTGCTACAGTTCGTCGTTTCGAGACACCACGTGACGATCGGGTGTGATAGATTCTATGTTCACATACAACGAGTGTAAGACAGTTTTACACATGCAGAATACTTGGGTTAAACTTGACGAGCCTAGCATGTACAAACATGGTCTCAGAACACTAGAGACCGAAAGGTCGAACATGAGTCACATGGTAGATATGATCAGCATGGAGATGTTCACCATTGTTGACTACCGCATCTCACGTGATGATCCGACATGGGTTAGTTGATTTGGATCATGTATCACTTAAATAACTATACAGAAGTTAATTTCAGTGGGAGTTCATTAGTAATTTGATTAATTGAACTTAAATTTATCATGAACTTAGTCTTAATAGTTTTTGCATATCTATGTTGTAGATCAATAGCTCGCGATATAGCTCCCCTATATTTTTGATATGTTCGTAGAGAAAATAAGTTGAAAGATGATAGTAGCAATGATGGGGACTGGGTCTGTGATCTGAGGATTATCCTCATTGCTTCACAGAAGAATTATGTCCTTGATGCACCGCTAGGTGACAGACCTATTGCAGGAGCAGATGTAGGCGTTATGAACATTTGGCAAGCTTGATATGATGACTACTGAATAGTTTGGTGCGCCATGCTTTACGGCTTAGAACCAGGACTTAGAAAACGTTTTGAATGTCATGGAGCATATGAGATGTTCCAAGTGCTGAAATTGGTATTTCATACTCATGCCCGTGTCGAGAGGTATGAGACCTCTAACAAGTACTTTGCCTACAAGATGGAGGAGAATAGCTCAACCAGTGAGCATGTGCTTAGAATTTCTGGGTACTACAATGGCTTGAATCAAGTGGGAGTTAATCTTCCAGATAAGATAGTGATTGACAAAGTTCTCTAGTCACTATCACCAAGCTACTAGAACTTCGTGATGAACTATAATATGCAAGGGATGACAAAAATGATTCACGAGCTCTTTGCGATGCTGAAATTGGTAATAGTAGAAATCAAGAAAGAGCATCAAGTATTGATGGTTAACAAGACCACTAGTTTCAAGCAGAAGGGAAAGGGAAAGACATGGAACTTCAAGAAGAATGCCAAGAAAGTTTCTGCTCCTGGGAAGAAGCCCAAAACTGGACCCAATCCTAAAACTAAGTGCTTCTACTACAAAGGGAATGGTCACTAGAAGTAGAACTGCCCCAAATACTTGGCAGATAAGAAGGATGGCAAAGTGAACAAAGGTATATTTGATATACATGTTATTGATGTGTACCTTATTAGTATTAATAGTGGCCCCTGGGTATTTGATATCGGTTCAGTTGCTAAATTTAGTAACTCGAAACAGGAGTTGCGGAATAAACAGAGACTAGTTAAGGGCGAGGTGACGATGTGTGTTGGAAGTGATCCCAAGGTTGATACGATCACCATCACACACTCCATGTACCTTCGGGATTAGTGTTGAACCTAAATAAATGTTATTTGGTGTTTGCATGAATATGATTGGATCATGTTTATTGCAATATGGTTATTTATTTAAGTCAAAGAATAATTGTCGCTCTATTTACATGAATAAAACCTTCTATGGTCATACACCCAATGTGAACGGTTTATTGAATCTTGATCGCAGTGATACACATATTCATAATATTGATGCCAAAAGATGCAAAGTTGATAATGATAGTGCAACATACTTGTGGCACTGCCGTTTAGGTCATATTGGTGTAAAGCGCATGAAGAAACTCCATGCAGATGGGATTTTGGAATCACTTGATTATGAATCATTTGATACTAGCAAACCATGCCTCATGGGCATGATGACTAAAACTCCGTTCTCCGAAACAATGGAGCAAGCTGATAACTTATTGGATATAATGCGTATTGATGTATGCAGTCCGATGAGTGTTGAAGCATGCAGCGGGTATCGTTATTTTCTGACCTTCACAGATTATTTTAGTAGGTATGGATATATATACTTGATGAAACACAGGTCTGAAACATTTGAAAAGTTCAAAGAATTTCAGAGTGAAGTGGAGAATCATTGTAACAAGAAAATAAAGTTTCTACAATCCGATCGCGGAGGCGGATATGAGTTATGAGTTTGGCCTTCATTTAAAACAATGTGGAATTGTTTCACAACTCATGCCACCTGGAACACCACAACGTAATGGTGTGTCCGAACGTCATAACCGTACTTTATTAGATATGGTGCATTCTATGATGTCTCTTACTGATTTACCACTATCATTTTGGGATTATGCATTAGAGACAGTTGTATTCACGTTAAATAGGTCACCGTCTCAATCCATTGAGACGACACAGTATGAACTATGGTTTGGCAAGAAACCTAAGCTGTCATTTCTTAAATTTGGGGATGCGACGCTTATGTCAAAAGCTTTAGCCAGATAAACTCGAACCCAAATCGGGGAAGTGCGTCTTCATAGGATACCCTAAAGAAACTATTGGGTACACCTTCTATCACAGATCCTATGGCAAAATCTTTGTTGCTAAGAATGGGTCCTTTCTGGAGAAAGAGTTTCTCTCAAAAGAAGTTAGTGGGAGGAAAGTAGAACTTGGTGAGGTAATTATACCTTCTATCGAATTGGAAAGTAGTACATCAGAGAAAACTGTTCCCGTGATGCCTACACCAACTAGAGAGGAAGCTAATGATGATGATCATGAAACTTCGGATCAAGTTACTACTGGACTTCGTAGGTCGAACAGAGCATGTTTCGCACCAGAGTGGTACAGTAATCATGTCCTGGAAGTCATGTTATTAGACCATGGCGAACCTACAGACTATGAAGAAGCTATGATGAGCCCAGATTCCGATAAATGGCTTGAGGCCATGAAATTTGAGATAGGATCCATGTATGAGAACAAAGTGTGGACTTTTGTGGATGTGCCCAAATGATCGGCAAGCCATTGAGAATAAATGGATTTTCAAGAGGAAGACGGACGCTGATGGTAATATCACTATCTACAAAGCTCGACTTGTCACAAAAGTGTTTTTGACAAGTTCAAGGGGTTGACTACAATGAGACTTTCCCACCCGTAGCAATGCTTAAGTCCGTCTGAATCATGTTAGCAATTGCCGCATTTTATAATTATGAAATCTGGCAAATGGACGTCAAAAACTGCATTCCTTAATGGATATTAAAGAAGAGTTGTATATGGTGCAACCAGAAGTTTTTATCGATCCTAATGGCGCTAACAAAGTGTGCAAACTCCAGAGATCCATCTATGGACTCATACAAGCATCTCGGAGTTGGAATATACACTTTGATGAGGTGACCAAAGCATATGGTTTTATACATTCTTATGGTGAAGCCTGTATTTACAAGAAAGTGAGTGGGAGCACTATAGCATTTCTAATATTATATGTGGATGACATATTATTGATTGGAAATGATATATAATTTCTGAATAGCATAAAAAGGATACTTGAATAAGAAAATTTCAATGAAAGACCTCGCTGGCGCTGCTTATATATTGGGCATCAAGATCTATAGGGATAGATCGACACGCTTAATAGACTTTCATAAAGCACATACCTTGATAAAGTTTTGAAGAAGTTCAAAAATGGACAAGTCAAAGAAAGGGTTCTTGCCTGTGTTACAAGGTATGAAGTTGAGTAAGACTCAAAGCCTATCACGGCAGAAGATAGAGAGAGAATGAAAGTCATTCCCTATGCTTCAGCCGTAGGTTCTGTAAAGTATGCCATGCTGTGTACCAGACCTATCGTGTGCCTTGCCATGAGTTTGGCAAGGGGGTATAGTAGTGATCCAGGAGAGGACCACTTGACAGCGGTCAAAATTATGCTTAGGTACCTTAAAAGGACTAAGGAAATATTTCTCGATTATGGAGGTGATAAAGAGTTCGTCGTAAAGGGTTACATCGATGCAAGCTTTAATACCAAACCAGGTGACTCTGAGTCTCAATCTGGATATGTATTGAACATGGGAGCAATTAGCTAGAGTATCTCCATGCAAAGCATTATGGACATAGAAATTTGCAAAATACATACAAATCAAAATGTGGCAGACCCGTTGACTAAACCTCTCTCACAAGAAGAACATGATCACACCTTAGTACTCTTTGAGTGTTAATCTTATTGACTCTAGTAAGCTCCTCGGGTGTTAGTCACATGGCGATGTGAACTATGGGTGTTAATCACATTATGATGTGAACTAGATTATTGACTCTAGTGCAAGTGGGAGACTGTAGGAAATATGCCCTAGAGGCAATAATAAAGTTGTTGTTTTATATTTCCTTATGCATGATAAATGTTTATTATTCATGCTAGAATTGTATTGATCAGAAACTTAAATACATGTGAATATCATACGTCTCCAACGTATCTATAATTTTTGATTGCTCCATGCTATTATATATTCTGTTTTGGATGTTTAATGGGCTTTATTATACACTTTTATATTATTTTTTGGGACTAACCTATTAACCCAAGGCCTAGTGCAAATTGTTGTCTTTTTGCCTATTTCAGTGTTTCACAGAAAAGGAATATCAAACGCTGTCCAAACGGAATGAAACCTTCGGGAGCGTGATTTTTGGAACAAACGTGATCCAGAGGACTTGGAGTGGACGTCAAGCAATCAACGAGGAGGCCACGAGGCAGGGGGCGCGCCTACCCCCTGGGCGCGCCCTCCACCCTCATGGGCCCCTCGTGGCTCCATCGACCTACTTCTTACTCCTATATATACCTACGTACCCCGAAACCATCGAGGAGCACCACGAAAACCTAATTCCACTGCCGCAACCTTCTTTACCCGTGAGATGCCATCTTGGGGCCTTTTCCGGTGCTCTGCCGGAGGGGGCATAGATCACGGAGGGCTTCTACATCAGCACTATAGCCTCTCCGATGATGTGTGAGTAGTTTACCACAGACCTTCGGGTCCATAGTTATTAGCTAGATGGCTTCTTCTCTCTCTTTGGATCTCAATACAAAGTTCTCCTCGATCTTCTTGGAGATCTATTTGATGTAACTCTTTTTGCAGTGTGTTTGTCGAGATCCGATGAATTGTGGGTTTTTGATCAAGATTATCTATGAACAATATTTGAATCTTCTCTGAATTCTTTTATGTATGATTGGTTATCTTTGCAAGTCTCTTCGAATTATCAGTTTGGTTTGGCCTACTAGATTGATCTTTCTTGCAATGGGAGAAGTGCTTAGCTTTGGGTTGAATCATGCGGTGCTCGATCCCAGTGACAATAGGGGAAACGGCACATATTGTATTGTTGCCATCGAGGATAAAAAGATGGGGTTTATATCATATTGCTTGAGTTTATCCCTCTACATCATGTCATCTTACCTAATGTGTTACTCTGTTGTTATGACTTAATACTCTAGATGCATGCTGGATAGCGGTCGATGTGTGGAGTAATAGTAGTAGATGCAGGCAGGAGTCGGTCTACTTGTCACGGACGTGATGCCTATATACATGATCATGCCTAGATATTCTCATAATTTTTCACTTTTCTATCAATTGCTTGACAGTAATTTTTTCACCCATCATAATACTTATGCTATCTTGAGAGAAGCCACTAGTGAAACCTATGGCCCCTGGGTCTATTTTCCATCATATTAATCTCCTGCCAACGAGCTATTTCTGTCGCCGTTTATTTTGCAATCTTTACTTTCAAGCTTTATCATAAAAATACCAAAAATATTATCTTATCATCTATATCAGATCTCACTTTTGCAAGTGGCCGTGAAGGGATTAACAACCCCTTTATCGCGTTGGTTGCAAGGTTCTTATTTGTTTGTGTAGGTACGAGGGCCTCCTACTGGATTGATACCTTGGTTCTCAAAAACCGAGGGAAATACTTAGGCTACTTTGCTGCATCACCCTTTCCTCTTCAAGGGAAAACCAACGCATGCTCAAGAGGTAGCAAGAAGGATTTCTGGCGCCGTTGCCGGGGAGTGAAGCGCCTTTGGTTGGTGGAATTTGGTAAGGAAAAATTTATATAGTGTGCTGAAATTTATTATCACTTGTTACCATCCTTTGGGGGCTTGTTCGGGGTATCTTCACTCCGACCAGTAGAGCAAAGAGTTGCTCCTCAACCTACTGAATCTACTGAAAATTTTTACTTTGAAATTCCTTTGGGTATGATAGAGAAACTGCTACCTAATCCTTTCACAGGTGATGGAACATTGCATCCCGATTTACACCTAATCTATGTGGATGAAGTTTGTGGATTATTTAAGCTTGCAGGTATGCCCGAGGATGTTATCAAGAAGAAGGTCTTCCCTTTATCTTTGAAGGGAGATGCATTGACATGGTTTAGGCTATGTGACGATATGGGATCATGGAACTACAACCGATTGAAATTGGAATTTCATCAGAAGTTTTATCCTATGCATCTTGTTCATCGTGATCGTAATTATATATATAAGTTTTGGCATCACGAAGGAGAAAGCATCACTCAAGCTTGGGGAGGCTTAAGTCAATGTTATATTCATGCCCCAATCATGAGCTCTAAAGATAAATGATTATTCAAAAAATTTATGCTCGGCTTTCTCTCGATAACCGCTCCATGCTCGATACTTCTTGCACTGGCTCTTTTATGATGAAGACTATTGAATTCAAATGGGATTTATTGGAAAGAATTAAACGCAACTCTGAAGTTTGGGTTCTCGATGAAGGTAAGGAGTCAGGTATAACACCTAAGTTTGATTGTGTTAAATCTTTTATGGATACCGATGTTTTCCGTGAATTTAGCACTAAATATGGACTTGACTCTGAGATAGTTGCTTCTTTCTGTGAATCATTTGCTACTCATGTTGATCTCCCTAAGGAGAGTGGCTTAAATATAATCCTCCCATTGAAGTAAAAGTAGTTGCACCTATTAAAGTTGAAGAAAAGACTATCACTTATAATGATCATGTTGTTCCTACTGCTTATATTGAGAAACCACCTTTCCCTGTTAGAATAAAGGATCGTGCTAAAGCTTCAACTGTGGTCAACAGAAGTAATATTAAGACAACCAAACCGCCTGAGAAAATTAAAGTTGAACCTAGTATTGATGGGCATGTCATTTACTTCTATGAAGAAGCTGCTAGAATTGCTAGACCTGATACTAAAAATAAACATAGACTTGTGGTAGGCATGCCTGTTATATCTGTTAAAATAGGAGATCATTGTTATCATGGTTTGTGTGATATGGGTGCCAGTGTCAGTGCAATACCTTACACTCTATATACAGAAATTATGCATGATATTGCACCTGCTGAGATAGAAGAAATTGATGTTACGATTAAGCTTGCCAATAGAGATACTATTTCAGCATTTGGGATTATTAGAGATGTTGAAGTCTTGTGTGGGAAAGTTAAATATCCTGCTGATTTTCTTGTTCTTGGTTCCCCACAAGATAACTTTTGCCCCATTATATTTGGTAGACCCTTCTTGAATACTATCAATGCTAGGATAGACTGCAAAAAGGATGTTGTTACTATAGGTTTGGATGATATGTCTCATGAGTTTAATTTTGCTAAATTTCGTAGACAACCCCATGATGAGGAATTGCCTAGTAAAGATGAAATTATTGGTCTTGCTTCTATTGCCGTACCTCCTAATGATCCTTAGAACAATATTTGCTCGACCATGAAAATGATATGTTTATGAATGAAAGAAGGGAAGTAGATGAAGTATTCTTTAAACAGGGACCTATTTTGAAACACAACCTGCCTGTTGAAATCCTAGGGGATCCTCCTCCACCCAAGGGTGGTCCCGTGTTTGAACTTAAACAATTACCTGATACTCTTAAATATGTTTATCTTGATGAGAAAAAGATATATCCTGTTATTATTAGTGCTAACCTTTCAGAGCATGAAGAAAATAAATTATTGAAAACTCTAAAGAAGCACTGTGCTGCTATTGGATATACTCTTGATGATCTTAAGGGCATTAGTCCCACTTTATGCCAACACAAAATAAAATTGGAGAAAGATGCTAAACCAGTTGTAGATCACCAACGACGGTTAAATCCTAAGATGAAAGAAGTGGTAAAGAAAGAAATACTAAAGCTTCTGGAGGCAGGTATAATCTACCCCATTGTTGATAATCAGCGGGTAAGTCTTGTCCTCTGTGTCCCTAAAAAGGGAGGTATTACTATTGTTCCTAATGATAAAGATGAATTGATCCCACAAAGAATTGTTACAGGTTATAGGATGGTAATTGATTTCCACAAATTAAGTAAAGCTACTAAAAAGGATCAGTACCCTTTACCTTTTATTGATCAAATGCTAGAAAGATTATCCAAACATACACATTTTTGCTTTCTAGATGGTTATTCTGGCTTCTCTAAAATACATGTGTCAAAAGAGGATCAAGAAAAGACCACCTTTACTTGTCCTTTCGGTACCTTTGCTTATAGACGTATGCCTTTTGGTTTATGTAATGCACCTGCTACCTTTCAAAGATGCATGATGGCTATATTCTCTGTTGTTTGTGAAAAGATTGTTTAGGTTTTCATGGATGATTTCTCCGTTTATGGAACTTCTTTGGATGATTGCTTGAGCAACCTTGATCGAGTTTTGCAGAGATGTGAAGATACTAAACTTGTCTTGAATTGGGAGAAGTGCCACTTTATGGTTAATGAAGGTATTGTCTTGGGACATAAAATTTCTGAAAGAGGTATGGAAGTTGATAAAGCTAAAGTTGACTCTATTGAAAAGATGTCGTGTCCCAAGGACAATAAAGGTATAAGAAGTTTCCTTTCATGTCGGTTTTTATAGGAGGTTCATTAAGGATATCTCTAAATTCTCCACGCCTCTGACTAATCTCTTACAAAAAGATATTCCTTTTGTCTTTGATGATGATTGTGTAGAAGCATTTGAAATACTTAAGAAAGCATTGATTTCTGCACCTATTATTCAGCCACCTGATTGGAATTTACCCTTTGAAATTATGTGTGATGCTAGTGATTATGCTGTAGGTGCTGTTCTAGGACAAAGACTTGATAAGAAATTAAATGTTATACAATATGGCAGTAAAACTCTAGACAGTGCCCAGAGAAATTATGCTACTACTGAAAAAGAATTTTTCGCAGTCGTTTTGTGCTTGTGATAAGTTCAGACCTTATATTGTTGATTCTAAAGTAACTGTTCACACTTAAGGTATTGCAATTCGGTTTTTATTGGCCTACTCTCTTCAAAGATGCCCGTAAGTTTGTCTTGTCTTGTGATGAATTTCAAAGAATTGGTAATATTAGTAGACGCCAAGAAATGCCTATGAATTATTCAATTGTTATTGAACCATTTGATGTTTGGGGCTTTGTGTCGGAGTAATGGGCCACGGGTAGGCCAACCCGAGCCCCAGAACCTTTCAATACATCGGGGCTTGTCGCACCCCTCAAGGCGCTAAGATGGAGTGCCGCCTCCTAGAGGCCGGCTGGAGGGATAGCCGGTTGCCCATAGACGGCCGAGTCCCGGAGGCGGCGTCAAGACAAGCCGACTCCTAGCTGGAGGCTTCTAGAGAAGCCGGCCCCTAGCAGTCGGCCCGTGACGCCAACGAAGCATGCGCCCTCATTAAGAAACACGAGACAGGGAATGGCTACAACGCAGCCCATCCCCTCCCCATTCAGGGAAAGGCGTGGCCAAAGTGCGTCGTACCGGCGTATATGACTGCCCGGCGCGGCACTGTTGCCACGCCGTCCCTGACATCACTACAAGCAGGCGGAGTCCTGCTCCCACGACGGCTTGTCAGTACGGCCCAAGGATGATGGGCCCCACCAATTAGCGAGAGCGCGGAAGACGGCAAGAGCCCCACCAGTCGGACCCGATTTAGGTCGGCCCCCAGCAGTCGGCCCGCCCCTTCCTCGGGATCCACGCGCCATTAACCAGACAAGACACAGAGTGGCTATAGCAACCGCCCGCCAGACGGAGGGGCTGTAGCCACACTCCCTTGACCAAGCCTGCGTCATGAGAGTCATGGCTACAACCATCAGCAGCTGACAAGACCTGAGAGCGGTGGGGACGGCCTGTCGGCCCCGTACCCAACCAGTCGGCGGGGCCCACCAGGCAGCATGCCCCAGCAGTCGGCGGAGAAGCCGGCGGCCGAAGAGGCCGACGGCCGGGCCCTACGCCCGGCCGGATTACCATTATACCCCTGGGGGGTAGGCTTATATAAACCCACCAAGGCACCCATGCAAATGGTTCCCAACCTGTTAGAACTAGGCCAACCCATAGAGGAAGGAGAGAGCTAGCCTTGCCTTCTCCTACCTCCCGCATACAGCTCGAGGAGCACCATTGTACTCACTTGTGCCTTAGTGATCATGCGGAGACCCCGCAGAGCAGGACTAGGGGTGTTGTCTCCTAGAAGAGCCCCGAACCTGGGTAAAGTACACCGGCGCACGTGTCTACGCCTCATCTCGCTTCCAGGCACCGGCGACATTCTACTCGCTCCCACCATGATAAGCCATCCATTGGCATATGTTGCACCCAACCCCCGACATTTGGTGCCCACCGTGGGGCGAGGTGCACCATCGTCTGGAGACCTGTTCTGGACGAGAACCCTTTTCCTCCCTGGCGAGCGCAGCCAGCCCGGCACGCCGGATGGAGTCTGCGCCAATGTGCTGCATGGCGCAGAGGTCACCTACTCGGCAAGTTGCCTCGCCAATCTTATTGGTGAGGTCCACCTCTCCGATGAGCCCACGTCTGACGCGGGCACTGACGACCCCGAGAGCCGCCTCACGGGCCTCCTCGATCAGCTCCACGTCACCAGCGAGCCAGTTGTGGACCTGGAGTCTGTAGGCTCCACCGACCTGATGTTGGTCGACTCCGACACTGCATCACTTGACGCGTTCCCCACCAATGTGGTGGTCTACGATGAGCCGCTGCCTTGCGCGGAGAGCGGCGGAAGCACCGTCACGGAGGTGCTTGTCATCGGTCACGGCGAGCACTCCGAGGGAGGTGCTCACGAACCGCTCGACACGGCACAGCAAGACCTGACGGCGCCCATCCTAGAAGACGCCGACGCCGAGACACTGGAAGCGCGTCGCGCCCAGCTCGTCGAAGGCGCCAAGAAGTTGGCTACATGAGACGCTTGTCAGAAGCCTACCGGCAGGAGATGGACCGCGCTATGGGCGGCACGCCGGCTCCCGCTGGGCCCAGCCGCCATGGCACGGTCCAGCAGCGCGGCGTGGCCATCGCCAACCTATTCGGGGCAGATCGCCCTGTCAATGCGACGCCCGCGGAAAATATCCGAGCTGCCCAGGCGGCAGCAGACGAACTCGACAAGTTCGAGGGCGAAGAGCGTCGCCAGATGGCGGAGCGCGTCCAGCGGCTCCTCGACGCGGCTGCTGAGCGGCACGAGGCCGGTTTCCGCATTGAGGCGCCCCACCAGCAAAATGACGATCTGCCTCCCCGCCGAGATCAAGGTGCGACATCTCGGATGCCGACTGGTGGCGTCCGCGAAAGAAGAGACAAGGAGTCGGCTGCCAGCCGCAGCCGGACTCGCCTCACCATCGAGCGCGATCAAGACGGCCGCCCAAGAGCAGTGGAACACCGGGATGACTGTCCGCCTCCTCCCCCTCGTAGGGAAAGGCGCTTCTCCCCGCCGCCTGTTGATCACCCGACACTTGTCGAACGCCTTGGCCGCCGAGAGGGAGTCAGAGAGAATGATGCCCGCCACCGGATCGACTGTCTCCACCGGTCCCTGGCGCTAGAAGAGGAAGATAAGTTGGGTCCGCCTTGTTTCGGCCCCCGCATTCGAGACGAGCCCTTCCCCAAAGGGTTCGTGCTCCCAAGAGACACGCCCAAATACACCGGCTCCGTGAAGCCAGAGGACTGGCTGGTCGACTACTCCACGGCCGTCAGCATAGCAAACGGCAACAAGCGTGTTGCTGTGAAGTACGTTCCGCTCATGCTCCAGGGTACAACCCAGACATGGTGAACAGTCTGAAGCCCCGCAGAATTAACAGTTGGGTTGACTTCACCGAAGCCTTCATCCGTAACTTCACCAGCACGTACAAGCGGCCGCCCAAACCTCGCCAGCTGTCCCTGTGCGTTCAAGGCCCCAACGAGTCGACTCGCGACTACCTCACACGCTGGTCCGAGCTCCGCAACTCTTGCAAGGGCATGCAAGAGGTGCAGGCTATCGAGTACTTCACCCTCCTCAAGCACCGACTCCTCTGTAATGAGCCGGCAACCCTCGACGAGCTGCTGATCATAGCAGATAAATATGCCACGGCCGACTCCTCCATGAAGGCAGAAATCCAAGTTGATGAATCTGGCAAAGTAGCCCCACAAGCTCCTCGAACCCCGGCTGGCGACACCAGTCCGCGCCAGCAACCAAGCGATAACAAGCGCAAAGCCATGCAGCCGGCTTCCACAAGCCGGCAGGTGGCGACAGTCGAAGACAAACAGCCGGAATGGCAGCCTCCGTCCAAGCGCTAGAAGGGCGACAAGCCCAATTTGCTGCCGGCTTTCTCATATGAGCAGACCCTGGACGCGCCCTGCAAGTTCCACAGCGGTGTGAAGCCATCCAACCACATCACTCAGGAGTGTCATTGGCTCACCAGAATCGCCAAGGGCGACGGCCTTCTGCCCCCTCCGCCTGCTGGGCAGCCGCCTCCTCCTTCCCCTCAGCAGCCGGCGGTCCGACCAGTCGGAGCCATACAAGACGAGTATCCTGAAGAGCACAGAGCTTATGTCGTGTTCACCAGTGTGGCCGACGACCGACGCAGCAGGCGGCTGCAATAATACGAAGTGAATGCGGTAGCATCAGAGACCCACGAGTTCATGCATTGGTCGCAGAAGCCCATCAACAGGAGTAAAGCTGACCACCCAGAAGTGATGCCGAGTCCCGGCTCTTATGCCCTGGTGTTGGATGCCACATTCGCTACAGAGAGGCGAGCTACACATTTCTCCCGAGTCCTGATAGACGGCGGCAGCAGCATCAACATCATGTACAAAGATACCATGGAGAAGCTAGGGATCAAGGAGAGACATCTTCAGCCCAGTCGGACTGTTTTTCATGGCATAGTTCCTGATCTTTCCTGCTCACCAATCGGCAAGACTCTGGTAGATGTCCTCTTGGGGGACAAAATCATTTCCGCCGAGAGCCAGTCTGGTTTGAGGTGGTGGACCTCGAGAGCCCCTATCATGCACTGCTTGGCCGACCTGCTCTGCCAAGTTCATGGCGGTCCCCCACTATGCCTACCTCAAGATGAAGATGCCGAGTTCCAAGGGAATCCTGACCATAGCAGGCGACTACAAGAAGTCATCCGCCTGCGCGACTGAGAGTAGTCGGTTGGCCGAGTCCCTCGTGATCGCGGCTGAGAAGCGGCTCCTTGACCGGGTTGTGGCGATGGCAGGCAAGCGGCTGGAGATGTCGCCCGATCCCAAGGAGTCGGAAGCTGAGGGCTCATTCAAGCCGGCCAAAGAAACAAGGAAGATACCCTTGGACCCAGAGCACCCGGAGAGGTACGCTGTCATAGGTGCAAACCTTGATAGCAAATAGGAAGGCGAGCTCGTCGATTTCCTCTGTGAGAATCCGGACATCTTTGCATGGTCCCCCAAAGACATGCCGGGTGTTCCGACGGATTTCGCCGAGCACAAGTTACATGTCTGGTCCGACGCCAAGCCGGTCAGGCAGCCCTTGTGCCGCCTGTCAGAAGAGAAGAGAAGAGTCGTTGGAGAAGAGATGGCCCGGCTGCTGGCAGCCAGGTTCATCATGAAAGTGTTCTTTCCAGAGTGGCTGGCCAACCCAGTCCTTGTGTTTAAGAAAAACAAGCAGTGGCGCATGTGTATTGACTACACTAGCCTCAACAAAGCCTGCCCCAAGGACCCGTTTTCTTTGCCAAGAATCGACCAAGTGATAGACTCCACATCCGGATGCGAGCTGTTGAGTTTCTTGGATGCATTTTCAGGGTATCACCAGATCAAGCTGAACCCGGCTGAGAGACTGAAGACCGCCTTCATCACACCCTTTGGAGCCTTCTGCTACTTGACCATGACGTTCGGCTTGAGGAATGCCGGCGCCACGTTTCAACGTTGCATGCAGAAGTGCCTCCTCAAACAACTCGGCAGAAACACCCACGTATACGTGGACGATGTCATGGTGAAGACGGAGAAGCGTGGAACGCTGCTAGAAGACCTCAAGGTGACCTTTGAGAACCTACGCCGTTTTCAAATCAAGCTCAACCCGGAGAAACGCGTCTTCGGAGTACCAGTCGGCCAGCTTCTTGGATTCCTGTTCTCAGAGCGCGGCATAGAGTGCAACCCTATGAAGATCAAGGCCATCGAGAGGATGGAAGTGCCCACTCGACTGCCGGATGTGCAAAAGTTCACCGGCTGTTTGGCGTCCATCAGCCGTTTCATCAGTCGGCTGGGAGAGAGGGCTCTTCCCCTGTACCAGCTCAGGAAGAAGACCACTTTTTTTGAGTGGAACGACAAGGCGGTGAAGCTTTTCTCCAGCTCAAGAAGATGTTGACTACTCCACCTGTCCTGGCGGCTCCGACTCCTAAGGAGCCCATGCTCCTCTACATCGCTGCCACCAGCCAGGTGGTCAGCACAGTCGTAGTGGTAGAACGCAAGGAGGAAGGCAAGGCACTACCAGTCCAGAGACCGGTGTATTACCTGAGTGAAGTGCTGTCAGCCTCCAAGCAGAACTACCCCCACTATCAGAAGATGTGCTACGACGTGCACTTTGCCTCCAAGAAGCTGAAGCCGTATTTTCAAGAGCACCCGATCACTGTTGTCTGCACTGCTCCGCTTGCCGAGATCATCGGAAGCTGGGATGCCTCGGGCCAAGTGGCTAAATGGGCCATAGAGTTGGCCCCTTACACCATCTACTACCAGCCGCGCACCACCATCAAGTCGCAGGCACTGGCCGACTTCCTCGTCGACTGGGCCGAGACCTAGTACCTGCCACCGGCGCCGGACTCCACCCATTGGCGGATGCACTTCGATGGTTCCAAGATGCGCACCGGTTTGGCAGCCGGCATCGTACTCACCTCTCCCAAAGGTGACAAGCTCAGATATGTGCTGCAAATCCATTTTGGCGCCTCCAACAACATCGCCGAATACGAGGCACTCATTCACGGGCTCCGGCTTGCCAAAGAACTCGGCATTCGCCGGATCCTATGCTATGGTGACTCTGACTTGGTGGTCCAGCAGTCATGAGGCGACTAGGACGCCAAGGATGCAAACATGGCGAGTTACTGCTTCCTCGTACAGGAACTCAGCGGATATTTTGAAGGGTGCGAATTTCTCCATGTGCCAAGAAACGACAATGAGCAAGCAGACGCCTTGGCACGAATCGGCTCCACCCGTCAAGCAATACCGACCGGTGTCGCCCTACAACGCCTCCTCAAGCCGTCTATCAAGCCATCGCCAGAGTCGGATTCTATCTTCATATCGGCTCTTCCTGAAGCAGTCAAATCCGACTTGAGGGCTCCAGCAGCCTGCACGAGAATTCCGGCAGGCGGCCCGGGGGCCGCGGTAGTCGCACCCGACCCAGGGACTTCAGAACCCGGCCTGGGGACTGTAGTGGCCAGCCCAGCGACTTTAGAGCCCGGCCCGGGGACTGCGGCAGTCGGCCCGGGGACTTCATCGACCGAACAAGCGGCCGCCAACTCCAACCCGCCGCCTCCCGGCCCAACCACCCTCGTCCAAGTTGCAGTCCTGGCAGTCGAAGAAATCGCAGCACCTTCATGGGCATAGCCCATCCTCAACTTCCTAGTAAACAAAGAGTTGCCGACTGATGAGATCTCGGCCCGGCAAGTGCAACGCCGGGCAGCAGCATACACCATAGTCAACAGAGAGCTTGTGAGGCGCAGCATCACTGGTGTCTACCAGCGCTGCGTGGAGCCGGAGCAAGGCCAAGCAATTCTCAAAGACATCCATCAAGGCGAATGTAGCCACCATGCGGCTTCAAGAGCACTTGTCGCCAAAGCTTTCTGCCATGGCTTTTTCTGGCCGACTGCTCTAGAAGACGCCAAAGACTTTGTCCAAAAATGCAAAGGGTTCCAGAAGTTCCGTTCCAAGCCACATCAGTCGGCTTCTGCACTCAAGACTATTCCCATTGCTTGGCCCTTTGTTGTCTGGGGCCTGGACATGGTGGGACCATTCAAAACAGCGCGAGGTGGCATGACTCATCTGCTTGTTGCAGTGGACAAGTTCACCAACTGGATAGAAGCAAAACCAATCAAGAAGTTGAATGGTCCGACAGCTGTGACTTTCATCTCCGACATCACCGTCTGGTATGGCATACCACACAACATCATCACCGACAATGGCACAAACTTTGACAAAGGCGCCTTGGCCCGTTTCTGCGTGACGCAGGGCATCATACAGGACTTAGCGTCCGTTGCCCATCTGCAGTCAACCGCCCAGGTGGAGCGAGCAAATGGCCTCATTTTGTCCGGCATCAAGCCCTGACTGGTCGAGCCTCTGGAGCGTTCGGTCGGCTACTGGCTCGACGAGCTGCCAGCCGTCCTCTGGAGCCTGCGCATAACTCCGAACAAGTCGACCGGCTTCAAGACTTTCTTCCTCATCTACGGTGCCTAAGCCGTCATCCCAACGGACATAGAATTCGACTCCCCTCGAGTCACCATGTACACCGAAGAGGAGGCAGAAGAAGCACATCAAGACAGCGTCGATCTGCTGGAACAGGGTCGGCTGTTGGCACTCAGTCGGTCCAGCATCTACCAGCAGAGCCTGTGCAGATACTACAACCGGAAGGTCAAGCCGAGATCTTTACAAGAAGGAGACCTTGTACTCCAGCTGATCCAGCGAACAGCCGGTCAGCACAAGCTCTCAGCGCCTTGGGAAGGCCCCTTCATCGTCAGCAAAGTGTTGGGCAATGACTCCGACTATCTGATCGACGCTCAGAAGCCTTGAGCATGCAAGAGGGATGACTCCGGCAAAGAGATGGAGCGGCCATGGAATGCAAATCTCCTCCGAAGATTTTACAGTTGATGCAGTATGTACCATGCTACCTTTTGTATTAAAGTACGAAGACACGAGGGCCCCCGAGAAGAGCTATATGATAAGATTTATGCCTATGAGTATGTCATTTTCGTTATGCCGCCTAGCACCGGGTCCGACTAGTCTGCCCGGGGACTTGCCGCCTTGTACTATGAAATGCTTCCTGCAGCTGGACAAGTAATGTGTTGGCACTTAAAGCCGTCTCCTGCAAGAAGCCGCAGATTGCAGAGCGACTGTCCGATGGACAGGAGCAAGGCAGAAAGGGTGTCCACATGAAAAATGGCTAAGGACACAAAGCATGTGCATAGTTTAAGCCGGCCTCCAGCCTTCTACGACCGATTGTTGAGCAGCCGGCCTGCCGTTTTCTACTTAACTTACCAGAATGTTCTAAAAACGGCCAAGTACTTGCCTTCCCGAAAATAGCTAAGCACTTGACCCAGCCACAGTCCGCAGAGCGGCTGTTCGGCTGGCAAGAAGACAACCAAGGGAAGGCGGCAAAGGAAAAAGCCAAAGAGCAGCAAGCAAGAAAATATAAGAACTCGGAAAAATATTTACATAACAATGGCCCTTGGCTGATCTTCAACAGAAGTTTGAGATACACCCTGCGGGTGGAATTGTGTGAAATTACCAAGTTCGTCGAGACTGATAGCCAGGTAAAGCAAAGATAAACTGACGGCCTAAGAAGTGGCAGACGGGTTCAGTGGATCGGAGGAGTCGGCAACGCCAGTTGGTAGAACGGCCGGCTGGTCGGCCTCTGCTTGGTTGCCTCTAGCGGTAGCCGACTCGGTTGGGCGTGGCTCGTTGCTGGAGGCGCGGTCGAGCTCAGGCTGGCTGTCCGCTCTGACTTCTGGCGCCTCCTCTTCGCCTTCCTCCTCCGCCTTGCCTTCTTCCTCGCCGCTGGAGTCGATCATCTCCGTCGAGTCCTCGCCGTCTTCCGGGTTCAGCCCGAACCATTCCGGCGGCGCCTCGGCGGCATTCTCAGCCCGCTCCGAGACGAAGATGCTGGTGTCAGTGTACTCGGCGATTGACGTCACGCGCTTGACGAGATCATCTGCCACGACCGCCAATTCTTCCTGAGCCTCCAGCCGGAATGTGGCTAGCTGGCCTAGACTCAGCCCGGGGTACCCTGCCTTGACAAACTCCAAGGCCCGGCGCGCTCCAGCCCGGGCCGAAGAGCCCTTCCAGGCCTCAAGACGGTCGTCCGCCACCTCCAGCCAGTCGTCAGTCCGACTGGAGTGCGCGGTGTCGGCATGTCCGGCCACAGGGCGGCGATCGCCTTGGCGCCGACACGCTGAAGCCGGTGCAGCATCCGGTGAGCCGGCCGAAGACGGGCCTCGATGCTTAGGATCTGCTCGCTAAGGGTTCGGGGGGCGTCGGCGGCGATCTTCGTGCCGTCCGCCCTCAGTCCTTCGCGATCAGCTTCAATGGCCTGGTTGGTGGCGTCCGAGTGACCACGAAAGAAGTCTGCCAAGACAGAAAGCAAAGAGCCAAAATTAAATACTAGAAGCCGGCTCGACCAACAACCGGCAGCTCAAAGAAGGAAAAAGAGGGAAGCTCACCATCGACTATGTCCTCGATTTCGTGGAAGCCAGAAGTCAGCAACGCCTCCTTGTCGGTCCAGGCAGAGTGTTCGATCGCAAACTCAGCAAGGGGGCTGGTCTCCTTGTCCTCCGTTTCCTTCTGGGCCTTCTTAAGGAGCTCCTTCTGTTCCACCAGTTGCGTGACGAGCCGGTCACGCTCTTCAGCCAGCTTGTTGCGCTCCTCCTCCTTTGCACGCGGCACAGTGTTGGCTTCGCCCAGCTGCTGCTGCAAGGTGGCGTTGGCCTCTACGGAAGAAAAGAAGAAAGCAAGGTGTTAGTTGCCAATAAAGAAGAACAGTCGCCGGGGGAGATCCGGCCCGACTGCTCAGCAGTCGGCCTGAATCTTGGGGACTACAGCCCGCCGGTGCGCCAGCGCGCCCCCTCGGAGAACGGAGTCGTCAAACAGAAAGAAGAATAGTGGCAGGGGAGATCCGGCCCGACTGCTCAGCAGTCGGCCTGAATATCGGGGACTACAGCTCGCGGGTGCGCCAGTGCGTCCCCGCAGATAAAGTAGAGGACTTACTCCGGCTTTCCGACAAGTCGGCGGTCCGCTGACCCAGCTCCTGGATGTTGGAGTTGAAGGCGGCCATGCGAAGGTTGTGATAATCTTGTGATAAAAATTTCAGATAAATGTTAGTACTTGCAACTCGCCAATTAGAGTTCCGAGCCGCCTGCTCAGCAGCCGGCCCGAAACTCGGGGACTACACCCAGTGGGTGCGCTGGAGTGCCCCCACAGAGAAGCACAAGAAATAGAAACAAAGAAAGAAGGAAACATACCCGAATGGCCTCTCGCGAGTCCAGATACGCCGTCTTACAGCACTTGAGAGCATCGGCCTCGGCTCGGAATTTGGCTTGGACGTCCGGAAGCGCCCGATTCAACGGGCCCGTCCCGCCTCCCCGCACCCACCCAGTGGGCGCGGCGCTGGTCACCTCGGTGTCCGGGATCGAGGAGCTCGCGGCGCCAGTTTCCAGCGGGCGTGGCGCCGAAGCTGCCTTTGCAAGACGGTGGCGCATCGGTGTGCTGGCCTCAGGAGTCAGGCCCGTCGCCACCTCGTTTCTGGCTGGTGGGACCGGTGGGTCTGCCGGCTGCTCGCCTTGCATGTTCCCAGACAGCGGCGGTGGCGGCACGATCACGTCCGGCGTGGCCGTGTCGCCTCCGTCCCTCTCCATGACCGGGTTCTCATCGCCGACCTCCCCAGTCTGCGCCACGAACTCTGGACATGGCGGCGCGAAGTTCAGGGGAGTGATGAAAATGGCTGACTAGCGGTGCGCGACTTCTTCAGCCTGCTACTTCGCCGCGTCGGCGGCCTCGGCCTCCGCAAGTTTCTTCAGGGCGGCGGCCTCCACCTTCTCCGCATCCGCCTTCTCCAAGCGGGTGGCTTCCGCCTCCCCGCGTGCTTCCCGTGCGTTCCGCTCCCTCGCCTCCCGAAGGTCGGCAGCCGGATCGATCTGCCGAGTGGTGGCGGAGGTCTGTGCCGACCCCACGATGGACGCGGCGGCCACCTTCTCAAGAGAGAGTGGAGCCCTAGACCATGGAAAACAAAGTGAAAAACAATATATTAACAAATAACCCTGTATGCTTTCCAGAAATTCTACATCATTTCTGATCAACAATATATTAACAACATATACTCATAAAAAATTCTATAGTGCTCCCACTCACTTCTTTGGAAAATACAAGTTTCTCATAAACTTTGTATAAACCCAAAATCTTTGGTCATCTCATCAAAGCGTATATTCCAACTCCGAGATGCTTACTCCGGTCCTTAGAAGGATTGCTGGAGCTTTGCATACTTGTTAGCATCTTTCAGGATTGACAAAACCTTCTGGTTGTATCACATACAACCTTTCCTCAAGAAAATTGTTGAGGAAACAATGTTTTGACATCCTATCTGCAAGATTTCATAAATAATGCAGTAACAGCTAATACAATTCCAACAGACTCTTAGCATCGCTACAAGTGAGAAATTCTCACCGTAGTCAACTCCTTGAACTTGTCAGAAAACATCTTAATGACAAGTCGAGCTTTCTTAATGGTGACACTTACCATCATTGTTCGTCTTCCTTTTAAAATCCATCTACACCCAACAGCCTTACGACCATCAAGTAGTTCTTCCAAAGTCTATACTTTGTTTTCACACATGGATCCTCTCGGATTTTATGGCCTCGAGCCATTTGTTGGAATCCGGGCCCACCATCGCTTCTCCATAGCTCGTAGGTTCATTGTTGTCTATCAACATGACTTCCAAGACAGGATTACGTACCACTCTGAAGTAGTACGCATCCTTGTTGACCTACGAGGTTTGGTAGTGACTTGATCCGAAGTTTCATGATCACTATCATAAGATTCCACTTCAATTGGTGTATGCGTCACAGGAACAACTTCTTGTGCCCTGCTACACACTAGTTCAAGTGACGGTTCAATAACCTCATCAAGTTTCCACCATCCTCCCACTGAATTCTTTCGAGAGAAACTTTTCCTCGAGAAAGGACCCATTTCTAGAAACAATCACTTTTGCTTCCGGATCCGAAATAGGAGGTATACCCAACTGTTTTGGGTGTCCTATTAAGATGCATTTATCCGCTTTGGGTTCGAGCTTATCAGGCTAAACCTTTTCACATAAGCGTCGCAGCCCCAAACTTCTAAGAAATGACAGCTTAGGTTTCTCTAAACCATAGTTCATACGGTGTCATCTCAACGGAATTACGTGGTGCCCTATATAGAGTGAATGCGGTTGTCTCTAATGCCTAACCCATAGACGATAGTGGTACTTCGATAAGAGACATCATGGTATGCACCACATCCAATAGGGTGCAGCTATGATGTTCGGACACACCATCACACTATGGTGTTCCAGGCGGTATTAGTCGTGAAACAATTTCCACAATGTCTTAATTGTGTGCCAAACTCGTAACTCAGATATTCATCTCTATGATCATATCATAGACATTTTATCCTCTTGTCACGATGATCTTCAACTTCACTCTGAAATTACTTGAACCTTTCAGTAATTCAGACCTGTGTTTCATCAAGTAAATATACTTAGCATCTACTCAAATCATCTGTGAAGTAAGACCATAACGACATCCACTGTGGGCCTCAGCACTCATTGAACTGCACAGATCAAATTGTATTACTTCCAACAAGTTGCTTTCTTGTTCCATCCTACTGAAAACGAGGCCTTTTAGTCATCTTGCCCATGTGGTATGATTTTCATGTCTCAAGTGATTCAAAATCAAGTGAGTACAAACGATCCATCTGTATGGACTTTCTTCATGCATTTTATACCAATATGACTCAAATTGCAGTGCCACAAGTATGTGGTACTATCATTACTATCTTATATCTTTTGGCATGAACACATGTATCACTATGATCGAGATTCAATAAACCATTCATTTTAGGTGCAAGACCATTGAAGGTATTATTCAAATAAACAAAGCAACCATTATTCTCCTTAAATGAATAACCGTATTGCGATAAACATAATCCAATCATGTCTATGCTCAACCCAAACACCAAATAACAATTATTTAGGTTTAACACCAATCCCGATGGTAGAGGGAGCATGTGATGTTTGATCACATCAACCATGGAAACACTTCCAACACATATCGTCATCTCACCTTTGGCTAGCCTCCATTTATTTTGTAGCCTTTTATTTAGAGTTACTAACACTTAGCAACCGAACCGGTATCTAATACCCTAGTGCTACTAGGAGTACTAGTAAAGTACACATTAATATAATGTATATCCAACATACTTCTGTCGACCTTGCCAGCCTTCTCATCTACCAAGTATCTAGGGTAGTTCTGCTTCAGTGACCATTCCCCTTATTACAGAAGCACTTAGTCTCGGGTTTGGGTTCAACCTTGGGTTTCTTCACTAGAGCAGCAATTGATTTGCCATTTCATGAAGTATCCCTTTCTTGCCCTTGCCCTTCTTGAAACTAGTGGTTTTACTAACCATCAACAATTGATGCTCCTATTTGATTTCTACTTTCACGGTGTCGCGAATAGCTCAAGGATCATCATATCTATCCCTGATATGTTATAGTTCATCACGAAGCTCTAGTAGCTTGGTGGCAGTGACTTTGGAGAACCATCACTATGTCATCTGGAAGATTAACTCCCACTCGATTCAAGCGATTGTAGTACTCATACAATATGAGCACATGTTCAACGATTGAGCTTTTCTCCTTAGTTTGCAGGCTTAAAAAACTTTTCAGAGGTCTCATACCTCTTGACATGGGCACTAGCCTGAAATCCCAATTTCAGTCCTTGGAACATCCCATATGTTCCGCGATGTTTGGAAAACATCTTTGGTGCCTCAATTTTAAACCATTTAGCATTACGCACTGAACTATCATGTAGTCATCAAAACGTGTATGTCAGATGTTCGCAACATCCACAATCGACGCTCGAGGTTCAGCACACTGAGCGGTGCATTAAGGAGATAATCCTTCTACGCAGCAATGAGGACAATCCTCAGTTTACGAACCCAGTCCGCATAATTGCTACTATCAACTTTCAACTAAATTTTCTCTAGGAACATATCTAAAACAGTAGAACCAAAGCGTGAGCTACGACATAATTTGCAAAGACCTTTTGACTATGTTCATGATAATTAAGTTCATCTAATCAAATTATTTAATGAACTCCCACTTAGATAGACATCCCTGTAGTCATCTAAGTGATACATGATCCGAGTCAACTAGGCCATGTCCGATCATCACGTGAGACGGACTAGTCATCATCGGTGAACATCTTCATGTTGATCGCATCTACCATATGACTCATGTTCGACCTTTCGGTCTCTCGTGTTCTGAGGCCACGTCTGTACATGCTAGGCTCGTCAAGTCAACCTAAGTGTTTCGCATGTGTAAATCTGGCTTACACCCGTTTTATGCGAACGTTAGAATCTATCACACCCGATCATCACGTGGTGCTTCGAAACAACGAACCTTCGCAACGGTGCACAGTTAGGGGGGACACTTTCTTGAAATTATTGCGAGGGATCATCTTATTTATGCTACCGTTGTCCTAAGCAAATAAGACTTAAACATGACAAACATCACATGCAAATCATAAAGTGACATGATATGGCCAATATCATCTTGCGCCTTTTGATCTCCATCTTCGAGGCGCGGCATGATCACCTTCATCACTGGCATGACACCATGATCTCCATCATCATGATCTCCATCATCATGATCTCCATCATCGTGTCTTCATGAAGTTGTCTCGCCAACTATTACCTCTACTACTATGGCTAACGGTTAGCAATAAAGTAAAGTAATTACATGGCATTTTTCATTGACATGCAGGTCATACAATAAATTAAGACAACACCTATGGCTCCTGCCGGTTTTCATACTCATCGACATGCAAGTCGTGATTCCTATTACAAGAACATGATCAATCTCATACACCACATATATATAATTCATCACATCCTTTTGGCCATATCACATCACATAGCATACCCTGCAAAAACAAGTTAGACGTCCTCTAATTGTTGTTGCATGTTTTACGTGGCTGCTATGGGTTTCTAGCAAGAACGTTTCTTACCTATGCAAAAGCCACAACGGTGATATGCCAATTTCTATTTACCCTTCATAAGGACCCTCTTCATTGAATCCGTTCCGACTAAAGTGGGAGAGACAGACACCCGCTAACCACCTTATGCATCAAGTGCATGTCAGTCGGTGGAACCTGTCTCACGTAAGTGTATGTGTAAGGTCGGTCCGGGCCACTTCATCCTGCAATGCTGCCGAATCAATATAAGACTAGTAACAGCAAGAAAATTGAACAAATCATCGCCCACTACTACTTTGTGTTCTACTCGTGCATAGAATCTATGCATAGACCTAGCTCTGATACCACTGTTGGGGAACGTAGAAATAATTCAAAATTTTCCTACGTCTCACCAAGATCAATCTAGGAGATACTAGCAACGAGAGAGAGGGAGTGCATCTTCATACCCTTGAAGATCGCTAAGCGTAAGCGTTACAAGAACGTGGTTGCTGGAGTCGTACTCGCGGCGATTCAAATCGCGGAAGATCCGATCTAGCGCCGAACAGACGGCGCCTCCGCGTTCAACACATGTACACCCCGGGGACGTCTCCTCCTTATTGATCCAGTAAGGAGAGAGGAGAAGTTGAGGGAGAACTCCAGCAGCACGACGGCATGGTGGCGATGGAGCTCGTGGTTCTCCAGCAGGGCTTCGCCAAGCACTATGGAGGAGGAGGAGGTGTAGGAGGAGGGAGGGCTGCGCCAGGGAAGAGGTGTGGCTGCCCTCCCACCCCTCCACTATATATAGGGGCAAGGGGAGAGGGGGAGGCGCCCTAGGGTTTCCCCTAGGGGGCGGCGGCCAGGCAGATTGGATCTCTCTAGAGAAAATCCTAGGGAGACTTGCCCCCCAAGCCAAGCAGGTGGAGGCTTGCCTCCCAAGCCATGTGGAGGCGCCCCACCTCCCCATGTAACGTGGGAAAGGGTGTGGGGGGCGCACCACCCCTTAGTAGGATGGTTTTCCCCTTCCTCTTTGGCCCATGAGGCCCTCCAACACTTGTCGGGGCTCCCGAAACACCTTTCGGTCATGCTGGCCATAGCCTGGTACCCCTAGAACACTTCCGGACTCCAATACCCTTCATCCAATATATCAATCTTCACCGCCGTACCATTCTGTAACTCCTCGTGATGTCCGGGATCTCATCCAGGACTCTGAACTACCTTCGGTAATGACATACTATTTCCCATAACAACTCTAGCGTCAACGAACCTTAAGTGTGTAGACCCTACGGGTTCGGGAACCATGCAGACATGACCGAGACACCTCTCCGGCCAATAACCAATAGCGGGATCTAGATACCCATATTGGCTCCCACATGTTCCACAATGATCTCATCGGATGAACCACGATGTTGGGGATTCGATCAATCCCGTATTCAATTCCCTTTGTCAATCGGTATGTTACTTGCCCGAGATTCGATCGTCGGTATCCCAATACCTCGTTCAATCTCGTTACCGGCAAGTCACTTTACTCGTTCCGTAATGCATGATCCCGTGACTAACTGCTTAGTCACATTGAGATCATTATGATGATGCATTACCGAGTGGGCCCAGAGATACCTCTCCGTCATACGGAGTGACAAATCCCAGTCTCGATTCGTGCCAACCCAACAGACACTTTTGGAGATACCTGTAGTGCACCTTTATAGTCACCCAGTTACGTTGTGATGTTTGATACACCCAAAGCACTCCTACGATATCTGGGAGTTGCACAATCTCATGGTCTAAGGAAATGATACTTGACATTAGAAAAGCTCTAGCAAACGAACTACACGATCTTGTGCTATGCTTAGGATTGGGTCTTGTCCATCACATCATTCTCCTAATGATGTGATCCCGTTATCAATGACATCCAATGTCCATGGTCAGGAAACCATAACCATCTATTGATCAACGAGCTAGTCAACTAGAGGCTTACTAGGGACATGTTGTGGTCTATGTATTCACACATGTATTACGGTTTCCAGTTAATACAATTATAGGATGAACAACAGACAATTATCATGAACAAGGAAATACAATAATAACCATTTTATTATTGCCTCTAGGGCATATTTCCAACAGATGCTGCTGCTGCCACACCCGCCCGGGCGCGGGGCGTCCGACGCCTAGTTGGACTCATCCCCGTCATCTGCCCCGCTGTCCTCCTCATCACCTTCGCTCGAGGAAGAGCTTCCATAGTCGGAATCTCCATCGGAGGAGCCCTCCACGCAGCACTTCAGGCGAGTCCCGAACTCTCCGAAGACCTTGACGGAGAGCAGGCCGTCCCCCATCAATTTGAAGTAGAGGACGAGCCCCGCCTTCAGGCTGTGGATGCGGGCGAACGTCTTCCACCCACGACGGAGGTACATGACCCGAGGAGCCGGGAAGTCAACGTCGACCCGCGTGCCCCTATTCCCACAGCCCCTCATGTGCAACCTGAGGGTCTGGGGCGGGTTACGCTCCATAACCCGAGCAAACGGGGCGGGGGGACGAAGACGATGACGCGGAGGCCGGCGCGGCCTGATGAAGAACTCGCAAGGCTAGTCTTCAACATGGCCCCCCATCGGGAAGGGCATCTTTGGCGGGGGCAAGGCCGGCGCGCCGCACCATCCTCCTCTTCCCCGAGCACTACAGCCTCTGCCCCGGCCCCGGCCTCGCCCACGGCCTCGCCCCCTCCCCCTTCCTCTCGCGGCCGGTTCCATCACCGCGGGCTCAGGAGGAGGAGGGACACGCTGTCGAGCGGCGACCCTCGCCGCCACCGTCGAGGGACCCGGTTTCCCTTTATCCATGGCGAGTAAAAGGAAGAAGCAGAAGCAAGAGGAGGCAGATGACAGAAGAGTGTGAGGCAGCATCCCCCCTTCCCCCTCTTTATAAAGAGGCGGGATCGGGGCTCGGCCGCCCCGCTCGGCCAATCCGGCCACCAAAGGCGCAGGGAATCAGGACCGACCCGCTCCCCCAATCAGCGACGGCCCGGTTTCCCGCCTCCACCGCTTACAACCCCAGGCGCATGAGGGACGCGTGGAGGACGTGCAGAACCGAGGGGACGGATGAAGCGACCTCTCCCCACCCCGTGATCATGGGGAGTGGACGCCTTGAAGACCACAACCCGGCCCCCGTTCAGTAAATGAGCCACGCCTCCACGTCTCCCTCTCTTTACGGAGAAGGCGCGAGCCGCCTCTTTACTGTGATGTGACGCATGCATGTGGAAACCGCCCCACGCATGCCGCCCACGTCACGCACACCCCTCCACACCGCGACGCGTGCGCGGGTCGTGGGAAGCGCAGCGCGCGAAAAGTCTTACCGCGGTAAAAAACGCCCCGCCTCCCCGCGCACCGTTTTGGGCCTGGCCCAACAACGTGTCACGCTTATGTGTGGCCCAGGCCCGGGGGCTCCTGTCGGTGTACAAAAAGAGGGGTGCACTTTTTGTACCCCTTTACCTGTGCACGGGCAGTCAGAGTCGCGCCCGCGGTCATGCCGAGCAGAGCAGAGGAGGTGAGCCAAGGTAAGACCGAAGCCCAAGATAACAAGAGCAACGCCAAGGCCAAGACCACAAAGAGCAGAGGGACGAAGCAGGTTCTCCCGGCAAGACCCTTGCCCGGGCAGCCTTAGCAGCCTCGGCAAGATCCTTGCCGGGGCAGCTCGCCCCACACCAACAGAGCGGGCCACCCTTGAGCCCACTGTTTCCAACATCACGTTGGGCCAGGGCTCGGGAGGCACCTCCGTGGTGGCATGCAGATCTTTGTGAAGACATATCCAAGATCAGATGAGGAATAGAAGACGACGACCCTCAGCAAGATCCTTGTCGAGGAAGGCCACCAGACCCCCGGCAAGGCCCTTGCCGGGGACGATAGTGTGCCACGGCAAGACCCTTGCCGGGCCACCTGGCAAGGCCCTCACCAAGGGCGTCGGCAAGGTCACCGCCAGGCCCGCGCCAACCAAGTTTCCACCGCCGCTCACATGCTGCAGCCAGCCCAACAAGCTGGGCAGGCACCTGCGTGGAACCATGCGGCTCCCAGGCCAACTCATCGAGCGCCTGCGTGGTGGCATGTAGATCTTCGTGAAGGCTCCACCACCACGCCACCTCAGCTGCCTGCCTGCCAACATGGCACTGCATGCCTCACTGGCCAGGGCGCGTGTCGGAGCGAGGAGGAGCGGCGATGGACGGGACGGGCCATGCCCCCGTCCCCAATAAAGCAAGGGGACACCTAAGCTACGCACTAAATGTGTCTTGTCCTGTAATACGAGCGATAAGCTCGCAATACTGTACGCCTTTCCACCTCCTGTATGCCACTGTGGCAGCCCCTTTCGCCTATAAAAGGAGGCCCATGGAATACTTGAAAAGGTTTCGGCTCTTCCGAACCACGCACTGACCACAGCTAGTTCGAGAGCTCAAGAACTCTCCGAAATACACCCACCAAAGTAGGACTAGGGTTTTACGCATCCTCGCGGCCCGAACCTGGGTAAACGATCCTTGTGCTGTCTACTAGCCCTGCTCTTCTCGCAACCCCGCGCCCCGGCAACCGTAGTAGGGATTCTTGTGATCCCATAGGTGTCGTTCCACACCGACAGACCCCCCTGTCGCCCACACTAGCAAGGCGACGATTTAAAATGCCATCGCGGAAAAGGGTTAAAATCTGTTTGTATAGCAGTTCGTTGTACCAGTGGAGCCCAAGCTCGAACGGGGAAATATGCTTATCTAAAAAGAACTGATACATCATTGATAGTGGGAGACATGGTCTACCCCAAAATGCAAATGTACAGCCTTAATGCCTTTGTCCAGCGAACTCATATTAAGCTCCAGAATAAATACTATGACCCCTTCTAAGTGATTGCTAATGTGGGCAATGTTGCATACAAGTTGCTCTTCCTTGATAATGTGGGCATCCACCCAGATTTCCATGTCAGCCAGTTAAAAAACACCTGGGCCCTAAGGCAGTTCCTTGCTCTGACCTACCATTGATTGGACCTGATGGCCGTATCCGCACGAAACCAGCTCTTGTGATGAAAACTAGAGAAATACCTCACAACAATCTTCCAGTCGTTCAATGGCTCGTTCAGTGGAGAATTTACCACCTGATGATGCGTCCTGGGAGGATGCCGATTTCATCAAGAAAAAAAATTAGCGCTCTTCAAGCAGAAGGTGTAGGGTTAGTTTAATGATCCAGCTCCTTGAGGACAAGTTCGCTTTTGGGAGGGGGTATTGTCAGGATGCTTCACATCTTCAGTTCATGTGTTATTTCTTTAGTTAATGAAAGGACACGATCGAAGATCAAGAGAAGATCCGACGGGTCGCATTGCTCGCCCGGCACTGGATGTTTTTCACTTTTACCGTACCGCTGTCTTACTGTTCACCATCTTGCTGGCCGCTCAGCTATATAAGCCAGCATCACCGTTTGTAATTGCTATGCCATTTTCTTCTATGATGATCAACTCAAACACTTTACAACTAATATAGAGTGTATTCCAGTTCAATACCATACACATGTCTTCTGTGATGAACCCTAGTTCCCCAATTCCTCAGTTCTGATCTCAATCTCGATATGGGGCATGACACCAGCGTCTTCTCGAATCTAGCAACGTCTACTCTTCTCATCCTCCTACCAAGCTCGTCCGCCTCGCCGTGCCCGATGATCGCGTCTGATGTGGTCGCGTTACTCTCTGGACGGTGACAATGATGGAGGGAGCCACTGGTGCTGGCCAGGCTCCAGAACGATGGACACGCTTGCTCACTGCTCCTCGGGGCTATCCCCTCCCGCCGCCCCGGATCGCGCATCAGCTGGGGACCCCTCGGTGATGTCGCCGGTACAGTAGACCGAGCGGCTGGTCATGTCGCATCCAGGGCTTGGTCGGGCTAGCGTGGGCTGTAGTCGATGAATTTTTGCATGCTTGGCTACATGTATCTTCGGATTTGGTACTATCCCCATCTCTCTCTCAGAGATACACACACCACACTCTCTCCATCTCTCTCTCAGTGTCTGTGTGTGCTTGCTGACGCACGTGCATGCGTGTGTGCGCACGCGCATGATGTGCCGTTGATTGCTGTTGTGTGTGCTTGTGGCGATGCTGCCTATGAGTGTGCCTTTTGCTGCTATCATGCGTGATTCTTGGTGCCTCGAGGATGAGAGGAAGCCACCCAGGAAATGGCCAGAAGGAAGCACCATATGTGCATGTGTGCTCATGTGTGTTAGAAGGTGAGTTTGTGCTTCTAATTTCCTACACATTCCTATTACAAATAGAAAACAACTATTGTTGGTGAAAATAATTATTGGTGAACCTGCAAACCTGCATGCTGTCGATTCGCCTCTCCTTCTTGTTGCAACTATTGATGAACATTGTTATTGCAATTTTATCCTAATTTATGTTCAGCTATCACCAGGTTCTTTGATTGAATCTTAATTCAAACTTCTAACATACGCAAGAATTTTTGTGCAACTATAAGATGATGCATACTCCGACAGTGCTTTGGACACATTATAAAAAATGGTAAATCTATCACTGTGGAGATATCAAAGTCATCACAAAAAGAAGCAATTGGACTTTCTTTGTGGAATGAAACAAAGATGCAGACTAACAATATCATGTTTTTTACATTGAACAATATCATGGGTTGGTTCAGGTATATATGACAAGTATAAAAATCTATTAACCATAGAAATTGGTACTTTTTTAGCTACTGTCAAATGCTTCTCTATTTTAAATACCTATTGAATGTTGTCACAATCACCCTATTTCCGTTGTACTAAGGGTTGTGGTAGGAAGAAGTCCACTGTCGGCATCGCCCATAGCCGAGAAGACTAATTACGCTTAGGAGCCATCGCCCTCAAGTACAATGGCGTTCTATCTGTTTCGACTTATGGTGATGACTGAGTTTTGAGATCAATCTTGATCTGCATATGACCGTGACCGGGAGGCGAACCCAGTTGCGCTTAGAGACAATTGATCAATGGAGATCCTCCAGCCACCGATCTCCTAAAGGACACCTTGGCGAGAAATCCACGCTTGTCCATACCGCTTGCCATTTAGACCGAGCAACCTCGTGAACTTCGACGCCATCATGCAGTAATTATAAATAGTTTAAAAATTAACTAAGTTTTTAGATAGGATATTCTTCCACATCTATGTATTCTTTTTCTTACTGCAGTATGTATCTAACACTACAAAATGAATTGTTGAAATATTTTTTAACTAATAATCATTGGTCTATAGGACAAGGACTCGGGGGATGATTCCTCCACGGCTTTCTACCAGCTGCGCCCTAACTGCGTCTACAGCATCCCGACACCTTGTTCGAGACCAAGTTCTAATCCACATATCCAATCTCCCTCCATGGATCTTGCCTCTCATTGTCCAAGAGCAACAATTCGACTCAAGTTCATATTTACAAAAGAGATGGACCTAGAGCAAACAACCTCTAAGGCTTGGTTGGTGTACATCGACAACGTTGCATGGTGGTGAAGTTTCTTCACTTCCCCTGGCCGCAAGCAGCTTGCTCTGCTCGCTGAAGGTGCCCACTTTTGTGTTTGGATGTTGTTGCTGCCATATGTCAAGGTATGTAGAAGCAGCTTTTGTTATCCTTTCCTCACCAGCGAATGCCAAAATTTATCACATGTGCAATTTTTTTGACTGTAGTATGAGTACAAGGTTCAGAGAAGTTCGGTCATTTAGTATCTCACACATTGTCTAGGCTTTCAATTTAGGAGATGATTTGGAAGCTCAACATAGAAAATTATTTAGTCTGACGGAGAATACATATTAAACGGCTTTTCAAAGCAAGTATGGAAGAAAATGTGGGGAGCTCTCCATGTGAAATTTTAATATAACAGTTTCTTTGACTTGAAGGAATATTTGTAGATTTTAATCTATAGAATGTTTGAGGGTATCATCTTCGAAAATTAATGCTCTTGACGTATGTTATTAATGGACACTTTTATCATTCTAGATATCATTCTATGCACTTCACTGAGAAGGCTTTCTAATAGTTGTAGCTCGCCGCCACGCTCGCAACTGCGGGATCATAGGCGTGAAATGCTTCAAGGTGTCCGCCAAAGCCCTTGCCATCGAGTAGAAACTTGCCTCGCTCAACCAAATTGCACCTGTCATCGATGCACGACGAGGGGGACTCAAAATCTAGCGTTTGCTCCGTTGCGAAGCATGCGATGTTGAGAGAAAAGAGGGAGACTGCACCGGAGGAAAGCGAAGCACGGTACACTTTTAGAAAAGATTCATGTGTCTATTTTGTCATCCCGTTGCAATGCACAGTACCTTTGATTTGTTAGTTTTTTCTTCTACTGTAGATAGGGAATAAGGACACTAAATATCCATTTCTTAGGTGTCAACCTGGTACTTTAGGATTTATAGTACATGGCAGAGTTCTTCCGGCTACTAATTCAGGTAATCTAATTCATATCTTAGGCACTTTGCTTTAACCATAGTGAACTAACAACAAGGACATTGCCATATATGAATGTATGAACAAAAAAGGAGGTACAGTAATGATTTCACACTTTCCCTACAACCTATGTTGAGGGTACCTATTTCCTATACTTTATCAAGTGTAGGGTTCTGATAATAAGGACAAACATTTGTTTCACCTTTTGTAGTTCATTATAATATCGTATGATTTTAAAAATAGCAAATTGCCAAGTACAGTTCTGAAGCGGAGAGTTACATAGCTATTTTTTTATTCATGAATGACATGATCAAGGAGTCAGGTGTGAAAATGCTTTATAATCAGGGGAGACAACATGCTAAAATTTTGTGGTGATTGGTTAAGGAAAGAACTATGTACTCTTGTTTAAAGTAGACTTCATTGCCTTATTCTTAGAGTTAGCTTCAGCTCTCATTGTTATATTCTTGGCGTGAATTTTAGTGCCCTCCCCCCATTTATGTTGTTGAAAATGGCAGTCGCTTGATCTTTGAATTATGCAGCCGCCTATCTATAAATATTAATTGTGGCCAAGTAAAGTACTAATATATCCAAATATTATGTATCATGCTTGTAGAATTTGTTCCTATTTATCCTTTTGTCATTTTTACATATGGGCATCTAGTGTTTTGCGGCATCTCAAAGTTTACCTTTTTAAAGTGATATATTGTACATATCGGAATTTTGTGTTGTGCCTCAAAGTTTAACCTTTTACAAGTAATATACTATGTATTTTGTTTGATGCTTTGCTGTAGAGATATATTCTAAGTGTGTCGGTGTACTAAAGTAGGGGTACCTCAGTACTCCGAACTTGTGCACGGGCAGTCGAAGCACCCCGCGGCAAGGCTTGCCAGGCGACCGCCAAAACTCTCCGTGGTCCCTTTTTGGGCCATCCAAGAACAAAGTATTTGAGCCAAGGCCCCGACAGGAGGAGCTTGCCGGGAAGGCCACCCGAAGAGAGCAAGGCCCCGGCAAGAGGAGCTTGCCGGGACAGCCGCTCGAAGCACAAGGCCCCGGCAAGAGGAGCTTGCCGGGAAGGCCGACCAAGGCACGACAAGAGACTTGCTGCGACGCGCCACGCGTCCCGACAAGGACCGGTGAGCAACAAGCTCCCGGGCGCGACGAGGCATCGACCGCGGCAAGGCGCTTGCCACGGCAAGTCACCACCCCGCGCCTGCGTTCCAGCTCATCCACCCACGCGTCGCTCTGGGGCCGTTCCAGGCGTACGTGGCGAGAGGCTGCGCAGCCAGGGGCATGCGGTGGCGAAGCGACACTGACAGGGTAGCCGTCGTGGCAAACGGTGGCGCCCCTGACGGCCCCTTTTCTGCACTGTTTGGGCGACCTAGACGGGCATTTAATGCCCTTGTCCCCTGCCGTCAGAGTTAGGTATGATAGCACTGTGCAAACAGCTGTACCCAACACAACGTTTTCCAGTTTTACCCCCTCCTATGTTGCCACCTATGGGTAACCCCTTGCGCATATAAAAGGAGGCCCCATGCGCAACGTGAAGGGGAAGAGGAGGGAAAGGAAGCAGACCACTCACGCTCGGTCTGATTAGTTGCCTGAGTGTACTGTAGCACTCAGCGCTCCCAAGAACACAATACAAACCACAAAGCAGCAGTAGGGTTTTACGCATCCGTGCGGCCCGAAGCTGGGTAAATCCCCTTGTGTGCATCGCCTCGATCCGCTCTTCGCGCGACCTCCGCCCCCCGCCGAACCAGAAAGGGGCTCGGTCCCCATAGGTGTTCATGGAGGCAGATTTCCCCCGACATCTTTGGCACGCCAGGTAGGGGGCGTCGAAGTTGTGCGAACCTGATCCGGCGTCTGCACAGGCTAGATCTCCATCATCTTTATCGACATGCCACCGAAGAAGAAGGCTCCGGAGGTGGCTGGTCCGTCCGCGTTGAACCCGCCGCCCCTGGAGCAAACGGGTGGTGGGGACGGCACCGGCGGCGGAACGGGCGTCACCGAGCCAGCTCATGCTGCCGCGGCCTCCGAACATACGCCGACACCTCTCGGCGCAGGTAAGCCCTGGTATGACCAGGCAACCTCTCACTCTATCTCATGGAGCGGGGACAGTTAGCCCCACGGACCTCGCATACGGGCCACCTCGAGTGCTCGCTCACGCTGAGCTCGAGCAAGAGCAGCTGCGACGAGATGACGCGCTGCTCCTCGAGGAGGACCGTCTTCAGGCCGCTGTGTGAGCTGCTCGCTACCAGCAAGCTTTGCGCTGCTTTTATAGCCGCAAAGTTAGTGCCAGAAGTTCCGAAGAAGTGGGAAGGCCCTTACCGGGTGAAACAAGTCGCTAGGCCAGGCGCTGTCCGCCTTGAGACCGAAGATACCACTCCGGTGAGCAACTCCTGGAACGTTGGGCATCTTCGTGTGTTTCGCCCGTAAGGCACGGTTGTCGGACCCCGTCCGGCAACCACCCTTTTGTACAAAGTCTTGTCGCTGTTGCATGTGATCCTTTGTACAGAGCCAGGCGCAGACCCTGTGCACAGATTGAGTTCATGTGTTCCGCGCATTTTGTCGATCTCATGCTCTTTATTCTTTGCATGCATTATCTGACACTCTGTGCAGCACTGACCCCCAGTAAGCGATGACGAGCCTCGTGTTTCGCCTTGCCGGAAAGCGACCTTGCCGGGCGTCGAGCCACCGAAAAGCTAAGTTGCCAAAGTTTGAGGAATCGAGTTTTTAAATTTTAAGGTTATCTTCCTCGAACGACCGTACTTTGTATGGAAAACCTGTGCGCGGAGGAACCAGCTCGTGGCTAGTCGCACCCTTACTTCGTTTCGAGTCCGCTCAACGATTTAAGTATGCTGCGACCAGACTCGCGCCCTTACTTTGTTTCGAGCTCGCTCAGCGACTTGAGCGTGCCGCGACTGCAGTTGCGCCCTTATTTCGCTTCAAGCCTGCTCAACAACTTAAGTGAACCGCGGCTAGTCTCGACAAGGTTTGTTGCCGGCAACGGCACCGCCAGCGGGCTGCTGATGACCCGCACTCAGCAAGTGTGCCTACGCAGGCAAGTTCCCTAAAAGCGTAGGGCAATAACATACAAAGGAGGGAATCAAATAGAGGAAGTAATAGTGCATTCACTACCTAAGATAAAGTTATATTACAAGATAACTTGTCGCAGCCCTAATGAATTGTTTTCATAACTCGGCCAGCGGCGGCAAGAAAAGAAAAGGGCAGGCGGCCTAATCCACGCGGTCGCCCTCGATTCTCTTGATCCCGGCCACCCTTTCCACAATGGGCGCGACGAGGGCCCTGATCTCCTCGAGGTCAGCGTCTGACGACAGGGATCTGAGGACGTTGGTGAGCTTGAGGCCTGGGTTGCGGAAGACAATCTTCACCAACACCTTCTCAAGAGCTCCAGCGCAGGCATCGCGCGTCTCGTCGGCCAGCCGCTCCGGGATCGCATCCCGGAGAGCCTGGAGGGTCGTCGCCACGCCTTTGAAGAACGAAGTGAGCTTGGCGCTGGGTGGGAGGTTCGCGCCGGAGGGATACTCGTGACCCTCCATTCCCAACAGCGACAGCTCCTTGTCGATGGAGGCGGCGATGTCCACCAGACCCTCTGTCCACTGCTCCACCGCCGCCCTGAAGTCGTTCTGGGGAACTGCGGCGCTCTCCAACAGCGCCTCGTTGTCCGCGATCTCCTTCCGCAAGGCCGTCTCTTGCTCCTTGGCGCTGTCCAGCGTCTTGGACAAGGTGGCCAGCTTCATCTCGAGATCGGCATTTGAGTCCTTGGCGGCGTCAAGCTCCCTGATCTTATCGGCGAAGCACCCTTGCAGCTCGCCCGAGGGTATAAACACCCTTCTCGCGCTCTTGTTTGAGCGCGGCGAGCTCCTCACCGCTCGCCCTAAGATCAGTGTCGAGCTGCGCCACCCTCGCCTCCAGCTCCTTCTTGGCGGCCTCGGCGGCCGCGGCAGCATCTTGCGCTTCCTTGAGGGTTCCGCCGAGCGCTTGCTCGCGCGCGGCGACCTCCTCCTCGTGGCTGGCGAGGCTGGCCTTCTGCTGCACCAGCTCGCCCTCCCGCACGGCCAGCCCCTCGGCGGCAAGCCTCTGCTGCTCTTCGGATTCGGCCTTCTCGAGGATGAAGGCCGTCCGCGCCTCGTCGAGTTGCCTCCGCTCCTCCGCCAAGGATCGGAGGGCCTCCTGGTTGAGCTCCCGGAGCTCCTCGGCGCGCTTCTCCATGTCCACTCCCGCCTTCGCGACAAGCGCCTCCCGGCGCTCCACCTTGGCTTGTCGGGCGCGGTAGAGTGACACCAGCTTCCGGAGCAGCCGCTCCTCCTCAGGCTCGCCGCCGCTGCTGCTTGGCGAATCAACCAGCGTCAGCCCGGCGGAGGCGAGCACCTCTCCATCCAAGGTCTCCCCCTCGACCGGCGCCCTGGAAGTCGACTCCTAGGGGAGCTTGATGAAGATACCATCACCGGCCTTCAGGTAGACGCCTGGCTGGGGCTCCTCGGGGCCCGGCGCTCTGGCGGAAGCAGGATCGTCGGTCGACGTAGCGCCAGGCGCCCCTGCGGGCCCAAGGCCGTCTGTACGATCGCCGGCCCCCTCGCCGGCGGCCGCTGCGGCAGCCTTGGTGGCCTCTTCGTCGGCCAGATCCTCAGCACCGTCCGCCTCTCCGGTGGCGGCCACGTCGCCGGTATGGCCGCGCGCGTCCTCCTCGATGACGACCTCGGTCTCCATCAGGTCCGTGGCAGGCGGGTCTGAGGGCCGAAAGAGGGAGAGGAGTCAAGCAACTATCCAAAAAAAAGAGAGAAGAACCCCAGGGGAGTTTCGAGGCAAGAAGGTTACCTTCGCCAGGGTCTGCGGTCACGGTCTCCATCGCCACGGGGTCGCCGGTGCTGTCCCTTGCTGGGGACCGCTCCCTCGCCGAAGACTGCCCCCTTGCCGGAGACTGCTCCCTTGCCGGAGACTGCTCCCTTGCCGGAGATTCCTCCCTTGTCGGGGAACTCCCCCTTGGCGGTGTAGTTGTAGCGGGTGGCGCATCGGGGGCGGTCTCCGGACGCTCCTGGTGGGGCTGCTCTGCTCCTACGCAGATCAACAGTCAGATATCAAAAAACGAAGAGTGCCCAGGCGTGCCCAACGGCAAGAAGCAAAATCATATGCTTACGCTGGGGGCTGCGCTAGGGGCTGCTCTGAGGATTATTTGGTGGGTCCGACGAGGTCGTCTTAGGCGCACCCCCTGCCGTCACGGCGGGCTCATCGTCAAGGATGACCACCGGGACCTTGGCTCTCTTTGCCGCCCTCTGAGCCAGAGTCCTGAAAAGGAGTAAAATCAGAGGAAAGCAAATGAGATGCGAGACACAACGGCAAGAATTGAAGAAACACAAGTACAACGGGGATCTTACTCCTCTCCCTCTTCCTCGTCGGAGCTAAGCGCGGAGAAGTCGAAGACTGGCCCGCTTCTGGCACGAGGAGGCGGAGGAGTAGGCTCCCTCGGCCGCTTGGCGGAGGCAGTGGTGGCGCTAGCCCGAGACGGCCTTGCCCCGGCCGCCGCCGTGGCGCGAGGGGCGGCAGGAGCAGAAGCAGCGGCTTGCGAAGACCCCGCTCCTGCTGACACAGCGGAGCGCATCACGCGGCGCTGCGGCTGTTGGCTCGTCTGCCGCCCCACCACATCCCCGGCCTTGCGGAGACGCCTCCGTGGTTGAGCCGGGGGCTCCGCTCGCGACGAGCTCCCCAAAGGTTGGGAGGAAGAGGCGTCCATCTCCGGCAAGCCGCTCGTGTCCTCGGCGGGCTTGTCCGCCTCGACGCCGTGCCCGGCAGGCTCTTCCTCGCCGGCAAACTCAGCTCGGTCGGCAAGGCTTTCCGCCTCCACTGCGTCCGCCTCCGCCAATGTGAATCCAAATTCGCCCGCGGCCGCGGCTGCCGCCGCCTCTTCCATCCTGGAGGCGATGCGCGCCAACTCCGCGTCGGTGGTGTCCCGGGTGAGGCCCTTTTGCTCGTCGGGGTCGACTGGCACCTCCACCAAGTCGTCGAAGAACGCCCGCACGACATCGCTGGCGGGCTCCTGCCAAGTGGAGTCGATCCCGTGCGAGTCGCACAGCGGCATCATTGCAAGGATGCGGCTGAGCGACGAATTGTTGCACAACGGGACGACGCCTCGCGGCAGCTTGAACCATTCGGGGTGATCGGGGTCGTGCTTGAACAGCTCCCTGAGCGTCCCGTCAAGCTCCAAGACAGTGAAATTGAAGTTGAGGCCAGGGCGCAGCCTCATGATGTCCGCCGCATTCTGGAACTCCCAGGCGGGTCTCCCTTTCTCCTGCAGGGGAGCGATGCGGCGGCGGAGGAAATCTGCGCCAACGGCGCCAACTGTGAGCCCGACACGCCTAAGCCGCAGGATCCGGGTGACGGCAATCTGCAGCTTGTCGTCGTCCGGGGCCACGTCACTCCAATCCCTGCCGCGCACCACAGGAGTTCGGTGCACGGCAGTGAATGGCTGCGGGTTCTCCTCGACGATCAGACACCAGTCTGCTCTCCATTCCTCCCATTTGCTGCGGAGCTCTCCCTCCAGATAAGCATCCTTCTTGCCGAGCTTCGAGATCCAGGCGATTCCGCCGGAGAGGGGCTCTCCTCTCTCTACTCGAGGCGTGAAGAAGTGGCAGAAGAGGGCTATGTTTGGATAGACTCCGACAAAGTTTTCGCAAAGATGTGCGAAAATTGCCATGGTCAGGACAGCATTGGGGGTGAAATCAAGGATATGGAACCCGTAGGTGTTCATGATGTCGCAGAAAAATTGAGAGAAGGGCGGGCAGAGCCCGCAATAGAAGAACAGAGCAAAGAAGGGATACCCCGTCGGATACTCCTTCTGGGCGACGGCGGGAAGGACCCTCGTACGCAGATGCGCTCGCGTCCCCGTCGACCAGAAGAGGTAGAATTCCTCCCTCAGGACCAGCGCGTCGAGCTCAGGGGGGAAGGTCGCCTGCTCCTTTCGCAGCACCTCAAGCCGCTGCGCCTCGACCGACTTCACAGCCTTCCCTTTCCCCTTGTCGCCCTTCGGGGCCATGGCGGAAGCAGGGAGGGAGGTCGACGGCGTCGGTAGCACTGGTGGCGACGGAAGGGGCAGAACGCTGCTTCTCTTGGGAAGTGGCAGAGATTTTCGAGGAATCGCAACTGGCGGGTGGGCGGACTGCCCCTGTTTCCCCTGCTTATAAGGGGGAAGGGAGGGGGCGTTTCGCCTTTCCGAATAAACAAATCACCTGCGACGTGACGCATGCCCACGCGGCTCAGCCCCGCGCACGCCGCCCACGTCACGCACGCCTCTCCCCATGACGCCGCGTTCGACGCGTGCCGTTCGGGGAGGGCGTGGTGGATGCAGAAGAAGATGCAGCGCGACCCAGGCCGCGCCTGCCCGTGCACTGTTTTGGGCCTGGCCCAACAGCGCTCGCCACCGTGTATGGCCCAGGCCCGGGGGCTCCTGTCGGTGTACTAAAGTAGGGGTACCTTAGTACTCCGAACTTGTGCACGGGCAGTCGTAGCACCCCGCGGCAAGGCTTGCCAGGCGACCGCCAAAACTCTCCGTGGTCCCTTTTTGGGCCATCCAAGAACAAAGTATTTGAGCCAAGGCCCCGGCAGGAGGAGCTTGCCGGGAAGGCCACCCGAAGAGAGCAAGGACCCGGCAAGAGGAGCTTGCCGGGACGGCCGCTCGAAGCACAAGGCCTCGGCAAGAGGAGCTTACCGGGAAGGCCGACCAAGGCACGGCAAGAGACTTGCTGCGACGCGCCACGCGTCCCGACAAGGACCGGTGAGCAACAAGCTCCCGGGCGCGACGAGGCATCGACCGCGGCAAGGCGCTTGCCGCGGCAAGTCACCACCCCGCGCCTGCGTTCCAGCTCATCCACCCACGCGTCGCTCTGGGGCCGTTCCAGGCATACGTGGCGAGAGGCTGCGCAGCCAGGGGCATGCGGTGGCGAAGCGACACTGACAGGGTAGCCATCGTGGCAAACGGTGGCGCCCCTGACGGCCCCTTTTCTGCACTGTTTGGGCGACCTAGACGGGCATTTAATGCCCTTGTCCCCTGCCGTCAGAGTTAGGTATGATAGCACTGTGCAAACAGCTGTACCCAACACAACGTTTTCCAGTTTTACCCCCTCCTACGTTGCCACCTATGGGTAACCCCTTGCGCATATAAAAGGAGGCCCCATGCGCAACGTGAAGGGGAAGAGGAGGGAAAGGAAGCAGACCACTCACGCTCGGTCTGATTAGTTGCCTCAGTGTACTGTAGCACTCAGCGCTCCCAAGAACACAATACAAACCACAAAGCAGCAGTAGGGTTTTACGCATCCGTGCGGCCCGAAGCTGGTTAAATCCCCTTGTGTGCATCGCCTCGATCCGCTCTTCGCGCGACCTCCGCCCCCCGCCGAACCAGAAAGGGGCTCGGTCCCCATAGGTGTTCGTGGAGGCAGATTTCCCCCGACAAAGTGATAATCATACACTTCATGTTTTCTCCTCTATGTTAGGAGAGGAATGAAAATATGGTTGAATTCTAAATATGATATTATGCTGCATGACCAAAATATCACATCTTATTAATCATTTTCTCTTAGCAGTGTGCTACATCTGGTCGCTCAAGGCCAAGGAGGTGATGAAAGGCTTCTTGATGAGTTTTTAGCTCTCTGATTCAAATCCATGTAGCTTGCGAGATGATGGCATAGTATTATGCGACATTTTATATGCATTTGATTAAATGTCCCTTAAAGAAATATAGTGGAGTGGAATTATATTTCAAAAACAACTGCTTGTTACTGCTATTTTTGAATTCTATTTAGAAAAAAAGTTCATTTTACTACCTTGAATAAACTTGGTGGTTCACATAACCCCCTGATGATATTTTCGGTTCCCTTACCCCCTCAACTATCCCATACCGGTCAAATAACATCCTTGACTAGTTTACCTCGGTAGGATGTTGACTTGGACATGGTCAAAGGCAATATTTGACCTGTGGGTGGGTCCTTCTCATCTAGACAACCTCACTGATTACTAGGCCCGGTCAACACTGATTGTGCCAAGTCAAACTTGACACATGGGGCTCACATTCGGTTGGGCAGAGAAAATAGGGGATTAATTTATCCCTAACTACATTAACAGAGGCCCCCCACATGTCAGTGTTTCAGAGTAAACTTAATCATCCTAAACTAATGATGGCACGTCAGCATGGCTGGGGATAACCGTCGGCGACATAAAATCACGGCGCTGTCCCACCAGAGGCCACGACAGCGGCGTTGGAGATTACCAGGGTGTAGCCCACGCTCGCACGTGTTCACGGTTGCACTACAAAAAAAAAATACACTTCAGTGATGATACGTGTTTGTCACAGTAGGTCACGTTTTGTGTCATGCATGTACATCCATGACGATTTTACGACAGAATCAAGATAGTCATACTTGTCTTGTCATACAAGTATTCCATGACATGACCAAAATTATCATCACGGAAGTGTCCACTTCCATGACGATAAATCTCGCGTCATAGAAGTGCTTTCGTCAAGGGTGAGCGACATGTGGCATCCATCATAACGGGTCGCCGTTAAGCTATCGGGTTTCGGTTTGGATCTGATAACCCATTAAAAACCCCGACCAATGGGGATTTTATACGTGTAAAATTATCATTGGCTATAGCAACCACGTGTCAGCACACGAAAAGGACAGATGTCAACCGCCCAATGGACAGGAGGCGCCTTGATACGTCGACATGTGTCAAGGCCCAACAGCGGCCCATTTAGGTTAAAAAGGCTGGCCCAGTCAAAATTAGCGAGCTGGCCCATTAACGGCCTCCTTGCAGACGGCCCATTCATAGTTAAGGACCGTACGACTATTGTCAAATCGGCGCGTGAATGGCCCGTTCTAAACTTGTCATCATCGCGGCCCATGGTCACTTCTGGCCTATAAACACTCCGCTAAGTATTTGGGCCGAATTACGGCCAGGTGTGTTTCTGGCCTGTTAAAGGTCCTGCTTCATTTGGGCCCATTTTTTGGCCATTGAAACTTTCAGCCCATAAATGACCGTGAAGGATTTGGGTCATATTTGGCCATGTCTGACATTCGGCCTGCTAGAGGCCTACTGTAGATTTGGGCCACTTCCAGGCTGTTGTGATTTTCGGCCTGTTAACGTCGAATGAAATCCATGGGCCATATGTGGCCCAACGTCACATCGGGCCTATTAACGACCCATATAAAACTAATACTAATCAAGCTAGACCGAACTTCTGGCCTCTTAAAGGCCCGTGTAGTAGGTCGAGGCATTTACGGCCCATCTAAATTTCGGCATGTGAACGATTCACTTTGCAAATGGGCCATGACAAGATGAGATACATTTCGGCCTTCTAATGACCAGTGGGTTATCTGGCACAATCAGGGCCCAATCTCACTTTTGGCCTATTAAAGGCCCATGTTATTTATGGGCTCGAGATAGTTACACATGTTAACGACCTATTGTTGCTGACGGCTCAAATTATGTTTAGGCATGTTAAAGGCCCACTAGGGGCACATCCCTACCAAAAATATGAAAGCTCATGCTGATTTAGGCCTAGATATTTTTAGTGGGCTACATGCAAATTACGACCCATAATCGTTTTTAGCCCAATTGAAATGGGCCTAACGAATGTTGGCACGTTGGGCTCCTACGAAGCTTTCGGCCGAATGCATTACTAAGATAAACCTACACTATAGAAAAATAGCATCATAATTTCTACAGCCTTTGGCAGCACGATAAATGTTGTTCACAACAAAATAAATTCCAGCCATACAACAAAAGGCCTATTGGCATAAAGTTTACAGTCCTTGCAGATAAAAGCATCATTGGATGTATAGAAGCATATATCATTTGACCTGAGTGCTAATGTTTCATGCTGTAGAATCTGATGGAGCAACATGATCATCCCCTTTTCCGCCATTGCTCTTGAACAACGAAGCAAATGTTTGATAGTCTGGTTTCAAAACCATTCATATCTTGACGACATTTGTCAACCACTATTCTTGTTTCTGAAACAACGTCAATTAGGGATTGGACTTGTGTCTGGAGCACAGATATATCACTCTATCTAGCTGGAAGATTTTGTTCAGTAGGCGATTTGGACGAGGTTACCTTGACAACCAACCCAGAATTACGCAGGAAGGTGCTTTTTGCACTGTTAGTGGAGAGATACTGACGCACTGTAGCAAGAGGTGACATTGTGCCTGTGGTAGCCTCATCACCTTCAGGTGATTGTGGCTATTCAATCATTTGTTCCATAGCTTGCTGAAAGTTTGAACATGTAGGCTAGTGTACCAGATAAGTTACTAATAAGACAAAAACAAACGAAGTAGGTTTCATGTTTACACATAACTTATTTTGGTGAACTACTGTAATACATTAGCATATATTGTAGTGCCAACTACATAATAAAATCACTTTCGAAACATATGTCCATGTAGCATGCATACTGTATTGCCTATTTCCTCACATTCATTGACATGTAAGGATAAAGAGACATGGTTTAAAGTAGGATGAACATAGTATGACATCATTCATATCATGGGCAACTGATATAAAACAAACATGCTATTGTATCATTGTGTGGGCACGTGAACATCACAACTAGATTTAATATCAAGACCAAAAGAATATCCTTCATCTCTTTTAAACCGTGTAAGGTGAGATGATAAATTAAGACAACTTTTTATAAAAGTGAACAGAGTAACTGACAATTGCTGCAAACCAAGCAGTTAAATGAACACGTCACAGTAACAAGCAGTTCAAAGGCAGGATGAGTAGGACTTACAACAGGGGCTTGAACTGGTGTGCTCATGCCCTGCATCTTGCTGGTGTGGCAATCCTTGAAGATTTGCACTGCATTTGGTTCAGGTTCTTTTTGGTCCGCATGGGCTTTCCTCTGTATTTGGAACAAGTCAATATAGATACGATAATATGGAAGAGAAAAAAAGGAAGTAGCAACTATTTACAAGAGCCTCGCAGTGTGCAATATAGCTACGAGATCCTCTTGTCTGTTGGAATTTCACTTTAGAACGATTGGTCTTGTTCTTCATATAGTTAGTCTAGAAGAAGATACACTTGTAAGGCACATACGTAAATACAAGTCCAATATGTGAAATGATCAAATACATATACCCTACCTGATACTTTGGATCATAGCAGTGTTTAACAAGGGTTGTCCAGTCTTCATCTATAATATATTCCACTGGAGATGTTTGTGCGATTTCATTGTTAGCCTTGCCTTCAAAGTGAGTTTTTCTAAGGTGATACCGATACTGTCACGGAGCAGACTAAAAAACATGAGAGCATGCTTGTTTAGTTGCATCATCTTTTGTATCCAACTTGAACCTCATCTGTTGAAAAAAGAATGTAAGTCTTATTAGGAGCAAGCTAGAAAGTATGGGACAGAGCAAGACAATATTACAAATTGTGATGAATAACATTACTTACGGATAAATGGTCAAGGAAGGTGTTAAACTCGGTATCGTCTTTCTCATTCCTGTACTCGATCCACGTTGGGAGGATACGTGCATGACACCTAACGACAACGGCTGCCTTTGATACTAACTTGGCTGACTCTGTAGCATCATGTGGCCTTTTTAAACCTTCCTCAAAATGGATCTCCGTTCTTCCTCCTTTAGATTTTGTTAATCTATCAAGCACTATCCCTGATGTTTGTTTCCGCTTGCGCCGTGGTGCTAGTTCAACAATGAATATGGAAAGTGTTAGTGCACATCAAACTATGAGAGTACATATAGAGGAGCATGCAACTACAAATTGACTCAGTCAGGTACCATCTTGGTGTTGATGCTCATGAGGTTCATCTGATCTTGCCAAGTCCTGTTGTGTCAGTAGTGCTTCCGAAGTAGTGTTAGTTGTGAAGGCAGCTTGGGAACTGGCCAGTTGCGGAGGAAACGAACAAGTAACTTGTTGAGATGCCAGTACAGTTGAAGCGGACGCTGCAGCTGGTGGAGCAGGTGATACTGTGTTTGTAGATTTAGCTGGTGGACTTGGACCTTCTACTGCACTATAAGTACTAGCAGAATCTCGAGGGCAAATTCTTTTCCATTGCACCCGACGAGTAACACCATTCCATACTATATTCTTTTCCTTGCTCTTTTTTGACTTTGCCATGTCAATTCGTACCCACAACACAGAAGAATAAAATTGCTCTTCAGAACTCATTGATGAATGATACAGACAAGCAATACTTTGATGTAAGACAACCGTATGAGGATGGAATATGTAAGAAAAATAGGACGACATGACATATTCACAGCTAAGATGTGTAAACTAAGTAGAAGGATTTTCAAGAAAATAGATGTAATGCAAGCTAGACACCATATGAAAGATGCAACCAATATCACTCAGCCAAGTTAAAAGTGTCTTGTCATAAGTGTCAATTAAAAACACTAGAAGCAGTACAACCTAGAAATCAATGCAAGATGCAACCACTACCAAACTGTCATGTTAAAAGCGTTCAATCATGAGTGACTAATGCGGGATACACACCAGCAGTACTTTGATGTAAGAACATGGTATGATAGATAGATGCACTGTATTCTAGACACAGAAAGGCATGTCATATGCACATGTATAACATATGTATTGAGCAGGTGCATTTTAATCAAAATAGAAGAAATACAGGCTAGACAACATATGCAACATGAAACCAATTATCACACTGTCAACTTAGAGCAAGCACCTGCGATGGTGGAGTACGGGAGATGAACTCATCATGTAGACTTGGGACTTCAACTACATTAGCAGTAGTAGTGGAAAATCTAGAGAGTCTCTGTTTGCATCGGTCCGGAGGACCACCAACATCCCCTAACTTACTATTTTCCTTCCTCTTTTCTGATATTGCCTTATGAAGTCAAAACCACAAGAAGATGACTAAAATTAGCTCTGCATAACTGGTTGATGCATGATACATATGAACACTACTTTTATGTAAGGCAAGCGCATGATAGGAGGATGGAATATATGCAAAAGAAGACAGCATTACATATTCACACGTATCATAGGAGGATGGAATATGTATGAAAAACAGTAAGCAGAAGGCAATTCAACAAAATTAGAAGAAATGAAAGCTAGGCACCATATGAACATGCAACCAATATCACTCTATCAGGTACAAATTGTCTCGTCGTAAGTGCCATTTCAAGAAATTAGAAGCAGTACAAGCTAGAAGACAATGCAAGATGCAACCTACATCACACTCCGAAGTTAAATGTGTCTTATGGGTAAGTGATTGTTGTAGGTATAAGTTGTAAGCTACATAGATGCAATTCAAAAAAATTAGAAGCAATACAAACTAGACATCATACGGAACACGCAACCACATATAACAGTTCCAAGTTAGAGCAAGCACCAGTGATGGTGGAGTAGGGGAGATGTGCTCATCATCTACATAGCTACGTTGACTGTCCAGCATTGTGTTGTCTTGTGAATCTTGTTGGGAGGATGGCGGAGTAGAATCTGTAGAGACCCTCTGTTTGAGTTGCTCCGAAGGACCACCATCATCCACTGTCGTACTAATTTTCTTCAGATGTATTGATTTTGCATTGTGAAGTCCAAACCGATATGAAAAAGGAATAAAATTCGCTCTTCAGAACTCATTCATGCATGATACTGACGAATACTACTCGGATGAAAGGCAAACACATGATACGAGGATGGAATATGTATGAAAAACAGGACGGTGTCACATATTCACACCTATGATGTGGTAAGTAGGTAGAAGGCATTTCAACAAATTAGAAGCACTGCAAGCTAGGCACCATATGAAAGATGCAACCAATATCACTTTGCCAAGTTCAAACTGTCCGATGTTTCAACAAATTAGAAGTAGTGCATGGTAGAAATCATATGCAAGATGCAACCAATATCACAGTGGCGACTCAAAGGTGCCTTATCGTAAGTGACTGATGCGGGATATGCAAGAACAGTAGTGTCGTGGGAAACCATGGCCACCTATGGGGCCATGAGCCCCTTATGGTTTGGCAGGGGGATGGGCACGTTGCACAAAGAGCGGAGAAGCGTAACACATCACGACAGAGATCACACGGCCAGTTTTACCCATGTTCGGGCCGCTACGAGGTGTAAAATCCTATTCCCGCTTTGGTGGATTGATGGTGGAAAATGGTGGAGAAACGCAACGCTCTTGCCCGACAAGGTTGCCGCGGAGCGAGAGTGGCTACGCGCGTATAAATGTGCGGGGGTCCGAATCCTTTCTACGGTTTCCATGGGCCTCCTTTTATAGATCAAGGGGTCACCACAGTGGCACATCAGTCTTTCCATACTAATTAGATAGCAAATAGTGCTATCTTACCTAACTCTGCAGGCTAATAGAACGCTTTAAATGCGCCGCTCAGTGTCACTTCACAGCTTGCCCAGCAGGCCCTGCCGGGCTGTTTTGCCAGCTTCGCACCTACTTGCTTGACACGTATCGGGACGGGTGTCGGTTGGAGATATTTTCTATAGGAAGTGGCTGCCATGTGGCAGGGAGAAGCCACTTAGTCACTTAGGAACTTGACACTGCACTGATCGAGGACGTGCGTTGCTGTGAGGTGGTGTGCTGGAGTGGTTTGCTTCCGTGAGCCCCGGCAGGCCTGCCGGGGCGATCTTGGAGGCTTGCTTCCGGGGTAACCCCAACCTCGTCAGGGAGGTTCTTCTCGTAGTGGTATCTTGTCTCTTTGGCTAGTCTTGGTCTTCATGATCTGCATGTTGATCCAAGGAAGAATTGATCCTTCGTGCTTTGATCTGATCTTGGTGCTGTAATCTTGTTCTTGGGCCTGTGCATAGTCTGGGCAACGGGCCCAGGGTTTGTTGCACCGACAGGAGCGCCCGGGCCTGGCCTGAATGCGTTGTCGGGCGTCGTCGGGGTAGGCCCTAACCAGTGCACAGGGAGGGGTGTAGAAGTGACTGGCCCCTTGAGATCTTCTGTGCTTCTTCATTAACTTGAGCCCGGGCAAGTTTCCAATTGTCACGCACGTCGTGTTAAACGTTATGGGAAAGAATAGATCATGATCTGCGGATCCCCCACGACCCACGTCACGGGGCAGAAACTACCATCGCACTTGCCTACCGCTCCGGGTGCATCTGCCACGTGTACCGCATGCATTGCGTAGGGTAGATGGCGGATGCGAAGGGCGCAACGACGGGCGCCATGGCAGAAAGCCAGGCGTCGTTGGTTGGTGCAGAAGGTCAGCTCTAATTCCCCAAGCTGATGAAAGCGCACGGTAGCCGTATTGGGGGAGTGGGGCAGTTGCTTCCTGAATGAGAATCCAGGCCCCTGCCTCGTCCCTCTATAAAAGGGGCGACAACGGTGTCTTTGTTCACACATTCTCCTTCTCCCTTTTCTCAAACTTTCTTTGCTTGCCATAGCGAGAGGACAAGGATGCGGTGGTGCTCTAGTGGTGGTGACGAGAGCTTTTGCTCGACAGCGTATCCCTCCTCCTCCTGACAATGCGGGGACAGAACCCGCCTTGAGAGGGGGAGGGAGAGGACGAAGTCACGGTCGTCGTGGCGCTCGAGGGGGTGGAGGACGGGGAGGTGCCCTGATCGCGCCCCCGTCAGACACTCCTCCTCCTTTGGAGAGCCACATTGGAGACCAGCCTCTGGAGTTCGTCATTAGGCTATATAAGCCTCCGCACGGCCGCCTCCGCCACCCTACTCCATTTGCAAGGGTGATGGAGGTCGAACAACCACGAGCGTTGAGGCTGCACATGAGGGGCTGCGGGAATGGCAACATACGGGTGGATGTAGATTTCCCCGCCCCTCACGTCATGTACTTCCGTCGAGGATGGAAGACTTTTGCTCGTGCCCATAGCTTGTCGGAAGGGCACGTACTCCATTTTAAGTTAATGGAGGACAATTTCCTTTCCGTCAAAGTTTTTGGGAGCTCGGGTGCTTGCTTAGGGTGCTATGCGGAGAGCTCGACCGATGACGAAAGCTCCTCCTCGAGCGATAGCGACGAGGAGGACAGTGACGGTGATGACGATGACTTCGACTAGGAGGGCGATGCCTCTGACTCCGACTAAGCATCAGCCGGACCATCACCGTTAGGCGGCGGAAGCACCTTCTGCATCTGCACCTCCTTCTGGCAAGGTGATTTGCCGAGGAGTTGGGAGTAGGGGTGGAGGTGGTGCCTTAGGCTCCTCCAGCAGCCTTCCAGCAGGACCTCGGTAGGCTGCCTCGCGGGCTGTAGCTCTGTTAGCCCTGTCGCGTCCTGCTGGCCCTGGTGGTGGTGGTTGACGGGTCGCCTCCGACGATCTCTTCACCATCTCCTAAGTTTGTGCCCTCCCATCCCCGCCGGGCTACCTCTCCTAAAGCCCGACAGGGTCAGGCCAGGCTTCTGCCCAGGCACTCCTTTTGCCCTCTTCACCTCCTATCGTAGTGCCTAGGAGGAGAGGGACAAGAAAGGGCATCACGGGGCACTTATCTTTTTTCAATCTTAAATTTGTAGGCACTTGCAAAATTTCAGTTTAAATTATGTAATCTCTAGAATCCATGTTTGTGTCCTGTAAGGTCAGTACTTGTCTGATCAACATATTAATGAAAAAGATAAACCTTGTCGGGGACTTGCGCATGTAATATGTCCATGCAGGGGTGGAGTGCCTCTATACATTAAGGTAAACAAGTTTCCCCCAACAGGATACCCTGCCGGTACCCTCAGTTTTATTTCCATGGAGTTAGGCCTATCGGGCACATATTGTAAAGAGGGACCAGCCCCCCGCCAACCTTTTTTTCAGCAAAGGCCACTGCGACCATCTTGACCGAAGCAACGTTCGAGCCAAGGGATGGAAGCACCTAAGTTTCAAAAAGCGGCGAGGTTTTCTTATGCACAAGTCTTTACTTACAGACCACGTATGGACAAGACAAAGAACTTATCTATTTGGCTTGCCGAAGATCGTTGGTGTAGGCTCATCTTTCCATCTCCTCTTGGAGACCAAGTCCTCGGCAGGAGCCTGCAATTTATGCAGATGAAAATGATGCCAGATGCGATCTTATCTACATGAACATGTGATGCTCATGAAATGCTTATGCATGCATGCAACTTTTCGGGGGGGGGGGGGCAGCGCTTCATTTATTTCTCTGTTGCTCAGGGTCTGCGCCTGGCTTTGTACAAGGGGTTACATGCAACTGAGGTAAGGCCTATAGAAAAGGGTGGATGCCGGGCAGCGCCCAACGGTCGTGCCTTACAGGTAGAACTTGCGGAGGTGCTCAATATTCCACGAGTTTTGCAATTGAATGCCATCTCCGGTCTCCAGATGGACTGCGCCAGGTTTGGTGACTCGTACTACCCGGTAAGGGCCTTCCCACTTTGGCGTCAACTTGTTTGCACCCTTGGTGGACAGAACACACCTAAGAACAAGGACACCTTCCTCAAAACACCGGGCATGAACCCTGCGGCTGTGATAGCGATGCAGGGCTTGCTGGTAGTGTGCAACACGTGTATCAGCCCAGAGACGGTTCTCCTCGAGAAGCAAGGCGTCGTCACGCGAGTGCTGATCCAGTGCTACTTCATCATAGGCAAGCACTTGAGGTGACACGTAAATGAGTTCTGTGGGGATAACTACTTCTACCCCATAGATTAGGGAGAAGGGAGTCTGCCCGGTAGCTTGATTTGGTGACGTTCTAAGGGACCAAAGAACCACCGGTAGCTCATCGATCCATTGCTTGTCGCACTTCTGCAACTTATGAAATGTTCTCGTCTTGAGTCCTCGCAACACTTCAGCGTCTGCCCTCTCAGCTTGTCTATTGCTTCTGGGATGTGCAACAGAGGCAAATGAGATCTTGCTTCCGACGGCATGAACATATTGCATGAAGGCGCGGCTCATGAACTGGGTGCCGTTGTCGGTGATTATCCAGGCAGGGACCCAGAAGCGGCACACCAATCCTTTCAAGAACTTGATAGCTGACTGGATGGTCACCTTTCTCACGGCTTCTACTTCCAGCCACTTTGTAAACTTGTCAATGGAAACGAACAAGAATTCAAAGCCCCCGGTAGCTCGGGGGAAAGGGCCGAGGATATTGAGCCCCCAGACCGAAAAACGGCCATGACAAAGGGATCATCTAAACAGCTTGGGAAGCCAGATGGATGTTCTTGGAATGGAACTGGCTCGACTGCATCTTGGAGGGCTATGGGCCAATAGAATCCTTGTCAGAATGCTCTCCCAACCAACGCCCTTGATCCAATGTGGGAGCCGCACATGCCTTTGTGTATTTCTGCCAGCAGTTCCTTTCCTTCTTCCCGACAAATGCAGTTCAATTTCACACCGTTGGGCCTTCTTCTGTATAGTGTGTCATTGACAAACTGATACATACTAGCCCTCCGGGCTACTCTATCAACTTCTTCTTGCTCTTCAGGAAGTTCTTCAGTTTGGAGGAAGTGTACTATATGCCTTGCCCAAGTTAGAGCCTGGGGCTCGGCAACGAGGACTATCGGCACCTCCTCATTCGCGGGAGCGTGTTCCTCGACTACGGGGACCAGTGGCCCGACGGGAGGGTGCAGCCCGGCAATCAAAGGGGAGTTGTTTCCGGCAGGGTCCCTGCCAGGAGCCCCGAGAGGCTCTACCGGGAGAGGCTTACCGGAGTCTACTTTCCTCCTTTTTCGGGCCATTGTTGCTGGGGATACGAAGGGCTGAGTAAGGTGGAGAACAAAAGTTCCTGGTTCCACAGGAAGCTTTTGCGCAGCACACTTTGACATATGGTAAGTGTCGTGGATTTGTCACGGCAGATGTCCTAGTGAGAGGACTTAGTCGTGGAGCCATCGCAACGGGTTAGCTTGAAGGGGTTAAAAGTGGACACGAGGACACGGTTTTTATACTAGTTCGGCCCCTTCGATGAAGGTAAAAGCCTACGTCTAGTTGTGATGGGATTGATGGGTTTCGAGGGCTTAGGGAGCGATAAGCTTCGCCTAAACCTCGAGTTCTTGTTCTCTCTCCTCAAACCGCCGCCGGGTCATCCCCTTATATACACGGGTGACGCTCGTCGGTCTGCAAAGTCCCGACCTCCGGCTTATAAACGTGCCCGGGTCGGTCTCTCTATTCCTAACTTACAATACAAGTTTACCCCAGGCCGCTTTACACCATAAACCCTTAAACCGATTACAGGCCTTAGGCCCTTCTATTTCTCCTTGGGCTTTAACATCTCGGGTCTGTTGACGGAGGTAACCCGGGCCCTGCAGGCCGGTTTACCCCAGATAGCAACATCCCCAACATTAGGCCCCAGATTGATTTGAACAGGTTCATGTCAATCCTTAATAAGAATTTCTGTCTTCCAGTGACTTGTTAAACCGTCGTTTCTCCGTCTCCTCTTGCTGTGGTAAACCGATATGACGTCAGCGCAAGTTGCCGTCTCATTTCGCTAACCCGCAAGAATCAGGGCGACGGCTGGGCTTCCGAAATCTCCGGCCCCTGGATTCGCGCGCCTGACACGCGCGCCGCGCCTTATAAATAGGACTTGAAGGCCATCTTCCTTTCCTCCCTTTCGTCCCCTTCTTCGTCTTCCTCGCGACCCAGACCTCAGAGCTCCGCCGCCGCCGTCAGCTGCTGCATCAACTCCGGCCGCTGCATCAACCTGATCGGATCAGAGCACCGCGGCGACTTTCCACATCTGTTTTGGATCCCGGTAAAGCCTCTGCTCTTCCGCTTTTAGATCTGTTCTAGGGTTCCAGGGTTTGTCGTCCTGTTACTGTTTCTTGTTCATCCCCATAGCAGCTTTGCGAACAGATGATGATACCTGTACCGTGACTTGTAGTCCCTTTCAGCAGTCGCCACAAATTTGTACTCATCTCCTTAGATCTCACTCTTTTTCCTGCTTGTCAAACTTACGTTGTTCTGCTGTGAGCCAACTTCATATTACCTGTTTTTATTTCTTTTTCGCCCTAGCTGTAGATCCATTGCTTTGAAAGAATCCGTACGGGATCTGTTTCTGCTTTCATACTCACAACTGTTAGATCTGGTCGGTTTGACTCTTAGCAAAGCGAACAAACGATCCACACATCCATTAGTCCCCTTGCTGAACCGCCGGTTGATATTATTATAGATAACCTGACTCTATATAAGAGCATCTTCGGTTTACAATCACACTTGTTCTCAAATCGGAATACCTTTGTCTTGTAGATTTCCTCATGGCAAAACAGGTGTACGAATGCAACTGGGTTCCCTCTTGCATCACTAAGACCCAACTAAACAACTTAGTTCTGACTGGTGCTTTGAGTAGCAAAAATACCATCCATTGGCGGGTTCCAGGAGACGAGTGTCCTCCTACCCCGCAGGAGGGAGAAGTGGTGGTGTTTGCGGATCACCTGGCCCGGGGTTTTAATCCACCCGGTTCAAAATTTTATCGGGACGTCCTGGCTAATTTTAGATTGCGCCCACAAGATGTTGGTCCAAACTCAGTCACAAATATCTGCCATTTTCAAGTGCTTTGCGAGGCGTACTTCCAAGAGGAACCTACTATAGAGCTGTTCCGGGACTTTTTCCATTTGAACCGACGTACTGAATTTACCGATGGCCCTAGCATGGAACTGGGTGGTATGGCAATCCAAAAGAGGAAAGAGGTGACTTATCCTCACGCCAAGCTGCATCGTCATCCGCAAGAATGGAATTGCACTTGGTTCTATTGCAAGGATACTTCCCCTGCTGAAGAAAATCCACTGCCCGGCTTCCGTCCAGAGAGACTTAGCAATACACACCCTTTCCCCCCACGGCTAACCGCCAAAGAGAGGAGTAAGTATGCCCCTCAGCTGTCCAAGCTCAGAGCCTTCATGGCTAACGGTTTAACGGGGGTTGATCTTGCCCGTTGCTGGATTTCATGGAGCATCCTGCCCCTTAGCATCCGCTCCGGTTTGATGTGCTAATACACGGGTCGGGTTGATGATCCTTTGAGGCACTGCAACATTCAGCTGACGGAGGACGAAGTCGCTGAAGCCGTGAAAAAGATGCTGAACGAACCGGAACATGTTTGCGCTCGAACCGGCCTGCTTCCATTTTGCACCACAAACAAACCACCTGCTGTAAGTAACTCCTCCCTGTTTATAGAATTTTTGATCTCCTTATATATATTGCTAACTTCCAGTCCTTTCTGAAACAGGGAGATGATCCGTTTTGGAGCAAGAAGCTTCAGGAGCCAACCGAAAAGATAATCAGACCCAAGACAAGGGTGAAGAAGCCTGCTACAAAGAAAAGGCACACTGCTTCCTGTACCCCCGATTTAGAGGAGGATGATGTGGGTAATCCGGACCTTGGGGTAGACCTTGATTCAGTTGGCTTACTTTTTGTACGTCTTATTGATGATGATATTTGTCAGGACGACGCTGAAGCGAGCAATGCTGAAGGCCCAGAGGTAACTATTCTTTCTTCTGATGTCGTTCCTTTGCCTTTGAAAAACCCTCGCCAAGCAAACCGGAAAATTAAATTTTCTCACCCTCTTGCTTACTTGGATCCCAAATTTCTTGTGAAGACCCAGCAACATGAAGCCCGACGCACCACCCGGCATAGCGGCCAGGTAGTTACCTCCGCCGGTTTACCGAACAGCCCGGTTCGGAAACGCCGCTCAGAGGTCTCCGATTTATACGCTAGCTTTCCTCCTAAAGCAGGTTTAACTCGTCAGCCTCTAAATCCATCTGACTCCGATTATCAGGTCACTTCCCATTCCTCTTCCGGTGAATCTTCAGCCACTCAACTGCCACCGTTGAAGACAGTTATTGGGTAAGTTGGACTGATCACAACATATCTCTGTATGGGTCTCTTAATCCATCTTATACCGTTTTTCCAATCTTTGGGCTTTTTTTTTCAGGGCTAAACCTAGACCGAGCAAGAAGGCTCGTCTGGATGACCCGGCTGAAGGGACTGCCGCTCCTGAACCGGAGAAAACTCCTGGTGCTGACACTCTGGGTCGTGAAGATACTCAGAATTATCTATCTCCGCAAGATGACACCTGCGCTGAAGAAAGGACTATCGAACCTGCCAGCCGTACTGATCCGCCTGCCGGTCCTGTTCGGGTTGAGGAATCCATCCCCCCTTCTGGAACTGTTGATAAACCGATAGGGCCACTGCAGAGCAGCGATTCCAAGGATGATGATGTTGTGATTACCGGCATTGGCCGCTCTGAACCGGGGAACACTGCTACTTTGGCCAAGCATACTGCCAAGGACGAAATCTCGGCCATAAAGGGCAAATGGGACCTTGACTCCTCTACGTACGCCGCTTTAAGCGCCCCGGATCTTTATTCTGGGTACCTGAGCCGACTGTACACCAGCCGGGATTATGAAGCTGGCATGATCAAGATGATGAAGGAGAAACTTGAGGTAACTCCCTTGTGCTTCATTTCATTGCAACTTAGCTTATCAATATTTCCAAACCGAGATGGTAAACCGGATCAGGCTGCCTTGACAATTAAGGTCCGGTTTAGAAAACCCAAGGCTTCAACATAGGCCATAACCAGAAAACATCATCAGATAACCATTAGCCCCCAAGTGCCAAGTTTAAATACTTGTATTAATCTTGGGACTTTTTGTAATGGAAAACTTGCGTTAAAATCAAGTATGCATTAGCCCCCAAGTATCGAGCACATAACTTGCTTGTGTGGTTGATACTTCCAAACCGTGCAATATTTTCTGAACACTGTTGACGACCTGCTGCAGGGGGATCTGAAGACCAAAGCGAAACAAGTCTCGAACCTTCAGGAAATCTTAAAAACCCAACAGGCTGAAACTGAAAAAACGAAGGACGAATTGGCCCATGCCTTAACCGTTATGGAACAGCTGAAAGAAAGCCACAAAAAAGAACAAGCTGATTGGGCTACTGAGAGAGCTCTTTTGACGATGAGGGCTGAAAATGCCGAAGCTGCTCTTAAACCGGTGGTCGATGAATTATCCACCGTGAAGCGACAGATACACTCCATGACCTCTGCCGTCTTTGGTAAGCTTTTCGACGCCCTTCTTCCAATTTGTACCTTGTCTGCTACATCCTATGTCCGGTTTGTAATCCATCTTGGAACATTGCAGGCTCACGTATTGGACATTTGGGTTCTGATGTGCGGATGAAACTCAAAGCTGCTTACAATCTGATTGAACAGTTGTACACCGGAGCACAAAGAGCTATCACCACTGCATCGCACAACAACCCTGCGCCGTCTCTGATTCAGGACACGTTAAAGAGGCTGTCCATGCTTCCAGCCCGGATTGAAGAGTTGAAGAGATCAGCTGCTCGAACTGGAGCCATTACTGCCTTGATCCGGGCCAAAGCGTGGGTACCAGATTTCGATCCTGTCGAAGCGGCCCAAGGATACCCCAGCTTGAAGGAAGACGGTTCAGACTTTGGTGAGGACGATTTGAGGGCGATAAACCGGGCGGTGCGCCCCCTAGCTTGTCAATTGGCTGAGGAAGCAGATCTGTCACATTACCAAGCCCAATACGACAACCAGAACAAACGAGTAGCTGCCCCGGTCCCTGAAGCGGGAAACCTTATTCCTCCAAACCGTAAGCATACTTACGCCCCTGACATTGAACCGTCTTTGCTGATTCACGAAGAGGCCGTCTTTCAAGCGCTAATGGGAATCGACTGGACAACTGCTGATTTCCAGCCAATGGGTAACCAAGATAGAGCTGAAGCGGCACAAGACGATCCCCAGCCTTCGAACCGAGGCGGCGAACAGGCGTAATCAACGCTCCGGTTCACCTTAATTGGTGACGTTTTACTCCGTCAAAGAACAATATATTCAGGCACTACGTTGCCTTGTAATAAGATAGTTTAATACCTCTGCATTTGAATGTGCCTTCGCGCACGGGTACTGATGCTCTTTCTAATGACGTTTTCCAACTTTGTTTCCTGTCTTTACTGAGTACAAGATCTTCCGACCCTATGAACCATGCTGCGCCTTTGCCAAACCGGGCAACTTGCCTCTGGGTTAAAAAACGGACCAGGCTATGCCAGGTGAATCAGTTTAAAAAGACTTGACGTTCCGAAGAACAAAAAATACCACAATAAAGGCAGAAAACAAAAACCAAATATGAAAAGGCAACGCGATAGTAAAACGCATGCAAATAGTGGTTACTATGAACCGTTCAGAAGGCGTGACCATCGTCAAGATAAAACCGAGCCCCCAAGAGGTGTAGCTACGGTTTAGGTCGACTAGGTTCCTAACTGAATCGTGGCAAATACGCCGGTCAAATGGCATTGCATTGGTTCGTCAACCAAGCCCCAAGTGACTCAATGGCCAAGGGCCGATCAAGTGGCATTGCATTGGTTCGGACACGACCAAGCCCCCAAATGATTCATTGGCTAAAAAGCCGACCAGAAGGCATTACCATCATCAAGACATGACCGAGTTCCCCTAAGGCGTAATCTACGGTTCAAGTCGATTAGGTCCCCAACTGATTCAGTGGCAAATGTGCCAGCCAGAAGGCATTACCGTCGTCAAGACATGACCAAGCCCCCCGGAGGTGTAGCTACGGTTCAGGCCGACTAGGTCCCCAACTGACTTTACAGGGTTTAGCTATGTTCTCTTTGGTTCAAACCCGACCTATGTTTGAACAGGAAGCCCCATGTTTGAATAGCTATGTTCTCTTTGGTTCGAATACGACCTATGTTTGAACAGGAAGCCTCATGCTGAATGGCTATGTTCTCTTTGGTCCGAATACGACCTATGTTTGAACAGGAAGCCTCATGCTGAATGGCTATGTTCTCTTTGGTCCGAATACGACCTATGTTTGAACAGGAAGCCTCATGCTTGAACCGGGATATTGAACCGGATATTAAGAGCTTCACAGCCCTGTAGGAGACATCTTCCCTTGAACCGGCCTTTAAACCGGAATCTATAATTTGAACTTCTGTGAAGCGACCTCCAGGGGTAAGCACACATGATGTGAAGAACAGAAGAGACCCCGCTTTACTCAAGGCTCCGGTTTATTGTATTAATCATAATATATACATGGTCATGATATGTACATAAACAGAGCCCAGGGCTCATGTATAATAAGGTCGAAGATGAGCTATGTTCCACGGCCTGCTGGTCTCCTCCTCTGATGTGCGTGAATCCTTGCGCTCTCGAATATCAATCAGGTAATATGACCCATTATTCAGATTTTTGCTGACCACAAAAGGTCCCTCCCAAGGCGGGGATAATTTATGCTGGTCAGACTGATCCTGGATGAGCCTAAGCACCAAATCCCCCTCCTGAAAGGTTCTGGTCCTAACCCGACGACTGTGGTAACGGCGAAGATCTTGCTGGTAAATCGCTGAACGGGCAGCTGCCAAGTCACGCTCCTCATCCAACAAGTCAAGAGCGTTCTGCCGTGCCTGCTCATTGTCCGCTTCAACATATGCTGCCACGCGAGGTGAGTCATGTCGTATATCACTTGGGAGAACCGCCTCGGCTCCATAGACCATAAAAAACGGCGTAAACCCCGTGGATCTGTTAGGCGTGGTGTTGATGCTCCATAATACAGACGGTAGCTCCTCCACCCAACAACCCGGTGTCCTTTGCAAAGGGACCAGAAGCCGGGGTTTGATACCTCTCAAGATCTCTTGGTTCGCTCGTTCTGCCTGACCATTAGACTGTGGGTGCGCTACCGAAGAAACATCAAGCCGTATATGCTCCCGTGCACAGAACTCTTTCATGGCCCCCTTGGATAGATTGGTACCATTATCTGTGATGATGCTGTGCGGAAATCCAAACCGGAAGATCACCTTCTTTATAAACCGAACCGCCGTAGCAGCATCACACTTACTGACAGGTTCTGCCTCCACCCACTTTGTAAATTTGTCAATCGCCACCAGTAGGTGGGTCTTCTTATCTTTGGAACGCTTAAAAGGCCCAACCATATCGAGCCCCCAAGTCGCAAACGGCCAAGTGATTGGAATCATTCTCAATTCTTGGGCCGGTATGTGTGCTCGTCTGGAAAATTTCTGGCATCCATCACATAACCTGACCAGGTCTTCTGCATCAGCATGAGCAGTTAACCAGTAGAAACCGTGGCGGAACGCTTTAGCCACCAATGACTTTGAACCGGCGTGGTGGCCGCAATCCCCTTCATGTATTTCTCGTAATATCTCACACCCCTCCTCAGGGGACACGCACCGTTGCAGCGCTCCTGATATGCTGCGATGATGTAGCTCTCCTTTGAAGATGGTCATAGACTTGGACCGCCGTACTATCTGTCGAGCCAAGCTTTCGTCTTCTGGCAACTCACCCCGGTTCATATATGCCAGATACGGGAGCGTCTAATCCGGGGTGACGTGAAGAGCCGCCACTAATTGAGCCTCCGGATCAGGAACAGCCAACTCCAGCTCACCGGGTAGCTGCACCGATGGGTGATACAATACATCCAAGAAAACATTGGGTGGGACCGGTTTACGCTGAGAACCCAAGCGGCTTAAAGCGTCTGCTGCCTCATTCTTTCTGCGGTCCACATGATCCACTTGATAGCCTTTGAAATGCCCAGCCACCATATCTACTTCACGTCGGTATGCAGCCATGAGCGGATCCTTAGAATCCCAGGTGCCAGATACCTGTTGAGCCACCAGATCCGAATCACCAAAGCATCTAACTCTGCTCAGATTCATCTCTTTAGCCACCCGAAGACCATGAAGCAAAGCTTCATACTCAGCCGCATTATTTGTACAGGGGAACATTAAACGGAGGACATAACAAAACTTGTCACCTCGTGGGGAAGTTAAAACGACTCCAGCCCCCGAGCCTTCCAATTGTCTTGACCCGTCAAAATAAATGGTCCAATAGGTGTTATCTGGCTTCTCCTCAGGCGCTTGTAACTCTGTCCAATCGTTTATGAAATCGACCAGTGCTTGTGACTTTATGGCCGTCCGGGGCACGTATCTTAAATCGTGCGGCCCGAGCTCGATAGCCCACTTGGCAATCCGACCGGTCGCCTCCCGGTTCTGTATAATGTCACCCAAAGGAGCAGAACTGACCACCGTGATGGGGTGTCCTTGAAAATATTGCCTCAGCTTCCGGCTTGCCATAAAAACACCGTATACCAGCTTCTGCCAATGCGGATACCTTTGCTTGGACTCGATAAGTACTTCACTGATATAATAAACCGGTCGCTGAACCGGATGTTCCTTTCCAGCCTCCTTTCGTTCTACCACCATCGCCACACTGACCGCTCTGGCATTCGCTGCAACATATAACAGGAGTGGCTCTTTATCTATAGGGGCTGCCAACACTGGCAGATTGACTAGCTGTCGCTTCAAGTCCTCAAACGCTTTATCCGCCTCCGCACTCCAGACAAACTGATCCGTCTTCTTGAGCATTTGATACAAGGGGATCGCCTTTTCACCGAGGCGACTGATGAACCGGCTTAACGCTGCAATCCGCCCGGCCGTGCGCTGAACATCGTTGATGCATTTCGGTTTGGCCAGGGAGGTGATGGCTGTGATCTTTTCCGGATTAGCCTCAATTCCTCTATGGGACACTAAAAATCCCAACAACTTGCCTGCAGGTACACCAAAAACACATTTAGCTGGGTTGAGCATCATTTGGTACACTCTCAAGTTATCGAAAGTCTCCTTCAAATCGTCAACCAGGGTCTCCTTCTTTCGTGACTTGACCACAATATCATCCACATAAGCATGCACATTACGACCAATCTGCTTGTGGAGGCAATTTTGCACACACCGCTGATAAGTAGCCTGCGCACTCTTAAGCCCGAAGGGCATAGACACATAGCAGAAGGCTCCAAAGGGAGTAATGAACACTGCCTTCTCCTGGTCCTTAACTGCCATCTTGATCTGATGATAACCCGAATAGGCATCCAAGAAACTTAAACGCTCGCAATCTGCCGTAGCATCAATGATTTGATCAATCCGGGGGAGAGCAAAAGGATCCGCTGGGCAAGCTTTATTCAAGTCTGCGTAGTCCACACACATGCGCCAGGTGCCGTTTTTCTTAAGAACTAGCACCGGATTAGCAAGCCATTCGGGATGAAAAACCTCAATGATAAAACCAGCTGCCAGAAGCCTGGCCACTTCCTCACCAATTGCTTTACGTCTTTCTTCGTTAAACCGCCGTAAGAACTGCTTTACCGGTTTATACTTAGGATCCACATTAAGGGTGTGCTCAGCGAGTTGCCTCGGTAAACCAGGCATGTCAGACGGCTTCCATGCAAAGATGTCCCGATTCTCACGGATGAACTCGATGAGTGCGCTTTCCTATTTTGGATCCAAGTTTGCACTGATGCTGAACTGCTTGGATGAATCGCCAGGCACGAAGTCAACAAGCTTAGTTTCGGCCGCTGACTTGAACTTCAAGGCCGGATCGTGGTCCGTAGTTGGCTTTTTTAACGAAGTCATATCCTCCGGATCAACACTGTCTTTGTACTGCTTTAGCTCCTCCGTAGCACAAACCGATTCCGCATAAGTCGCATCTCCTTCCTCGCATTCCAAAGCGATTCGACGGCTCCCATGAACCGTTATAGTGCCCTTGTAACCTGGCATCTTAAGCTGCAGATACACGTAGCAGGGCCGTGCCATAAATTTTGCATAAGCTGGCCGTCCGAACAAAGCGTGGTACGAACTTTGGATTTTAACCACTTCGAACGTCAGCGTCTCTGATCTGGAATCGTGACTATCGCCAAATACCACTTCAAGGGCTATCTTACCAACCGGATATGCAGATTTGCCAGGCACCACCCCGTGGAACACTGTATTGGTCGGTTTGAGATCCTTATCTACCAGTCCCATACGACGGAAGGTCTCGTAATACAAGATGTTAATGCTGCTCCCTCCGTCCATGAGCACCTTAGTGAGCTTATAACCTCCCACCTGAGGCGCCACCACCAACGCTAACTGACCCGGATTATAAACCCTGGGAGGGTGATCCTCTCGGCTCCATATGATAGGCTGTTCTGACCAGCGCATATAGTGAGGCGTGGCCGGTTCAATAGCACTGACTGCTCGCCTCTGAAGCTTTCTATCCCGTTTATCCAAGCTTGTAGTAAAAACATGATACTGTCCACCGCTCAACTGTTTCGGGTTGCTCTGATAACCACTTTGATTACTTTGATTATTTTGATTATTTTGGCTGACCTGTCCGCCCGGATTACCCTGGAACCCTGGACCGGAATTTCCGCCACCGTACCCTGATCCGGAACCGGAACCGCCGCCGGAGCTGTGATCATATTGGAAAGTGTTTGAGCTTTTGAATTCCTTCATGATATAACAATCCTTCCAAAGATGGGCTGCTGGTTCCTCCTTTGTTCCGTGCTTCGGACAGGGCTGGTTTAAGAAAAAGTTCAAACGCTCCGGGTTAGGACCGGGATGTGCGCGAAAACTTGGCTGTTTCCCCTTACGCCGCTGGCCTTTATCCTGTGCACTTGTGCTGGCCACCAAGTCCATGCTCCCGTCCGGTTTACGCTTACCTCCGCCTCCATTACCTGCCGGCCGATGTTGCTGGCCCTTGGTGTTGCTATTCTTCTTTCCCTTCCCTGCTTTGTCATCACCAGAGTCAGGATCCTTGGTACTGTCCGAATCCGCATACTTCACTAAAGCGGTCATGAGCGTTCCTATATCTGTACAATTACGCTTCATCCGTCCCAGCTTTAGCTTCAAAGGGCCAAACCGACAGTTGCTTTCCAACAGCACCACGGCGGTGTCTGCGTTGATGCGATCTGACGAGTGCAAAACTTCTGATACCCGCCGTACCCAATGGGTAGTTGATTCCCCTTCTTGCTGAACACAGGCTGCTAGGTCAACTATCGACATTGGCTGTTTGCACGTGTCCTTGAAATTCTTGATAAACCGGGCGCGCAATTGGGCCCACGAACTAATTGAATTAGGCGGTAAGCTCTTTAGCCAAGTCCGGGCCGTTCCTTCTAGCATCATAGTAAAATACTTGGCCCACGCCGTGTCATCCACATCCAGCATCTCCATAGCCATCTCATAGCTCTCCACCCATGTCTCCGGAGGCTGATCTGCCGTGTAGTTTGGTACCTTGCGGGGGCCTTTGAAGTCTTTGGGCAGGCGTACGTTGCGCAAAGCGGGAACAAGGCACGGTACTCCCAAAGAACTGGAAACCACCCCCGGTTCAACCGTAGCTGCTGGGAAGATAGGTGTAAGCTGACGAGCCTGATGCTGCACTGCTAATCCGGCCTCCCGTGCACGGGTGCGATCCACATTCTCGTGAGCATTGTCAACGCCCGCCGGATTGTTGCCGCGGAGCGCTTCACGCCTGGCGTTACTTGAAACGGCCGGCTCCTCCACGCGCCTACTATAGCTCCCGCTGGGGCGAGGGGTGGAGTGAATCTGATCACGGCTTTGCGAATATGCTTCTTGCTGGGCCAGCGCGGTCCTAAGGAGCTCCTTGACCCGGCGTGTCTCTTCATCCTGCGGTGAATCTCCTTCGATCGGAATGGCTTCCAACCGAGCCGCCGCCGCGACGAGGTTATCCATCGGGTTGGAATAATGACCTGACGGCGTTGGTATGGCCGGTGGTGTACCAGTGTTGTGACGAGGCAGGTCTATTACCCGGTGCTGAACCGGGGCGCCGGTTGTCGCCTCCGCACGGTTTACCCCCGGGGTGTTGAAGAGATTTCGAGCGTCAAGGGCGGCGGGCAACCGAGATCGGGATTTTCTTTTCAAGACTTCCTGAGACGCCTTCTGATCCATCATGAGCCTGTAAGCCTGTGCATCCAAAGCGGCGCGCTCCGCCGTCATCCTGATCTCTTCTGCTGCCAGCTCCGGTTTAGCCGAGTGATCTGCTCTCTTACTTTGGCAATCTCAGCATTGTGAACCTCCTGATCTACCGGGTTGGCTTCCGCCATGAGCGCTGCTAGTGCGTCAAACAGGTCTGACAAAACTTGGGCTGGTGAACCCGTAGGGCCTCCTGCCCGCGCGGCCGTTGCCGCTGCCGATCCGGAGATCGCTGCTGCTGCAGTTGATGATCGTGGCACCGCCTGCGTTCCAGCCATGAAGATCCCAACCCGATAGGGCAGATCAGAGGGGTCCGGAATACTGTTGCCATCGGAGCCGCCCCCAATCTGATCATCTTGCAGCTGGTAAAGAGATTCCGTTTCCCCGGTCGACGTTTCATCGCCGGAGTAGATGACGGTTTCGTCACCAGATTCTGATCCTTCCTCGTAGCTTCCTCCGTGGATGACTCCCACGAAGGCGTGCTTCCTGGTCGGTTTAGCCAGGGTCGATCTCGTGCACTGAGCTGTCTCGACGAGGCCGGTGCAGACGCCTAACTCGGGGCCTGGTTCTCCGATCTTGCCGATGAAAACATGGATGCCGCCAAAGGGGACCCGGTACCCGTACTCGATCGAGCCGGCGTCGGGGCCCCAGCCTGTGCTGTCGATGTAGAGTTTTCCGCGGCGGCTTTTGGTCATCCGTCCTACAGCGTAACCCTCGAGTCCTTCAAAGCGGCCCTCCAAGATCTTGAAACCATCTCGCGATAGCCCCACGGTGGGCGCCAACTGTCGTGGATTTGTCACGGCAGATGTCCTAGTGAGAGGACTTAGTCGTGGAGCCATCGCAACGGGTTAGCTTGAAGGGGTTAAAAGTGGACACGAGGACACGGTTTTTATACTAGTTCGGCCCCTTCGATGAAGGTAAAAGCCTACGTCTAGTTGTGATGGGATTGATGGGTTTCGAGGTATTAGGGAGCGATAAGCTTCGCCTAAACCTCGAGTTCTTGTTCTCTCTCCTCAAACCGCCGCCGGGTCATCCCCTTATATACACGGGTGACGCCCGTCGGTCTGCAAAGTCCCGACCTCCGGCTTATAAACGTGCCCGGGTCGGTCTCTCTATTCCTAACTTACAATACAAGTTTACCCCAGGCCGCTTTACACCATAAACCCTTAAACCGATTACAGGCCTTAGGCCCTTCTATTTCTCCTTGGGCTTTAACATCTCGGGTCTGTTGACGGAGGTAACCCGGGCCCTGCAGGCCGGTTTACCCCAGATAGCAACATCCCCAACAGTAAGCAATGCTGTTTTCCACATGGGGTAAGTGCTTTGTTTGCAATCCATCAAAGCACTCCTCCAGTCTTCTCACTTCCTCAATGTAAGCCTCCATCAATGGACTTTGGTAATCCTTATTGACTTGTCTCACCACAATTTTTGAATCTCCTCGAATAATCAGCTTCTTGATTCCCAATTCAGTGGCAATCTGAGCCCGACAAGGAGCCCTTCACACTCTGCTGTATTGTTGGTCGCCTCCTCCCGGGGAAAATGCATCTGGACGATGTACTTCAGGTGCTTTCTAGTGGGAGAAACGAGAAACGCACCAGCCCCAGCACCTTGTAGGGAGAAGACACCATCGAAATACATGATCCATTCTTGGGGTGCTTCCTTGCCGGGAATAACTGTTTCCAGCACTTCTTCATTAGGGGTTGGCGTCCATTCTGCAATAAACTCTGCCAATGCCTTGCTCTGAATCGTTGATGTGCTTTCAAATTTCAGGCCAAAACTGGATAATTCCAATGCCCACTCCACTATCCTTCCGGCTGGCTCAGGGTTTCAGAGTATCCTTTGCAGAGGAAAGCGGGTGACAAACGTGATCTCATGGGCTTGGAAGTAGTGGCGCAGTTTCCTTGAGGCCATGACAAGGCCAAAAATCAACTTTTGCACACCAGAGTACCTGAATCTAGCCCCCTGCAATAGGGAGCTGACGAAGTGCACTGGGCGCTGCACCACTTTCTTCCTTGCCGCGTCCTTGGGGTGGTCTTCACTGTCGTGCTCTTCTTTGTCCTGATCCATATCTAGCCTTGCTGGGCTATTCTCACTCCCCCCTGGAAGGGACACTAGCTAAGTTTGCTGCTTCTTCCACTTCCCGCTGCGCCACTAGTGTTGCACTAACCACTTGATTAGTTGCCGCCAGATATAGCAGCAACGCCTCTTGTGGTTTAGGAGCAACCAAAGTGGGCACAGAGGGCAAGTAGATCTTCAAATCTTGTAGTTTTGTATCTCCTTCCGCGGTCCACTTCATGGGTCCTGCCTTCTTCAAGATCTTCAAGAACGGGAAGGCGCGCTCGGCAGACTTGGAGATGAATCTGCTAAGCGTGGCAACACACCCTGTCAAACGCCTCACATCCTTAACTATCTTAGGTGCCCAAATCTGCTCGTTAGCCTTGATCTTGTCGGTGTTGGCCTCTATCCCGCGATGCGACACAAAGAGACCAAGTAGCTTGCCAGATGGAACGCCAACCATGCACTTCTCCGGGTTCAACTTCAAGTTGATCTTGTGTAGATTAGCAAACGTATCTTCTAAATCCTAGATGAGGGTTGATCTGTCCTTGGTCTTCACCACAATATCATCCATGTAAGCTTCAATGTTCCTGTGCAACTGTGGTTCAAAACCAATCTGGACTGCTCTTGCAAAAGTGGACCGAGCACCCTTCAACCCGAAAGGCATGCGCACGAAGCAGTATGTGCCACATGCGGTGATGAATGAGGTCTTCTCTTCATCCTCCTTGGACATAAAATTCTGATGATATCAAGAGTATGCATCCAGAAAAGAGAGCAACTCACATCCGGAAGTGGAATCCACAATCTGGTCGACGCGCGGCAAGGGAAATGGGTCCTTTGGGCAGGCCTTGTTAAGATATGTGAAATCTATGCAAAGCTTCCACTTTCCATTAGCCTTGCGTACGACCACTGGGTTTGCTAACCACGTTGGATGTAGTACTCCTCTGACCAAACCAGCTTCCTCAAGTTTCTTGATCTATTTTGCAATGAATTGCTGCCGCTCCAAAGCTTGCTTTCGGACCTTCTGCTTGACGGGTCGGGCATGTGTGGGCAGACAGCAAGGTAGTGCTCGATTACCTCCCTGGGAACACTGGGGATATCAGATGGTTGCCAATAAAACACATCGATATTCTCCTGCGGGAAGGCAACGAGCGTGCTTTCCTATTTGTCATCAAGGGTGGCACTGATAGTAAAGGTACCATCAACGCCAGCCAGCCCTGTCGGGACCTTTTTGACGGGAGGTGCAGCAGCCTTGGATCTCTTGCTATTGGAACTCTTCGGCAAGTCATCAACAGGCGCAGCATACTTCGAAGAGGTACGCTTCCAGGATTCCTTGCCGGTGTCCCTGCTAGCCTTCTTCTTTCCTTTGATTTCCTTGGCGGGAACTGTGGCTTCCGCGGCCTCTGCTAAGACTGCGTCCTGGTACATCTTATCCACGCAAATAATTGCATCCTTCTCGTCTGACGGAATGGAAATGACTCCCACCGGTCCTGTGTCACACCCTGATTTTTGGCCCTTTCTTTTTCTTTTGATTTTCTGAGATTTTTTGCTTGAGTTTTCTTTTTCTGTGGCTATGTGGTCTGGAAACTAGAAGAGACAATCTCTTCTTTCTTTCCAGAGTGTCTTGTCATCCTCATATCCATCCCAATACCTTGTCATATTCATCTTAGCCTAATCCCAATATTCTTTTTATTGTGAATATGCCTTTTCTATTAAAGGAATTATCCTATTTGCCCTAGGTTGTGAAGCAACCTATATTTCTGTCACGCCCAAAATTCCCAAATAATTCTCATAAATTGTTTAGGTCATATCTTGCTCAAATATGTCAAAATCCTTCCTTGGCATCATCAAAGATAATTCACAAATATTCCATTTCTCATTCTGTCCTCGATGGCTTTTCAAGAAGGAAGTGTCATTTATCTTTGTTTGGTTGATCCCAAACTTTTTGGGCACCTTTTCATGTCCATATCATTGCCTCATGCCAAAATTCAACTTAATTTTCCTAATGAACCTTCCTGAGTAACTTTTCAAAGTTCCTGTCTGAGGGAAGCCTGTGTGAAGGAAGTACTAGCTAGGGTGATCCAAATGAGTTAAAATTTTGCATGGTCCTTCATATCATCAAATCAAAGCTCTCCTCAAGAATTGAGCTCATGCAATGCATACATGTGAGCTCACCTTCAATTCTTTGTTTTTGGGTATATTTTTAGTTAGTGAAGCAAGTATACTTTATCTTGCTCCATTATTGCTGGAAATTTTCCAGGACCTTCTCCTACCCATATAACCTATCTCCACAAGATTTGGGCTCATTTCATCTACCAATTTTCCCTCAGGATTTTTCTTAAGTTTCTGTCCAGAGAGGTGCTGTATGAAGGAAGTACCATTTTGGCTTGGCCAAATGGCATGAAATTTGTATGCCACTCTCATATGCCGAAATCATCCTGCCATGTTCATTTTCAGCCCAAGTCATCACTCCTAGTGAGTGCTACTTCCTGTTTTTGCTTGTGGACCAATTTATGTAGTTGTAAAGCAACTATATTAAATACTTGTTCAAATCATCTCAAAATTAACAGGACTATAGTCCTTCCTATCCTAAACCTCCCCAACATCTTGTTTGCACCTTAACCTCAGTAGGTTGATCACATCAGTGTGGTCAAGATTGCTATAGCAAACTTCAGAGCTTCATTCCAACCCAACCACAGTGCCATTTCTTTCTCTATCACCTCCTGTCTGCTCCTTGTAGCACGGACTCCACACTAAACATCGTTTGACTGCCAATTGGGTCCTATCCATGCCAGCGTGCGCGGTGACCATTATTTTGGCATGCTATGAGCGTGTCCAGAACGTCGTTTTGCTCGGGCCCTGCTCGTGATCGTCATTCTAGTGCGCCCGTGCATGTCTACCAGCTCAGCCTTGCCCTTCTCTTATTCCCTGACCTCACTCCCCCTCCGTCAGCTCGCTCGTCGGAGCTCGTCGCTGTGCACCGATGGGCGATCTATAGCCGACCATCGTCTTCCTCCTCTGTCCTCTTCCTCCTCGTGACCCTGGGCGTTGTTTGCCTTTGTGAACCTCTGCAGCTTGTCCGCTTCCCCCTCGTCATGTTCTTGCTCCTCCCCATGACCTCTGTGCCCTCCAGAGCAATTGGCCGGACCCGAGCGGCGGCAACCGGCTCAACCATCATCGCCCCGGCTATATAAGCCCCACGAGCTCCCTCGACCTCACCAGCCTCCTCACCAAGCTCCTCCAGGCCCTCCTGGCCTCTTCCCTGAGCTCTAGAGCCTCTCCCCGTTGCTCACTGTCGCCATGTCCACCGCCTCTGTTCTTCTTGATTCTGGCGAGCCACTCCTCCTCCCTCCGTTCCACCACCACCAGTAGCTTCCATCCACCCCGGAGAACCTCCGTGTCCCCTCTTTTTGCCGTTGCAGCCTCTATTGCCGCGTGCCCAAGCACGGCCGCCGTCTCCTGGACCCTCCTCGGTGTCCGTGTCCAGCTGGGACGGGTGCGACACCCTTCCCTGACTTCTCCAGTGGTCTGAGCTCCACCGAGGAGGGCCGAGTCGCCCGGGGCAGTCGCCGGTGTCGCACCCCTCCTCTGCCTCCTCTGTCCCGTGCGAGGAACGGGCGAGAAAGAAGACAACCGAGGGCAGGCGGGCCCCGCGTCACCCCCATCCCTAACGGTCAGCCGCACGGGCATTGGCCCCCACCTCGCCACGTCAGTTAAGTGGAGAGATATTCTCCATAATATGGTTTCTATTTCCGAAACCGCATTTTCTTTCTTCTTCAGCTCCAAATAAGTTTTCTCAGTTGTGAAAGCGTATTCTCTGAAATAGATTTTTTGTTTTTCAGCCCAGGGACTTGTTTGTAGAAATATTTTTGCAGATTATTCCCTGTTCTTCTTCCGTCCGTATCTTTTTTTGGACTATACACAGTAGGGCAAAACCCCACTACAATTTTTATATTATTATGAAGAGCAAAGAGTACAAATATTACAAGGCTTGAGATAAGCCAAAAAGCAGAATAAGAAAACTACACTAATCTACTATATAGTGCATAAGCAAATTACAAGAGAAGATTGTCCAGCCAAGTGTTAAAAGAAGCAACATATTTTTCCTTAATTCTAAACTTGAGCAGGTGGAGCTCTGAATGGAAGATGATCTTCCATCTGTTGATGCTTGGAGGGATGTTTAGGAAGATTTTAGCATTTCTGACTATCCAGATGGCCCATGATGCTATGATTATGATCTCCATGGAGAATGGTTGCTGCAAATTACCACTTAGGTCTGCAAGTCCTTCCATGATGGTTCAATTTCTTTGTTCTGGTTGGGCAGATAATGTCCCAACATTCTAAAGCAAAAGGACAAGTCCAGAAAAGGTGTTGGAGTGTTTCTTCCTGCTGGCAGTTAAGGGTAGCACAATTGTAGTTATCCAAATGAAATGTTTTCCTCCTAAGAAGATTCCTAGTATTCAGCCTATCATGAAGCAGTCTCCAAAAAACACCTTGTGCTTTGGCTGACAAGAACTCTTCCAAATCCAATTGAACTGGGTTGGCATTACTTTAACTCCTATCAAGATTTTTTTAAGCCTTGGCCACAGAGAATGTAGCATTACCTCACATGTAGCTCCACGAATCCAAGTGGTCTCTGAATTCAGATCTTCTTAGGTTGTCACAAATCACTTCCATCAATTCAAATTCCATGAAAGCTTCCTCAGTAAGTGGCGGGTGAAACAGGTCTTCCAAGTATTCATACTGCAATACCCCTACACTGAAAGATGATGGTCTTTTGCAAAAGAGTAAAGATGTGGGAAGGATAGAAGCAGGCATGTTGTGTGCCAAAGATCAGACCAAAAAAGGGCTGTTTTACCATCTCCTTTTGAGCATCTTCCACGGACTTAAAATTGTTAATGAGTCTCAGATTGCACATCCACCAGAAACATCCTTCCCATTTTAGCCTGGGAGTGTGCCATTTTCATTGTAAGCTTCCCAAATGAGGTTAACCCAGGGGATGTTTTCCCTATTGTAAATTTTTTGAAGGTTCTTGAGAAACAATGCTTGATTTTGCACAAAAATGTTCATCACTCCAAGACTACCCTGACTCTTTGGTCTGCAGACAATGGACCAAGCTACCATAACAGGTCTATGATCTTCTAAATCTGGTCCTCTCTAGAGACAATGCCTGAGGTATTTGATAACCTGAGTTTTGATTGTCACAGGCATATCAAGACAACCCATGAAATAAATAATAAGGGAGTTGAGAACTGATTTGACCAATAGTAACCTGACAGCAAGAGTCATAAATGAAGATAGACCCACCAATTTTTTAGCAACTCTGCTCACCAAAGGCCTTCATTGCTCCACTATTGGTTTGTAAAGTCCTAGTGGCATGCCAAGATAGTTAATGGGACCACTACAAAAAAATACACTTCTGTGATGATATGTGTTTGTCACAGTAGGTCACGTTTTCTGTCATGCATGTACATCCATGATGATTTTATGATAGAATCAAGATAGTCATACATGTGTTGTCATAGAAGTGTTCCATGACATTACCAAAATTATCATCACGGAAGTGTCCACTTCTGTAACGCCCCAGATGTAACTTGCCATAATTGTAATCCAACTCTTGCCATTTTCGGCATTGTGTTATGATATTTCATCCGTGTTGGGTTTTCCCTCGTTTTGCATTTTGGTCATGTCATGCATTTCATATCATGTCATCATGTGCATCGCATTCGCATACGTGTTCGTCTCATAAATCCGAGCATCTTTCCCGTTGTCCGTTTTGCAATCCGGCGCTCCTATGTCTCCCGGCGTCCCCTTTTACATTTCTTCTTGAGCGGGTATTAAACATTCTCGGAATGGACCGAGGTTTGACATGTGGCCTCGGTATAGCACCGGTAGACCGCCTGTCAAGTTTCGGGTCAATCGGAGTTCGTTTGGTACTCCAACGGTTAACCGGGTAACCGTGAAGGCCTCGTGTGTGTTGCAGACCAACACCCCTTCAAAACAGCCCAATAACCCATCTAAGTCACTCCCATGTCCTTCGCCGTTCGATCACGATCGCGTGGCCGAAAACCGCTCTCCATTTGGAGCTCCCTAGCTCCTTCTAGCTATAAAAACGTCTCCCCCTCCTCCATCACGGGCAAAATCCACCCCGAAACCCTAATTTCGTCGCTCCACGCGGGCGGACGTGTCCGCTGCCGCCGGACGCTTCGCCGCCGCCGCCCGCAGCCAACCACGCAGCGCCACGTGCCCACGCCGCCGTCCCCGCGCCGCCGGCCCGCGCGGCCCGTAGCCGGCCCCCGCGGCCCAGCCCCCACGCCCCGCCGCCTCGCTCCGCCTGCTCCGCGCCCGCTCGCCCCACGCCGGCTCCCCGCCTCCCGCGCCGCCGCCGCCGCCGCTGCCGCGCCCCGCGCCCGCGCCGCCCGCGTCGCCGCGCTCCGCCGTCGCCGGCGCCAGATCCGGCCGCCCCAGCGCGAATCCGGCGGCCCCGAGCTCGCCGCCGCCTCCCTCGCCCTCCCCGGCGACTCCGGCGCAACTCCGGCGCGGATCCGGCGAGATCCACGCCGCCCTCGATCCGCGCGCCCGGCGGTTGACTTTTACCTCACCCCGAATATTTCTAAGTCCCCAATATTTTGCATCATCATCACATGTTCGACATGCCATGACTTTGTATCCATAGCTCCGTTTCGTGCGTATAGTATGTCAAATTGTTCGCCCCGAAGAGTGCATCATTTTGTTCCATTGCATCATTTTCATTTGAAGTTATCTTGATGCCCGAAATGCTGTTAGAAGAGGGCTAGTTGATGTTAGTTGCTGGATCTTATCTGAACATGCACTTTTGTCATTTTTGCCATGATTTAGGTGTACCTCCTATGAAGTTGTGTCCTACATGAGTTTTGAAATATGCCATGCCACCTATACAGGGATTTTTACCATGTATTTTTGTGATCTATATGGTGACTAGCACAAGCATGCAAACTAGGTCACTTGATGTTGCTGATTTCAGAGACTTAGTGATTTCACAAAGTCCCTGACTGCTGTTATTTTCATGCCATGTATTCATGTTGTTTCTGAGAGATCCATGCATAATTTGAGCATGATCAGTAAGGGAGTTTTGAACTTTAGTATTTGATCTATCCATCCATGCCTTTTTTGCAATTATGGAGTGCCATAGCTTGAGTCAGTTGATCTCTACTTTTGCTACAAAATGTTGCTGGCAGATTGTTTACATGTTATTCGATTTTGCCAAGCTGGGTGTAGTTGATCCTTGCATGATATGATGTTATTCTTGCCAAGGATAGTTACTATGCGATGTCTTCTTGATGTATGTATGCTTAGTTTATCATGCAATGCTATGTAGTGAGTGCATCGAGCTCACGAACATGCCTAGTCGTTATCAGTTTCTGCCATGTCCAGTTTTCTACTAAGTCTGAAACCTGTAACGAAACTTGCTTATTTGACATGGGGGTAATCATATTTTCTGATCCTTTTTGGATTATGGTCAGTAAGAGACTTTTGTCAAGTGATATGTGTACATACATGCCGTGCCTTACTTTGCTTAGTTCTGGACCTGCAGCATGTTGTTTCATTGCTCTGAACATGCCATCCTGATGTTAGTTTCTGCTACATTGATAATTTCACTAAGTCTGAGAACCTGTTATCTTGTGCACTTTTGCCATGCTTGTTTGGACCTGTTATGATGGGAATTAGCCGTAGCTCAGTGTTCATCTTTTGTCGTGCATCTTGTGTAGATTACTGTCATATGCTTTGTTGCCATGTTTGGGTGCAGTAGCTTAATTATTTGTTGCTTGCTAAGTAGCATCATGCTGTTTATGGCAGATTCGTGTCATTCTTGTATTGCTTGCCATTTGCAAACCGTGCATCCGATTCCGGTGATCTTTATATCGATTTCAACCGCAATCACCTCACCTATCCGGTGGAATACTTGGTTTGCCAAGATTATGCCTTGTTCATCCTTGTCCTTCCGGAGCATGCATATGCATTGCATATCACATCTCGCATATCATGCCATGTTTTGCATCATGTTGCTTGCGCATTGCATCGTGGTTGATATTTGTTCCTTTGCTTGTTCTCTTGTCTTGGGTAGAGCCGGGAGACGAGTACGTGAATGAGGAACCTGTTGAGAACGCTTTCGAGGACCAAGCTTTCGACAACTCTGAGAACCTTGCAGGCAAGATGACCATACCCTCGAAATCACTTCTATCTTTGCTTGCTAGATTGCTCGCTCTTTTGCTATGCCTATGCTGCGATACCTACCACTTGCTATATCATGCCTCCTATATTGCCATGTCAGCCCCTAACCATCCATGTCCTAGCAAACCGTTGATTGGCTATGTTACCGCTTTTGCTTAGCCCCTCTTATAGCGTTGCTAGTTGCATGTGAAGATGAAGTTTGTTCCTTGTTGGAACATGGATTTGTTGTTCCTTGTTGGAACATGTTTACTTGTTGGGATATCACATTACCTCTTATTCAATTAATGCATCTATACACTTGGTAAAGGGTGGAAGGCTCGGCCTTATGCCTGGTGTTTTGTTCCACTCTTGCCACCCTAGTTTCCGTCATACCGGTGTTATGTTCCCGGAGTTTGCGTTCCTTACACGGTTGGGTGATTTATGGGACCCCCTTGACAGTTTGCTTTGAATAAGACTTTTCCAGCAAGGCCCAACATTGGTTTTACCATTTGCCACCTAAGCCTTTTTCCCTTGGGTTCTGCAGACTCAAGGGTCATCTTATTTTAACCCCCCCGGGCCAGTTCTCCTTCGATTGCTGGTCCAAACTAGAGCACCGTGCAGGGCCGTCCCTTGGCAACTTGGGTTATGTTGGCTCCTGTACGCTTAGCTTATCCGGATGTGCCCTGAGACCGAGATATGTGCAGCTCCTATCAGGATTTGTCGGCACAATCGGGCGGCTTTGCTGGACTTGTTTTATTGCTGTTGAAATGTCTTGTAGTCCGGGATTCCGAGATTGATCGGGTCTTCCCGGTAGAAGGAATATCCTTCGTTGACCGTGAGAGCTTATCATGGGCTAAGTTGGGACACCCCTGCAGGGCATTATCTTTCGAAAGCCGTGCCCGCGGTTATGAGGCAGATGGGAATTTGTTGATGTCCGGTTGTAGAAAACTCAAAGTTGACCTTAACTAAAACACATCAACCGCGTGTGTAACCGTGATGGTCTCTTCTCGGCGGGGTCCGGGAAGCGAACATGGTTGTTGGAGTTATGCCTGACGTAGGTTGTTTCAGGATCACTTCTTGATCATTTTAGCTTCACGACCGTGCTTTGCTCTCTCTTCTCGCTCTCTTTTGCGTTGTAGCCACCATATGCTAGTCGCTTGCTGCAGCTCCACCTCACATAACCCCTTTCCTACCTATAAGCTTAAATAGACTTGATCTCGTGGGTGTGAGATTGCTGAGTCCCCGTGACTCACAGATTCTACCACAACAGTTGCAGGTACCAACGATGCCAGTGCAGTTGACGCGTCCGAGCTCACTTGGGAGTTCGACGAGGAACGTGGCCGTTACTATGTTTCTTTTCCAGATGATCAGTAGTGGAGCCCAGTTGGGGCGATCCGGGGATCTGTTTAGCATTTGGGGTAGTCTTCTTTCATTTTTGGTACCGTAGTCGGACCTTGAGTGTAATCTGTATGATGGATGTTATTTATGTACTTGTGTGAAGTGGCGATTGTAAGCCAACTATGTATCTTTCCCCTTTATTTATTACATGGATTGTGTGAAGATTACCTCACTTGCGACATTGCTTTCAATGCGGTTATGCCTCTAAGTCGTGCCTCGACACGTGGGAGATATAGCCGCATCGAGGGCGTTACAAGTTGGTAATCAGAGCCTTTCCCCGACCTTAGGAGCCCCCACTGTTTGATCGTCTTTAGTGGCCGAGTTGTGTCTAGAAAAATGTTTTGAGTCATTTAGGAATTATATATCGGAGAGTTTAGGAATTCTTTTTACTCCCCAGTCCCTTCGACCTTCTGGTAAGGCTTCCTGACGTAGAGTTTTGACTCTTCTCTTCTCAAATTTCACAAAAAAATTAGGATCATGCGGGTATATTACAATCGTTCCGATGGTTTTATGATGACAACATTGTCTTGGTTGCCTCCTGACATTTAGGGGTTGTGGCAGTGTCCCGGGGAGTTGAGCTCCGAGGTGTTGTTGTCATAATTTTATCGTTGCGGTTTTGGAATACCTGAGTTTAGTACGCCGACATCGAAAATCTCTTTTGTACAGTTGTTGGTGAGATAACCCTGGTAGCCCAGTACTGAGGCGAGTGCGGGAGTATCGCCATGACTTGTATAACGGATGTGTTTTCGAAGGTTGAGGTAGACGATTTCCGAAGGTTTCTTGGTTATGTGTTGAAGGATGGATACAGCTGGTTGTAGGATTTGCTAGTTTGGGTGAGATATTATGCTTCCCCTGTATCCCCAACACCTGATTGCATAACCAGAAAGTTTCGGGATTTTATAAGTGGGAATTCTTGTAGCTTTAGTATTTCTTCCGCAGATATTTGGTTTGTGATTGGGTAATCATTACCAAGTATTTGTTCACATCCGTACCTTGTTGATTTTATTCCATACCATGTTCTAAGTGGCTTCTCAGCTTTGGAAGTGTGATGTTTTACATTGGAATTCATTCGTTCATTCTTGTTCGGATGTTTATTGTGAAGACTATATGTTGCAATTTCGTTCCTTTGATTCAGCTTGAATATATCTCTGTCAAGATGCTAATGGATGTCACCCTCTTCAGGATGGCTCCGCCAATGCGTCAGAATCCGGAACGCAATGAAGGGAATCAGGCTAACCCTCCGCCACCACCTCCGCCTCCGGAAGCTTGGCAGGCCCTGATGACTGCCACAAATGCCAATGCTCAGATTCTGATTTAGCTCTTGCAAGATCGCAACCAAGGGCAAGCTAATCAAGAGAATCAAGGCCAAGGCAACAATCAGCCGCATTTCGCTTCACTCAACCAGCTCCTTGCTAATCAGCCAAAGACCTTCAGCTACTGTGTCGAGGCCACAGACGCAGATGATTGGCTCGTGGACATCAGCAAGCATTTCGAGTGCAGCAATGTGAGACCTGAGGACTTTGTCAAGTTTGCCTCTTTTCAACTCAAAGATCAAGCTGCTGAGTGGTTCCAGCAATACAAAGATTCCAGAGGAGGTCGTGTGATTACCTGGGATGATTTCCGTCGTGACTTCAAAGCTCACCACATTCCAGAAAGTGTTGTTGAGAGTAAGCGTGAGGAATTCTGCAATCTCAAGCAAGGCAACATGTCTGTCTATCAATACAACACTCAGTTCCAGAAGCTCTCGCGTTTTGCAAGGCAAGACATCCCTGATGAGAAGAGTATGATCTAACAATTCAGACGTGGTCTGAGGGAAGATCTGTAACTTGCTCTCGTGCTTTTCGAGCCATTAAAGTATGATGAATTCTACAACATGGCACTGAACCAAGAAGCTGCTCAGCTCAAGTGTGAGGCATCTAAGAAGAGAGTCAGAGACGCAGTTCAGTCTTCTTCTTCTTCACTTGTGGCAGCTAAGCAACAGAAGTTCTGGTTGCCTCCTCCTCCTCCGTTCCGTCAGCCTTATCAGCAGAAGAACTCAAGTAGCCGTGGATCTTCCCACCCACCCAACCCTGGCTTTCAGAACAAGTCTCAGAACCAAGCTCCAAGGCCAAGTGCTCCTTACCATCGCCCGCTCTCAGAAGTGACTTGTAACAAATGCCAGCAGAAGGGTCACTATGCGAACAAGCGCTTCAACCAGAGGCGCCTTCCGCCTCCTCCTCCTGTGAAATCTTCCAGCAATGCAGTGGTCAAGCATAATTCCCAGCACGCCATGGTGAACATGATGAATGCAGCTCAAGCGGAGGATTCTTCTGAAGTGATCATGGGTAATCTTCCTGTTAATGACGTTCCTGCAAAAGTCTTATTTGATACTGGTGCATCGCATTGTTTCATGTCTAGATCATTTGTTTCAAAGCATGACTTCGTTTCTGAATTATTGGCTAAACCCTTGGGGGTTGTTTCTCCGGCCAAGCCTATGAGGGCCACCACAATGATTCCAAACGTTTCTATCAAGATGGGCGACTATAAATTTCTATCTTCTCCAATGGTGCTTGGTGATTCTGATATTGATCTTATTCTCGGGATGGACTGGCTTTCTAAACACAAGGCTTAGCTTGAGTGTGCTGCCAGGGAAATCAAATTGACTCACTCTTCTAACGATGTGATCATCTATGCTTCTCGTGATGATACCATTCGGTTGTTTTCTCTCAATGAGAATGATGAATTGGAGGCTATCTCTCAGATTCTAGTTGTTTGTGAGTACCAAGATGTTTTTCCAGAAGAGCTTCCGGGTATGCCTCCCCGTCAGCCAGTTGAATTCGTGATTGATCTCGAGCCTGGCACGGAACCCGTTTGCAAGCGTCCTTACAAGCTTGGACCAGATGAGCTCAAGGAATTGAAGATTCAACTCGATAAACAAGAGCGTCTGGGTCTGATCAGACCGAGTTCTTCTCCGTGGGGTTGTGGTGTTCTTTTTGTCAAGAAGAAGGATGGCACGGACCGACTTTGCGTCGATTACCGTCCATTGAACAAGAAGACTATCAAGAACAAGTACCCACTTCCCAACATCAATGCGCTATTTGAGCAACTTAAAGGTGCTAAGGTGTTCTCCAAGCTTGACCTTCGTATGGGTTATCACCAGATTCGCATCCGTGAAGAAGATATTCCCAAGACAGCATTGAGAACAAGCTTTGGTTCTTATGAATATACTGTCATGTCCTTCGGCCTTGTCAATGCTCCTCCGTATTTCACTCGCTTGATGAATTTCATCTTCAACCCCTACATCAACGAATTTGTCTTGGTCTATCTCGATGATATTTTGGTCTTCTCCAAGAATAAGAAGGATCATGCCAAACATTTGCGATTGGTACTCGGCAAGCTCAGAGAGTATCAATTATATGCGAAGTTCTCCAAATGTGAATTCTGGCTTGATGAAGTTCTTTATCTTGGTCATATCATCTCTGCCAAGGGCATTGCTATTAATCCAGAGAGGGTGTCTGCAGTTTTGAATTGGCAACCCCCTCAGAATGTCAAGCAGCTTCGTAGCTTTCTTGGACTTGCAAGCTATTGCAGAAGATTCATTGAGAATTTCTCCAAGATTGCCAAGCCTCTTTCCAACCTCCTCCAGAAGCATGTGAAATATGTCTGGTCTCCTGAGTGTGACGTTGCTTTCAAGACTCTCAAAGAGAAACTTGTCACTGCTCCAGTTTTGACTCCTCCTGATGAATCCAATCCTTATGAGGTATTCTGTGATGCTTCTCTCCAGGGCCTCGGTGCTGTCTTAATGCAAGAGAAGAAGGTTGTTGCCTATACCTCTCGCCAGTTGAAGCCCAATGAAAGGAACTACCCCACTCACGATCTTGAGTTGGCGGCAGTTGTCCACGCACTGATAACATGGAGGCATCTCCTATTGGGAAGGAAAGTGGACATATTCACAGATCACAAGAGTCTCAAGTATATCTTCACTCAGCCTCATCTCAACCTCAGGCAAACTCGATGGGTCGAAATGATTCAAGAGTATAATCCGAGTATTGAATACACTCCAGGCAAGGCTAATGTGATTGCAGACGCTTTGAGCAGAAAGGCTTACTGCAACAGCTTAATCCTCAAGCCATTTCAACCGGATCTCTGTGCGGCTTTTCGCAAGTTGAATCTCCAAGTTGTTCCTCAAGGTGTTCTTGCCAACCTCATCGTCTCTCCTACTTTGGAAAATCAGATTCGTGAGGCACAATTGTTGGATACCATGGTGAAGAAGGTGAAACGTGGTATTGAAAAGAGCATCCCCAAATACAAGTGCTATCGAGTTGATGACAGAGATACTCTTTTCTTCGAGGACCGGATCGTGGTTCCAAAGGGTGATCTTCGTAAAGTCATTATGAACGAAGCGCACAATTCTCTTCTGTCAATTCATCCTGGAAGTTCGAAGATGTACCATGACTTCAAGCAGTCGTATTGGTGGACTCGAATGAAGCGTGAGATCGCTCAATTCATGAATGAGTGTGATGTCTTCAGAAGGGTGAAAGCAGAACACCAACGACCGCTGGACTTCTCCAACCTCTTGCTATTCCAGAATGGAAGTTTGATCATATCGAAATGGACTTCGTGACTGGTTTTCCTAAGTCCAAGCGTGGAAATGATGCTATCTTCATCATCATCGACAAGCTCACCAAAGTGGCTCATTTTCTTCCTATCAAAGAGTCTATCACAGCAGCGCAGCTGGCAGAGCTCTACACCTCCAGAATTGTCTCTTTGCACGGCATTCCGCAATTGATCTCTTCAGACCGTGGCAGCATCTTTACCTCCAAATTTTGGGATTCTTTTCAGAAGGCCATGGGCACCAATATTCGATTCAGCATAGCGTTCCACCCTCAGACTAGTGGACAAGTCGAGCGTGTCAACCAAATTCTTGAAGATATGCTTAGAGCCTGTGTTATCTCTTTCGGCATGAAGTGGGAGGATTGTCTTCCTTATGCTGAATTCTCTTACAACAACAGTTTTCAAGCCAGCTCGGGCAAAGCCCCATTCGAGATTCTCTATGGCAGAAAGTGCCGTACCCCTCTCAACTGGTCTGAAACCGGTGAACGCCAATTGCTCGGCAATGATTTGATCTCAGAGGCCGAGGCTATGTGCAAGGTGATTCGTGAGAACCTTAAAGCAGCGCAGTCGCGCCAGAAGAGCTATTACGACAGCAAACACCGTGATGTGGCATTCGAGATCGGATACCATGTCTACCTCCGTGTCTCTCCAAAGAAAGGGACTCGTCGCTTCGGTATCAAGGGGAAACTTACTCCACGATACGTGGGCCCCTTCAAGATCATCGGCAAACAAGGCGATCTAGCCTATCAACTTGAGCTTCCCTCCAACTTTGCAAATGTGCACGATGTCTTCCACGTGTCACAGCTTCGCAAGTGCTTCAAGACGCCTGAGCGCACCATCAACTTCGAAGAGATTGATCTTCAAGAAGATTTGTCCTATCATGAGCATCCAGTTGCCATTCTCGAGACAACTGAGCGCAAGACTCGCAACAAGTCAATCAAATTCCTCAAAGTGAAATGGTCACATCATTCAGACCGAGAAGCCACCTGGGAGCGTGAAGACCACATACGTTCCGAGTATCCGGAGTTCTTTCAGTCCTAGATCTCGGGACGAGATCCTCTCGTAGTGGTGGTGTGTTGTAACGCCCCAGATGTAACTTGCCATAATTGTAATCCAACTCTTGCCATTTTCGGCATTGTGTTATGATATTTCATCCGTGTTGGGTTTTCCCTCGTTTTGCATTTTGGTCATGTCATGCATTTCATATCATGTCATCATGTGCATCGCATTCGCATACGTGTTCGTCTCATAAATCCGAGCATCTTTCCCGTTGTCCGTTTTGCAATCCGGCGCTCCTATGTCTCCCGGCGTCCCCTTTTACATTTCTTCTTGAGCGGGTATTAAACATTCTCGGAATGGACCGAGGTTTGACATGTGGCCTCGGTATAACACCGGTAGACCGCCTGTCAAGTTTCGGGTCAATCGGAGTTCGTTTGGTACTCCAACGGTTAACCGGGTAACCGTGAAGGCCTCGTGTGTGTTGCAGCCCAGCACCCCTTTAAAACAGCCCAATAACCCATCTAAGTCACTCCCATGTCCTCCGCCGTTCGATCACGATCGCGTGGCCGAAAACCGCTCTCCATTTGGAGCTCCCTAGCTCCTTCTAGCTATAAAAACGTCTCCCCCTCCTCCATCACGGGCAAAATCCACCCCGAAACCCTAATTTCGTCGCTCCGCGCGGGCGGACGTGTCCGCCGCCGCCGGACGTTTTGCCGCCGCCTCCCGCAGCCAACCACGCAGCGCCACGTGGCCACGCCGCCGTCCCCGCGCCGCCGGCCCCCGTGGCCCAGCCCCCGCGCCCCGCCGCCTCGCTCCGCCTGCTCCGCGCCCGCTCGCCCCACGCCGGCTCCCCGCCGCCCACGCCGCCGCCGCCGCCGCTGCCGCGCTCGCCCGCCGCTGCCGCGCCCCGCGCCCGCGCCGCCCGCGTCGCCGCGCTCCGCCGTCGCCAGCGCCAGATCCGGCCGCCCCGGCGCGGATCCGGCGGCCCCGAGCTCGCCGCCGCCTCCCTCGCCCTCCCCGGCGGCTCCGGCGCGGATCCGGCAAGATCCACGCCGCCCTCGATCCGCGCGCCCGGCGGTTGACTTTTACCTCAACCCGAATATTTCTAAGTCCCCAATATTTTGCATCATCATCACATGTTCGACATGCCATGACTTTGCATCCATAGCTCCATTTCGCGCGTATAATATGTCAAATTGTTCGCCTCGAAGAGTACATCATGTTGTTCCATTGCATCATTTTCATTTGAAGCCGTCTTGATGCCCGAAATGCTGTTAGAAGAGGGCTAGTTGATGTTAGTTGCTGGATCTTATCTGAACATGCACTTTTGTCATTTTTGCCATGATTGAGGTATACCTCCTATGAAGTTGTGTCCTACATGAGTTTTGAAATATGCCATGCCACCTATCCAGGGATTTTTGCCATGTATTTTTGTGATCTATGTGGTGACTAGCACAAGCATGCAAACTAGGTCACTTGATGTTGCTGATTTCAGAGACTTAGTGATTTCACTAAGTCCCTGACTGGTGTTATTTTCATGCCATGTATTCATGTTGTTTCTGAGATATCCATGCATAATTTGAGCATGATCATTAAGGGAGTTTTGAACTTGAGTATTTGCTATATTCATCCATGCCTTTGTTTGCAATTATGGAGTGCCATAGCTTGTTGGAACATGTTTACTTGTTGGGATATGTTTACTTGTTGGGATATCACATTACCTCTTATTTAATTAATGCATCTATACACTTGGTAAAGGGTGGAAGGCTCGGCCTTATGCCTGGTGTTTTGTTCCACTCTTGCCACCCTAGTTTCCGTCATATCGGTGTTATGTTCCCGGAGTTTGCGTTCCTTACACGGTTGGGTGATTTATGGGACCCCCTTGACAGTTCGCTTTGAATAAGACTTTTCCAGCAAGGCCCAACATTGGTTTTACCATTTGCCACCTAAGCCTTTTTCCCTTGGGTTCTGCAGACTTAAGGGTCATCTTATTTTAACCCCCCCGGGCCAGTTCTCCTTCGATTGCTGGTCCAAACTAGAGCACCGTGCAGGGCCGTCCCTTGGCAACTTGGGTTATGTTGGCTCCTGTACGCTTAGCTTATCCGGATGTGCCCTGAGACCGAGATATGTGCAGCTCCTATCAGGATTTGTCGGCACAATCGGGCGGCTTTGCTGGACTTGTTTTATTGCTGTTGAAATGTCTTGTAGTCCGGGATTCCGAGATTGATCGGGTCTTCCCGGTAGAAGGAATATCCTTCGTTGACCGTGAGAGCTTATCATGGGCTAAGTTGGGACACCCCTGCAGGGCATTATCTTTCAAAAGCCGTGCCCGCGGTTATGAGGCAGATGGGAATTTGTTGTTGTCCGGTTGTAGAAAACTCAAAGTTGACCTTAACTAAAACACATCAACCGCGTGTGTAACCGTGATGGTCTCTTCTCGGCGGGATCCGGGAAGCGAACACGGTTGTTGGAGTTATGCCTGACGTAGGTTGTTTCAGGATCACTCCTTGATCATTTTAGCTTCACGACCGTGCTTTGCTCTCTCTTCTCGCTCTCTTTTGCGTTGTAGCCACCATATGCTAGTCGCTTGCTGCAGCTCCACCTCACATAACCCCTTTCCTACCTATAAGCTTAAATAGACTTGATCTTGCGGGTGTGAGATTGCTGAGTCCCCGTGACTCACAGATTCTACCACAACAGTTGCAGGTACCAACGATGCCAGTGCAGTTGACGCGTCCGAGCTCACTTGGGAGTTCGACGAGGAACGTGGCCGTTACTATGTTTCTTTTCCAGATGATCAGTAGTGGAGCCCAGTTGGGGCGATCCGGGGATCTGTTTAGCATTTGGGGTAGTCTTCTTTCATTTTTGGTACCATAGTCGGACCTTGAGTGTAATCTGTATGATGGATGTTATTTATGTACTTGTGTGAAGTGGCGATTGTAAGCCAACTATGTATCTTTCCCCTTTATTTATTACATGGATTGTGTGAAGATTACCTCACTTGCGACATTGCTTTCAATGCGGTTATGCCTCTAAGTCGTGCCTCGACACGTGGGAGATATAGCCGCATCGAGGGCGTTACAACTTCCATGACGATAAATGGCGCATCATGGAAGTGTTTTAGTCAAGGATGACCGACATGTGGCATCCACCATAACGGGTCGCCGTTAAGCTCTCGGGTCCGGTTTTGGATCCAATAACCCGTTAACAGCCCGGACCAATGGGGATTTTCCACGTGTAAAATTCTCATTGGCCGGAGGAAACACGTGTTGGCTCACGTTGGGACAGATGTCATCCATTCATTGGAAAGGAGGCGCCTATGATACGTCGAAACGTGGCATGGCCCAACAGAAGCCCATTCCGATGAAAAGGTCAGCCCAATTTGACTTGGCCAAGAGGTAACGAGTCGGCCCACGGAATGCCTGTTAACGGCCTGTTCGTGTATAGCCCATTTACGGCACGCTAACTCATGGCCCTTTACAGCCTATCCAAATTAAGCCTAGTAGCTTTATCTTGGCCGTCCAATATGATTCCATCCCGTTGTAACTTCCGGCCCATGTATGGCCCATAATGTCTTTCGGCCCATATGAGGCCCTTTGTAACTCTTGGCCCATTAACGGCCCGTGGTGAATCTCGCCCGTAATGAATAGTGTACCGCTTTATACCCATTAACGACCCATTATTCCATTGGGCCGTTTTGAACCCGTGTTATGTTTCGGCCTTCTCAGGGCCCATTTATTCTTGGGCTCATTTCTAGCATTCGGTTACTTACGGCCCGTTACTGGCCTTTTCTGCTTGTGGGCCAAATTTAGCCCGTGGTTACAATCGGCCCGTTTGTGGCCCGTTAATCTGTTGGGCCGTTTTCATAGCAACATCAAATACGGCCGATTAACGACGAACCATGAATGGACGATTCCAAATCTAGCCCGTTTACGGCCCATAATGTGGTCTACTATTGGCCCATGTTTGGCTGGTCAATCATACGGCCCGTACAAGGCCCATTGATGCTACGGCCCGTAGAAGGCCCATTGGTTCTATGACCTATAGAAGGCCCATTGTTTCTACGGCCCTTAGAAGGCCCATTGTTTCTACGGCCCGTAGGAGGCCCAAGGTAACTACAGTAAATATGTAGCCCATGGTTATTGTGGCCTAGTTTTGAAAAATAGGTTATTGCGGCCACTAGCAAACCGCGGAAAAAGAACTGCACTCACTACAAGCAAACAAATAAACAAGACAACAAGGAAATAAATAAGCAAGCAACTTACGCTGGGCTGTCACGGCTACTACACATATTACATCCACTGGGCATCAAAGTTCGCCACCAATGCAAATATAGGGAACAAAGTAGCATATCACATACACTGGTTGTCAAAGTTGGTGACCAGTGCAAATAAACGCCGCAACAAAACAAGTCCAGAACTAAAACCACTTCAGAAGAGCTCAAGAAACAATATCTTGGGTACCCATAATGCTGGCAAGATGCTTAGCAAGCTTATTAAATTTCTCTTGTTTGGCGCTTAAATCCTCCAGTGCTTGCTGTTGCACCAGAAAGCATGCATCTGAATTCTGCAGGGACTTCCTCAGTCTTTCAGCTTCCTGTTGAAGCACATCTGATCGATTGGTTTCAACTTGAAGTTGAGACTCAAGAAGATGAACTGTTTCAGGCGGCGTGTTCGAAGAGCCTGTGCCAGCAGTAGTGGCGAGTAACTCGAACACTACATCAAGACAGGACTTTTGGGTTGTCTCACTATTGTCAAGATAGTTTTTATCAGCTTTCTTGGAGATCAACATAGATGTTTCACTATCTTGAACCTTATCTGCATTACTTCCTTTACCATTGCATAACGGGGTACTATTCTCCAATATTTTGTCCGCATTCTAAAAGAGAAACAAGCAGACACATCACAGGTTTACCATGTTGTATATGATACTCATTTTGGTAAATCAGTTCAGCAGTAAAGTGGACAGGATAACAGCATGAAACAAACATATATCTATACCATGGTCACTTTATGGTCTATATCATTCTAGTTTTTGTTGCCAAATCAATATAGAGACATAGTTCAAATAATATTTGTTCAAGACAAAGCAGAATAGACAGAATATAAGTGTGGGAAACTACAGAAGAATAACAACGCTTGTAATGTGCATGACATGAGAACATAACTGTTTATACAATTGAAACTGAAATCAACATAGAGAAGTTACGACAGCAAACCAGTTAAAGAAAAAGGTTTAAAACATACCTGTTGCACCATTGGAGTTTCAATTCCATCCTTCAAATTTGAAAATAGTTGGTATGAGTAAATGAAGTGATGCAAGAGCAAAGGAGTATGAACCATAGCTACAGAACCTCACCTGAGAACAATTCTTCTGCTGCTTTAAGCATTGAGTTGGGATTCGGAGTGGTGGTCCTCGTTCTTTGGGCACTGCAGTTCCCTTACTAACTGCTCGTGTTTGGGTGCTCTGTGGTGGAGACAATGTTGTGTCAACTAGAACTGGGTTACTATCTGCTGAGGTTGGGGTTAGAAGGGGTGTAGGTGGTTCTCTGTCCAACTGGGTAGGGGTACAATCTGCAAGAGTCTGGGTTATGTGTGGTGGGGCTGGTTCTTGGGCAAGTAAACCGTGGTTCTATCTGCATCAACTGGTAGCACTATCTTTTCTGAAGACCATGTTGTTACTCCCTTAGATACTGCCATCACCCTCTCCAATTCAAATGGCTGATAAACAAGAAAAGTAATTGGATGTACAGATATTGTATGATAGACAGGTGCAATGGATAGTGGGGAATAAAAAGAGGGCATGAAATAATTCACATTTATTTTGTCTAACCAAACAGGATAGCATGACACAATTTCACATATATGATGGATAACTAAACATGATAGCATGACACAATTTCACATATATGATGGCTAACTAAAAAAGATGGAAAGACATAGTTCAAAATATGATGACTATGTAAACATGATGACATGATATAACTATATAATGTGTTTATTAAATAGGTTGGCATGCCATAATTCACACACATGCCGCCTATGGAAAGATGATAGCATCATATAATTCACGGATAGAATGACCTAATTCAAAATATGATGACTGTAAACACCAAACAACATGAGATGATATAACTATATGATGTCTTTATTAAATGGGTTGCCATGCCATATTCAGATAGATGTTGTCTATGTAAACATGATGGCATGATATAATTCAAATATATGATTTATATAGTAAGCAAGTAAGCATATGGCAATAGCATATATGATGTAAAAACTAAGCAATGTAAGACAACATGCATGACATGAGTAATATAACCCTGCCAAGTTTGAGCATAGACCTCAGGGAGGAATATGACTGGGCATCAGTCTCTGGATCCTCCTCTGAGGAGCACTTTGTAACCAGCAAGATGTCTGCTTCTGCAGGTAGCATTGTCTGCTATGAATACCTTGTTTTCACTCCAGATACTTCCATCACCACTTCAAATGCTGATGCATAGGAAGAGTAGTTGAATATACAAACATTGTCGACAAATTGAACACGCAATACAAAAAAAAGATAGCATGATCTAATTCACATACATGATGATTGGTTAAACAAGATGGCGTTGCATATTTCACATATACGATGAAGAAACTAAACAGATGGAATTCACACAAAGCATGGCTAAACTAAGCAGATGACATATTTGATGTACAAAGTAAGCAATGCAAGGCACCATATGCATGATATCACTGGTACGCGTTGGTGCTATACAAACAGTTTTTAACCCCTTTCCGTGATGGCATTTGGAACCGTCGCCAAGTGAGTGTGGGCGATAGGGGGGTCCTTCCCACACGACCCAAAAATCATCGGGGATAGGGAGCCTTGATGCATACAGTTGTCCCTATATAACCGTTTCTGATATTTCGAATATCCCAAACGCTTCATCCCTGCTACTCGTTTGTGCTCGCACTGCCATCGCAGTCGGAGTTTTGTGGTTTTACCTAAAACGAGGCAGATTCCAGGCGCGGGAGTTTTCCAGGCACGTACCTAACTGGCTCTATGTTTATGATGCCTGGCATATCACAAAGAGTTCATGATTATAAACCGTGTATGATAGGTAGACAATCACACGCATTTAGATTTCCTGCACCGTATGTGATAGTGTCTGACATCACACACGCTTTGCAAACGGCAACTGTGTGTATTGTTACACACGTTTCCTCTCCGTGAACCGTGTCGGATTATGATGTATATCACACACGCTGTGCTTTATTAACCGTGTGTGCCGTAATGACCTGCACACCATAATTTCACCCTAATTCAATTGCTGCTATTTAAAATTGTACCTAATTTAAACCTGAAAGTAGGCTACAGCTTTATTCATATCCATCAGGTTCAAACAACCAATGCATTATTCGATTCACAGGTATATATGTTTCAGAATTACATAAGCACCGAATAAAGAATGTTGAACGAGGGTTCTATAGTTGTATTATTACAGATGGTAAAGAAAGAGGCGAAAGACATTCCGGTTGTTGAACAAGGTGAAGCGGAATGGCCCTATTGTGCTCTCTTGGATGCAGAAGGCATGCAGGACTCTAGTCCAACCCCTTGTGATGGCTGGCCGCCAATCATGTAGTTTGAGAGGTAATCTTGAGTAAACTGCTTCAGGATCCACTGCAAAAAAAGATTCAAACATTGTCATCTAACACAACTCATTACGGGCAGTAAAAACAAGGCTACAGGGTTCTTACTTACCATCCTGTAGTTCACTGTTGTCTTGCATAAAGTGTAAAAAAATAGTTTGATTGACATCTTTTGATCCATTTTAATAACAATCTTTATCAGTTTCCTCACTTGATGCTGGTTCATGAATATCTCATTGCCCCATACATAGAAAGGGTCGAAGTGTGGATCTTTGGCAATGATATATGTACGTAAAAGCACCAAATTAATATTAGAAGCTAAACAACAATTGAAAAATGATGTAGTACAACACTCCCTCCATCCCATTATATAAGATTTTATTACATGTATATCTAGACATCATCAGAATATTAAGGTAACACTCTTCCTTGTTGCTATGTAGCCTGGGATTGCATATTTAGTCATTCAGTACAATGCATGTTTCTATGTAGCCTCAGATATATTAACTATGGCCATAGTTAACCTACTGATAAATGGGTTACAAAGACATTCAGTGAAATGTCTGATTCAATGATTAATCCCTTATCAGCCCAAGGCTATATGGTACTAGCTACCGATATCCTGAACAGTGAGTACACATAAGCAATGTGATGAAACTAACTGTCGGGGGATATCGGCCTCCACGAGCACCTATGGGGACGGAGCCCCTTGTCGGTTCGGCGGGGGGCGGAGGTTGCACAAAGAGCAGATCGAGGCGACACACATACACAACGATTTTACCCAGCTTCGGGCCGCATGGATGCGTAAAACCCTACTGCTGCTTGTTTGGTTGATTCGAGTTCTTGCTCTGGAGCGCAAGAAGCTACAGTAAGTTGGAGCTGGACGTAGATGAGGGTCTACTGGGTGTCCTCCCCTCCTCCTTTTCTCTCCGGTCTCCTAGGGTTCCCCCCCCACCTCTACGTGCGCATGGGCCTCCTTTTATAAGCTAAGGGGTTTCCCACAGGTAGCGACGCAGGTGAGGGTAAAAATGGCAAGGAACTGTGCGAATAGTGGCTGCACAGTGCTATCGCACCTAACTCTGACGGTGGGGGACAAAGGCATTAAATGCCCGTCTGGATCGCCTGAACAGTGCCGAGGCGGACCGTTAGGGACGCCATCGCTTGCCTCGGGGGCGACTCCGCCAACGTCGCATGCCATGCGCGCGCCCCAGGTTGCGCGGCGCCCCGCCACGTGTCTCCGGGGAAGCTCCAGAGTGACGCGTGGGCAGGTGAGCTGGAGCGCATGCCTGAGGTGGTGGTTTGCCGCGGCAAGTGGCTTGCCGCGGTGGTTGTCTTGCCGCACCTGAGAGCTTGCCGCTCGTCAGGCCTTGCCGAGGTGCGCGGAGCGCCGCGGCGGGCTTCTCTTGGTGTGCCTTGGCTCGGCCGTCCCGGCGAGCTCCCCCCGCCGGGGCCTTGGTGCTTCGGCTTAGTCGTCCCGGCAAGCTCCTCTTGCCGGACCTCGCCTTCTCGACCCGGCAAGCTCCTCTTGCCAGGGCTTGGTCTTCTCGGCTCGATCACTTGGCCTCCGTCCGGCCCAGAAAGGGCCATGGAGACTCTTGTCGCTCCCCTGGCAAGCCTTGCCGTGGGACGCTACTACTGCCCGTGCACAAGTTCGGGGTACTAAGGTACCCCTACTTTAGTACACCGACACTAACCTTGATGGAAAACAACACTATTCTCAATATTGTCCTATATGAGTACATATAAAGGCGTGTTAAGCACAACAGGCTAAACATCAACCAAATATATCCACGATAGACAACATAATCTACAAATGATAGCTTCAGTGTGCAGGCTTAAGCACGCTAGTTAAGCAAAACAAGAAGTGGAAGGGTGTGTTAATTGCATCAGGCGTAACATTTAAAAACAAGCAAATGGTCATTCAAACTGGTATTGTGCAGGTCTAAAGTACACAAGTTATTGTTAAAAAAGCGAAAAGGCATGTTAACTGCAATATCCTTAACAACAACCAAATATTGTAATTCATAGTGGTATTGTTGAAACTGTTATTGATGAAATTGAACTACGCGGCAAATAGTTGCACATATGGAGCATCACATTGTGAAGAACTGAAACAAACAAGTCATAAGGCCATCTCTAGCCGATCCTTAAAAAGTGAAAGGACTAAAACCCTTAGTGGATATATATATATACTCCAGCAATTTTTGGACTTTTTTAGTCGATCCCCTAAACTTAATGTTGTAAACTTCAATTTGATCAAGTTCAAAGCCGGTTCAACCGAAAGTAGCATGCATTCAAACATAAACATAGATAGTTTTGCATAACCGAACATAAAACATAAATTTAAACTAAGCTAGACTACTTTTGGTCGAAGTATAGGTCGAGCCAATCCTTCCTCATCATGTACGGTGTGCCGCGAGCCGGGTCCAGGCCGGTGCCGTCGTCGGGGTCGTTGGGGAAGGCAGTCCTCCACTCGTCGACGTGGATCTCATTGTCCTCGGGGCCCACCTCGACGCCCTCCGCGCCGCCGTCGCCACTGCCTTCGACCTCGTCTTCGTAGGACAGCGCGATAACCTCGCCGACAAAGATCATCCACTCCGCCTCCACGAGCTCCGGGTGCTGCTGCGGAGCTCTTGCATGTAGGCCTGGCCGATGGCCTCGGCCTCGAGGCGCTCCCACGCCTCGCGGTCCTCCCGTGCCATAGCTGAGCTCACCACCCTGGCTCCAGCGGAACGAGGTCGACCGGACGTGTGCCCAATGGGAAATTGAGCCTAGCCACCGTGCTATGGTGCGGACCAACCAGCGGTCGTACTCCATGGCCGCGAGCTCGGCCGTGCAGAAGCTACCGAGCCACCGGCGGGTGTGGGTCTCCCGATCTGTAATCTCGGCGACCCACGTCCCCCACGACCGTTGCTGGACCCCGAGGTAGGATCTCGTCGGCTTCCGGGTCCGAGGGAGGACGGGGAAGTCCTCGAACCGACGTAGGGGCACGGCGGCAGGCGGATCGAGGGACCGGCGACGGCGGATCGAGCCCATGGAGGACGACGGGGACACATGGTGGCCACCTCGCCGGCGTCGGGCGAAAGGCCACGATAAACCTCTTTTTGGCTATTGGCTCCTCGAGCTCCCCGGCACACAGGCAAAGGTTGAGGATGGAGGCGCCGGCGATGGTGGCCACCTACCAATGGTTTCGGTGGTGGTGTGTGTCTGTGTGAGCGGAGGTTTTGAGGAGTGTGTGGTGTGTGGGGGGGGGCAAGGTGGTGTTTGAGGAAATACCACGGCAACTGAAAATTTTACTAGGCGGGAGTAACAAGGCGGGGCTACTGAAAATTTGGATCAAGGGCGAGTAGATATTTTTGAGACTGCGAGGGATGCAGTGGCGGGAGTAAAATGCCGGGGCTACTGAAAATTTGAATCAAGGGGCTAAAGCAGAGAGGGAGTAACAGACATCGCACACGGTCCGCACATACTAATCGTGTGCTATCAAACATTAAAACCTTCCAGGCGGTAGATATTTTCGAGATAGCGAGGAAGTAATATTTTCGAGATTGCAAGGGATGCAGAGGCGGGAGTATTTGGGGAGCGAGCTAGTGTGCTTGACACGTCGGTTGTGAACTGTAGCCGACGCACCTTCTCGCGTAATCCATAGGCGTACTATACACCATTGGTGCTGAAAGTGCGTTATATCGACTAGAGGGGGGTGAATAGGCGATTTTTTTGAAATTCTTCACTAAGGAATTTGCTAGTGAGGAAATTCCTTAGCGAAGAACTACTAGCAGCGGAATAAGTACTTAGATGTAAACAAAGCAGAACACAAGCATGGTCATCATGATGAAATGAAGACTAGCACAGAGTACAGAAAGCGTAAACACAGGATAACACAAGATGAAGACAAAGAGACAGAAGAATTTGAACTGAGGAAATTGAGAAAGTCTTCAGTCAAAGTCCTCAAACATAGATATGATAAACAAGCAGCACAATACTGAGGAAATGAAAGAGTTGAGGAAATGGAACCAGTAAGCTTGGTGAAGACAATGATTTGGTAGACCAGTTCCAACTGCTTTCTCAGTTGTACATCTGGTTGGAGCGGCTGAGTATTTAAACTCGAGGACACACAGTCCCGGACGCCCAGTCCTGAGCGGGCAGCTCGGGACACCAAGTCCTCACCGTTTTCTCCTTGAACTAAGGACACACAGTCCTCGTCCAATCACTCGTGGTAAGTCTTCAGATGACTTCCGAACCTTGACAAACTCGGTCACTCGGCGATCCACAATTCCTCTTGGTTGCTCTAGACCTTGACGCCTAACCGTCTGGAAGAAGCACAGTGTTCAAAGGTAACAAGCGTCGGATCCACACAGGATCAATCTATTCAGTGATGCTCAATCACTTTGGGTTTGTAGGTGTTTGGGTTTGGGTTTTGGATTTTCCTCACTTGATGATTTTCGCTCAAAGTCCTTGGAGGATGGGTTGCTCTCAAATGACAAGTGTTAGTTTGTCTCGGAGCAGCCAACCAGCTAGTGGTTGTAGGGGGCGGCTATTTATAGCCTAGGGAGCAGCCCGACATGATAAGACATAAATGCCCTTCAATGATATGACCGTTGGATGGATAAGATATTTTGGGACAGCTGGCGCGTAGCACAGCAACGGTCGGAAATTTGAGATACAAATTCCTCAGGGCTATCATGTTCCTCACAGTGTAGGCAATCCGCACTGGCGAATTCCTAACTCCCTAGTTAGAACAAATTCCTCCGTGACCAGAAGAACTGCCTCTCTGTCACTGAAGAAATTGACTGAACTGTATGAGATTTCCAATGGCTTCACTCAAAGGGATTGGTAGGTGTAGGATTTGAGTTGAGCATCAAATGGAAATTTTTCCTTAGTATTTCCTCGACCCCCTTTAACAGTACGGTGTTTCCTATGACTCAAGAAAGAGAAAATGAAACTACGAAAACAAAAGTCTTCACGCTTCATGTTCCTCGAATGAATAGCAAGTCTTCAAGGTCACACCAATTTCTTCACTTTCAAAGTCTTCAGAAAGTCTTCGGTATATCAAAGTCTTCAATCGAAGAACTTCATTTTTAGGGGTCGACTTTCTCTGTAAATATCAAACTCCTCATAGAATTATAGACCTGTGTACACTCATAAAAACATTAGATCCTTAACCTATAAGTCTTCAATACACCAAAATCACTAAGGGGCACTAGATGCACTTACAATCTCCCCCTTTTTGGTGATTGATGACAATATAGGTTAAGTTTTCAACGGGGATAAACATATGAAGTGTAAATGCTGATACTGAGGAATTTGATTGCAAGATATAGAAGAACTCCCCCTGAAGTTGTGCATAGTGAGGAATTTTCTTTTGAAGCAATGCACACTTGAAGAGATGAATCATGGAGATCTCCCCCTATATCTTGTAATTCATACACGCATTTGATATATAATTTGAAGAATTTGAAATGCATGATGAAATATGGTGACTGATGTAATTCAGCATGCGTGCGATAATATTAACGAGGAATAAGCATGCAGAATAACGTAGCAGAAGTATCAGACCACCATCGGGTTTAAGTTTACAACTCGATCCAATAAAAGTTTCGGAAGAACGAGAGTTGTAACTTAGCAAAAAACGCCCAATATAATAGACCCGCTTGAAGACTAACTTAGATTTCTCCCCCTTTGTCATTGAATGACCAAAAGGATCAAAACTGAGGACTAACGCCCCTGAAGATAATCAGGATGATGAAGGAGCGCCAGCGTTGTCGGGGTCGGTTGTTAAAGTAGGGCCTGCCGCAGTGTCATCCAAGTCTTCATGTTCATCAGTGTCGCGTGATGAAGAATAGGAGCTGGCCACCAAAGAAGGAACCTTGACCTTCTTGAATTTCTTTGAAGGAGGTGCAGACCAGTCAAACTCTTCTTTGAGACCCATTTTCTTCAGATCTTCAGCGCTGTAAACTTGAGACAGAACAACCCAGGTGCGGTTGAGGGTTTCATGGAGGTAGTGGTGGTTTTTCTTCACTTCATTGTGTGTTGAAGTCATGTTGTGAAGAATTGAACCAAACTGACGCTTGACCCATTTGTGATTGCGATCAACCTTCTGATGAAGACTGAGGAGTAACTCACGATCAGTCATCACCCTGGGTGCTGTGGCTTGAGGATTTTGCTTGGTAGTGTTGGCGGCAGAGTCATGTGTGGCAAAGTCATCATTAGTGGAATAGGATGCAGCCTTGCGAAATTGACCATCCAATGGACGAATGCCTTCATCTATCACAGCAGTTGCCTTGACTTTGTCATCAGCTGAGGAAAATGTCCTTTTGAGGACTTCAATTGGAGACAAGTAGCTGCAGTGGTTCAGAGTGTCAGCTTTGTAGTTGAGTGAAGACCTTGTCCTGATGAATCTCATAATCCATGGCGCATAAGGCTTCAGCTTAAATGGTGACATGGCAATATTGGCCATAGTCCTCATGAAGAAATCATGGAAGTTGACGGGAATGCCATGAACGATGTTGAAAAGTAGATTCTTCATGATGCCAACGACTTCTTCATCATTTGAGTCATGGCCTTTGATAGGACTCAATGTCTTCGTCAGTATGCGATAGACATTCCGAGGTACATAGAGCAATTCCTTGATGAGGAAATTGGTTCGAGAGGCCTGCCCTGGCTTCAAAGGCTTCATCAGAACTTGCATGTAGTGATTTGAAAGCTCAGGTTCATTGTATACACAACGTGCATCTTCAAGGGGAGGACTGAGTGGTAGGGCACGAAGCAATTCAGATGCTGGTGCCTTGTAGTGAGTGTTCTCTGTCATCTAGTCCAGAACCCATGAATTCACATCTTCAGAATCGCCTGTGATGTGCAGCGTTGTGTAGAACTGAAGAATGAGTTCTTCATTCCAATCATAGATGTCAGTGCAGAAGTTAAGCAGTCCAATGTCGTGAAGAACACTTAGGACTGGCTCGAAGCACGGCAGAGACTCCATGTCCACGTGAGGAATATGTGCATGATCGAAGACTTTGTCTTTGTTAAACAGCACTGAGGAATAGAAGTTGGCTTGACTAGCAGTCCAGAAATGCCTCTTCCTTATGCGAGCAGAATCATATGGATTGTAATCAGTGAAGAACACATGCTCGCTAAAGAAGTCTTCAGCCTTGAACTTTTGCTTCCTTGAGAACGGATCCTTTGGCTTTGGCAGAGGAGTGTCAGTGAGTTGCATCACGACCTCAGGAATCGCGAGCTCAGGTTCTTCAGGCTGAGGAATTTCTGGTTCCTCCTCAGGTGCAGTCACATAGTCAGCAACAGCAGTTTCTTCAGCACTAGTGGTTGGAATGTCTTCACGGACAGGTGAGGTGGGATGAGTTTCTTCAGAGCCCATTTGAACTGTTGGTGCAGGGGAGTGAGGAATTTGCTGCAGTGGAGTGAAGAGTGGAGAGTTGGGATGCTGACTTTCCCAAAAATCATCATTCATCACTGGCGTTGTGCTGCCAATGTCCACGTCTTCATCATCAATTTCTTCAACACCAGCCTCTTCAGTAGTAAACTGAGGCATTGGTGATGATACCACTGGGGTTGAAGGGATTGTATCCACTTCAATTTCCTCATCAATCTGCTCTGAGGAAGCAGCAGATTGAGTTTCTTCATCTGATCCGCTTGGGATCTCATAGTCCTCATCAAAAGGAACAAGGTCCTTTGATGGCATGGTTGAAATTGGAACAGCATTAATGGGATTTTCAAAAGAGCTGGTCATAGGCTTCATCTTCTTTGGAGCTGAAGATTCTGAAGCACTTGATGCTTTCCTTTTCTTCACTGCAGCTCGTTCTGCAACCTTGGTCTTCTTCACATCTGATGCAGATGGAAGTATAGGAGTTGGTGTAGGCGCAGGTGGAGCTGAGGAATCTGTTTGTATTTCTTCAGGCGCAACTGATGCAGTTGCCCTGGCTTCTTCAGTTTCTTCAGGCACACCACTAGTGGATGCCCTGGCAGTTTCTTCAGCGGCTGGGATGGAGTCATCAGCCCTGGAACTAGCATTTTCTTCAGTAGCCTGAAAATCATCAGCGGTGCTGGCATGTTCTTCAGTTGGCTGAGCAGAAGCTTCAGCTTGAGGAACTTCTTGTTGCGATGGCGCTGCAACATTGGTGAACTTTTCAGTCAGTTTCACAAACCTGACTTTGGCTCCTTTCCAATCAGCATAGTATGAGTCAAATTTTTCACTGAGGGCTTTGATGTCAGCCTGCATCTTGACAAGTTCTTCAGTTGTCATCTTGACAACATTTTTCTTCAGCGGTTTCTCTTTTTTGTACTGCGATTTCTTGATCTCTCTGGCCCTATCATATTTCCATTTCTCCTCTTGGATGAAATGAGTCAGCATGTGACTTTAGCCCGGTGTCAGCTTGAAGTATGGCATAGGAGTGTTTGGGTCCTTGTGCCAGAGATCAATGTAGTCTAGGATCGCTCTTGGATCCAACAGCAGCGGCACAGGTGTGCCTTTGGCTCTAGCCGCCCTTTCTTGTCCGTCCCTGATGATTTCTGCAAGTTCTTCTTCATCAGCCTCATCTTCTTCAGACGGCACATTGAAGAAAACCTTCTTCTTCTTAGGACTTGGGCGAGGACCTCGTCCAGCATTAGCCTTTTTCTTCAGCAGAGAGGATCCAGCTGAGGAACTTGGTGCAGCTGAGCAACTTGCTGAGACACCAGAGGCAATGGAGATGCCTGTACTCCTTTGGCACGTGGCAAGATGCACAAGTGCTGAGGACTTTGTCGGGACAGTTGAGGATTGTGGAGGAGGTGCTAAGGATTTCGGAGGAGCTGGAGCAGCTTGAGGAATTTGCTTTGAAGATTTTGAAGTTCCTGGTCGTTAGGGCGCAGCTGAGGAACTTGGCCGAGAGGGCACTGTTGGTGAAGCACTTGGCTTTCGAGCGGGCTTCTTTGCCATTGATTTCCTCGGCTTGACAAAGGCCTCGGTGGCAGGAGCAGCAGCAGAATCTTCGTTGAATTTCTTCATTGCTTCTTTGGCTTGTCTTGCCAACTTGGCTTGACGCCTTGCCCATTCCTCAGGAAAATCCTCTCCGCGTTTGACGCTAGTGGGATCAGCCACTTGGCCAGGTGCCAATGAGGATCTTGGGGATGGAGGGTTGAGAGCAAATTTCCTCATGTACTTTGGAGTAACATATCTGTACTCCCTCCATTCTCTTGCCCATCTCCGTTCTATCATTCGAATGTGCACCTTGCGCTGATTTTTGGTCTCTTTGCCAAACTTGGCTTCATCAGGCGTGCAGTACTCTTTGTAAATGTTCTCAGGGATTTCAAACGCAGTCATGACCTGAGGTTTCTTTCCTCCTTTCTGCGGCCTCTTACCATCTGCCATATTCTTCAGCTGAGGAATTTGAAAAAATAGAATTCTCTGAAGAAGTATGCAGTTTTTCTTCGAGGAACGCTGCAAATGAGTTAAGTTGATGAGAACCTAGTGATTCAGCAGCGGACATGTGTACCTGTGAACAAATTATAGTGGCGAGGAATTTGGAGAGGTCATATGCGTTCTCAGAGGGTTTTTCAAAAAGAACAAGTTTGAGAAATTTGACCAGATGCGTCTTGAAGAACTTCACTAAGCGCGCTTTATCTTAGGTTCCAGAGTTGTATAGATCGAAGATCCACACAATTGAGGAATCTTGAAGAAAATGATGCTTAGGGAAATGAATCAAGAACAGATGACATGTGAGGTGTTTAGTGTGTGAACATTTGAATAATAAAACACCTTTGAAGATTTTGTAGAAAATTTTTGAATCAAAGAGGGCAGTAAAAGTAGCTTTTAATTACCCTGGATGAAGAACACGACGAACAGTGAGGTGAAACAGTGAAGTTCGTCGCTGTAGATCTTCCACGCCCTAACTCAGCGGAGGAAGACGTCTACGGTGGCGGCGGAGGTGAAGATTTCCGCGGTCGGCGCGAGTACGACGACGAAGATGTTGAGGCAGTGAAGCTCTTCCTCACCGGCGACGATGGAGTAGCGGCGGCGCTAGGGTTTGGGAAGCTCGAGCGGGAGAGAGAGATCGAGCGGAGTAAAGGAAGTGAGGAAGGGATGAGGGGGTATTTATAGTAGCAGTGAAAAACTGTTCGCCCAAAGATTTGGGACGAACGTGAAGGAAATATGCCCTAGAGGCAATAATAAAGTTATTATTTATTCCTTATATATCATGATAAATGTTTATTATTCATGCTAGAATTGTATTAACCGGAAACATAATACATGTGTGGATACATAGACAAACAGAGTGTCACTAGTACGCCTCTACTTGACTAGCTTGTTAATCAAAGATGGTTAAGTTTCCTAACCATAGACAAAGGAGTTGTCATTTGATTAACAAGGTCACATCATTAGTTGAATGATCTGATTGACATGACCCATTCCATTAGCTTAGCACCCGATCGTTTAGTATGTTGCTATTGCTTTCTCCATGACTTATACATGTTCCTTTGACTATGAGATTATGCAACTCCCGTTTACCGTAGGAACACTTTGTGTGCTACCAAACTTCACAGCATAACTGGGTGATTATAAAGGAGCTCTACAGGTGTCTCCGAAAGTATTTGTTGGGTTGGCGTATTTCGAGATTAGGATTTGTCACTCCGAATGTCGGAGAGGTATCTCAGGGCCTTCTCGGTAATGCACATCACATAAGCCTTGCAAGCATTGCAACCAATTAGATAGTTGCAAGATGATGTATTACGGAACGAGTAAAGAGACTTGCCGGTAACGAGATTGAACTAGGTATTGGATACCGACGATCGAATCTCGGGCAAGTAACATACCGATGACAAAGGGAACAACGTATGTTGTTATGCGATCTGACCGATAAAGATCTTCATAGAATGTGTAGGAGCCAATATGGGCATCCAGGTCCCGCTATTGGTTATTGACCAGAGATTTGTCTCAGTCATGTCTACACTGTTCTCGAACCGTAGGGTCCGCACGCTTAAGGTTACGATGACAGTTATTATGAGTTTATGCATTTTGATGTACCGAAGTTAGTTCGGAGTCCCGGATGAGATCACGGACATGACGAGGAGTCTCGGAATGGTCGAGGCATAAAGATTGATATATTGGACGACTATATTCGGACATCGGAATGGTTCCGAGTGGTTTCGGATAAAACCGGAGTACCGGAGGGGTTACCGGAACCCCCCGGGGAAGTAATGGGCCTTATTGGGCCCGAGGGGAGAGAGAGGGCTGCGGCCAGGAGGTGGCGCCCCCCCCCCCATGGGGAGTCCGAATTGGACAAGGAGGGGGGGCGCGGCCCCCCTTTCCCTCTCCCTCTCCCTCTCTTTCCTTCCCCCTCTCTCTTCCTAGTTGGACTAGGAAAGGGGAGTCCTACTCCCACTAGGAGGAGGACTCCCCCTCCCTTTGGCGCGCCCCATAGGGCCGACCGGCCTCCCCCCCTTGCTCCTTTATATACGGGGGCAGGGGGGCACCCTAGGACACACAAGTTGATCTTCGTGATCGTTCCTCAGCCGTGTGCGGTGCCCCCCTCCACCATATTCCACCTCGGTCATATTGTCGCGGTGCTTAGGCGAAGCCCTGCGTCGGTAGTTCATCAAGATCGTCACCACGCCGTCGTGCTGACGTAACTCGTCCCCGAGAGCTTTGCTGGATCGGAGCCTGGAGAACGTCATCGAGCTGTACGTGTGTCAAGAACTCGGAGGCGCCGGAGTAACGATGCTTGGATCGGTCGGATCGGGAGGACGTACGACTACTTCCTCTATGTTGTGTCAACGCTTCCACTTCGGTCTATGAGGGTATGTAGACAACACTCTCCCCTCTCGTTGCTATGCATCACCATGATCTTGCGTGTGCGTAGGAATTTTTTTGAAATTACTACGTTTCCCAACAGTGGCATCCGAGCCTAGGTTTTTATGGTTTGATGTTATGCACGAGTAGAACACAAGTGAGTTGTGGACAATATAAGTCATACTGCCTACCAGCATGTCATACTTTGGTTCGGCGGTATTGTTGGATGAAGCGGCCCGGACCGACATTACGCGTACGCTTACGCGAGACTGGTTCTACCGCCGTGCTTTGCACACAGGTGGCTGGCGGGTGTCAGTTTCTCCAACTTTAGTTGAACCGAGTATGGCTACGCCCGGTCCTTGAGAAGGTTAAAACGGAGTCTATTTGACAAACTATCGTTGTGGTTTTGATGCGTAGGTGAGATTGGTTCTTGCTTAAGCCCGTAGCAGCCACGTAAAATTTGCAACAAACAAAGTAGAGGACGTCTAACTTGTTTTTGCAGGGCATGTTGTGATGTGATATGGTCAAGACATGATGCTAAATTTTATTGTATGAGATGATCATGTTTTGTAATCGAGTTATCGGCAACCGGCAGGAGCCGTATGGTTGTCGCTTTATTGTATGCAATGCAATCGCCCTGTAATGCTTTACTTTATCACTAAGAGGTAGCGATAGTCGTAGAAGCATAAGATTGGAGAGATGACAACGATGCTACGATGGAGATCAAGGTGTCGCGCCGGTGACGATGGTGATCATGATGGTGCTGCGGAGATGGAGATCACAAGCACAAGATGATGATGGCCATATCATATCACTTATATTGATTGCATGTGATGTTTATCTTTTATGCATCTTATCTTGCTTTGATTGACGGTAGCATTATAAGATGATCTCTCACTAAATTATCATAGTAATAGTGTTCTCCCTGAGTATGCACCGTTGCGAAAGTTCTTCGTGCTGAGACACCACGTGATGATCGGGTGTGATAGGCTCTACGTTCAAATACAACGGGTGCAAAATAGTTGCACACGCGAAATACTCAGGTTTAACTTGACGAGCCTAGCATATAACAGATATGGCCTCGGAACACGGAGACCGAAAGGTCGAGCATGAATCATATAGTAGATATGATCAACATAGAGATGTTCACCATTGAAACTACTCCATCTCACGTGATGATCGGACATGGTTTAGTTGATTTGGATCACGTGATCACTTAGAGGATTAGAGAGATGTCTATCTAAGTGGGAGTTCTTAAGTAATATGATTAATTGAACTTAAATTTATCATGAACTTAGTCCTTGATAGTATCTTGCTTGTTTATGTTGATTGTAGATAGATGGCTCGTGCTGTTGTTCCGTTGAATTTTAATGCGTTCCTTGAGAAAGCAAAGTTGAAAGATGATGGTAGCAATTACACGGACTGGGTCCGTAACTTGAGGATTATCCTCATTGCTGCACAGAAGAGTTACGTCCTGGAAGCACCGCTGGGTGCCAGGCCTGCTGCTGGAGCAACGCCAGATGTTGTGAATGTCTGGCAGAGCAAAGCTGATGACTACTCAATAGTTCATTGTGCCATGCTTTACGGCTTAGAACCGGGACTTCAACGACGTTTTGAACATCATGGAGCATATGAGATGTTCCAGGAGTTGAAGTTAATATTCCAACAGAATGCCCGGATTGAGAGATATGAAGTCTCCAATAAGTTCTATAGCTGCAAGATGGAGGAGAATGGTTCTGTCAGTGAACATATACTCAAAATGTCTGGGTATTATAATCACTTGATTCAACTGGGAGTTAATCTTCCGGATGATTGTGTCACTGACAGAATTCTCCAATCACTTCCACCAAGCTACAAAGGCTTCGTGATGAACTATAACATGCAAGGGATGGATAAGACAATTCCCGAGCTCTTCGCAATGCTAAAGGCTGCGGAGGTAGAAATCAAGAAGGAGCATCAAGTGTTGATGGTCAACAAGACCACTAGTTTCAAGAAAAGGGGCAAAGGGAAGAAGAAGGGGAACTTCAAGAAGAACAGCAAACAAGTTGCTGCTCAAGAGAAGAAACCCAAGTCTGGACCTAAGCCTGAAACTGAGTGCTTCTACTGCAAGCAGACTGGTCACTGGAAGCGGAACTGCCCCAAGTATTTGGCGGATAAGAAGGATGGCAAGGTGAACAAAGGTATATGTGATATACATGTTATTGATGTGTACCTTACTAATGCTCGCAGTAGCACCTGGGTATTTGATACTGGTTTTGTTGCTAATATTTGCAACTCGAAACAGGGACTACGGATTAAGCGAAGATTGGTTAAGGATGAGGTGACGATGCGCGTGGGAAATGGTTCCAAAGTCGATGTGATCGCAGTCGGCACGCTACCTCTACATCTACCTTCGGGATTAGTATTAGACCTGAATAATTGTTATTTGGTGCCAGAGTTGAGCATGGACATTATATCTGGATCTTGTTTGATTCGAGATGGTTATTCATTTAAATCAGAGAATAATGGTTGTTCTATTTATATGAGTAATATCTTTTATGGTCATGCACCCTTGAAGAGTGGTCTATTTTTGATGAATCTCGATAGTAGTGATACACATATTCATAGTGTTGAAGCCAAAAGATGCAGAGTTGATAATGATAGTGCAATTTATTTATGGCACTGCCGTTTAGGTCATATCGGTGTAAAACGCATGAAGAAACTCCATACTGATGGACTTTTGGAGCCACTTGATTATGAATCACTTGGCACTTGCGAATCGTGCCTCATGGGCAAGATGACCAAAACACCGTTCTCCGGTACTATGGAGAGAGCAACAGATTTATTGGAGATCATACATACAGATGTACGTGGTCCGATGAATGTTGTGGCTCGTGGCGGATATCGTTATTTTCTCACCTTCACAGATGATTTAAGCAGATACGGTTATGTCTACTTAATGAAACACAAGTCTGAAACATTTGAAAAGTTCAAAGAATTTCAGAGTGAAGTTGAAAATCATCGTAACAAGAAAATAAAGTTTCTATGATCTGATCGTGGAGGAGAATATTTGAGTTACGAGTTTGGTCTACATTTGAAACAATGCGGAATAGTTTCGCAACTCACGCCACCCGGAACACCACAACGCAATGGTGTGTCCGAACGTCGTAATCGTACTTTACTAGATATGGTGCGATCTATGATGTCTCTTACAGATTTACCGCTATAGTTTTGGGGTTATGCTTTAGAGACGGCCGCATTCACGTTAAATAGGACACCGTCGAAATCCGTTGAGACGACGCCTTATGAACTATGGTTTAGCAAGAAACCGAAGTTGTCGTTTCTTAAAGTTTGGGGCAGCGATGCTTATGTGAAAAAGCTTCAACCTGATAAGCTCGAACCCAAATCGGAAAAATGTGTCTTCATAGGATATCCAAAAGAAACTGTTGGATACACCTTCTATCACAGATCCGAAGGCAAGACTTTTGTTGCTAAATTCGGAGTCTTTCTAGAAAAAGAGTTTCTCTCGAAAGAAGTGAGTGGGAGGAAAGTAGAACTTGATGAGGTAACTGTACCTGCTCCCTTATTGGAAAGTAGTACATCACAGAAATCTGTTTCTGGAGCACCTACACCAATTAGTGAGGAAGCTGATGATATTGATCATGAAACTTCACATCAAGTTACTATAGAACCTCGTAGATCAACCAGAGTAAGATCCGCACCAGAGTGGTACGGCAATCCCGTTCTGGAAGTCATGCTGCTAGATCATGACGAACCTACGAACTATGAAGAAGCGATGGTGAGCCCAGATTCCGCAAAATGGCTAGAAGCCATGAAATCTGAGATGGGATCCATGTATGACAACAAAGTATGGACTTTGGTTGACTTGCCTGAGGGTCGGCAAGCAATAGAGAATAAGTGGATCTTTAAGAAGAAGACTGACGCTGACGGTAATGTTACTGTCTACAAAGCTCGACTTGTCGCGAAAGGTTTTCGACAAGTTCAAGGGATTGACTACGATGAGACCTTCTCACCCGTAGCGATGCTTAAGTCTGTCCGAATCATGTTAGCAATTGCCGCATTTTATGATTATGAAATTTGGCAAATGGATGTAAAGACTGCATTCCTGAATGGATTTCTGGAAGAAGAGTTGTATATGATGCAACCAGAAGGTTTTATCGATCCAAAGGGAGCTAATAAAGTGTGCAAGCTCCAGCGATCCATTTATGGACTGGTGCAAGCATCTCGGAGTTGGAATAAACTCTTTGACAGTGTGATCAAAGCATTTGGGTTTATACAGACTTTTGGAGAAGCCTGTATTTACAAGAAAGTGAGTGGGAGCTCTGTAGCATTTCTGATATTATATGTAGATGACATATTACTGATTGGAAATGATATAGAATTTCTGGATAGCATAAAGGGATACTTGAATAAGAGTTTTTCAATGAAAGACCTCGGTGAAGCTGCTTACATATTGGGCATCAAGATCTATAGAGATAGATCAAGACGCTTAATTGGACTTTCACAAAGCACATACCTTGACAAAGTTTTGAAGAAGTTCAAAATGGATCAAGCAAAGAAAGGGTTCTTGCCTGTGTTACAAGGTGTGAAGTTGAGTAAGACTCAGTGCCCGACCACTGCAGAAGATAGAGAGAAGATGAAAGATGTTCCCTATGCTTCAGCCATAGGCTCTATCATGTATGCAATGTTGTGTACCAGACCTGATGTGTGCCTTGCTATAAGTTTAGCAGGGAGGTACCAAAGTAATCCAGGAGTGGATCACTGGACAACGGTCAAGAATATCCTAAAGTACCTGAAAAGGACTAAGGAAATGTTTCTCGTATATGGAGGTGACAAAGAGCTCGTCGTAAACGGTTACGTTGATGCAAGCTTTGACACTGATCCGGACGATTCTAAATCGCAAACCGGATACGTATGTACATTAAACGGTGGAGCTGTCAGTTGGTGCAGTTCTAAACAAAGCGTCGTGGCGGGATCTACATGTGAAGCGGAGTACATAGCTGCTTCGGAAGCAGCAAATGAAGGAGTCTGGATGAAGGATCTCATATCCGATCTAGGTGTCATACCTAGTGCATCGGGTCCAATGAAATTTTTTTGTGACAATACTGGTGCAATTGCCTTAGCAAAGGAATCCAGATTTCACAAGAGAACCAAGCACATCAAGAGACGCTTCAATTCCATCCGGGATTTGGACCAGGTGGGAGACATAGAGATTTGCAAGATACATACGGATCTGAATGTAGCAGACCCGTTGACTAAGCCTCTTCCACGAGCAAAACATGATCAGCACCAAGACTCCATGGGTGTTAGAATCATTACTGTGTAATCTAGATTATTGACTCTAGTGCAAGTGGGAGACTGAAGGAAATATGCCCTAGAGGCAATAATAAAGTTATTATTTATTTCCTTATATATCATGATAAATGTTTATTATTCATGCTAGAATTGTATTAACCGGAAACATAATACATGTGTGGATACATAGACAAACAGAGTGTCACTAGTACGCCTCTACTTGACTAGCTTGTTAATCAAAGATGGTTAAGTTTCCTAACCATAGACAAAGGAGTTGTCATTTGATTAACAAGGTCACATCATTAGTTGAATGATCTGATTGACATGACCCATTCCATTAGCTTAGCACCCGATCGTTTAGTATGTTGCTATTGCTTTCTCCATGACTTATACATGTTCCTTTGACTATGAGATTATGCAACTCCCGTTTACCGTAGGAACACTTTGTGTGCTACCAAACTTCACAACGTAACTAGGTGATTATAAAGGAGCTCTACAGGTGTCTCCGAAAGTATTTGTTGGGTTGGCGTATTTCGAGATTAGGATTTGTCACTCCGAATATCGGAGAGGTATCTCAGGGCCTTCTCGGTAATGCACATCACATAAGCCTTGCAAGCATTGCAACCAATTAGATAGTTGCAAGATGATGTATTACGGAACGAGTAAAGAGACTTGCCGATAACGATATTGAACTAGGTATTGGATACCGACGATCGAATCTCGGGCAAGTAACATACCAATGACAAAGGGAACAACGTATGTTGTTATGCGGTCTGACCGATAAAGATCTTCGTAGAATGTGCAGGAGCCAATATGGGCATCCAGGTCCCGCTATTGGTTATTGACCAGAGATTAGTCTCAGTCATGTCTACACTGTTCTCGAACCGTAGGGTCCGCACGTTTAAGGTTACGATGACAGTTATTATGAGTTTATGCATTTTGATGTACCGAAGTTAGTTCGGAGTCCCGGATGAGATCACGGACATGACGAGGAGTCTTGGAATGGTCGATACATAAAGATTGATATATTGGACGACTATATTCGGACATCGGAATGGTTCCGAGTGGTTTCGGATAAAACCGGAGTACCGGAGGGGTTACCGGAACCCCCCGGGGAAGTAATGGGCCTTATTGGGCCCGAGGGGAGAGAGAGGGCTGCGGCCAGGAGGTGGCGCCCCCCCATGGGGAGTCCGAATTGGACAAGGAGGGGGGGCGCGGCCCCCCTTTCCCTCTCCCTCTCCCTCTCTTTCCTTCCCCCTCTCTCTTCCTAGTTGGACTAGGAAAGGGGAGTCCTACTCCCACTAGGAGGAGGACTCCCCCTCCCTTTGGCGCGCCCCATAGGGCCGGCCGGCCTCCCCCCCTTGCTCCTTTATATACGGGGGCAGGGGCACCCTAGGACACACAAGTTAATCTTCGTGATCGTTCCTCAGCCGTGTGCGGTGCCCCCCTCCACCATATTCCACCTCGGTCATATTGTCGCAGTGCTCAGGCGAAGCCCTGCGTCGGTAGTTCATCAAGACCGTCACCACGCCGTCGTGCTGACGTAACTTGTCCCCGAGAGCTTTGCTGGATCGGAGCCCGGAGAACGTCATCGAGTTGTACGTGTGTCAAGAACTCGGAGACGCCGGAGTAATGGTGCTTGGATCGGTCGGATCGGGAGGACGTACGACTACTTCCTCTACGTTGTGTCAACGATTCCTCTTCGGTCTACGATGGCACGTAGACAACACTCTCCCCTCTCGTTGCTATGCATCACCATGATCTTGTGTGTGCGTAGGAAATTTTTTGAAATTACTACGTTTCCCAACAGAACGTGCCCCTGACCCTTCTCCTTCGCACGACATGTGTCACCCACGTACAGTGTAGTGGAGATCGTGTAAGATCGTGGGTGAATAGAATAATGCATCGTGGGATGTGGAATGGTTTGAGCGGTAAAACCAAATATTCGGATAAGATTAGTTTAAAAGTTCCGTTCACAATTTCTTCAGCTGACAAGGACACAATGAAGATTTTGAACGAGTTTCAAATAGAACGCACATGAAGAATTTGTGAATAGATTGGATTGATTATAGCATAGAGGGGGAAGGGTCCGATCACATTCACTTAGCAGAAAAACACCAACTTGAAGAAATAGCCATAAGTGAATGCTGTAGAGGACATAAACTCATATATATATATATATATATATATATATATATATATATATATATATATATATATATATATATATATATGTATGTATATATATATAGCCAATGAAGAAAAACGACGGAAATAGTGAAGATTTTGAAGAATTGAATAATTTGAACAACTGAGGAATTTCAAACTGAGGAAAAACTCAAATTGAAGATTTTCAACTTTTGTGGCGGCGTGACCCACCGTATAAGAATGATGATTTCAGACACCGCGTACAATTGTCGTAGGGTTCTGAGAGTCAAATTCTTCATTAATTTCTTCACACTTAGAGTGTTATTCTTCATTGATTGAAGAAAAACGTTTCTTCATGTGTTGCACATCTAAGTCATCAATTTTGCATAAGTGTTAGGATGAGTGCCTTTTCAAAGTACATTAGAAGACTCTAAGATATTTAGCTCACACCGCAACTTGCTAAATCTCTTCTCATCCAAGGGCTTGGTGAAGATATCGGCTAGCTGTTCTTCAGTCTTCACATGCTCAATAGAAATGTCGCCCTTCAACACATGATCGCGAAGAAATTGATGACGAATCTGAATGTGCTTTGTCTTCGAGTGCTGAACTGGGTTGTGAGCAATCTTGATGGCACTCTCATTATCACAGAGGAGAGGCACATTCTTCACGTTGATGCCATAGTCCTTGAGTGTTTGCTTCATCCATAGTAGTTGAGCACAGCAAGAACCAGCAGCAATGTACTCAGCTTCAGCAGTAGACAGTGATACGCAGTTCTGTTTCTTCGAGGACCAATAGACCAAGGATCGTCCGAGGAAATGACATGTACCAGATGTTGACTTGCGGTCCACGCGATCACCAGCATAGTCAGAGCCAGAATATCCAATGAGATCAAAATCCGAGCCCTTGGGATACCATAATCCTAGTGTTGGTGTGTGAGCTAGATATCGAAGAATATGCTTCACAGCCTTATGGTGTGATTCCTTCGGTGCAGCTTGAAATCGGGCACACATGCAAACACTAAGCATTATATCTGGCCTAGATGCACATAAGTACAATAAAGAACCAATCATGGAGCAGTATACCTTATGATCAAAGTCAATACCATTTTCATCAGTGCATAGCTGACCATTTGTGGGCATAGGAATTTTGATGCCTTTGCAATCTTGCATGCCGAATTTCTTCAGGACATCCTTGAGGTATTTCTCCTGAGATATGAATATGCCATTGCGCTGTTGATGAATTTGAAGACCTAAGAAGAATTTCAACTCTCCCATCATAGACATTTGATATTCTTCACTCATCATATAGGAAAATTCATCACTATAACATTGATCAGTACAGCCAAAGATAATATCATCAACATAAATTTCGCACACAAACAGTTCACAATCATAAGACTTAGTAAAGAGAGTAAGATCGAGTGAACCAGGTGTGAAGCCTTTCTTCATGAAGAATTCCTTCAAAGTATCATACCACACCCGTGGGGCTTGCTTGAGGCCATAGAGGGCCTTATTGAGTCTGAAGACTTTGTCATGATGCTTTGGATCTTCAAAACCTGGGGTTGAGCAACATATACTTCTTCCTCAAGCTTACCATTGAGGAATGCACTTTTCACATCCATTTAATATAAGATGATATCATGATGGTTAGCATAAGCAAGTAATATGTGAATAGCCTCAAGTCTAGCAACAGGTGCAAAAGTTTCATCGAAATCAACTCCTTCAACCTGTGTGTAGCCTTGAGCTACTAGACGTGCCTTATTCCTCACCACAAGGCTGTTTTCATCTTGCTCGTTGCGGTAGATCCATTTTGTGCCAATGATATTATGCTTGCGAGGATCTGGAAGATTGACCAGTTCCCAGTCGTTGTTGAGCTTGAACTGATGTAATTCTTCTTGCATGGCCTGAATCCATTCAGGCTCCAGAAATGCTTCATCTACCTTAGTGGGCTCTATGATAGAGACAAAAGCAAAGTGCCCACAAAAGTTAGATAAGTGTGAAGCTTTTGAGCGTGTGAGAGGACCTGGTGCTCTAATGTCATCGATGATCTTCTCCACTTGCACTTCTTTTGCAACACGAGGATGAGCTGGTTGTCGTTGAGGAATTTGATCAGCATTTTCTTCACCATCAATTTCCTCAGCATTTTCTTCAGATGCATCAGCTCGACGTTCTTCATGTTCTGGAATGAATTCTTCAGCAGATTCTTCAGTAGGAATGACATCTTCAGTAGCCTTGTGCTTGATAGAATCCTCAGGTGTTGGTTCATCTAACACAGAAGGTAGGTGCTCTCTTTGCGAGCCATTAGTTTCATCGAACCGCACATCTACAGTTTCAACAATCTTGTGAAGAACATTGTTGAAGACTCTGTAGGTGTGCGAGTCCTTTCCGTAACCAAGCATAAAACCTTCATGTGCTTGCAAATTTAGAGTTGTGATGAGGATCTCTAATCCAGCATTTAGCACCAAAGACTTTGAAATAACACACATTGGGTTTCTTGTCAGTGAGGAGTTCATAGGTAGACTTCTTGAAGAATTTGTGAAGATATACTATGTTGATGATGTGGCACGCAGTATCAATTGCATCAACCTAGAAACGTCGAGGGGTTTTGTACTCATCGAGCATAGTGCCAGCCATCTCAGCAAGAGTCCTGTTCTTGCGCTCCACGACGCCATTCTGTTGAGGAGTATAAGGAGCAGATAACTCATGAGTAATACCAAGTTCATGAAGATAGTCATCGAGACCAGAATTCTTGAACTCAGTGCCATTGTCACTTATGATGTGCTTGATCTTTACACCAAAGTTGGTTGAAGCCCTCGAGGAAAATCGTTTGAAGACTTCCTGCACTTCATGTTTGTAAGAGACAAGGTGTACCCATGTGTAACGAGAGTAATCATCAACAATAACAAAGCCATATTGAGATGCTTCATTTGAAACAGAAGAATAATGATTAGGACCGAAGAGATCCATGTGAAGCAATTCAAATGGACGAGTGGTGGTCATGATAGTCTTTGTTGGATGCTTGGCCTTGGTCATCTTTCCAGCTTCACAGGCACCGCATAAGTGATCCTTGAGGAATTTGACATTCTCAATGCCAATGACATGCTTCTTCTTTGCAAGTGTGTGCAAATTCCTCATGCCTGCATGACCGAGTCGTCGATGCCATAGCCATCCTTCTAAAGCTTTTGTGAGTAGGCACACGGCTGGTTGTGAATCTGTAGAGAAATCAACAATATACAAGTCTCCTCTCCTAAAGCCTTCGAAGACTTTGGAATTGTCAGCTTCCATAATCACAACACAACGATACTTGCCAAAGACAACAACCATATTAAGATCACAAAGCATTGAGACAGACATAAGGTTTTATCCTAAGGACTCAACAAGCATGACTTTGTCCATGTGTCGATCCTTTGTGATAGCAACCTTACCTAGACCCAATACCTGACTTTTGCTTTTGTCAGCGAAGATGATATGCTTCAGATGTGATGATGATAAGGGAACATCCATCAATAGATTCTTGTCACCAGTCATGTGATTTGTACATCCACTATCGAGGACCCACTCAGTGGCTTTGGGTTGATCATCCTGTAGATGAATTAGTGCAACTTACGAACCTCATATACTTCAGCAGTGAAGAATATGATATCACAATTCATCAGATCAATCTCATCAAATAGTAAGACAAATAAAGCAGTAGGAGGACGTGTGAAATGAAAGTTCATTTCATCATGATTAGCCCGCGTCCTTTCAGGCACTTTGTCAGGTCCCCAGCAAATTCTTCAGACGTTACAGTACACCTGAAGACCTGACCCTGCACAAGAGATTAGTTATTTTCCTTCACCACCCACATTTGAAGGGGTGGCAAAGAGTTCATCACTCTGCGAGCTCCATATGAGAATGGTGGCATGGAGGCCAATCCATTTTGTTTCACATAAGAGTGGTTAGGGTAAGCATATGAATAAGCAGAGAAATTCTTCGAGGACTTATGAACATAATAATTAGAAGAATAATGCTCATATTCATAGCCCTTGGCTCTTCCCTGCGAAACATAGTTGTTAGCACGATGATGTTCATATGAGGACTTTGATCCATGTGAGGAATTTGATCCCCTTGACGAATATGGTCCATATGAGGACTTGGATCCATATGAAGAATTTGGTCCACATGAAGAATTTTATCTGGAGTTCCTATTCTTCACAGGTGGTGTCATGAGGACATTCACCTGAAGACTTTCAAGGCACCTTTTGGGAACCCAGATTTTCTTCATAGGGGAACCATTCCTACAGTTAGTGCCAACATATCTAGCAAATACTTTACCATTCTGATTTTTAAACAGTTTATAGTTGGAGTCAAATGACTCATCAGAAGAATGAGAAGATTCACATGTATAACCAGATAAATTAGATGGATCAACTGGAGGTCCCTTTGCAGCAACCCATGAGGTTTTGGGGTACTTCTCAGGCTTCCAATATGTACCATCAGCATTGAGTTTCCTCTCAAAGGCAATACCCTCTTTCCTAGGGTTCCTGTTGAGGATCTGCTTTTTAAGCACATCACAAAGAGTCTAATGCCCTTTGAGGCTTTTGTACATGCCTGTCATGTACAATTCCTTCAGCCCTGCATCGTCAGTGATACTAGCAATGTCCTCAGATGAGGAATTAGTGATAGAAGAGGCAGGTGAAGAGTTTGTAACATTAGAAGCATTTGAACATTCAGGTGAGGAATTAGCAGATTCTCGTTCAATGCATTCAAAACATGGAGGAATAAATTCTTCCTGAGCAGCACTGATTTGTTGAGCAAGTAATGAATCGCGCTCCTTCTGAAGATCTTCATAACTCACTCTTAGCTTCTCAAGATCTTGCTTCTTTTGAAGAAATTCATAAGAGAGCTTCTCATGATCAGACAAGAGAGTTTTATGATGACCTTGAAGGTTGTCAAACCTGGTCTCAAGTCTTTGAAGATTTTCAGTTAAGGCTTTAGTGCGATCCATTTCTTCAACCAACATATCATCACTTTTGTCTAGCATGTTTTGAACCTTTTCAAAAGCCTTTTGTTGTTGCACAGCAATCTTAGCAAGTTTAGAGTAGCTAGGCTTAAGATTTTCATCAGATTCATCCTCACTAGATTCAGAGGAGGCATATTTGAGTACTTTGGCACCTTTTGCCATGAAGCAATAGGTGGGAGCATAGTCATCACTGCCTTCATCAGCCTTGTTGGTGAGATCACTTTCTTTAGAGGTGAAGATGGACTTGCTGACGAATGCACTAGCGAGGGCTAGGCTCATTTTCTTCAGATTCAGCCTCAGAGTCCATTTCCTTGCCAATGAATGCCCGAGCCTTCTTAGAGCTGCTCTTCTTGTGAGACGAAGACTTCGAGGATTTTGATGATGAAGATTTTGAGGATTTCTTCTTTTTCTTTGCATCATCAGAACTGTAATCCTTGTATTTCTTCTTCTTTGATTCCTTTTCCCACTGAGGACAATCTTGAATGTAGTGTCCAGGCTTCTTGCACTTGGGACAAAGCCTTCTCTTGTAGTCACTGGATGAGGAATCATTGCTCTTTGAGGGTCTTCCAAAGCGACCACGTCTTGAGAACTTTTGGAATTTCTTCACAAGCAGCGCTAGATCATGACTTAGTTCTTCAGGGTCGCCAAGGCTGCTACCAGAGTCTTCATCTTCGGATTCTGATATTGCCTTGGCCTTCAGTGCACGTGATCTGCCATAGCTCGAACCATAGAGATCTCTCTTTTCAGCAAGCTGGAACTCATGAGTATTTAGCCTCTCGAGGATATCAGCGGGGTCAAGTGACTTGTAATCAGCACGCTCTTGTATCATCAGTGCCAGAGTATCAAATGAGGAATCAAGCGACCTCAGCAATTTCTTCACCACCTCATGGTCGGTGATGTTAGTGGCACCAAGTGCTTGAAGCTCATTTGAGATGTCAGTGAGGCCATCGAGGGTTTGCTAAACATTTTCATTGTCGAGTCTTTTGAAGCGGTTGAAGAGATTGCGAAGAACATCAACTCGAGAGTCACACTGAGTTGAAACTCCTTCATTGACTTTGGACAACCTATCCCAGATAAGCTTAGCAGTCTCCAAAGCACTCACTCTTCCATACTGTCCTTTGCTCAGATGGCCACATACGATATTCTTCGCTTGAGAGTCAAGTTGCTTGAATCTCTTCACATCAGCAGCATTCAGAGAAGGTGTGACTAACGGAACACCATTTTCCACAACATACCAGAGATCGTTATCAATTGCCTCAAGATGCATTCGCATCTTATTCTTCCAGTAGGGGTAGTCCGTCCCATCGAAGGTAGGACACCCAACAGAGACCTTGATCATACATGCGGTCGACATAACTAAAACTCCAGGTGGTTAAACCAAAATCACACGGAACAAGGGAGTACCTTTCTCTGATACCAATTGAAAGTGCATTATATCGACTAGAGGGGGGGTGAATAGGCGATTTTTATGAAATTCTTCACTAAGGAATTTGCTAGTGAGGAAATTCCTTAGCAAAGAACTACTAGCAGCGGAATAAGTACTCAGATGAAAACAAAGCAGAACACAAGCATGGTCATCATGATGAAATGAAGACTAGCACAGAGTACAGAAAGCGTAAACACAGGATAACACAAGATGAAGACAAACAGACTGAAGAATTTGAACTGAGGAAATTGAGAAAGTCTTCAGTCAAAGTCTTCAAACACAGATATGATAAACAAGCAGCACAATACTGAGGAAATGAAAGAGTTGAGGAAATGGAACCAGTAAGCTTGGTGAAGACAATGATTTGGTAGACCAATTCCAACTGCTGTCTCAGTTGTACATCTGGTTGGAGCGGCTGAGTATTTAAACTCGAGGACACACAGTCCCGGACACCTAGTCCTGAGCAGGCAGCTCGGGACACAAAGTCCTCACCGTATTCTCCTTGAACTAAGGACACATAGTCCTCGTCCAATCACTCGTGGTAAGTCTTCACGTGACTTCCGAACCTTGACAAACTCTATCACTCGGCGATCCACAATTCCTCTTGGATGCTCTAGACCTTGATGCCTAACCGTCTGGAAGAAGCACAGTCTTCAAAGGTAATGAGCGTTGGATCCACACAGGATCAATCTCTTCAGTGATGCTCAATCACTTTCGGTTTGTAGGTGTTTGGGTTTGGGTTTTGGATTTTCCTCACTTGATGATTTTCGCTCAAAGTCCTCGGAGGATGGGTTGCTCTCAAATGACAAGTGGCAGTTTCTCTCGGAGCAGCCAACCTGCTAGTGGTTGTAGGGGGTGGCTATTTATAGCCTAGGGAGCAGCCCGACATGATAAGACATAAATGCCCTTCAATGATATGACCGTTGGATCGATAAGATATTTTGGGACAGCTGGTGCGTAGTACAGCAACGGTCAGAAATTTGAGATACAAATTCCTCAGGGTTATCATGTTCCTCACAGTGTAGGCAATCCGCACTGGCGAATTCCTAACTCCTCAGTCAGAACAAATTACTCAGTGACCAGAAGAACTGTGTCTCTGTCACTGAAGAAATTGACTGAACTATATGAGATTTCCAATGGCTTCACTTGAAGGGATTGGTAGGTGTAGGCTTTGAGTTGAGCATCAAATGGAAAATTTTCCTTAGTATTTCCTCGATCCCCTTTAACAGTACGGTGTTTCCTATGACTCAAGAAAGAGAAAATGAAACTACGAAAACAAAAGTCTTCACGCTTCATGTTCCTCGAATGAATACCAAGTCTTCAAGGTCACACCAATTTCTTCACTTTCAAAGTCTTCAGAAAGTCTTCGGTATATCAAAGTCTTCAGTCGAAGAACTTCATTTTTAGGGGTCGTCTTTCTCTGTAAATATCAAACTCCTCATAGACTTATAGACCTGTGTATACTCATAAACACATTAGATCCTTAACCTATAAGTCTTCAATACACCAAAATCACAAAGGGGCACTAGATGCACTTATAGGTGCTGAAGGATATTTTGTACTTCATCTCACATGGTTGGTGATTATAAACTATGTGAGATCTACTTGATTTTCCAACTTGATTTGAATTACATAATGGGGTCATAGCGGCAATGGACGGTGATTGAATTGCTACACCTTTTATCTGCTTATGTCCATGGGTTTATGCTTACGTCCCATGCAAGAAATGGGGATGAATTTCTAACACCACAGCACCTTTGGGGACGAAACGATATCCGCTACCTCTTATTTCTTTCAAAAAAATTCTAGTGTCAACATAGAACAACAGGAGTGTTGTGTTAAGTTTTGGAATTTTTCGGGGTTCGCTTGGACATTTTTATACATTAACTGGCTTTTCTAGGCATTTTATGTGTATAATTCAAATTTGAAATACATGCACATGCTCCAGTGCATATAAATTGGTTGAAAAATCAAATATGTGTCCATGGGTGCATGCTTAGCTCCCATACAAGAAATGGGAATGAAATTCAAACACCAGGGCACTGTTGATTGGCGACAAAACATTGAGATACCTAGTTTTTAAATTCTAGTAAATCCAAAACTCATCGGAAATTCATGAAACTTGGAATAGTATCATGGAGCAGAATCAACATGTCGTGGTAAATTTTTTGTCCCATTTGGGGCAGGTTTGGGTATAAGCTTCTCACAAACCAGAGCTTCTCACAACAAGCCTGGTGGTTTCGCTAGAGAACGTGCCACCTTTGGGGACAAAACAATATCCGTTGCCTCTTATTGCTTGCAAAAAAATTCTACTGTCAACATAGAACAACAGGAGTGTTGTGTTAAGTTTGGGGATATTTCGAGGCTTGTTTGTACATTTTTGTGCATTAACTGGGTTTTCTAGGCATTTTATGTGCATAATTCAAATTTGAAATACATGCACATGCCGTGGTAAATATAAATTTGTTGAAAAATCAAATATGTGTCCTTGGGTGCATGCTTAGGTCCCATGCAAGAAATGGGAATGAATTTCAAACACCAGGGCACTGTTGATTGTCGGCAAAACGTTAAGATACCTGGTTTTTGAATTCTAGTAACTCCAAAACTCGTTTGAAATTTATGAAACTTGGCATGGTATCATGGAGCGGCATCAGCATGCCGTGGTAAATTTTTTGTCCCATTTGGGCAGGTTTGGGTATAAGCTTCTCATGAACCAGAGCTTCTCAAAACAAGCCTGGTGGTTTCGGAAGGGAACGTGCCACCTTTGGGGACGAAACAATATCCGTTGCCTCTTATTGCTTTCAAAAAATTTCTAATGTCAACATAGAACAACAGGACTGTTGTGTTAAGTTTTGGAATTTTTCGGGGCTCGTTTGGACATTTTTATATATTAACTGGGTTTTCTATGCATTTTATGTGCATAATTCAAATTTGAAATACGTGCACATGCTCCAGTGCATATAAATTGGTTGAAAAATCAAATCTATGTCTTTGGGTGCATGCTTAGGTCCCATGCAAGAAAATGGGAATGATTTCAAACAACAGGGCACTGTTGATTGCCGACAAAACATTGAGATACCTGGTTTTTAAATTCTAGTAAATCCAAAACTCATCGGAAATTCATGAAACTTGGAATGGTAGCATGGAGCAGCATCAACATGTCGTGGCAAATTTTTTGTCCCATTTGGGGCAGGTTTGGATAGAAGGTTCCCACAAACCAGAGCTTCTCACAACAAGCCTGATGGTTTCGCTAGGAACATGCCACCTTTGTGGACGAAACGATATATGTTGCCTCTTATTGCTTGCAAAAAATTTCTAGTGTCAACATAGAACAAAAGGAGTGTGCGTTAAGTTTGGGAATTTTTTGGGGCTTGTTTGGACATTTTTATGCATTAACTGGGTTTTCCAGGCATTTTATGTGCAAAATTCAAATTTGAAATACATGCAGATGCCGTGGTAAATATAAATTTGTTGAAAAACCAAATCTGTGTTCTTGGGTGCACGCTTAGGTCCCATGCAAGAAATGGGAATGAATTTCAAACACCAGGGCACTGCTGATTGTCGGCAAAACGTTGAGATACCTAGTTTTTAAATTCTAGTAACTCCAAAACTCGTTTGAAATTCATGAAACTTGGCATGGTATCATGCAGCGGCATCAGCATGTCGTGCTAAATTTGTTGTCCCTTTTGGGGCAGGTTTGGATATAAGCATCTCATGAACCAGAGCTTCTCATAACACGCCTGGTGGTTTCGGAAGGGAACGTGCCACGTTTGGGGACGAAATAATATCCGTTGCCTCTTATTGCTTTCAAAAAATGTCGAATGTCAACATAGAACAACAGGAGTGTTGTGTTAAGTTTTGGAGTTTTTCGGGGCTCGTTTGGACATTTTTATACATTAACAGGGTTTTCTAGGCATTTTATGTGCATAATTCAAATTTGAAATACATGCACATGCTCCAGTGCATATAAATTGGTTGAAAAATAAAATATGTGCCCTTGGGTGCATGCTTAGGTCCCATGCAGGAAAATGGGAATGAATTTCAAAAACGAGGGCACTGTTGATTGCCGACAAAACTTTGAGATACCTGCTTTTTAAATTCCAGTAAATCCAAAACTCGTCTGAAATTCATGAAACTTGGCAAGGTGTCATGGAGCGGCCTTAACATGCCGTGGTAAAAATTTTGTCCATTTGGGGCAGGTTTGGGTATAAGCTTCTCACAAACCAGAGCTTCTCACAACAAGCCTGGTGGTTTCGGTAGGGACAGTGCCACCTTTGGGGAGGAAACGATATCTGTTGCCTCTTGTTGCTTTCAAAAGTTTTCTAGGGTCAACATAGAACAATGGGAGTGTTGCATTAAGTTTTGGAATTTTTCGGGGCTCGTTTGGACATTTTTATTCATTAACTAGGTTTTCTAGGCATTTATGTGGATAATTCAAACTTGAAATACATGCACATGCTCCAGTGCATATAGATTGGTTGAAAAATCAAATATGTGTCCTTGGGTGCATGCTTAGGTCCCGTGCTAGAAATGGGAATGAATTTCAAACACCAGGGCACTGTTGATTGCGGCAAAACATTGAGACACCTGGTTTTTAAATTCTAGTCAATCCAAATCTCGTCTGAAATTCGTGAAACTTGGCATGGTATCATGCAGCGGTATCAGCTTGCCGTGGTAAAACTTTTGTCCAATTTGGGGCAGGTTTGGGTATAAGCATCTCACAAACCAGAGCTTCTCACAACAAGCCTGGTGGTTTCGGTAGGGAACGTGCCACCTTTGGGGACGAAACGATATGTGTTGCCTCTTATTGCTTTCCAAAAATTTCTAGCGTCAACATAGAACAATAGGAGTGTTGTGTTAAGTTTTGGAATTTTTGGGGGCTCGTTTGGACATTTTTATACATTAACTGTGTTTACTAGGCATTTTATGTGCATAATTCAAATTTGAAATACATGCACACGCTCCAGTGCATATAAATTTGTTGAAAAACTAAATCTGTGTCCTTGGGTGCACGCTTACGTCCCATGCAAGAAATGGGAATGAATTTCAAACACCGGGGCACTGTTGATTGTCGGCAAAATGTTGAGATACCTTGTTTTTAAATTCTAGTAAATCGAAAACTCATCCGAAATTCATGAAAGTTGGCATGGTATCATGGAGCGGCATCAGCATGCCGTGGTAAAATTTTTATCCCATTTGGGGCCGGTTTGGGTATAAGCTTCTCACAAACCAGAGCTTCTCACAACAAGCCTTGCGGTTTCGGTAGGGAACGTGCCACCTTTGGGGACGAAACGATATGCGTTGCCTCTTATTGCTTTCAAATTTTTTCTAGTGTCAAAATATAACAACATAAGTGTTGTGTTAAGTTTGGGAATTTTTCGGGGGTCGTTTGGACATTTTTATGCATTAACTGGGTTTTCTTAGCATTTTATGTGCATAATTCAAATTTGAAATACATGCACATGGTCAAGTGCATATAAATTGGTTGAAAATCAAATTTGTGTCCTTGGGTGCATGCCTAGGTTCCATGCAAGAAAATGGGAATGAATTTCAAACATGAGGGCACTGTTGATTGCCGACAAAACATTGAGATACCTGCTTTTTAAATTCTAGTAAATCCAAAACTCGTCTGAAATTCATGAAACTTGGCATGGTATCATGGAGCGCCCTTAACATGCCGTGGTAAAAAAATTTTCCCATTTGGGTCAGGTTTGGGTATAAGCTTCTCACAAACCAGAGCTTCTCACAACAAGCTTGGTGGTTTCGGTAGGGACGGTGCCACCTTTGGGGAGGAAACGATATCCATTGCCTGTTGTTGCTTTCAAAAGTTTTCTAGGGTCAACATAGAACAATAGGAGTGTCGTGTTAAGTTTTGGAATTTTTCGGGGCTCGTTTGGACATTTTATACATTAACTAGGTTTTCTAGGAATTTATGTGGATAATTCAAATTTGAAATACATGCACATGCGCCAGTGCATATAGATTGGTTGAAAAATCAAATCTGTGTCCTTGGGTGCATGCTTAGGTCCCATGTTAGAAATGGGAATGAAATTCAAACACTAGGGCACTGTTGTTGCGACAAAACATGGAGACACCTGGTTTTTAAATTCTCATAAATCCAAAACTCGTCTGAAATTCGTGAAACTTGGCATGGTATCATGGAGCGGCGTTAACATGCCGTGGTAAAATTTTTGTCCCATTTGGGGCATGTTTGGGTATAAGCATATCACAAACCAGAGCTTCTCACAACAAGCCTGGTGGTTTTGGTAGGGAACGTGCCACCTTTGGGGACGAATCGATATGCGTTGCCTCTTATTGCTTTCAAAAGTTTTCTAGCGTCAACATAGAACAACAGGAGTGTTGTGTTAAGTTTTGGAATTTTTGGGGGCTCGTTTGGACATTTTTATACGTTAACTGGGTTTTCTAGGCATTTTATGTGCATAATTCAAATTTGAATTACATGCACATGCTCAAGTGCATATAAATTGGTTGAAAAGTCGAATCTATGTCCTTGGGTGCATGCTTAGGTCCCATGCAAGAAAATGGGAATGAATTTCAAACACTAGGGCACTGTTGATTCCCAGTAAAACAATGAGATACCCGGTTTTTAAATTCTAGTAAATCCAAAACTCGTCTGAAATTCATGAAACTGGGCATGCTATCATGGAGCGGCGTCAACATGCCGTGGTAAAAATTTTGTCCCATTCGGGGAAGGTTTGGGTATAAGCTTCTCACAAACAAGAGCTTATCACAACAAGCCTGGTGGTTTCGGTAGGGACAGTGCCACCTTTGGGGAGGAAACGATATCCGTTGCCTCTTGTTGCTTTCAAAAGTTTTCTAGGGTCAACATAGAACAATAGGAGTGTTGTGTTAAGTTTTGGAATTTTTCGGGGCTCGTTTGGACATTTTTATATATTAACTGGGTTTTCTATGCATTTTATGTGCATAATTCAAATTTGAAATACGTGCACATGCTCCAGTGCATATAAATTGGTTGAAAAATCAAATCTATGTCTTTGGGTGCATGCTTAGGTCCCATGCAAGAAAATGGGAATGATTTCAAACAACAGGGCACTGTTGATTGCCGACAAAACATTGAGATACCTGGTTTTTAAATTCTAGTAAATCCAAAACTCATCGGAAATTCATGAAACTTGGAATGGTAGCATGGAGCAGCATCAACATGTCGTGGCAAATTTTTTGTCCCATTTGGGGCAGGTTTGGATAGAAGGTTCCCACAAACCAGAGCTTCTCACAACAAGCCTGATGGTTTCGCTAGGAACATGCCACCTTTGTGGACGAAACGATATATGTTGCCTCTTATTGCTTGCAAAAAATTTCTAGTGTCAACATAGAACAAAAGGAGTGTGCGTTAAGTTTGGGAATTTTTTGGGGCTTGTTTGGACATTTTTATGCATTAACTGGGTTTTCCAGGCATTTTATGTGCAAAATTCAAATTTGAAATACATGCAGATGCCGTGGTAAATATAAATTTGTTGAAAAACCAAATCTGTGTTCTTGGGTGCACGCTTAGGTCCCATGCAAGAAATGGGAATGAATTTCAAACACCAGGGCACTGTTGATTGTCGGCAAAACGTTGAGATACCTAGTTTTTAAATTCTAGTAACTCCAAAACTCGTTTGAAATTCATGAAACTTGGCATGGTATCATGCAGCGGCATCAGCATGTCGTGCTAAATTTGTTGTCCCTTTTGGGGCAGGTTTGGATATAAGCATCTCATGAACCAGAGCTTCTCATAACACGCCTGGTGGTTTCGGAAGGGAACGTGCCACGTTTGGGGACGAAATCTATGTCTTTGGGTGCATGCTTAGGTCCCATGCTAGAAATGGGAATGAATTTCAAACACTAGGGCACTGTTGATTGCGGCAAAATGTTGAGATACCTGGTTTTAAAATTCTAGTAAATCCAAAACTTGTCTGAAATTCGTGAAACTTCGCATGGTATCATGGAGCGGCATTTGCATGCCTTGGTAAATTTTTTGTCCCATTTGGGGCAGGTTTGGGTATAAGCATCTCACAAACCAAAGCTTCTCAAACTAGCCTCGTGGTTTCGGTAGGGAACGTGCCACCTTTGGGATGAAACGATATGCGTTGCCTCTTATTGCTTTCAAAAAATTTCTAGCGTCAACATAGAACAACAGGAGTGTTGTGTTAAGTTTGGAAAATTTTTGGGCTCGTTTGGACATTTTTATGCATTAATTGGGTTTTCTAGGCATTTTATGTGCATAATTCAAATTTGAAATACATGCACATGCTCAACTGCATATAAATTGGTTGAAGAATCAAATATGTGTCCTTGGGTGCATGCTTTGGTCCCATGCAACAAATGGGAATGAATTTCAAACACCTGGGCACTATTGATTGCCGGCAAAACATTGAGATACCTGGTTTTTAAATTCTAGTAAATCGAAAACTCATCCGAAATTCATGAAAGTTGGCATGGTATCATGGAGCGGCATCAGCATGCCGTGGTAAAATTTTTATCCCATTTGGGGCCGGTTTGGGTATAAGCTTCTCACAAACCAGAGCTTCTCACAACAAGCCTTGCGGTTTCGGTAGGGAACGTGCCACCTTTGGGGACGAAACAATATGCGTTGCCTCTTATTGCTTTCAAATTTTTTCTAGTGTCAAAATATAACAACATAAGTGTTGTGTTAAGTTTGGGAATTTTTCGGGGATCGTTTGGACATTTTTATGCATTAACTGGGTTTTCTAAGCATTTTATGTGCATAATTCAAATTTGAAATACATGCACATGGTCAAGTGCATATAAATTGGTTGAAAAATCAAAAATGTGTCCTTGGGTGCATGCTTAGGTCCGATGCAAGAAATGGGAATGAACTTCAAACACCAGGGCACTGTTGATTGCCGACAAAACATTGAGATACCTGGTTTTTAAATTCTAGTAAATCCAAAACTCATCTGAAATTCATGAAGCTTGGCATGGTATCATGGAGCAGCATCAGCATGCCGTGGTAATTTTTTTATCCCATTTGGTGTAGGTTTGGGTATAAGCTTCTCACAAACCAGAGCTTCTCACAACAAGGCTGGTGGATTCAGTAGGGAACGTGCCACCTTTGGGCATGAAACGATATCCGTTGCCTCTTATTGCTTTCAAAAAATTTCTAGTTTCAACATAGAACAACAGGTGTGTTGTGTTAAGTTTGGAAATTTTTTGGGCTCGTTTGGACATTTTTATGCATTAACTGGGTTTTCTAGTCATTTCATGTGCATAATACAAATTTGCAATACATGCACATGCTCTAGTGCATATAAATTGGCTGAAAAATCAAATTTGTGTCCTTGGGTGCATGCTTAGGTCCCATGCAAGAAATGGAACTGAATTTCAAACACCAGGGCACTGTTGATTGCTGGCAAAACGTTGAGATACATGGTTTCTAAATTCTAGTAAATCCAAAACTCATGTGAAATTCATGAAACTTGGCATGGTATCATGGAGCAGCATCAGCATGCCGTGGTAGAAAATTATCCCATCTGGGCAAGTTTGGGTATAAGCATCGCACAAACCAGAGCTTCTCACAACAAGCCTGGTGGTTTCGGTAGGGAACGTGCCACATTTGGGGACGAAACGATATCCGATGCCTCTTATCGCTTTCAAAAATTTTCTAGTGTCAACATAGAACAACAGGAGTGTTGTGTTAAGTTTTGGAATTTTTCTGGGCTCGTTTGGACATTTTTATGCATTAATTGGGTTTCTAGGCATTTTATGTGCATAATTCAAATTTGAAATACATGCACATGCTCCAGTGCATATAAATTGGTTGAAAAATCAAATACGTGTCCATGGGTGCATGCTTAAGTCTCATGCAAGAAATGGGAATGAATTTCAAACACCAGGGCACTGTTGATTGCTGGCAAAACGTTGAGATACCTGGTTTTAATTCAAGTAAACCCAAAGCTCATCTGAAATTCATGAAACTTGGCATGGTATCATGGAGCGGCATCAGCATGCCGTGGTAAATTTGTTATCCCATTTCGAGCAGGTTTGGGTATAAGCTTCTCACAAACCAGAGCTTCTTAAAACAAGCCAGGTGGTTTCGGTAGGGAACGTGCCACCTTTGGGCACGAAACGATATCCGTTGCTTCTTATTGCTTTCAGAACTTTTCTAATGTCAACATAGAACAACATGCGTGTTTTGTTAAGTATTGAAGTTTTATGGGGTTCGTTTGGACATTTTTATACATTAAATGGGTTTTCTAGGTATTTTATGTGCATAATTCAAATCTGAAACACATGCACATGCTCCAGTGCATATAAATTGGTTGAAAAATCAAATCTCTATACTTGGGTGCATGCTTAGGTCCCATGCAAGAAATGGGAATGAGTTTCAAACACCAGGGCACTGTTGATTGTCGGCAAAACATTGAGATACCTGGTTATTAAATTCTAGTAAATCGAAAAGTCATCTGAAATTCATGAAACTTGCCATGGTATCATGGCGCGGTATCAGCATGCCCGTGGCAAATTATTATACCATGTGGGGCAGGTTTAGGTATAAGCTTCTCATGAACCAGAGCTTCTCACAACAAGCCTGGTGATTTCGGTAGGGAACCTGCCACCTTTGGGCACGAAACGATATCCGTTGCCTCTTATTGCTTTCAAAAAAATTCTTGCGTCAAGATACAACAACAAGAGTGTTGTGTTAATTTTGGAATTTTTTGGGGCTCGTTTGGAGATTTTCATACATTAACTGGGTTTTGTAGGCATTTTACGTGCATAATTCAAATTTGAAATACATGCACATGCTCTAATGCATATAAATTGGTTGAAAAATCAAATCTGTGTCCTTGGGTGCAAGCTTAGGTCCCATGCAAGGAATGGGAATAAATTTCAAACACCAGGGCATTGTTGATTGCCGATAAAACATTGAGATACCTTTTTTAAAATTCTAGTAAATCCAAAACTCATCTTAAATTCGTTAATCTTGGCATGGTATCATGGAGCGGCAACAGCATGTCGTGGTAAATTTTTTATCCCATTTGGGGCAGGTTTCAGAATAAGCTTCTCACAAACCAGAGCTTCTCACAATAAGCCTGGTGGTTTCAGTAGGGAACGTGCCACCTTTGGGGACGAAACGATATTCGTTACCTCTTATTGCTTTCAAAAAATTTCTAGTGTCAACACAGAACAACAGGAGTGTTGTGCTAAGTTTTGGGATTTTTTGGGGCTCGTTTGGACATTTTTATGCATTAGCTGGGTTTTCTAGGCATTTTATGTGCATAATTCAAATTTAAAATACATGCACATGCTCCACTTCATATAAATTGGATGAAAAATCAAATCTGTGGCCTTGGGTACATGCTTAGGTACCATGCAAGAAATGGGAATGAGTTTCAAACACCAGGGCACTGTTGATTGTCGGCAAAACGTTGAGATACCTGGTTATTAAATTATAGTAAATCGAAAAGTCATCTGAAATTCATGAAACTTGCCATGGTATCATGGCGCGGTATCAGCATGCCCGTGGTAAATTATTATACCATTTGCGGCAGGTTTAGGTATAAGCTTCTCATGAAGCAGAGCTTCTCACAACAAGCCTGGTGATTTCGGTAGGGAACGTGCCACCTTTGGACACGAGACGATATCCGTTGCCTCTTATTGCTTTCAAAAATTTTCTTGCGTCAAGATAGAACAACAGGAGTGTTGTGTTAATTTTGGAATTTTTTGGGGCTCATTTGGAGATTTTCATACACTAACTGGGTTTCGTAGGCATTTTACGTGCATAATTCAAATTTGAAATACATGCACATGCTCTAATGCATATAAATTGGTTGAAAAATCAAATCTGTGTCCTTGGGTGCATGCTTAGGTCCCATGCAAGAAATGGGAATAAATTTCAAACACCAGGCCATTGTTGATTGCCGGCAAAACATTGAGATACCTTTTTAAAATTCTAGTAAATCCAAAACTCATCTGAAATTCATTAATCTTGGCATGGTATCATGAAGCGGCAACAGCATGTCGTGGTAAATTTTTTATCCCATTTGGGGCAGGTTTCAGAATAAGCTTCTCACAAACTAGAGCTTCTCACAATAAGCCTGGTGGTTTCAGTAGGGAACGTGCCACCTTTGGGGACGAAACGATATTCGTTGCCTCTTATTGCTTTCAAAAAAATTCTAGTGTCAACACAGAACAACAGGAGTGTTGTTCTATGTTTTGGAATTTTTTGGGGCTCGTTTGGACATTTTTATGCATTAGCTGGGTTTTCTAGGCATTTTATGGGCATAATTCAAATTTAAAATACATGCACATGCTCCACTTCATATAAATTGGCTGAAAAATCAAATCTATGGCCTTGGGTACATGCTTAGGTCCCATGCTAGAAATGGGAATGAATTTCAAACACCAGGGCACTGTTGATTGCCGGAAAAATGTTGAGATACCTGGTTATTAAATTCTAGTAAATCCAAAACTCATCTGAAATTCATGAAACTTGGCATGGTATCATGGAGCGGCATCAGCATGCCATGGTAAAAAAATTATCCCATTTCGGGCAAGTTTGGGTATAAGCTTCTCACAAACCAGAGCTTCTCACAACAAGCCTGGTGGTTTCGGTAGGGACGTGCCACCTTTGGGGACGAAACAATATCCGTTGCCTCTTATTGCTTTCAAATATTTTCTAGTGTCAACATGGAACAACCGGAGTGTTGTGTTAAGTTTTGGAATTTTTCGGTGCTCGTTTGGACATTTTTATGCATTAAGTGGGTTTTCTAGGCTATTTCTGTGCATAATTCAAATTTGAAATAGATGCACATGCTCCAGTGTATATAAATTGGTTGAAAAATCAAATCTGTGTCCCTAGGTCCATGGTTAGGTACCATGCAAGAAATGGGAATGAATTTCAAACAACAGGGCACTTTTGAATCCTGGCAAAACGTTGAGATACCTGGTTTTTAAATTCAAGTAAATCCAAAACTCATCGGAAATTCATGAAACTTGGCATGGTCTCATGGAGCGGCATCAACATGCCGTGGTAAATATTTTATCCCATTAGTGGCAGGTTTGGGTATAAGCTTCTGACAACAAGCCTGGTCGTTTCGGTAGGGAACGTGCCACCTTTGGTCACAAAACGATATATGTTGCCTCTTATTGCTTTCAAATAATTTCTAGTGTAACCATAGAACAACAGGAGTGTTGTGTTAAGTTTTGGAATTTTCTTGGGCTCGTTCGGACATTTTTATACATTAACTGGGTTTTCTAGGCATTTATGTGCATAATTCAAATTTGAAATACATGCACATGCTCCAGTGTATATAAATTGGATGAAAAATCAAATATGTGTCCTTGGGTGCATGCTTAGGTCCCATGCAAGAAATGGGAATGAATTTCAAACACTAGGGCACTGTTGATTGCTGGCGAAATGTTGAGATAACTGGTTTTTAAATTCTAGTAAATCCAAAACTCATCTGAAATTCATGAAACTTGGCATGGTATCATGGAGTGGCATTAACATGCCGTGGTAAAAAAATTATCCCACATGGAGCAATTTTGGGTATAAGCTTCACACAAACCACAGCTTCTCACAACAAGCCTGGTGGTTTGGGTAGGGAACGTGCCACATTTGGGGAGGAAACGATATCTGTTGCCTCTTATCGCTTTCAAAAAATTTCCAGTGTCAACATAGAACAACAGGAGTGTTGTGTTAAGTTTTGTAATTTTTCTGGGCTCGTTTGGACATTTTATGCATTAACTGGGTTTTCTAGGCATTTTATGTAAATAATTCAAATATGGAATACATGCACATGCACCAGTGCATATAAATTGGTTGAAAAATCAAATCTATGTCCTTGGGTGCATGCTTAGGTCCCATGCAAGAAATGGGAATGAATTTCAAACACCAGGGCACTGTTGATTGCTGGCAAAATGTTGAGATACATGGTTTTTAAATTCAAGTAGACCCAAAACTCATCTGAAATTCATGAAACTTGTCATGGTATCATGGAGCGGTATCAGCATGCCGTGGTAAATTTTTTATCCCATTTTGGGCAGGTTTGGATATAAGCTTCTCACAACAAGCCTGGTGGTTTCGTTAGGGAACGGTGCCACCTTTGGGCACGAAACGATATCCGTTGCCTCTTATTGCTTTCAAAAAATTTCTAGTGTCAACAGAGAACAACAGGAGTGTTGTGTTAAGTTTGGAATTTTTTTGGGCTTGTTTGGACATTTTTATACATTAACTGGGTTTTCTAGGCATTTTGTGCCCATAATTCAAATTTGAAATACATGCACATGCTCCAATGCATATAAATTGGTTGAAAAATCAAATTTGTGTCCTTGGGTGCATGCTTAGGTCCCATGCAAGAAATGGGAATGAATTTCAAACACCAGGGCACTATTGATTGCTAGCAAAACTTTGAGATATCTGGTTTTAAATTCTAGTAAATCCAAATCTCATATAAAATTCATGAAACTTGGCATGGTATCATGGAGCTGCATCAGCATGTCGTGGTAAAAAAATTATCCCATTCGGGGCAAGTTTGGGTATAAGCTTCACACAAACCAGAGCTTCTCACAGCAAGCCTGGTTGTATCGGTAGGGAACATGCCACCTTTGTTGACGAAACGATATCCTTTGCCACTTATCGCTTTCAAAAAAATTCTAGTGTCAACATAGAACAACAGGAGTGTTGTGTTAAGTTTTGGAATTTTTCTGGGCTCGTTTGGACATTTTTATGCATTAACTGGGTTTTCTAGGCTTTTATGTGCATAATTAAAATTCGTAATACATGCACATGCTCCAGTGCATATAAATTTGTTTAAAAATCAAATATGTGTCCTTGGGTGCATGCTTAGGTCCCATGCAAGAAATTGGAATGAATTTCAAACACCAGGGCACTGTTGATTGCTCGCAAAATGTTGAGGTACCTGGTTTTTAAATTCAAGTAAACCCAAAACTCATTTGAAATTCATGAAACTTCGCATGGTATCATGGAGCGGCATTAGCATGTCGTGGTAAATTTTTTATCCCATTTGGGGCAGGTTTGGGTATAAGCTTCTCACAAACCAGAGCTTCTCACAACAAATCTGGTGGTTTCAGTAGGGAACGTGCTGTTGGGGAACGTAGTAATTTCAAAAAAATTCCTACGCACACGCAAGATCATGGTGATGCATAGCAACGAGAGGGAGAGTGTTGTCTACGTACCCTCGTAGACCGAAAGCGGAAGCGTTATAACAACGCGGTTGATGTAGTCGTACGTCTTCACGATCCGACCGATCCAATCACCGTTACTCCGGCACCTCCGAGTTCTTGGCACACGTTCAGCTCGATGACGATCCCCGGGCTCCGATCCAGCAAAGCTTCGGGGAGGAGTTCCGTCAGCACGACGGTGTGGTGACGATCTTGATATACTACCGGCGCTGGGCTTCGCCTAAGCACTGCAACGATATGACCGAGGTGGAATATGGTGGAGGGGGGCACCGCACACGGCTAAGGAACGATCACGAAGATCAACTTGTGTGTCTATGGGGTGCCCCCTGCCCCTGTATATAAAGGATGGAGGAGGAGGAGGCCGGCCAAGGCTTGGTGCGGCCAGGATGTGGAGTCCTACTGGGACTCCAAGTCCTAGTAGGAGTCCACCAAGAGGGGAGGAAGGGAGAAGGAAGTGGAGGAGAAGGAAAGGTGGCCGGCCCCCTTTTCCCTAGTCCAATTCGGACCAGAGGGAAGAGGGGGCGCAGCAGCCGTTTTCCTCTTCCCACTAAAGCCCATCAAGGCCCATTACTTCTCCCGTAATCCCGTAACTCCCCGATACTCTCGAAAATACCCGAATCACTCAGAACCTTTCCGATCTCCGAATATAGTCGTCCAATATATCGATCTTTACGTCTCGACCATTTCGAGACTCCTCGTCATGTCCCCGATCTCATCCGGGACTCCGAACTCCTTCGGTACATCAAAACTCATAAATTCATAATATAACTGTCATCGAAACCTTAAGCGTGCGGACCCTATGGTTCGAGAACAATGTAGACATGACCGAGACACGTCTCCGGTCAATAACCAATAGCGGGACCTGGATGCCCATATTGGCTCCTACATATTCTACGAAGATCTTTATCGGTCAGACCGCATAATAACATACGTTGTTCCCTTTGTCATCGGTATGTTACTTGCCCGAGATTCAATCGTCAGTATCCAATACTTAGTTCAATCTCGTTACCGGCAAGTCTCTTTACTCGTTCCGTAATACATCATCCCGCAACTAACTCATTAGTTGCAATGCTTGCAAGGCTTAAGTGATGTGCATTACCGAGAGGGCCCAGAGATACCTCTCCGACGATCGGAGTGACAAATCATAATCTCGAAATACGCCAACCCAACATCTACCATTGGAGACACCTGTAGTACTCCTTTATAATCACCCAGTTACGTTGTGACGTTTGGTAGTACCCAAAGTGTTCCTCCGGTAAACGGGAGTTGCATAATCTCATAGTCAAAGGAACATGTATAAGTCATGAACAAAAGCAATAGCAACATACTAAACGATCGGGTGCTAAGCTAATATAATGGGTCATGTCAATCAGATCATTCAACTAATGACGTGACCTCGTTAATCAAATAACAACTCTTTGTTCATGGTTAGGAAACATAACCATCTTTGATTAACGAGCTAGTCTAGTAGAGGCATACTAGTGACACTCTGTTTGTCTATGTATTCACACATGTATTATGTTTCCGGTTAATACAATTCTAGCATGAATAATAAACATTTATCATGATATGTAAGGAAATAAATAATAACTTTATTATTGCCTCTAGGGCATATTTCCTTCAGTCTCCCACTTGCACTAGAGTCAACAATCTAGTTCACATCGCCATGTGATTTACCAGCAATAGTTCACATCACCATGTGATTAACACCCATAGTTCACATCGATATGTGACTAACACCAAAAGGGTTTACTAGAGTCAGTAATCTAGTTCACATCGCTATGTGATTAACACCCAAAGAGTACTAAAGTGTGATCACGTTTTGCTTGTGAGATAATTTTAGTCAACGGGTCTGTCACATACAGATCCGTAAGTATTTTGCGAATTCTATGTCTACAATACTCCGCACAGAGCTACTCTAACTAATTGCTCCCACTTTCGATATGTATCTAGATCGAGACTTAGAGTCATCCAGATCAGTGTCAAAACTTGCATCGACGTAACCCTTTACGGCGAACCTTTCTGTCACGTCCATAATCGAGAAACATATCCTTATTCCACTAAGGATAATTTTTTTGACCGTTGTCTAGTGATCTACTCCTAGATCACCATTGTACTCCCTTGCTTAACTCAGTGTAGGGTATACAATGGATCTGGTACACAACATTGCATACATGATAGAGCCTATGGCTGAAGCATAGGGAACATCTTTCATTTTCTCTCTATCTTCTGCAGTGGTCGGGCATTGAGTCTTACTCAACTTCACACCTTGTAACACATGCAAGAACCCTTTCTTTGCTTGATCCATTTTGAACTTCTTCAAAACTTTGTCAAGGTATGTGCTTTGTGAAAGTCCAATTAAGCGTCTTGATCTATCTCTATAGATCTTGATGCCCAATATGTAAGCAGCTTCACCGAGGTCTTTTCTTTGAAAAACTCCTTTCCAACACTCCTTTATGCTTTGCAGAATAATTCTACATCATTTCCGATCAACAATATGTCATACACATATACTTATCAGAAATGTTGTAGTGCTCCCACTCACTTTCTTGTAAATACAGGCTTCACCGCAAGTCTGTATAAAACTATATGCTTTGATCAACTCATCAAAGCGTATATTCCAACTCCGAGATGCTTGCACCAGTCCATAGATGGATCGCTGGAGCTTGCACATTTTGTTAGCACCTTTAGGATTGACAAAACCTTCTGGTTGCATCATATACAACTCTTCTTTAATAAATCCATTAAGGAATGCAGTTTTGTTTTATCCGTTTGCCAGATTTCATAAAATGCGGCAATTGCTAACATGATTCGGACAGACTTAAGCATAGATACGAGTGAGAAACTCTCATCGTAGTCAACACCTTGAACTTGTCGAAAACCTTTTGCAACAATTCTAGCTTTGTAGATAGTAACACTACTATCAGCTTCTGTCTTCCTCTTGAAGATCCATTTATTTTCTATGGCTTGCCGATCATCGGGCAAGTCAACCAAAGTCCATACTTTGTTCTCATACATGGATCCCATCTCAGATTTCATGGCCTCAAACCATTTCGCGGAATCTGGGCTCATCATCGCTTCCTCATAGTTCGTAGGTTCATCATGGTCAAGTAACATGACTTCTGGAACAGGATTACCGTACCACTCTGGTGCAGATCTCACTCTGGTTTACCTACGAGATTCGGTAGTAACTTGATCTGAAGTTACATGATCATCGTCATTAGCTTCCTCACTAATTGGTGTAGTACTCACAAGAACAGATTTCTGTGATGAACTCCTTTCCAATAAGGTAGAAGGTACAATTACCTTATCAAGTTTTCTACTTTCCTCCCACTCACTTCTTTCGAGAGAAACTCCTTTTCTAGAAATGATCCATTCTTAGCAACGAATGTCTTGCCTTTGGATCTGTGATAGAAGGTGTACCCAACTAACTCTTTGGGTATCCTATGAAGACATATTTCTCCGATTTGGGTTTGAGCTTATCATGTTGAAACTTTTTCACATAAGCATCGCAACCCCAAGCTTTAAGAAACGACAACTTTGGTTTCTTGCCAAACCATAGTTCAGATTGTGTCGTCTCAATGGACTTAGATGGTGCCCTTTTAACGTGAATGCAGCTATCTTTAATGCATGATCCCAAAACGATATTGGTAAATCGGTAAGAAACATCATAGATTGTACTATATCCAATAAAGTACGGTTATGACGTTCGGACACACCATTATGCTGTGGTGTTCCAGGTGGCATGAGTTTGTGAAACTATTCCACATTGTTTTAATTGAAGACCAAATTCGTAACTCAAAATTCTCCTCCACGATCATATCGTAGAAACTTTTATTTTCTTGTTACGATGATTCTCCACTTCACTCTGAAATTCTTTGAACTTTTCAAATGTTTCAGACTTATGTTTCATCAAGTAGATATACCCATATCTGCTCAAATCATCTGTGAAGGTCAGAAAATAATGATACTTGTCGCGAGCTTTAATATTCATCGGACCACATACATCAGTATGTATGATTTCCAACAAATCTGTTGCTTGCTCCATTGTTCCGGAGAACGGTGTCTTAGTCATCTTGCCCATGAGGCACGGTTCGCAAGCATCAAGTGATTCATAATCAAGTGATTCCAAAAATCCATCAGCATGGAGTTTCTTCATGCGCTTTACACCAATATGACCTAAACGGCAGTGCCACAAATAAGTTGCACTATCATTATTAACTTTGCATCTTTTGGCTTCAATATTATGAATATGTGTATCACTACGATCGAGATCCAACAAACCATTTTCGTTGGTGTGTATGACCATAGAAGGTTTTATTCATGTAAACAGAACAACAATTGTTCTCTAACTTAAATGAATGACCGTATTACAATAAACATGATCAAATCATATTCATGCTCAACGCAAACACCAAATAACACTTATTTAGGTTCAACACTAATCCCGAAAGTATAGGGAGTGTGCGATGATGATCATATCAATCTTGGAACTACTTCCAACACACATCGTCACTTCACCCTTAACTAGTCTCTGTTTATTCTGCAACTCCCATGTCGAGTTACTAATCTTAGCAACTGAACTAGTATCAAATACTGAGGGGTTGCTATAAACACTAGTAAGGTACACATCAATAACATGTATATCAAATATACTTTTGTTTACTTTGCCATCCTTCTTATCCACCAAATACTTGGGGTAGTTCCGCTTCCAATGACCAGTCCCTTTGCAGTAGACGCACTCAGTCTCAGGCTTAGGTCCAGACTTGGGCTTCTTCACTTGAGCAGCAACTTGCTTACTGTTCTTGAAGTTCCCCTTTTTCCCTTTGCCCTTTTCTTGAAACTAGTGATCTTGTCAACCATCAACACTTGATGCTCTTTCTTGATTTCTACCTTCATCGATTTTATCATCATGAAAAGCTCGGGAGTCTTTTTCTTCATCCCTTGCATACTATAGTTCATCACGAAGTTCTACTAACTTGGTGATGGTGATTAGAGAATTCTGTCAATCACTATCTTATCTGGAAGATTAACTCCCACTTGATTCAAGCGATTGTAGTACCCAGACAATCTGAGCACATGCTCACTAGTTGAGCGATTCTCCTCCATCTTTTAGCTATAGAACTTGTTGGAGACTTCATATCTCTCAACTCGGGTATTTGCTTGAAATATTAAGTTCAACTCCTGGAACATCTCATATGTCCATAACGTTCAAAACGTCTTTGAAGTCCCGATTCTAAGCTGTTAAGCATGGTGCACTAAACTATCAAGTAGTCATCATATTGAGCTAGCCAAACGTTCATAACGTCTGCATCTGCTCCTGCAATAAGGTCTGTAACCTAGCGGTGCATCAAGGACATAATTCTTCTGTGCAGCAACGAGGACAAACCTCAGATCACGGATCCAATCCGCATCATTGCTACTAACATCTTTCAACACAATTTTCTCTAGGAACATATCAAAATAAACACATGAAAGCAACAACGCGAGCTATTGATCTACAACATAGATATACTAATACTACCAGGACTAAGTTCATGATAAATTAAAGTTCAATTAATCATATTACTTAAGAACTCCCACTTAGATAGACATCCCTCTAATCCTCTAAGTGATCACGTGATCCAATTCAACTAAACCATGTCCGATCATCACGTGAGATGGAGTAGTTTCAATGGTGAACATCACTATGTTGATCATATCTACTATATGATTCACGCTCGACCTTTCGGTCTCCGTGTTCCGAGGTCATATCTTATATGCATAGCTCGTCAAGTATAACCTGAGTATTCCGCGTGTGCAACTGTTTTGCACCCGTTGTATTTGAACGTAGAGCCTATCACACCCGATCATCACGTGGTGTCTCAGCACGAAGAACTTTCGCAACGGTGCATACTCAGGGAGAACACTTCTTGATAATTAGTGAGAGATCATCTTATAATGCTACCGTCAATCAAAGCAAGATAAGATGCATAAAAGATAAACATCACATGCAATCAATATAAGTGATATGATATGGCCATCATCATCTTGTGCTTGTGATCTCCATCTTCGAAGCACCGTCATGATCACCATCGTCACCGGCGCGACACCTTGATCTCCATTGTAGCATCATTGTCGTCTCGCCAATCTTATGCTCCTACGACTATCGCTACCGCTTAGTGATAAAGTAAAGCATTACAGGGCGATTGCATTGCATACAATAAAGCGACAACCATATGGCTCCTGCCAGTTGCCGATAACTTGGTTACAAAACATGATCATCTCATACAATAAAATTTAGCATCATGTCTTGACCATATCACATCACAACATGCCCTGCAAAAACAAGTTAGACGTCCTCTACTTTGTTTGTTGCAAATTTTACGTGGCTGCTACGGGCTTTAAGCAAGAACTCATCTTACCTACGCATCAAAACCACAACGATAGTTTGTCAAATAGACTCCGTTTTAACATTCTCAAGGACCGGGCGTAGCCACACTCGGTTCAACTAAAGTTGGAGAGACAGTCTTCCGCAAGCCATCTATGTGCAAAGCACGTCGAGGGAACCGGTCTCGCGTAAGAGTACGCGTAAGGTTGGTCCAGATCGTCTCGTCCAACAATACCGCCGAACCAAAGTATGACATGCTGGTAGGCAGTATGACTTATATCGCCCACAACTCACTTGTGTTCTACTCGTGCAAATAACATCAAACCATAAAACCAGGCTCTGATGCCACTGTTGGGGAACGTAGTAATTTCAAAAAAATTCCTACGCACATGCAAGATCATGGTGATGCATAGCAACGAGAGGGAGAGTGTTGTCTACGTACCCTCGTAGACCGAAAGCAGAAGCGTTATAACAACGCGGTTGATGTAGTCGTACGTCTTCACGATCCGACCGATCCAAGCACCGTTACTCCGGCACCTCCGAGTTCTTGGCACACGTTCAGCTCGATGACGATCCCCGGGCTTCGATCCAGCAAAGCTTCGGGGAGGAGTTCCGTCAGCACGACGGCGTGGTGACGATCTTGATGTACTACCGGCGCAGGGCTTCGCCTAAGCACTGCAACGATATGACCAAGGTGGAATATGGTGGAGGGGGGCACCGCACACGGCTAAGGAACGATCACGAAGATCAACTTGTGTGTCTATGGGGTGCCCCTGCCCCTGTATATAAAGGATGGAGGAGGAGGAGTGTAGCGACCCGACCTCAGACGGTCAAGCCTCTGTGTATCTGTGCCATCCCTGGATCAGTATGCTGGCACACACAGTACATCAATGTATATATCAAAGTGCAATCACATGTATAAATAACGTAAAAATGATATATATACCTCGTAATACTCAGCGGAAACAATCAAACGAGTGTGGAGTCCCATCAACGCCATCGGCAGGTTGAGTGTAGACTGTAACCCTGTATCGTAACTCTTACTCGTCGAAGAAAATATCTGCAACATGATACGTTGCAGCCGTGTAGGTCAGTACATTGAATGTACCGGCAAGATCACAATAAGAGAAAGCTGATGATAAAACTATTCTATATGCAATATGGCTTTGTGGCTCTGGGTCTGAGTTTTTGTTTTGCATAAAAGCTGGTTTTACTTTTCCTACAACAAAGAAATATCAGGAGCCTGTACTACGGAGTTTTCTAACATGACATGGTTCCGCCAACCGATGTCCCATAGCCCAAAATCATCATAAGTTGCCCACAATTAAGTTATCAATCCGGTGTTGAGAGTTCCGAGATAGATCCAAGTCCAGATGCTCAAATTGTCCGTAACCGGGGACACGGCTAATCGATTAGGTTTTAACCCTCTGCAGAGGTTTGTACACTTTACCCGCAAGATTCGATCCCTCTCTTTACGTTCTCGCACTTCAGGATGTTTGAGAACAAGACGACCGAAACATGGTCTTCCGAAGAGTTCCCCTGACCACTGTCCGGTGCTCATCCAATCCTACCGTAGTTCTACATCTGCTAGCACCGTCCCAGCCAGAGTCACAACTAAGGTCAACCAAGCCAGAGCCCATAGTGACTTGCGGTTGCACAGGTAAGCTTCTGGTCATGAAGTATTCTTCCGTCTCTTTGAGTCTGGGTGGAACTTTCCTCATGAGTACTGGCCAAAACCCAGCTCACTAGGCAAATCCACTGGGTACTCCAGGGTGCCTCACAACCAGTCCACCCAGTAGTGTGTATTGAAGTCTTGTCTCGAGTCTTGAAGTCTTGAGGTCTCGAAGATGCTGTCCTCGCAGGTGCCATCAGGAAGTTGTCGTCTTTGACGTAAAATCCTCCATTCTCACACCACTCCCGAGCACTCATACCAACCCCGTCTACTATAGCGTAGCTTTAAAAGTAAACAACGTCCCGGGCTTGGTAACAGGAAGATGGGTTCCTACCTCATGCATTCTACTCAACTACAAGAATTCAATATCACTACTGGAGGGATTGAAATAATGGTGCCACTAAATGAAATAAAAACATTGGTATGAAAAATATGGTCAAAGTGAACTTGCCTGGTATTACTTGATGAAGATAATAACGCTCTCAGAATAAAGACTTGGTAGAACTATTCGTCACTCCGTTGAAAATCTATATTAAACAGACAATCATATAAGCAATCATCCTAGCAATCAATTCTAACACTCATAATAACAATTAAAACAACAAAGAAAAATCAATAACAAAAACTCAAACGAATTCCAAGGAAGTTTCAAATAAAACTAGAAAGAAAACCTACTAACGAAGATCTATGACTTTGCTACAAACATCTAATATAGTCTTGCCCTAAGTAAAACTTAACAATAATTAAAACACTAAACTAATAAATTAACAGAAAATAAAAAGTAAAACAACTAAGTTAACATAAAGTAGTTTTCATAAAATTTTATTAGCAAAAAGAAACAATTAAAAAGCTTTAATAAAACTCTAACTATGACCTATAGAAGTTTTCATATAAAACTAAGGAGAATAAAATTTTAAAATAAAATAAAATTTTCTCCTGTTGTCTAACAGAAATATAGAACAACAAGCAAAAATCTACAAAAAGAATTAACTAAAATAATTAAAAACAATAATTAGATAACCAAAACAACTATATAAGCAAAACAGTACTGTTTCTAATAAAACCCTAATTTAAAATGCTCTAAAATTACCAAACTAAATCCTACAGTTAAACAATACCACAAGTGACCAGTAGCAAAAAGAATCAAGTTAAAATCTATTTTTAAACTCAAGTTATGGCCAAAATACTAATTTGAACAAAATTTATCAAATTCAAATTTAAGCTACTCAAATTTGAAATCCAGTAACACTAACATAAGCTTAAACAAATTTGTGATCCAACACAGTTGGAATCACTCAAAAATAAATTATAGATAATTAGTTATTGAATTTACAATCTTGGAACTATTCTGAAAAAAAAACAGAACGAAAAAAAAAATGAACAGTAGATCGGGTTTACTGTAGCAGTCCGGTGAGGGGTTCTGGTGGAGCTCCGGCGACGTCCTCCGGTGGCCCTCCGGCGAGGCGAGGGGTCCGGTGGGGGAGGTGGAGCGAGGAGGTTTGAGTGGTGGTGGTGAGAGTTGGCGGGGATGGCCGGAGGTGGTGGGGCGGGGCGGCAATGGCGGCGGTGGTCCGGCGAACTCCGGCGAGGTGGCGCGGCAGCTTGGGGCGAGGAGAGGCGACTCTAGGGGCGGGAATGGGGCGGAGGAGGTGCCCTTATATAGGAGAGGGGCTCGGCTTGAGCGAGGGGGCGACGAGATTCGCGAATCCCGCGAATCCGGTGATGCTCCGGTGGTGCTACAGTGGATCGGGAAAGAGATCCCGTGCTGGAGGAAGGAGATGATTCGCTTCGGATCGGGCCGGATTTGGCCCAAAAGGAAAAATACCTTTCCTTTTTTTTTAAAAGATTTCTTGAAGAAAAATCATTTTAGAAAATAAAATGAAAATAAAATATAGGAGTATTATATATCAAAACGACCGGAAAAAGAAATCCTACAATATGAACTATTTTACAAGATGAAATAAAATTCACACAAATTCTAATAAAACAAATAGTGCTACTGCTGCAAATAAAATTCAAATAAAATTTCTTTAAAATGCCAAAATGATTTAAAATTTATTTTTCTCCATTTTTATAATGTAGGGAATCATTTTACCCTATTTTCCATATATTTTATTTTTGGAGAAAAATAATTTGAAAATAAAACCCAAAAACTTCCAAATGGTTTTGAATTGGAAATTCAAACCTTTTCTTCATACTTCCAACTCATATTTCCTATATTTTGAAGAAGTCATTTTATCCTCTCTCATGAAAATCATTGAGTTGCATAAAGTTTCTAAATTTGAAATGTTTTCAAAAATGAAATTCAAAAATCTTTCAAAACCCTTTTTGCTTCTAGAAGAAGTCATGTTTTCTTCACTCAAGGGTATTGTGATGAAATGAATTTGAAATTCATTAAGATCAAATGCAAGGATGAAAGTTTGGGAAGTCATTTCATTCCCTCTCATTTAACTTTCAAAAAGTTTCAAATTTCACTCAATTTCACACAACCATTCACACAGCAATCAAACAATCAATCAAATTAATTATTTAATATAACATTCCAAAATTTAGAATTTTGGGATGTTACAAACTACCACACTTAAAATGAATCTCGTCCCCGAGATTCGAAGAGGCTAGGAAAAAAATTAGGTTTCGGGTCTTCCAGCAACTCCATCGGTCTGAATGGTCTGGGGTGCTACCACACTTAAAAGCAGGGTTATGGTTCTGACGAAACTCATGTACTCCATCCTTTTGTGTTGCTGGTGTCGGTGTTCTCATATACTCCGGAATAGCTCTTTCATGGGTGCTCTTCCGGTCGGGGCATGACCTGTTCTCAAAATCTTTTGTCCTCTCAATCATGGTGAGTTTCTTCCGAGACTGCGTCTTCATATCTGACGGGTCTGTCGCCAATACTAAACAACTATCAAAAATCTCATGGTGGTCGACAATTTATGGTTTCTCCTGCAGGAAAAAAAATGGCGGGGTTGAATCTCACCGTATAACCTACGATTGGCAACGGTTGCCTGTAAAGGGTTCCATCGTCCTACCATTCTATGGTTTTATGGCTTATCGCGTCGACACTCTTCTAATATTTTCAAGTCTCTCTGATTTTCCATCAACATATGATAGTTCATGATAGAAGTCTCCGGTATGGGGACCAATCCATCCCGTACTTGAACCATTACTACATATGCAGACATCGAATCACGTATTCTAACACTTGGGCATACTCACAAGCATTGCAGAATTTCTCTTGTCAACGAACTGAGTTCGAATAAATCCATTGTTTCTGCAAGCTGAACAAGACATCGAAGGTTTCTTCACAACTCTCGGGTTTTCGTATCCTCCTAAAAATGTTGGCTGATTAACTCAGAGTTTTCTTTGGAATATCTTCCTTCAGCAAGAGTGTGCTTGCTTCTTATTAACTCCTGGGCCTGTGGGTTATGGTCCACTTCAACTCTTGTACAAGTTTAACTCATCCTTCCGAGGATTATCATTCCATATGCCAACATTACATCTCCTGTAAATCCAATAGTACTTCTTCCTTCATACCCTTGTGGTGACGATCATACAAAACTCCAACTTATTTGGTCCAGCTCCCTTCTATGGACCGTCCTGAATAACACATTTCTTTCTTCATTGATCCTGTGGCCTTACGGAGTACTACCATACCAAAAAATGCACTAGTTTATCCATAAATCACATTATTTTCATATCAATCTTTTATTACATCCTTAACCATTTTTCGTAAATCCAAATTCCAAAAAGTACTTCATTACAAATGCTGCCACCCACATGGTTCGGTATGGTCAGGCATTACTTCCAACTTTATTCATTCTTCCTCCTTGAGGATTCTTTAGTCCCACTGGAATTGTGCGACATGCGCCTTGAAATCTTCAATCTTCTGTTTCATCGTGGTGGCCTTGAGCTTCATCTCCATCATCTCTCCATGCACTTCTCTTAGGTATTCCTGAGTATAACGAAGTCTTGCTTCAAGTATTTCTCCGATCTGGCGTATGGCTTCCATGGCTGCTTCACAAACAGCGTCGAAAAAAGTTGCTTGTGGTACACGTGAGATGAAAAAGTACTGCCCCATCGTCTTTGGGCAAACTCCTTTCATACGGTGGAGGTGTACCTCCACATACCAAAGTTCCACTCCCTTTTGCATGAAGGGGTAGCCTTTGTAGACTGCCAAGGTTAATATGCTTCATCATGTCCTTCAGGATTTTCGGGTAATCATGATCACTTGTCAGGGTCATGATCGTTTCCGGGCCCTTGAGGAAAGACTCATAAAGTGTTGTCATCTGCATGTGTAGGATAAGGGGGGTACTCAGAACAGGGAATGTATCTCCATGGGGAAAAAGTTAATTGTCCCCAGAGAAGTTTGGTGTTCGGGTTGTCCATGGGTTCAAGGTTTCGGGGTCTGGTTGGGATAGAAAGCAAATACCCACCCATCAACAAACAAAACCTAGCTCAAAAGAAAAAAAATTACCGTTTGTAATGGGCCGTTCTACTATGGTTTCTTCCTAAGTCTTCATTTCTTCAGGTCTTCAATGCTCGGGAGTTTCCAATTCCTGATGCTTTTCCCATATGAAGGCCTTCTACCAATCTTCCGTAACTTACATCTCTCAAGGTTAAAATAACTACAAGCCTACGAATATCGCATATATCCAAACATTCAATAAACACAGAAAATAATAGCAACCAAGCATTCATTTATTCAATCAGTTCTACAGTATCGCCACCCACATAAGTTGGTATGGTCAGATACTTAAATCGAGAAACCGTTCATCTTTATTTCTCTCATGGTGGGATACTACTAAGCTAATTTATCGGGAACTTGGTCTTTGTCCCCACCGGGGCTTCTTCTGTGTGGACTTGATCTCCTCCAATTTTTCTGCTAGATTTTCCCTGTCGATGCGGAGTTTCTTGTGACGACCCTGTATGTCCTGAAGTTGTTCCTTGAGCTTCTGGATCTCAACGTCCTTGGCATGAGACATGGTCCTGCTGCTTTTCAGTTCCTGACGCATTCTCGGGATCTCGAGGTTCTCCTCCTCCAGCTTGTCTACCTTCAGTCTCTGAGTCTCGACCTCTTCTCGTAGTGCTTCATTGTCAAACAGGGCTTCCAGGAGATCCATCTGAAGATTCTTGACGTATTGTTCTAGATCCTGATTGTACACTAACAGTGGGGAGAACTTCATCTTTTGCGCTTCCGTCAAGGCAATAGTTGCTCCATCAAACTTCTGCCATCCAATCCTTCCAAAGAAGTGTGGGTTTAGTGCAGCACGATGACGATAACATAAGCGTGCAATAGCATCATGGACGGCAGTGTTGATGCCCATATCACAGTCACCATTTATGGTGCCGAAGTTGATGTCTGCAGTCTTGGGGTCTTCTTTACGGCCAAAAACTTTGGTCTTGACTCCCCATGATCTAGACGTCCTCTTAGTTGCCTTGATCTCAGGTATCGGTAGCTTCAGCAGCCTGACTAGCTCCACAAGGAAGGGGCCTCCAAGAACCTTCTCGTAGTGTTCTCTTTTGTTCAGAATGTAGCTCTCCATCTATAGTTTGAAATAAGGAAGGTTCGGTAAAAGGAATCAGGTGTTACGAGAGTAGTAACAAAAACAAAGGTCGTTCCTGTCGGGGTCTTCATATTACTAATTCATTTCCTAGGGTCACGTCCTACAGTCAACATGTGCTCTGATACCATATCTGTAGCGACCCGACCTCAAACGGTCAAGCCTCTGTGTATCTGTGCCATCCCTGGATCAGTATGCTGGCACACACAGTACATCAATGTATATATCAAAGTGCAATCACATGTATAAATAACGTAAAACTGATATATATACCTCGTAATACTCAGCGGAAACAATCAAACGAGTGTGGAGTCCCATCAACGCCATCGGCAGGTTGAGTGTAGACCGTAACCCTGTATCGTAACTCTTACTCGTCGAAGAAAATATCTGCAACATGATACGTTGCAGCCGTGTAGGTCAGTACATTGAATGTACCGGCAAGATCACAATAAGAGAAAGCTGATGATAAAACTATTCTATATGCAATATGGCTTTGTGGCTCTGGGTCTGAGTTTTTGTTTTGCATAAAAGCTGGTTTTACTTTTCCTACAACAAAGAAATATCAGGAGCCTGTACTACGGAGTTTTCTAACATGACATGGTTCCGCCAACCGATGTCCCATAGCCCAAAATCATCATAAGTTGCCCACAATTAAGTTATCAATCCGGTGTTGAGAGTTCCGAGATAGATCCAAGTCCAGATGCTCAAATTGTCCGTAACCGGGGACACGGCTAATCGATTAGGTTTTAACCCTCTGCAGAGGTTTGTACACTTTACCCGCAAGATTCGATCCCTCTCTTTACGTTCTCGCACTTCAGGATGTTTGAGAACAAGACGACCGAAACATGGTCTTCCGAAGAGTTCCCCTGACCACTGTCCGGTGCTCATCCAATCCTACCGTAGTTCTACATCTGCTAGCACCGTCCCAGCCAGAGTCACAACTAAGGTCAACCAAGCCAGAGCCCATAGTGACTTGCGGTTGCACAGGTAAGCTTCTGGTCATGAAGTATTCTTCCGTCTCTTTGAGTCTGGGTGGAACTTTCCTCATGAGTACTGGCCAAAACCCAGCTCACTAGGCAAATCCACTGGGTACTCCAGGGTGCCTCACAACCAGTCCACCCAGTAGTGTGTATTGAAGTCTTGTCTCGAGTCTTGAAGTCTTGAGGTCTCGAAGATGCTGTCCTCGCAGGTGCCATCAGGAAGTTGTCGTCTTTGACGTAAAATCCTCCATTCTCACACCACTCCCGAGCACTCATACCAACCCCGTCTACTATAGCGTAGCTTTAAAAGTAAACAACGTCCCGGGCTTGGTAACAGGAAGATGGGTTCCTACCTCATGCATTCTACTCAACTACAAGAATTCAATATCACTACTGGAGGGATTGAAATAATGGTGCCACTAAATGAAATAAAAACATTGGTATGAAAAATATGGTCAAAGTGAACTTGCCTGGTATTACTTGATGAAGATAATAACGCTCTCAGAATAAAGACTTGGTAGAACTATTCGTCACTCCGTTGAAAATCTATATTAAACAGACAATCATATAAGCAATCATCCTAGCAATCAATTCTAACACTCATAATAACAATTAAAACAACAAAGAAAAATCAATAACAAAAACTCAAACGAATTCCAAGGAAGTTTCAAATAAAACTAGAAAGAAAACCTACTAACGAAGATCTATGACTTTGCTACAAACATCTAATATAGTCTTGCCCTAAGTAAAACTTAACAATAATTAAAACACTAAACTAATAAATTAACAGAAAATAAAAAGTAAAACAACTAAGTTAACATAAAGTAGTTTTCATAAAATTTTATTAGCAAAAAGAAACAATTAAAAAGCTTTAATAAAACTCTAACTATGACCTATAGAAGTTTTCATATAAAACTAAGGAGAATAAAATTTTAAAATAAAATAAAATTTTCTCCTGTTGTCTAACAGAAATATAGAACAACAAGCAAAAATCTACAAAAAGAATTAACTAAAATAATTAAAAACAATAATTAGATAACCAAAACAACTATATAAGCAAAACAGTACTGTTTCTAATAAAACCCTAATTTAAAATGCTCTAAAATTACCAAACTAAATCCTACAGTTAAACAATACCACAAGTGACCAGTAGCAAAAAGAATCAAGTTAAAATCTATTTTTAAACTCAAGTTATGGCCAAAATACTAATTTGAACAAAATTTATCAAATTCAAATTTAAGCTACTCAAATTTGAAATCCAGTAACACTAACATAAGCTTAAACAAATTTGTGATCCAACACAGTTGGAATCACTCAAAAATAAATTATAGATAATTAGTTATTGAATTTACAATCTTGGAACTATTCTGAAAAAAAAAACAGAACGAAAAAAAAAATGAACAGTAGATCGGGTTTACTGTGGCAGTCCGGTGAGGGGTTCTGGTGGAGCTCCGGCGACGTCCTCCGGTGGCCCTCCGGCGAGGCGAGGGGTCCGGTGGGGGAGGTGGAGCGAGGGGGTTTGAGTGGTGGTGGTGAGAGTTGGCGGGGATGGCCGGAGGTGGTGGGGCGGGGCGGCAATGGCGGCGGTGGTCCGGCGAACTCCGGCGAGGTGGCGCGGCAGCTTGGGGCGAGGAGAGGCGGCTCTAGGGGCGGGAATGGGGCGGAGGAGGTGCCCTTATATAGGAGAGGGGCTCGGCTTGAGCGAGGGGGCGACGAGATTCGCGAATCCCGCGAATCCGGTGATGCTCCGGTGGTGCTACAGTGGATCGGGAAAGAGATCCCGTGCTGGAGGAAGGAGATGATTCGCTTCGGATCGGGCCGGATTTGGCCCAAAAGGAAAAATACCTTTCCTTTTTTTTTTTAAAGATTTCTTGAAGAAAAATCATTTTAGAAAATAAAATGAAAATAAAATATAGGAGTATTATATATCAAAACGACCGGAAAAAGAAATCCTACAATATGAACTCTTTTACAAGATGAAATAAAATTCACACAAATTCTAATAAAACAAATAGTGCTACTGCTGCAAATAAAATTCAAATAAAATTTCTTTAAAATGCCAAAATGATTTAAAATTTATTTTTCTCCATTTTTATAATGTAGGGAATCATTTTACCCTATTTTCCATATATTTTATTTTTGGAGAAAAATAATTTGAAAATAAAACCCAAAAACTTCCAAATGGTTTTGAATTGGAAATTCAAACCTTTTCTTCATACTTCCAACTCATATTTCCTATATTTTGAAGAAGTCATTTTATCCTCTCTCATGAAAATCATTGAGTTGCATAAAGTTTCTAAATTTGAAATGTTTTCAAAAATGAAATTCAAAAATCTTTCAAAACCCTTTTTGCTTCTAGAAGAAGTCATGTTTTCTTCACTCAAGGGTATTGTGATGAAATGAATTTGAAATTCATTAAGATCAAATGCAAGGATGAAAGTTTGGGAAGTCATTTCATTCCCTCTCATTTAACTTTCAAAAAGTTTCAAATTTCACTCAATTTCACACAACCATTCACACAGCAATCAAACAATCAATCAAATTAATTATTTAATATAACATTCCAAAATTTAGAATTTTGGGATGTTACAAGGAGGCCGGCCAAAGCTTGGTGCGGCCAGGATGTGGAGTCCTACTAGGACTCCAAGTCCTAGTAGGAGTCCACCAAGAGGGGAGGAAGGGAGAAGGAAGTGGAGGAGAAGGAAAGGTGGCCGGCCCCCTTTTCCCTAGTCCAATTCGGACCAGAGGGAAGGGGGGGCGCAGCAGCCTTTTTCCTCTTCCCACTAAAGCCCATCAAGGCCCATTACTTCTCCCGTAATCCCGTAACTCCCCGATACTCCCGAAAATACCCGAATCACTCAGAACCTTTCCAATGTCCGAATATAGTCGTCCAATATATCGATCTTTACGTCTCGACCATTTCGAGACTCCTCGTCATGTCCCCGATCTCATCCGGGACTCCGAACTCCTTCGGTACATCAAAACACATAAATTCATAATATAACTATCATCAAAACCTTAAGCGTGCGGACCCTACGGTTCGAGAACAATGTAGACATGAACGAGACACGTCTCCGGTCAATAACCAATAGCGGGACCTGGATGCCCATATTGGCTCCTACATATTCTACGAAGATCTTTATCGGTCAGACCGCATAACAACATACGTTGTTCCCTTTGTCATCGGTATGTTACTTGCCCGAGATTCGATCGTCAGTATCCAATACTTAGTTCAATCTCGTTACCGGCAAGTCTCTTTACTCGTTCCGTAATACATCATCCCGCAACTAACTCATTAGTTGCAATGCTTGCAAGGCTTAAGTGATGTGCATTACTGAGAGGGCTCAGAGATACCTCTCCGACGATCGGAGTGACAAATCCTAATCTCGAAATACGCCAACCCAACATCTACCATTGGAGACACCTGTAGTACTCCTTTATAATCACCCAGTTACATTGTGACGTTTGGTAGTACCCAAAGTGTTCCTCCGGTAAACGGGAGTTGCATAATCTCATAGTCAAAGGAACATGTATAAGTCATGAACAAAAGCAATAGCAACATACTAAACGATCGGGTGCTAAGCTAATATAATGGGTCATGTCAATCAGATCATTCAACTAATGATGTGACCTCGTTAATCAAATAACAACTCTTTGTTCATGGTTAGGAAACATAACCATCTTTGATTAATGAGCTAGTCTAGTAGAGACATACTAGTGACACTCTGTTTGTCTATGTATTCACACATGTATTATGTTTCCGGTTAATACAATTCTAGCATGAATAATAAACATTTATCATGATATGTAAGGAAATAAATAATAACTTTATTATTGCCTCTGGGGCATATTTCCTTCACGTGCCACCTTTGGGCACGAAACAATATCCGTTGCCTCTTATTGCTTTCAAAAAAATCTAGTGTTAACATAGAACAACAGGAGTGTTGTGTTAAGTTTTGGAATTTTTTGGGGCTCGTTTGGACATTTTTATACATTAACTAGGTTTTCTAGGCATTTTATGTGCATAATTCAAATTTGAAATACATGCACATGCTTAAGTGCATATAAATTGTTTAAAAAATCAAATTCGTGTCCTTTGGTGCATGCTTAGGCCCATGCAAGGAATGGGAATGAATTTCAAACACCTGGGCACTGTTGATTGCCGGCAAAACATTGAGATACCTGGTTTTTAAATTCTAGTAAATCCAAAACTCATCTGAAATTCATGAAACTTGGCATGGTATCATGGAGCGGCATCAACATGCCGTGGTAAATTTTGTATCCTATTTGGGGCAGGTTTGGGTATAAGCTTCTCACGAACCAGAGCTTCCCACAAAAAGCCTGGTGGTTTCGGTAGGGAACGTGCCACCTGTGGGCACGAAATGATATCTGTTGCCTCTTATTGCGTTCAAAAATTTTCTAGTATTAACATAGAACAACAGGAGTGTTGTGTTAATTTTGGAATTTTTGGGGCTCGATTGGAGATTTTTATACATTAACAGGGTTTTCTAGGATTTTTATGTGCATAATTCAAATTTGAAATACAGGTGCATACTCTAGTGCATATAAATTGGTGGAAAAATCAAATATGTGTCCTTGGGTGCATGCTTAGGTCCCATGCAAGAAATGGGAATGAATTTCAAACACCAGGGCACTGTTGATTGCTAGCAAAACATTGAGATACCTGCTTTTTAAATTCTAGTAAATCCAAAAATCATCTGAAATTCATGAAACTTGGCATGGTATCATGGAGCGGCATCAGCATGACGCGGTATTTTTTTATCCCATTTAGGGCAGGTTTGGGTATAAGCTTCTCACAAACCAGAGCTTCTCACAACAAGCCTGGTGGTTTCAGTAGGGAACGTGCCACCTTTGGCGACGAAACGATATTCGTTGCCTCTTATTGCTTTCAAAATTTTTCTAGTGTCAACATAGAACAACAGGAGTGTTGTGTTAAGTTTTGGAATTTTTCGGGGCTCGTTTGGATATTTTCAAGCATTAATTAGGTTTTCTAGGCATTTTATGTGCATAATTCAAATTTAAAATACATGCACATGCTGTAGTGCATATAAATTGGCTGACAAATCAAATATCTATCCTTGGGTGCATGCTTAGGTCCCATGCAAGAAATGGGAATGAATTTCAAACACCAAGGCACTGTTGATTGCCGGCAAAATATTGAGATACCTGGTTTTCAAATTTTAGTAAATCCATAACTCATCTGAAATTCATGAAACTTGGCATGGTATCATGGAGCGGCATTAGCATGTCGTGGTAAAAAATTTATCCCATTTGGGGCAAGTTTGGGTATAAGCTTCTCACAAACAAAAGCTTCTCACAACAAGCCTGGTGGTTCCGGTAGGGAACGTGCTACCATTGGGCATGAAATGATATTTGTTGCCTCTTATTGCTTTCAAGTAATTTCTAGTGTAACCATAGAACAACAGGAGTGTTGTGTTAAGTTTTGGAATTTTTTGGGCTCGTTTGGACATTTTTATACATTAACTGGGCTTTCTAGGCATTCTATGTGCATAATTCAAATTTGAAATACATGCACGTGCTCCAGTGCATATAAATTGGTTGAAAAATCAAATCTGTGTCCTTGGGTGCATGCTTAGGTCCCATGCAAGGAATGGGAATGAATTTCAAACACCAGGACCCTGTTGATTGCTGGCAAATAGTTGAGATACCTGGTTTTTAAATTCTAGTAAATCCAGAACTCATCTGAAATTCGTGAAACTTGACATGGTATCATGGAGCAGCATCAGCATGTCGTGGTAAAAAATTTATCCCATTTGGGGCAAGTTTGGGTATAAGCTTCACACAAACCAGAGCTCCTCACAATAAGCCTGGTGGTTTCGGTAGGGAATGTGCCACCTTTGGGGACGAAACGATATCCGATGTCTCTTGTCGCTTTCCAAATTTTTCTAGTGTCAACATAGAACAACAAGAGTGTTGTGTTAAGGTTTGGAAATTTTTTGGGCTCGTTTCGACATTTTTATGCATTAACTGGGTTTTCTAGGCATTTTATGTGCATAATCCAAATTTGAAATACATGCACATGCACCAGTGCATATAAATTGGTTGAAAAAAAAATCAAATATGTGTCCTTGGGTGCATGCTTAGGTCCCATGCAAAAAATGGGAATGAATTTCAAACACTCGGGCATTGTTGATTGCTCGCAAAATGTTGAGATACCTGGTTTTCATATTCAAGTAAACACAAAACTCATCTAAAATGCATGAAACTTGGCATGGTATCATGGAGCGGCATCTGCATGCCATGGTAATTTTTTTCTCCCATTTGGGGCAGGTTTGGGTATAAGCTTCTCATAAACCAGAGCTTCTCACAACAAGCCTGGTGGTTTCGGTAGGGAACGGTGCCACCTTTGGGAATGAAACGATATTCGTTCCCTCTTATTGCTTTCAATAAATTTCTAGTGTCAACATAGAACAACAGGAGTGTTGTGTTAAGTTTGGATTTATTTTTTGGGTTCATTTGGACATGTTTATACCTTAACTAGTTTTTCTAGGCATTTTATGTGCATAATTCAAATTTGAAATACATGCACATGCTCCAATGCATATAAATTGGTTGAAAAATCAAATATGTGTCCTTGGGTGCATGCTTAGGTCCCATGCAAGAAATGGGAATGAATTTCAAACACCAGGGCACTGTTGATTACTGGCAAAATGTTGAGATACCTCGTTTTTAAATTTAAGTAAACGCAAAACTCATCTAAAATTCATGAAACTTGGCATGGTATCATGGAGCGGCATCAGCATGCCATGGTAATTTTTTTATCACATTTGGGGCAGGTTGGGGTATAAGCTTCTAACAAACCAAAGCTTCTCACAACAAGACTAGTGGTTTCGGTAGGGAACGGTGCCACCTTTGGGCACGAAACGATATCAATTGCCTCTTTGTGCTTTCAAATATTTTCTAGTGTCAACATAGAACAACCGGAGTGTTGTGTTAAGTTTTGGAGTTTTTCATGCTCGTTTGGACATTTTTATGCATTAACTGGGTTTTCTAGGAATTTTATGAGCATAATTCAAATTTGAAATAGATGCACATGCGCCTGTGTATATAAATTGGTTGAAAAATCAAATATGACTCCCTGGGTGCATGCTTAGGTACCATGCAAGAAATGAGAATGAATTTCAAACACCAGGGCACTGTTGATTGCTGGCAAAACTTTGAGATATCTGGTTTTTAAATTCTAGTAAATCCAAAACTCATATGAAATTCATGAAACTTGGCATGGTATCATGGAGTGGCATCAGCATGCCGTGGTAAAAATTTTATCCCATTTGGGGCAAGTTTGGGTATAAGCTTCTCACAAACCAGAGCTTCTCACAACAAACCTGGTGGTTTCGGTAGGGAACAGGCCACCTTTGGGCACAAAACCATATCCATTTCCTCTTATTGCTTTCAAAAAATTTCTAGTGTCAACATAGAACAATTGGAGTGTTGTGTTAAGTTTTGGAATTTTTCGGGACTCGATTGGACGTTTTTATACATTAACTGGGTTTTCTAGGCATTTTATTTGCATAATTCAAATTTGAAATACATGCACGTGCTCCAGTGCATATAAATTGGTTGAAAAATCAAATCTGTGTCCATTGGTGCATGCTTAGGTCCCATGCAAGAAATGGGAATGAATTTCAAACACCAGGGCACTGTTGATTGCTAGCAAAATGTTGAGATACCTGGTTTTTAAATTCTAGTAAATCTAAAACTCATCTGAAATTTATGAAACTTGGCATGGTAGCATGGAGCGGCATCAGTATGTCGTGGTAAAAAAATTATCCCATTTGGGGCAGGTTTGGGTATAAGCTTCTCATGAACCAGAGCTTCTCACAAAAAGCCTGGAGGTTTCGGAAGGGAACGTGCCACCTTTGGGCACGAAATGATATCCGTTGCCTCTTATTGCTTTCAAAAAAATTCTAGCGTTAATATAGAACAACAGAAGTGTTGTGTTAAGTTTTGGAATTTTGTGGGGCTCGATTGGAGATTTTTATACATTAACTGCGTGTTGGGGATATTACTACTGGGCGTAAACCGGCCTACCAGGGCCGGGTTAACTTCATCAGTAGCCCCAGAGCGTTAAATCCCAAGAAGATAGATGAAGGCCCAAGGCCGTAGTCGGTTCAACACTTGTTTCCGTAAACCGGCCTTGTATGTAAACTTGTATTGTAAGTTAGAAATAAGGAGAGACCGACCCGGGTACGAGTATGAGCTGGAGATTGGGACTCTGTGAACCGACAGGCGTCACCCGTGTATATAAGGGGACGACCCGACAGCGGTCCAAGGACAGACAACCACAACTCGAGACTTAGGCGAAGCTTGTTTGCTCCCTAGTCATCGAAACCCCATCAATTCCATCACAACTAGACGTAGGCTTTTACCTTCATCGAAGGGGCCGAACTAGTATAAACCCTCTGTGTCCCTGTGTCCGCTTTAACCCCTTCGAGTTAACCCATTGTGATGCCTCCACGACTAAGTCCTTTGGCTAGGACATCTGCCGTGACGAACCCACGACAGTTGGCACCCACCGTGGGGCTATCGCGCGATGGTTTCAAGTTCTTGGAGGGCCGCTTCGAAGGACTCGAGGGATACGCTGTGGGCCGGATGACCAAGAGTCGTCGCGGCAAGATCTACATCGACGATGCAGGCTGGGGCCCCGAGGCCGGCTCGATTGAGTACGGGTACCGGGTCCCCTTTGGTGGCATACACGTCTTCATCGGCAAGATCGGTGAACCGGGCCCTGAGCTGGACACCTGCACCGACCTCGTCGAGACAGCTCAGTGTGCGTGACCTGCCCGGGTTAAGCCGGCCGTGAAACGTGCCTTCGTGGGAGTCATCCATGGAGGAAGCTATGAGGATGGATCGGGATCTGGTGGCGAAACCGTCGTTTATTCTGGCGACGAGTCGTCAACCGGAGAAACCGAGTCTTTGTATCAGTTACAAGATGGACGGATTGGGGGCTGTTCCGATGGCGACAGTATTCCGGACCCCTCCGATCTGCCCAACCGGGTTGGAATATTCATGGCCGGTACGCAAGCAGCGCTTCATTCATCAACTGTTGCAGCAATGGTTCCCGGTTCAGAAGCGGCAACGGCTGCCGCGGCAGGAGGCTCTGTGCGCCCGCCGGTTCAAGTCTTATCAGAACTGTTCGATGCGTTGGCTACGCTCATGGCAGAGGCTAACCCGGCGGATCAAGACGCTCACAACGCGGAAATTGCAAAGGTGAGGGAGCAGATCACTCAAGCCAAAGCGGATTTAGTAGCTGAAGAGGTCAGGATGACTGCAGAGCGAGCCACATTGGACCCGCAAGCTTACAAACTCATGCTGGACCTGAACGCATCACAGGAAGTCATGAGGAGGAAGTACCGATCTCGTTTGCCTTCAGTTTTCGAAGCAAGGGACCTTTTCAACACCCCTGGAGCGGGAATCAATATTTCGCCGGTGGTAAACCGGGCGGAGGCACCTGCGACAGGCGCGCTGGTCCAGCCCCGTTTAATAGACCTACCTCGTCATAATACTGGTGTACCGCAAGTTGTGCCTACACCTCCGGGTCACTACTCCAATCCGTTGGATAACCTCGTTGCGGCTGCGGCACGGCTGGAGGCTATTCCAGTTGAAGGTGATTCATTACAGGCGATAGAGACGCGCCGGGTCAAGGAGCTCCTTAGGACGGCTTTGGTCCAACAGGAAGCATATTCATACAGCCGCGACCGGATTCATTCTACCCCACGTCCGACCCAGAGTTATAGCAGGCATATGGAGGAACCAGCTGTGTCAAGTAACGCGCGGCGTGGAGCGCCCCGTGGCAACAATCCGGCCGGTGGTGCCGACAATGCCCAGGAGGTGGTGGACCAGGCCCGAGCGCGCAGGGAGGCCGAGTTAGCGGCACAGCATCAAGCTCGTCAGCTTACGCCGGTTCGTCCGACCACTTCGATTGAGCCTGGGCTTAATTCTAGCGCATTGGGGGTACCTTGCCTTGTCCCCGCTTTACGCAACGTGCGCCTGCCTAAAGATTTCAAGGGCCCGCGCAAGGTACCAAATTATACGGCGGATCAACCTCCAGAGACATGGGTGGAGAGCTATGAGATGGCCATGGAGATGCTTGATGTGGATGACGCAGCGTGTGCAAAGTATTTCACCATGATGCTTGAAGGGACGGCCCGTACCCGATTGAAGAGCTTGCCGCCCAACTCTATCAGTTCATGGGCCCAGTTACGGGCCCGGTTTATCAATAACTTCAAAGACACGTGTAAGCAGCCTATGTCGATAGTGGATTTAGCTGCCTGTGTCCAGGAGGAAGGAGAATCAACTACTCATTGGGTACGCCAGGTCTCACAAGTGTTGCATTCATCAGACCGCATCAATGCTGACACCGCAGTCATAACTTTGGAAGGCAATTGCCGGTTTGGACCACTGAGGTTGAAGTTAGGACGGATGAAGCGCCATTGCACTGACATGGGGACTCTTATGGCCTCTTTGGTAAAGTATGCTGATTCTGATAGTACCAAGGATCCCGATTCTGATGATGAAAAGACATGGAAGGGAAAGAGGAACGGCAACTCCAAGGGTCAGCAACATCACTCAGCAAGTAATGGCGGTGGAGGCAAGCGTAAGGCGGATGGAAACATGGACTTTGTAGCTAATACCAATGCACAGGACAAGGGCCAGCGACGCAAGGGTAAATCGCAGAACCGCAGTGGAGCACCTAGTCCTAATCCGGACCGACTGAATTATCTATTGAACCAGCCATGTCCAAAGCATTGGACGAAGGAGGCGCCAGCAAACCACCTTTGGAAGGATTGTTACATTATGCAGGAGTTGAAGAGCTCTAGTGCTTTCCGGTATGATCCCGGCTCCGGCGGTGGATCCGGGCCAGGTTCCGGTGGAGGGAACTCCGGTTCAGGATTTAATGGTAATCCGGGCGGCGGTAACAATCAGAACAACCAGAATAACCAGGGGGTTACAATCAGCAGCAGCAGCAGTTGGGTTACCAGAGCAACCCGAAGCAATTGAATAGTGGGCAATATCATGTATTCACCACTAGCTTGGACAAGCGAGACTGGAAGGTCCAGAAGCGGGCAGTTAATTCTGTTGAACCAGCCGTGCCAAGATATCTACGCTGGTCAGAGTAGCCAATCATATGGAGCAGAGAGAATCACCCTCCCAGGGTTGATAATCTGGGTCACCTGGCTTTGGTGGTGGCGCCTCAGGTGGGAGGTTATAAGTTCACCAAGGTACTCATGGATGGGGGTAGCAGTATTAACATCCTATACTATGAGACTTTCCGTCGCATGGGGTTAACAGATAAAGATCTCCGACCATCGAATACGGTTTTCCATGGTGTGGTACCTGGCAAGTCAACATACCCCGTTGGTAAGATAGCACTGGAAATGGCCTTCGGAGATGATCATGATTCCAGATCAGAGACACTGACGTTTGAGGTGGTAAAAATCCAAAGCCCGTATCACGCCCTGTTTGGTTGACCGGCCTATGCCAAGTTCATGGCACGGCCCTGTTATGTGTATTTGCAGCTCAAGATGCCGGGTCATAAAGGGACTACAACGGTCCACGAAAGCCGTAAGGTCGCTCTGGAATGCGAAGAAGGAGACGCGGCTTACGCAGAATCGGTTTGTGCCACCGAGGAGCTAAAGTATTACAAAGACAATGTTGATCCGGCGGATATGACCCCTTTGAAGAAGCCTACCACGGAGCACGATCTGGCCCTGAAGTTCACATCGGCGGTTGAGACTAAGCTTGTTGACTTCGTCCCTGGCGATTCGTCCAAGCAGTTCAGCATCAATGCCAATTTGGATCCGAAATAGGAAAGCGCGCTCATCGAGTTCATCCGTGAGAATCGGGACATCTTTGCATGGAAGCCTTCTGACATGCCAGGTGTAACGAGGCGACTCGCTGAGCACACTCTTAATGTGGATCCTAAATATAGACCGGTGAAGCAATTCCTCTGCTGGTTCAACGAGGAAAGACGCAAAGCTATTGGAGAAGACGTGGCCAGGCCCCTAGCAGTTGGCTTCATCGTTGAGGTTTTTCACCCTGAGTGGCTTGCTAATCCGGTGCTGGTCCTTAAGAAAAACGGCACCTGGCGTATGTGTGTGGATTATACTGATCTTAATAAAGCTTGTCCAGCGGATCCTTTTGCCCTCCCCCGTATTGATCAAATTATTGATGCTACGGCGGGTTGCGAGCGTTTAAGTTTTTTGGATGCATATTCCGGCTATCATCAGATCAAAATGGCAATTAAGGACCAGGAGAAGACCGCGTTCATAACTCCCTTTGGAGCCTTTTGCTATGTATCTATGCCCTTTGGGATCAAGAGTGCCCAGGCAACCTATCAACGGTGTGTGCAAAATTGTCTTCACAAGCAGATTGGCCGCAATGTACATGCCTATGTGGATGATATTGTGGTTAAGTCAAGGAAGAAGGAGACTTTGGTTGATGATTTGAAGGAAACTTTTGATAACCTGAGGACGTATAAGATGATGCTCAATCCGGCCAAGTGTGTCTTTGGTGTACCGGCAGGCAAGTTGTTGGGTTTTCTGGTGTCCAACAAGGGGATTGAGGCTAATCCGGAGAAGATTACAACCATCACCTCCTTGGCTAAACCGAAGTGTATCAATGACGTCCAGCGGTTGGCTGGCCGGATTGCCACGTTGAGCCGGTTTATCAGCCATCTTGGTGAGAAAGCAATCCCTTTGTATCAGATGTTGAAAAAGACGGATCAATTTGTCTGGAGTTCTGCTGCTGATCAGGCGTTCGAGGACTTAAAGCGGCAATTGGTCAATCCGCCCGTGCTCGCCGCTCCCATTGACAAGGAGCCATTGCTGCTGTATGTTGCCGCTAATGCTCGCGCGGTCAGTGTAGCTATTGTGGTGGAGCGGAAGGAGGCAGGCAAGGAGCATCCGGTTCAACGTCCGGTTTATTATATTAGCGAGGTGCTTATTGAATCCAAACAAAGGTATCCACATTGGCAGAAGCTGGTATATGGAGTTTTTATGGCAAGCCGGAAGCTGAAGCAGTATTTCCAAGGGCATCCCATCACAGTGGTCAGTTCTACCCCCTTGGGTGATATCATCCAGAACCGGGAAGCAACGGGCCGGATTGCCAAGTGGGCTATAGAGCTTGGGCCGCACGGTTTAAAATACGTGCCTCGGACGGCGGTGAAGTCCCAAGCGCTTGTCGATTTCATCAATGATTGGACGGAGCTGCAAGCCCCTGAAGAGAAGCCGGATCACACATATTGGACCATCCATTTTGACGGGTCACAGCAATTGGAGGGCTCGGGGGCTGGAGTCGTATTAACTTCCCCACGAAGTGACAAGTTCTGTTATGTTCTCCGCTTAATGTTCCCTTGTACTAACAATGCAGCTGAGTATGAAGCCTTGCTCCATGGTCTCCGGATGGCTAAAGAGATGAATCTATGCCGGGTTAAGTGCTTCGGTGACTCGGATCTAGTGGCTCAACAAGTGTCTGGCACTTGGGATTCTAGAGACCCACTCATGGCTGCATATCGTCGTGAGGTGGATATTGTTGCGGGTCATTTCAAGGGTTATCAGGTGGACCACGTGGACCGTCGGAAGAATGAGGCGGCAGACGCCCTGAGTCGATTGGGCTCCCAACGTAAACCGGTCCCGCCTAATGTTTTTCTTGATGTGCTGCACAACCCGTCGGTCAAGCTGCCAGGTGAAACGGATTTAGCTGTTCCAGGTTCAGTTGGTGGCAGCTCTTCACGTCATCCCGGATTGGACACATCCTTACCTGGCATACATGAACCGGGGCGAGTTACGAGACGATGAGACTCTGGCCAGACAAATAATACGGCGGTCCAAGTCCATGACAATTGTCAATGGCGAGTTGCACCATTGCAGTGTATCGGGAACATATCAACGATGTGTATCTCCTGAGGAAGGCTGTGAAATTTTGCGTGAGATCCACGAAGGGGATTGTGGTCACCACGCCGGTTCAAAATCTTTGGTGGCCAAAGCGTTCCGACACGGTTTCTATTGGTTAACTGCCCATGCTGATGCGGAGGATCTGGTCAGACGATGTGATGGTTGCCAAAAGTTCTCAAGACGTGCTCATGTACCGGCTCAAGAATTGAGGATGATTCCAATCACCTGGCCGTTTGCAACTTGGGGGCTAGATATGGTTGGGCCTTTCAAAAGGTCCAAGGATAAGAAGACCCACCTCCTGGTGGCGGTTGATAAATTTACAAAGTGGGTGGAGGCGGATCCTGGTAGCAAGTGTGATGCAGCCACGGCGGTTCAGTTCATCAAAAAGGTGATTTTCCGGTTTGGCTTTCCACACAGTATCATCATAGATAATGGTACCAATTTGTCCAAAGGCGCCATGAAGGAGTTTTGCGAGCGGGAGCACATCCGCCTTGACGTTTCATCAGTGGCGCACCCACAGTCCAATGGTCAGGCAGAAAGAGCTAATCAGGAAATCTTGAGAGGCATCAAACCGCGGCTTATGGTTCCTTTGCAAAGGACGCTGGGTTGTTGGGTAGAAGAGTTGCCGTCCGTATTATGGAGCATTAATACCACACCCAACAGATCAACAGGATACACGTCGTTCTTCATGGTCTATGGAGCGGAGGTGGTTCTTCCTAGTGATATCCGTCACGATTCACCTCGTGTGGCGGCTTATGTTGAAGCGGACAACAAGACAACTCGACAAGACGCTTTGGACCGGTTGGATGAAGAGCGAGACATAGCAGCTGCCCGCTCGGCGATTTACCAACAGGATCTTCGTCGCTATCACAGTCGTCGAGTCAGAACCAGAACCTTTCAAGAAGGAGATTTGGTGCTTCGGCTCATTCAAGATCAAACCGATATGCATAAGTTATCCCCGCCTTGGGAGGGACCTTTTGTGGTCAGCAAGAATCTGCACAACGGGTCATACTATCTGATCGATATTCGAGAGCGAAAAGACTCACGCAAATCAGAAGAGGAGACCAACAGGCCGTGGAACATAGCTCATCTTCGGCCTTACTATACTTGAGCCATTGGCTCTGCTTATGTATATATTATGACAATGTACATATTATAAATACAATAAACCGGATCCTCAGCTAAAGCGGGGTATCTGTTCTTTTACATCATGCATGGTTACATGGAGTTATTCTGTCTTAAAGCGGCCTCCGGTTTACCCCTTGCAAAAATTATAAATATCACTAGGGGGCTCGGTCATGTCTGAACCGATGCAACACCTTTTGATAGGCGAAAGCCACCAGATCACTTGGGGACATGGTCAAGTCTGAACCAGTCACGCCTCTTGATCGGCCTAAAGGCCATAGAATCACTTGGGGGCTTGGTCGAACCCGAACCATTGCCATGCCACTTGATCGGCGTAATGCCACGGTTTCATTTGGGGACCTGGCTGAATTGAACCATAGCTACACCTATTGGGAGCTTGGTCGTGTCCGACCGTGGTAACACCATTTGATCGGCTCAGTAAAGCCTCTTTTTGCAAACGGTTTTATCATTGCCTTTGCTTTAATAAATTTTCTTGATAAACTACTATTTTATCTTGGTTGCATTTTTAAACCGACAACGTTTTACGCCGGTTCAAGCTGCCAATTTGGCGGGAGCACGGTCCATTTTTTTGAACCGGATATTATTTATCCGATTTGGTTTTTTTTTCTATTAACATCCTATTTTGGAGTAACAAAATGTTTATTATGACCAAGCACGGTTTACATAGTAAACCGGTATTATATATATAGGAGTTGTCTCCCATGACGGTGCAGGTTTATCAAACCGCCGTGTCAAGTTTGGCTAAGCCTACTTCATGCCCAATGATGACAGGTATTTTGTATCACAAAATTTGATCATATATGTCAATCTCCTCGCATATATATATGAAATTCATAAACCGGCTGGCGGTACAACCGCCCTGGTAGTTTGAGATTATATGATTGCAGAAGGTATAGATTGGCAGTTTTGATCTTTCAACCAAGCGTATCAGTTCAGACGCACGAAGGCATCTCAGAAGCAAAATTATTGGCTATCCTATTACAAGGCAACATGGTGCCCGAATAAGATCATTGTTTTTCTGGCAAAGTATAACAAGGCAGCCTATTAAACCGGTCTCCGGTTCAAGCTTGGTCGCCGCCTTGATCTGATGGTCGCGGGTCTCCCTGCACCGCTTCAGTTTCTTCTGCCCTGCCCAGCGGCTGGAAGTCAACAGTGGTCCAGTCGATTCCCATTAACACTTGAAAAACAGCTTCATCATGGATCAGTGAAGACGGTTCAATATCAGGAGCGTAAGTATGCTTACGGATTGGCGGGATCAGATTTTCTGCTTCGGGAACTGGTGCAGCCACTCGTTTGTTCTGGTTATTATATTGGGCTTGATAATGGGTCAAATCTGCCTCTTCTACCAATTGACAAGCCAAAGGGCGCACTGCCCGGTTTATTGCCCTCGAATCCTCTTCGTTGAACTCTGACCCGTCTTCCTTCAAACTGGGATAGCCCTGAGCTGCTTCAACGGGATCGAAGTCTGGCACCCATGCCTTTGCTCGGATTAAAGCATTGATGGCACCGGTTCGAGCAGCAAATTTTTTCAGCTCTTCAATCCAGGCAGGAAGCATTGATAATCTCTTAAGAGTGTCTTGGATTAACGTGGGTGCCGGATTGTTATGTGACGCAGTCGTGATGATCTGCTGCGCTCCAGTATACAGCTGTTCGATTAAAGTGTAGGCAGCCTTCAACTTCATCCGAACATCTGACCCCAAGTGGTTAATGCGGGTGCCTGTAACATGATAGAGCAGTTCACAAACCGGACCTATCATAGGAAGACCGAAATTATCACAGAAGTCAAAGAACGCTTACCAAAGATGGCGGCAGTCATTGCATGCACTTGTCGCTTTACGCTGGCCAGTTCGTCTGTCACCGGTTTAAGGGCAGCTTCAGCAGTTTCAATTTTCTTGATCAAAGTGTTTTTCTCAGTGGCCCAATCCGCCTGTTCTTTCTTGAAGCCCTCCTTCAGCTGTTCCATGACGCCTAAAGCACTGGTCAACTCCTCTTTTGCTTTGGAGGTTTCAGCTTGTTGAGATTTTGAGTTCTCTTGAAGATCGGCGAGTTGGTTTTCTTTGGTCTTCAGCTCAGCCTGCATTCAGACAGTTACATGGTTTAACAAAACGGTATGGATATTAAAGTACCAACCACATAACGAGTTATGCACTTGGCACTTGGGGGCTAATGCCTATTTGATCTACAATTGCCAACTAATCGCAAAGTCCCAAGCTCAATACAAGTATTCAACTTGGCACTTGGGGGCTAATGGCTATTTGCTCAAAAATTATCAGTGGAATTCGAGACATTCAGGTTTATATTATTAAAGTCCCGGTTTAACTACATTAAGTTGAACCGACCCTTGGGGGCTACATCAGCACATTCTGAAGTATGCAGCTTTATATTTCACAAGTTCCGGTTTGACAGAAGATTACAAACCGGCCCTTGGGGGCTAGGGGAATTAGCAAGGCTAAAAGAATACACAAGCAGGAAGAGGCATATGAAAATTACCTCAAATTTCTCCTTCATCATGTTCACTAGGCCAGCTTCATGGTCGCGACTGGTATATAGCCGGTTCAGATAACCAGAATGAAGATCTTGAGCACTCAGTGCAGCATAAGTCGCCAAATCGACATTCCATTTGCCCTTGCCCATTGCGGCAAATTCATCCTTGGCAGTATGTCGGGACAAAGCGACAGGGTTGCCGGGTTCGGTATGACCAATGCCAGTGATGACAACTTCATCATCCTGGGCGTCACCGGTTGGTACTGTGGCGGTCGGTTTACCTGTAGCTTTGGATGGATTTGCGGATTTTTCATTCCGGACGGGACTTCCAGGCTGGTCAGCAGGACCGGAGGCATCAACAGGCCTCTCTTCAGCAATAAAAACCTCATCTTGCGCTGGTGGGTCATTCGGCATGTATTCATGAATGGCCGCTTCAACATCTGGAGTGGCGCCCGGTTCAGGGGTGGTTTCTTCTTCGGCCGCTTTATCCAGGCGAGCTTTCTTGCTCGGCCTCGGTTTGGCCCTGAAAGGAGCAGCAAAATCAAAAACAGTATAGGTTGAAAGTTATAATATCAGGAATATTATGATAAGTACAAGATTACTCAAGCACGGTCTTAAGCGGTGGCAGCTGAGTACCCGTTGACTCGCCGGAGGATGAGTGGAAAGTAACCTGATAATCAGAGTCAGATGGGTTAAACGGTTGAGGAAAACAGCCCGCTTTAGGACAAGTACTGACAAGCAAATTAGAGACCTCTGAACGGCGTCTCCGAACCGGACTGTTTGGTAAACCGGCGGAGGTAACTACCTGGCCGCTGTGCCGAGTCGTGCGGCGCACTTCATGCTGTTGGGTCTTCATAAGAAGTTTGGTATCCAAATGAGCAAGAGGATGAGAAATTTTAACTTTCCGGATTGCCTGACGAATTTTTAGTGAAGGCGAAGAGTTCGAATCAGAAGAGAGAATAATTACCTCTGCGTCATCAGCATGACTAGCTTCAGCATCATCCTGACAAGTATTATCATCAATAAGGCGTGTAAAAGAAAGCGAAGTAAATCGAGTTCTACCTTAAGGTCCGGATTACTCACATCATCATCAGCAGGCGGATCAGAAGATGCAGTGGTTTTCCTCTTATGAGCAGGTTTCTTAAGGACCTTTGTCTTTGGACGGGTCGGCCTCTCCGGTTTGTCTGCCTTCTCCTGCGAAAGCTTCTTGCTCCAAAACGGATCATCACCCTATTTTAACAGATATTGGTATCAAGTATTAAGCAGATGTAACATTATCAGAGTTAATGAAAGGGGAAATTTACACTCACAGCTGGCGGTTTGCTGGTAGCACAGGAAGGAAGCAGGCCGGTTCGGGCACAGACATGTTCCGGTTCGTTCAAAATTTACTTCACAACTTCTGTGACTTCTTCGTCAGTAAGCTGGATGTTCACGTGCCGCAGAGGGTCATTAACACTGCCCGTATATTCACACATCAAACCGGAGCGCTGGCTGAGAGGCAGTACACTCCAGGATATCCAGCAACGAGCAAGATCCACTCCTGTTAAACCGTTGGCCATGAAGGCTCTGAGCTTGGAGAGTTGGGGAGCATATTTACTCCTCTCTTTGGCCGTCAGCCTGTGTGGAAAGGGGTGTGTGTTGCTAAGCCGTTCCGGAGAGGTGTCTTTGTAATAGAACCATGATTGGTTCCATTCTTGGGGATGGCTGTGCAGCTTTGCGTGAGGATAAGTGACCTCTTTCCGCTTTTGAATCGCCATGCCACCCAATTCCATATTGGAACCATCAGTAAATTCTGAGCGACGGTTTAGATGGAGCAAATCCCGGAATAACTCGATTGAAGGTTCCTCTTGAAAGAACACCTTGGAGAGCACTTAGAAATGACATATGTTGGTGACAGAATTGGGGCCAGTATCTTGTGGACGAAGTTTGAAGTTGGCCAAGACGTCCCGATAAAATTTTGAACCGGGTGGATTAAAGCCTCGGGCTAAGTGATCCGCAAAAACTACAACCTCTCCTTCTCGGGGTGTGGGAGGACATTCTTTTCCTAGGACCCTCCAATGGATGGTTTTCTTGCTGCTCAAGGCTCCAGTCAAGACTAAGTTATTCTGTTGTGTCTCTGTAACACGAGAAGGAGCCCAGTTGCACTCATATACTTGCTTGGCCATGATGGAGTCTACAAAATAAGCAATCCCGGTTTGAGATTGTGTTGGGTATAAAATATACACGGATATGATCAGGATCAAACCGAGGATAATTACATTCAAACCGAAGCTTTGTGAAGCGATGGGCTATGACTAAAGGATCCTGGCGGTTCAATAAGGGGACTAATGGTATATACCGATTTCTTGATTTTTCCCTATGGTAAGTTAAACCGCCTGATCTAAATATTGAAAGCATGGGAGGTTCCGAAACGGCTAAGTATGCAGAAACAGGTTTCACAAAAGTTCCAGTACAGCAATGGATCTAAGGTAGCTTCAGAAAAACAGAAAAAATATTCAAAGGCGTTAAAACAGGGCGGAAGTGAATCAACGAGCAGATATACAGATGAGATCCACAGACTTTAAACACGAGACTATAGGTGGATGCGGAAAGCTACATGGCATTCAGGATAAAGTTTTACAGATCCGTACGGAGGATAATACACGAGCAGGAGCTATCGATGAACATCTCAAGAACAGAGAACCCTAGAACATATCTAGGTTAAAAGGAACAGAGGACTTACCAGAGTTGAGGAAAGTGTGGAAGAGCACCATAGTTTTCTGGTGCGTTCAGGTCGATGCAGCGGCCAAGGTCAAGGTTGAAGGCGACGGCAGCGGCGGAGCTTCGAAGCTGACGACGAGGAAAACGAAGATGAGAAGGCAGGAAGGGGGGAAAGGAAATGACCCTTCGGTCCTATTTATAAGGCAAAAGGATATGTGTCAGGTGCGACAAACCAGGGGCCACCGAACGAAGTTGTCGCCTCGATTTTTGCAGCCTTATTAAAATGATAAGGTATTATGAATACTTTCTTTATGACAGATGACGTCACCCCGGTTTAACAGCAAGTAGAGAAGATGACGTCAAGACGGTTCAACCATTACCAGAAGGTGATAAAGATGAAGATTTCTGCTAAGGATTGACATGAACACGCTCAAATCAATCTGGGGCCTAATGTTGGGGATATTACTACTGGGCGTAAACCGGCCTACCAGGGCCGGGTTAACTTCATCAGTAGCCCCAGAGCGTTAAAGCCCAAGAAGATAGATGAAGGCCCAAGGCCGTAGTCGGTTCAACACTTGTGGCCGTAAACCGGCCTTGTATGTAAACTTGTATTGTAAGTTAGAAATAAGGAGAGACCGACCCGGGTACGAGTATGAACCGGAGATTAGGACTCTGTGAACCAACGGGCGTCACCCGTGTATATAAGGGGACGACCCGACAGTGGTTCAAGGACAGACAACCACAACTCGAGACTTAGGCGAAGCTTGTTTGCTCCCTAGTCATCGAAACCCCATCAATTCCATCACAACTAGACGTAGGCTTTTACCTTCATCAAAGGGGCCGAACTAGTATAAACCCTCTGTGTCCCTGTGTCCGCTTTAACCCCTTCGAGTTAACCCGTTGCGATGGCTCCACGACTAAGTCCTTTGGCTAGGACATCTGCCGTGACAAACCCACGACACTACGTTTTCTAGGCATTTTATGTGCATAATTCAAATTTGAAATACATGCACATGCTCCAGTGCATATAAATTGGTTGAAACATAATATATGTGTCCCTGGGTGCATGCTTAGGTCCCATGCAAGAAATGGGAATGACTTTCAAACACCAGGGCACTGTTGATTGCCGGCAAAACATTGAGATACCTGCTTTTTAAATTCTAGTAAATTCAAAACTCATCTAAATTCATGAAACTTGGCATGGTATCATTGAGAGGCATCAGCATGCTGTCGTAAATTTTTATCCCATTTGGGGCAGGTTTGGGGATAAACTTCTCACAAACCAGAGCTTCTCACAACAAGCCTGGTGGTTTTAGTAGGGAACGTGCCACCTTTGGGGACGAAACGATATCCGTTGCCTCTTATTGCTTTGAAAATTTTTCTAGTGTCAACATAGAACAACAGGAGTGTTTTGTTAAGTTTTGGAATTTTTTGGGGCTCCTTTGCACATTATTATACATTAACTGGGTTTTCTAGGCATTTTATGTGCATAATTCAAATTTGAAATACATGCACATGCTCCAGTGCATATAAATTGGTTGAAAAATCAAATCTGTGTACTTGGGTGCATGCTTTGGTCCAATGCAAGAAATGGGAATGAATTTCAAACACCGGGCATTGTTGATTGCCGGCAAAATGTTGAGATGCCTGCTTTTTAAATTCTAGTAAATCCAAAACTCATCTGAAATTCATGAAACTTGGCATGGTATCATGGAGCAGCATCAGCATGCCGTGGTAAAAAAATTATCCCATTTGGTGCACGTTTGGGTATAAGCTTCTCACAAACCAGAGCTTCTCACAACAAGCTTGGTGGTTTCAGTAGGGAACGTGCCACCTTTGGGGACAAAACGATATCCGTTGCCTCTTATTGCTTTTAATTTTTCTAGTGTCAACATAGAACAACAGGAGTGTTGTGTTAAGTTATGGAATTTTTTGGGGCTCGTTTGCACATTTTTTATACATTAACTGGGTTTTCTAGGCATTGTATGTGCATAATTCAAATTTGAAATACATGCACATGCTCCAGTGCATATAAATTGGCTAAAAAATCAAATATGTGTACTTGGGTGCATGCTTTGGTCCAATGCAAGAAATGGGAATGAATTTCAAACACCAGGGCACTGTTGATTGCCGGCAAAACGTTGAGATGCCTGGTTTTTAAATTCTAGTAAATCCAAAACTCATCTGAAATTCATGAAACTTGGCATGGTATCATGGAGCAGCATCAGCATGCCGTGGTAAAAAATTTATCCCATTTGGTGCACGTTTGGTTATAAGCTTCTCACAAACCAGAGCTTCTCACAACAAGCCCGGTGGTTTCAGTAGGGAACGTGCCACCTTTGGGGACAAAACGATATCCGTTGCCTCTTATTGCTTTTAAATTTTTCTAGTGTCAACATAGAACAACAGGAGTCTTGTGTTAAGTTTCGGAATTTTTTGGGGCTCGTTTGGACATTTTTTATGCATTAACAGGGATTTCTAAGCAATTTATGTGCATAATTCAAAATTAAACTACATGCACATGCTCCAGTGCATTTAAATTGGCTAAAAAATCAAATATGTGTCCTTGGGTGCATACTTAGGTCCCATGCAAGAAATTGGAATAAATTTCAAACACCAGGGCATAGTTTATTGCCGGCAAAACGTTGAGATACCTTGTATTCAAATTCTAGTAAATCCAAAACTCATCTGAAATTCATGAAACTTGGCATGGTATCATGGAGTGGCGTCAGCATGCCGTGGTAAAATTTTTATCCCATTTGGGGCCGGTTTGGGTATAAGCTTCTCACAAACCAGAGCTTCTCACAACAAGCCTTGCGGTTTCGGTAGGGAACGTGCCACCTTTGGGGACGAAACGATGTTCGTTGCCTCTTATTGCTTTCAAATATTTTCTAGTGCCAACATAGAACAACAGGAGTGTTGTGTTAAGTTTTGGAATTTTTTGGGGCTCGTTTGGACATTTTTATACATTAACTAGGTTTTCTAGGCATTTTATGCGCATAATTCAAATTTGAAATACATGCACATGGTCCAGTGCATATAAATTGGTTGAAAAATAAAATCTGTGTCCTTGGGTGCATGCTTTGGTCCAATGCAAGAAATGGGAATGAACTTCAAACACCAGGGCATTGTTGATTCCCGGCAAAACGTTGAGATACCTGGTTTTTAAATTCTAGTAAATCCAAAACTCATCTGAAATTCATGAAACTTGGCATGGTATCATGGAGCAGCATCAGCATGCCGTGGTAAAATTTTTATCCCATTTGGTGCACGTTTGGGTATAAGCTTCTCACAAACCAGAGCTTCTCACAACAAGCCTGGTGGTTTCAGTAGGGAACGTGCCACCTTTGGGGACAAAATGATATCCATTGCCTCTTATTGCTTTCAAATTTTTCTAGTGTCAACATAGAACAACAGGAGTCTTGTGTTAAGTTTTGGAATTTTTCGGGGCTCGTTTGGACACTTTTTATGCATTAACAGGGATTTCTAAGCAGTTTATGTGCATAATTCAAATTTAAACTACATGCACATGCTCCAGTGCATATAAATTGGCTAAAAAATCAAATATGTGTCCTTGGGTGCATACATAGGTCCCATGCAAGAAATGGGAATAAATTTCAAACATTAGGGCACAGTTGATTGCAGGCAAAACGTTGAGATACGTTGTTTTCAAATTCTAGTAAATCCAAAACTCATCTGAAATTCATGAAACTTGGCATGGTATCATGGAGCGGCGTCAGCATGCCGTGGTAAAATTTTATCCCATTTGGGGCCGGTTTGGGTATAAGCTTCTCACAAACCAGAGCTTCTCACAACAAGCCTTGCGGTTTCGGTAGGGAACGTGCCACCTTTGGGGACAAAACGATATCCGTTGCCTCTTATTGCTTTCAAATATTTTCTAGTGCCAACATAGAACAACAGGAGTGTTGTGTTAAGTTTTGGAATTTTTTGGGGCTCGTTTGGACATTTTTATACATTGACTGGGTTTTCTAGGCATTTTATGTGCATAATTAAAATTTGAAATACATGCACATGCTCCAGTGCATATAAATTGGTTGAAAAATAAAATCTGTGTCCTTGGGTGCATGCTTTGGTCCAATGCAAGAAATGGGAATGAACTTCAAACACCAGGGCATTGTTGATTCCCGGCAAAATGTTGAGATACCTGGTTTTTAAATTCTAGTAAATCCAAAACTCATCTGAAATTCATGAAACTTGGCATGGTATCATGGAGCGGCATCAGCATGCCGTGGTAAAAAATTTAACCCATTTGGGGCAAGTTTGGGTATAAGCTTCACACAAACCAGAGCTTCTCACAACAAGCCTGGTGGTTTCGGTAGGGAACGTGCCACCTTTGGGCACGAAACGATATCTGTTGTCTCTTATCGCTTTCAAAACTTTTCTAGTGTCAACATAGAACAACATGAGTGTTGTCTTAAGTTTGGGTATTTTTCGGGGCTCGTTTGGACATTTTTATGCATTAACTGGGTTTTCTAGGTATTTTCTGTGCATAATTCAAATTTGAAATACATGCACATGCTCCATTGCATATAAATGAAGGAAATATGCCCTAGAGGCAATAATAAAGTTGTTGTTTATATTTCCTTATATCATGATAATTGTTTATTATTCATGCTAGAATTGTATTAACCGAAAACTTAGTACATGTGTGAATACATAGACAAACAGAGTGTCACTAGTATGCCTCTACTTGACTAGCTTGTTTATTCAAAGATGGTTAAGTTTCCTAGCCATAGACATGAGTTGTCATTTGATTAACGGAATCACATCATTAGAGAATGATATGATTGACTTGACCCATTCCATTAGCTTAGCACTAGATCATTTAGTATGTTGCTATTGCTTTCTTCCTGACTTATACATGTTCCTATGACTATGTGATTATTCAACTCCGGAATACCGGAGGAACACTTTGTGTGCTACCAAACATCACAACGTAACTGGGTGATTATAAAGGTGCTCTACAGGTGTCTCCGATGGTACTTGTTGAGTTGGCATAGATCGAGATTAGGATTTGTCACTCCGATTGTCGGAGAGGTATCTCTGGGCCCTCTCGGTAATGAACATCACTATAAGCCTTGCAAGCAATGTGACTAATGATTTAGTTGCGAGATGATGCATTACGGAACGAGTAAAGAGACTTGTCGGTAACGAGATTGAACTAGGTATTGAGATACCGACGATCGAATCTCGGGTAAGTAACATACCGATGACAAAGGGAACAACGTATGTTGTTATGCAGTTTGACCGATAAAGATCTTCGTAGAATATGTTGGAACCAATATGACCAACCAGGTTCCGCTATTGGTTATTGAACGGAGATGAGTCTCGGTCATGTCTACATAGTTCTCGAACCCGTAGGGTCCGCACGCTTAACGTTAGGTGGTATTATGAGTTTATGTGTTTTGATGTACCGAAGGTAGTTCGGAGTCCCAGATATGATCACGGACATGACGAGGAGTTTCGAAATGGTCGAGACATAAAGATCGATATATTGGATGACTATGTTTGGACATCAGAATGGTTCCGGATGAGTTCGGGCATTTACCGGAGTACTGGGAGGTTATCGGAACCCCCCGGGGAGTGTATGGGACTTATTGGGCCTTAGTGGGAGAGAGGAGGAGGCGGCCTAGGAGCCCCCCCAAGCCCAATCCGAATTGGGAAGGGGGCCGGGCCCCTTTCCTTCCTCCCTCTCTCCTCCTTCCTTCTTCTCCTACTCCTACTTGGAAAGGGGGAATCCTACTTCCGGTGGGAGTAGGACTCTCCTAGGGTGCGCCATAGAGGGGGCCGGCCCTTCCCATCCTCCACTCCTTTAGATACGGGGGAGGGGGGACCCCATGGACACACAAGTTGATCATTGATCTATTAGCCGTGTGTGGTGCCCCTCTCCACCATAATCCACCTTGGTCATATCGTTGCAGTGCTTAGGCGAAGCCCTGCGCTGATAGCTTCATCATCACCGTCATCACGTCGTCGTGCTGATGAAGCTCTCCCTCGACACTCTGCTGGATCGTGAGTTCATGGGACATCACCGAGCTAAAACGTGTGCAGATCGCAGAGGTGCCATACTTTCGGTACTAGGATCGGTCGATCGTGAAGACGTACGACTACATCAACCGCGTTGTCATAACGCTTCCGCTTACGGTCTACGAGGGTACATGGATAACATTCTCCCCTCTCGTTGCTATGCATCACCATGATCTTGCGTTGCGTAGGAAATTTTGTGAAATTACTACATTCCCCAACAGTCGCATCGGAGACAGGTTTATGCGTAGATGTTATATGCACGAGTAGAACACAAGTGAGTTGTGGGCGATAATAGTCATACTGCTTTCCAGCATGTCATACTTTGATTCGGCGGTATTGTTGGATGAAGCGGTCCGGACTGATATTCCGCGTACACTTACGCGAGACTGGTTCTACCGACGTGCTTCGCACACAGGTGGCTGGAGGGTGTCAGTTTCTCCAACTTTAGTTGAATTGAGTGTGGCTATGCCCGCTCCTTGTTGAAGGTTAAAACAGCACATACTTGACGAAAAATCATTGTGGTTTTGATGCGTAGGTAAGAACGATTCTTGCTCAGCCCGTAGCAGCCACGTAAAGCTTGCAACAACAAAGTAGAAGACGTCTAACTTGTTTTTGCAGGGCATGTTGTGATGTGATATGGTCAAGACATGATGCTAAATTTTATTTTATGAGATGATCATGTTTGGTAACGGAGTTATCGGCAACTGGTAGGAGCCATATGGTTGTCGCTTTATTCTATGAAATGCAATCGCCATGTAATTGCTTTACTTTATCACTAAGCGGTAGCGATAGTCGTAGAAGCAATAGTTGGTGGGACGACAACGATGCTACGATGGAGATCAAGGTGTCGCGCCGGTGACGATGGTGATCATGACGGTGCTTTGGTGATGGAGATCAGAGGCGCAAGATGATGATGGCCATATCATATCCCTTATACTGATTGCATGTGATGTTTATCCTTTATGCATCTTATTTTGTTTAGTTTGATGGTAGCATTATAAGATGATCTCTCACTAAATTTCAAGGTATAAGTGTTCTCCCTGAGTATGCACCGTTGTGAAAGTTCGTCGTGCCGAGACACCACGTGATGATCGGGTGTGATAAGCTCTACGTTCACATACAACGGGTGCAAGCCAGTTTTGCACACGCGGAATACTCGGGTTAAAGTTGACGAGCCTAGCATATGCAGATATGGCCTCGGAACACTGAGACCGAAAGGTCGAGCATGAATCATATAGTACATATTATCAACATAGTGATGTTCACCATTGAAAACTACTCCATCTCACGTGATGATCGGACATGGTTTAGTTGATTTGGATCACGTGATCACTTAGATGATTAGAGGGATGTCTATCTAAGTGGGAGTTCTTAAGTAATTTGATTAATTGAACATTAATTTATCATGAACTTAGTACTTGATAGTATTTTGCATGTCTATGTTGTTGTAGATAGATGGCCCGTGCTATTGTTCCGTTGAATTTTAATGCGTTCCTAGAGAAAGCTAAGTTGAAAGATGATGGTAGCAACTACACGAACTGGGTCCGTAACTTGAGGATTATCCTCATTGCTGCGCAGAAGAATTACGTCCTGGAAGCACCGCTAGGTGCCAAACCCGCTGCAGGAGCAACGCCAGATGTTATGAACGTATGGCAGAGCAAAGCTGATGACTACTCGATAGTTTAGTGTGCCATGATTTATGGCTTAGAACCGGGAATTCAACGACGTTTTGAACATCATGGAGCATATGAGATGTTCCAAGAGTTGAAGTGAATATTTCAAGCAAATGCCCGGATTGAGAGATATGAAGTCTCCAATAAGTTCTACAACTGCAAGATGGAGGAGAATAGTTCTCTCAGTGAGCATATACTCAAAATGTCTAAGTATAACAATCACTTGATTCAGCTGGGAGTTAAACTTCCTGATGATAGTGTCATTGACAGAATTCTTCAATCACTGCCACCAAGCTACAAGAGGTTTGTGATGAACTATAACATGCAAGGGATGGATAAGACAATTCCCGAACTCTTCGCAATGCTAAAGGCTGCGGAGGTAGAAATCAAAAAGGAGCATCAAGTGTTGATGGTCAACAAGACCACCAGTTTCAAGAAAAAGGGTAAAGGGAAGAAGGGGAACTTCAAGAGGAACGGCAAGCAAGTTTCTCCTCAAGTGAAGAAGCCCAAGTCTAGACCTAAGCCTGAGACTGAGTGCTTCTACTGCAAAGGGACTAGTCACTGGAAGCGGAACTGCCCCAAGTATTTGGCGGATAAGAAGGATGGCAAGCTGAACAAAGGTATATGTGATATACATGTTATTGGTGTATACCTTACTAATGCTCACAGTAGCACCTGGGTATTTGGTATTGGTTATGTTGCTAATATTTGCAACTCGAAACAGGGACTACGGATTAAGCGAAGATTGGCTAAGGACAAGGTGACGATGCGCGTGGGAAATGGTTCCAAAGTCGATGTGATTGCGGTCGGCACGCTACCTCTAGATCTACCTTCGGGGTTAGTTTTAGACCTGAATAATTCTTATTTGGTGCCAGCGTTGAGCATGAACATTATATCTGGATCTTGTTTGATACGAGGCGGTTATTCATTTAAACCAGAGAATAATGGTTGTTCTATTTATATGAGTAATATCTTTTATGGTCATGCACCCTTGAAGAGTGGTCTATTTTTGTTGAATCTCGATAGTAGTGACACACATATTCATAATATTGAAGCCAAAAGATGCAGAGTTGATAATGATAGTGCAACATATTTGTGGCACTGCCGTTTGGGTCATATTTGTGTAAAGCGCATGAAGAAACTCCATTCTGATGGACTTTTTGAATCACTTGATTATGAATCACTTGGTACTTGCGAACCATGCCTCATGGGCAAGATGACTATAACTCCGTTCTCCGGAATAATGGAGCGAGCAACAGATTTGTTGGAAATCATACATACTGATGTATGTGGTCTGATGAATGTTGAGGCTCACGGCGGGTATCGTTATTTTCTCACCTTCACAAATGATTTGAGCAGATATGGGTATATCTACTAGATGAAACATAAGTGTGAAACATTTGAAAAGCTCAAAGAATTTTAGAGCGAAGAGGAAAATCATCATAACAAGAAAATAAAGTTTCTACGATCCAATCGTGGATGAGAATATTTGAGTTACGAGTTTGGTCTTCATTTGAAACAATGCGGAATAGTTTCGCAACTCACGCCACCCGAAACACCACAGCGTAATGGTGTGTCTGAACGTCGTAATCATACTTTACTAGATATGGTGCGATCTATGATGTCTCTTACTGATTTACTGCTGTCTTTTTGGGGTTATGCTTTAGAGACGGCTGCATTCACATTAAATAGGGCACCAACTAAATCCGTTGAGACGACACCTTATGAACTATGGTTTGGCAAGAAACCAAAGTTGTCGTTTCTTAAAATTTGGGCTGCGATGCTTATGTGAAAAAGCTTCAACCTGATAAGCTCGAACCCAAATCATACAAATGTGTCTTCATAGGATACCCAAAGGAGACTGTTGGGTACACCTTATATCACAGATCCGAAGGCAAGACATTCGTTGCTAAGAGTGGATCCTTTCTAGAGAAAGAGTTTCTCTCCAAAGAAGTGAGTGGGAGGAAAGTAGAACTTTATGAGGTAACTGTACCTGCTCCCTTATTGGAAAGTAGTTCGTCACAGAAATCTGTTCCTGTGACTCCTACACCAGTTAGTGAGGAAGCTAATGATGATGATCATGTAACTTCAGATCAAGTTACTACCAAATCTCGTAGGTACACCAGAGTAAGATTCGCACCAGAGTGGTACGGTAATCCTGTTTTGCAGGTCATGCTACTTGACCATGACGAACCTACAAACTATGAGGAAGTGATGATGAGCACAGATTCCGCTAAATGGCTTGAGGCCATGAAATCTGAGATGGGATCCATGTATGAGAACAAAGTGTGGATGTTGGTTGACTTGCCCGATGATCGGCAAGCCATCGAGAATAAATGGATCTTCAAGAAGAAGACTGACGCTGATGGTAATGTTACAGTCTATAGGGCTCGACTTGTTGTGAAAGGTTTTCGACAAGTTCAAGGAGTTGACTACGATGGGACCTTCTCACTCTAGCGATGCTTAAGTCCGTCCGAATCATGTTAGCAATTGTTGCATTTCATAATTATGAAATTTGGCAAATGGATGTAAAGACTGCATTCCTGAATGGATTTCTGGAAGAAGAGATGTATATGATGCAACCTGAAGGTTTTATCGATCCAAAGGATGCTAACACAGTGTGCAAGCTCCAGCGATCCATTTATGGACTGGTGCAAGCATCTCGGAGTTGGAATAAACGTTTTGTTAGTGTGATCAAAGCATATGGTTTTATACAGACTTCTGGAGAAGCCTGTATTTACAAGAAAGTGAGCGGGAGCTCTGTAGCATTTCTAATATTATATGTGGATGACATATTGTTGATTGGAAATGATATAGAATTTCTGGATAGCATAAAAGGATACTTGAGCAAGAGTTTTTCAATGAAAGACCACGGTGAATCTGCTTATATTGGGCATCAAGATCTTTACAGATAGATCAAGACGCTTAATTGGACTTCCACAAAGCACATACCTTGATAAAGTTTTGAAAAAGTTCAAAATGGATCAAGCAAAGAAAGGGTTCTTGCATGTGTTACAAGGTGTGAAGTTGAGTCAGACTAAATGCCCGACCACTGCAGAAGATAGAGAGGAAATCAAAGGTGTTCCCTATGCTTCAGCCATAGGCTCTATCATGTATGCAATGTTGTGTACCAGACCTGATGTGTGCCTTGCTATCAGTTTAGCAGGGAGGTACCAAAGTAATCCAGGAGTGGATCACTGGATAGCGGTCAAGAATATCCTGAAATACCTGAAAAGGACTAAGGATATGTTTCTCGTTTATTGTGGTGACAAAGAGCTCCTCGTAAATGGTTACGTTGATGCAAGCTTTAACACTGATCTGGATGACTCTAAGTCACAAACCGGATACGGTTTATATTAAACGGTGGAGCTCTAAGTTGGTGCAGTTCTAAGCAAAGTGTCATGGAAGGATCTACGTGTGAAGCGGAGTACATAGCTGCTTCGGAAGCAGCAAATGAAGGAGTCTGGATGAAGGAGTTCATATCCGATCTAGGTGTCATACATAGTGCATCGGGTCCAATCAAAATCTTTTGTGAAAATACTGGTGCAATTGCCTTGGCAAAGGAATCCAGATTTCACAAGAGAACCAAGCACATCAAGAGACGCTTCAATTCCATCCACGATCAAATCAAGGAGGGAGACATAGAGATTTGCAAGATACATACGGATCTGAATGTTGCAGACCCGTTGACTAAGCCTCTCTCACGAGCAAAACATGATCAGCACCAAGACTCCATGTGTGTTAGAATCATTACTGTGTAATCTAGATTATTGACTCTAGTGCAAGTGGGAGACAGAAGGAAATATGCCCTAGAGGCAATAATAAAGTCATTATTTATATTTCCTTATATCATGATAAATGTTTATTATTCATGCTAGAATTGTATTAACCGGAAACTTAGTACATGTGTGAATACATAGATAAACAGAGTGTCACTAGTATGCCTCTACTTGACTAGCTCGTTGAATCAAAGATGGTTAAGTTTCCTAGCCATAGATATGAGTTGTCATTTGATTAACGGGATCACATCATTAGAGAATGATGTGATTAACTTGACCCATTCCGTTAGCTTAGCACTTGATCGTTTAGTATGTTGCTATTGCTTTCTTCATGACTTATACATGTTCCTATGACTATGAGATTATGCCACTCCCGAATACCGTAGGAACACTTTGTGTGCTACCAAACCTCACAACGTAATTGGGTGATTATAAAGGTTCTCTACAGGTGTCTCCAATGGTACTTATTGAGTTGGCATAGATCGAGATTAGGATTTGTCACTCCGATTGTCGGAGAGGTGTCTCTGGGCCCTCTCGGTAATGCACATCACTATAAGCCTTGCAAGCAATGTGACTAATTAGTTATTTGCGAGATGATGCATTACGAAACGAGTAAAGAGACTTGCCGATAACGAGATTGAACTAGGTATTGAGATACCGACGATCGAATCTCGAGCAAGTAACATACCGATGACAAAGGGAACAACGTATGTTGTTATGCGGTTTGACCAATAAAGATCTTCGTAGAATATGCAGGAACCAATATGAGCATCCAGGTTCCGCTATTGGTTATTGACTGGAGATGAGTCTTAGTCATGTCTACATAGTTCTCGAACCCGTAGGGTCCGCACGCTTAACGTTAGGTGACGATCGGTATTATGAGTTTATGTGTTTTGATGTACCGAAGGTAGTTCAGAGTCCCGGATGTGATCACGAACATGACGAGGAGTCTCGAAATGGTCGAGACATAAAGATTGATATATTGGACGACTATGTTTGGACATCGGAATGGTTCCGGATGAGTTCGGGCATTTACCAGAGTACCGGAAGGTTATCGGAACCCCCGGGTAGTGTATGGGCCTTATTGGGCCTTAGTGGGAGAGAAGAGGAGGCGTTAGGAGGGACCCCCCCCCCCCGAGCGCAATCCGAATTGGGAAGGGGGTCAGCCCCCCTTTTCTTCCTCCCTCTCTCCTCCTTCCTTCCTCTCCTACTCCTACTTGGAAGGGGGGAATCCTTCTTCCAGTGGGAGTAGGACTCCCCTAGGGCATGCCATAGAGAGGGTCGGCCCTCCCCCTCCTCCACTCCTTTATATACGGGGGAGGGGGCACCCCATGGACACACAAGTTGACCATTGATCTCTTAGCCGTGTACGGTGCCTCCCTCCACCGTAATCCACCTCGGTCATATCGTTGCAGTGCTTAGGCGAAGCCGTGCGCCGGTAGCTTCATCATCATCGTCATCATGCCGTCGTGCTGACGAATCTCTCCCTCGACACTCTGCGTGATCGTGAGTTCGTGGGACATCACCGAGCTGAACGTGTGGAGAACACGGAGGTGCCGTACTTTCGGTACTAGGATCGATCGATCATGAAGACGTACGACTACATCAACCGTGTTGTCATAACGCTTCCGCTTACGGTCTACGAGGGTACATGGACAACACTCTCCCCTCTCGTTGTTATGCATCACCATGATCTTGCGTGTGCGTAGGAATTTTTTTGAAATTACTACGTTCTCCAACAATAAATTGATTGAAAAATCAAATATGTGTCCTTGGGTGCATGTTAGGTCCCATGCAAGAAATGGGACTGAATTTCAAACACCAAGGCACTGTTGATTGCTGGCAAAATGTTGAGATTCCTAGTTTTTAAATTCTAGTAAATCCAAAACTCATCTGAAATTTATGAAACTTGGCATGGTATCATGGAGCGGCATCAGCATGCCGTGGTAAAATTTGTATCCCATTTGGGGCAGGTTTGGGTATAAGCTTCTCACAAACCAGAGCTTCTCACAACAAGCCTTGTGGTTTCGGTAGGGAACGTGCCACCTTTGGGGACGAAACCATATCCGTTGCCTCTTATTGCTTTCAAAACATTTCTAGTGTCAACATAGAACAGCAGGACTGTTGTGTTAAGCTTTGGATTTTTCAGGGCTCGTTTGGACATTTTTATGTATTAACTTGGTTTTCTAGGCATTTTACGTGCATAATTCAAATTTGAAATACATGCACATGCTCCAATGCATATAAATTGGTTGAAAAATCAAATCTGTGTCCTTGGGTGCATGCTTAGGTCCCATGCAAGAAATGGGAATGAATTTCAAACACCACGGCACTATTGATTGCCGGCAAAACATTGAGATACCTAATTTTTAAATTCTAGTAAATCCAGAACTCGTCTGAAATTCATGAAACTTGGCATGGAATCATGGAGCAGCATCCGCATGCCGTGGTAAAAAATTTATCCCGTTTGGGGCAAGTTAGGGTATAAGCTTCTCACAAACCAGAGCTTCTCACAACAAGCATGGTGGTTTAGGTAGGGAACGTGCCACCTTTGGGCACGAAACGATATCCGTTGACTCTTATTGCTTTAAAAAAATTGTAGTGTCAACGTAGAACAACAGGAGTGTTGTGTTAAGTTTTGTAAATTTTTGGGGCTTGTTTGGATATTTTTGTGCATTAACTGGGTTTTCTAGGCATTTTATGTGAATAATTCAAATTTGAAATACATGCACATGCTCCATTGCATATCAGTTGGTTAAAAAAATCAAATCGGCGTCCTTGGTCCATGCTTAGGTCCCATGCAAGAAATGGGAATGAATTTCAGACACCAGGGCACTGTTGATTGCCGGCAAAACGTTGAGATACCTTGTTTTTAAATTCTAGTAAATCCAAAACTCATTTGAAATTCATGAAACTTGGCATGGTATCATGGAGCGGCATCTACATGTTGTGATAAGATTTTTGTCCCAATTGGGGCAGGTTTGGGTATAAGCTTCTCACAAACCAGAGCTTCTCAAAACAAGCCTGGTACTTTCAGTAGGGAACGTGCTACCTTTGGGGACAAAACGATATTTGTTGCCTCTTATTGCTTTTAACTAGTGTCAACATAGAGCAACGGGAGTGTTGTGTTAAGTTTTGAGATTTTTTAGGGCTCGTTTGGATATTTTTATGCATTAACTGGGTTTTCTAGGAATATTATGTGCATAATTCAAATTTGAAATACATGCACATGCTCTAGAGCATATAAATTGGTTGAAAAATCAAATTTGTGTCCTGTGGTGCATGCTTAGGTCCCATGCAAGAAATGGGAGTGAATTTGAAACACCAGGGCACTGTTGATTGCTGGCAAAACGTTGAGATACCTGGTTTTTAAATTCTAGTGAATCCAAAACTCATCTTAAACTCATGAAACGTGGCATGGTATCATGGAGCGGCATCGGCATGCCGTGGTAAAAAAATTGTCCCATTTGGGGCAGGTTTGGGTATAAGCTTCTCACAAACAAGAGCTTCCCACAACAAGCCTGGTGGTTTTGGTAGGGAATGTGCTACCTTTGGGGACGAAACGATATCTCTAGCCTCTTATTGCTTTGAAAAAATTTCTAGTGTCAACATAGAACAACAGGAGTGTTGTGTTAATTTTGGAATTTTTTCGGGCTCGTTTGGACATTTTTATGCATTAACTGGGTTTTCTAGCTATTTTATGGGCATAATTCAAATTTGAAATACATGCACATGCTCCTGTGCATATAAATTGGTTGAAAAATCGAATCCGTGTCCTTGGGTCAATGATCTCATGGTAGATCAACTCTTGTAATACTCATATCATCAAGATCAATCAAGCAGGAAGCAGGGTATTACCTCCATCGAGAGGGCCCGAACCTGGGTAAATATCGTGTCCCCTGCCTCCTGTTACCACCCGCCTTAGACGCACAGTTCAGGACCCCCTACCCGAGATCCGTCGGTTTTGACACCGACACTGATGCTTTCATTGAGAGTTCCACTATGCCATCATCATAAGGCTGGATGGCTCGTCTCGTTGTCAAGGACAACATCACCTCTTGGGGGAGCCCTGGCTGTAGGCCAAACTCTCCGACTAGGCGGCTTCGTCATGACCGCCCGTTCGGCCGCTGCGTCGAGGATGACTTCTCGGGTCATCAAAAATAGTCTCCACATCAGCTCGGAATTCGCCGAGCAGATGGATCCAATGGAGCTCTCTTCTTTGAACGAGCTCTTGGATCGCATCACCGCCCTGGGAGTCGCTACGGACTATAATCGGATCGGGCTTAAACCCGACCAAAGGGAGATTAACTCTCCGTCGGTCACCCATCAGATAGCGGTGGTGGAGGAGCAATGCAACGATTCTTTCTCTATCTTGAGGACAAGCTATGTCCAGATTCCCGAGCTCTCTAAGCTGGATACCCGTCTATGGGAGGACATGGCCCAAGCTCTGAACCTAGAATCACACAGCGGGCGAGGCCTATTGGGCAACAAACCGGAGCCCGAACTTTCAAGATCGGAAACTCCGCCGCTCTTGGGTCTTAGACCGGGCCAGGGTTCGGACCTAAATCTACCCACCCTCCCAGATATAAGTGATCTTTCCCACATTGGACAAGAGCCCCAAGAGATAGTACACCACTATTGGGCCAGATTCCTCCTTGTAATGAGCAAGGTCAAGGACTGTCGCGAGGATGACGCAATTTCATTCTTTTGCAAAAATTGCACGGACAAGGGAATCCTCAACGCCATAAGTCACCGTGACATAGCACACTTCGCTGACTTGGCGGCCATAGTACAGAAGTACTGTGCGATGGAAAGCGCCTGGTAAACCCAAACAAAATTCTGGGATCCCTGGGCTCTCACTAAACCCCCCGTCCGAACTAAAAGGGTGTACTCTCATAAGTCACCCGATCCAATTATAAAGAAACAAAAGCCCACTACAGGGCGTGGAACCATATTGGAGGCATGGCTCAACGGGCCATGCAAAATTCATAGTACAGCGGATACCATACCAACACACAGCCTTAGAGCATGTTGGGTACTCCGGCAGGTGGCCAAGAGCGGTGAGGATATCCTCATCAACAATACCGTAGAGCACCATCCCACGGAGAACAACAATACAGTATTGACAGTTTTCGAGACCTTCGCCTCAAATAATAGGCGTAGGCGAGCACTCCGCAGCCTTGCCGAAGTCTGCCAAGTAGCAGCAACAAATCCATGGAGCGCTACGGCTATCACCTTCAATGCCAGCTACGAACCTAAATTTCGAACAGCCCGAGCACCAGCCGCCTTGGTCCTTAGTCCTTAGTCCAATTGTGGATGGCTTCCGGCTTACTAAAGTGCTCATGGATGGCGGCAGCGGATTAAACCTCATCTATGAGCAGACTCTTCGAAAAATGAAAATAGACGGAAGCCGCATTGAGCAAAGCAGCACGACCTTCAGAGGAATCATCCCTAGTCGGGAGGCATGATGTGCTGGCAAAATCACACTAGATGTGGTATTCGGCACGCTAGAGAATTATAGGTCCGAAGAAATCACATTCCAAGTGGCTCCGTTCAATAGCGGATACCACGCCCTTCTAGGGCGGGAGGCATTCACGATCTTCCAAGCTATACCCCATTACGGGTACATGAAGCTCAAAATGCCTGGGCCCAATGGAATCATTACTCTAGCTAGTGATCCGGACATAGCACTTCGCGCCAAAAATAAAATAGCCGCACTGGCCCTCGAGGCGTTATCCGAAGCCCTCGCGGCCGAGGAATTAACTGCGCTGCGCTCCAGAGTGGACAGGGACGACGTGATACTCGACAAAAGATCCAAGTCCACCTCTTTTAAACCAGCGGATGAAATAGTCAAATTCCAAGTCCATCCAACGGACCCTACAAAAACAGCATCCATCGGGGCACAGTTAAACCCCATAGTAGACGCCACACTACGGGAGTTCATGCGCGAGAATTGGGACATCTTTGCCTAGCATCCTTCAGACATGCCAGGAATCCCACGCAGGCTGGCCGAGCATAGCCATAACATCCTAAAGGGATTCAATCCGGTCAAGCAAACTCTTCGGCGCTTCTCTGAGCCTAAGCGACAAGCCATGGGAGAGGAGCTAGCCAAGTTACTTGAGGCCGGATTCATTCGAGAGATAAAACATCCGGACTGGCTAGCAAACCTGGTGATGGTACCAAAGAAGGACAAATCCTGGACCTCAATAAGGCTTGCCCAAAGGATCTGTTCCCCCTCCCTCGCATCAATCAAATTATCGATGTTGCCGTAGGACACGACTCATTGTGTTTCCTCGATGCATAGTCCGGATACCATCAAATTAAGATGGCGGAGTCCGATCAAGATGCAACGGCATTCATCACTCCATACGGCCCCTTCTGTTTTAACACCATGCCTTTCGGGCTCAAGAACGCCGGGGCAACCTATCAACGCATGATTTAGACATGCTTGGAGACACAGATTGGCAAAACAGTGGAGGCATACGTAGACGATGTGGTCATTAAAACCAGACACGTCGAATCCTTAATAGACAACTTGAGGCTCACGTTCAACAGTCTCCGAACATACGACATTAAGCTCAACCCGGAAAAATGCGTCTTCAGCGTGCCCACCGGAAAGCTCTTAGGCTTCATCGTCTCCAACACAGGAATCGAAGCAAATCCGGCTAAAATCTGAGCTCTATCACAGTTGGCCATCCCAACAGACCTCAAGCAAATCCAGAAACTAACTAGATGTGTGGCTGCCTTAAGCCGCTCCATCTGCCGATTAGAAGAAAAGGCACTGCCTCTTTATCGCCTTCTTCGACGCATCGAACACTTCGGGTGGACGGATGCGGCCACGGCCGGATTAGAAGAAATAAAAGCCGTTTTGGCCACAAACCCAATCCTAGATGCGCCAAACGTCGGCAAACCAATGCTGTTATATATAGCGGCAACACACCAAGTTGTAAGCGCAGTGCTCGTCGTCGAACAAGAGACGGAAGGACATCAGTTCCCGCTTCAAAAGCCGGTATACTATGTATCCACTATCCTCACTCCATGCAAATCACGGTACCCACATTATCAAAAGATAGCATACGCGGTCTTCATGGCATCCCGGAAACTACGACACTACTTTCAAGAGTGTTCAATTACGGTGGCCTCTGAAGTACCACTCAACGATATAATAAAGAACCGTGAGGCCACGGGCCGGATTGCTAAATGGGCTATTGAGCTCCTCCTGTTCGACATAATATACAAACCACGGCCAGCCATTAAGTCACAAGTACTGGCTGATTTCGTCGCCGAATGGACCGAAGCCGAACTCCCTAAAGAGTATGACGCATATTCCAATTGGATTATGCACTTTGACGTCTCTAAAATGCTAGCTGATCTGGGGGCTGGTGTCGTCCTGACATCCCCCACCGGAGATACAGTCCAATACGTACTCCAAATACAATACACAGACTCCAACAACGCAGCCGAATATGAGGCCCTGTTACATGGTCTCTGGATGGCAGTCTCGATGGGCATTCAACGCCTGGAGGTGCGTGGGGACTCGAACCCTTGTAAGCAAGGCCGCGGGTACATGTTTTTACAGGCTGACGGCCCGAGCAGACGCACAGGACCTCGTTCAACATTGCGTCGGTTGCCAGCTTTTTGCAAACCAAAGCAATATGCCGCCTACCGCCCTCCAAACAATCCCCATTAGTTGGCCCTTCGCGGTCTGGGGGCTTGATATGGTCGGACCCCTCAAAGGGGGAATCCATAAGAAAAAATACTTATTGGTCATGGTGGATAAATTCACCAAATGGATAGAAGCCAAACCAGTTAAAACGGCCGAGTCCGGACCAGTAGAAGATTTCATATCCGGGGTTGTACACCGTTACGGCGTCCCCCACGGCAACATCACCGATAACGGCTCGAACTTTACAGCCGACGAGGTAAAACTTTGGTGCAGCAACATGGGCATCAAGCTCGATTATGCTTCTGTCTATCACCCGCAAACCAACGGCAAAGTCGAGCGAGTAAACGGTCTTATCATGAGCGGCATTAAACCCAGGTTGGTGCGATCCTTGAAGGAATCAAATACGCACTGGGTAGAGGAGCTCGACTCTGTACTATGGGGGCTGCGGACCACGCCAAATCGCACTACCGGATACACACCATTTTTTATGGTGTACGGCGCAGAGGCGGTACTGCCCTGCAACATAATTCATGACTCACCTCGAGTGCGCATGTATGAAGAGAAAGAAGCCGAGCTTGATCGGCAGGACAGTTTGGACGCCCTGGAGGAGGAGCGTGACGTGGCAAAAGCCCGTTCTGCATTCTATCAGCAACAGGCTCGAAGGTACCAAAGCAGAGAAGTATGGGCCAAATATTATAACGTTGGCGAACTCGTTCTACGCCTAACGGAGAAGAAAAAGAACAAGCTCAAGCCCAAGTGGGAAGGTCCCTTCATTATTGACCAAGTTCTGACCGGTACAGTGTACCGTCTGCGGGATGCATCAGACAATCGACTCAAGCCAAATCCATGGTACGCAGCCAGACCCCAAAGATTCTACGCCTAGTGTCGGACTCTGTGTTCGGCTCCCTACCTCTGTCAATTTTTTGCATATTTATTATCTGTCTTTTCTTTATTTCCTCCTCCCCTTTTTTTCTTCAAGGCCTTATAAGGCTACAACGTGTCTTCACTACACAATCTTGACGCGTTAGCCGCGCTCATGATACCTGGGGGCTTCTTACACAGAAGCTTAATATAGCTACGTTCCAGGCTCTCGGCCCAGCACATGTGTTACTTTTCACATGTACCTTTTTTCGCCATTATATGCATCGATATGACTTAAGTTTTGGCCAAGCTGGGTTGCCTGGCTCTTGTGTTTATGCCCTACATTACCGTTAATTCAGCTAGGGCATAAGGGGAGCACCTCTGCGATTTTTACTGCCGGGTCAGCTGGATGTGTACCTCAGACTGGGTGAAGCCGAAAGCTAGCGTTCTTAAGGGAATATTTGGTCGGTGAACAAAAGAACGATTTCTATTTATTGTACTACATGCCCCCAGAAGTTTATATCCTGCATCTCTTTTCGCAGTCCGGACATGCACGTTAGGGCATGCGCACCCAGGGAAAGGAATACTTAACGGAACTATTCTCCCTGGAAGATGTTTCTTACTATCCATGTAATATAACATAGCTAGTTGGGTACTTGTCTGTTCAAGCACTTATGACCCCTACGCCTAGTTTCCATGCATATTTCGGTTTTTACATAACTGAGCGGGTATTCGAATACACTCCGGACTATCGGGTCCGGAGGTTGAAGCGAAAAGGTCTGCCATGACAAATGATTTACAATCTGGCTAGGGACAATATATGTCACATGAAGTACACAGTCACTTAGACTGACTAAATTCTTCTTCTATACCATCCAACAAGGTGTCTAGCCTACAGCCCTATTGAGAATACTTCGTGGCTAATTCTACCTGGTCATAAACCAAACTGATAGGGATCTCTTTCCCGTCAGACCCCACAGGTCCGACCTCGGCCATGTGGTTCAGGTCAGCCTTGGTATATCATGTCTTCACCATGGCCCAGGCTGCCCTTGCACCTTATCGGCAGGCTGATATCTTCCATAGTCGGAAGCGCCGCCGCGCTCCCCTGAGCTTTTCTACAAGCTCTCTCATGCCTCCTGGCAGGGAGGCGGACGGCCACAAGGCTTGGGCAATGCCCTGCATCACCTGTCGCACTTGTTCATGCAGTTGTGAGAGCTCTGGTAGAAGATCGCCTGTAGACCCGGGCATCTCCTCCGCGGGACGACCCGTCAACATACCTACAGATATAACTCTGTCAGCTGGTTTCTTTGCCGAACTCTATAAAAGTTTGTTCAAGCACTTACTAAAAATGTCGCGTCGAAGCCTCTTATTCTCCTTTACGAAGTCAGCAAGCTGGGCCCAAACATCTTTTAGTTCAACGCTCAACTGGGTATTGGCGCCTTGGAGACCGTTTTTCTCCCGCATAACTTGCGTAAGCACGCGCTCGCCAGCCCTTAGCTGTCGTTGAGCATGTTGCTCATCCGGATTCACTCCGGGACCATCTGCAAAATCTATTGTTAGATTTGCATGCATGCCGCATACTACCTGGTACAGGACATTTTTTGCAATAAAAGCAAGTCTTACCCGATGGGGCCTTCTCGGACTCCTTCACTACGGCAACTGCGGCCTAAAGTTGGGCTTTACACTCCTCCAGATCTCGAGACAACTGGGTATTCTTCTTCGTAAGAACCTATGCAAACAATGATCCTTAAATCAGTTGTGCCAACTGTTTCAAGTCTCAGGGGCTACTGATATACATAATTATTAGATTTCCTTACTCATATATCTTTTACATACTGGTCCGTGGCTCTGGCAAGACCATTTTGAGCAGCTCGGATGTACGCGTCTCCTGAGTTGAAGGCATCGAAAGCCTCTTGGGAGAAACAAGCGTGATTCATGGCGCTCTCCACTTTGGAGTTTGTAACGGATAGCCTATCCGCATCCTCTGTAGGAGGAACATCCGGCGTTGGCCCCATGTTAGCGTCCGCCTCCAAGTCCGGCTCTAGAGCCCGACTGGTGGAGGCGTGACCGGCAACCTCTCTGGATATAGTTCGGCGAGCGTTTTTCCTACTAGGGAACATGGGCGTTGTTATATTTTAAAAGACGACGACCATGGAGCGGGGTTCTCTTTCGTACCTCTGCGACGGCGTCTCAGTCCTGACCGCCTTCCTTTCAATCCTACCCGGCTTCGGTGCCCCTTGTTGGTGAGTCACTGCGGGCTCGGCATGGCGTCCCGAGGGCCTTCCCTGTAAAACACCATATGTGTGCGGTAGGTGAAGTGCAGAAAAAGGGATCCTTCTTGGAAGTTAGGACTCTGGGTTTACTTACATGCGATACATGGAGCAGTCCAGGATAATCGGCTATGATGGCCACCAAGGTACCGTCGCAGCTCAACTGATAGAACGTTCTGTTGATGAGCTCCACAAATGTGTCCGGATCTTCTTCGAGTCCGGGGTCGAGGGCCCGGTCAGGGTCATATGGTTGTGGAGACGGGCTGTGGACCTCCCTCGTGGCTTTTCGCAGTTCCTGCTATGAAATAGCAAGATAAATACTTATGACAAAGAATGCGGAAAGGACTGGAGTAGACAGTAGCAGCTCACCCAGCTTGGGGGTTGTACATGGAGAATCCATCCCGTGGCTTAATACGGATGAACTCCTCTTCCTCTCCTTTATATAAATCGGACAGTATCTTCGCTAGGGCAGCGACGGAGTCCGGACCTTTACGACCGCAACGGGTGGCGTCATCTTATCCATTGAAGTGCCACATGGGTTGTCCTCGATATTGAAGCGGCTGCACCCCCCGCATTATACATACGGACATAACCACGGTTATAGTCAATCCTGATTTGGCCAGCATCTCTATCCGGCCCATCAGGTAAAGGACTTCTCCGTTATCTTCCACCTGGGGGCTCCGAGGGTGCCAGCTGTGGTGTTTCTTCAAAGGGGCATTGTCGAACTCGAGAAGGCCCGTCCGAATAGGATCTGGAAGGGGGACGTCCTCCATATAAAACCACTCCGAAGGCCAGTCTTCGGACGTCTTCTTCGGAGTACCGGATAGGTAACCGGTCCCGGCGAGGCGCCATATTTTGGCTCCGCCCACTTGATATATTGACCCCTTCTGTGTACGGGGCACGAGCCAAAATAGCCTCTGCCATAGCTCGAAATGGGCTTCACAGCCTAGAAACAGCTCGCAAAGGGCGACGTAGCCAGCGATGTGTAATATGGAAGCAGGGGTAAAGTTATGCAACTGGAGGCCGTAGAACTCCAGGAGCTAGCGGAGGAACGGATGAATTGGAAATCCAAGTCCCCTTAATAAATAAGGGACAAGGCATACCCGCTCCCCCTTGGATGGGTTGGGGAAGCTCTCCGCTTGCTCCCCGCCATTGTAGGTGGCGAGCCAGGCTCGAACGGGGACCATATACGCTGGAGGGAGAAATCCATGGGTCTGTAACTCTACTAATTGGCTGTGAGGGACGGAACACTTCTTCCAGTCGCCGGTCTTAGGGCTACAGGAGCGAGAGGAGGAGCTGCGATGGCCGGCCATGTTGGAATGGATTTTTTCGGGCGTGCTCCGATGGATACTCGTTGTGGGAGGATGGTGTGATCTGGATCTGAGAATCCCCGTCTCTTCAATAGACGGTTTACTCACATGGCTAGGGTGGCAAATGTAAAAATGCCCTGGCTTCTCGCATTCGCTCGACACGTGGAAGATAGCCATTGTTAGGAGCGGAAGCCAAGGAGTGCAACATTTATGGGAAGCCGGACACTACTCAACAAGTGCTCAGAATTTGGAGAAGAACCCGCCTTGCAATGCCGAAGACAATTTGCGCGCCTGACTCATCGTCATTGAAGCCTGGTTCGGGGGCTACTGAGGGAGTCCTGGATTAGGGGGTCCTCGGACAGCCGGGCTATATAATTTCCTTGAAGATACAAGATTGAAGACTTCGTCCCGTGTCCGGATGGGACTCTCCTTGGCGTGGAAGGCAAGCTTGGCAATACGGATATGTAGATCTCCTCCCTTGTAACCGACTCGGTGTAACCCTAGCCTCCTCCGGTGTCTACATAAACCGGAGGGTTTAGTCCGTAGGACAAGAACAATCATACCATAGGCTAGCTTTTAGGGTTTAGCCTCTACGATCTCGTGGTAGATCAACTCATCTAATACTCATATCATCAAGATCAATCAAGTAGGAAGTAGGGTATTACCTCCATCGAGAGGGCCCGAACCTGGGTAAACATCGTGTCCCCCGCCTCCTGTTACCATCCGCCTTAGACGCACAGTTCGGGACCCCCTACCCGAGATCCGCCGGTTTTGACACCGACAGCCACCATCGATGCCACGACGCGGTTGGCTGCTTTAAACGACAATTCGTGGCGTTTCCTCGAGGCTACCGCCGGTGCCTTCGACGATGACTATGAGGTGTTTTCTCAGTGTGCACGTGCTTACCTCATCTCGAGAGCCAGCAGGTTGGTGCCTGGAGCGGCTCAGGCAACACACCACTACGACGGGGGCACTCACGATGTGGAGGCCTCGCCCTCTTGCATGTCTAAGGAGCCAATCATCATTGATATCTCCGACAATGAGGAGTAGCTTGTTTTATTAGCTCACTATAAGGTCCCATGTTTAGTTTGCTAGCTATTGCCTTTCCTTAACAAATTCCAGTGGATTGTGCTATCTACTTTTACCATCAATCTTCTGCTCTAGACTATATGTTCTATATGTCGTGCAATGTGGGGTTCAGTTAACAGTTTGGTTCAATTCTGCAACTGTGATGTTCAATTCTTCAGGGTACAATTTTCCAAGTTGTCAAGCATGCTTGGTTTGATTAACTGTTTGATCTTCTATTAGGAGTATGATATATTGTGCAATGTGCTGCTCAGTTAATGTTTGGTTCATTTGTCGTGGTGTTTAGTTAACTGTTTGGCTCAATTCTGCAATGTGATGTTCAATTGTTGTGGGTGCATTCTGATATTGTATACCATGTGAGAAATAAATCGAATTTGGATGTACTAAATACATGAGAAACAAATACAATTGCTATATTTCCAAGTTGTTAAGCATGCTTGGTTTGGTTAACTATCTGATCTTCTATTAGGAGTATGTTATATTGTGCAATGTGGTGCTCAGTTAATGTTTGGTTCATTTATTGTGGTTTTTAGTTAACTGCTTGGTTCAATTCTACAATGCGATGTTCAATTGTTATGGTTGCATTATGTTATTGTATACCGTGTGAGAAATAAATCAAATTTGGTTGTACTAAATACATGAGAAACAAATACAATTGCTATATTTCCAAGTTGTTAAGCATGCTTGGTTTGGTTAACTGTCTAATCTTCTATTAGGAGTATGTTATATTATGCAATGTGGTGCTTAGTTAACGTTTGGTTCATTTGTTGTGGTGTTTAGTTAACTGCTTGGTTCAATTCTGCAATGCGTTGTTCAATTATTGTGGCTGCATTCTGTTATTGTATACCATGTGAGGAATAAATCAAATTTGGCTGCACTTAACACATGAGAAACATATACAAGTGATATATTTCCTAGTTCTTAATCATGCTTGGTTTGGATAAATGGGTTTTTCATGTGGCTTGAATTAATCTGATGAATCTGCAATGTGCTTATTTATCATCAACATAATTTACTGATAGTATGCGAACCCTTACTTAACCTGATGACTAACTACATTATATGTGTTGCAGGGAAACAATGGGAAGCACTGAGGTTTACAAGATGGTACTAAATATTATACCTTGCCTTTTTTTATTCCTTTGCCCCATTTCCAATATAGAGAAGATATTTATGCATATCCTTGTTTTCAAGGTTCACTGATGATTACCTCTCAACCACCTATGCGGTCAGGAGGCAAGGAAAGTTTTCATACAACACCCACTGTTCAATATTGAACTGTTCCTGAAGAGGTCGAAGGATGGATGGTCAATCATCCACGGGCACTGGCCTGTAGTTGCAAAGACCTTCAACTTGAATGAAGGCTCAATATTCGCCTTCCGCTTCAGTAGTTTTCCAGACGGGATGCATTTGTCTATGTACCGTCTATCATGCTAATTTTGAAAGGTTCTAGATGTTGCATGTGAACTTGGTGCGGATGCAGTTGTGTAATGGGGTAGCTGAGTCCTGAAGCTATATCATGTTGTACTCGGATGTATTTCAATTATGAAATCTTGCTTCCTTAATATGGAAATGAAATATATTATGTGCTTAATATGAATGTCAATTAGATTAGTAAATGGATTATTAATAATAGGGCAATTAGCCTGCTAATTGGGTTTTCCTATTGCAAATGGTTATTGAGAAAACACTATGAGCGATGACCTCAGGAAACACACATAGTTTCTAGGGATAAACCGTGTTGGATCAATGAACAATCACACACGACATTCTCTTGAAAACTGTTTGCATTACGCCACCTTGCGCAAACATTTTCCTTGGAGTAACTATGTGGGATGTATATACAAACGGAAACGTTTAGCGGGGACTGACTGTGTGGGATGTACTTACGACCGGAAACAATTTCACCTGTATAATTGTATTTTTAGCACTACTGTTAGTATAACCGTATTTGGTCGCTCGCCGGTTGCACACGACCTCATTTTGCGGAGCGTGTGTGCCAGGAGGGAATATCCCCGACGGTTTCTGGGTCGTGTGGGAAGGACCGCCCTATCGCAGTCACTCACTAGGTGACGGTTCCGAACACCGTCACAGAAAGGGGTTAAAACCCGTTTGTATAGCACCGACGTGTACCAGTGTATAGCCATTGAAAACTGGACAGAGTCTCACTGCAACCAACCGAACAAGCAAATACAGATAAATAGAGCATATGCTTGAAAACTGGACAAATGCTCACTCCAACCAACCTAACAAGCAAATACAGATAAACAAGGCATCTGCTTGAAAACTGGACAAATGCTAAAAAGGCAACCTAACGACCAAATACAGATAAACAAGGCATCTTCTTGATAACTGGACAAATGCTCACTGCAACCAAACTAAGAATCAAATACATATAAACAAGGCATTTGTTCGATAACTGAAAAAATGCTCACTGCAACCAACCCAACAACCAAATACAAATAAACAAGGCATCTACTCACTATAAACAACCAAATATATCCATTCGTGAAACTGAAGTGGACAATTCATACTTAAACATCACATAGCCCTATTGAACAATACATTTTTGCATAACTGAAATAATTAAACACAACACAGTTAAAGCATCGCACGGCAAATGCTACTACAACAAATGGTATGGGTTGGCAAGCTAGAAAAGGTAAGATTTGTTGATAGGATGTGTCGGTGTACTAGAGTAGGGGTACCCTAGTATCCCGAACTTGTGCACGGGCAGTCGCAGCACCCCGCGGCAAGGCCCGCCAGGTGATCGCCAAGGCTCTCTATGGTTCCTTTGGAGCCATTCGAGAACAAAGTATTTAAGCCAAGGAGACAAGTCCCCGGCAAGAGGAGCTTGCCGGGAAGGCCGCTCGAGGCACAAGACCCCGGCAAGAGGAGCTTGCCGGGAAGGCCAACCAGAGCATCTCAAAGAACCTGCCGCGACGCGCCACGCGTCCCGGCAGGACTCGGCGAGCGACAAGCTCCCAGACGCGGCAAGACAACGGCCGCGGCAAGGCACTTGCCGCGGCGGGCAACCACTCTGTACCTGCGCTCCAGCTCACCCACCTACGTGTCGCTCCGGGACCCTTCCTGGCATACGTGGCGGGAGGCTGTGCAGCCAGGGGTACACTATGGCATGCAGCGCTGACAAGATCGCCATTGTGGCAAGCGGTGGCGCCCCCGACGGTCCCTTTTCTGCACCGTCTGGGCGACGTAGATAGGCATTTAATGCCTTTGTCCCCTGCCATCAGGGTTAGGTATGATACACTGTGTAGGTAGCTGTACCTACCGCAGCATATTTCCATTTTTGCCCTTACCTACGTTGCCACCTGTTGGAGACCCCTTGAACATATAAAAGGAGGCCCGTGCACAACGTAGAGAGGGATCGGCCCCCGGAGAGCGATCCCTGGGAGGAAAACAGCAAAACGCTCGGTCTCGTTAGCTGCTTGAGTGTACTGTAGCACTCAGCGCTCCCGAGCAAGAACTCAATACAATCCACAAAGCAGCAGTAGGAGTGTTATCTCTCCGGAGAGCTCCGAAGCTGGGTAAAAAAACCCCGTGTGCTTCGCCTCGATCTGCTCTTCGCGTGATCTCCGCCCCCCGCCGAACCGAGAAGGGGCTCCGTCCCCATAGGTGCTCGAGGAGCCAGAAAACCCCGGCATCTTTGGTGCGCCAGGTAGGGGGCGTCGAGGTTGTGTGAACCTGATCCGGCGTTCATGCGAGCTAAATCTTCATCGACTTCATCGACATGCCGCCGAAGAAGAAGGCTTCGGAGGCGGCTGCGCCGTCCGCGTCGAATCCACCGCCGCCGGAGCAAACGGCCGGTGGGGAAGACGCCGGCGGAAGAACGGGCGTCGACAAGGGAGCCCACGGTGCCACCAAGTCCAAGGACAAGGTTGCGTGTGATAGCCTGGCTTATTAGGGATGATAGACTACTCATATCAATAAGGAATTCCTTCTTTTACGGGAGCCCATTCGGACAGAACTCCAAAGTTAAGCGTGCTCAGCTTGGAGTAGTGTCAGGATGGGTGACCGACCGGGAAGTTCCTCCCGGGTGCGCACGAGTGAGGACAAAGTGCGCAGAAAAGACTAGTATTGATCTGTGGGGCCAGTCTAGATCCCGCCAGGAGTAACGACCACCGGCGGGTGTGTCCGGGGCGTTACAAGTTGGTATCAGAGCCGACCCTCGCGGTTACACGGATGGTTGCGGACAGGTGCGTGGTCATGTTGTTCATGACGTTTGTGACCCGTCGTGGCACCCGGCATGGCACATGTACCGGACTGGAAGCACAGACGTTTGTGCCAAGAGGGAACGTTCCTGTGGCCCGACGAGGACGTCGGTTCCTCTGAGTGGGGGTGTATGTGATAGCCTGGCTTATTAGGGATGATAGACTACTCATATCAATAAAGAATTCCTTCTTTTCCGGGAGCCCATTCGGACAGAACTCCAAAGTTAAGTGTGCTCAGCTTGGAGTAGTGTCAGGATGGGTGATCGGCCGGGAAGTTCCTCTCGGGTGTGCACGAGTGAGGACAAAGTGCGCAGAAAAGACCAGTATTGATCTGTGGGGCCAGTCTAGATCCCGCCAGGAGTAACGACCACCGGCGGGTGTGTCCGGGGCGTTACATTGCGCTGCCCGTCGGGGGCGTAGCCGGCTCCCACGACAACCGGGCGTCCGTAGACGCACCGCGCCCATCTCAAGAGGCGCAGGACCGGCAGCGTCGTGGTACTCACGGTACCATACGCTCGCTGGACCCAAATCGAGCTGGCGGATCCTGGGATGCTCAAGGCCAACATGCACGCCAACGTGCTGGCGCGAGCGAGGCACGGTCGCCTGGACGGAATACTGCTCCTTCTAACATCGTTGGAAGTCCGAGCATATCCCGCTCCTCGCACCGTTCGCCACCGCTACCCGCCACTCCAGCAGAAGCTTTGGCACGAGCTCAACTGCTCCTAGACTTCCCTCCAACGCCGGACAAGATCGACGACTGGAGGGTCACCATTCAGAGTCTCATCGGCTTCGCCAACGGCGACACTCCACGGTCGGCGACCACATCGCAGCCGCGGCAGGCCAGCCAGGTGCGAGCCGATGGCGACAAAACCGGTGGGGGTGCAACCACCGTGCACTCTCCGCCCCGAAGGCCAAGATCGACGACTCGCCGGGTCCGCCACTACAGCGACTCCACTGCTTCATCAGATCCGCGAACTCGTCGCGATCAGCGCCACGTTCTTCACGAACGGCAGCAAGAAGACGCTCGTACCCGCATCGAGTGCCGAAGAGAAACGCGGCGTCAATCAGACCGACGCGCTGGCCCCACTGTCGACATGCAAGCGCCAGGGGAACCAGGCGACCTGCCGTATGCGGTAGGTTGCCCTGCGTTTACTCGTGAGCTGCGGCAAGTCCAGTGGCCCAGCATGAAGAATTTCAAGCCAGACGTACCAGAGAAGTACGACGGCAGGCTGCATCCGTCGGAGTTCCTTAGCATCTACACCATCGTGGTGCAGGCTACCGGGGGGCGAGACGACAAGATCCTCGCCAACTACTTCCCTCTGGTGCTCAAGCCCAACGTCAGGTCCTGGCTCATGCACTTGCCAGAAAACTCCATATCTTCCTGGGCAGACCTATGCCATCAGTTTGTCGGCGCCTTTACAGGCGGCCACAAACCTCATGGCCAGGAGAGTGATCTTCACCTGCTTGCCCAGAAGGAAGGAGAGCCCCTGCGCAAGTACATCCAGAGATTCAGCCAAGTGCAACGCAACATCCCAGACGTCCACCCTGCCGCGGTCATCAGTGCGTTCCACCAGAACGTGCGTAACCGCAGGATGCGGGAGGAGATGGCGATGTGCAAGATCAGAGACGTCAGTGAGCTGTATGCCCTGACCGACAGATGTGCACGTGCTGAGGAAGGGAGGAAACTCCCCGGAGAAAATACAGGAACAGCAGGATCTGACAGCGATGATGCCGCCCCGGCAAGCAAAAATCGGCGGCGGAACAACAGGAAGAGGAAAGGCAAAGATGTGCTAGTTGTTGAGCAGTCCGTCAACGAAGGTGGCGCCAAGACAACTAAGACTGGTAGCTCCGGCAAGGAGGTTGCCGCATGCGCCAACTGCCAGGCTGTGGCGGCCGCCGACAAGCAGGACGGCACCAACAAGCAGTACTGCAAGATTCACCGCACCAAAGGCCATGACCTCCAGAGCTGCAAGAAGGTCGAGCAGCTCACTAAGATGCAAAAGGCCGAATACGAGCGACGCGACAAGGAGAAGGCCCAAGGAGGTGTTGGAGGATCCGGTACGAAGCGCACCGGCCGGGGGGGACGCCGCGGCAACGCCAAGCAGCGGCAAGGTGACAGACCTCCCCGCGACCGCGACAAGGATGAAGATGACGACGACGACGAAGATATGGATGACGCCGAGACCAGCGAGCAGGAGTTCCAGAAAGCCACAAAGTTTTGTGCGTTGACGGTGGTGCTTCTCTGCATACTTCACACCGCCAACTCAAGCAGTGGGTGCGGGAAGTCAATGCAGCAGAACCACCCATTGAGTCATGCAAGCTTCTGAAATGGTCCAGCACGCCTATCATCTTTGATATTGAGGACCACCCCGATCGCACAACTGCTGTCGGTTATTTGCCGATGTTGGTCTCACCAACTATCCGCAACCTCAAGGTCACTAAGATGCTAGTTGACGGCGGGGCCGGCTTGAACCTCATCTCCTCCGCTGTGCTCCGGAGACTCCAAGTCCCTGACAGCGAGCTCGAAGAGACCGGCACGTTCCAAGGAATCAACCCGGGAAGGAGCAAGCCGAAGGGGAAGATCACGCTGCCGGTGACATTTGGCAGCGAGCTGAACTTCAGGACTGAGAGGATCACTTTCGACGTTGCCAATTTTCCATTGCCTTACAATGGAATTCTCGGCCGTCCAGTGCTCGCCAAGTTCATGGCGGCCTCTCACTACGCGTACAACATGCTGAAGATGCCAGGCCCGATAAGTGTCATCTTTGTACATGGCGACAAGAAAGACGCTCTTATCTGTGCCGACAAGATCTACCGGGAAGCAGAAGCCGCCACAGATCGCGAGACACTTGCCGCTGAAGCTCCCGGGGGGAAGAAGAAGACCAAGTCCGGCAAGAGCTCTGATGCCCACTCCAGCAAGCGCACCTCTTCGGAGTGCTGCGCTACCGTCGAGGACGCACCATCGAGCTCCACCGGCAAGTGTAAGAATACGATGGCAGCTCAGCCAGCGACCAAGAAGGTGCCCGCCAAGGAGGACGGCACTGGTGGTACTTTCACCATCAGTGCCACTCTCGACCCTAAATAGGAAAGCGCGCTCATTGCTTTCCTGCGGGCGAATGTTGATGTGTTTGCGTGGCAACCATCTGACATCCCCGGCGTTCCCAGGAAGGTAATCGAGCACCACCTCGCCGTCTGTCCTCATGCGCGGCCCGTCAAGCATAAATTCAGGAAACAAGCAGTGGAGCGCCAAGAATTCATCGCAGAAGAGATCAAGAAGTTGGAAGCAGCAGGCCTCGTCAGAGGAGTGCTCCATCCCACGTGGTTGGCCAATCCTGTAGTCGTGCGCAAGGCAAACAGGAAATGGTGACTTTGCATCGACTTCACCGATGTCATCAAAGCTTGTCCCAAAGACCCATTTCCCTTGCCGCGCATTGACTAGATTGTCGACTCCACAGCCGGATGCAACTTGCTTTCATTTCTTGACGCATACTCAGGATACCATCAGATCTTCATGGCAGAAGAGGATGAGGAGAAAACCGCGTTCATCACTCCATGTGGCACGTACTGTTTCGTACGAATGCCTTTCGGTTTGAAGAATGCTGGTTCAACATTCGCAAGGGTAGTCCATACTGCTTTTGAGCCGCAAATACACAGAAATGTGGAAGCCTACATGGATGACATAGTGGTCAAGAGCAGGGACAAAGCAACTCTGATTCAAGATCTAGAAGAGACTTTTGCAAATCTACGCAAGATCAGCCTCAAGCTCAACCCCGAGAAGTGCGTGTTCGGAGTCCCGTCCGGCAAGCTTCTCGGGTTCTTCGTGTCTCAGCGGGGGATTGAAGCCAATCCCGACAAGATCAAGGCCATTGAGCAGATCGAAGCATCGAAGCGCGTCAAGGATGTACGAAAACTTGCCGGCTGCGTGGCGGCTCTCAGCAGGTTTATCTCTAAGTCTGCTGAGCGCGCCCTGCCGTTTTTCAAAATCTTGAAAAAGGCAGGTCCAATGAAATGGACTCCGGAAGCGGAGGCTGCGCTGCAGGACTTGAAGAGATACCTATCCTCCACTCCAATACTTGTCGCACCTAAACCACAAGAGAAGTTGCTGCTATATCTGGCGGCAACCAATCAAGTGGTTAGTGCTGCGTTAGTAGCGGAGAGAGAGGCAGATGATGAGCCAGCGACCGCGGCAAGCACATCCAGCGACAAGCAGGGGGCTTCTCCGACGAGCTCTGGTTCCGACGAAGATGGATCTGCGCAGATGTGCGAAGGGATACAGAAGAAGAAAATGGTGCAGCGCCCAGTCTACTTTGTCAGTTCCCTTCTGCAGGGGGCTAGGTCAAGGTACTCTGGTGTGCAGAAGTTGCTTTTCGGCCTTCTCATGGCCTCGAGAAAGCTGCGCCATTACTTCCAAGCACATGAGATCACAGTTGTCACTTGCTTTCCGCTGAAGAGGATACTGCAGAATCCAGAAGCAACAGGCAGGATTGTTGAGTGGGCACTGGAACTGTCAAGCTTTGGCCTCAAGTTTGAGAGCACTTCAACTATCCAGAGCAGAGCGTTGGCAGAATTCATAGCAGAGTGGACGCCAACACCAGACGAAGAAATTCCAGAGACGAGCATCCCCGTCAAGGAAGCAAAAAAAGAGTGACTGATGTACTTTGATGGTGTGTTCTCGCTGCAAGGCGCCGGTGCTGGCGTGCTGCTTGTCGCACCCACTGGAGAGCACCTCAAGTACGTGGTCCAGATGCACTTTCCCAAGGAGCAAGCAACAAACAATACTGCAGAGTATGAAGGATTGCTCGCCGGTCTCAGGATCGCGGCAGACCTTGGGATCAAGCAACTCATTGTCAGGGGTGACTCACAGCTTGTCGTCCGCCAAGTGAACAAGAATTATCAGAGTCCGTTGATGGAAGCTTACGTTGATGAAGTGAGGAAGCTGGAAGAGCGCTTTGTCGGCCTACAGATGGAACATGTTCCAAGAGCTCAGAACGACATCGCTGACGGCCTGTCAAAGTGCGCGGCACTTAAGTTACCTGTGGAACCAGGGATCTTTGTGCTCAAGCTGACTAAACCATCTGTGACGCCATCAACTGGACAGACCAAGAAGAGGAAGTTGATTTCTGGTGACTATCTTCCAGCAGAGCTTCCCGAAGCCGCCGCCAAGAAGGTCCCCAAGATCAACGCCAAGAGTGCTGAGGAGCAGTCTGCTCCGACAAGCCCCAGGGTTTGTTTCGTTGTAGCAGACGCTCCCGACAAGTTTTGCTCCGGCAAGCTTGCCGGGGATCATCAAGCTCCGGCTGAACCGCAGGTTCTCGCTGTAGAAGCGGATGTTCCCGCAGCAGCAGATATGCCTTTAGTCCTTGTTGTCAAGCCACAGGCTCCAGCATGGGCACAGCAGATCGTCCGTTTCCTCCTGTCAGGAGAACTTCCCGAAGAGCCAGAAGAAGCGAAAAGAGTAGCCCGGCAGTCAAGTATGTACCAGTTCGTCGACAACGCACTATACAGAAGAAGACTCAACGGTGTGAAATTGAAGTGTATTCCCCGGGAAGATGGACAGAGGCTGAGGCATTTGTGGTCACCACATTGGCGCAAGAGCGCTTGCCGGCAAAGCTTTCCGGCAAGGCTTCTTTTGGCCGACAGCCCTCCAGGATGCAACTGCACAAGTAACCAAGTGTGAAGCGTGCCAGTTCCATTCCAAGCAGATACACCAGCCAGCTCAAGCTCTCCAGACGATCCCTTTATCCTGGCCATTTTCGGTCTGGGGGCTCGACATCCTCGGCCCCTTCCCCCGAGCAGTCGGGGGCTTTCAGTACTTGTACGTCGCAATCGACAAGTTCACAAAGTGGCCGGAAGTGGAACCAGTGAGGAAGGTGACAGCACAGTCAGCAGTCAAGTTCTTCAGGTCGATTGTTTGCCGCTTCGGAATCCCTAACAGGATCATCACCGACAACGGTACACAATTCACGAGTCGCACCTTCATGCAGTACGTCCAAGACCTTGGCGCCAAGGTCTGCTTCGCTTCTGTTGCTCACCCCAGGAGCAACGGTCAAGCAGAGAGGGCAAATGCTGAAATGCTGCATGGACTCAAGACCCGGACTTTCGACAGGCTGCACAAGTGCGGAAGAAACTGGATCGAGGAGCTGCCGGTGATTCTTTGGTCGATCAGGACGACACCAAATCGAGCCACTGGCCAGACACCTTTCGCTCTAGTCTATGGAGCAGAGGCAGTTATCCCCACGGAACTCATATACGGGTCACCTCGAGTGCTCGCTTATGATGAGCTCGAGCAAGAGCAGCTGCGACAAGATGACGCGCTGCTCCTTGAGGAAGACCGTCTTCAGGCTGTTGTACGAGCTGCTCGATACCAAAAAGCTTTGCGCCGCTACCATAGCCGCAAAGTTAAAGCCAGAAGTCTCGAGGAAGGCGACCTTGTTCTTCGGCGTGTTCATTCCGCCAAGAATTCCAACAAGTTGACGCCGAAGTGGGAAGGCCCTTACCGGGTGAAACGAGTCACTAGGCCTGGCACTGTCCGCCTTGAGACCGAGGATGGCTTTCCGGTGGGCAACTCCTGGAACATCGAGCATCTTCGTAAGTTTTACCCGTAAGGCGCGGTTGTCAGACCCTGTCCGGCAACCACCATTTTGTACAAGTCTTGCCGCTGTTGCATGTAATCCTTTGTACAAAGCCAGGCGCAGACCCTGTGCATGAATAAAACTCACGTGCTCCGCACACCTTGTCAATTTCATGCCTTTCTGCATGAATTATCTGACACTTTGTGCAGCAAGCACCCTCGGTAAGCAATAACGAGCCATAAGGCTCCATATCATTATTTTCTCTACTTTCTTTCTTTTATTTTTCAAGGAAATTAAGGATCCTTCGCCCACAAGTTGGCCGGGGGGGAAGGGGAAGATAATGGTATGGACCCGGCGTCGTTCAGGAAAAACTTCGCCTTGCCGGGAAGCAAACGATAGAAAAGCTAAGTGCCAAAGTTTGAGCAATCAGATTTTTTAATTTTAAGTTATTTTCCTTGAACGACCATGCTTTGTATGGAAAACCTGTGCACGGAGGAACCAGCTCGTGGCTAGTTGCGCCCTTACTTTGTTTCGAGTTCGCTCAACAGTTTAAGTGTGCTGCGACTAGAGTCGCGCCCTTACTTTGTTTCGAGTTCACTCAGCAACTTAAGCGAGCTGCGACTAGTCACGACAAGGTTTCTTGTCGGTAACGGCACCGCCAGCAGGCTGCTGACGTCCCGCACTCAGCACTCGCGGCAAAGGTGCCTACGCCGGCAAGTTCCCTAAAAGCGTAGGGCAAAAACATACGAAGGAAGGAATCGAGTAAAGGGAGTAGCATTGCAATCATGACCTGAAACAGAGTTATATTACAAGATAGCTTGTCGCGGCTCTAATAGACTGTTTTCATAACATGACCAGCGACGACAAGAAAAGAAGAAAATAGGCGGCCTAGTCCGCGCGGTTGCCCTCAACCCTCCTGATCCCGCTCACCTTGTCCACAATGGGTGCGACGAGGGTCTCGAGCTCCTCCAGATCAGCTTCTGGCGGCAGGGACCTGAGGATGTTAGTGAGGCGGAGGCCCGGGTTGCGGAAGGCCACCTTCATCAGCACCTTTTTGAGAGCTCCCGCGCAGATCTCGCACGACTCATCAGACAGCTGCTTTGGGATCCTCTCCCGGAGTTGCTGGAGGGCCGTCGCCACGCCTTTGAAGAACAAGGTGAGCTTGGCGCTGGATGGGAGGCTCCCGTCAGAGGAATACCCGAGATCCTCCACCCCCAGCAGCGCCAACTCCTTGTCGATGTCTGCGGCAGCATTCACAAGGCCCTCCGTCCACCGCTCCACAGTTCCCCTGAAATCGTTCTGGGTGGCGGCGATGCTCTCCAGCAGCGCCTTGTCGGCCTTGATCTCCTTCTTCAAGGCCGCCTCCTGCTCCCTGGCGCCGTCTAGCGTCTTGGTCAAAGCAGCCAGCTTCAGCTCAAGATCAACCTTGGAGTCCTTGGCGGCGTCAAGCTCCTTGACCTTCTCAGCGAGACGACCCTGCAGTTCGCCAAAGGTGTAGGCGTCCTTCTCGCGCTCATGCTTGAGCGCGGTAAGCGCTTCACCGCTCGCCTTGAGATCGGTCTCCAGCTGCGCCACTTTCGCCTCCAGCTCCTTCTTGGCGGCCTCGGCAGCTGCGGCAGCGTCCTTTGCTTCCTTGAGGGCTCCGCTGAGTGCTTGCTCGCGTGCAGCTAGCTCCTCTTCGTGGCTGTCCAGGCTGGCCTTCAGCTGCACCAACTCACCGTCCCGCGCAGATAACTCCTCGGCGGCAAGCCGCTGTTGCTCTGCAACCTCTGCCTTCTCAAGGATGAAAGCCTTCTGCGCCTCATCGAGCTGCACCCGCTCCGCCGCCAGCGACTGGGAGCTGCCTGGTTGAGGCCTCGGAGCTCCTCCGCGCGCTTCTCCACGTCCACCCCCGCCTTCACGACAAGCGCTTCGCGGGACTCCAGTTTGGCCTGGCGGGCACGGTAGAGCGACACCAGCTTCCGCAGCAGTCGCTCCTCTTCGGGCTCGTCGCTGCTGCTGCTTGGTGCGTCAACCAACGTCAGCCCAGCGGAGGCAAGCACCTCCACGTCAAAGCTTTCTCCTTCGACTGGCGCCCTGGACGTTGACGCCCAGGGGAGGTTGATGAAGATGCCAGCGCCAGCCTTCAAGTAGACGCCTGGCTGGGGTTCTTCAGAGCCTGACGCTGCGGCAGTGGCGGGAGGATCGGCGGTCGGTGTAGCGCCTGTCGCTCCTGCGGCCCCAGGGTCGTCAGTACGATCGCCGGACCCCTCGTCAGCTGCTGCGGCGGCAGCCTTGGCGGCCTCTTCACCGGCGGGATCATCAGCGCCGGTCGTTTCTTCGGTGGCAGCGGCGTCATCAATAACAACCTCGGTCTCCATCGGCTCCACAGTGGATGGATCTGACGACCGGAAAAGGAAGAAAAGTCGAGCAAATATCCAAAAAGAAGAACCCAAGGGAAGTTTAGAAGCAAGGAGTACCTGTACCAGGCTCGGTAGTCGGGATCTCCGCTGCCGGGGGGTCGCTGGTGCTGTCCCTTGCCGGAGACTTCTCCCTTGCCGGGGAGCTCTCCCTCGTTGGAGACTTCTCCCTTGCCGGGGAGCTCTCCCTTGTCGGGGGGTTCTCCCTTGCCGGAGAACTCTCCCTTGGTGACGTAGTCGAAGCAGGCGGCACGTCAGGGGTGGCCTCCGGGCGCTCCTGATGGAGCTGCTCTGCTCCTACACAAGCCAACGGTCAGATATCAGCAAGCAAAGAGTATCCATGCGTGCCTAACAGCTGGAAGTAAACCATATACTTACGCTGGGGGCTGCGCTGGGGGCTGCTCTGAAGAACAGCCGTCGGGTCCGGCAGGTTTGTCTCGGGCGCACCCCCTGCTGCCACGGTGGGATCATCCTCGATGAAAATCACCGGGACCTTGGCTCTCTTTGCCATTCTCTGGGCCAGCGTCCTAAAAAGGAATAGGTTCAGAGTAAAGCAAATGAGATACAAAACAAGACAGCAAGTATTGAAGACATGCAAGTACAACAAGAATCTTACTCTTCTTCTTCCTCGTCGGAGCTGAGCACGGAGAAGTCAAAGCCTGGCCCACCTCCGGCGCGAGGAGGCGGAGGAGTAGGATCCCTTGGCCGCTTGGCGGGAGCTGGAGCGGCAGGCCGAGAGGACCCCGCCCCAGTTGCCGCTGCAGCGTGAGGTGTTTCCGCGGCAACAAAACTTGCCGCGGTGGAGCGTGTCGTGCGGCGCGGCGGGGGTTGACTCGCCCGCCGCTCCGCTACGTCCCCGGCCTTGCGAAGACGCCTTCTTGATGGAGCCGAGGGCTCTGCTTGTGGAGCCGGGGGCTTTGCTCGTGGAGTCAGGGGCTCTGCTTGCGGCAAGCTGTGCGAAGACGAAGAGGAAGAGGAGCCGATCTCCAGCGAGCCGCTCGTGTCCTCGGCGGGCCCTCTTGGCCCGACGTCGTGCTCGGCGGACCTCTTCTCGCCGGCAAGCTCCTCTCGGTCGGCAAGGCTTGCCGCCTCTGCTGCCTCTGCCTCCTCCACGGTGAACCCAAACTCGCTCGCAGCGGCAGCTGCCGCCGCCTCTTCCATCCTGGTGGCGATGCGCTTGAGCTCATCGTCGGTGGTGTCATGGGTGAGGCCTTTCTTCTCGTCGACGTCGACCGGCACTTCTATCAAGTTGTCGAAGAACGCCCGCACGACATCATCCGCAGGCTCTATCCAGGCTGGATCAATTCCATGCGAGTCGCACAGCGGCATTATCGCACGGATACGGTCGAGCGCGGAGTTGTTGCATAGCGGGACGACGCCCCTCGGCAACCAGAACGCTTCGGGATGCTGTGGGTCGTGCTTGAACAGCTCCTGGAGCATCGCGTTGAGCTCCAGGACAGTGAAGTTGAAGTTGAGGCTCGGCCGCAACCTCATGATATCCGCCGCATTCTGAAACTCCCAGGCGGGTCTCCCCCTCTCCTGTAGGGGGGCGATGCGGCGGCGGAGGAAATCTGCGCCAACCGCTCCTACAGTAAGCCCGGCAAGCCTGAGGCGTAAGATCCGGGTGACGGCGATCCTTAGTCTGTCATCTTCCGGGGCCAGGCTACTCCAATCACTGCCGCACACTACTGGGGTTTCGCGCAGAGCAGTAAACGGCTGCGGGTTCTCCTGAACGATCAGACACCAGTCCGCCCTCCACTCCTCCCACTTGCTGCGGAGCTCTCCCTCCAGATAAGCATCCTTCTTGCCAGCTTTCGAGATCCAGGCGATTCCGCCGGATAAAGGCTCCCCTTTCTCAACCAGAGGCGAAAAGAAATGGCGGAAAAGAGCTACGTTTGGATGGATCCCGACAAAGTTTTCGCAGAGATGTGCGAAAACTGCCATGGTCAGGACAGCATTGGGGGTGAAATCGAGAAGGTGGAGCCCGTAGGTGTTCATGACATCGCAAAAGAATTCTGAAAAGGGCGGGAAGAGCCCGCAGTAGAAGAACAAGGCAAAGAAGGGATACCCAGTGGGATACTTATCCCAAGCAGTGGCTGGGAGTACCCTCGTGCGCGGATGTGCTCGCGTCCCCGTCGACCAGAAGAGGTAGAAGTCCTCCTTCAGCTCCGCCGCCTCAAGCCTCGGAGGGAAGATTGCCCGCTCCTTCCGCAGCGCCGCGAGCCGCTGCGCCTCGGCCGACTTCGCCTTCTCGGCTTTCGGAGGCATGGAGGGAATGGAGAGTGAGGACGGCGACGTTGGTGGTGCTGGTGGCGATGGGGGCGGGGCGCTGCTCTCCTTCGGCTTTGGGAAGAAGGGGAGTGGCGGAGATTCTCGAGGAGGGAATAGCAACGGGCAGATCGGCGAACTGCCCCTGTTCCCCCTGCTTATAAGGAGGGAGGGGGCAGACGTTTCGCCTTTCTGAATAAAGGAACCACCCACGACCTCTCCCACAACGCCACAATCGACGCGTGCCGTTCGGGGAGGACGCGGTGGATACGGAGCAAGGTGCGACATGACCCAGGCCGCGCGTGCCCGTGCCCTGTTTTGGGCCTGGCCCAACAGCGCTCGGCACCGTGTGTGGCCCAGGCCCGGGGGCTCCTGTCGGTGTACTAGAGTAGGGGTACCCTAGTATCCCGAACTTGTGCACGGGCAGTCGCAGCACCCCACGGCAAGGCCCGCCAGGTGATCGCCAAGGCTCTCTATGGTTCCTTTTGAGCCATTCGAGAACAAAGTATTTAAGCCAAGGAGACAAGTCCCCGGCAAGAGGAGCTTGCCGGGAAGGCCGCTCGAGGCACAAGACCCCGGCAAGAGGAGCTTGCCGGGAAGGCCAACCAGAGCATCTCAAAGAACCTGCCGCGACGCACCACGCGTCCCGGCAGGACTCGGCGAGCGACAAGCTCCCAGACGCGGCAAGACAACGGCCGCGGCAAGGCACTTGCCGCGGCGGGCAACCACTCTATACCTGCGCTCCAGCTCACCCACCTACGTGTCGCTCCGGGACCCTTCCTGGCGTACGTGGCGGGAGGCTGTGCAGTCAGGGGTACACTGTGGCATGCAGCGCTGACAAGATCGCCATCGTGGCAAGCGGTGGCGCCCCTGGCGGTCCCTTTTCTGCACCGTCTGGGCGACGTAGATAGGCATTTAATGCCTTTGTCCCCTGTCGTCAGGGTTAGATATGATACACTGTGTAGGTAGTTGTACCTACCGCAGCATATTTCCATTTTTGCCCTTACCTACGTTGCCACCTGTTGGAGACCCCTTGAACATATAAAAGGAGGCCCATGCACAACGTAGAGAGGGATCGGCCCCCGGAGAGCGATTCCTGGGAGGAAAACAGCAAAACGCTCGGTCTCGTTAGCTGCTTGAGTGTACTGTAGCACTCAGCGCTCCCGAGCAAGAACTCAATACAATCCACAAAGCAGCAGTAGGAGTGTTATCTCTCCGGAGAGCTCCGAAGCTGGGTAAAAACCCCCGTGTGCTTCGCCTCGATCCGCTCTTCGCGCGACCTCCGCCCCCCGCCGAACCGGGAAGGGGCTCCGTCCCCATAGGTGCTCGAGGAGCCAGAAAACCCCGGCAGGATGTTGCCTCACATTTCATGGACGGGATCCTTTCAGTTGGAAGAGCATTAACCCATGGTGCACTCTCTGATGTCACAGATGGGCTGTTTCACCTTGGAAGAACCTTCGTGGATGCCCACCTCGTGGTCGTGGTCGTGGACGATGAGATGTGACTTGCCAACTAAGGATCCCAAGCTGCTGCCGTAGAACGTGTCCTTCAGAAATGACAAAATGGGCTTGATGACGTATAAGGATCGCAAATCCTTGACCGCTTGGCAGAGGAGATCAGCGGCAGGGTCATCGAAGAGATTGAAGGTGGTTGAACAAGAGGGGTTGGGGATGGACCACTTAACCTGTCACCTGGCCTGCGTGAAGCCGACGCTGTCGACGAGCTTGATGTCATAGCCAGCTTCCCCGAGATACAGTAATACGCTAGCCCGCTGACATGAAGCCTTCGGCATGGCAACGTAGTCAACGTATTCGTCGGCTTCTGCGGCAACGTGTTAATCTGGGATCGACAAGTCGGGGCGAACGACGGCCACCTCGCCAACGTCCGCCAGAGAGGCCATGATAAACCTCTTCTTGGCCGAACGCTCGTCGGGCTCCCCGGGATACGTGGTTGAGCTTACGCTGCGACATTCTGGAGAAGGGGATGTGGATCTGGTGGGAAGGGACACCGCAGGCCTCATCTAAAAACTCAGGGGAGTGGGGCGACGGTGTGGGAACCGCTGGGTAACCTGAACTTTATTATCTAAGCCAGGAGGAATAGGCAGACCGGCAGGGGTTGGCGGCAGCACCGACGGCGGCCGCGAGCTAGGGTTCGAGGGAGGGAGCGGGGTGGGTGGGGGGACTATGGAGGGGGGTGTTTGAGGATATGCCATGGCTACTGAAAATTTTAGTAATGGTGGGTGGAGATGGTGGTAAACAAGGGACGGCGACGGTTTAAATGCCTCGGCTACTACAATTTTACTATAAGGTCGGTGATGGAGGAGTGTGGGCGACGGTTGAAGTATGGTGGCTACTAAAATTTGGGTAAAGTAATTGATGCGGGGCGGGAGTGCCCAAGATCGCGCACGGTCCAATAAGAATATGCGTGTATGATAATAAGGAAAAGTGCGGAACCGCCAATTTTCGCAATGCTCAAGGCGTGTAGTTTGTTTTTATATTTCTAGCTAGCTGGTGTATCGCACACAGTTCGTCCAAATTTCTAAACAAACTTGCCCGCGTGTAGCTTGTGCAGGTTGTGATTTTACAGCGCACTTGCATCGCACACGGTTAATCCAGTACCTCCACCCTTTGCTCGCGCTTGCGCAGTCATGGTGATTTTACAGCGCACTTGCATCGCACACGGTTGAGCCAGTATACCTCCACCTTCGCTCGCGCTTGCGCAGTCATCGTGATTCACAACACACTTGCATCACACACGGTTAAGATATTATACCCATGTCCGTTGAGCGTCATCAGAGTCTTTGCAGCAAGAAAACATTAGAGAGGGTCAGAAGACAGCCACACCAGCATGCGGACCAAATATATTTGAGTGAAAAGGGTGGTTTGTGATGTTCAAAATTCCAATGCACAACTTTGACCACGCGGGCCCACGGTTGGGCGCATCGTCGAAGATCGATGAGAGGGGCCAGAAGTCAAAACCACCTGGAAGTGGCCAAATATATGTAGGAATATTGGGTGTGATGTTTAAAACTTTAAATACACAATGCATAACTTTGGTGGCACCTGCCTCACAAACCCGAAAGCACCCTTGGACATATCTATAATGACATAATGTCATTGCTAGCGAGGAAGCTTGGCCCACCACCTCCCACTTCGTGTCAGCGGGGTGGAAGCATGTAATGATACTTTGGTCATACATGCATGTCACCATGACTTACCATAAGACGGACCAATGAATCTATCGTCTGTGCAAACGACAACTGTTGTTGTTGATAAACCGCTTGGGCCAATAGATTTAACCATCATAAAAATCGCACGAGAGGGACCACAAAACCAACACCTCTTGCATGCGGCCCAAATGGATGTACATTGGGAAGGGATGATGTGTGTTTTCAATATAGAATAATGTACAATTTAGATGTGGTGTCTACCTCTCGATACAGACAACAACAATGAAGGCAAGGTAGTTAAGGACGAGATACGCAGGGTACAATATCGATGTAGGTCAAACCCAGCAATCCGAGCATGTGGGAGGGAATGATGACAACGCATGAGCTCGAGCTTTGGTTGAGTGACATGTGACGGTGACCGGCCCTAACACGAACTAGGAGGAATCGATTCATGGCCAACACATACCCCTTGTTATCGATCAAAGGGATGATATATATACACTCAGGAGCCCATAGATATGTGTGTCGTCACAAAAAATCGCACAAGGGAGATGTGGTCGATCGGAAGACCCCCTATACACTGCATGCGGCCCGAAAATGTGTATGGGTATGGTGGTGTGCAATGTGTTTAAATCTCGAATGCACAACTTTGATGGGCCACCAACTACATTACAAACCAAACACTGTACCCGACTACAAGCCTGGTTCAATACGTACGATGTCGGTTTCTCAACTTCGAGGCGGTGGCGGGGGGGGTCATCCCACGCATGCGCTCAAACTTTATTTGGTCCATCATGGCGCACATCTATCCCCCTATATAGTGTGCGAATAACTTTGAAAGTTATTCGTTGGATGAAGCCAATCCGACGGTACAGAGATGGCAAATCCGAGCACTACAGGCCGTTGGATATCATCTACATTCCACCAGATTCTGCCACATGTAAAATCAAGAAGACTCCAAGGTTGAACTTAAGCATAATGCACAAACCTCAAAACACAAGCACTTTTCCTTTGTTCTAGAATCTTCCATATCTTAATTGCCCAAACTTTTTTTAATGAATTGTCACTATTTGTCTTTACTTTATGCTTTACAATGCACAATTCCATGAATCTTAAAATAGATTTTATTTTATAAAACTGATTTTGAATGAGATGAACTATGAGAATTAAACAAGCATCTACATCATGCATATATGACTCAAAGCTTATATGCTATAGTGTGGTATTTATTCATAATTTGGTTACCAAATCTCATTCGTGCAATGCACATGTACCTTACTATTATCAATAGGAAACCATCATGGTCAAACCCTTCTCGTTGTTGGGTCAAAGGGATAGATTGTGTGGGCTCCCCTCATTGTTGGTAAAGGATAATATATATACCTCAGGGAGCCCACATATATGTGCAGCGTCTATAAGCCGCACAAGGGAGACATGCTCGATAAGAACACCCTCCCCCATATACCCTGCATGCGACCTGAAAAAGGTTTATATAATTGCCATGACAGGTCAAGTCAATCATTCTTCAATTTTTTAGAGCAAAATATAACCAATAAAAACATAGTCTACAAATTATCAAAACAAGGATCCCAAGGTTTATATTGCCACGATAGGTCACTATAGAGATATTTATCTCTATAATGACCGTGTCATGGCATTTAAATGAAGCTTGAGATATGCAACTTCCCATCGGGTCACCCATCCTTGGACTACTCCAACCCGAGCATGCTTAACTTCTGCATTCTATTCGACATGGCTAGCGGATGGAAGCCGCCCCTTGCCGATAGGAATTGCCTCCTTGCCATTAAGGCGTTTCACGCTAGTTACCCTATGGAACCTACTCCCTCCTATCACACACATTTGTGCTTTTAGAAACTGTGTACGATATTTACATGGCCGGTGTGTCGCTGCTAGCCTTTAATGAGCACCGACACTGGTAGCGGGAAAACAATGGGAGAAGAGGCCGGAAACCAATGAGAGGAGTGGCAGGAAATGGTAGCATGTTTAGAAAACATAGTAGAGAAGGAAGAGTGAGCTAGCACGACGCATGCGCACAGTGCTTACCCATGTACTACATGTGTTGTCGAAAGGGCTAAGGGTTGTCGTTCAATCTGGGGCCATCCAATGGTGCAGACGTACGATCTGTGGGGTTTGGGTTCTGGCCAATCAGAACGCATGACTCTGATCAATTGGGTTTGGGTTCCGAGTGAACCGTGTGCTATTTGAAAACATTTCGTGAGAAGAATCTCAGTTTTTAAATCCCCGTAAATCCAAAACTCGCCCAAAAATCGTGAAACGTGGCATGGTGTCACGACATGGCACATATATGTCGAGGAATTTTTTTCATCCATTTTGGCACAAGTTTTATTACAAGCCTCTTACAAACCAGAGCTTCTCTCAAAGAAGCCTCGTGGTTCTGATAGGGAAACGTGTCCCCCTTGTGCGCAAAACGTAATCACTGCCTCTTTTCGCCTTGTATTTTCTTCTACGGGCAACATGAAATGACAGGATATCTGTGTTGAAATTTAAACTTATTCAAGGTACGTTTGGCCTTTTTATACACTAATTGAGTTTCCTAGGCATTAAATGTCCATCATTCAAATCTGAAATTCAAATACATGCTCCAGTTCACCAAAATGGCTAGAAAATTTATACATGTGTCCTTGGGTGCATGTTTAGGTCCCATGCCAGGAATGGGAACGAATTACAACCGTACCGACGTCCTGGTTCGTCCTCAAACATTTGGAATCTTGGTTTTTAAATCCCCGTAAATCCTAAACTCACCAAAAAGTCATCAAAGGTGGCATGGTGTCACGTCATGGCACATCTATGTCGTGGTAAAAACATTGTCCAATTTGGGCCAAGCTTTATTGCAAACCTCTTACAAACCGAAGCTTCTCTCAAAGAAGCCTCGTGGTTCCGATTGGGAAGCGTGTTCCCCTTGTGGGCGAAACGTAATCACTGCCTCTTTTCGCCTTGTATTTTCTTCTACGGGCAACATGGAACGATAGGATATCCGTTGTCAAAGTTAAACTTATTCAAGGTTCGTTTGGCCTTTTTATACACTAATTGAGTTTCCTAGGCATTTAATGTCCATAATTCAAATCTGAACTACAAATACATGCTCCAGTTCACCAAAATGGCTAGAAAAGTTATACATGTGTGTTTGGGTGCATGTTTAGGTCCCATGCCAGGAATGGGAACGAATTACAACCGTACGAGCGTCCTGGCTTGTCCACAAACATTTCGAATCTCGGTTTTTAAATCCCCATAAATCCAAAGCTCACCAGAAAGTCATCAAAGGTGGCATGGTGTCACGTCATGGCACATATATGTCATGGTAAAAATATTGTCAATTTGGGTCAAGCTTTATTACAAACCGGAGCCTGTCGAAAGAACCCTCGTGCTTTTGATAGGGAAACATGTCCCCTTGTGGGCCAAACGATAATCGCTCCCTATTCTAGCCTCGTATTTTCTTCTACACGTAACACGGAACAACGGGAGATTCGCGCTAAATTTTGAAATTATTCAGAGTTCATTTGACCTTTTTTTATTCATTAATTGAGTTTTCTAGGCATTTAATGTCCATAATTCAAATCCGAACTACAAATACATGCTCCAGTGCACAAAAATGGCTAGAAAAATGTACATGTGTCCTTGGGGTGCATGTTTAGGTCCCATGGAACGAATGGGAATGAATTCAACCGTCTCGCCGTCCTAGCTTGGCCACAAACATTGGGAATCTTGGTTTTTAAATCTCTGTAAATCCAAAACTCACTAGGAAATAATGAAACTTGGCATGGTGTCACTACATGGTACATATAATTGTCCAATTTGGGCGAAGCTATATTACAAGCCTCTTACAAACCGGAGCCTATCACAGCCCTCGTGGTTCCGGTAGGGAAACATGCCCCTCTTGTGGGCGAAACGATAATCGCTGCCTCTTCTCGCCTTGAACTTTGTTTTCTACAGGCAACATAGAATAACAGGAGTATCGTGCTGAAATTTGAAACTGTTCAGGATTCGTTTGGCCATTGTATATATTAATTAAGTTTTCTAGGCATTTAATGTAGTCCATAATTCAAATTTGAACTACAAGCACATGCTCCAGTGAAGCAAAATGGGTGGGAAATCCTGCATGTGTCATTGGGTGCATGTTTAGGTTTTATTTAAGGAATGGGAATGAATTACAAACTTCTCCTCGTCCTGAAACATTGAGAATCTTGGTTTTTAAAACCCAGTAAATAAAAAACTCACCCAAAAAATGAAACTTGGCATGGTTTCATGACATGGCACATATATGCCTTGGTAAAATAATCGTCCAGTTCGAGACAAGGCGCACACATTAATAGCCAACAAAGTCCTTTTTGATACAAATAGCTGACACGTTAATATCGCAAATCGTTGTATTATATGAACCATGTATAAATTTAATAATACTCGGTGGCGTGTGTGCAGGTGTTTGATTAGACGGGGCGAGCGCGAGAAGTCCACCGTGCAGGCTCGACGGGATGCGTGCGAGCAGTCCGCCGCGCAGGCTCGACGGGACGCGTGCATCCTGTCCACCTCGCAGGCTCGACGGGACACGTGAGAGCAGCAGGGCCGCCCATGCTCACCGGGAAGCGAGCTCTTTGACCTCCATGCACCAGCCACCACCCGCCTCGCTCACAACTTATCCATTAATGGGTTAATTAAAGCACCTAGACGGAGGGTTTTTTCTTGTGATCCCATGGTAGCATTTGCATTGTTCGTGTTTTCAACTCATATTCCGGACTAATTTAAATTGCCACATAGGGCAATGGATAATACGACGACAAATAAAATGGCAACGGATAATACAAGGACAAATTACAAAGGCGCAGATAATAACTGTCTTACATATTCTAGATAATTTAAATGCCACATGCGGCAAAGCGTGGAAGACTTGGGGGCAAGAGAAGAGGGAAATTGCAGACAACGATCTGGGTCGCTACTGTCTCTACTCATCGACGGATCGCCGGGCGATGAAATCCTCCAACTCCTTCTTCAATTCCTCACGACTTTGCTTGAAAGCAGCCACGGATTCCTCCACCTCCAGCTCGTGCTCGATTCGAAGCTTCCTCAAGTCACCATCAGTTCCTCGACGACCGCTGTCAGCGTCAAACCCGAGGCACTGCTCTGCTCATGCAGCATCTTCCAGCCGGTGGCCTCCTCCTCCTTCTCGGCAAGCGCCTTGAGGAGCTTCGCATTGTCACCCATGAGTTGCTCGACAAGGCCGGTCGCCTTGTCAACCGAGGCATCGCTGATCTCGAGCAACTTCATCGAGCCGTCGACCAACTCCTGCTGCATAATGACGCTAACGAGAATGTCGTCATTGCCGGCCAAGGACTTCAGGAACGCCAACTCGTCGCGATGGCCGATGCGGCGAGTGAGCTTGTGAGAGCCCTCGTGCGCCTGTGAGAGCTCGTTCGAGGGCTCCGCAGCGCGTCGGTACATCTCTGTCGCGGCTGCCGCTTCGCGGTGGGACCTCTCTAGTGCTTCCTCGGCCTTGGACTTTGCTGCCTGGTTATATGTCCACCCGAAACTCCTCCTACCGCTCATGGCAGAACGACTTGACAGGAAAGACCAGTTTTGTGGGTGATGAGGAGAGGAATTGTTAAGTAATTTTTGAGTGAGTAGTTTTTATAGCCAGGTGCTAAGTGTGAACACATATTAGTTTGATAGGTGTGAACAGATTTGCAATTACTTATTGCCTTGCAATTTGACGAGAAACAAGGTCAAAATTTATAGATGGCAGAAGGTTGACCACGTGGTTGCTCATCGTTGAGGCGGCCACGTCGCGCTCTGCTTGCGTCCGTCCGCGCGTTTTGCTCGCCATTGAGGAGGCTGCAGCGCGCTCCGCTCTGGCATCCCTGTGTGCGCTCTGCTCGCTGTTGAGGCAAATTTACGATGGCAACAGTTAATAATTGTCTTACATATTCGGGATAATTTAAAATGCCACATGCGCAAGGCCCAGAACACTCACAACCTACATATGCATACAATTATAATAAAATATAGGCTAAAAGGCTGAGTTGGCAGCCTTCCAATGACGGTCTTCTCAGACTCCATGGTCAGCATAGCACCCTTGCGGCTGTTCACTCCAAGTGTCCCGACCCGCCTCCGCTTACGGAGTTGCTGGCACTGGGAGGCTCTTGGGGCTGCTGGGCCTCTTCTAGAAGATCTTGACAGCGTGCAATTGGTGGGGAACATAGTAATTTCAAAAAAAATCCTACGCACATGCAAGATCATGGTGATGCATAGCAACGAGAGGGCAGAGTGTGTCCACGTACCCTCGTAGACCGAAAGCGGAAGCGTTAGCACAACGTGGTTGATGTAGTCGTACGTCTTCATGACCCGGCCGATCAAGTACCGAACGCACGACACCTCCGAGTTCAGCACACGTTCAACTCGATGACATCCCTCGAACTCCGATCCAGCCGAGCTTTGAGGGAGAGTTCCGTCAACATGATGGCATGGTGACGATGATGATGTTCTACCGACGCAGGGCTTCGCCTAAGCTAATAGAGGCGGGGGTGTCCCGATCTTTCGATGAGATGATAACTATCGATTTGGTGGAGTCGACTTTGATGATCCGACTACAAACGTGCAAGACGTTGCGCCTTAGCAATCGCTAAACCAACTCTGAGTGGTTATTGACCACGCCGGAGCACGATCAACCTGACCACGAAGGTCTATTCCTGCATGCAATCGAAGAACAAGCAAGAATATGATAAAAGCAATCTGAATATTGCAAATATGGATGAAGTATTGATAAAGGTGGGGATCCGTAAGCGGTCTTGGTCTGGTCGTTGGACACAAACGAAGTACACGAAGTTGCAATGGCTAACTTTTAACTATACAAATCCCAAGGAAAAAGCTACTACGTGGATCTACTTATATAGGAGCAAGGGGTGGCGGCCAAGGAGGTGGGAGGACGTCCCAAGGCAGCCTAAAACCAACCCTAGGTCGTACAAGGCTCATGGGCCCAAGTGGAGGTGATGCAACACCTTTGGACTTGTTGTTTGACTCGGATTCTGCTGCAGCGTCAGATTGTTTCGTCCATATCTCAATGCTCTGTACAAATTTAAAGGTGAATCCAAATGGAGTGGAAAGAGGACGAAATCTACTTTCCAACAAAAAAAGAATCACCCAATTCGGAGTCCGTATGAAAAAGTTCTTCCCGTTTTGAGTCAGGTATGTCTGTGCAGTCCGAATCTGAATCCAGAACGTGAGAGACTTGGACTCTATCTTCTCTTGGCCCAAAAGTGACGTGAAGGGACTTTTTGAACAGCACCTAAACTTCTCCTTTTCCCCTATCTTCATATGTGGATTGTACAAATGTCCCATACACCTGCAATTAGACAAAACACAAAAGTGTGTGAAGTATTTTTGTTCTGGATAATATAAATAGATTATTGAATAGTTGACACTAGAAATCACCTGACAAATATGCATGTATGCAATATTTTTGGTCGTATCCAAGGTAGTCATGTCCTCATCATCCTCCCCTTCTTGAAAATAAAGCCGTCCTCGGCGTTGCTTAATCTGAAATGTGGCTAACAAAAGAGACAAGGTGTACATGTTGTATATGTATATGTCATCCATTTTTATTTCCCTTAGTTTTTGCACATATGACACATGTATACATGAGTAACTTTCAAATTTCTTAAGATATAAAGCCAAAATATTATCACAAGAAGTAGAAGGCATGAAAATATTGCAACTCAGTTTGCACATATAAGTGAAACTCTTATTCATATCAGAAGATTGACAAAGTTCATCATTAAACCATCCCAACATTGGTGAATAAACTTTAATAGTTTCAGAATTACATGCTACAACATGCTGTAATAAGCAAACATGCAACAAGTCATTCAACACAAAATCATTATCAAGATTAGAGGTCATATCAAAATGATTAAACATTGGCACAATTATTTTCAAACGTAGTTGATCCAAATTTGTTTTAGTGCCCGATTCACATGGTTCTTTCACATCATGGTTAATTCAATGGGTGCACTCAAAATTCTTGATATTGCAGTTGTTTGATCACATGGAAAAGTCAAATCATCAGCATAATCATCTAAAATAGGTGGTGTGATCAATGTAGTGGCTAGAGCACCACATGGTGTATTTAAATCAACAAGGCATTCATCATTCGCATGCGAAGTTAGAAGATCGGTACCTTTGTCATTACCTCGTGTTATCAACTCAGACGATGTTGGAACTCTCGGCAGTGACGGGTCATAATATGGAGCTGATGCAGTGCTCACAACAACGGATGTTGTTGTCATAGTAGGCGCAGTGGTAGAAGGAAGGACCGTCTCAACTCCTTGGATGTGCACCTTATGCTTGTTGTCTTGTGGGCATCACGCCTCTTTATTTCCTGTTCAGCTTTGCAAGCAAGATGAAACAAATGGTCCATAGGATAACATTCTTCATGAATTAGTATCTCCTGAATATCACGGTTTAATCCTCCCCAAAATCTATCCATAAAATCTTCATCACTTTCCTCTAAAAAGGAATGTAACAAGGTAGTTTGTAAATCATCATAATATTTTCTTACAGTGTCACTACCTTGTTTTAAATGTTGTAGTTTTTAATCATGCCACGAGTATAATAAACATCGACGAATCTATATCTCATGACAAGTTTTAAATCATCCCAAGTAGTAGGTACATAATCAGGGTATAACCGACAATGTTCACTCCACCAAACAGTAGCAAAACTAGTGAAAGAACCAACCGCAAGCTTAACTTTTTTACGTTCCGAAAAATCATGGGAAGCAAATATAACATTTATTTCGAACTCCCATTCAATATATAAATCAGGCTTAAAACGACCATTAAAAGGTGGCATGGAAACAAAAACCTGATTGTGCGTATTCTTATGTCTTTGCACCTCTTGTGATGGTGGTTGTATTTTCGGAGCTGGTGGCACGTCTCCCACAATTGATGAAGCCCAACTGATTCTGGAACCTGCCATATTTAGTAGAAAAACAAGAAACAAAATCCGAGAATAATGTTCCTATGAACTACTAGGATGTGGTGGTAAAACGCTCACAGTATAGCAAATATCAAAGTCTTACAAGTTCTTACCATGCAGCAGGTGGTGACCGGCAACCAGCGGTGTCAAATAACTCCGAAGATTGAGTAAAGTGATTGCCAGGTGAGCGTATGTATACACGGTGTAGAAATATGTGGAGCTTGGAAGGCCAAATATACGGTAGCAAAAGATCAGCAATAATCAATTCAGAGATGCAATGTTGAATAAACACTCAACGACGGTACTTTGCTAGTCCTAGGCTAGACCGTGCTAGAGACGCGAGCCTAGAACACTAAAACAATCACGGCGTTGCACGTAAACAAGGGGGGAGCACACTCTGAAATTTTTTTCTCTCTTTTTTTCTTTTTTTTTGCACTTTTCTTTCCTCTTTTTTTTCTCCTTTTTTCACAGATTTTTTTTCACTTTTTTTCCTCTTTTTTTCTTTTTTTCTCTCGCTTTTTTTTCTTTTTTTTCTCTTTTTTTCAGAAACAAGCTAGAGAAGATGCAGATTGGATCTAGTGATGACGCGAACGACCTCAAGTATGATTATGACAATGAATGATGGGGAATACGTGGTGGCAATTGATGGATGGCGGTGGTAGACAGCGGATGCAATAATGACGCGGTGGTGGTATATAGCAACGACAATGAAGATGGTGCGGCGGTGGCGTGATGAACTGTGAATAGAACTCGAAACTCTAAAGGACTAGACACTAAGACCAGCAACTTGACACGACGATGTAACCGTAAATTCAACAAAGCAAAACACTAAAAAGATTATGCAAAGGCTCAGACTGGCTTGGACAAAGGATGAACAGATCTAACTTTTTTGTGTGGCTTTTTCTTGGACAATAGGTAAGAAAATAAATCTAATCAAGGGATAACTGGAAATTCTCACCGAGCAACCTGAAAACTGATACCACTTGATAGAGGTGGGGGTGTCCCGATCTTTCGATGAGATGATAACTATCGATTTGGTGGAGTCGACTTTGACGATCTGACTACAAACGTGCAAGACGTTGCGCCTTAGCAATCGCTAAACCAACTCTGAGTGGTTATTGACCACGCCGGAGCACGATCAACCTGACCACGAAGGTCTATTCCTGCATGCAATCGAAGAACAAGCAAGAATATGATAAAAGCAATCTGAATATTGCAAATATGGATGAAGTATTGATAAAGGTGGGGATCCGTTAGCGGTCTTGGTCTGGTCGTTGGACACAAACGAAGTACACGAAGTTGCAATGGCTAACTTTTAACTAAACAAATCCCAAGGAAAAAGCTACTATGTGGATCTACTTATATAGGAGCAAGAGGTGGCGGCCAAGGAGGTGGGAGGACGTCCCAAGGCAGCCTAAAACCAACCCTAGGTCGTACAAGGCTCATGGGCCCTAGTGGAGGTGATGCAACACCTTTGGACTTGTTGTTTGACTTGGATTCTGCTGCAGCGTCAGATTGTTTCGTCCATATCTCAATGCTCCGGACAAATTTAAAGGTGAATCCAAATGGAGTGGAAAGATGACGAAATCTACTTTCCAACAAAAAAAGAATCACCCAATTCGGAGTCCGTATGAAAAAGTTCTTGCCGTTTTGAGTCAGGTATGTCTGTGAGTCCGAATATGAATCCAGAACGTGAGAGACTTGGACTATATCTTCTCTTGGCCCAAAAGTGACGTGAAGGGACTTTTTGAACAGCACCTAAACTTCTCCTTTTCCCCTATCTTCATATGTGGATTGTACAAATGTCCCATACACCTGCAATTAGACAAAACACAAAAGTGTGTGAAGTATTTTTGTTCTGGATAATATAAATAGATTATTGAATAGTTGACACTAGAAATCACCTGACAAATATGCATGTATGCAATATTTTTGGTCGTATCCAAGGTAGTCATGTCCTCATCATAAGCACTGCTACAATATTATCCAGGTGGATTATGGTGGAGGGGGGACCGCACACGGCTAAGAGATCCAAAAGATCAATTGTTGTGTCTCCAAGGGGTGCCTCCCTACCCGTATATAAAGGAGTGGAGGAGGGGGAGGGGGGCGGCCACCCTAGGCGCGCCCCATGAGGAGTCCTACTCCCACCGGGAGTAGGACTCCCCCTTCCATGTGGGAGTAGGAGAGGAGAGGGAAGGAGAGAGAGGGGGAAAGGAAAGGGGGGCGCCCCCCCTTCCTTTTCCAATTCGGACATGGGAGGAGGGGGCGCGCGGCTGCCCTTGGACGCCCCTCCTCTTCTCCACTAGGGCCCAATAGGCCCATTAGTCTCCCCGGGGGGTTCTGGTAACCCCCCGGTACTCCGGTATATGCCCGAAACTCCCCGAAACCATTTCGGTGTCCGAACATAGTCGTCCAATATATCGATCTTTACGTCTCAACCGTTTCGAGACTCCTCATCATGTCCGTGATCACATCCGGGACTCTTGACTACCTTCGGTACATCAAAACACATAAACTCATAATATAACCGTCATCGAACTTTAAGCATGCGGAACCTACGGGTTTGAGAACTATGTAGACATGACCGAGACATGTCTCCGGTCAATAACCGATAGCGGAACCTGGATGCTCATATTGGCTCCCACATATTCTATGAAGATCTTTATCGATCAAACCGCATAACAACATACGTTGTTCCATTTGTCATCGGTATGTTACTTGCCCGAGATTCGATCGTCGGTATCTCAATACCTAGTTCGATCTCGTTACCGGAAAGTCTCTTTACTCGTTCCGTAATACATCATCCCGCAACTAACTCATTAGTTGCAACGCTTGCAAGGATTATAGTGATGTGCATTACCGAGTGGGCCCAGAGATACCTCTCTGACAATCGGAGTGACAAATCCTAATCTCGAAATACGCCAACCCAACAGGTACCTTCAGAGACACCTGTAGAGCACCTTTATAATCACCCAGTTACATTGTGATGTTTGGTAGCACACAAAGTGTTCCTCCGGTAAACGGGAGTTGCATAATCTCATAGTCATAGGAACATGTATAAGTCATGAAGAAAGCAATAGCAACATACTAAACGATCAAGTGCTAAGCTAACAGAATGGGTCAAGTCAATCACATCGTTCTCCTAATGATGTGATCCCGTTAATCAAATGAAAACTCTTTGTCTATGGCTAGGAAACATAAACATCTTTGATCAACGAGCTAGTCAAGTAGAGGCATACTAGTGACACTCTGTTTGTCTATGTATTAACACATGTATCATGTTTCCGGTTAATACAATTCTGGCATGAATAATAAACATTTATCATGATATAAGGAAATAAATAATAACTTTATTATTGCCTCTAGGGAATATTTCCTTTAGCAATCATGCATGATATCTCCGCGAAACCGCTCCATTTCCATGTCTCTAGCCTAGTAGTGAATTCCGTCCATCACCTGCATCCTCAAGATATCACGTTGGTGATGTTCTGCTTCGTCAGGGACATCAACTCCGCCAAGTATGCGCTCGAGCCTGGCAACCACATCATCGGGATCGAGGTTGACACGGCCGCCGCGGGCAATGATGAAGCCACAGGCTTCCTGTGTCTTGACTGAATCTAAGAGGTCCTCTGCACATTCCTTGTGGGGCATTAGGCTCTCGATGAGCACTGGTGACGGCGGCTCTTCGGGTGGTGTTGTAGTTTTCTCACGACAGATGTCCTCGTGAAATGGACTTAGTCCTGAGGCCAACGCAGCCATGTGGTAGCTTGAGAGGGGTTGAGTGGGACGAGAGACGCGAGGTTTTTTACCCAGGTTCGGGCCCTCACGGCAGAGGTAAAAGCCTACTCCTGCTTCATTGATATTGATGATGATGATCATGATTACAAGGGTGCTCTATCTCGAGAGCTATTGACTTGTCTGTCTTTCTGGACTTGTCCAAACTTGTCCCTCTTGGGGTACCCCGCCCCTCCTTATATAAGTTAAAGGGGCGGGTTACATGAGGAGTCCTAGTAGGATTAGGACTAGTCTATCTTCTATTACAAGCCGAATACAAGTCCAGGTCTTGCTTCCTTGTAAGGGAAATATTCCTCATGCCTTTCCTCTTAAGCCGGCCCACCATAATATGATCCGGCATTCCCACGAGCCGCCTTTTGGGCCATTGGGTCTTGTCGATCACCTGAACCACCGGCCAGGTCACCAATGAGTCACCAAGGCCCGGCCGGGTCATCAGTGAGTCGCCAGTATTTGGGCGGGTTACCGATGAAACGCCAAGTCCCAACCAGGTTATATCTCCGGCCGGGTCATACCACGGGGTATATCCCCGACATTAGCCCCCAGTTTAATTTGGATTTATCCATGTTAAACTGATCCTGCAAAATAAACATAAGAACAAATTTGACAGGTTGTGCTCCGGGTTAAAAGTTTTTCTGAACCGGCACCTCGTCATCCTTAAGTCGTTGGCATTTCCTTCTTCTGGAAAGTTTGGGTCAATAGACCAGCTTCATAATCAATTTGCTGACATTCGTTTCTCACAAAAATATTGTGAAGAATAATTCATTTGATTCAGCTCTCAATGCTTAACAAAAATATTGGACTTGAAATACTCATCTGATTTTCAGCCGGCTTGAAGATGTAGAACCTCCCTTATATGCATATCACTTGTAGCCCCCAAGTCTTAAGGGAGCGTAGTAATAGCTTAAGACTTGCTTCAATGTAAATGCTGCAACCTTGAAGAAATCCGGGTTGTTCATCTCAGTCACTAGTCATAAACTTAATATTCCATATATGTAGCCCCCAAGTGCCAGGTTGTCATGCTTGCAGCAACCTAGGACTTGTAATTGCCTTATGCTCATAAAAACTTCAACCAATGTAGCCCCCAAGGGCCGGGTCATTAAGCAAAAATGAGCAGGGACTTTGTAGATATGATCATGTAGATTTGAGCAGTAATTAATAACACCAAATGATGTTGCTCCCAAGTTTTAGGTTACCTTTGACAGGAGCAATTAGTAGCCCCCAAGGGTCGGCTCATCACAATGTGACGGGTCGGTTCTTCCATAAGGCAAGTTAAAAATGACCTTGCATTAGCACCCAAGTGTCATGGTGCATGCTTGCAATGACATGGGACTTCCATATTTGATATAATCATGATTTGAATAATGTAGACCCCAAGTGTCGGGTCGTGTGCCTGCAGCGACTCGGGACTATTCCTTACATTGTAGAATAAATCATATCTATTGATAAAGAAATAATAACCATTGCACTGAAGCAACTTTGAAAACCTCAATCATAATACTGGTTATTGATAACCATAATAAAATCCAGCCATGTTGGCTTTTCAAGATTTGAATAATATAATCCGGTATTAAAACTTCAATCATTCAATATTATAATGAAAATACTGCCAAGTTTGGCTATTAAAGATTTGAATACCTTGTTTGTAGACAAGTAAATCCAGAGTTTAAATACCTGGCGACTCTTGGCCAATGGCGACTTAATACGCATCCATTGTAATCCGGGATTTTTGTAACCCAGCGGCTTATAGCCTTTGTAAAAATCAATAACTAATAACCCATCCATGGCGGCTCATAGTCATGTCCAGCTTTTGAAAAGATCACTTTGGCATCTTGTAGCCTCAATAAAATCAATATGTAGCAATATAACCCGGAGCAGAATAACCCGACAATATTTTCAGATGGCCAGATGATGGGCTTAAACGCAATTTTTCATATGAGCAATAGTAGTATCTTTATGTGTAAAGCTCTGCATGTCCTACACAAAGTTTAAACAACATATGCCCTAGCGACTTATCGTCAAAAGCCAGAGCGGGTAACAACCCAATATAGTCTTATGTAATTACTGAAAAGACTAAGCAAAGCCATTCAAGCCTAAACATACTGGCGACTTAAAGTCAAAAGCCAGGGCGGGTTATCAAACCTCACATATTTATATAACCAGGAAAACATACTTGTAAAATTGGCTCATACTGCCGGCTTACATTGCCATATCCAATGAGGGTAACCATCAAAAGATTTATAAGCGCATGATTCCAATGGCGCAATCCAAAATATACTAGCGACTTTAACATCCAAAGCCAGGGCGGGTTATCAAACCTTGCATATTCATCCAACAATTTAAAAACATACCTGGAAAGTTGGCTCAAATTGCCGGTTTACATCGCCACATCTAGCAAGGGTAACAACCCAAAGACTTAAAGATCAATGCTCAAAATGCATAATCAAGACATACTCGCGACTCATCGTCCAAAACCAGGTCGGGTCATTAAAACTCTGGATAAATTCAAATATGAATCATAAGGATCAAGGCAACACGGCCCAAACCAATTTGTTAAACCATATATCAATATGGTATATAAAGATATAAACTCAAACAAAGTTCAAAACAAATAACAAAAAAATCAAGGCTTTCATAGGCGGTCAGGCCTCAATCATCAAGTGCTTTTCATGGGCTTGCACAGCCACTAAGTCAATCCTTCATTCAAACCTTGTATGTTGGGCCTCACATGACCAACCGTCGTTTTAACCGTGACAAGTTCAGGGTCTTAATAAGATTGACTGTCAAGATTTCGGCGGGTCATTCTAGGATTACCCGGGCGGAGTGGCAGACGTACAAGGCAGGATCAACTGAAATTTTTCGGTGTATACACCTGGCGTTTCAAGCCAATCAAAAGGGTTGTCAAAGCTATGTTCAATGAACAGGGAGCCCCCAAGTGATATATATTAAACCATCAAGGTAGGGTACCTACGTTTGAGCTGTATTCTGCAACAGACTCTCATTGGTCCCTTTAAGCCGGGCATCAAGCCCCCAAGTGGGTTGTAGCAACGGCGTTCAAGCTGGATCAATAAGGTAGTCATAGCTATGCTCAACGAGTAGGAAGCCCCCAAGTATTTTGTAATCAAGGCGTACAAGCCGGATCAAGAGGGTAGTCATAGCTATGCTCAATGAGCAGGAAGCCCCCAAGTGACCAATAATGTGATAAGCCAATAAGGCAGGATACCCATGTTTGAACCGCGCATCATGGAAGCAAGTTATCTTTGGAAACCTTTAATTTTTCTTGAGAACTCAAACTTGCGAGAGATGGATTATTTTTGAACCAGAATTTAAACTAGATATTGAGAGCTTCAAAGCTTTGTGAGAGACAGATCTCCCTTGAGCTGGATTTTAAACCAGAGTCTTCATTTTGAGCCGGATCTTTGTGAGTGCCAGACACTAACTTTAAGTCAGCAATTTCTGACGGCCCTTAAATTTTCATCAAATTAGTAGCCTCCGGGACCACTGGGTCATGTCCATGTAGCCCCCAAGACTTAAGACGACTCGCGGAGTTGACTTGGGATTCTCCATACTTGACCGTGATGTAAACCGGTCAGTTGAATAGCGGAACGCTGGAATATGTTGAAGCATGGTGGGTTATAAATGAGCCCGTATGAATTGTGTCGGTAATCCGGCCAGAAGTTCATCCTAGCTTTATGTTGAAGTTTAAACAACCCGCAGTGGCAGCAACTTGTGCGCATATCCATTGAATCATCTGGTGCAAGCGGATGCTTTTGCAGTAAACAATTGCCATGCATCAAAAAAGTATCGCAAACCAAAATACTTTCTCTCAAAAGAAAAAGTTACTATGCGCTATTTAAAATAGCCTGGAAAGATATCACCTGATGTATTTGAACCTTATGATCCTCAGCAGTGTCCGTCAGTCAACCCGGCGTGTTGAATATGCCGGACCATGGGGGGGTCCGCCTGCACGCCTGTCCGGAAGTCAGCGTGGCACGACATAGTACAACACTGGCGCAAGCTCTAAATCCACTTGATACTGTCACTTTTTTTAGGTCAAGCAAAGCTTTCATTACTTAACGGTGTTCGGGAAAATCGCCCTCAACACAAGCAGCCACCTGGGAGGGTACATCAGAGTCCCACTCCATATAGTGGTTTTCAGGAAACATACAACCTATACTGGTCAGCTCATGTGCTACAGAATTTGCACTACGACGACAAACGGTCATTACATGTTCAGCGAACCACATCTTAAGCTGGTATTTTGTGTCTTCAATGATAGCCGCATACGGCGACGAGTCAGCTTTCATGAAGTTCATGCCTTCCACCAATAGCTGTGAATCCACCTGAAACTCCACCCTCATGAGGCCAAGGTCAGCAGCAAGCGAGACTGCATGCGATAGCGCATAAACCTTTGCAGCAAACGCATCAGCCACATACTCCTGTCTCCCGGCTTGTGCGGCGATGACCATTCCTGCAGAGTCCCTCGCCACATTGCCCCAACCAGCATGGTGCTCACCTGAGACGAAGGACCCATCAGTGTTTATTTTCACCATCTCTCCCATTGGTGGTGCCCATCTGTCTGGGCTTGGTTTCTTGGACGGCGGGAAATACACCTGCATGTACTCCAGAACTGTAGTACGAGTGTTTCTCGCCACAGCTCCAGCCTTTGCATCCAGCTTCCCTTTCCTAAGTTTGTTCCTAGCACTCCACCAGAGCCACCAAAAGGTAAGTATATGCATATGCTTACTCTCTTACAGCCCCCAGTCCATCATTGCATGCATGGATGATATATTTTCCAACTCTATTCTTTCCTTTTCAAGAGCAAGCTCTCTCCACTCAACTTTGACAGATTTGCACTTGGTAAATAGATGAGCCCCATCCTCATTGGCTTGTCCACAAAAGAAGCACTTCGTGCTCTCCACTTTAATACCTCTTCTCTCCATATTGGTCAGGAGCGCCAGTGATCCATGCTTCACCCGCCATGTGAACATTTGCACCATTCGTGGGAACGGGAGCTTCCATATCCTTTTCCATGGGTCGTCCCGACAAGCATTCAGATTACCAGCAAATGTGGAGCTCATTCCCACTCCTCCAAGTCTCCGCTGCGATTCTAACTCGACATATAACTTGTAGGCGCTCTTGACTGAGTGTTCCCCTTTTGTATCAAACTGCCATGCGATGAAATCATGCACTCTTTCTCTCAAGGGCATCTGGAGGATGTGGCAAGCATCATCTACCCAGAAGGATTCCCTCACCAGTTGCTCATCCCATTGTCCTGTACCCGGGTCTATTAAGTCACTAACTTTGGTAAGCAGATTGTGTCCTCTAGGGGTAATGACTCTCCGTGACCACGGTCGTGGGATCCAAGGATCCGTCCAAATGTTAACAGCAGTTCCATCACCAATCCGCCAAATATAACCCTCTCGAATCAACTCAACGCCTTTGATTAAGCTCCTCCAGGTATATGAGATACCATCCTTGGCTTCAGCTTCAAGAACACTGCTATGTGGGTAGTACCGGGCCTTAAGAACGCAAGCACATAATGTGTCTGGTTGTTGGATCAGTCTCCAAGCCTGCCTAGAGAGCATTGTCATGTTGAATCCGTGCATGTCCCGGAATCCTAGTCTCCCTCTCGCTTTCGATCTGGTTAGTTTGTCGCACCAAATCCAGTGTACTGTATTCTCCTTCTCTTGTTGGCTCCACCAGTATGTACCAATGAGAGAACTTAACTCCTGACAAAAGCTTTTTGTGAGATCAAAACATGACATGGCAAACGTGGGGATTGCTTGCGCCACCGCCGTCACTAGCGTCTCCTCGCCCACCTTCGCAATAAGCTTTTCCTTCCACCCATAAACCCTTCCTGCCAATGCCCCTTTGATATATGCAAATGCCTTTCTTCTGGATTTTCCCACTAAAGGAAATATGCCCTAGAGGCAATAATAAAGTTATTATTTATTTCCTTATTTCATGATAAATGTTTATTATTCATGCTAGAATTGTATTAACTGGAAACTTAGTACATGTGTGAATACATAGACAAACAGAGTGTCACTAGTATGCCTCTACTTGACTAGCTCGTTGAATCAAAGATGGTTAAGTTTCCTAGCCATAGACATGAGTTGTCATTTGACTAACAGGATCACATCATTAGAGAATGATGTGATTGACTTGACCCATTCTGTTAGCTTAGCACTTGATCGTTTTAGTTTACTGCTATTGCTTTCTTCATGACTTATACATGTTCCTATGACTATAGATTATGCAACTCTCGATTATCGGAGGAACACTTTGTGTGCTACCAAACGTCACAACGTAACTGGGTGATTATAAAGGTGCTCTACAGGTGTCTCCGAAGTTACTTGTTGAGTTGGCATAGATCGAGATTAGGATTTGTCACTCCGATTGTCGGAGAGGTATCTCTGGGCCCTCTCGGTAATGAACATCACTATAAGCCTTGCAAGCATTGTAACTAATGAGTTAGTTGCGGGATGATGCGTTACGGAACGAGTAAAGAGACATGCCGGTAACGAGATTGAACTAGGTATGATGATACCGACAATCGAATCTCGGGAAAGTAACATACCGATGACAAAGGGAACAACGTATGTTGTTATGCGGTTTGACCGATAAAGATCTTCGTAGAATATGTAGGAGCCAATATGAGCATCCAGGTTCCGCTATTGGTTATTGACCGGAGATGTGTCTCGGTCATGTGATGTCTACATAGTTCTCGAACCTGTAGGGTCCGCACGCTTAACGTTCGGTGACGATTTGTATTATGAGTTTATGTGTTTTGATGTACTGAAGGTAGTTCAGAGTCCCGGATGAGATCTGGGACATGACGAGGATTCTCGAAATGGTCGAGACGTAAAGATCGATATATTGGACGACTATATTCGGGCATCGGAAAGGTTCCAAGTGATTCGGGTATTTTTCGGAGTACCGAAGAGTTACGGGAATTCACCGGGGAGTATATGGGCCTTATTGGGATTTAGGGGAAAGAGAGATGGGAGGCTGCCCCCCCCCCAAGGCCTAGTCCGAATTTGACTAGGGGGAGGGGCGACGCCCCCTCCTTCCTTCTCTTCTCTTTTCCCTTTCCTTCTCTCCTACTCCTACTACATGGAAGGGGGGAATCCTACTCCCGGTGGGAGTAGGACTCCTCCAGGGCGCGCCATAGCTAGGCCGGACCTCCCCCCTCCTCCACTCCTTTATATATGTGGACAGGGGGCACCCCATAGACACAACAATTGATCATTTATCTCTTAGCCGTGTGCAGTGCCCCCCTCACCATAATCAACCTCGATCATATCGTAGCGGTGCTTAGGCGAAGCCCTGCGTCGGTAGCATCATCATCACCATCATAACGCCATCGTGCTGACGGAACTCTCCCTTGAAGCTCTGCTGGATCGGAGTTCGTGGGACATCATCGAGTTGAACGTGTGCTGAACTAGGGTACGTGGACAACACTCTCCCCTCTCGTTGCTATGCATCACCATGATCTTGCGTGTGCGTAGGAAAATTTTGAAATTACTACGTTACCCAATAGTGGAATCCGAGCCTAGTTTTATGCGTGGATGTTATATGCACGAGTAGAACACAAGTGAGTTCTGGGCGATACAAGTCATACTGCTTACCAGCATGTCATACTTTGGTTCAGCGGTATTGTTGGATGAAGCGGCCCGGACCGACATTACGCGTACGCTTACACGAGACTGGTTCTATCAACGTGCTTTGCACATAGGTGGCTGGCGGGTGTCCGTTTCTCCAACTTTAGTTGAACCGAGTGTGGCTACGCCCGGTCCTTGAGAAGGTTAAAACAACACTGACTTGACGAACTATCGTTGTGGTTTTGATGCGTAGGTAAGAACGGTTCTTGCTCAGCCCGTAGCAGCCACATAAAACTTGCAACAACAAAGTAGAGGACGTCTAACTTGTTTTTGCAGGGCTTGTTGTGATGTGATATGGTCAAGGCATGATGCTATATTTTATTGTATGAGATGATCATGTTTTGTAACCGAGTTATTGGCAACTGGTAGGAGCCATATGGTTATTGCTTTATTGTATGCAATGCAATCGCCCTATAATGCTTTTCTTTATCACTAAGCGGTAGCAATAGTCGTAGAACCAAAAGTTGGCAATACGACAACGATGCTACGATGGAGATCAAGGTGTCGCGCCGGTGACGATGGTGATCATGACGGTGCTTCGGAGATGGGGATCACAAGCACAAGATGATGATGGCCATATCATATCACTTATATTGATTGCATGTGATGTTTATCCTTTATGCATCTTATTTTGCTTTGATTGATGGTAGCATTATAAGATGATCTCTCACTAAATTTCAAGATAAAAGTGTTCTCCGTGAGTATGCGCCGTTGCCAGAGTTTGTCGTGCCGAGACACCATGTCATGATCGGGTGTGATAAGCTCTACGTTCATCTACAACGGGTGCAAGCCAGTTTTGCACACGTAGAATACTCAGGTTAAACTTGACGAGCCTAGCATATGTAGATATGGCCTCGGAACACTGGAGACTAAAATGTTGAGCGTGAATCATATAGAAGATATGATCAACATAGTGATGTTCACCATTGAAAACTATTCCATCTCACGTGATGATCGGACATGGTTTAGTTGATATGGATCACGTGATCACTTAGATGATTAGAGGGATGTCTATCTAAGTGGGAGTTCTTAAGTAATATGATTAATTGAACTTTAATTTATCATGAACTTAGTCCTGGTAGTATTATCATATCTATGTTGTAGATCAATAGCTCGCGATGTTGCTCCCCGTTTATTTTGATATGTTCCTAGAGAAACACTATGTTGAAAGACGTTAGTAGAAATGATGCGGACTTGGTCCGTGATCTTTGGATTATCCTCATTGCTGCACAGAAGAATTATGTCCTTGATGCACCGCTAGGTGACGGACCTATTTGCAGGAGCATATGCAGACGTTATGAACGTTTGGCAAAGCTCGGTATGATGACTACTTGATAGTTTAGTGCACCATGCTTTACGGCTTAGAATCGGGGCTTCAAAGACGTTTTTGAAAGCGCCACAAAGCATGTGAGATGTTCCAAGAGTTGAAATTAATATTTCAGACTCATACCCATGTCGAAAGGTATGAGACCTTTGACAAGTACTTTGCCTACAAGATGGAGGAGAATAGCTCAGCTAGTGAGCATGTGCTCAGAATGTCTGAGTACTACAATCACTTGAATCAAGTGGGATTTAATCTTCCAGATAAGATAGTGATTGACAGTGTTCTCTAGTCACTATCACCAAGTTACTAGAACTTCGTGATGAACTATAATATGCAAGGGATAACGGAAACGATTCCCAAGCTCTTCGTGATGCTGAAATCGACGAAGGTAGAAATCAAGAAAAGCATCAAGTGTTGATGGTTGACAAGACCACTAGTTTCAAGAAAAGGGCTAAGGGAAGAAGGGGAACTTCAAGAAGAATGGCAAGCAAGTTGCTACTCAAGTGAAGAAGCCCAAGTCTGGACCTAAGCCTGAGACTAAGTGCTTCTAATGCAAAGGGGCTGGTCACCGGAAGCGGAACTGCCCCAAGTATTTGGCGGATAAGAAGGATGGCAAAGTGAACAAAGGTATATTTGATACACAGATTATTGATGTGTATTTTACTAGTGTTCGTAGCAACCCCTCGGTATTTGATACTGGTTCGGTTGCTAAGAGTACTAACTCAAAACGGGAGTTGCAGAATGAACAGAAACTAGTTAAGGGCGAAGTGATGATGTGTGTTGGAAGTAGTTCCAAGATTGATATGATCATCATCGCACACTCCCTATACTTTCGGGATTAGTGTTGAACCTGAATAAGTGTTATTTGGTGTTTGCGTTGAGCATGAATATGATTTGATCATGTTTATTGCAATACGGTTATTCATTTAAGTTAGAGAACAATTGTTGTTCTGTTTACATGAATAAAACCTTATATGGTCATACACCCAATGAAAATGGTTTGTTGGATCTCGATCGTAGTGATACACATATTCATAATATTGAATCCAAAAGATGCAAAGTTAATAATGATAGTGCAACTTAATTGTGGCACTGTCGTTTAGATCATATTGGTGTAAAGCGCATGAAGAAACTCCATGCTAATGGGCGTTTGGAATTACTTGATTCTGAATCACTTGATGCTTGTGAACCATGCCTTATGGGCAAGATGACTAAGACTCAGTTCTCCGGAACAATGGAGCGAGCAACGGATTTACTGAAATCATACATACTGATGTATGTGGTCCGCTGTATATTGAGGCTCACGGAGGGTATCATTATTTTCTCACCTTCACAGATGATTCGAGCAGATATGGGTATATCTACTTAATGAAACATAAGTCTGAAACATTTGAAAAGTTCAAAGAATTTCAGAGTGAAGTGGAAAATCATCGTAACAAGAAAATAAAGTTTCTACGATAAGATCGTGGAGGAGAATATTTGAGTTACGAGTTTGGTCTTCATTTGAAACAATGCAGAATAGTTTCGCAACTCACGCCACCTAGAACACCACAGCGTAATGGTGTGTCCGAACATCATAACCATACTTTATTAGATATTGTGCAATCTATGATGTCTCTTACCGATTTACCACTATTGTTTTGGGGTTATGCATTAGAGACAGTTGCATTCACGTTAAATAGGGCACCATCTAAATCCATTGAGACGACACCATATGAATTGTGGTTTGGCAAGAAACCAAAGTTGTCGTTTCTTAAAGTTTGGGGTTGCGATGCTTATGTGAAAAAGTTTAATCTTGATAATCTCAAACCCAAATCCGAGAAATGTGTCTTCATAGGATACCCAAAGGAGACAGTTGGGTACACCTTCTATCACAGATCCGAAGGCAAGACATTCATTGCTAAGAATGGATCCTTTCTCGAGAAGGAGTTTCTCTCGAAAGAAGTGAGTGGGAGGAAAGTAGAACTTGATGAGGTAACTGTACCTGCTCCCTTATTGGAAAGTAGTTCATCACAGAAATCTGTTCCTGTGACTCCTACACCAATTAGTGAGGAAGCTAATGATGATGATCATGTAACTTCAGATCAAGTTACTACCGAACCTCGTAGGACAACCAGAGTAAGATCCGCAGCAGAGTGGTACGGTAATCTTGTTCTGGAGGTCATGTTACTTGACCATGACGAACCTACGAACTATGAGGAAGCAATGATGAGCGCAGATTCCACGAGATGGCTTAAGGCCATGAAATCTGAGATGGGATCCATGTATGAGAACAAATATGGACTTTGATTGACTTGCCCGATGATCGGCAAGCCATTGAAAATAAATGGATCTTCAAGAGGAAGACGGACGCTGATAGTAGTGTTACTATCTACAAAGCTCGAATTGTCGAAAAATGTTTTCGACAAGTTCAAGGTGTTGACTGCGATAAGATTTTCTTACTCGTAGCGATGCTTAAGTCTGTCCGAATCATGTTAGCAATTGCCACATTTTTTGAAAACTGGCAAATGTATGTCAAAACTACATTCCTAAACGGATATTGTCGTGGTTTTGTCACGGCAGATGTCCTCATGAAAGGACTTAGTCGTGGAGCCATCGGAATGGGTTAGCTTGAAGGGGTTAAAGCGGACACAGGGACGCGAGAGGGTTTTATACTAGTTCGGCCCCTTCGATGAAGGTAAAAGCCTACGTCTAGTTGTGATGGAATTGATGGGGTTTCGATGACTAGGGAGCAAACAAGCTTCGCCTAAGTCACGAGTTGTTGTCTGTCTCCTTGAACCGCCGCCGGGTCGTCCCCTTATATACATGGGTGACACCCGTCGGTTTACAGAGTCCCAACACCGGCTCATACTCGTGTCCGGTTTGGTCTCTACTTATTCCTAACTTACAACACAAGTTTACATACCGACGCCGGTTTACGGCTACAGGCCTTAAACCGATCATGGGCTTTTAAGCCCTTATCTACCTTCATAGTCTTTTACATACTCAACTACTGATGAAGTTAACCCGACCCAGATAGGTCGGTTTACGCCCAGTAGTAATATCCCCAACATTAGGCCCCAGATTGATTTGAACAGGTTCATGTCAATCCTTATCAAAAAACTTCATCTTCAACATCTTCTTGTAGTTTGGTGAACCGCCGTGACGTCATCTACTCTGATTGCTATAAACCGGAGCGATGTCATCTGTAATAAAGAAGTTATCAATGATGCCTCCTTGTTTAATAGATCTGCGATAATCAAGGCGACAGCTCCGTTTCCAAACCCGCGGCCCCTTGATTCTCGTGCCTGACACATGTCCCCTTCCTTATAAATAGGACCGAAGGGTCATTTCTTTTCTCCCCTTCGTGCTCCTCTTCCTCGTCTTCCTTGCGTCGCCTAGCTTCGGAGCGCCGCCGCCGCCAACCTCTGCATCAACTCGGGCCGCTGCATCACCCTGATTGTACCAGAGCACCGCGGTGATCTCCCGCGTTGTCCTCAACTCCGATGAGTCTTCTATCCTTTTCATTACAGATCTGTTCTAGGGTTTCCATGTTCTCTAATGTTCTTCGCCTGCTTCTTGTTCATATGCTAGATCCAACGTTGTAATATTTTCTCTTGTGTAACAGTAGCGTTATCTTCTGTTTTTACTTTCGCCTATTAAGACCATAGATCTTATCCGTAGCAATGGCTTACTGATTCGGCACTGCTCCTTTTGGGCCTTGAAATTTTCTCCCTTTTATGAACATGTTCCAGATCTCACGCTGCAGTACAATTTGGTGAAACATGTTTTTGCATATTTACTCATCTGCAATCTCGACTGCTTCAGTGTTTAGACCAGGCGGTTTAACTTTGTAGAAAAATTGCCAAACCGGTATATGTACCATAAGTCCCCTGGTTGAACCGCCGGAATTCCTTATTCAGACCCTGCCGTTTTATAAAGCTCCAGTTTAGAAAATAACTGTCTCCGGTTTAATCATACACGCATCAAGGTATACCTTTCCAATATCTTCTTGAACCGGCAATTGCTACTTTGCAGACTGCACTATGGCCAAACAAGTGTATGAGTGCAACTGGGTTCCTTCTCGTGTGACTGAAACTCAACTGACCAATTTAGTCAAGACTGGCGCTTTAAGCATACAGGATGTTATCCATTGGAGGGTCCCAGGCACAGAATGTCGTCCCCAGCCTAAAGAGGGAGAGGTGGTTGTTTTTGCTGATCATCTAGCCCGGGGCTTCAATCCTCCCGGTTCAAAATTTTACCGGGACGTCCTAGCCAATTTCCAACTCCGTCCGCAAGATATAGGCCCAAACTCCGTAACCAACATCTGTCACTTTCAAGTGCTCTGTGAGGTGTTCTTTCAAGAGGAGCCCATAGTTGAATTATTTAGAGATTGCTTCCATTTAAACCGTCGTACTGAATTTACTGGCGGTCCCAACATAGAGGCGGTATGGCAATTCAAAAGAGGAAAGAGGTCACTTACCCTCATGCCAAACTGCACAGCCATCCCAAAAAGTGGAATCAAACATGGTTCTACTGCAAAGATACCTCTCCTTCTGACGAAAATCCTTTGTCGGGTTACCGTCCAGAGCGGCTTAGCAACACACATCCTTTCCCACAAAGACTGGCCGCTAAGGAGAGAAGCAAATATGCTCCTCAATTATCCAAACTCAGGGCCTTCATGGCTAATGGACTGACAGGGGATGACCTTGCCGCTGCTGGATATCATGGAGTATACTGCCCTTAAGTCAGCGTTCCGGTTTGATGTGTGAGTACACAGGAAGTGAAAAAGACCCTCTTCGACACATTGACATCCAGCTCTCAGACGACGAAGTCACAGAAGCTGTGAAAAAGATACTGAATGAATCGGAAGCTGCCTGCGCCCAAACCGGGCTGGCTCCCTTCTGTGCCATCAACAAACCGCCAATTGTAAGACTTATACCTTGTACTTTTCATTGAATCTGCCTGCTCAAAGTATCAATTTGCTAATATCAACATTTTTCAAACAGGACGATGATCCATTCTGGAGCAAGAAACCTCCGCAAGAGAAACCGGAGAAGCCAGAGAAACCGAGAGACCAACCCGGCCCAAGACCAGAGTTGTGAAGAGGCCTGCCAATAGGAAGAGAACCACTACGTCTTCTGATCCAGCAGTTGACGATGATGTGGGTAACTCGGACCTTGAAGTAGAGCTTGATTCACTTGGATTATTTTTCACACGTCTTATTGATAATGACCATTGTCAGGATGATGCGGAAGGCAGTCAAGCTGATGCTGTAGAGGTAATCACTCTGTCCTCCGATTCAAGCCCTTTACCTTCACTAAAAATCCGTCGGGCAAACCGAAAAATTAAATTTTCTCATCCTCTTACTTATTTGGATCCAAACTTTCTTGTGAAAACACAACAGCATGAAGCCCGCCGCACAACCCGGCACAGCGGCCAGGTAGTTACCTCCGCCGGTTTACCGAACGGTCCGGTTCAGAAACGCCGTTCAGAAGTCTCTAACTCTCCTGTCAATGCTTGTCCTAAAGCGGGTTGTTTTCGTCAACCTCTTAATCCATCTGACTCCGATTATCAGGGCACTTCTCATTCGTCTTCTGGCGAGTCATCAGCTACTCAGCTTCCCCCACTCAAGACGGTGCTTGGGTGAGCTATATTTCTTCTAATACTTCTGATGTATGACTTTGCAACATATGTTGTATTGATCTGTCTTATTCCTTTTCAGGGCCAAGCCTAGGCCAAGCAAGAAGGCTCGCCTGGACAAAGCGGCAGAAGAAAATACTGCTTCTGAACCGGACAAAATACCAGATCTTGAAGCGGCTATTCGTGAGGATGTGCCAAATGACCCACCACCGCAAGATGATAACATTGTTGCTGAAGAGACACATGTTGATACCTCAGGCCCTGTTGATCAGCCCGCAAGCCCCGTCCGGTTTGATAGATCCACTAGTCCATCAAAGTCTACTGCCAAGCCGACGGCCCCAGTAAAAACCGGCGAAGCAAAAGATGATGAAGTTATTATTACTGGCTTTGGTCGCACAGAGCCAAGCAATCCCGTCGCTTTATCCAGACATACTGCCAAAGAGGAATTTGCTGCCATTGGTAAAGGCAAATGGAATGCTGATCTGGCGACTTATGCCGCTCTGAATGCCCAAGATCTCCATTCCAGCTATCTGAACCGGCTATATACCAGTCGTGATTATGAAGCCGGTCTGGTTAATATGATGAAAGACAAATATGAGGTAACTTCCATATGCTTCTCTATTTGTACGTTTCAATCTGTCAACTCCCCTAGCCCCCAAGGGTTGGTTTAAAATCTTCAACTTAAACCGAGACTTGCCAATAGAAACTTCAATGTATCTGAATTTGCTGATGTAGCCCCCAAGGGCCGGTTCAACTTAGTGTAGTTAAACCGGGACTTTAGGTAATAAAGATTGTAGCATCAGTACTAATTGAACAAATAGCCATTAGCCCCCAAGTGCCAAGTTGAATACTTGTATTGAGCTTGGGACTTCATGAACAATTGTAGGATTAAGAGCAAATAGACATTAGCCCCCAAGTACCAAGGGCATAACTTGTTATGTGGTTGGTACTTCTATTCTTGTACCGCTATCTGAATCACATTGATGTCTGTATGTAGGCTGAGCTTAACAAAATAGAAAGCCAAATCGCCGATCTGCAAGAAAATCTGAAGTCCCAACAAGCCGAAACCTCCAAAGCGAAAGAGGAATTAACCAGCGCTTTAAGCGTCATGGAACAGCTTAAGGAGGGTTCAACAAAGAGCGGGCGGATTGGGCTACTGAGAAATCCGCTTTAACTCAGCGAGCAGAGAATGCCGAGGCCGCACTCAAACCGGTAGTGGATGAACTGACCAGCATAAAGCGGCAAGTGCATGCCATGACCGTTGCTGTCTTTGGTAAGCCTTCTGGATTTCTGAATTAACGAGGCCTTCTTATGTAACTGTCAGTTTATTAACCCATTATGATACAGGGACACGGATTGGTCACTTGGGATCAGACGTGCGGAAGAAACTGAAAGCCGCCTATACCTTGATAGAGCAATTGTATAGTGGTGCGCAGCGGATAATCTCTACTGCTTCTCACAACAACCCGGCGCCCGCCTTGATCCAAGATACCCTTAAAAGGTTGTCTATGCTCCCCGCCCGGGTTGAAGAGCTGAAGAAATCTGCTGCTCGAACCGGTTCTATAAACGCCTTGATCCGGGCAAAAGCGTGGGTGACGGATTTCGATCCTGTTGAAGCGGCTCAGGGCTATCCCAGCTTGAAGGAAGACGGGTCACAGTTCAGTGAAGCGGATCTGCGAGCAATAAACTGGGAGGTGCGTCCTCTAGCTTGTCAATTGGTTGAAGAGGCAGACTTGTCTCATTATCAAGCCCAATATGATGACCAAAACAAGCGAGTAGCTGCACTAATTCCTGAAGCGGAGAACCTTATCCCTCCAATCCGTAAGCATACTTACGCTCCTGACATTGAACCGTCGTTGCTGATCAATGATGAAGCTGTCTTTCAAGCATTAACGGGAATCGACTGGACAACTACTGATTTCCAGCCGCTGGGTAGAGAAGCAGAGGTTGAAGCGGCGCGAGATGACCCGCAACCATCAGGCCAGGCTGGTGACCAAGCTTGAACCGGAAGCCGATTTAAATTACTGTTCCTTTGTGTGACGCAGAAAAACAATGATCGTATCTGGGCACCGTGTTGCCTTGTAATAGACTAGCCGATACATTTGATTTTGATATGCCTTCGTGCATAGTTATTGCAACTTGTGCTTCCTTTGGATGATCAATCTCCAAACTATTTTCTGCAATCAAAAAATCTTAAAGCACCGCCGCAGTTGTACCGCCAGGCGGGTTATGATATGAAATATAATATCTTATATTTAAGCATATGATCAAACATTGTGATACATAATACCTGCCGTCGTTGGGCATGAAGTTTGGCTTTGCCAATCTTGAAGCGGAGTTTTATAAACCCATACTGCTTGGAGGAGAAAAAACAGCTCCTTTGTATATCATGTTGGTTTACCATGTAAACCGCTCCAGGTTATGATGAACACCGGTGTTACTCCATAATAGGATGTTAACAAAATTAGTCAAACCGGGCAAATAATCTCCGGATTAAGAGCTGACCGTGTTCCGTCAAGTGACAGTCGAACCGGTTTAAGAATTGTCGGTTTAAAAACACAACAAAAGAAATATTTATCAAAACAAAATTTCAAGCAAAGGCAATGATAAAATCATTTGCAAAAAGAGGCTATTGAGCCGATCAAGTGGCATTACCATGGTCGGACACGACCAAGCCCCCAATAGGCGTAGCTATGGTTCAAGTCAGCCAGGTCCCCAAATGATGTAGTGGCATTATGCCGATCAAGAGGTGTTGCGATGGTTCGGGTTCGACCAAATCCCCCAAGTGATTTTGTGGCCTTAGGCCGATCAGGAGGTGTGACTGGTTCAGACGTGACCAAGTCCCCAAGTGATCTTGTGGCTTTCGCCTATCAAAAGGTGTTGCATTGGTTCGGATGTGACCAAGCCCCCAAGTGATCTTGTGGCTTTCTCCTATCAAAAGGTGTTGCATTGGTTCGGATACGACCAAGCCCCCAAGTGATACAACATCAAACTTTAAAAAGCTAACTCAAGGGGTAAACCAGAGGCCGCTTTAAGACAGAAAAACTCCATGTAACCACACATGATGTAAAAAGAACAGAGACCCCGCTTTGGCTGAGGCTCCTGTTTATTGAATTGATCATAATATATACATTGTCATAATATGTACATAAGTAGAGCCGGTGGCTCATGTATAGTAAGGCCGAAGATGAGCTATGTTCCATGGCCTGTTGGTCTCCTCTTCTGATGTACGTGAGTCTTTATGCTCTCGAATATCGATCAGATAGTATGACCCGTTGTGCAGATTTTTGCTGACCACGAAAGGCCCCTCCCAAGGTGGGGATAACTTGTGCATATTAGTCTGGTCCTGGATAAGTCGAAGCACCAAATCTCCTTCTTGAAAGGTTCTGGTTCTGACCCGGCGACTGTGATAACGACGAAGATCCTGTTGGTAAATCGCCAAGCGGGTAGCTGCTATGTCACGCTCCTCGTCCAACAGGTCCAAAGCATCTTGCCGTGCTGCCTCGTTGTCCGCTTCAACATAAGCCGCTACACGAGGTGAATCATGACGGATATCACTAGGGAGAACTGCCTCCGCTCCATAGACCATGAAGAACGGTGTGTATCCTGTTGATCTATTGGGTGTAGTATTGATACTCCATAGCGCAGATGGTAACTCTTCCACCCAACAACCCGGCGTTCTCTGCAAAGGAACCATAAGCCGGGGTTTGATGCCTCGCAAGATCTCTTGATTAGCCCTCTCTGCTTGGACATTGGACTGTGGGTGAGCCACTGATGAAACGTCAAGCCCACGTTCACAGAACTCCCTCATAGCACCTTTGGATAAATTAGTACCATTATTAGTGATGATGTGGTGTGGAAAACCAAACCGGAAAATCACCATTTTGATGAATTGAACCGCCGTGGCCGCATCACACTTGCTAACGGGTTCTGCCTCCACCCACTTTGTAAACTTATCAACCGCCACCAAAAGGTGGGTCTTCTTGTCTTTGGACCTTTTGAAAGGCCCAACCATATCCAGCCCCCAAGTCGCAAACGGCCAAGTGATTGGAATCATCCTCAATTCTTGAGCCGGCACATGAGCGCGTCTTGAGAACTTTTGGCAACCGTCACATCATCTGACCAGATCTTCCGCATCAGCATGAGCAGTCAACCAATAGAAGCCGTGGCGAGATGCTTTAGCCACCAAAGACTTTGAACTGGCGTGGTGACCACAATCTCCTTCATGGATCTCACGTAAGATTTCACAGCCTTCCTCAGGAGATACACAGCGTTGAAACGCCCCTGATACACTACAACGGTGCAACTCGCCATTGACAATAGTCATGGATTTGGATCGCCGGACTATCTGTCTGGCCAGAGTCTCATCCTCTGGTAACTCACCCCGGTTCAAGTACGCAAGATAAGGAATCATCCAATCCGGAATGACATGAAGAGCTGCCACTAACTGAGCCTCCGGATCAGGAATAGCCAAGTCCTCTTCACCAAGGAGCTTGACAGACGGATGATGCAGAATATCCAAGGAAACATTAGGCAGGACCGGCTTACGTTGAGAACCCAGCCGACTTAAAGCGTCCGCCGCTTCATTCTTTCGCCGGTCCACATGATCCACCTGATAACCTTTGAAGTGACTTGCAACAATATCCACCTCACGATGATATGCTGCCATGAGCGGGTCCTTGGAATCCCAAGTGCCAGACACCTGTTGAGCCACCAGATCCGAGTCACCGAAGCACTTAACTCGGCTTAGATTCATCTCTTTAGCCATCCGGAGACCATGGAGTAAGGCTTCATACTCAGCTGCATTGTTAGTACAAGGGAACATTAAGCGGAGAACGTAACAAAACTTATCACCTCGTGGGGAAGTTAACACGACTCTAGCCCCCAAGCCTTCCAGTTGCCTGGACCCATGAAAATGGATAGTCCAATATGTGTGATCCGGCTTCTCTTCAGATGCTTGTAGCTCTATCAAATCATTGATGAAATCCACAAGTGCTTGAGAGTTGACCGCCGTCCGAGGCACGTATTTCAATCCGTGCGGCCAAAGCTCTATAGCCCACTTGGCAATCCGGCCGGTTGCCTCCCTGTTCTGGATTATGTCTCCCAAGGGAGCAGAACTGACCACTGTGATGGGGTGTCCCTGGAAGTACTGCTTAAGCTTCCGGCTTGCCATAAAAACTCCATATACCAGCTTCTGCCAATGCGGGTACCTTTGCTTGGACTCAATAAGTACCTCGCTGATATAGTAAACCGGACGCTGAACCGGATACTCCTTGCCTGCCTCCTTGCGCTCCACCACCATAGCCACGCTGACTGCACGAGCATTAGCTGCGACATCTAGTAGCAACGGCTCCTTGTCAATTGGAGCAGCGAGAACAGGCGGATTGGCTAACTGCCGCTTCAAATCCTCAAATACTTTATCAGCAGCAGAACTCCAGATGAATTGATTCGTCTTCTTCAACATCTGATACAAAGGGATTGCTTTTTCACCAAGGCGGCTGATAAACCAGCTCAACGCGGCAATCCGGCCTGCCAAACGTTGAACATCACTGATGCACTTCGGTTTAGCCAGGGAGGTGATAGCTGTGATCTTTTCCGGATTAGCCTCAATTCCCCTGTTGGACACCAAAAAACCCAATAACTTGCCTGCCGGTACACCAAAGACACATTTGGCCGGATTGAGCATCATCTTGTATGACCGTAGGTTATCAAAGGTTTCCTTCAAATCGTTAACCAGAGTCTCTTTCTCCCTTGACTTAACCACAATATCATCCACATAGGCTTGTACATTACGGCCAATCTGTTTATGAAGGCAATTTTTTACACACCGTTGATAAGTTGTCTGGGCACTCTTGAGCCCAAAGGGCATCGACACATAGCAGAAGGCTCCAAAGGGAGTTATGAACACCGTCTTCTCCTGGTCCATAACTGCCGTCTTGATCTGATGATAACCAGAATATGCATCCAGAAAACTCAAACGCTCGCAGCCCGCCGTAGCATCAATAATTTGATCAATACGGGGGAGGGCAAAAGGATCTGCTGGACAAGCTTTGTTAAGATCTGTGTAATCCACACACATGCGCCAGGTGCCGTTTTTCTTAAGGACCAGCACCGGATTAACCAGCCATTCAGGATGGAACACTTCAACGATAAAGCCAGCCGCTAAAAGCCTGGCTACCTCTTCTTCAATAGCTTTGCGTCTTTCTTCGTTAAACCGGCGGAGAAACTGTTTCACCGTTTTGTATTTGGGATCAACATTAAGGGTGTGCTCAGCGAGTTGCCTCGGTACTTCTGGCATGTCAGAAGGCTTCCATGCAAAGATGTCCCGATTCTCACGAATGAACTCGATGAGTGCGCTTTCCTATTTTGGATCCAAGTTGGCACTAATACTGAACTGCTTGGACGAATCTCCAGGCACGAAGTCAACAAGCTTAGTCTCAGCAGACGATTTAAACTTCAGGGCCGGATCATGCTCCATAGTTGGCTTCTTCAACGGAGTCATGTTTGTCGGATCAACATTGTCCTTATAATATTTCAGCCCCTCTGTGGCACAAACCGACTCTGCATAGGCCGCATCACCTTCTTCACACTCCAAAGCGATCTTACGGCTTCCATGAACCGTAATTGTTCCCTTGTGACCCGGCATCTTGAGCTGCAAATATACATAACAGGGTCGTGCCATAAATTTGGCGTAAGCCGGCCGCCCAAACAGGGTGTGATACGGACTTTGAATTTTCACCACCTCAAAGGTCAATGTCTCCGACCTGGAATCATGATCATCTCCAAAGGCCACCTCCAGAGCTATTTTGCCAACAGGATATGCTGACTTACCAGGTACCACACCATGGAACACCGTATTGGACGGTTTAAGATTCTTATCTGTTAGTCCCATACGGCGGAAGGTTTCATAGTATAGGATGTTAATGCTGCTCCCTCCATCCATGAGCACCTTTGTGAATTTATAGCCTCCCACCTGAGGTGCCACCACCAATGCTAGTTGACCCGGATTGTCAACCCGGGGAGGGTGATCCTCTCTGCTCCATACAATTGGCTGCTCAGACCAACGTAAATAACGGAGCACGGCCGGTTCAACAGAATGTACCGCCCGCTTATGAAGCTTCTGGTCCCGCTTGTCCAAGCTAGTGGTGAAGACATGATATTGCCCACTATTTAACTGCTTCGGATGACTCTGATAACCCGACTGCTGCTGCTGCTAGTTTCAACCCCCCTGGCTACCCTGATTAGTTTGATTGTTATGTCCGCCCTGATTACCATTAAAGTCTGAACCAGAATTTCCTCCACCGTAGCCCGGCCCGGATCCTGAGCCACCACCTGATCCGTGATCATACCGGAAAGCATTAGAATTCTTGAACTCCTGCATAATGTAGCAATCCTTCCAAAGCTGGTTGGCTGGCATCTCCTTCGTCCCGTGCTTTGGGCAGGGCTGGTTTAACAAATAAGTCAGGCGGTCCGGGTTAGGATTAGGCGCTCCACTGCGATTCGGAAGCTTACCCTTGCGTTGCTGGCCCTTGTCTTGCGCGTTGGTATTAGCCACAAAGTCCATGCTGCTATCCGCTTTACGCTTGCCTCCGTTTCCATGACCTGCCGGGTTATGATGCTGCCCTTTGGAGTTGTTGTTCTTCTTTCCCTTCCCTGTCTTGTCATCATCAGACTCGGGATCCTTGGTACTATCAGAATCAGCATACTTCACTAACGCAACCATGAGGGTCCCCATATCATTGCAATGGCGCTTCATCCGTCCTAATTTCAACTTTAGAGGCCCAAACCGGCAGTTGCCTTCCAAGGTTATAACCGCGGTATCGGCGTTGATACGGTCTGATGAATGCAAAATTTGCGAGACCTGGCGCACCCAACGGGTTGTCGATTCTCCTTCCTCCTGGACACAGGCTGCTAAGTCCACTATCAACATAGGTTGTTTGCATGTATCCTTGAAATTCTGGATAAACTGGGCTCGCAATTGGGCCCATGAACTGATAGAGTTGGCCGGTAAACTTTTTAACCAAGTGCGGGCCGTCCCTTCAAGCATCATGGTGAAGTACTTTGCACACGCCGCATCATCCACATCAAGCATCTCCATGGCCATCTCATAGCTCTCCACCCATGTCTCTGGAGGCTGATCAGCTGTGTAATTTGGCACTTTGTGTGGGCCCTTGAAATCCTTGGGCAGGCGCACATTGCGTAAAGCGGGGGCAAGACAAGGTACCCCCAAAGAACTAGAAGTAACGCCAGGCTCGACTGAGGTAGTTGGACGAACCGGCATGAGCTGACGAGCCTCATACTGCGTCGCTAACTTAGCCTCCCTGCGTGCTCGGGCCCGGTCCACTACTTCCTGGGCATCACCAACACCACCTGCCGGATTGATGCCACGGGGCGCTTCACGGTTTCGGGCATTACTTGACACGGCCGGTTCATCCATACGCCTTCTGTAGCTCTGGCTTGGGCGAGGGGTAGAGTGAATTCGGTCGCGGCTGTATGAATATGCTTCCTGTTGAATCATAGCTGTTCGAAGAAGCTCCTTAACCCGGCGCGTCTCCACTGCCTGCGGAGAATCACCTTCAATCGGGATGGCCTCCAGTCGTGAAGCGGCAGCCACGAGGTTGTCCATTGGATTGGAATAATGACCCGGAGGTGTCGGGACAGGCTGCGGGTATGATGTTATTCTGACGAGGCGGGTCCATCAAGCGTGGCTGAATCGGCGCATCAGCTCTGGGAGCTTCCGCCCGGTTTAACACCGGCGGGTTACTGGCCCCTGCTCCTGGAGTGTTGAAGAGGCACCTGAAAGGATCGAGAAGAGGTGTCTAGAGGGGGGGTGATTAGACACTAAGTGCCAAAAGTTGCAGTTTTTAATATTCTTAAGTTTAAGTGGAGTTTAAGCACAACTTTAATTAACACAATACATATGAAGCAAGCATGCAATGAGTATATGAGCAGCGGAAAGTAAAGCATGCAACTTGCAAGAATGTAAAGAGAAGGGTTTGGAGTATTCAAACGCAATTGGAGACACCGATGTTTTTGGCGTGGTTCCGATAGGTGGTGCTATCGTACATCCACGTTGATGGAGACTTCAACCCACGGAGGGTAACGGTTGCGCGAGTACACGGAGGGCTCCACCCACAAAGGGTCCACGAAGAAGCAACCTTGTCTATTCCATCACGGCCGTCGCCCACGAAGGACTTGCCTCACTAGCGGTAGATCTTCACGAAGTAGGCGATCTCCTTGCCCTTACAAACTCCTTGGTTCAACTACACAATCTTGTCGGAGGCTCCCAAGTGACACCTAGCCAATCTAGGAGACACCACTCTCCAAGAAGTAACAAATGGTGTGTTGATGATGAACTCCTTGCTCTTGTGCTTCAAATGATAGTCTCCCCAACACTCAACTCTCTCTCACAGGATTTGGATTTGGTGGAAAGAAGATTTGAGTGGAAAGCAACTTGGGGAAGGCTAGAGATCAAGATTCATATGGTAGGAATGGAATATCTTGAGCTCAACACATGAGTAGGTAGTTCTCTCTCAGAAAATGTGTATTGGAAGTGAAGGTATGTTCTGATGGCTTTCTCTTCGAATGAAGAGTGTGTGGAGGGATATATATAGCCTCCACACAAAATCTAACCGTTACACACAATCTGCCAAACTCGGTGGGACCTAATCGTTAAACTCGGTCGGACCGATTCAGCAAACCTAGTGACCGTTAGGATTTTCGGTGGGACTGAGATGCAACTCGGTAGGACCGATATGGTTAGGGTTTGGGCATAACGTAATCTCGGTGTGACCGATTACACAAACTCGGTGGGACCGATTTTGGTAATAAGCTAACCAAGGGTTGGTCAGGCAAACTCGGTGAGACCGATTACACAAACTCGGTGGGATCGATTTTGGTAATGAGCTGACCAGAGGTTTTGCATTGTAATCTCGGTAGTACCGATTGCTCAAACTCGGTGAGACTAATTTTGGCAATGGACATACACAGAGAGATACAATCCCATCTCAGTGAGACCGAGATCCCTATCGGTGAAACCGAATTGCTAGGGTTTGTGGCAATGGCTATGACATGTGAAACTCGGTGGCGCCGGATAGAAAGAATCGGTGGGGCCGAGTTTGACTTTTGGTTTAGGTCATATGTGGATGTGGGAACATAGTTGAGGGTTTTGGAGCATATCACTAAGCACATGAAGCAAGAGGCTCATTAAGCAACACCTCATCCCTTCTTGATAGTATTGGCTTTTCCTATAGACTCAATGTGATCTTGGATCACTAAAATAGAAAATGTAGAGTCTTGATCTTGAAGCTTGAGCCAATCCTTTGTCCTTAGCATCTTGAAGGGGTTCCACATCCTCTAGTCCATGCCACTCCATTGTTGAACTTATCTGAAACATACTAGGTAAAAGTGTTAGTCCAACAAGAGATATGTTGACATTAATTACCAAAACTACCTAGGGAGCACTTGTGCTTTCAATCTCCCCCTTTTTGGTAATTGATGACAACATACATCAAAGCTTTAGGTAAAGATATAGAGAATAGCAAGTAAAGCTTTGGAAAGACATGTAACATGCATAGGCTCCCCCACATGTATGCAATCATGTGAGTATGGAATGTAGGAGCATGTGAATGCATAAGCATGACAGAGTAAGCAATGTGTTACATGTATCTTGGCTATATGCATCAGAGCAAATGATGTGAATATGAGAAAAGTACCTTCATTCTCATGAGTCCTTCTTGCAAACAGTATGTACATCAGCAAGAACTTCTCATTCACATGACTGTGATGCATATACTTACCTTGTGGTCTTGAGTTGGCTTAGAATGGGATGAACCTGCGCAAACAAGGTTAGATAACACAGATACACCTACTAATCAGAGCAAACAAGAGAAACCACAAGAGAACCAAGACTGGGATGACATGTAGAGTGAGTACTAGGTACTACATTGGATATAGACATGTCCCCAAAGATAAAGATATGCAATAAGATTAGAGATTTCCTTCCCTTTGATGTCTTGCTCCCCCTGAATCTAACATGAGATATTGGGAGAAGATGGGGAACAGAAATTAGAGCAATAGAAAATAAACAGCTGAGCTTGTGCTAAAGCAAGCAACTAAACATGTCTTTCCCCTCTTAAAGACATGTGACATCTCTCCTCTTGAACACCAAGCATCTGGGGTCATTGGTGATATTACTTTCTCTCCCCCTGAGTATATTCTCCCCCTATAGGAAAGATTAAGCTTTGATGTGATCTCTCTCTCCCCCTTTGACATCAATTTCCAAGAAGGGTCTTCTGGACATGTGATACAAATGGGTTGGTCCTTGAGTCACAGAGCAAAGCAGCATGTCTAATATGATGCTGGTAGAGGACAAGAATCATTGAGTGGAGCTGGAGCAAATAGAAATCAGGAATAAGTGGCAAGTTGGTTTTCCTGTGGTGGAATCGGTGACTCCGAGTTGTGTGCTTCGGTTGCACCGAAAGATTTTGGTTGGGCCGAAGAGAACAAACCGGTGTGACCGAGTTCATAAGAGTGGAACCACTTGTCACCTCAGCTCACTAGACAGGTAGGATCTCACAAGGATTTGCAAGGAATTGACTGAAAGATTTGCAATGAATTGGATGCAGAAAATGCAGAACAAAGAGAAAAGACAAGAAACTAAAAGATCTAGATGAAGTTTTTTTTTTGAAACAAATATGCAAGAAACAAATGCAATAACACAGAAAAGAACACAAGAGAACTTCATCTAGAGTTGGGCGGTGACAAAGTCACCTATGTTAGAGTATATTGACTTAGGAGTCAAGTGAGAGCACTTGATCATAGGTCATACTCATCGTTTAAGCTCAAAATGGGGTTACCATTTTTCGTTTAAGCATCTTGATGTATTCACATCTTGTTGAGTTGCTTTGACTCATGACTTGGAGTAAAGCTTCTCTAAGATGGAATGACATACCTTGGGTGGTGGTGTTGATCTTGCTCATGTAGGTGAACTTGTGTGGGTAGCTCAAGGTTGATGTAGTTCATCAAGAGTTGGGAGCACCACTTGGAGTTTGAGTTCATCTACCTACATGGGTTAGTCTTGCAAGGAAGAGCACTTGTGTATCCAAAATGTCTATCATGAAACTCAACATAGAATTTGTCAAAGGATATGTTTGAAAGGTTTCGTGCTTCCTTGTCTTCAACCACCTTTGTGTAGAGTCTTGGTGATGTAGAGATTGCTCAAGATGTGAGTGAGTAGCAATCTCATAGATTTTGATTCACCCAAGTACCTACACGGGTTAGATAACATGCAAGGTGCAAATATATCCAAGATATATGAATAGCATCATAAGAGAAATATCAAGGATTAGTCATAGGCTCATGCCTCGCATGTATCAAATGGAGTTCCTACTCCAAGTTTGAAGCATCAATGATGTTCAATTCATCTCTTAACATGCAAAACACTTTCTCATCAAGTGGTTTAGTGAATATATCTGCCAATTGCTTATCGGTGCGAACATGCTTAAGGTTGATGTCCCCTTTGGCAACATGATCTCGAATGAAATGATGACGAACTTCAATATGCTTAGTTCGAGAGTGTTGCACGGGATTGTGAGCAATTTTAATAGCACTTTCATTGTCACATAGCAATGGAACATGTTTCACATATATCCCATAATCTTTAAGAGTTTGGGTCATCCAAAGTAATTGAGCACAACATGAACCAGCGGCAATGTATTCCGCTTCGGCGGTGGATAAGGATACCGAGTTTTGTTTCTTGGAAGACCAAGACACAAGAGATCTACCAAGGAATTGACAGGTACCCGAAGTGGACTTTCTATCAACCTTGTCTCCGGCATAGTTCGAATCGGAGTAGCCAACAAGATCAAAAGAGGACCTCTTAGGATACCATATGCCAAAATTTGGTGTATGAATTAGGTATCTCACTATCCTTTTCACAGCCTTAAGATGACATTCCTTAGGAGCAGCTTGATATCGTGCACACATGCACACACTTAGCATAATATCAGGACGAGAGGCACATAGATATAACAATGATCCAATCATAGAGCGATAAACTTTTAGATCAACCGGTTCACCATCTTTGGTCAAATCAAGATGTCCACTAGTAGGCATGGGTGTAGGCATACCTTTGCATTCTTGCATATTGAACTTCTTGAATAAGTCTTTGGTGTACTTCGTTTTGAGAGACAAAGGTACCTTCCTTAGTTTGCTTGATTTGCAAACCGAGAAAGAATTTGAGTTCACTCATCATGGACACCTCAAACTTCTCCGACATTAGCTTTCCAAACTTCTCACTAAAATGAGGGTTAGTTGAACTGAATATGGTATCATCAACATAAATTTGGCACACAAATAGTTCTCCATTAACCCTTTTAGTAAAAAGAGTAGAGTCAATTTTACCAATTTCAAAGCCTTTTTCAGTAAGGAACTTGGTCAAGCATTTATACCATGCTCTAGGAGCTTGTTTAAGACCATAAAGAGCTTTGTGAAGTTTGTAAACATGATTAGGTTTCTTAGGATTGACAAATCCGGGGGGTTGCTTAGCATAAACTTCCTCCTCAATTTTGCCATTTAGAAAAGCACTTTTAATGTCCATTTGGTACAAGGTGATATCATGGTGATTAGCATAGGCAAGTAAAATGTGAATGGACTCAAGTCTAGCAACGGGAGCATATGTCTCACCATAGTCCATACCTTCAACTTGTGTATAGCCTTGGGCGACGAGACGTGCTTTGTTGCGAACCACTTGTCCATCTTCATCTTGCTTGTTGCGAAACACCCATTTGGTACCAATGATGTTGTGGTTGTTGTCGGGCTTCTCGACCAATGTCCATACTTGATTTCTCTCAAAGTTGTGTAGCTCTTCATGCATAGCGTTTATCCAATCCGGATCCTTCAATGCTTCTTCAACCTTCATAGGTTCAATTTTAGAAATGAATGAGTAATGTTCACAAAAGTTAGCTAAGCGAGTTTTAGAGCGAGTGATTCTCCTGGTTTGGATATCATTGTAGATTTGCTCGACGGGATGATCTTTGGCAATTCTTGCTCGAACTCGTGAAAGATTTTGCTTGGGTTGGGGTGGAACATCCTCTTCGTCTTGTTCTTCTTCTTGGCCTTCTTCATTGTTGACGTTGTCGTTCTCTTGTCGTGGTGGAGAAGGAGGTTGTTGATGTTCATCTTGGTGTACTTCCTCGTTTTCTTCATCTTGACGTGTCCCACTTGTGATGCTTCCGTATCAACTCTTGGTTCACCTTGTCGTGAGGTAGAAGCTTCCACTTGGACGGACGAGGTACTCTCCTTCATTTCCATTGGACGAATCTTGCCGATGGACAAGTCTTGAATTGCTTCCGAAGGGTCTTTGTCTCCTACATCAATTGGCAATTGCTCTACTTGCGAGCCGTTAGATTCATCAAACTTCACATCTACCGTCTCTTCAACCTTTCGGGTGAAATTGTTGTAGACATGGTAAGTGTGAGAGTTTGAGCCATAACCAAGTAGAAAACCTTCATGAGACTTAGGAGCAAATTTAGAACGACGATGCTTATCAAGAATGTAGCACTTTGAGCCAAATACTCGAAAGTATCCAACTTGGGGTTTGTTACCGGTGAGGAGCTCGTATGCCATCTTGCCGAGTAGCTTGTGAAGATACAAGTGATTTTTTGCATGACAAGCTATCTCAACTGCTTCCGCCCAAAAGTGCTTTGGCGTTTTGTACTCATCAAGCATCGTTCTTGCCATCTCGATAAGAGTCCGGTTCTTCCTCTCAACAACTCCATTTTGTTGAGGTGTGTACGTAGCCGATAACTCATGTGAAATCCCTTCTTCGTCAAGAAAGGTGTCCACATTTGAGTTCTTGAACTCCGTTCCGTTGTCACTCCGAACCTTCTTGATCTTCACGTCAAACTGATTTTGGGCCTTCCTAGCGAAGTTTTTGAAGATCTTTTGAACCTGTGACTTGTCATCAAGAAAGAACACCCACGTAAATCTTGAAAAATCATCAACTATGACTAGATCAAATGAGTTACCACCGAGACTCTTGTACGCATTTGGACCAAAGAGATCCATGTGAAGTAGCTCGAGTGGTCTTCTTGTGGTCATGATGTTCTTCGCGCGGTGACTTCCTCCAACTTGTTTCCCTGCTTGACAAGAACTGCAAAGTCTATCCTTGTCAAATACCACATCTTTTATTCCAAGGATATGATCACCTTTAATAAGCTTATCAAGATTTCGCATTCCAACATGACCTAGTCTTCTATGCCACAACCAGCCTTTAGAAGATTTAGCAATTAAGCAAGTTTTAGGTTGAGCCCTTTTAGTGAAATCAACAATGTAAAGATCTCCTCTACGTATACCGGTAAAGACCATTTTATGATTGTCTCTACGAAACACTTGGCAATCTACTTCAGTGAATAAGACATTGAAACCGAAATCTGCAAGTCTAGAAACTAAAAGTAAATTGTATCCAAGGGATTCAACGAGCATGACATTTTGTATGGAGCTATCGTGTGAGATGGCCACCTTACCAAGGCCAACCACCTTACCCTTTGAATTATCACCAAAGGTGACATATTTCCGAGGGCCGTCATTTTTAGCAAGCTCACGGAACATCTCTTCATCTCCGGTCATATGATTAGTACATCCACTATCAAGGACCCACTCCTTTCCTCCTGCCATGTAGCCGCGAAGATTTGCCATAAGACCAAAATGTCTCATTGCATCATCTATATCATAGTCACCATCATCATTTTCATCATAATATCCATGTTCAACATTATCTTGTGATTGATCAATTCCTAGAGAGGGTAATTCATTAGGTAAATGATCATCAAAGTGGTTACCTTTATGAATTCTAATAGCTTCGGATATGATATCACTAATGATTCCAACATTTCCTTTAGCACTCATGAGATTGGTAAGCTCAAATAGACAATCACCAAAACTAGGATCACTAGAGTTCATCTTACTCAAAGCAATAGACTTATGGTGAATTTCGTCTAAATTTTTTAAGGAATAATCGGGAAATCGTTCCTCAAGAAATTTCCATATAGTATAGGCACAATTAAGAGTAGGCAAACTAGCAGTCAGATTTTTGGGCAATCCTCTAATGATGAGCTCAACAGTTCTAAGATTGTGAATCATGTCAATATCTTCATCTAGGGTAGGGTGCAAAGGATCAATATGAGGTGCACAAGGACTAGCAATGTACTTGTTCAGATGATATTCATTGAAAATCTCAAGCATTTCATTTTTCCACACATGAAAATACTCTCCATCAAGAATGGGCACTCTATGTCTAAGACTCCCTAAAGTAGACACATCCATCTTCCTCCAAAGGTGTTTAAACCAAGGCAATGGAGACCAACGCTCTGATACCAATTGAAAGGATCGAGAAGAGGTGTCTAGAGGGGGGTGATTAGACACTAAGTGCCAAAAGTTGCAGTTTTTAATATTCTTAAGTATAAGTGGAGTTTAAGCACAACTTTAATGAACACAATACATATCAAGCAAGCATGCAATGAGTATATGAGCAGCGGAAAGTAAAGCATGCAACTTGCAAGAATGTAAAGAGAAGTGTTTGGAGTATTCAAACACAATTGGAGACACGGATGTTTTTGGCGTGGTTCCGATAGGTGGTGCTATCGTACATCCACGTTGATGGAGACTTCAACCCACGGAGGGTAACGGTTGCGCGAGTCCATGGAGGGCTCCACCCACGAAGGGTCCACGAAGAAGCAACCTTGTCTATTCCATCACGGCCGTCGCCCACGAAGGACTTGCCTCACTAGCGGTAGATCTTCACGAAGTAGGCGATCTCCTTGCCCTTACAAACTCCTTGGTTCAACTCCACAATCTTGTCGGAGGCTCCCAAGTGACAGCTAGTCAATCTAGAAGACACCACTCTCCAAGAAGTAACAAATGGTGTGTTGATGATGAACTCCTTGCTCTTGTGCTTCAAATGATAGTCTCCCCAACACTCAACTCTCTCTCAAAGGATTTGGATTTGGTGGAAAGAAGATTTGAGTGGAAAGCTACTTGGGGAAGGCTAGAGATCAAGATTCACATGGTAGGAATGGAATCTCCAAAGGTACATGTTGGGTTGGCGTATTTCGAGATTAGGATTTGTCACTTCGATTGTCGGAGAGGTATCTCTGGCCCTCTCGGTAATGCACATCACTATAAGCCTTGCAAGCATTGTAACTAATGAGTTAGTTGCGGGATGATGCATTACAGAACGAGTAAAGAGACTTTCCGGTAACGAGATTGAACTAGGTATGATGATACCGACGATCGAATCTCGGGCAAGTAACATACCGATGACAAAGGGAACAACGTATGTTGTTATGCGGTTTGACCGATAAAGATCTTCGTAGAATATGTAGGATCCAATATGAGCATCCAGGTTCCGCTATTGGTTATTGACCGGAGACGTGTCTCGGTCATGTCTACATAGTTCTCGAACCCACAGGGTCGGCACGCTTAACGTTCGGTGATGATTTGTATTATGAGTTTATGTGTTTGGATGTACCGAAGGTAGTTCGGAGTCCCAGATGAGATTGGGGACATGACGAAATGGTTGAGACGTAAAGATCGATATATTGGACGACTATATTCGGACATCGCAAAGGTTCCAAGTGATTCAGGTATTTTTCGGAATACCGGAGAGTTACGGGAATTCGCCGGGGAGTATATGGGCCTTATTGGGCTTTAGGGGAAAGAGAGATGGGAGGCTGCGCCCCCCCCCAGGCCTAGTCCGAATTTGACTAAGGCGAGGGGCGGCGCCCCCTCCTTCCTTCTCTTCTCTTTTCCCTTTCCTTCTCTCCTACTCCTACTACATGGAAGGGGGAGAATCCTACTCCCGGTGGGAGTAAGACTCCTCCACGGCGCGCCATAGCTAGGCCGGCCCTCCCCCCTCCTCCACTCCTTTATATACATGGCCAAGGGGCACTACATAGACACAACAATTAGTCATTGATCTCTTAGCCGTGTGCGGTGCCCCCTCCACCATAATCCACTTCGATCATATCGTAGTGGTGCTTAGGCGAAGCCCTGCGTCGGTACCATCATCATCACCGTCATCACACCGTCATGCTGACGAAACACTCCCTCGAAGCTCTACTGGATCAGAGTTCGTGGGATGTCATCCAGTTGAACGTGTGCTGAACTCGTAGGTGCCATCCGTTCGGTACTTGGATCGGTCGGATCTTGAAGACGTACGACTACATCAACTGAGTTGTTCTAACGCTTCCGCTTTCGGTCTACGAGGGTACGTGGACAACACTCTCCCCTCTCGTTGCTATGCATCACCATGATCTTGCGTGTGCGTAGGAAAATTTTGAAATTACTACGTTACCCAACACCCACATGCATCGGGAGCCCGTGATACTTCTCATTCTAGTTTTCGCTGTGAATCTCTAGTGCATCATTTACTGTATTCCTTGCTGTAGCAGAGGTATTGGGGCTGAACATTACAGCCGATTTAAATGCGTCTTGTCCTGTAATACAAGCGATAAGCTCATAGCACTGTGCGCCTTTCCACCTCCTGTGTGCCACTGTGGCAGCCCCTTTCAACTATAAAAGGAGGCCCATGGCATACTGGAGAAGGATTCGGCTCTTTCGAACCGCACACTCACCACAGCTAGTTCGAGAGCTCAAGAACTCTCTGAAATACACCCACCAAAGCAGGAATAGGGTTTTACACATCCTCGCGGCCCGAACCCGCGTAAACGATCCTCGTGCTAGTTACTGATCCTGCTCTTCTTGCAACACCGCGCCCCGGCAACCGTAGTAGGGATTCTTGTGATCCCATAGGTGTCGTTCCACACCGACATCAAGCAACGTCAGCGAAGCAGATCCACGGCGGAGGCTGCAACTGCGGCTCGGCGGGTCAACACGGCGCGGCTTGAGCAGTGCTGTAGCAGAGCGACTCAGTGCGGGATAGCAGCGGAAGAGCAGATGGCTGGCCCGGCGGCTCAACAGGGGCCGCAGCACCTTGTGGAGGCGTATTGCAGCGGTTGCGGGTCGAATTGGGGGCGGCCGGCGGACTCAGGCCGCGCGCACGACCACAGCGGCAGCGTTACTGCTCGGCCGGGTTGAGGCGACCGCAGTCATCGTATGCAGAGTAGGAGCCGTGGCAGCTTACGGCGATGGTAAGCTGGCGAGGCGACTCAGATCGGATTCACGGCGACGGCGGCTTGCTGCGGGATCACGGACCACAGCAACGGAGGGTGACTCGACGGAGACCGGCGGCGTTTTGACGAAGATCGGCGGCTCAGCAGCTCAGAGGTGGTTCGGAGCGAGGCCGCTCCGGCGAGGGCGGCACAATGCGGCAGCAAGGCGGGTTTGCGGCTTGGACGGCAGGCGACTCGTCTCACAGAGGAAGCTATGGCAGAGGCGGCTCGACGGCTAGGGCAACTCAAGATCGAAGCAATTTGGAGGCCAGGCCACCGGGTCGGTGAAGGCGGAGCGGTCTCGACGAGACCATGGTGGTAACTCGGATTCGGCGAGGCGGGTCAACCCTGGCGGGTCTGACTCCTTGTCCAGGTCGTAATTGGCTTTGGCAAAAAACAAAAAACACCACGTAACTGAACACAGTTGTCTGACTCATCCGCCCGTAGTAGAGATCAGCATTGATAATTAAAAAATTGCCCGCCTCGGCGACTTGCAAGATAGCGGGCGCGGAATCGACCGCAACCCTAATTTCTCTTGAACTTTTAATCTTGTACACACTGTTTTGACTGTTCGTCGGTGATGGTATTTCTGTGCCAGCTCTTTTCGTCCAACACATCGCGAGCTTATTCATCCCTGAAGAAATCCCTTCAAGAACTCAACACCATTGTGTGCCTGGCCTCATGGTGGGCGCCAACTGTCGTGGTTTTGTCACGGAAGATGTCCTTGTGAAAAGGACTTAGTCGTGAGGCCAACGCAGCCATGTGGTGTCTTGAGGGGGGTTGAGTGGGACGAGAGACGCGAGGTTTTTTACCTAGGTTCGGCCCCTCACGGCGAAGGTAAAATCCTACTCCTGCTTCATTGATATTGATGATGATGATCATGATTACAAGGGTGCTCTATCTCGAGAGCTATTGACTTGTCTGTCTTTCTAGACTTGTCCAAACTAATCCCTCTTGGGGTGCCCCGCCTATCCTTATATAAGTTGATGGGGCGGGTTACATGAGGAGTCCTAGTAGGATTAGGACTAGTCTATATTCTATTACAAGCTGGATACAATTCCGGGTCTTGCTTCCTTGTAAGGGAAATATTCCTCATGCCTTTCCTCTTAAGCCGGCCCACCATAATATGAGTCGGCCTTCCCACTGTTGGGGAACATAGTAATTTCAAAAAAAATCCTACGCGCACGCAAGATCATGGTGATGCATAGCAACGAGAGGGAAGAGTGTCATCCACGTATCCTTGTAGACCGAAAGCGAAAGTGTTATGACAACGCGGTTGATGTAGTCGTACATCTTCAGGATCCGACCGATCCAAGTACCGAACACACGGCACCTCCGAGTTCAGCACACGTTTAGCTCGATGATGTCCCTCGAACTCATGATCCAGCGGAGCTTCGAGGGAGAGTTCCATCAGCACGACAGCGTGATGATGGTGATGATGATGCGACCGACGCAGGGCTTCGCCTAAGCACCACTACGATATGACCGAGGTGAATTATGGTGGAGGGGGGCACCGCACACGGCTAAAAGATCAACTTTTCAACTTGTGTGTCTATGGGGTGCCCCAGGATGGAGGGAGGAGGAGGCCGGCCCTCATAGGGCGCGCCCAAGTGTTGAGTCCTACTAGGACTTCCTAGTCCTAGTAGGATTCCACCTCCCACGTGGAATAGGAAAAAGGGAAGGGAGAAGGAGAAGGAAGGAAGGGGGCGCCCCCCCCCCCTCCATAGTCCAATTCGGACCAGTCCATGGGGAGGGGTGCGGCCACCCTTTGAGGCCTTTCTCTCATTTCCCGCATGGCCCATTAAATCCCAATACGAATTCTCGTAACTCTCCGGTACTCCGAAAAATAGCCGAATCACTCGGAACCTTTCCGATGTCCAAATAAAGTCGTCCAATATATAGATCTTTGCATCTCAACCATTTCGAGACTCCTCGTCATGTCCCTGATCTTATCCGGGACTCCGAACTACCTTCGGTCATCAAATCACATAAACTCATAATACAAATCGTCACCGAACGTTAGACGCGCGGACCCTACGGGTTCGAGAACTATGTAGACATGACCGAGACACGTCACCGATCAATAACCAATAGCGAACCTGGATGCTCATATTTGCTCCTACATATTCTACGAAGATCTTTATAGGTCAAACCGCATAACAACATACGTTGTTTCCTTTGTCATCGCTATGTTACTTGCCTGAGATTCGATCGTCGGTATCTCAATATCTAGTTCAATCTCGTTACCGGCAAGTCTCTTTACTCGTTCTGTAATGCATCATCCTGCAACTAACTCATTAGTCACATTGCTTGCAAGGCTTATAGTGATGTGCATTACCAGAGGGCCCACAGATACCTCTCCGACAATCGGGGTGACAAATCCTAATCTCGATCTATGCCAACTCAACAAGTACCATCGGAGACACCTGTAGAGCACCTTTATAATCACCCAGTTACGTTGTGATGTTTGGTAGCACACAAAGTGTTCCTCCGGTATTCGGGAGTTGCATAATCTCATAGTTATAGGAACATGTATAAGTCATGAAGAAAGCAATAGCAACATACTAAACGATCAAGTGCTAAGCTAACGAAATGGGTCAAGTCAATCACATCATTCTCTAATGATGTGATCCCGTTAATCAAATGACAACTCATGTCTATGGCTAGGAAACTTAACCATCTTTGATTCAACGAGCTAATCAAGTAGAGGCATACTAGTGATACTCTCTTTGTCTATGTATTCACACATGTACTAAGTTTCTGGTTAATACAATCCTAGCTTGAATAATAAACATTTATCATGATATAAAGAAATATAAATAACAACTTTATTATTGCCTCTAGGGCATATTTCCTTCAGTCTCCCACTTGCACTAGAGTCAATAATCTAGTTCACATCGCCATGTGATTTAACATCAATAGTTCACATCACCATGTGATTAATATCCATAGTTCGCATCGCCATGTGGCCAACACTCAAAAGGTTTAGTAGAGTCAGTAATCTAGTTCACATCGCCATGTGATTAACACCCAAAGAGTACTAAGGTGTGATCATGTTTGCTTGTGAGAGAAGTTTAGTCAACGGGTCTGCCAAATTCAGATCCGTATGTATTTTGCAAATTTCTATGTCTACAATGCTCTGCACGGGGCTACTTTAGCTAATTGCTCCTACCTTCAATATGAAACCTAGTTGTTCTAACGCTTCCGCTTTCGGTCTACGAGGGTACGTGGACAACACTCTCCCCTCTCGTTGCTATGCATCACCGTGATCTTGCGTGTGCGTAGGAAAATTTTGAAATTACTACGTTACCCAACACCCACATGCACCGGGAGCCCGAGATACTTCTCATTCTAGTTTTCGCTGTGAATCTCTAGTGCATCATTTACTGTATTCCTTGCTGTAGCGGAGGTATTGGGGTTGAACATTACAGTCGATTTAAATGCGTCTTGTCCTGTAATACAAGCAATAAGCTCATAGCACTGTGCGCCTTTCCACCTCCTGTGTGCCACTGTGGCAGCCCCTTTCAACTATAAAAGGAGGCCCATGGCACACTGGAGAAGGATTCAGCTCTTTCAAACCGCACACTCACCACAGCTAGTTCGAGAGCTCAAGAACTCTCTGAAATACACCCACCAAAGCAGGACTAGGATTTTACGCATCCTCGCGGTCCGAACCTGCGTAAACGATCCTCGTGCTAGTTACTGATCCTGCTCTTCTTGCAACCCCGCGCCCCGGCAATCGTAGTAGGGATTCTTGTGATCCCATAGGTGTCGTTCCACACCGACATCGAGCATCGTCAGCGAAGCAGATCCACGGCGGAGGCTGCAACCGCGGCTCGGCGGGTCAACACGGCGCGGCTTGAGCAGTGCTGTAGCAGAGCGACTCAATGCGGGATAGCAACGGAAGAGCAGATGGCTGGCCCAGCGGCTCAGCAGGGGCCGCAGCACCTTGTGGAGGCGTATTGCAGCGGTTGCGGGTCGAATTGGGGGCGGCCGGCAGACTCAGGCCGCGCGCGCGACCACAGCAGCAGCGTTACTGCTCGGCCGGGTTGAGGCGACCGCAGTCATCGTATGCAGAGTAGGAGCCGTGGCAGCTTACGGCAATGGTAAGCCGGCGAGGCGACTCAGATCGGATTCACGGCGACGGCGGCTTGCTGCGGGATCACGGACCACAGCAACGGAGGGTGGCTCGACGGAGACCGGCGACGTTTTGACGAAGACCGGCGGCTCAGCAGCTCAGAGGTGGTTCGGAGCGAGGCCGCTCCGGCGAGGGCGGCACAATGCGGCAGCAAGGCGGGTCTGCGGCTTGGACGGCAGGCGACTTGTCTCACAGAGGCAGCTATGGCAGAGGCGGCTCGACGACTAGGGCAACTCGAGATCGAAGCAATTTGGAGGCCAGGCCACCAGGTCGGTGAAGGCGGAGCGGTCTCGACGAGACCACGGTGGTAACTCGGATTCAGCGAGGCGGGTCAACCCTGGCGGGTCTGACTCCTTGTCCGGGTCGTAATTGGCTTTGGCAAAAAAGAAAAAACACCACGTAACTAAACACTGTTGTCTGACTCCCATTCTCTAATGATGTGATCCCGTTAATCAAATGACAACTCATGTTTATGGCTAGGAAACTTAACCATCTTTGATTCAACGAGCTAGTCAAGTAGAGGCATACTAGTGATACTCTGTTTGTCTATGTATTCACACATGTACTAAGTTTCCGGTTAATACAGTTCTAGCATGAATAATAAACATTTATCATGATATAAGGAAATATAAATAACAATTTTATTATTGCCTATAGGGCATATTTCCTTCACCCACAAGCCACCTTCTGGGCCGTTGGGTCTTGTCGATGACCCGAACCACCGACCGGGTCACCAATGAGTCACCAAGGCCAGGTCGGGTCATCAGTGAGTCGCCAGTCTTTCGGCGGGTTACCGATGAAACGACAAGTCCCAGCCGAGTCATATCTCCGGCCGGGTCATACCACGGGGTATATCCCCGACAAGTGGGTCGTCGATCATGCCGCCGAGCAGCTCTGGATCTTTTGCACGGTGGATGGCAAACTGCTCATCACACCTCCTCTGTAATATGTCGATTGTGCACCCAAGGACTGTCACGCCGATATCGCTGCCGATGGGCCATGGTGTCTGCATCGGCCGATGAAGCTCTTGCTCCCCGACCTGCTCCGGCTCGTTCTCCTCGCCAAAGATGTAATGCATGTAGGCGTCGACGTCGAAGCTTTGGTAGTGGCCTGGCATGCTTGGAATAACTAATGGTAGATGGATGAGGACTAGATCTGCGCAGAGTGTCGCGACGGTGCATTGCCGCCTGGGTTATATGCAGCAAGACATTAGCTGGTGGCAGAAAACCGATGAGGGAAGAGGCGTGGATTTTACAATTCACCCATGTGGAGAGCGGGAAGACTAAGTGGAGCACACACACAACCCGAATACCGTATCTAGTGCCACGTGTTATTTATCACACACGTGTTAAAATAAGGAAACGTATGTGTAACTTACTAACCATCGCACATGAGTACTCGCAGACGCATCATGTGCGATACTCCTAGCCACCGCAAGCAACTAGTTTGCATTTTTCAAAGTTTTTCCTACACACAGAATCGCACACGGACTAACTATATTAACCGTCTGTGTTGTAATTTCTCATCGCAAACAGTTCATCCGAGTCGGCTGTTTGCCAGGTATCACACACATCTTGTTAAGTTGAACCGTTTCTGTTGTGTTCCCTAATTGAAAATAGTTCGTCCGACTGAACCGTATGACGTATATCACACACACCTTGATCTGGCTAACCGTTTATGTTGCACTCCCTAATAGCAAACAGTTCATTGGAGCAAGTTGTATGCCGTATATATATCGCACACACATTGATATGGCTGTCCATTTCTGTTGTTCTGCCTCATCGCAAACAATTCAGATGGATTAACCGTGTGCCCTGCATCGCACACGCAACTAAAATCTGAACCGTGTTTGATGGCTCTGCCATCGCAAATGTTTTGCACCTTTTTTATGGGTTTTTTACATCCTTGTTTGCGATTAATGCATCGCACACAGTTTCGTCAAAGGGTCTCTGATCGTAGTGTCGTGTTAGCAGCATCCTGCAGTAGTGCATGTTTTCCCCACCTATCTATTTTTTATTTTGCAAATACAGTAGATCCAATTAGAACAAAAATATTATCGACAAAAATTCATCACAAATTGAGAATGATCAAAGCAACTGCTACAATTGCACAGCCATCTAAAAAAAGGAAAGAAAGCAACCAAGCAAATGCTAAAATAAACCACATACATGTGCATAGGAAACCGCCGTAAGGACTTAAACAATTTGGTAATATCATAGGGAAAATGTTGAGTTTGATTTCCAGAGCATACAAACATCGGTATGAACTATAATTTCAACTAAAACTAACGCAAAGCATGAACAACTCTAGCCTGGTCTTGAAAGTACTGAGTGATGGCGAGATAATGCAAGTGGTATACCTGAAGACCCAGTATTGAGGTCGTTGGCAACAGGAGCAGCTGGAACATCAATTTCAGGTTCAGGCTTGGGCTCTTGTAAGAAAAGAGCATCTTGGGGATTTTCACTGATGTCCATGGGTCTGTTGATGAGGGAGGTTTCATTATCACAGACATCCATGTTATACCGAGCAGCAGAAGGGTGTTGGTCATCTGGATCTGGTGTGATCGACGTTGAGTTGTAAGGCTCGGACTCTTGGTCTGTCACCTGATGTGAAACAACAATTGAAAAGTCTGAGCCTCAGATGGTAATTATACAGTAAAGAAATAGAAAGTAGCATAGCATTTGTACATGACGGCTAGTGGCAAGCATTGGTTGATTCTTTTGGCTATCTAGGATGGTGTCAGCAAGGATGCGGTAGCTCTCGTCCTCGATGGGCTCCCAGTTTTTGTCAAAGAGGTTGTAGAGGTGCCTCAGGACTGGCGAAACCTGCTTCTTGGAGAAGCCGAGATGCCCCATGGTCTCATACGCTTTTTGAGCCTTATCCTTGTGGGAAACCATGGCCTTCCTTTAAAGAAATGCCCCGCTGCTATTTGTGCTGCAGAGAACATGTGTATTTACATTATCAAACAATCAATCAAACCCTTATCATAAGACAAAAATAAATAAATACATAAATATGTCTATAAAAACCTAGGAGAAAAGAGGAATGCCCAAAAGTAGCGGGTGGATAAGAACCGCACTGGAAACCCCAATCTTGGAAGGGAGACGAAGATAGCATCAGGTTGTACCAAGAAACGCCATACAACCAGCAATAGTAAGAGAGGGAGGAAAGGGGAATGCACCCACCTAGAGCAGAAGAAGAAAAAGAAAACGAAACTTTGGTGCGTACTAGAGAGGATCGATTGTCACAGACTTGCACGCGCAAGGGAAGGGAGCGGGTCAGGGGTTCTTCTGGAGCGGTGCGAATGCGGGTGCGAGGCTGGCTGGGATTTCGAGGTGGAGGGGTCCGGAGGAGGAGGACGCAAGGAAGGCGAGGAGGCGACGCGACCGCAATGACGGCTGCCTGCTCACCTTTTTTCTTTTTTTGAGAAATTGCTGCCTGCCGTCGCCATTCGGGCCTGCCCTTGTCACGGGCCTCCTTAAGCCCACAAAAGGCCCACTACTCCGTCCGTCCAGTCCGATAAAAAGGAGTCGTCCTCTGGAATGGAAAGGAAACCCTAATCGAACCGAATCGATTCCTCCATCCAGATCAAAACAAGGGAGCGAGCATGGCGTCGTCCTCTGCTGTGAGCAAGCGCGGCGACGCCGGCGGCGTCCTGGCTGCGATCTCGCGGTCCTCGGTGGCGGCGCACGGCCGCGAGGCAGCGGCCGTGGCGGGGAAGCTGCTGCGGAGCACGGGGAAGGCGGCGTGGATCGCCGGGACGACCTTCCTGGTGCTGGTCGTGCCGCTCATCATCGAGATGGACCGCGAGCAGCAGATGGTCGACCTCGACCTGCAGCAGCAGGCTCTTCTCGGCTCGCCGCCGCCCCTCGCCAAATAAATCCCTCCTCTTTCGTCCGTCTTTGTTGCCTGCCGCTGCTGCTGATGCTGTCACTTTTCGTTTTGCTAGTATCATAAGTTGTCGAGAATTTTATCACTAGTTTGTTTTGGGTGAGAAAGATCATGCCTTGTTGTGACTGCTCCTGCTCGGTACAATTATTATCGCAATATCACCTACTTGTCTTGAACTAAGTACATAAATGATTGTCACAATGCCCTATCTCATACTTGTTGCTCTGATATTGCTACTTCCACCACCAGAATTAGCAGGTTAGGGAACTACTGTAGAAATCAATCATTGTTGCTCCTTGTACTGATCCTCGAAATAACCAAAACAAGACGTTGCTCTTGCCCCATGATGATGGCTCATCGGTTGTTAGGGGTTTGATTCTACCGAGGTACTGATCACTAAGGAGACACATTCTACTCTATATTGGCTGAGTCGGCTGATGGGTGCATATAACTCACCGCCAAGGTCATCTTGATTCCAAGGAATTCCATAAGATCTTTGGAGAACTTGAATCTTTGTGAAAATTATCTTAAGATTCATTTGCACTCTATTTTGGAGGAAATCCTCTAAAACCTTTTGCTGGAATTCATTTGTTTCTCCTATGATATCGAACACTCTTTCACCCAAATTCCTAGTCTTCTAATCCTTGTGTTTTTTTTTTCATACAATCCATGAATGGATCGGGTTCCACTATCAAAAAGATAATGGAACAGAACACAAAAACAGCATCTTGGCGCAAAGCAAGTAAACAAAAGTAAGGTTATCCCAGCCGTAACTCTCCTGCTGCATGCTCCGCTAACAGGGGAGAGGGGGGAGCTAAGGCAAAGCAAAACAAGTTACTTAGGCCCTATTCTGGAACCACCCACTCCAGGAATCTCGGGAGCGAGGAAAGTGCAGCTCCATGATTTCCAACTACAGCTCCGCCCGCTCCGGGAGCTGAGTTGAGGAGCGGAGCGTTTCCGAACACTGCCTTAGTCTTGCTCCATATCTTGCGCGTAGCTTCTGCATCATATTCATTGCTTGAACCATCATCTCCCATGGTCATCAAGGCGCCATTTCCTCGCTCCCTCCTGCCATCCTTATACTGTGCCAGTGCCGTTCTCTGGAGTGCCATCGCACCTTGTTCCAACATTTCAGTCCCTCATTTTACAAAGCTGCCCAATAATTCATAAAAGACACAGCGAGTAAATAAATTCAGCGGGATATCTTACAAGTTTAAACTCAAAACAAGCTCTGTTTCTGAGCTTCCAAATAGCCCAACATAGGTCCGCCAGGCCAACAACTTGGAGTTAGGAATTTGGGTATCCACGAGAACTATTGGGAAAAGCATCCAGGTTTATCCCCAGCACCGATAGTTTTGCTCACTATACTCCACACATACTATGTCGCAGCAACAGTGGAAAGGTGACGAATATTTTCATTATCATGTCAGAATCAACATAAAAAAAATATGTTCAAAGGCAGTTTGGGTTTCTAGAGATGCCTAAATGATCTAGATTTTTTTCTCCTTTTTGTTCCATAGCCAGATGGAAATATCCAGCCAGCCTCGCACTCTCAGCTCCCTAAAAAAGCTTTCAGCTCCACTAGCTGTCTATTTTGTTTATTGTTCAGCCATCTCCAAAATGTCATTGCTCATCCAGTATTAGCCATATCTCTGACAGTTTTTTCTTCTCATTACATAGTTGCAACAAGTCAGGAAAAATAGCTAGCAAAGGTTTATCACTGCACCATTTGTCGCCCCAAAAGCCAGTCCGTTGTCCATTACCCACTTTCATCTTTCTCCCTGTAAGATACAGATTGATTTTAACTAAGTCAGCCCAGCATGGTGAATCATTCACAGATCCATGTATCTGATAGATCCCTTAATCAATCTTTTTATCTTCTTACTATCTGCTGCCACATCCCTTCTCTTCACCCCAATTCCATCACCATTTGCGTACCAAAATAACATTAAGGAGGCATTTGGTTACCTACATCGTTTTGCACTTTGCATATTTGTTCCACTTGAGCTGGTTGAGCTAACAGGCAAAAAACAACAAAAATGCTAGACATACAAAGACTTGCACGCTTTTACACGCTCCTTCCATCTAACAACCAATCACAAACCTCTCCCCCCCTGATTTTCAGGGGGTGGGCCGCCCCGCTCATCTATTGACCAATCAATGTTAACCATCCTGTAAATCGTTTGTACGTGTAGCATTGCCCAAAAAACAATCATCTACACTTACTACACTTACTTTGGTTGCCTGTATGCACACAGGCTGGCTGCATTAGGGGAGCATTTTTTTTACTACCGTTTGGTTGCTAGCATTGGTTTGGTAGATGCAAGTGCCCATACAGGCTGCCTGCATTAGGGGAACGAGTTTTTGGTAGTGTGCTGGTTTGGTAGTGTGCTTGCGATGACGGCGTCAGTGGAGGCCTAGGACGAGGTGATCGAGAGAAACGACGCCGGCGGGGGCACCGGGCACAACGTGGCGTCCATCTGATAAGGTTGAGACCTACACATAACATTAGCGACGCTGCAAGCAACTAGTTCGCCATGCCGCCATTGGACTTGGCACCGCGACCACCGCCGGACTTGGCGTCGCGCCGACGTTGACCTTGCCGTCACTATCCCCGCTTTACTGGATCGCGTGGGGCCGCGTCTCCATCCCCGGTGACTGCAGTGGGTGTTGCCGCCGACGCTGACACTGGCGACGTCAACGTCCATATCGCTATCCCGCGGCTCTCCGCGACGAGCAAACAAAGCCGCCCGCACACCGCGGCCAGGCGGAGGTGCTCGTCTCTCTTGACGAGCCAGCCAGGCGTTGCTGTCAGCGACGAGCAGCACGAGGTCCTGGGAGCGCCCGGCATTGCCACTGAGGCACTGACGCTGAGCACGAAGTGGAGGTACGCGTTGGGCAAGCTGGTGAGCGGTAGCATGGTGACGCGGACGGTGAGCGTGTCGCACGCGCGCAGCTCGGGGAGAGCTCCGCCTCCGCGCCGGCGAAGGATGAGCGGGCTGTCACGGGAGGCCACGGGCTTGAACGAACGAACACTGCCGGCAAGTACGAACGTACACTGTTCCAGGAAAGATCGATCAAGTAGTTTGCTTGATTGATTTGTACTCTCATTGATCTAAACGCTCTTATATTTTTTTTACAGTGGAAGTACGTGTGTGTTTGAGGAACGAACACTGCCGGCGAGGCGGCACCGGAAGGCCTGCTCGAGGATGGCACGGTGGAGGATCCTGCCGGCCACGTGCAAGGAGTGGGAGGCGGGCTCCTCTCCTGAGCACCTATGCCTCGCATCCGAGCAGCCTCTCCTCCTCGTTGTTAGAAGGGATAGAGAGTGATTGATGGAATCGATGTTTATTGATAGAGAATGCATCCTATTACCGGGTGTAATTACACTCATTCTCATATACTACCATGCGGTAGTATATACTTCACTTTGTTATTTTTATTATGTTCATATACTATATCTAAGATACTCCCTTCATTTTTTTTAGTCTGCATATAAGGTTTGGTCAAAGTCAAGCTTTATAAAATTTGACTAACATTATCAGATGCACTATGAAATGTATTTTCATACTATATAGTTTTAATATTGTAGATGTTCATACTTTTTTATATAAATTTGATCAAACTTTGTGTAGTTTGACTTTGATCAAATCTTATATGCGGAGTAAAAAAAATGGAGGGAGTACTTCAAAGTGTTTTTTATGAAAAAGTTGTAAATGAGCTCATAGTTTTATTGTATTTATGAAATACATACATATTTATACGCGAGATGGAGTATGCACAAAATATGATACATATTACCTAAAAAATAGTATATATACTACCTAAACATTCTTATATACTACTCCCTCCGTCCGAAAAAACTTGTCATCAAAATGGACAAAAAGGGGTGTATCTAGAACTAAAATACATCTAGATACATCCTCTTTTATTCATTTTGATGACAAGTATTTCCGGACGGAGGGAGTACATACTACGCGTACATACTCTCCGATGTGATAGATACTACCTAGAACGTACGAAACAAAAACTGGGAGTAACTACAACCGGTAATAGAAAAAGTGTAATATATATAGGGTCGCGTTATTCGTCACCTGGGTGAGGAATTCTTATTCCTCATCCCAGCCTGTCCATTCATCTACAGCCACGCATGGCACACTGTAAGAAAAAAAAGACATAGGAGGTAAAATTACATTGTGGAGGAAGGAGCATGTCCGGCTAAAACTACCGTAAGTAAAAAGGCTTTTAAGGTAATTTTACAAGATGCATGGAGGTAAGTTAAGTTACATTGTGCATGCGAGCAAGCCATCCGGTTTTGCTTTGTTTTGCGTGCAACGTAATTTTACTGTGGATAGACTACTCAAATTACCTCTGTCTATAAGATCTTTATCGCATCTTCCTCTCTATGATCTGTCAACTTCTTTTAACAAAGAAATCTCCCAGCCAACTCCGAAGAAATGATGATAGAGTGCACTATGAAGAGAGAGGCAAGATGCTTCTCCAGGTTGCCCTCGTCCAGCCCGTCGCTCGGCCGGCCACACGTCGTCCACCGTGTCGCTCGGCTGGCTGATCCGTAGAGAGCGCCGCCATCTTAGCTTGTGCATGGATACAACACACACTAATTTACCAACAAGAACGTAGGAAATTTGAAGCCGGCGAAAGAACGTTAGAAATTTGGGAGCGATGTGAAATAAAAAGATGTTCAACGTACAGAAAATGTCACCAATGCAGGGTCCATGAATTTAATGTAAAATACTCCCTCTGTTTTAAAATATAAGAACGTTTTTTACACTAGTATAGTATCAAAAACGTTCTTATATTTTAGGACAGAGGTAGTACTTCATAATGCCATCTTTTATTTTGTACACCAGCACGCAACCAAAAATGTAAACCAAATCACACGGCCAACTTGGAACTATTCTCAGAACATGAAACTCTACAGAGTAACGCCAGTTGCGTTACTTTACACAAGAAACAAGATTAGCCACTTTGCTGTCACGCGGGCATTGCAGGTGTAGGTCATCTCTTTGTTGCAGTGAGAACTCCACGAATATTTGAAAAATATGGGGATTCTCTCAAGGTTATTTTGTAACAGCAGAATCAAATAACTAGGTTTCGTAAATATCTCTGGAAATTTGCCACACCGGCATATCATAAGTTCTGAAAGTCCCAAACATTAAACATTCCAATATCTTCATAACATTGACACCATAGATTTTGGAGTCCACATGTGCTCTGAAGCATCCACGGTAACTATCTTTCAAAGTTACAGTTTGATGGACATGACTTCATTGTTTGCTGAAAATACTTCTATCTGGAGCTTCATAATCTTCAGAACTAAGGCATGTCCGACTTCTGCCTTCTATGCTAGTATTCTTTTTCTTTTCTTTTTTGCAGGGGATGCTAGGATAAAAACAACCAACTATATGACCTAAAAAAAGTATACCAACAACCCTTGATTCTTTCTAAAGGTAACGGGTATATACACTTTGTCCAATCCTGACCAGCAAGTGGAGAAATCAAGCCAACCAGCCTGCTGCAAGAATGTGCCTGAAAAAAATCACTGCCGGTAGAAGCATATGCGTGTAGAGAAGCAAGAAATCGACCAGACACAAGCAAAAAATGCTATGTAATTCGCAATATATTAAAATCAGGTAATACGTACTTAGTACCTAGTCCATCACTTATTTTGACTAGCAACGTTTCATTTGCTTGAAACACAAGAGAGCTTAGTATGTCTGAAGCTATCCAGATAAGATACAAGAATTGAAATATACATTGATTGCCACTACTTCTCTAACTGGCTAATAGGCAATTAGCGAAACACAGGCCTCCATGGAAGAAACAAATCAGCCACCATTGGGAAAAAAGAAAGGAATATGCGTGCCATCGGTAGTTGAGCCAAGCTCAATAGCATGCAATCCTTTGTTAAGAGAACACCGAGATGGATTAACTGATGATTCATACCTAGTAAACTACTACGGCTGAAACACAAAAACATAGAAAGTTGGGTTTATGCTAGGGAAAATTAATTAAAAAACATGACTGGAAAATATAGTCTGAAATATTTGCATGCATGTTGGACAAAATCAGTACAATGTACCCCTTTTCAGTACCAGCATATATGCATCCAGTCCTTTCAAGTGCACATATGTCCAAATAATGCACTGGTCCCAAAAATTACACACAAGATGAATGCATTTTTCGTTCAACAAACATTCGTCGTAGGGGAAGCATGTGTCTATAAATCTATACTAGTTATTTTGGCAGGGGAGAAAAGCTCCCAATTGATCTATGATCTGAGAAGAAAACATAGTGCAATAGGGAGGTTAGAACATCAACGTCAATCTTAAAAAGTTGCCCGACAAAGCTGGATAGCACCTATCTTCTGACAAACTTCTATAAGAAAACTACTAGTTCAAAACGAGTAAAAAATTGATAATAACCCACGCAACTATAGGCCTAGTTGTTTCTAGATAAATTTCAACAAACTGAAATAAGGCTATATATGTTCATGGCCAAGTCAAATGTGGTCAAATGAAATTTAAGAAAAAAAGGAAAGAGCATGCCCTTCCACAAAGGAAAGTTGGTGCATCTGCACAAATAATGCTACTAGTACATATCAAGGTTGCTACAATTTCAACTGTGCAGTGAGCTTGCCCACCCAGATGTATTGGCTAATTACATGCTATATACCTGCCGTACCTGCCGAAGAACATTGACTGTAAATTGTAACTCAAAATTTTGTATAAACTTAATCAGAAAAGAAAAACAAAACAACTACTTGCACTGATAAGTACTAAAAAATTGCATTTTCTTACTAGCCCTAAAATTCAATTTCAAACGACGCATAAATTAATCTTTCGTACACAATTGTTTCTGTGAATACAACAATCAAACACATAGATGAATCTATATAGAAAGGTGCCCAAACAAAGAATGAGTCGGATAAAGTAAAAACAGGATTTGATCAACATACTTGTATTGAAGGTATGAACTGGTAGTATGTAACAGAGCTACACCCTGCAGCGGGGAATTTATTGGGCCAGGTAAATAATTCTTTAGTTTTGATCCAACTCTCCAGATCTCGGAAATCAACATCAGAAAATTGGGAAAGTTACAAACACTAACAAATCCATGTTGCAAAAATGAAGGCCATGTATCCTATCCAATCTGGCACTCCTCTAACCCACCGCTTCAGCTCCAGATGGTCCCCCGGCCGCCCGGCGTCATACCGCTACGACGATGTCGTCTGCCGCCAGACCGGACGCCGCCGAACCGCGAGGCCAATGCAGCAGTTTCTCCCGCCCCCGAATCAATCCGATGTCCTTGGGCTCATGGCGTGGTGGCCTCCTCCACAATGGGGCCAGCATTCACAGGGAGGAATCAAAGACAATGGAAGAAAGAGAGTTGGGGGAACCGTACGAGCCGAGGGAGAGGAAGTCACGGGGGTCAAGCCAGCCATGGAGGATCCGAGGTGACCGCCACTGGCACAATAGCGCCGCCTCCGCAAACTATGCTTCCGACCATCAACCACAGCGACCGAGGCTAGCCGCCGCTCACCACGCCGTCCCGACGGCTGCCCCGTTGAGGCGTTGACCATAACACAATCGAGCCCAGTCGCCGCCGCTGGAACCGCTCTCATTATCTAACCAGAATAAAACTGGGATGTGGCTGGGTTGTAATCCCTGGACCTTTTCTTTTCTACTCCATCCCATGACGTGTGAATCCAGAGGCGTGGCCGTTGTAAGGCCAACTCCATCACGCCACCCTATCCTGTCCGACCCCATCCGTTCGGGGTAAAACGGACAAAGAAGGTGGCCCAGCACGCGACGGCCCGGACCCATTTTATCCGTTTTATGTTTGGGCCGACCCATTTCGAACGCAAACTTGTGCCGAGTTTGGGTCGTGACGGACAACAAATGGACGCGCGCCTTGTCCGCGTCGGGGCCGCGTGGCAGGCGGCCACCTATCTCCCACCCGCCCACATCAATGCGCACGAGCGGGCGGCCCCACCTGTCATCCGCACGTCGAACGGTCGCCGTCCTTCTTTAATGGGAAGCGTGGACGGGTCGTCGTCCATACTGCCCCACGCCACCTCGCGGCCTCCTCGAAACCCGACAGCGGCTGCTCCCAAACCCTAGCCAAGACCTCGCCGGCCGGCCGCCCGCAGCCATGGCCTCTGGAACTACGGCCGCAAAGGCAAGCACGACCGCGAGGCTGGTTCCTTGTCGGGACGCCGCCGCGGCTCGGTGAAGAAAGAGGAGCCCGCCTCGCCATCGCCACCACGCCGGGCCTCCGCGCCGCCCGCCTTCTCCATCGCGCCCACGTCCACCGGCGAGCGCGACCGGCATTACATCCGCGCGTCGGTGTGCCGCCGTTATTGGGAGACGAGGACGCCGCTGAAGGAAATATGCCCTAGAGGCAATAATAAAGTTATTATTTATTTCCTTACATATCATGATAAATGTTTATTATTCATGCTAGAATTGTATTAACCGGAAACATAATACATGTGTGGATACATAGACAAACAGAGTGTCACTAGTATGCCTCTACTTGACTAGCTTGTTAATCAAAGATGGTTAAGTTTCCTAACCATAGACAAAAGGAGTTGTCATTTGATTAACAAGGTCACATCATTAGTTGAATGATCTGATTGACATGACCCATTCCATTAGCATAGCACCCGATCGTTTAGTATGTTGCTGTTGCTTTTATCCATGACTTATACATGTTCCTTTGACTATGAGATTATGCAACTCCCGTTTGCCGGAGGAACACTTTGGGTGCTACCAAACGTCACAACGTAACTGGGTGATTATAAAGGAGTACTACAGGTGTCACCAAAGGTAGATGTTGGGTTGGCGTATTTCGAGATTAGGATTTGTCACTCCAATTGTGGGAGAGGTATCTCTGGGCCCTCTCGGTAATGCACATCACTTAAGCCTTGCAAGCATTGCAACTAATGAGTTAGTTGCGGGATGATGTATTACGGAACGAGTAAAGAGACTTGCCGGTAACGAGATTGAACTAGGTATTGGATACCGACGATCGAATCTCGGGCAAGTAACATACCGATGGACAAAGGAAACAACGTATGTTGTTATGCGGTCTGACCGATAAAGATCTTCGTAGAATATGTAGGAGCCAATATGTGCATCCAGGTCCCGCTATTGGTTATTGACCGGAGACGTGTCTCGGTCATGTCTACATTGTTCTCGAACCGTAGGGTCCGCACGCTTAAGGTTACGATGACAGTTATTATGAGTTTATGCATTTTGATGAACCGAAGGAGTTTGGAGTCCCGGATGTGATCACGGACATGACGAGGAGACTCGGAATGGTCGAGACATAAAGATTGATATATTGAACGGCTATGTTCGGACATCGGAATGGTTCCGAGAGGTTTCGGATATTACCGGAGTGCCGGAGGGGTTACCGGAACCCCCCGGGGGAAGTATGGGCCTTATTGGGCCGCGAGGGGAGAGATAGGGCCGCGCCAGGAGGTGGCGCCCCCCCCCATGAGGAGTCTGAATTGGACAAGGAGGGGGGGCGCGGCCCCCCTTTTCCTCTCCCTCTCCCTCTCCTTCCTTTCCCCTTTCCCCCTCCTAGTTGGACTAGGAAAGGGGAGTCCTACTCCCACTAGGAGGAGGACTCCCCCTCCCTTGGCGCGCCCCTAGGGCCGGCCGGCCCTCCCCCCTTGCTCCTTTATATACGGGGGCAGGGGGCACCCCAGGACACACAAGTTGATCCTTGAGATCGTTCCCTAGCCGTGTGCGGTGCCCTCCTCCACCATATTTCACCTCGGTCATATTGTAGCGGTGCTTAGGCGAAGCCCTGCGACAGTAGAACATCAAGATCGTCACCACGCCGTCGTGCTGACGGAACTCTTCCCCGAAGCTTTGCTGGATCGGAGCCCGGGGAACGTCATCAAGCTGAACGTGTGCCAAGAACTCGGAGGTGCCGGAGTAACGGTGCTTGGATCGGTCGGATCGTGAAGACGTACGACTACATCAACCGTGTCGATATAACGCTTCTGCTTTCGGTCTACGAGGGTACGTAGACAACACTCTCCCCTCTCGTTGCTATGCATCACCATGATCTTGCGTGTGCGTAGAAATTTTTTTGAAATTACTACGTTCGCCAACAGCTGCTCCCCTGGAGCGACGTCCATCTCCCCAATAACTGGCATCTCTCCGCCGACCGGGTCCCGATCCCGCCGGTCCCGACGAGCGGCCGTGCGCGCGACGAGGAGATCGAGCGCCGCCGCCGCCTCCTCCCCGACGACCTCTTCTACGACCCCAGGTACGCCCCCGACTCCGGGCTTTGGGACACCTAGTTTCGTGACGAGCACGACACCAGGCGCGCGTCCTTCTTCGCCGGCACCTCGACGGGGCCACGGCGGCCACGACAGGAGCGCGCAGCGCCTGCTCCCCAGGAGCGCGGGCGTAGGCGGGTGCGCGGCGTCACGCCCAGGCCGTCGCCATCGCCGTCTCCGTGCCCCCTCCACCTCCTCGCATGACAGCGGAGGAGGAGGCCCGTCTCCTGCAGCATGTCATGGACGACTCCATGAACACGCACGACGAGCGGCAGTGGGACGGCCTGGAGGAGGCCATGGCCCTCTCTGCCGCCGGGGACGTCGCCTTCCCGGAGCTGCAGATGGTGGTCGTGGAGGAGGAGAGGAGGGAGGACCCGCCGGCCGCGTTCCAGCAGCTGCTGGGCCAGGGGTGGGGCTGGTCCTGCACTGCTCCGGAGATGGCCGCCGGCGTGGGCGTGAACTGGTGCCCCACTCCGCCGCGGTCACCGAAGCGGGAGGCGTCGCCACGGGAGGAGGTGGTGCAGGCACCTCCGGCCGTTCAGCCCGCCCCCGTCCACCACGCACCCCCGGCCCACCTGTGGATGCCGCCGGCCTATGTCGACCTCGTCAGCGACGACGACGACACCGGCGGCCAGTGAAGACGGCGACGGCCACGGCACCGACGGGCGCGGCAGGAGCGCGCGGGAGGCGTTTTTTTATTTTGTTTTATATGTTAATTATGAAACCGGGCCTTTTAAGTGGACGTGGAAACTGGGCCGTTTTGTGGCCGACCCCTATATATGTTTTATGTTTTTTTAATGCGTTTATTTATTTTAGTTATTTCATTCTAGTTTTTATTTTTTTATTCACGTCCACCACGGACACGATTTGGGATGCGACCGTGCGGTGCGCGCACGCACGACCCATCTGTCAAAGCCGGATACGGGCGAACCCATCGGCGCCTCAAAGAGACAATAACCAATACATCGTTTGTGAGCAGCGTTACAATTTCACTAATAGGCTCCTCAAACCAATCCGAAGTCGAAAAAATCTAGCTAATCTAGCAAGTTCATGTGCTACTTTATTAGCCTCTCTATTACAATGTTCGAATTTAGTCATGATAAAAATCACAAGCATAGTGATAGCAGTCATCGAAGATTGCCGCCGCCGCTCCTGCTGGCTGTCCTCCGTCCTGCATGGTCTCAATCACCTCCAGGTTGTGAGAGTTGATGATTAGGCGATTACATCCTGCCCTTTGCGCTAAATTTAGGCCAAATTTGAAGCTAAGGCCTCCGCCATGAGAACATCCGCGCAGTGGTCTATCTTTCCATTCCCTCCTGCAATAAACCTACCTTTGTCGTCTCTCAATACTGCCCCCATCGTACCCTCCAGCAAGTCATGATCAAAAGAGGCGTCAACATTGAATTTCACAAATCCCCTAGGAGGACATTGCCAACCTCCCTTTTTCATGGACGCCTTTGAAGATGATGCATTTACAAAATTATATGTAAAAGCTATGATCCCCATTGAGATCTGAGTCGCATTTTGAGTTAATTCCTGATGCACTAATTTCCGTCTTTCCCACCATACATACCAAACTGAGATAGCTATCATTTCTCTAACATTTTCATGGCCCATAATGTGCAGGACTTGATCTGGAAGGAGTAATAGGTATTCCAATATTGCCTCTCTAGCACGATCAATCTCACAAGCTCTCTCAATAATCATATCCAACCCTAGCCTTTTCCAAACCTCCTTCGCTTTTCTACATAGGAAAAGCAAGTGCTTCGTATCTTCTACACCCTGAGAGCAGGAAGGGCAAGAGGGCGAGACCTTCATATGTCTATTAGTGAGTGTTGCCCGACATGGGAGAGTGCCATGTAGTGTCCGCCATAAAAAAATTGACTTTAGCCGGACAAGACAACTTCCATATCTGACACCATATAGGATTAGGTGTGCTCCGTCCCATCCCATTGGAATATTTTAGCTTGCTCCCATATTGATAGTTCCACTCCACTGAATAAGCAGACCGTACCGAAAACATACAATTTTTCGTATAACTCCAGGCAATAAAATCCGTCATATTATGTTGCGAAATTAGGATTGAAAGAATTCGTTGTACGTCAACGGTCCACATAGTTTGTCTAATCAGATCCTCATCCCAATTATTGGAGACTGGGTCAATCAAATCTACGACTTTTGATAACAAATGCCCCCCCTAGGTGTCATAATCTTCCTAGAGGCACAATTTGGGATCCAGGCATCTTTTCAAATATTGATGTTATGTCCATCCCCCACTCGCCAAATATAACCTCGCTTAAGAGTAGTGATGCCTGCCATAATGCTTTGCCAGGTGAAGGAAGCACCATGCTTTGGCTTGGAGTTCAGCAAATCACCATTAGGCAATAACCATAGGTGTCTTAGTCCAGAGCGATGCTATTTCGCGCGCGAGCGTTCCAGCGCTCGATTTCCGACCGGAACGCAGGTAAGTCAAAGTTTCCTTTTTTTCGACAGGATCTCAACCTTCCTTTTAAGTAAAAACCTGTGACAGAAAAATTAAGGGACGCACCTGGCCCCACCCCCGTTGAAATCAGGGGGGCAGAGAGATTTATGGAAGGCAACGCTGGGCCCCACCTGTTTAATTTATTGCGACAGAGATTTAAGGAAGTAAAGACTGGGTCCACTAATTAATAGAATTAACTGGAGGAGAGATTATGGATCGAGCGTTTCAACGCTCGCCCGCAAAGGAGCGTTCTCCCTTAGTCCAATCGCTATAAGGCTGCTTTGTTATGGGTAAATGGTTAGATATGTACTTGTTTTAACTACAACGTTTAAGTAAAAGGAGCACAATTCATAATATCGCGTTCGCTAGAAAAGGTAATTATGCATAAGAGCACAAACTTGCTGCACAATAACGCGATCTCCAAGAAAATAAATAGCCATTTGTTTTATGTATATACACAGGAAATAGGTCTTCACACAGAATGCACATTGGTACTTTGGATTTTTGGTTAGAGAAATGCTTATGATGGCACAACCGACCGATATATGCACATAAGATGATTCTAGGCAGCTAATTGTCTATTTTTAATGAACTAAGGGGGGCCATCCTTATGTAAAAAAAAATTGGTTTGATGTACTATTTTCTAATTAATAAGAACTTATAAGCAAAATAAGAAAAGGAACGCTTTGGATGAATGAGAAAATTAATTGGAGAAGCAGATGATTAGAAGTTGTATCTAGGCCATTGTTGTACGTGCGTGTTTAGGCAGCAAACCAGAGTTTGTACATGAGTTGATGGTGGGTCAATGCCACAACAGCCTACGAACTCCGGCGTACAGTACTGCATCAACATGTCCTCGCCGTCCCTCACAAAAAAAAATTAATCTTCGCCGCCGTGTCCGCCTACAACTCCGGCGTGCAGGATTGCATGAATGCCTTCGCGCCGTTGTGTCCGAGCAGCCCAGCATCGTCCTGGCCGTGTCCGCCTACAACTCCGGCGTGTAGGATTGCATCAACACGTATTCGCGCCACTGTGTCCGAGCAGCCCCGCTTCTCGTCCTTGCCGTGTCCGCGTGCATTACTGCATCAACATCTTCGCCTCACTATCCGAGCAGCCGGCGTCTCGTCCTTGCCATGTCCGCGTGCATTACTGCATCAACATCTTCGCCTCACTATCCGAGCAGTCGGCGTCTCGTCCTTGCCATGTCCGAGCATGGTGTTTCGTTTCATTTCTTTCAGAATCACGGAATCACGGTTTCGCTTCCTTTCTCTTTCTCAGTTCATTGTTATGCTCATCGCAATAATTCAGTGTAAAAGCTCCAGTAGTTATGCATATATATGGGTACCTAGCTGACTAACATATGTTGTTACCACGAGATATAGGTAGTAGTTAGCACTAAAATATAGAGAACCCACACCAACTAATTTGTTTCTACTACAATCAGATCAGGAGAGACGCAGATATCAAAATAATGCATAAAACTATTTCTCAAAACCAATCATGCACTTACATTTATGTAAGGGAAACACTTCTCATCAGTAGTCTGGTAGGATGTTTTCGTCAGACCGGTCGCGCGACGTCGATGCGTTTTTCTTCTCACGGTTCAGATTCCTCCAAAATCGGCCTCCCAACCCGCCAAGAAGCCTATTTTATCGCCCCCATAATTCCTCGTTAGTTTCTCTTCCCCGAAATAATCTCACCTTCTCGACCCAGCCTAATCCCCTTCCCTTCTCTCGCATGCCCCTGACGCAGATGAACGGCAAGCTCGTGATGTCCTCGCCGCCCCGGTCCCTCTGCCAAGAAGAAGGCCTTGAACGATGTGGCCGTGAGGTCCACTGTTCCATGCTCTCCTACGGTGGGTGCGCCCAGCAAGCTCGCAACCCCCTCGGCGTCCCAGTCCTCCCATCAGGTTGTGGTCTCGCGACCTGTAGTCCACCATGCCGCAGCACCGTCTGAGGTGGGTAACGAGGGGAATGGATCAATCACGGATGGACCATTGCAGGTACACCCCCCGGTCTCTAAAAGCACCATCTTCATCTATCTAGGTACTGAGTCCTCTGACGATCTCATCTGGATACAATGCTAGTTGATTCCTAATTTTTATGTGGCAAGTATTGATTTGACATCTCTGTGTTACTGTATGCATACCCTTTTCTTTGGTCGATTTTGTTATGTCCTTTGTGCAGTTTATCACCAAATCAGAGATGAATATCTTCTAATTTTGTATCAACATGACACACATTTGACGCTTCCAATGCTTCTTATGCATCATTCGTGTGCTTCTTCACTGAACAGAGTTTGCGCCATTCTAGTCATGCTTCTATTTTTCTTTACTATTTGTGTTATCTTGAGATGGCATGAAATTAACACTATTTCCAAATACCACCAGTGCATGTTGGCTGCCATTACAGGTTGAAGAATCTACTGCCATAGCGAGACGATGACGATAAGATGGCTGGTGTGAGTAGCAGCGGTGATGGCAAGAACGTCAACGGGGAGCAGGGACATAGAATGTGATTGGCCTCTTGTTCGGGGGCGTTGCATCTATGGTGCTCCTAAACGGTGGGTGACATTGCTCGGATCGGCATCGTCTCTCATGCTTCCTGCCCTCGACGCCTCTGGTTCCTCGACGTCGCTGGCTCTACATAGTGGGAATGGCATGCTTCATTGTCACAGACGCGATGCTTCAGATTCTTTGTATTAAGTTTCAAACTACCTATGTATATGCTTCCTTCAGTTTAATATCTAATATGTGCTTCCATATCATATGTGGCATGTTTTTCAAGCATCTACATGTTTGCTTTGTTATTTACACAGGTGATGCTTCTGAACTATTTTGTTCATGCTTCGGCAATTGTCAAAGACATAAAAAGCATCCGTATACATTTGACATGATATGTTTCCTGGAAAATACTCTGTGTGTTTTGTTTCTTACGATAGTATGTGGAACCGGTACTACATTTCTCATGCATCAAGCTAATACAATTGCGCTTCGAAACGCAACCATACGTGCTTCATAGTCATAGCATAAAAGAAATAATGATAATGCTTGGAGAAAAATGTGACCATGAAGTATGAAGCATGCGTTGTACTGTTGGAAGCATATATTTAGCATATGATGGAAACAAACATGGAATAGAAGGAAGCATCATGCACGTATGGAAAAACCTGTGATTATATGGACGAATATTGGAAGCATATATGGAAGCAGCGTATTATAGCAAGTTTACGAATATTATGGAAGCATATTTTCTAGCGCATTGAAACAAAATTTTGCATCAATTTGCTATTATTATATGTCTTCCCTTTGCTTGATTTTTGGGTGTGATTCACTTGAGGAACAAAATTACATGGAAACAAAGGTGGACCCACGTCTAAATTCTGACTGACCGTGATTTCAGGGAGCAATTAATTCTGTGAAGCAGATTACAAGGAAACTACCAAGAAAAAGACCCAAGCTCATACTAATCTAACGGTTGAAGCAATCTCATCCTACGGTGTTGGGCTGGTCTGATGCTAGGCTAGGGATCAGACTGATCCCTAGCGGTGCCCTTTATGTAAAGAGAAATCAACATTGTCTACTGCCTTGCTTGCAAAAAAGTCTTACATTGTGGGATGGGGGGAGTACAGACTACAACCTCCTTCAGATGCTCTACAACTTTGCTTTTACTGCTATATCAAATTCTAAACTGTTTATACACAGTTTTGATTTTAAAACCTTTGTAATCAGATTCTAATTAGCAGTTGCCTTAACCGGGCAGTAATTCTCAATCCAAACATCAAACTATGATCTTAGGACTAAGCACAAGGTTACCCTTGCAGTGAAGACATATCGGATCATTGGCCAAATCTTTATCCTCCACTTCTTTTCCCCTCTTTTCTGTTTTTATCCTCGGCTGATGCAGCAAAATCTGTTCCTATGCTTTCTGGTCCTCAATTCTCCTCTCCTTGGCCCTTGCCTCATCTATCATGTCAACGGGGAAATCAAATAGCAGTCAGCTATACACACCTGGCAAAAATGAAGCGAACTACCGAATCTGGACATGAGAAGCATACAATACGCTGCTTTACCGAATCTGTGGATACAATGAACAGGAGAAGCAGATGGGGACACAATTCTTTTTTATATAAACTCACTGTCCATCTGGTTTTAGCTAATACAAGATGAACAAGCCAACAACAGATGTTTTGATCGTCCAGACTGTTACAATGTTCTAGTGTATGCCAATATGTGCTCCATCTTTTAAGATAAAGACCAAGTGAGAAAACAATGGTGATTATTTCAAGAAAATAATACATTCTCAAGATGCCACCTGGTATCATTAGCAAGTACAACTTTTACTGTGTCACAACTGCAAAACCAACATATCACTTCCAATTTCCTAAATTAATAAAAGGACACCCCCATACAAAAAAGTTAAAAGTAAAGCAGTGCCTATTTGTTATCAGAACTATTAGATATGGGATAAAAATGGTCCGTTCAAAACATGCAGTCCCCATTGATGATAAGAAATGGCCCCAGTGAGTTTACAGCCCGACTTTGAATGTCTTACCTTCAAAACCTGTATAATGCTAATCAAATATTAATCAGTGCTATACCCATGTGATATACTCAGGTGATTGTGTTAGTGCTTGATAGTATTGTTTTCGGCAATACCACACTAATCAAACAGTAATTAGTGCTGAACCTGGAGTATGGAGATGACCCATTGACTACTGGCTTCAGCCCTGCCTAAACGTGATTGTGTTAGTGCTTAGTACAATTGTTTTCGCCTTTTCGGCAAAGAATTACGTTTGTTTTCATACCTGTGGCAGAGCAGCTAGCAGCGGTTGCCTTTACCTGAATTCAGACGTGAGGCACAAAACATTAGACTTAGGAGTACAGAACCTTGTTTTGTAAATATAACACGGCTACTATCTCACATAAAAATCTTACTTGTACTGGAATCTTACAACAGATGCTTAAATGTACTTTCTGAAGAACAAGAAGCAACTACCGTTTTGACATTATACTGGGCACGCACAATGGGAGAGTGCCACGTATCATTGTTTTTGCTACTGCAGTGTTGCTTCTTTGACTGCTCCGTTGATGGCCCTGTTCAGTGCGATAAAAGACACATCTGAAACGCCTACACAAAAATAGAACTAACACATGAATATAAGGAGACGGGAAAAGAGTTCAAAGAACGAACAGTCAAAGAGAACCTTACCTCGGAAGGATCTTCATCAGGTTTTTCATTTCAGATATAGACAGCAAGAACATCTTCACCCCCATTTAATCCAAGCAATCTCAACTATTAAATCTTGGTCCAACGTGAAAACTGAACTATAATCTTTTGCATCAAGTGTGAAACTTTCTAAAATTATTTAATCTGAACCTTATCCCGGTTAAGTTATGTTTAGGTGGACCTAGGTCCACGGGGACCCATGACCTTTGGCATTGGTTTTTCTTGAATTATTTTTGGAAAAAAGCCTTAGCCTGGCATTTTACTGATGATACCCTGAAACATTGGAAGATAGAGTGTTGCTCGGTTTCTAAGCCGCATAAGAAAAACTACAGATGGTATATGCAGCCATGACCTCATTCTCTACTTCTCATCTATGTTCCCTTATGGTACAAAAATAAATCAATGAGAAAATTGACAAATAAAGAAGGCAATGATTATGAAGAGGGGGAGACTTGACAAAGCATAATCCTCCCTTTGCAGCATGGCGTATGGTGTGCAAACCTAAGGATTCTTGATGCCTAGGGAGTTATTCACCTTCATATCCAAAATGAGTGGCAAATTGACCAACCTTAGATGAAACTCACACGGGAACTATATTATCAAAATCACCTGCCTGTGCAAAGCAGAATGGTGTAGGACTGTCTTAAATTGCTTCCTAAGTATAATGCCTCGGCATCTTGCAATCTCCGCAGAGCAAAAACAATTAAGCTCTGGAACTGTAATGGCTCATGGTCTCATGCAGACCTCGAGACAAACATTTGCTAAATCTGCAGATATTTCAGTTTATTGATGCAGAGCAGAGAGATGGCATACCTCTGTCAGTCAGTGGAGGCCTCTATGAAGAATTTCGGCAGTCTGCTCATGGTAAGGCGTTTGAGATGCATCTCCTCCTCTGCATGCTCCACGAGGCTCTGCGACGCCGCCTGCCGGATGACCGCCTGCTCGATGTTTTCCTTGCCCTCACGCTCAAGCAGCACGCCGATGTGCGTCATCGATGAGATGTCAAGGCCGCCACGTCTGTGGCCCGCGGGCATTGGCGTGCTGAGGAGTTGTCTCGGCGGTGGCAGCCTCCCTGAGCAGCTGTGCCCCCGCGCCTCTGCCTCACCAAGCGCCCGACCCAGCCGCTGTTCGTCCCCAACACCAGCCCACCCCTCGCCTCCTCTACCGCACCTCACCCTTCTCTGTCGGACCTCGCTGCCTCCGACCTCTGGTCCGCCGTCGCCATCTGGATCGCTCCCCACACCCCGCCAGTACGCCGGATGCCGGTAGGTTCAATTTGGAAATCGTGGAGAGGACTGGGTGGATTGATTTTTGGATCCAGGGGGATCCCGATGGGAGGAGGGTAGGCAGTGGCGGCGCTCGACGGCGGGGGGTTGGCCGGCGGCGCGCGGTGGGCAGGGCAGATGGTGGCGGCGCGCTTGGAGAGGGGGCCTTCGGAGGAGAGCTCCGGTGGCGATGCGGGGCATGCCGTGGAGCCGCAAGAGGCGGCCGGCGTAGGTGGCCTTGCCCACCCCGGGGCAGCTGACGAACACCCACTGCACGCGCGCCCCGTCCTCCACGGGCCCCCTGCCGCCGCGCCCGGCACAGCGCTCCGGAGATATTTTCCGCCGGAGCCCTTTTTTCTCGCCCTGCTGCTTCGTGTTTGAGTCTAAGACGAAGACGAGGTCCTGGAGTGCTGGCTGGCTTCGTGGCGCCTAACAGTCCAAAAATAGGGTGGAAGAGAAGGGGGCGAGGGAAGAGGGGGGAAGAGGAGCAGAGGCGTGACCGGAGCGACAGCACGCCGCCGGCGGGAAGGCCGGAGAGATGGCGATTCAAACCCTAGCTCCTGTTCTCGGCCTTTTTCTTTTTCTGTTCGAGAGAAGCGCTCGTGTCGTTGCTCCTTGCTCGGGTTTTCTTGTTTTTGTTTTTGAGAGCTTTTTCTTTGCTCGGGTGGAATAGAAGGGTTTTTTTTTTTTTAGAAAAGGGTGGAATAGAAGGTGAGAGGAGGTTTCTAAAGGCCCATTAGCAGACGCTGCCCAGGCCCAGACGGCGACGCATTGTAACATCCGAATTCTTTTGTGTCTGAACAAATTTTAGTACCACCTCGAAAATAATAATATATGGTGAATTGATGACGGTGAGCGGACGACATAATTTACTTGAAGTACAAGACAAACCAGAATATTTTCTAGCATATCTTATGTTTCCAATCTAATCATGATACTCAACACTCGCGTTGTGCCGGCCGGCGAGCCCCTGCGACGCGCCGCTGTTCCTCGGCTTGTCCCCTTCCTCCCGTTCTCCTCTCTCTCTTCCTTGCTTCTTCTCTGTTGTAGGGTGGAGACCCTAAGTGGGGATCTTTCACGAATTAGAGGGGAATCCACGAAGAACGCGAAGAACACGAAGAACAAGAGGGGAAATCACAACAGGAAAACACTCTAGAACAAGTCCAATCACACATCCACTAGACAATTAAACACACAGATCCACAAGGTACATGAAATACAAAAGGAAATGAGATACATGATAGAGTTTATCCCAAATCCTATGAACGAGATGAGGGCTTGATGAATCCCTTGGGATCTTCTCCAATGGAGGCCTTGAACTCCAATGGAGTCTTCTCTCTCAAGAAAAATCCCATAAGGAGAGGTACATGAGCTAAGCTCCAATATCTTGATCTATTCTTAGCTAACCCTAAAACGGAGGAGAAGGAGGGATATATATAGGTCCAAGGCAAGGAAGGGGTAAGTGAGGGCGAAAGGGTAAAGTTATATGGGCCTTGCCCAAATTCGGCCCGCAGATGCACTACCAGACAGTCCGGTACGGGGCACCGGACAGTCCGGTGCAAACAGAAACTTTTGGGCATCCAGAAGTTGTACTACCGGACTGTCCGCTTGGGGGACCGGACTGTCCGGTAGTGCAATTTCTACACACACCAAAACTGCTCTCTGGATGGACCGGACAGTCCGGTTGGGCGACCGGACAGTCCGGTAGTGCAAATTTTGCACCGTCTTCTTCCGTCGTCGCTTCCAAGCTTCTCTCGTGGACGGTGTAGGCGTACACTTGCGCTTGCACTCCTCCTCGTCATCCGTGGTGCTCCGATGATACCTATAAATGCACACGAGAGAAGTGTCAAGTAGTATACCATCCTCGATGGGGTCAAGTGAACACGCGTAAAGGAGATGATTCACCTTTGTGTATGTGAAGTGGATGTCGCAGGTGTCACTCGCCAAACGGACTCTTGACATGGTGATGTCTGTAGGATGCTCCGCATCATGTCCCTCTACTCCTCTCTAATCTTCCTCTTCTCTTATGTCCTCACAGCCACACAGGACGGCATGGCTGCCTCGGAAGGTCACCTCGCTTCTACGGTTGACGAAACTACGAACCGATCGCTAGAATGGAACCATGGCATCGATGTGCATCTTTTCCATATAGACCTTATCTCGAATCGAAGAATCGTTATGTAAATTAGAAGGGACGAAGAAAAGGACGGAGAAAAGGAGATTAGGGAGGAGTTTAGTGGAGGTAGGAGAAGAAACCACCTGCAGAGCTCGTATTCCTCATATATTCTCTAGTGCAACGGGACCCACAACGCGTGCTCGAGGTGGCTCTACCGCTCGCTGGAAACTGTTGATTCGGCCGTTCCTAGTTGTTGGAAATATGCCCTAGAGGCAATAATAAAATGATTATTATTATATTTCCTCGTTCATGATAATTGTTTATTGTTCATGCTATAATTGTGTTATCAGGAAATCGTAATACATGTGTGAATACATAGACCACAACATGTCCCTAGTGAGCCTCTAGTTGACTAGCTCGTTGATCAACAGATGGTCATGATTTCCTGACTATGGACATTCGATGTCATTGATAACGGGATCACATCATTAGGAGAATGATGTGATGGACAAGACCCAATCCTAAGCATAGCACAAGATCGTGTAGTTCGTTTGCTAGAGCTTTTCTAATGTCAAGTATCATTTCCTTAGACCATGAGATTGTGCAACTCCCGGATACTGTAGGAATACTTTGGGGTGCCAAACGTCACAACATAACTGGGTGACTATAAAGGTGCACTACAGGTATCTCCGAAAGTGTCTGTTAGGTTGGCACGAATCGAAACTGGGATTTGTCACTCCGTATGATGGAGAGGTATCTCTGGGCCCACTCGGTAATGCATCATCATAATGAGCTCATTGTGACCAAGTGGTTGATCACGGGATCATGCATTACGGTATGAGTAAAGTGACTTGTTGATAACGAGATTGAACAAGGTATTGGGATACCGACGATCGAATCTCGGGCAAGTAACGTACCGATTGACAAAGGGAATTGTATACGGGATTGCCTGAATCCTCGACATCGTGGTTCATCCGATGAGATCATCGTGGAACATGTGGGAACCAACATGGGTATCCAGATCCCGCTGTTGGTTATTGGCCGGAGAGTTGTCTCGGTCATGTCTGCATGGTTCCCGAACCCGTAGGGTCTACACACTTAAGGTTCGGTGACGCTAGGGTTGTAGAGATATTAGTTGAAGGAAATATGCCCTAGAGGCAATAATAAAGTTATTATTTATTTCCTTACATGTCATGATAGATGTTTATTATTCATGCTAGAATTGTATTAACTGGAAACATAATACATGTGTGGATACATAGACAAACAGAGTGTCACTAGTATGCCTCTACCTGACTAGCTCGTTAATGAAAGATGGTTATGTTTCCTAACCATGAACAAAGAGTTGTTATTTGATTAACGAGGTCACATCATTAGTTGAATGATCTGATTGACATGACCCATTCCATTAGCTTAGCACCCGATCGTTTAGTATGTTGCTATTGCTTTTATCCATGACTTATACATGTTCCTATGACTATGAGATTATGCAACTCCCGTTTGCCAGAGGAACACTTTGGGTACTACCAAACGTCACAACGTAACTGGGTGATTATAAAGGAGTACTACAGGTGTCTCCAAAGGTAGATGTTGGGTTGGCGTATTTCGAGATTAGGATTTGTCACTCCGATCGTCGGAGAGGTATCTCTGGGCCCTCTCGGTAATGCACATCACTCAAGCCTTGCAAGCATTGCAACTAATGAGTTAGTTGCGAGATGATGTATTATGGAACGAGTAAAGATACTTGCCGGTAACGAGATTGAACTAGGTATTGGATACCGATGATCGAATCTCGGGTAAGTAACATACCGATGACAAAGGGAACAACGTATGTTGTTATGCGGTCTGACCGATAAAGATCTTCTTAGAATATGTAGGAGCCAATATGGGCATCCAGGTCCCGCTATTGGTTATTGACCGGAGACGTGTCTCGGTCATGTCTACATTGTTCTCGAACCGTAGGGTCCGCACGCTTAAGGTTTCGATGACAGTTATATTATGAGTTTATGAGTTTTGATGTACCGAAGGAGTTCGGAGTCCCGGATGAGATCGGAGACATGACGAGGAGTCTCGAAATGGTCGAGACGTAAAGATCGATATATTGGACGACTATATTCGGACATCGGAAGGGTTCTGAGTGGTTCGGGTATTTTCGGAGGTACCGGGGAGTTACGGGATTACGGGAGAAGTAATGGGCCTTGATGGGCTTTAGTGGGAAGAGGAAAAAGGCTGCTGCGCCCCCCCTCCCCTCTAGTCCGAATTGGACTAGGGAAAAGGGGGCCGGCCACCTCTCCTTCTCCTCCTATTCCTTCTCCCTTCCTCCCCTTTTGGTGGACTCCTACTAGGACTTGGAGTCCTAGTAGGAATCCATATCCTGGCCGCACCTTTGCCTTGGCCGGCCTCCTCCTCCTCCATCCTTTATATACAGGGGCAGGGGGCACCCCATAGACACACAAGTTGATCTTCGTGATCGTTCCTTAGCCGTGTGCGGTGCCCCCCTCCACCAAATTCCACCTCGGTCATATCGTTGCAGTGCTTAGGCGAAGCCCTGCGCCGGTAGTACATCAAGATCGTCACCACGCCGTCGTGCTGACGGAACTCCTCCCCGAAGCTTTGCTGGATCGGAGCCCGGGGATCGTCATCGAGCTGAACGTGTGCCAAGAACTCGGAGGTGCCGGAGTAACGGTGCTTGGATCGATCGGATCGAGGAGAACGTACGACTACTTCCTCTACATTGTGTCAACGCTTCCGCTTCGGTCTACGAGGGTACGTAGACAACACTCTCCCCTCTCGTTGCTATACATCACCATGATCTTGCGTGTGCGTAGGAAAATTTTGAAATTACTACGTTCCCCAACAGTGGCATCCGAGCCTAGGTTTTTATGGTTTGATGTTATTTGCACGAGTAGAACACAAGTAAGTTGTGGACGATACAAGTCATACTACCTACCAGCATGCCATACTTTGGTTCAGCGGTATTGTTGGACGAGACGATCCGGACCAACCTTACGCGTATGCTTACGTGAGACCGGTTCCCTCGACGTGCTTTGCACATAGATGGCTTGCGGAAGACTGTCTCTCCAACTTTAGTTGAACCGAGTGTGGCTACGCCCGGTCCTTGAGAAGGTTAAAACGGAGTCTATTTGACAAACTATCGTTGTGGTTTTGATGCGTAGCTAAGATGAGTTCTTGCTTAAGCCCGTAGCAGCCACGTAAAACTTGCAACAGCAAAGTAGAGGACGTCTAACTTGTTTTTGCAGGGCATGTTGTGATGTGATATGGTCAAGACATGATGCTAAATTTTATTGTATGAGATGATCATGTTTTGTAACCGAGTTATCGGCAACTGGCAGGAGCCATATGGTTGTCGCTTTATTGTATGCAATGCAATCGCGATGTAATGCTTTACTTTATTACTAAGCGGTAGTGATAGTCGTGGAAGCATAAGATTAACGAGACGACAACGATGCTACGATGGAGATCAAGGTGTCGCGCCGGTGACGATGGTGATCATGACGGTGCTGCGGAGATGGAGATCACAAGCACAAGATGATGATGGCCATATCATATCACTTATATTGATTGCATGTGATGTTTATCTTTTTATGCATCTTATCTTGCTTTGATTGACGGTAGCATTATAAGATGATCTCTCACTAAATTATCAAGAAGTGTTCTCCCTGAGTATGCACCGTTGCAAAAGTTCTTCGTGCTGAGACACCACGTGATGATCGGGTGTGATAGGCTCTACGTTCAAATACAACGGGTGCAAAACAGTTGCACACGCGGAATACTCAGGTTATACTTGACGAGCTAAGCATATAACAGATATGGCCTCGGAACACGGAGACCGAAAGGTCGAGCGTGAATCATATAGTAGATATGATCAACATAGTGATGTTCACCATTGAAACTACTCCATCTCACGTGATGATCGGACATGGTTTAGTTGATTTGGATCACGTGATCACTTAGAAGATTAGAGGGATGTCTATCTAAGTGGGAGTTCTTAAGTAATATGATTAATTGAACTTTAATATTATCATGAACATTAGTCCTGGTAGTATTAGCATATCTATGTTGTAGATCAATAGCTCGCGTTGTTGCTTCCCTGTGTTTATTTTGATATGTTCCTAGAGAAAATTGTGTTGAAAAATGTTAGTAGCAATGATGCGGATTGGATCCGTGATCTGAGGTTTATCCTCATTGCTGCACAGAAGAATTATGTCCTTGATGCACCGCTAGGTGACGGACCTATTGCAGGAGCAGATGCATACATTATGAACGTTTTGCTAGCTCAATATGATGACTACTTAATAGTTTAGTGCACCATGCTTAACTGCTTAGAATCGGGACTTCAAAGACGTTTTGAAACGTCATGGAGCATATGAGATGTTCTAGGAGTTGAAGTTAATATTTCAAGCAAATACCCGAGTTGAGAGATATGAAGTCTCCAACAAGTTCTATAGCTAAAAGATGGAGGAGAATCGCTCAACTAGTGAGCATGTGCTCAGATTGTCTGGGTACTACAATCGCTTGAATCAAGTGGGAGTTAATCTTCCAGATAAGATAGTGATTGACAGAATTCTCTAGTCACCATCACCAAGTTAGTAGAACTTCGTGATGAACTATAATATGCAAGGGATAACGGAAATTATTCCCAGGCTCTTCGCGATGCTAAAATCAGCGAAGGTAGAAATCAAAGAAAAACATCAAGTGTTGATGGTTGACAAGATCACTAGTTTCAAGAAAAGGGCAAAAGGAAAGAAGGGGAACTTCAAGAAGAACGACAAGCAAGTTGCTGCTCAAGTGAAAAAGCCCAAGTCTGGTCCTAAGCCTGAGACTAAGTGCTTCTACTGCAAAGGGACTGGTCACTGGAAGCGGAACTACCCCAAGTGATTGGCGGATAAGAAGGATGGCAAAGTGAACATAAGTATATTTGATATACATATAATTGATGTGTACTTTACTAGTGTTCATAGCAACCCCTCAGTATTTGGTACTAGTTCAAGTTGCTAAGATTAGTAACTCGAAACAGGAGTTGCAGAATGAACAAAGACTAGTTAAAGGGCAAGGTGACGATGTGTGTTGGAAGTGGTTCCAAGATTGATATGATCATCATCACACACTCCCTATACTTTCGGGATTAGTGTTGAAACTAAATAAGTGTTATTTGGTGTTTGCGTTGAGCATGAATATGATTTGATCATGTTAATTGCAATACAGTTATTCATTTAAGTTAGAGAACAATTGTTGTTCTGTTTACATGAATAAAACCTTCTATGGTCATACACACCAATGAAAATAGTTCATTGGATCTCGCTCGTAGTGATACACATATTCATAATATTGAAACCAAAAGATGCGAAGTTAATAATGATAGTGCAACCTATTTATGACACTGCCGTTTAGGTCATATTGGTGTAAAGCGCATGAAGAAACTCCATGCTGATGGGATTTTGGAATCACTTGATTATGAATCACTTGATGCTTGCGAACCATGCCTCTTGGGCAAGATGACTAAAACGCCGTTCTCCGGAACAATGGAGCAAGCAACAGATTTGTTGGAAATCATACATACTGATGTATATGGTCCGATGAATATTAAGGCTCGCGACAAGTATCATTATTTTCTAACCTTCACAGATGATTTGAGCAGATATGGGTATATCTACTTGATGAAACATAAGTCTGAAACGTTTGAAAAGTTCAAAGAATTTTAGAGTGAAGTGAAAATCATCGTGACAAGAAAATAAGGTTTCCACGATTTGATCGCGGAGACAAATATTTGAGTTACGAGTTTGGTCTTCAATTAAAACAATGTGGAATAGTTTCACAAATTCATGCCACCTGGAACACCACAGCATAATGGTGTGTCCGAACGTCATAACCGTACTTTATTGGATATAGTACAATCTATGATGTTTCTTACCGATTTACCAATATCATTTTGGGATCATGCATTAGAGACAACTGCATTCACGTTAAAAGGGGCACCATCTAAAGTCCGTTGAGACGACACAAAATAAACTGTGGTTTGGCAAGAAACCAAAGTTGTCGTTTCTTAAAGTTTGGGGTTACGATGCTTATGTGAAAAAGTTTCATCCTGATAAGCTCAAACCCAAATCGGAGAAATGTGTCTTCATAGGTACCCAAAGGAGACTGTTAGGTACAACTTCTATCACAGATCCAAAGGCAAGATATTCGTTGCTGAGAATGGATCCTTTCTAGAGAAGGAGATTCTCTCGAAAGAAGTGAGTGGGAGGAAAGTAGAAAACTTGATAAGGTAATTGTACCTTCTCCCTTATTGGAAAGTAGTTCATCACAGAAATCTGTTCTTGTGACTACTACACCAATTAGTAAGGAAGCTAATGATGATGATCATGTAACTTCAAGATCAAGTTACTACCGAATCTCGTAAGTTAACTAGAGTGAGATCCGCACCAGAGTGGTACGGTAATCCTGTTCTGGAAGTCATGTTACTAGACCATGACGAACTTGCGAACTATGAGGAAGCGATGATGAGTCCAGATTCCGCGAAATGGTTAGAGGCCATGAAATCTGAGATATGATCCATGTATGAGAACAAAGTATGGACTTTGATGGATTTGCCCGATGATCGGCAAGCCAAAGAAAATAAATGGATCTTGAAGAGGAAGACGGACACTGATAGTAGTGTTACTATCTACAAAGCTAGAATTTTCGCAAAAGGTTTTCGACAAGTTCAAGGTGTTGACTACGGTGAGAGTTTCTCACTCGTATCTACGCTTAAGTCTGTCCGAATCATGTTAGCAATTGCCGCATTTTATGAAATCTGGCAAATGGATAAACAAAACTACATTCCTTAATGGATTTATTAAAGAAGAGTTGTATACAATGCAACTAGAAGGTTTTGTCGATCCTAAAGGTGCTAACAAAATATGCAAGCTCCAGCGATCCATCTATGGATTGGTGCAAGCATCTCAGAGTTGGAATACACGCTTTGATAAGTTGATCAAAGCATATAGTTTTATACAGACTTGCGGTGAAGCCTGTATTTACAAGAAAGTGAGTGGGAGCACTACAGCATTTCTGATAAGTATATGTAAATGACATATTATTGATCGGAAATAATGTAGAATTATTCTGTAAAGCATAAAGGAGTATTTGAAAGGAGTTTTTCGAAGAAGGACCTCGGTGAAGCTGCTTACATATTGAGCATCAAGATCTATAGAGATAGATCAAGACGCTTGATAAGTTTTTCAATAAGTACATACCTTGAAAAGATTTTGAAGTAGTTCAAAATGGAACAGTCAAAGAAAGAGTTCTTGCCTGTATTACAAGGTGTGAAATTGAGTAAGACTCAAAGCCCGACCACGGCCGATGATAGAAAGAGAATGAAAGTCATTTCCTATGCCTCAGCCATAGATTCTATAAAGTATGCCATGCTATGTACCAGATCTATTGTATACCCTACACTGTGTTAAGCAAGGGAGTACAATAGTGATCTAGGAAGTAGATCACTGGACAGCGGTCAAAATTATCCTTAATGGAATAAGGATATGTTTCTCGATTATGGAGGTGACAAAAGGTTCGTCGTAAAAGATTACGTCGATGCAAGTTTTGACACTAATCTAGATGACTCTAAGTCTCAATCTAGATACATATTGAAAGTGGGAGCAATTAGCTAAAGTAGCTCCGTGCAGAGTATTGTTGACATAGAAATTTGCAAAATACTTACGGATCTGAATGTGACAGACCTGTGGACTAAAATTATCTCACAAGCAAAACATGATCACACCTTAGTACTCTTTGGGTGTTAATCACATAGCGATGTGAACTAGATTACTGACTCTAGTAAACCCTTTGGGTGTTGGTCACATATCGATGTGAACTATGGGTGTTAATCACATGGTGATGTGAACTATTGCTATTAAATCACATGGCGATGTGAACTAGATTATTGACTCTAGTGCAAGTGGGAGACTGAAGGAAATATGCCCTAGAGGCAATAATAAAGTTATTATTTATTTCCTTACATGTCATGATAGATGTTTATTATTCATGCTAGAATTGTATTAACTGGAAACATAATACATGTGTGGATACATAGACAAACAGAGTGTCACTAGTATGCCTCTACCTGACTAGCTCGTTAATGAAAGATGGTTATGTTTCCTAACCATGAACAAAGAGTTGTTATTTGATTAACGAGGTCACATCATTAGTTGAATGATCTGATTGACATGACCCATTCCATTAGCTTAGCACCCGATCGTTTAGTATGTTGCTATTGCTTTTATCCATGACTTATACATGTTCCTATGACTATGAGATTATGCAACTCCCGTTTGCCAGAGGAACACTTTGGGTACTACCAAACGTCACAACGTAACTGGGTGATTATAAAGGAGTACTACAGGTGTCTCCAAAGGTAGATGTTGGGTTGGCGTATTTCGAGATTAGGATTTGTCACTCCGATCGTCAGAGAGGTATCTCTGGGCCCTCTCGGTAATGCACATCACTCAAGCCTTGCAAGCATTGCAACTAATGAGTTAGTTGCGAGATGATGTATTATGGAACGAGTAAAGATACTTGCCGGTAACGAGATTGAACTAGGTATTGGATACCGATGATCGAATCTCGGGTAAGTAACATACCGATGACAAAGGGAACAACGTATGTTGTTATGCGGTCTGACCGATAAAGATCTTCTTAGAATATGTAGGAGCCAATATGGGCATCCAGGTCCCGCTATTGGTTATTGACCGGAGACGTGTCTCGGTCATGTCTACATTGTTCTCGAACCGTAGGGTCCGCACGCTTAAGGTTTCGATGACAGTTATATTATGAGTTTATGAGTTTTGATGTACCGAAGGAGTTCGGAGTCCCGGATGAGATCGGGGACATGACGAGGAGTCTCGAAATGGTCGAGACGTAAAGATCGATATATTGGACGACTATATTCGGACATCGGAAGGGTTCTGAGTGGTTCGGGTATTTTCGGAGGTACCGGGGAGTTACGGGATTACGGGAGAAGTAATGGGCCTTGATGGGCTTTAGTGGGAAGAGGAAAAAGGCTGCTGCGCCCCCCCTCCCCTCTAGTCCGAATTGGACTAGGGAAAAGGGGGCCGGCCACCTCTCCTTCTCCTCCTATTCCTTCTCCCTTCCTCCCCTTTTGGTGGACTCCTACTAGGACTTGGAGTCCTAGTAGGAATCCATATCCTGGCCGCACCTTTGCCTTGGCCGGCCTTCTCCTCCTCCATCCTTTATATACAGGGGCAGGGGGCACCCCATAGACACACAAGTTGATCTTCGTGATCGTTCCTTAGCCGTGTGCGGTGCCCCCCTCCACCAAATTCCACCTCGGTCATATCGTTGCAGTGCTTAGGCGAAGCCCTGCGCCGGTAGTATATCAAGATCGTCACCACGCCGTCGTGCTGACGGAACTCCTCCCCGAAGCTTTGCTGGATCGGAGCCCGGGGATCGTCATCGAGCTGAACGTGTGCCAAGAACTCGGAGGTGCCGGAGTAACGGTGCTTGGATCGGTCGGATCGAGGAGAACGTACGACTACTTCCTCTACATTGTGTCAACGCTTCCGCTTCGGTCTACGAGGGTACGTAGACAACACTCTCCCCTCTCGTTGCTATACATCACCATGATCTTGCGTGTGCGTAGGAAAATTTTGAAATTACTACGTTCCCCAACATTAGTATGCGGTAACCCGGAAGTTGTTTGGAGTCCCGGATGAGATCCCGGAGGTCACGAGGAGTTCCGGAATGGTCCGGAGGTAAAGATTTGTATATAGGAAATCCAGTTTCAGCCACTGGGAAAGTTTCTGGGGTCATCGGTATTGTACCGGGACCACCAGAAGGGTCCCAGGGGTCCATCGGGTGGGGCCACCTGTCCCAGAGGGCCCCATGGGCTGAAGTGGCGTGGGAACCAGCCCCTGGTGGGTTGGTGCGCCCCATCCAAGGGCCCAAGGCACCTAGGTTTGGAAACCCTAGGGGGGCCGTTGCCCCCCGAGGGGGCATGCGCCCCGTGGTTGGAAACGCTAAGGGGGCCGTTGCCCCCCCGAGGGGCCGCCCCCCCTCTAGATGGGATCTCCAAGGGGGGCATGCGCCCCCTATATATAGTGGAGGGGAGGGAGGGCAACAACACCCTAAGCCCTGGCGCCTCCCTCTCCCTCCCGTGACACCTCTTCCTCCTTGAGTAGCGCTTGGCGAAGCCCTGCTGGAATTCCGCTGCTTCCACCACCACGCCGTCGTGCTGCTGGATCTCCATCAAATTCTCCTCCCCCTTGCTGGATCAAGAATGAGGAGACGTCTCCGCTTCGTACGTGTGTTGAACGCGGAGGTGCCGTCCGTTCGGCGCTAGGATCATCGGTGATTTGGATCACGACAAGTACGACTCCATCAACCCCGTTCACTTGAACGCTTCCGCTCGCGATCTACAAGGGTATGTATATGCACTCCTCTCTCTCTCTCTCGTTGCTAGATGACTCCATAGATTGATCTTGGTGATGCGTAGAAAATTTTAATTTCTGCTACGATCCCCAACAGTGGCATCATGAGCTAGGTCTATGCGTAGTTTCTATGCACGAGTAGAACACAAGTTGTTGTGGGCGTTGATTTTGTCAATTTACTTGCCGTTACTAGTCTTATCTTGATCCGGCGGCATCGTGGGATGAAGGGGCCCGGACCGACCTTACACGTACACTTACGTGAGACATGTTCCACCGACTGACATGCACTAGTTGCATAAGGTGGCTAGCGGGTGTCTATCTCTCCTACTTTAGTCGGATCAGCTTCGATGAAAAGGGTCCTTATGAAGGGTAAATAGAAATTGGCATATCACGTTGTAGTTTTGGCATAGGTAAGAAAAGTTCTTGCTAAGAAACCTATAGCAGTCACGTAAAAATTTGCAACAACAATTAGAGGACGTCTAACTTGTTTTTGCAGCATATGACGTGTGATGTGATATGGCCAAAAGGATGTGATGAATGATATATGTGATGTATGAGATTGATCATGTTCTTGTAATAGGAATCACGACTTGCATGTCGATGAGTATGACAACCGGCAGGAGCCATAGGAGTTGTCTTAATTTATTTATGACCTGCGTGTCAACATAAACGTCATGTAATTACTTTACTTTATTGCTAAACCGTTAGCCATAGTAGTAGAAGTAATAGTTGACGAGACAACTTCATGAAGACACGATGACAAGGATCATGATGATGGAGATCATGGTGTCAAGCCGGTGACGATGATGATCATGGCGCCCCGAAGATGGAGATCAAAAGGAGCAAAATGATATTGGCCATATCATGTCACTATTTGATTGCATGTAATGTTTATCATGTTTTTACATCTTATTTGCTTAGAACGACAGTAGCATAAACAAGATGATCCCTCATTAAAATATCAAGAATTGTGTTCCCCCTAACTGTGCACCGTTGCTAAGGTCCGTTGTTCCGAAGCACCACGTGATGATCGGGTGTGATAGGTTCTAACGTTCGCATACAACGGGTGTAAGCCAGATTTACACACGCAATACACTTAGGTTGACTTGACGAGCCTAGCATGTACAGACATGGCCTCGGAACGCGGAAGACCGAAAGGTCGAACATGAGTCGTATAGAAGATACGATCAACATGAAGATGTTCACCGATGATGACTAGTCCGTCTCACGTGATGATCGGACACGGCCTAGTTGACTCGGATCATGTATCACTTAGATGACTAGAGGGATGTCTGTCTGAGTGGGAGTTCATTAAATAATTTGATTAGATGAACTTAATTATCATGAACATAGTCTAAAACTTTGCAATATGTCTTGTAGATCAAATGGCCCACGCTAATGTTGCCATCAACTTCAACGCGTTCCTAGAGAAAACCAAGCTGAAAGACGATGGCAACAACTACACGGACTGGGTCCGTAACCTGAGCATTATCCTCATAGCTGCCAAGAAAGCATATGTCCTTGATGCACCGCTAGGTGAAGCACCTGTCTTCCCAGCAACTCAAGACGTTATGAACGCCTGGCAGTCGCGTAGTGATGATTACTCCCTGGTTCAGTGCGGCATGCTTTACAGCTTAGAACCGGGGCTCCAAAAGCGTTTTGAGCAGCACGGAGCATATGAGATGTTCCAAGAGCTGAAAATGGTTTTCCAAGCTCATACCCGGATCGAGAGATATGAAATCTCTGACAAGTTCTACAGTTGTAAGATGGAGGATGTAACGCCCTCGATGCGGCTATATCTCCCACGTGTCGAAGCACGACTTAGAGGCATAACCGCATTGAAAGCAATGTCGCAAGTGAGGTAATCTTCACACAACCCATGTAATACATAATGGAAAGAGATACATAGTTGGCTTACAGTCGCCACTTCACACAATACATAAATAAACATCCATCATCCAGATTACACTCAAGGTCCGACTACGGAACCAAAATGAAAGAAGACTATCCCAAATGCTACACAGATCCCCGATCGTCCCAACTGGGCTCCACTACTGATCATCAGGAAAAGACACATAGTAACGACCATGTTCCTCGTCGAACTCCCACTTGAGCTCGGAAGCGTCATCTGCACTGGCATCGTCGGCACCTGCAACTGTTTTGGAAGAATCTGTGAGTCACGGGGACTCAGCAATCTCACACCCGCGAGATCAAGACTATTTAAGCTTAAAGGTAGGATGGGGTTGTGAGGTGGAGCTGCAGCAAGCGACTAGCATATATGGTGGCTACAACGCAAAAGAGAGCGAGAAGAGAAGCAAAGCACGGTCGTGAAGCTAGAAGTGATCAATAAGTGATCCTAGAACAACCTACGTCAGACATAACTCCAACACCGTGTTCACTTCCCGGACTCCGCCGAGAAGAGACCATCACGGTTACACACGCGGTTGATGTGTTTTAATTAAGGTCAACTTCGGGTTTTCTACAACCGGACATTAACAAATTCCCATCTGCCTCATAACCGCGGGCACGGCTTTCGAAAGATAATACCCTGCAGGGGTGTCCCAACATAGCCCATTATAAGCTCTCATGGTCAACGAAGGATATTCCTTCTACCGAGAAGACCCGATCAGTCTCGGAATCCCGGACTACAAGACATTTCGACAATGGTAAAACAAAACCAGCAAAGCCGCCCGATTGTGCCGACAAATCCTGATAGGAGCTGCACATATCTCGGTCTCAGGGCACATCCGGATTGTCCAAACTTCCGGTAGGCCAGTCCAGAGTTGCCCCTGGCGGCCACCGGCGGCTGACAGTTTGGACCAACACTCGAAGGAGCACTGGCCTGGGGGTTAAAATAAAGATGACCCTCGGGCTCGCGAAAACCCGGGGGAAAAAGGCTTAGGTGGCAAATGGTAAAACCAAAGTTGGGCCTTGCTGGAGGAGTCTTATTCAAAGCGAACTGTCAAGGGGGTCCCATAAATCACCCAACCGTGTAAGGAACGCAAAATCAAGGAACATAATACCGGTATGACGGAAACTAGGGTGGCAAGAGTGGAACAAAACACCAGGCATAAGGCCGAGCCTTCCACCCTTTACCAAGTATATAGATGCGTTAATTAAAATAAGAGATATTGTGATATCCCAACAAAATCATGTTCCAACATGGAACAAACTTCATCTTCACCTGCAACTAGCAACGCTATAAGAGGGGCTGAGCAAAGCGGTAACATAGCCAATCAACGGTTTGCTAGGACAGGATGGTTAGAGGTTTGACATGGCAATATGGGTGACATGATATATCAAGTGGTAGGTAACGTAGCATAGGCATAGCAAAAGAGCGAGCATCTAGCAAGCAAAGATATAAGTGATTTCGAGGGTATGGTCATCTTGCCTGCAAGGTTTTCAGAGTTGTCGAAAGCTTGATCCTCGTAAGTGTTCTCAACAGGTTCCTCGTTCACGTACTCGTCTCCCGGCTCTACCCAAAACAAGAACACAAGCAAAGGAACAACTATCAACCACGGTGCAATGCGCAAGCAACATGATGCAAAACATGGCATGATATGCGAGATGTGGTATGCGATGCATATGCATCCTCCGGGAGGAAAAGATAAATAAGGCATAATCTTGGAAAACCAAGTATGCCACTGGATAGTTGAGGTGATTTCGGTTGAAATCGATATAAAGATCACCGGAATCGGATGCACGGTTTGCAAATGACAAGCAAAACAAGAATGACAAGATTCTGCCATCAACAGCATGATGCTACTTAGCAAGCAACAAGAAATTAAGCTACTGCACCCAAACATATCATCAAAGCATTTGGCACTGATATACTCAAGATGCTCGACAAAAGATGAACACTGAGCTACGGCTAAATCACAACACAACAGGTTCAAACAATCATGGCAAAAGTGCAAAAGATAACAGGTTCACAGACTTGGTGAAAATACTATCATTCCAGAAATTAACATCAGGATGACATGTTTAGAGCAAGGAAACAACATGCTACAGGAACAGGACATAGCAAAACAAGGCACGGAATGAATATACTAAAAACATAGAACAAAAGTCCCTTACTGACCATGAGCCAAAAAGGACCAGAAAATATAATAGCACCCATGTCAAATAAGCAAGTTTCGTTACAGTTTTCAGACTTAGCAGAAAACTGGACATGTCGAAAACAGATAACAAGTAGGCATGTTTACGAGCTCGATGCACTTACTACAGAGCATTTCATGATAAACTAAGCATATAAACACCAAGAAGACATGGCATAGAAGCAAGATATGGCAAGAATAACATCGTAGCATGCAAGGATCAACTACAACAAGCTTGGCAAAATCGAATAACATGTAAACAATCTGCCAGTAATATTTTATAGCAAGAGTAGAGCTCGATTGACTCAAGCTATGGCACTCTATAATTACAAACAAAGGCATGGATGGATAGGGCAAATCCATATGTTCAAAACACCCTTACTGATCATGCTCAAAATAGGCATAGATCTCTCTGAAACAACATGAACACATGGCATAAAAATAACAGCAGGGAATGACTTAGTGAAATTACTAAGTCCCTGAAATCAGCAACATTATGATCCCTAGTTTGCATGCTTGTGCTAGTCAACACAAATATCACAAAAATACATGTCATACACCCCTGTAAAGATGGAATGGCATATTACAAAACACATGTAGGACTCCAGTTCATAGGATGCACACATCAATCATGGCAAAAATGACAAAAGTGCATCTACTGAAACAGATCTGAAACTAACATCACATAGCCCTCTTCCAACAGCATTTCGGGCATCAAGATGAGCTCAAAAGGAAATGACGCAATGAGATGAAATGATGTACCCATCGAGGCGAACAATTTTACATATTACACGCACGAAACGGAGCAGTATGCAGCAAGTTATGAAGCGATGAACATGGCATGATAATGTCAAAATACAGGGACTTTGTGAAATATACCCTCTGAAATTCCAGATCTAGGGTTCGGGCACGCGAACCGAGGCGACGACGCGAGCTCGCCAGAGACCTGCCGGAGAGGAGGGAGGACGGACGGGGAAGGGCGGATCCGGCCGTCGCCGGGCCGGATCTAGCCGCAGCCGAGGGAGGCGGCGACGAAGGGCGGCGGGGTGGCGCGGTCCGGGGTCGGCGGAGCGGGGCGGCGCCGGCGTGGTGGAACTCGCCGGCGACGAGCGGCGTGGTCGGCGGAGCGGCGACGGCGGCGGAGGCGCGACGGGGGCGGCGGAGCGGCTGGCGAGGCGCGGGCCTCGGGGAGGCGCGGAGCGGCTCTGGGCCGCGGGGGCCGGCCGCGGGCTCGGCGGGCCGCGGCGGCGCGCGGTGGCCAGGGCCACATGGCGGCCTCTGAACGGCTGCGGGCGGCGGCGCAATTTTGTCTGACCGGACCGGACGTGTCCGGCGGCGCGTGGAGATGGAGGGGTCTAGGGTTTGCCCGAAAATTTCGGGAAGGAGCTATATTTATAGGTAGGAGGGGCTAGGAGGCTCCAAATTGAGCACGGTTTGCGGCCACACGATCGTGATCGAACGGCGATGGACATGGGAGTGACTTAGATGGGTTATTGGGCTGATTTGGAGGGGTTTTGGGCTGCAACCCAAAAGAGGCTTTCACGGTTACCCGGTTAGCCGTTGGAGTATCAAACGACCTCCGAATGACCCGAAACTTGACAGGCGGTCTACCGGTGCTATACCAAGGCCGCTTGACAAGCCTCGGTCCATTCCGAGAAAGTTTTATACCCGCTCACGGAAAAAGGTAAAAGGGGACGCCGGGGAACATAGGAGCGCCGGATTGCAAAACGGACAACGGGGAAAATGCTCGGATTCATGAAACGAACATGTATGCGAATGCGATGCACATGATGACATGATATGAAATGCATGACAAGGATAAAATGCAAAATGACGGGAAACCCAACCACGGAGGGAATATCATATCACATTGCCGAAAATGGCAAGAGTTGGAGTTACAAATATGGCAAGTTACATCCGGGGTGTTACAACACTCCACCACTACGAGAGGATCTCGTCCCGAGATCTAGGACTGAAAGAACTCCGGATATTCGGAACGGAGGTGGTCCTCGCGCTCCCAGGTGGCTTCTCGGTCTGAATGGTGAGACCACTTCACTTTCAGGAATTTGATGGACTTGTTGCGAGTCTTGCGCTCAGTTTCTTCAAGAATAGCAACGGGATGCTCATGATAGGACAAATCTTCTTGAAGATCAATCTCTTCGAAGTTGATGGTGCGCTCTGGCGTCTTGAAGCACTTGCGAAGCTGTGACACGTGGAAGACATCGTGCACATTTGCAAAGTGGGGGGAAGCTCAAGTTGATAGGCGAGATCGCCTCTTTTGTCGATGATCTTTAAAGGACCGACGTATCTAGGGGCAAGTTTCCCTTTGATACCGAAGCGACGAGTGCCTTTCATTGGAGAGACGCGGAGGTAGACATGATCTCCGATCTCGAATGCCAAATCACGGTGTTTGCTATCGTAATAGCTCTTCTGGCGCGATTGCGCGGCTTTGAGATTCTCACGAATGACTTTACACATATCTTCAGCCTCTGTGATCAAATCGTTGCCAAGAAGTTGGCGTTCGCCCGTCTCAGACCAATTGAGAGGAGTACGACACTTTCTGCCATAGAGAATCTCGAATGGGGCTTTGCCCGAACTCGCTTGAAAGCTGTTGTTGTAAGAGAACTCAGCATATGGAAGACAATCCTCCCACTTCATGCCGAAAGAGATAACACAAGCCCTGAGCATATCTTCAAGAATTTGGTTGACACGCTCGACTTGTCCGCTAGTTTGAGGATGGAAAGCTGTGCTGAAGCGAATATTTGTGCCCATGGCCTTCTGAAAAGAATCCCAAAACTTGGATGTAAAGATGCTGCCACGGTCTGAAGAAATCAATTGTGGAATGCCATGCAAGGAGACAATTCTGGAGGTGTAGAGCTCTACCAGCTGCGCTGCTGTGATAGACTCTTTGATAGGAAGAAAATGAGCCACTTTAGTGAGCTTGTCGATGACGACGAAGATAGCATCATTTCCACGCTTGGACTTAGGAAAACCAGTCACGAAGTCCATTTCGATATGATCAAACTTCCATTCTGGAATAGCAAGAGGTTGGAGTAGACCAGTTGGTCGTTGGTGTTCTGCTTTCACCCTTCTGCAGACATCACATTCATTCACGAATTGAGCAATTTCTCGCTTCATTCGAGTCCACCAATACGACTGCTTGAGGTCATGGTACATCTTCGTACTTCCAGGATGAATGGACAGAAGAGAATTGTGCTCCTCGTTCATAATGACTTTACGAAGATCACCCTTTGGAACCACAATCCGGTCCTCGAAGAAAAGAGTATCTCTGTCATCAACGCGATAGCACTTGTATTTGGAAATGCCCTTGTCAATACCACGTTTCACCTTCTTCACCATGGTATCCAGCAGTTGTGCCTCACGAATTTGATCTTCCAAAGTAGGAGAGGCTATGAGGTTGGCAAGAAAACCTTGAGGAACAACTTGGAGATTCAACTTGCGGAAAGCTTCACAAAGATCCGGTTGAAAGGGCTTGAGGATTAAGCTGTTGCAATAAGCCTTCATGCTCAAAGCGTCTGCAATCACATTAGCCTTTCCTGGAGTATATTCAATACTCGGATTATACTCTTGAATCATTTCGACCCATTGAGTTTGCCTGAGGTTGAGGTTGGGCTGAGTGAAGATGTACTTGAGACTCTTGTGATCGGTGAATATGTCCACTTTCCTTCCCAACAAGAGATGTCTCCATGTTATTAATGCATGGACAACTGCCGCCAACTCAAGATCGTGAGTGGGGTAGTTCTTTTCGTTGGGCTTCAACTGACGAGAGGTATAGGCCACAACCTTCTTCTCTTGCATTAACACAGCACCGAGACCTTGAAGATAAGCATCACAGAAAACTTCATAAGGCTTGGATTCGTCAGGAGGAGTCAAAACTGGAGCAGTGACAAGTTTCTCTTTGATAGCGTTGAAAGCAACGTCACACTCAGGAGACCATACATACTTCACATGCTTCTGGAGGAGGTTGGAAAGAGGCTTTGCAATCTTTGAGAAATTCTCAACGAATCTTCGGCAATAGCTTGCAAGTCCAAGAAAACTGCGAAGCTGCTTGACATTCTGAGGTGGTTCCCAATTCAAAACTGCAGACACCCTCTCGGGATTAATAGCAGTGCCCTTGGCAGATATGATATGCCCAAGGTAAAGAACTTCATCAAGCCAGAATTCACATTTGGAGAACTTCGCATAGAATTTATACTCTCTGAGCTTGTCGAGCACCAATCGCAAATGCTTGGCATGATCCTTCTTATTCTTGGAGAAGACCAATATATCATCGAGATAGACCAAAACGAATTCATTGGTGTAGGGGTTGAAGATGAAGTTCATCATGCGAGAGAATGTTGGAGGAGCATTGACAAGGCCGAAAGACATGACAGTATATTCGTAAGAACCAAAGCTTGTTCTGAATGCTGTCTTGGGAATATCTTCTTCACGAATGCGAATCTGATGATAACCCATACGAAGGTCAAGCTTGGAGAACACTTTAGCACCTTTTAGTTGCTCGAAAAGCTCATTGATGTTGGGAAGTGGGTACTTGTTCTTGATTGTCTTCTTGTTCAATGGACGGTAATCGACGCAAAGTAGGTCCGTGCCATCCTTCTTCTGGACAAAAAGAACACCCCAACCCCAAGGAGAAGAACTCGGTCTGATCAGACCCAGACGCTCTTGTTCATCGAGTTGTTTCTTCAATTCCTTCAACTCTTTTGGCCCAAGCTTGTATGGACGCTTGCAAACGGGTTCCGTGCCAGGCTCAAGATCAATAACGAATTCAACTGGCCGGTGAGGAGGCATACCCGGAAGCTCTTCTGGAAAGACATCTTGGTACTCACAAACGACTGGAATCTGAGAGATAGCATCCAATTCGCCCTTCTCATTGAGAGAAAACAACCGAATGGTTTCGTCACGAGCGGCATAGATGATCACATCGTCAGAAGAGTGAGTCAATTGAATTTCCCTGGCAGCACAATCAAGCTGAGCCTTGTGCTTAGAAAGCCAGTCCATCCCGAGAATAAGATCAATATCAGAGTCACCAAGAACAATTGGTTTAGCCAGAAATCTATAGTCGCCCATCTTGATGGAAACATCCGGAACCATAAAGCTTGCGTTCATGCATTTACCCGGAGAGACAACTGCCAACGGCTTAGGCAAACCTTGGAAAGACAACTCATGCTTCGATGCAAAAGGTCTTGAAATGAAAGAATGCGATGCACCAGTATCAAATAAGACTTTTGCAGGAATATCATTAACAGGAAGGCTACCCATGATCACTTCTGAAGAATCCTCCGCTTGAGCTGCATTCAACATGTTCACTTTGGCATACTTAGGATTATGCTTGACCACTGCATTGCTGGAAGATTTCACAGGAGGAGGAGGCGGAAGGTGCCTTTGGTTGAAGCACTTGTTCGCATAGTGACCCTTTTGCTGACATTTGTTGCAAGTCACCTCTGAGAGCGGACGGTGATAAGGAGCATTTGACCTTGGAGCTTGATTCTGAGACTTGTTCTGATAGCCAGGGTTGGGTGGGTGGGAAGATCCACGACCACCTGAGTTCTTCTGCTGATAAGGCTGACGGAACGGAGGAGGAGGAGGCAACCAGAACTTCTGTTGCTTGGCTGCCACTAGTAAGGAAGAGGAGGACTGAACTGCGTCCCTGACTCTCTTCTTAGATGCCTCACACTTGAGCTGAGCAGCTTCTTGTTTCAGTGCCATGTTGTAGAATTCATCATACTTTAACGGCTCAAAAAGCACGAGCGCTAGTTGCAGATCTTCTCTGAGGCCACGCCTGAACAGGTAAATCATGCTCTTCTCATCAGGGATGTCCTGCTTAGCAAAGCGAGAGAGCTTCTGGAACTGAGTGTTGTATTGATACACAGACATGTTGACTTACTTGAGATTGCGGAACTCCTCACGCTTACTCTCAACAACACTTTCTGGAATGTGATGAGCTTTGAAGTCACGGCGGAAATCATGCCAGGTAATCACACGACCTCCTCTGGAATCTTTGTATTGTTGGAACCACTCAGCAGCTTGATCCTTGAGTTGAAAAGAGGCAAACTTGACAAAGTCCTCAGGTCTGACATTGCTACATTCGAAGTGCTTGTTGATGTCCACGAGCCAATCATCGGCGTCTGTGGCCTCGACACAGTAGCTGAAAGTCTTTGGCTGATTTGCAAGGAACTGATTGAGGGTAGCAAAATGCGGCTGATTGTTGCCTTGGCCTTGATTTCCCTGATTACCTTGCCCTTGGTTGCGATCTTGCAAGAGCTGAATCAGAATCTGAGCGTTGGCATTGGTGGTTGTCATCAAGGCTTGCCATGCCTCCGGAGGCGGAGGTGGTGGCGGAGGGTTAGCCTGACTTCCTTCATTGCGTTCCGGATTCTGACGCGTTGGCGGAGCCATCCTGAAGAGGGTGACATCCATTAGCATCTTGAAAGACATATATTCAAGCTGAATCAAAGGATCGAAATTGCAACATATAGTCTTCACAATAAACATTCGAACAAGAATGAACGAATGAATTCCAAAGTAAAGCATCACACTTCCATAAGCTGAGAAGCCATTTAGATAAAGGTATGGAATCACCATCTGCCTTCGCAACAACTCGAATATCACAACTGAAAACAATACAAAAGATTGACTTGTAGAATAAGCCGGAACAAACATATGATAGATCCCATATCGTATCATGTGTCTGTTGGAAAGATATTCTAGGAGCAACTTGAATTCCCACTTATAAACTCCCGAAACTTTCTGGTTATGCAATCAGGTGTTGGGGATACAGGGGACACAAAATATATCAACCAAACTAACAATACCTAGATCCAGCTGTATCCATCCTTCAACACATAACCAAGAAACCTTCGGAAATCGTCTACCTCAACCTTCGAAAAGCATCCGTTATACGAGTTATGGCAATACTCCCGCACTCGCCTCAGTACTGGGCTATCAGGGTTATCTCACCAACAACTGTGCAAAAGAGATTTTCGATGTCGGCGTACTAAACTCAGGTATTCCAGAACTGCAACGATAAAATTATGACGACAACACCTCGGAGCTGAACTCCCCGGGACACCTCCACTAAACCCCTGCTGACAGGAGGCACCAAGACAATGTTGTCATCACAAAACCATCGGAACGATTCTAAGATACCCGCGTGATCCTAAAATTTTTTTTAGTGAAATTTGAGAAGAGAAGAGTCAAAACTCTACGCCAGGATGCCTTACCAGAGCGATGAGGAGACTCGGAAGTAAAAAGAATTCCTAAACTCTCCGACACATAATTCCTAAATGACTCAAAACATTTTTCTAGACACAACTCGGCCGCTAAAAACGATCAATCAATGGGGGCTCCTAAGGTCGGGGAAGGCTCTGATTACCAACTTGTAACGCCCTCGATGCGGCTATATCTCCCACGTGTCGAAGCACGACTTAGAGGCATAACCGCATTGAAAGCAATGTCGCAAGTGAGGTAATCTTCACACAACCCATGTAATACATAATGGAAAGAGATACATAGTTGGCTTACAGTCGCCACTTCACAATATACATAAATAAACATCCATCATCCAGATTACACTCAAGGTCCGACTACGAAACCAAAATGAAAGAAGACTACCCCAAATGCTACACAGATCCCCGATCGTCCCAACTGGGCTCCACTACTGATCATCAGGAAAGACACATAGTAACGACCACGTTCCTCGTCGAACTCCCACTTGAGCTCGGAAGCGTCATCTGCACTGGCATCGTCGGCACCTGCAACTATTTTGGAAGAATCTGTGAGTCATGGGGACTCAGCAATCTCACACCCGCGAGATCAAGACTATTTAAGCTTAAAGGTAGGATGGGGTTGTGAGGTGGAGCTGCAGCAAGCGACTAGCATATATGGTGGCTACAACGCAAAAGAGAGCGAGAAGAGAAGCAAAGCACGGTCGTGAAGCTAGAAGTGATCAATAAGTGATCCTAGAACAACCTACGTCAGACATAACTCCAACACCGTGTTCACTTCCCGGACTCCGCCGAGAAGAGACCATCACGGTTACACAAGCGGTTGATGTGTTTTAATTAAGGTCAACTTTGGGTTTTCTACAACCGGACATTAACAAATTCCCATCTGCCTCATAACCGCGGGCACGGCTTTCGAAAGATAATACACTGCAGGGGTGCCCCAACTTAGCCCATTATAAGCTCTCACGGTCAACGAAGGATATTCCTTCTACCGGGAAGACCCGATCAGTCTCGGAATCCCGGACTACAAGACATTTCGACAATGGTAAAACAAAACCAGCAAAGCCGCCCGATTGTGCCGACAAATCTTGATAGGAGCTGCACATATCTCGGTCTCAGGGCACATCCGGATTGTCCAAACTTCCGGTAGGCCAGTCCAGAGTTGCCCCTGGCGGCCACCGGCGGCTGACAGTTTGGACCAACACTCGAAGGAGCACTGGCCTGGGGGTTAAAATAAAGATGACCCTCGGGCTCGCGAGAACCCGGGGGAAAAAGGCTTAGGTGGCAAATGGTAAAACCAAAGTTGGGCCTTGCTGGAGGAGTCTTATTCAAAGCGAACTGTCAAGGGGGTCCCATAAATCACCCAACCGTGTAAGGAACGCAAAATCAAGGAACATAATACCGGTATGACGGAAACTAGGGTGGCAAGAGTGGAACAAAACACCAGGCATAAGGCCGAGCCTTCCACCCTTTACCAAGTATATAGATGCGTTAATTAAAATAAGAGATATTGTGATATCCCAACAAAATCATGTTCCAACATGGAACAAACTTCATCTTCACCTGCAACTAGCAACGCTATAAGAGGGGCTGAGCAAAGCGGTAACATAGCCAATCAACGGTTTGCTAGGACAGGATGGTTAGAGGTTTGACATGGCAATATGGGTGGCATGATATATCAAGTGGTAGGTAACGCAGCATAGGCATAGCAAAAGAGCGAGCATCTAGCAAGCGAAGATAGAAGTGATTTCGAGGGTATGGTCATCTTGCCTGCAAGGTTTTCAGAGTTGTCGAAAGCTTGATCCTCGTAAGTGTTCTCAACAGGTTCCTCGTTCACGTACTCGTCTCCCGGCTCTACCCAAAACAAGAACACAAGCAAAGGAACAACTATCAACCACGGTGCAATGCGCAAGCAACATGATGCAAAACATGGCATGATATGCGAGATGTGGTATGCGATGCATATGCATGCTCCGGGAGGAAAAGATAAACAAGGCATAATCTTGGCAAACCAAGTATGCCACTGGATAGGTGAGGTGATTTCGGTTGAAATCGATATAAAGATCACCGGAATCGGATGCACGGTTTGCAAATGACAAGCAAAACAAGAATGACAAGATTCTGCCATCAACAGCATGATGCTACTTAGCAAGCAACAAGAAATTAAGCTACTGCACCCAAACATATCATCAAAGCATATGGCACTGATCTACTCAAGATGCTCGACAAAAGATGAACACTGAGCTACGGCTAAATCACAACACAACAGGTTCAAACAATCATGGCAAAAGTGCAAAAGATAACAGGTTCACAGACTTGGTGAAAATACTATCATGCCAGAAATTAACATCAGGATGACATCTTTAGAGCAAGGAAACAACATGCTACAGGAGCAGGACATAGCAAAACAAGGCATGGGACGAATCTACTAAAAACATAGAACAAAAGTCCCTTACTGACCATGAGCCAAAAAGGACCAGAAAATATAATAGCACCCATGTCAAATAAGCAAGTTTCGTTACAGTTTTCAGACTTTGTAGAAAACTGGATATGTCGAAAACAGATAACAAGTAGGCATGTTTACGAGCTCGGTGCACTCACTACAGAGCATTTCATGATAAACTAAGCATACAACCACCAAGAAGACATGGCATAGAAGCTAGATATGGCAAGAATAACATCATAGCATGCAAGGATCAACTACAACAAGTTTGGCAAAATCGAATAACATGTAAGCAATCTGCCAGTAATTTTTATATCAAAAGTAGAGCTCGATTGACTCAAGCTATGACACCCCATAATTACAAAAAAAGGCATGGATGGATAGAGCAAATCCATATGTTCAAAACAACCTTACTGATCATGCTCAAAAGAGGCATAGAGCTCTCTGAAACAACATGAACACATGGCATAAAAATAACAGCAGGGAATGACTTAGTGAAATTACCAAGTCCCTGAAATGAGCAACATTATGATCCCTAGTTTGCATGCTTGTGCTAGTCACCACAAATATCACAAAAATACATGTCATACACCCCTGTAAAGATGGAATGGCATATTACAAAACACATGTAGGACTCCAGTTCATAGGATGCACACATCAATCATGGCAAAAATGACAAAAGTGCATCTACTGAAACAGATCTGAAACTAACATCATATAGCCCTCTTCCAACAGCATTTCGGGCATTAAGATGAGCTCAAATGGAAATGATGCAATGAGAGGAAATGATGTACCCATCGAGGCGAACAATTTGACATATTACACGCACGAAACGGAGCGGTATGCAGCAAGTTATGAAGCGATGAACATGGCATGATAATGTCAAAATACAGGGACTTTGTGAAATATACCCTCCGAAATTCCAGATCTAGGGTTCAGGCACGCGAACCGAGGCGACGGCGCGAGCTCGCCGGAGACCTGCCGGAGAGGAGGGAGGACGGACGGGGAAGGGCGGATCCAGCCGTCGCCGGGCCGGATCTGGCCGCAGCCGAGGGAGGCGGCGACGAAGGGCGGCGGGGTGGCGCGGTCCGGGGTCGGCGGAGCGGGGCGGCGCCGGCGTGGTGGAACTCGCCGGCGACGAGTGGCGTGGTCGGCGGAGCGGCGACGGCGGCGGAGGCGCGACGGGGGCGGCGGAGCGGCTGGCGAGGCGCGGGCCTCGGGGAGGCGCGGAGCGGCTCTGGGCCGCGGGGGCCGGCCGCGGGCTTGGCGGGCCGCGGCGGCGCGCGGTGGACGGGGCCACGTGACGGCCTCTGAGTGGCTGCGGGTGGTGGCGCGATTTCGTTCGGCCGGACCGGACGTGTTCGGCGGCGCGTGGAGAGGGAGGGGTCTAGGGTTTGCCCGAAAATTTCAGGAAGGAGCTATATTTATAGATAGGAGGGGCTAGGAGGCTCCAAATTGAGCACGGTTTGCGGCCACATGATCGTGATCGAACGGCGATGGACATGGGAGTGACTTAGATGGGTTATTGGGCTGATTTGGAGGGGTTTTGGGCTGCAACCCAAAAGAGACTTTCACGGTTACCCGGTTAGCCGTTGGAGTATCAAACGACCTCCGAATGACCCGAAACTTGACAGGCGGTCTACCGGTGCTATACCAAGGCCGCTTGACAAACCTCGGTCCATTCCGAGAAAGTTTTATACCCGCTCACGGAAAAAGGTAAAAGGGGACGCCGGGGAACATAGGAGCGCCGGATTGCAAAACGGACAACGGGGAAAATGCTCGGATTCATGAAACAAACACGTATGCGAATGCGATGCACATGATGACATGATATGAAATGCATGACAAGGACAAAATGCAAAATGACGGGAAACCCAACCACAGAGGGAATATCATATCACATTGCCGAAAATGGCAAGAGTTGGAGTTACAAATATGGCAAGTTACATCCGGGGTGTTACAGAGGAGAATAGTTCTGTCAGCGAGCACATACTCAAAATGTCTGGGTTGCACAACCGCTTATCTTAGCTGGGAGTTAATGTCCCGGATGACGCGGTCGTTGATAGAATCCTTCAGTCGCTCCCACCTAGCTACAGGAGCTTTGTGATGAACTTCAATATGTAGGGGATGGAAAAGACCATTCCTGAGGTATATTCAATGCTGAAATCAGCGGAGGTGGAGATCAAAAAGGAACATCAAGTGTTGATGGTGAATAAAACCAGGCAAGGGTAAGAAGAACTTCAAGAAGGACGGCAGGGGAGTTGTCGCGCCCGGTAAGCCAGTTGTCGGGAAGAAGCCAAAGCATGGACCCAAGCCTGAGACTGAGTGCTTTTATTGTAAGGGAAACGGTCACTGGAAGCGGAACTGCCCCAAGTACTTAGCGGATAAGAAGGCCGACAATACCAAAGGTATATGTGATATACATGTTATTGATATGTACCTAACCAGCGCTCGTAGTAGCTCCTGGGTATTTGATACCGGTGTGGTTGCTCATATTTGTAACTCAAAATAGGAGCTGCGGAATAAGCGGAGACTGGCGAAGGACGAGGTGATGATGCGCGTCGGGAATGGTTCCAAGGTCGATGTGATCGCCGTCGGCACGCTACCTCTACATTTACCCACGGGATTAGTTTTAAACCTCAATAATTGTTATTTAGTACCAGCTTTGAGCATGAATATTGTATCTGGATCTCGTTTAATACGAGATGTGTCGGGGATATACCCCGCGGTGTAAACCGGCCGGAAGTTAACCCGGCCGAACTTGGCGGTTTATTTGAGGTCCCGCTGGCACTTGGCGATATTCATCTGGTGACCTGCCCAGACCTGCCGGTTTACCAGCAACCCGTCGGGACGTTGTAACTCACTGGTAACCCGACGGACGGGTCAGAGGAGCGACAAGACCCGGTGGCCCGTCTGGCGGTTCATGAAGGCCGGTTCAACTATTGTGGGTCGGTTTAAGAGGAAAGGAATATTTGCCTTACAAGGAGTTAAGACCAGGACTTGTATCCGGTTTGTATTAAGAGATAGACTAGTCTTAATCCTAATAGGACTCCACATGTAAACCGCCCCTTCAACATATATAAGGAGGGGCAGGGCTCCCCAAAGAGGGACAAGTTAGAAGCGACAAGCAATCAATAATCTCTAGGGCTAGACACAAAGAGCCGGTTTACGGCGTCTCCCTCGGGATGATAATGAGACCTAGCCTCAAACAGCATGTAGGGTTATTACCGGATGATGTTTCCCGGGGCCCGAAGCTGTCTAAATCCTTGTCTTGCGTGTTGATCCGCCCTGCGTCTCTCGTCCCACTCAACCCCTCTCAAGCTACCACATAGATGCGTTGGCCTCGCGACTAAGTCCTGACACTAAGGACATCTGCCGTGACAAATCCACGACAGTTGGCGCCCACCGTGGGGCTGGCGCACGGTGGTGTTGAGTTCTTGGAGGGTTTTTTTTTTAGGGTTTGAGAAGTTTGCAATTTCCGTTTCGACAAAAAGCTGGCGTGGAAAATTTCACATCAGCCATGTTACACGCTGTGTTGTTGCTCTGGCACGGGATCTGTCCGCCGGCGTTTGGGTACGCCGAGTCTGACACAGTTTATTTACGGTGTTTTCTACTCCGAGGTCAACCGAGGATTGATCTTTGCTGCTACGCCGCCTTCTAAAAGTTGCTGGCTGATGATATCAAATTTGAAGATTCCGCTCTGTGTCCGAGACTCCGATTGCTAGCTGTACAAATCACTGCAGCCTGTTTCGCCAATTGAAGGCGTCACCTGATTTTTGTATTCATATTCGCTGCAACTCCCAAGAAATTGATCGGTCGTGACATTGCTGCTACTCCATCAGCCATAGGTACTGGACTCCGCCTCCGCCACTGCCTGCCTGACCCGCCGGTTTCCACCGGGTCACCTTCACGGCTGAACTAGATCGCCGCTTGAACTATCGACCCGGACGAGGACTGGGACGGGGGTCGGATCCGGATTACACTGTCGTCGCCCCGTTCCGAGCCGCCCTGCAACCCTGCCGACCTCACCGTGGATCACCTCTGCTGTAACCCGCATCGCCGCTTCAACTGTCGCCGACGCGTCCGCAGCCGTCACTATGCCACGTGCCTCTGCGTCCGCGCCTCTTGTCCGAATCGCCGCCCCCTACTCTGTTGCAGCGCCGCAGCCCGCCACGGATAAACCGCTATTTTCTGAGCCACCTCTGAAGATCCCCGCCCGGGTCAACTCTTCGCTTCTTTGCCCGCTGCCGTGGCCTTCTTATATACCGCTCCGGATTAACCTCAAGATCGCGAGCTGCTTCGGCCCACTGCTGACGCAGTTCATCTTCCGTTGTGGTCGGCTTGGCGCTACTGAGGGTGCCACTCTGCTACACTAAACCGGCCAGGGTTCAGCACATCTATATTAAATCAAGTGGAGAGAGTGAAAGCAAGTGCATGGAGTCCAGATGACATGTACTCCGTATCAGCGGGGCTCAATGTGTAGTTAGTATTACATGGCACCAGCATCTGCGTTCATCCGAAAGATACATCAGGTGATACCCATCCTGTTTATTTCATTCGTATGTAATAATCTGTCTGCGAACAGTTACTCTGCTTTGCAATATTTTATGCAGGACAATTATTTATTATAAACATGGTTTATACCATGGGTACGGAGCACGCGCTGGCAACGTCCTGCCCAGTGATCATCCGTGCCATATTACACGGTGAATGGATGCGTGCAAGACGTCGCCCTTATGGCCCGGTTTACATCAGCTTGCCAGGACCACGCCTGCATTTGACTCGCCCGTCCGAACCGGTTTACAACACCACGGCCGGCTCATCTGTCTGTGCCGCTTCTGATGTTGCGGTCGTTTTTGTCGTCCGTCTCTCGCGGCCTGGTCTACATCAACATACCGGGCCGCACCTATCTGCATGAGCTGTTTATTGGGTATGAGCAAGTCACAGCTTGGGTAGCCCGGTTTTCTTTCAAATTGGAGGCAAATTATCATCAACCGCCGTCTGCACTGGATGGCTCAATGGGCAGGCGCACAAGTCGCTGTCACTACAGTTTGGTTAAGCTTCAAATCGCCAGTTGGAAGGAACCATTGGCCGAGTTGCTGACACGGCTCATACGGGGTCATTTCTAACCCGCCACAGTCATCTCAATCTTCTGTGGATATATACCTTATGCTATGGTCAAGTACGGAGAATCTCAAGACAACTCCTTGAGTCATCTTAAGACACGGGGGCTATGATGATATGACACAGCAAGTCTTGCCAGTTTTCAGCCGGTTTAAGAAACCCAGGATGATGGAGGGAAAGATAACCCGGTCTCGGAGGCTACTGTTATATTGATGAAAATTTAAAGGCCGTCAGAAAATTTTCGGCTTAGAAAGAATATGACAGTTACACAATCCCGGCTCAATGAAGAAGTTTCGGATTGTCAGAAAGGATTCCGGTTTGAAATCTGGCTGAAGGGAAGTCAGTTTCACTGAAGTTCTCAAATATCCGGTTTACAATCCGGTTCAATGGAAATCTGTTCTCCCACAAAGCTCTAAAGTGCTCAGATCCGGTTTAACAATGTCCGGTTCAAAAAGGGATTCACTTCTTGCAAATTCGAGTTTAAAGGCCATGAGAGAATTTCCGGCTGAAAATGAAGATTCCGGTTTAAGATCTGGTTCAAGGGAAGGATGTCTCCCACAAAGCTTTGAAGCTCTCAATATCCGGTTTAAAATCCCGGTTCAAGAAGAATTTATCTCTTGCAAAAATTTAAAAATTACCAAAGAGGACCTGCTGCCATGATGCACGGTTCAAACATGGGTATCCCACCTTATTGGCCTAACATATTATTGATCACATGGGGGCTTCTGCGTCATAAAGCGGGGTATCTGTTCTTTTATATCATAGGTGGTTACATGGAGTTGTTTTAAAACAACATCCGGTTTACCCCTTGCAAGTCTTAACAAGATCACTTGGGGCTTCCTGTTCAAACATAGGTCGTATTCGAACCAAAGAGAACATAGCTGTCCTTATAAGGTCATTTGGGGGCTCGGTCATGTTTTGAACCGATGCAATACCTCTTGGCCGGCGAAAGCCACCAGAGTCATTTGGGGGCTCGGTCGTGTCCGAACCGATGCAATACCTCTTGGCCGGCGAAAGCCACCAGAATCATTTGGGGACACGGTCACGTCTGAACCGGTCACGCCTCTTGGTCGACCTACGGGCCTTAGAGTCATTTGGGGGCTTGGTCGAACCCGAACCATAGCAATGCCACTTGGCCGGCGTAACGCCACGCGTCATTTTGGGGTCCTGGCTGACTGGCACCATCGCTACGCCTTCGGGGGGCTTGGTTGCGTCTGACCATGGTAATTCCATTTGACCAAGCTCAGTAGAGCTCTTCTTTTGCAAAAAGTCTTTGTCACCGCTTTTGCTTCATTCTTTTTTAAAGAGTTGATATTTTATTACGTTTCTTTTAAACTGACAATTCTTAAACCGGTTCAACTGTCAAATTACAAATTGACGGAACACGATCAAATCTTAATCCGGAGGTTATCTGCCCGATTTAATATTCTGTCTCCATCCTATTATGGAGTAAACTGGTGTTTATCAACCCGGCTCGGCTTTCAACTACAAGTTGTCAGTACACGATCAAGTTATAATCCGGAGACTATCAGCCCGGTTTGGTTTGACTACGAGTCGCCAGTATAATATATGGATAATCCGGTGTCTATCATAACCCGGTATGGTTTTATTATAAACCGACACAGTATGAAAGGAGTTATCATTACTCAAGATTGGGGTTGTCACCCTTACTACAAAAAGTTGGTAAACCAACGTTGTGATTCAATGTCACAGGTATGATATATTTCATATTTGATTATTCTTAAGTGCAGCCTTGGTTATAAACCTTGGTTATATGTTGGGCATTATGACCCGTCCAGCGGTAAACCGCCAGGACACTTTAAACTTGTTGTATGCAGGAACAGGTTGAATAACGCATGATGAAAAATTGTCCGGTATTTATTAAACCGGCCTGGCTTTTCGACTATAAGTCGCCAGTATGATGAGAAATTGTCCGGTGTTTATTAAACCGGTCTGGCTTTGGACTATAAGTCGCCAGTATATATTTGGATTGCGCCATTGGAATCATGCGCTTATAAATTATTGGATTATATTATTCAAATAGCCAAACTTGGCTGAATTTTCATTATGATATTGGATGAATAAGGTTTGAATACCGGATTATATTATTCAAATAGCCAACATGGCTGGATTTTTATTACGGTTATTAATATTATGATTAAGGTTTTCAAAGTCGCTTTAACGCAATGGTTATCATTTTCTATAATTGAAGGAATAGTCCCGAGTCGCTGCAGGCTTACAACCCGGCACTTGGGGGCTACATTGTTCAAGGTTGAGATTATATCAAATATGCAAGTCTCATGTCGCTGCAAGCATGCACCATGACACTTGGGGGCTAATGCAAAGTCATTTTTGCTCATCTTATTGAAGACCCGACTCATCACATCGTAATGAGCTGGCCCTTGGGGGCTACCAATTGCTCCTGTCAACTATTCAAGGTACAAAGCTTTTTTCCATTATATTGAAGGGTCCACTGCTCAGTTGGTAAAGCACAAGGCTCTTAACCTTGTGGACGGGAATTCAAGCCCCATGATGGGGGTTACATCATATGATGTTATTTTCATTGAAGTATATATCAAAGTCCCAGCTCAATATTATCTTATTGACCCGGCCCTTGGGGGCTACATTGGTTGAAGTTTTATGGGCATCAGTCAATTACAAGTCCCAGGTTGCTGCAAGCATGACAACCCGGCACTTGGGGGCTACAGGTATTATATTATTATCGAAGAAATATTTTCAAATTCTCTGTTAAGCAAACTAGATTGACCCGGCGTCACCAATCATTATGACCCTGTGGCTGCAACCCGGTGTCATCAATAATCATAAACCGGTGTTGGAAACAATCATGAACCGGTGTCTGCAACAATCATGAACCGGAATTATCAGTTTTTGTAACCCGACAGCTTCTGGCAACGATAAACCGGCAAGTTCTGCATCTTCAAACCGGTTGAATATCAGATGAGTATTTCAAGACCAATATTTCTTAAACCGGCGCTTTGGAACCCAACTCAAGTGGACTATTCTTCATAATATTTTTCTGTGAGAAACCAATGTCAGCAAATTGAGTATGAAGCTGGTTATTGACCCGGATTTTCTAGAAGGAGGAAATGACAAGGACTTAAGGACGATCAGGTGCCGGTTTACAAAAATTCTTAACCCGGAGCACAACCTGTCAAATTTGTTCTGGTGTTTATTTGCAGCATAAGTTTACCATGGATAAATCCAAGCTAAACTTGGGGGCTAATGTCGGGGATATACCCCGCGGTGTAAACCGGCCGGAAGTTAACCCGGCCGGACTTGGCGGTTTATTTGAGGTCCCGCTGGCACTTGGCGATATTCATCTGGTGACCCGCCCAGACCTGGCGGTTTACCAGCAACCCGTCGGGACGTTGTAACTCACTGGTAACCCGACGGACGGGTCAGAGGAGCGACAAGACCCGGTGGCCCGTCTGGCGGTTCATGAAGGCCGGTTCAACTATTGTGGGTCGGTTTAAGAGGAAAGGAATATTTGCCTTACAAGGAGTTAAGACCAGGACTTGTATCCGGTTTGTATTAAGAGATAGACTAGTCTTAATCCTAATAGGACTCCACATGTAAACCGCCCCTTCAACATATATAAGGAGGGGCAGGGCTCCCCAAAGAGGGACAAGTTAGAAGCGACAAGCAATCAATAATCTCTAGGGCTAGACACAAAGAGCCGGTTTACGGCGTCTCCCTCGGGATGATAATGAGACCTAGCCTCAAACAGCATGTAGGGTTATTACCGGATGATGTTTCCCGGGGCCCGAAGCTGTCTAAATCCTTGTCTTGCGTGTTGATCCGCCCTGCGTCTCTCGTCCCACTCAACCCCTCTCAAGCTACCACATAGATGCGTTGGCCTCGCGACTAAGTCCTGACACTAAGGACATCTGCCGTGACAAATCCACGACAAGATGGCTATTCGTTTAAATCCGAGAATAATGGTTGTTCTATTTATATGAGAGATATGTTTTATGGTCATGCCCCATTGGTCAATGGTTTATTCTTAATGAATCTCGAACGCAATGTTACACATATTCATAGTGTGAATACCAAAAGATGTAAGGTTGATAATGATAGTCCCACATACTTGTGGTACTGCCGCCTTGGTCACATTGGTGTCAAACGCATGAAGAAGCTCCATGCAGATGGACTTTTGGAGTCTCTTGATTATGAATCATTTGACACGTGCGAACCATGCCTCATAGGAAAAATGACCAAGACTCCGTTCTCCGGAACAATGGAGCGAGCAACCAACTTATTGGAAATCATACATACTGATGTGTGCGGTCCAATGAGTGTTGAAGCTCGCGGTGGCTATCGTTATGTTCTCACCCTCACTGATGACTTGAGTAGATATGGGTATGTCTACTTAATGAAACACAAGTCTGAGACCTTTGAAAGGTTCAAGGAATTTCAGAGTGAGGTTGAAAATCAACGTGACAGGAAAATAAATTTCTTACGATCAGATCGTGGAGGGGAATATTTGAGTCACGAATTTGGCACACACCTAAGGAAATGTGGAATCATTTCACAACTCACGCCGCCTGGAACACCTCAGCGAAATGGTGTGTCCGAACGTCGTAATCGCACTCTATTGGATATGGTGCGATCTATGATGTCTCTTACCGATCTACCGCTCTCATTTTGGGGCTATGCTTTAGAGACTGCCGCATTCACTTTAAATAGGGCTCCGTCGAAATCCGTTGAGACGACACCGTATGAATTATGGTTTGGGAAGAAACCTAAGCTGTTGTTTCTAAAAGTTTGGGGATGCGATGCTTATGTCAAGAAACAACAACCTGAAAAGCTCGAACCCAAGTCGGAAAAATGTGTCTTCATAGGATACCCTAAGGAAACCATTGGGTATGCCTTCTACCTCAGATCCGAAGGCAAGATCTTTGTTGCCAAGAACGGATCCTTTCTGGAGAAAGAGTTTCTCTCGAAAGAAGTAAGTGGGAGGAAAGTAGAGCTTGATGAAGTACTGCTTCTTGAAATGGAAAGTAGCGCAGCTCAGGAAGATGTTCCTGTGGTGCCTGCACCGACTAGAGAGGAAGTTAATGATGATGATCAAGGTACTTCGGATCAAGCTCCTACTGAACTTTGTAGGTCCACTAGGACACGTTTCGCACCAGAGTGGTACGGCAACCCTGTCTTGGAAATCATATTGTTAGACAACGGTGAACCTTCGAACTATGAAGAAGCGATGGCGGGCCCAGATTCCAACAAGTGGCTTGAAGCCATGCAATCCGAGATAGGATCCATGTATGAAAACAAAGTATGGACTTTGACAGACTTGCCCGATGATCGGCGAGCGATAGAAAATAAATGGATCTTTACCGGTCAGACCGCATAACAACGTACGTTGTTCCCTTTGTCATCAGTATGTTACTTGCCCGAGATTCGATCGTCGGTATCTTAATACCTAGTTCAATCTCGTTATCGGCAAGTCTCTTTACTTGTTCCGTAATACATCATCTCACAACTAACTCATTAGTTGCAATGCTTGCAAGGCTTATGTGATGTGTATTACCGAGAGGGCCCAGAGATACCTCTCCGACAATCGGAGTGACAAATCATAATCTCGAAATACGCCGACCCAACATGTACCTTCGAAGACACCTGTAGAGCTCCTTTATAATCACCCAGTTACGTTGTGACGTTTGGTAGCACACAAAGTGTTCCTCCGGCAAACGGGAGTTGCATAATCTCATAGTCATAGGAACATGTATAAGTCATGAAGAAAGCAATAGCAACATACTAAACGATCAAGTGCTAAGCTAACGGAATGGGTCAAGTCAATCACATCATTCTCTAATGATGTGATCCCGTTAATCAAATGACAACTCATGTCTATGGCTAGGAAACATAACCATCTTTGATCAACAAGCTAGTCAAGTAGAGGCATACTAGTGACACTCTGTTTGTCTATGTATTCACACATGTATCATGTTTCCGGTTAATACAATTCTAGCATGAATAATAAACATTTATCATGAAATAAGGAAATAAATAATAACTTTATTATTGCCTCTAGGGCATATTTCCTTCAGTCTCCCACTCGCACTAGAGTCAATAATCTAGTTCACATCGCCATGTGATTCAACACTAATAGTTCACATCACCATGTGATTAACACCCATAGTTCACATCGTCATGTGACCTACACCCAAAGGGTTTACTAGAGTCAGTAATCTAGTTTACATCGCTTATGTGATTAACACCCAAAGAGTACTAAGGTGTGATCATGCTTTGCTTATGAGATAATTTTAGTCAACGGGTCTGTCACATACAGATCCGTAAGTATTTTGTGAATTCTATGTCTACAATGCTCTGCATGGAGCTACTCTAGCTAATTGCTCCCACTTTCAATATGTATCTAGATCGAGACTTAGAGTCATCCAGATCTGTGTCAAAACTTGCATCGACGTAACTTTTTACGACGAACCTTTTGTCACCTCCATAATCGAGAAATATTTCCTTATTCCACTAAGGATAATTTTGACTGCTGTCTAGTGATCTACTCTTAGATCACTATTGTACTCCCTTGCTTAACACAGTGTAGGGTATACAATAGATCTGGTACACAGCATGGCATACTTTATAGAACCTATGGCTGAGGCATAGGGAATGGCTTCCATTCTCTTTCTATGTTCTGCCGTGGTCGGGTTTTGAGTCTTTACTCAATTTCACACCTTGTAACACAGCCAAGAACTCTTTCTTTGACTGTTCCATTTTGAACTACTTCAAAATCTTGTCAAGGTATGTATTTATTGAAAAAAACTTATCAAGCGTCTTGATCTATCTCTATAGATCTTGATGTTTAATATGTAAGCAGCTTCACCGATGTCTTTCTTTGAAAAACTTCTTTCAAACACTCCTTTATGCTTTGCAGAATAATTCTACATTATTTCCGATCAACAATATGTCATTCACATATACTTATCAGAAATGTTGTAGTGCTCCACTCACTTTCTTGTAAATACAGGCTTCACCGCAAGTCTGTATAAAACTATATGCTTTGATCAACTTATCAAAGTGTATATTCCAACTCCGAGATGCTTGCACCAGTTCATACATGGATCGCTGGAGCTTGCATATTTTTTTAGCACCTTTAGGATTGGCAAAACCTTCTGGTTGCATCATATACAACTCTTCTTTAAGAAATCCATTAAGGATTGCAGTTTTGTTATCCATTTGCCAGATTTCATAAAATGCGGCAATTGCTAACATAATTTGGACAGACTTTAAGCATCGATACGAGTGAGAAAATCGCATCGTAGTCAACACCTTGAACTTGTCGAAACCTTTTGCGACAATTATAGCTTTGTAGATAGTAACACTACTATCAGCGTCCGTCTTCCTCTTGAAAATCCATTTAATCTCAATGGCTTGCCGATCATCGGGCAAGTCAATCAAAGTCCATACTTTGTTCTCATACATGGATCCCATCTCAGATTTCATGGCCACAAGCCATTTCACATAATCTGGGCTCTGTTGGGGAACATAGCAGAAATTCAAAATTTTCCTACGGGTCACCAAGATCTATCTATGGAGAAACTAGCAACGAGGGGAAGAAGAGTGCATCTAAATACCCTTGTAGATCGCTAAGCGGAAGCGTTCAAGTGAACGGGGTTGATGGAGTCGTACTCGCCGTGATCCAAATCACCGATGACCAAGTGCCGAACGGACGACACCTCCGCGTTCAACACACGTACAGCCCGGTGACGTCTCCCATGCCTTGATCCAGCAAGGAGAGAGGGAGAGGTTGAGGAAGACTCCATCCAGCAGCAGCACAACAGCGTGGTGGTGGTGGAGGAGCGTGGCAATCCTGTAGGGCTTCGCCAAGCACCGTGGGAGAGGAGGAAGGAGAGATGCAGGGCTGCGCCATAGAGAGGTCCAAACTCATGTGTTGGCTGCCCCCAAACCCTCAAGTATATATAGGGGGAGAGGGGAGGCTGCGCCCCCACCTAGGGTTCCACCCTAGGGGTGGCGGCCAGCCCCAAAACCCATCTAGGGTGCGGCCAAGGGGAGGGAGAGGGGAGACTTGCCCCCCCAAGTTAGGTGGGTGCGCCCCCTTCCCCAAACCCTAGGCGCCTTGGGCCCTTGTGGGGGGGCGCACCAGCCCACCTGGGGCTGGTCCCCTCCCACATGTGGCCCATGCAGCCCTCCGGGGCCGGTGGTCCCACTTGGTGGACCCCCGGGACCCTCCTGGTGGTCCCGGTACGTTACCGATAAAACCCGAAACTCTTTCGGTGACCAAAACAGGACTTCCCATATATAAATCTTTACCTCCGGACCATTCCGGAACTCCTCGTGACGTCCGGGATCTCATCCGGGACTCCGAACGACATTCGGTAACCACATATGAACTTCCTTAATAACCCTAGCGTCATCAAACCTTAAGTGTGTAGACCCTACGGGTTCGGGAACCATACAGACATGACTGAGACGTTCTCCGGTCAATAACCAACAGCGGGATCTGGATACCCATGTTGGTTCCCACATGTTCCACGATGATCTCATCAGATGAACCACGATGTCGAGGATTCGATCAATCCCGTATACAATTCCCTTTGTCTAGCGGTATTGTACTTGCCCGAGATTCGATCGTCGGTATCCCGATACCTTGTTTAATCTCGTTATAGGCAAGTCTCTTTACTTGTTCCGTAACACATCACCCCGTAATCAACTCCTTGATCACATTGTGCACATTATGATGATGTCCTACCGAGTGGGCCCAGAGATACCTCTCCGTCACACGGAGTGACAAATCCCAGTCTCGATTCGTGCCAACCCAACAGACACTTTCGGAGATACCTGTAGTGTACCTTTATAGCCACCCAGTTACGTTGTGACGTCTGGCACACCAAAGTATTCCTACGGTATCCGGGAGTTGCACAATCTCATGGTCTAAGGAAATGATACTTGACATTAGAAAAGCTTTAGCATACGAACTACACGATCTGTGCTATGCTTAGGATTGGGTCTTGTCCATCACATCATTCTCCTAATGATGTGATCCCGTTATCAACGACATCCAATGTCCATGGTCAGGAAACCGTAACCATCTATTGATCAACGAGCTAGTCAACTAGAGGCTTACTAGGGACATGGTGTTGTCTATGTATCCACACATGTATCTGAGTTTCCTATCAATACAATTCTAGCATGGATGATAAACGATTATCATGAACAAGGAAATATAATAATAACCTATTTATTATTGCCTCTAGGGCATATTTCCAACAGTCTCCCACTTGCACTAGAGTCAATAATCTAGTTCACATCGCTATGTGATTAACACTCAAGGTCACATCCCCATGTGACTAACACCCAAAGAGTTTACTAGAGTCAATAATCTAGTTCACATTACCATGTGATTAACACTCAATGAGTTCTGGGTTTGATCATGTTATGCTTGTGAGTGATGTTATAGTCGACGGGTCTGAACCTTTCAGATCCGTGTGTGCTTTACAAATCTCTATGTCATCTCCTAGATGCAGTTACCACGCTCTATTTGGAGCTATTCCAAATAACTGTTCTACTATACGAATCCAATTTACTACTCAGAATAATCTGGATTAGTGTCAAAGTTTGCATCGGCGTAACCCTTTACGACGAACTCTTTTACCACCTCCATAATCGAGAAAATTCCTTAGTCCACTAGTTACTAAGGATAACCTTGACCGTTGTCCTGTGATCCATTTCTAGATCACACTTGTACCCCTTGACTGACTCATGGTTTGGCACACTTCAGGTGCGGTACACAACATAGCATACTTTAGAGCCTACGACTAAAGCATAGGGGACGACCTTCGTCCTTTCTCTCTATTCTGCCGTGGTCATGTCTTGAGTCTTGCTCAATACTCACACCTTGTAACACAGCCGAGAACTCCTTCTTTGCTGATCTATTTTGAACTCCTTCAAAATCTTGTCATGGTATGTGTTCGTTTGAAAGTACTATTAAGAGATTTTGATCTATCCTTATAGATCTTGATGCTCCATGTTCAAGTAGCTTAATCCAGGTTTTCCATTGAAAAACACTTTTCAAACAACCCTATATGCTTTCCAGAAATTCTACATCATTTCCGATAAACAATATGTCAACAACATATACTCATCAGAAATTCTATAGTGCTCCCACTCACTTCTTTGGAAATACAAGTTTCTCATAAACTTTGTATAAACCCAAAATCTTTGATCATCTCATCAAAGCGTACATTCCAACTCCGAGATGCTTACTCCAGTCCTTAGAAGGATTGCTGGGGCTTTGCATACTTGTTAGCATCTTTTAGGATCGACAAAATCTTCTGGTTGTATCACATACAACCTTTCCTCAAGAACAAGGAAACAATATTTTGACATCCTATCTGCAAGATTTCATAAATAATGCAGTACCTGCTAATTCCAACAGACTTTTAGCATCGCTACGAGTGAGAAAGTCTCATTGTAGTCAACTCCTTGAACTTGTCGGGAAACATCTTAACGACAAGTCGAGCTTTCTTAGATGGTGACATTTACCATCATTGTCCATCTTCCTTTCAAAATCCATCTGTACTCAACAGCCTCACGACTATCGAGCCGTTCTGCCTAAGTCTATACTTTGTTTTCATACATGGATCCTCTCTCGGATTTTATGGCCTCGAGCCATTCATCGGAATCCGGGCCCACCATCGCTTCTCCATAGCTCGTAGGTTCATTGTTGTCTAGCAACATGACTTCCAAGACAGGATTACGTACCACTCTGAAGTAGTACGCATCCTTGTCATCCTACGAGGTTTGGGAGTGACTTGATCTGAAGTCTCATGATCACTATCATAAGCTTCCACTTCAATTGGTGTAGGTGCCACAGGAACAACTCTTTGTGCCCTGCTATACACTAGTTGAAGTGACGGTTCAATAACCTCATCAAGTCTCCACCATCCTCCCACTCAATTCTTTCGAGAGAAACTTTTCCTCGAGAAAGGACCCGATTCTAGAAACAATCCCCATTGCTGTCGGATCTGAGACAGGAGGTATACCCAACTGTTTTAGGTATTCTATGAAGATGCATTCATCCGCCTTGGGTTCGAGCTTATCAGCCTGAAACTTTTTCACATAAGCGTCGCAGCCCCAAACTTATAAGAAATGACAGCTTAGGTTTCTCTAAACCATAGTTCATACGGTGTCATCTTATCGGAATTACGTGGTGCCCTATTTAAAGTGAGTGCGGTTGTCTCTAATGCCTAACCCATGAACGATAGTGGTAATTCGATAAGAGACATCATGGTATGCATCATATCCAATAGGGTGCAGTTATGATGTTCGGACACACCATCACACTATGGTGTTCCAGGCGTACTAGTCGTGAAACAATTTCCACAATGTCTCAACTGTGTACCAAACTCGCAACTCAGATATTCATCTCTATGATCATATCATAGATATTTTATCCTCTTGTCACGACGATATTCAACTTCATTCTGAAATTACTTGAACCATTCAATAATTCAGACTTGTGTTTCATCAAGTAAACATACTCAGTATCTACTCAAATCATCTGTGAAGTAAGAGCATAACGATATCCACTGCGTGCCTCAGCACTCATTGGACTGCACACATCAAAATGTGTTACTTCCAACAAGTTGCTTTCTTGTTCCATTTTACTGAAACCGAAGCTTTCAGTCATCTTGCCCGTGTGGTATGATTTGCATGTCTCAAGCGATTCAAAATCAAGTGAGTCCAAACGGTCCATCTGCATGGAGTTTCTTCATGCATATATACCAATAGGCATGGTTCGCATGTCTCAAGTGATTCAAAATCAAGTGAGTCCAAAGATCCATCAACATGGAGCTTCTTCATGCGTTTTATACCAATATGACTCAAATTGCAGTGCCACAAGCATGTGGTAATATCATTATTATTTTATATCTTTTGGCATGAACATGTGTATCACTACGATCGAGATTTCAATAAACCATCCATTTTAGGTGCAAGACCATTGAAGGTATTATTCAAAATAAACAGAGTAACTATTATTCTCTTTAAATGAATAACCGTATTGCGATAGACATAATCCAATCATGTCTATGCTCAACGCAAACACCAAATAACAATTATTTAGGTTTAATACCAATCTCGATGGTAGAGGGAGCGTGCGATGCTTGATCATATCAACCTTGGAAGCACTTCCAACACATCTCGTCAGCTCACCTTTAGCTAGTCTCCGTTTATTCCGTAGTTTTTATTTCGAGCTACTAACACTTAGCAACTGAACCGGTATCTAATACCCTGGTGCTACTAGGAGTACACATTCACATAATGTATATCCAATATACTTCTATCGACAGCCTTCTTATCTACCAAGTATCTAGGGTAATTCTGCTGCAGTGGTTGTTCCCCTTATTACAGAAGCACTCAGTCTCGGGTTTGGGTTCAACCTTGGGTTTCTCCACTAGAGCAGCAGCTGATTTTCCGTTTCATGAAGTATCCCTTCTTGCCCTTGCCCTTCTTGAAACTAGTGGTTTCACTAACCATCAACAATTGATGCTCCTTCTTGATTTCTACTTTCGCGGTGTCAAACATCGCGAATATTTCAAGGATCATCATATCTATCCCTCATATGTTATAGTTCATCACGAAGCTCTAGCAGCTTGGTGGCAATGACTTTGGAGAAACATCACTATCTTATCTGGAAGATCAACTCCCACTCGATTCAAGTGATTGTTGTACTCAGACAATCTGAGCACAAGCTCAACGATTGAGCTTTTCTCCCTTAGTTTGCAGGCCAAGAAAATCGTCGGAGTCTTATACCTCTTGACGTGGGCACGAGCCTGAAATCCCAATTTCAGCCCTCGAAACATCTCAAATGTTCCGCGACATTTCAAAAATGTCTTCGGTGCCTCAATTCTAAACCATTTAACATTACCGAACTATCATGTAGTCATCAAAACGTGTATGTCAGATGTTCGCAACATCCACAAACCATGTTCGAGGTCCATCACACCAAGCGATGCATTAAGGACATAAGCCTTCTACTGTCCGCATAATTGCTACTGTTAACTTTCAACAATATTTTCTCTAGGAACATATCTAAAACAGTAGAACTAAAGCGCGAGCTACGACATAATTTGCAAAGATCTTTTGACTATGTTCAGGATAATTAAGTTCATCTTATGAACTCCCACTCAGATAGACATCCCTCTAGTCATCTAAGTGATTACATGATCCGAGTCAACTAGGCCGTGTCCGATCATCACGTGAGACGGACTAGTCATCATCGGTGAACATCTTCATGTTGATCGTATCTACCATACGACTCATGCTCAACCTTTCGGTCTCTTGTGTTCCGAGGCCATGTCTGTACATGCTAGGCTCGTCAAGTCAACCTAAGTGTTTCGCGTGTGTAAATCTGTCTTACACCCGTTGTATGTGAACGTAAGAATCTATCACACCCGATCATCACGTGGTGCTTCGAAACGACGAACTTTCGCAACGGTGCACAGTTAGGGGGAACACTTTCTTGAAATTTTAATGAGGGATCATCTTATTTACTACCGTCATTCTAAGCAAATAAGATGTATAAACATGATAAACATCACATGCCAAATAGTGACATGATATGGCCAATATCATATTGCTCCTTTTGATCTCCATCTTCGGGGCTCCATGATCATCATCGTCACCGACATGACACCATGATCTCCATCATCATGATCTCCATCATCGTGTCTTCGTGAAGTTGTCTCGCCAACTATTACTTCTACTACTATGGCTAATGGTTAGCAATAAAGTAAAGTAATTACATGACGTTTATGTTGACACGCAGGTCATAAATAAATTAAAGACAGCTCCTATGGCTCCTGCCGGTTGTCATACTCATCGACATGCAAGTCGTGATTCCTATTACAAGAACATGATCAATCTCATACATCACATATCATTCATCACATTCTTCTTGGCCATATCACATCACATAGCATACCCTGCAAAAACAAGTTAGACGTCCTCTAATTGTTGTTTGCATGTTTTACGTGGCTGCTATGGGTTTCTAGCAAGAACGTTTCTTACCTACGCAAAACCACAACGTGATATGTCAATTGCTATTTACCCTTCATAAGGACTCTTTTCATCGAATCCGATCCGACTAAAGTGGGAGAAACTGGCACCCGCTAGCCACCTTATGCAACTAGTGCATGTCAGTCGGTGGAACCTGTCTCACGTAAGTGTACGTGTAAGGTCGGTCCGGGCCGCTTCATCCCACAATGCCGCCGAATCAAGATTGACTAGTAACGGTAAGCATATTGAACAAAATCAACGCCCACAACTACTTTGTGTTCTACTCGTGCATGGAATCTACGCAATAAACCTGGCTCTGATACCACTGTTGGGGAACGTAGCAGAAATTCAAAATTTTCCTACGGGTCACCAAGATCTATCTATGGAGAAACTAGCAACGAGGGGAAGAAGAGTGCATCTACATACCCTTGTAGATCGCTAAGCGGAAGCGTTCAAGTGAACGGGGTTGATGGAGTCGTACTCGTCGTGATCCAAATCACCGATGACCAAGTGCCGAACGGACGACACCTCCGCGTTCAACACACGTACAGCCCGGTGACGTCTCCCATGCCTTGATCCAGCAAGGAGAGAGGGAGAGGTTGAGGAAGACTCCATCCAGCAGCAGCACAACAGCGTGGTGGTGGTGGAGGAGCGTGGCAATCCTGTAGGGCTTCGCCAAGCACCGTGGGAGAGGAGGAAGGAGAGATGCAGGGCTGCGCCATAGAGAGGTCCAAACTCATGTGTTGGCTGCCCCCAAACCCTCAAGTATATATAGGGGGAGAGGGGAGGCTGCGCCCCCACCTAGGGTTCCACCCTAGGGGCGGCGGCCAGCCCCAAAACCCATCTAGGGTGCGGCCAAGGGGGGGAGAGGGGAGACTTTCCCCCCAAGTTAGGTGGGTGCGCCCCCTTCCCCAAACCCTAGGCGCCTTGGGCCCTTGTGGGGGGGCGCACCAGCCCACCTGGGGCTGGTCCCCTCCCACATGTGGCCCATGCAGCCCTCCGAGGCCGGTGGTCCCACTTGGTGGACCCCCGGGACCCTCCTGGTGGTCCCGGTACGTTACCGATAAAACCCGAAACTCTTCCGGTGACCAAAACAGGACTTCCCATATATAAATCTTTACCTCCGGACCATTCCGGAACTCCTCGTGACGTCCGGGATCTCATCCGGGACTCCGAACAACATTCGGTAACCACATACGAACTTCCTTAATAACCCTAGCGTCATCGAACCTTAAGTGTGTAGACCCTACGGGTTCGGGAACCATACAGACATGACTGAGACGTTCTCCGGTCAATAACCAACAGCGGGATCTGGATACCCATGTTGGTTCCCACATGTTCCACGATGATCTCATCAGATGAACCACGATGTCGAGGATTCGATCAATCCCGTATACAATTCCCTTTGTCTAGCGGTATTGTACTTGCCCGAGATTCGATCGTCGGTATCCCGATACCTTGTTTAATCTCGTTATAGGCAAGTCTCTTTACTCGTTCCGTAACACATCACCCCGTAATCAACTCCTTGATCACATTGTGCACATTATGATGATGTCCTACCGAGTGGGCCCAGAGATACCTCTCCGTCACACGGAGTGACAAATCCCAGTCTCGATTCGTGCCAACCCAACAGACACTTTCGGAGATACCTGTAGTGTACCTTTATAGTCACCCAGTTACGTTGTGACGTTTGGCACACCCAAAGTATTCCTACGGTATCCGGGAGTTGCACAATCTCATGGTCTAAGGAAATGATACTTGACATTAGAAAAGCTTTAGCATACGAACTACACGATCTGTGCTATGCTTAGGATTGGGTCCTGTCCATCACATCATTCTCCTAATGATGTGATCCCGTTATCAACGACATCCAATGTCCATGGTCAGGAAACCGTAACCATCTATTGATCAACGAGCTAGTCAACTAGAGGCTTACTAGGGACATGGTGTTGTCTATGTATCCACACATGTATGTGAGTTTCCTATCAATACAATTCTAGCATGGATAATAAACGATTATCATGAACAAGGAAATATAATAATAACCTATTTATTATTGCCTCTAGGGCATATTTCCAACAGGCTCATCATCGCTTCCTCATAGTTCGTAGGTTCATCATGGTCAAGTAACATGACCTCCAGAACAGGATTACCATACCACTTTGGTGCGGATCTCACTCTGGTTTACCTACGAGGTTCGGTAGTAACTTGATCTGAAGTTACATGATCATCATCATTAGCTTCCTCACTAATTGGTGTAGTAGTCACAAGAACATATTTCTGTGATGAACTACTTTTCAATAAGGGAGAAGGTACAATTACCTTATCAAGTTCTACTTTCCTCTCACTCACTTCTTTTGAGAGAAACTCCTTCTCTAGAAAGTATCCATTCTCAGCAACGAATGTCTTGCCTTCGGATCTGTGATAGAAGGTGTACCCAACTGTCTCCTTTGGGTATCCTATGAAGACACATTTCTCCGATTTGGGTTTGAGCTTATCATGATGAAACTTTTTCTTATAAGCATCGCAACCCCAAACTTTAAGATACGACAACTTTGGTTTCTTGCCAAACCACAGTTCATATTGTGTCGTCTCAACGGACTTAGATGGTGCCCCTTTTTAACGTGAATGCAACTGTCTCTAATGCATGACCCCAAGACGATAGTGGTAAGTCGGTAAGAAACATCATAGATTGTACTATATCCAATAAAGTACGGTTATGACGTTCGGACACACCATTATGCTGTGGTGTTCCAGGTGGCACGAATTTGTGAAACTATTCCACATTGTTTTAATTGAGGACCAACCTTGTAACTCAAATATTTTGTCTCCGCAATCAGATCATAGAAACTTTATTTTCTTGTCACAATGATTTTCCACTTCACTCATAAAATCTTTGAACTTTTCAAATGTTTCAGACTTATCTTTCATCAAGTAGATATACCCATATCTGCTCAAATCATCTGTGAAGGTCAGAAAATAACGATACTTGCCATGATCCTTAACACTCATCGGATCGCATACATCAGTATGTATTATTTCCAATAATTTTGTCGCTCGCTCCATTGTTCCGGAGAACGGAGTCTTAGTCATCTTGCCCACGAGGCATGGTTCGCAAGCATCAAGTGATTCATAATCAAGTGATTCCAAAAGCCCATCAGCATGGAGTTTCTTCATGCGATTTACACCAATATGACCTAAACGGCAGTGCCACAAATAAGTTGCACTATCATTATTAACTTTGCATCTTTTGGTTTCAATATTATGAATATGTGTATCACTATGATCGAGATCCAACGAACCATTTTCATTGGGTGTGTAACCATATAAGGTTTTATTCATGTAAACAGAACAACAATTTATTCTCTTACTTAAATGAATAACCGTATTGCAATAAACATGATCAAATCATATTCATGCTCTACGCAAACACCAAATAACACTTATTTAGGTTCAACACTAATCCCGAAAGTATAGGGAGTGTGCGATGATGATTATATCAATCTTTGAACCACTTCCAACACACATCGTCACTTCATCCTTAACTAGTCTCTGTTCATTCTACAACTCCCGTTTCGAGTTACTACTCTTAGCAACTGAACCAGTATCAAATACCGAGGGGTTTCTACGAACACTAGTAAAATACACATCAATAATCTGTATATCAAATATACCTTTGTTCACTTTGCCATCCTTCTTATCCGCCAAATACTTGGGGCAGTTCCGCTTCCAGTGACCAGTCCCTTTGCAGTAGAAGCACTTAGTCTCAGGCTTAGGACCAGACTTGGGCTTCTTCACTTGAGCAGCAACTTGCTTGCCATTCTTCTTGAAGTTCCCCTTCTTCCCTTTGCCCTTTTCTTGAAACTAGTGGTCTTGTCTACCATCAACACTTGATGTTTTTCTTGATTTCTACCTTCGTCGATTTTAGCATCACGAAGAGCTTGGGAATCGCTTCCATTATCCCTTGCATATTATAGTTCATCATGAAGTTCTACTAACTTGCTGATGGTGACTAGAGAATTCTGTCAATCACTATTTTATCTGGAAGATTAACTCCCACTTGATTGAAGCGATTGTAGTACCCAGACAATCTGAGCCCATGCTCACTGCTTGAGCTATTCTCCTCCATCTTTTAGCTATAGAACTTCTTGGAAACTTCATATCTCTCAACTCGAGTATTTGCTTGAAATATTAACTTCAACTTCTGGAACATCTCATATGGTCCACGACGTTCAAAACGTCTTTGAAGTCCCGATTCTAAGCCATTGAGCATGGTGCACTAAACTATCAAGTAGTCATCATATTGAGCTAGCCAAACGTTCATAATGTCTGCATCTGCTCCTGCAATAGGTCTGTCACCTAGCGGTGCATCAAGGACATAATTCTTCTGTGCAGCAATGAGGATAAACCTCAGATCACGATCCAATCCGCATCATTGCTACTAACATTTTTCAACTTAGTTTTTTCTAGGAACATATCAAAAATAAAACAGGGGAACTAAACGCGAGCTATTGATCTACAACATAGATATGCTAATACTACCAGGACTAAGTTCATGATAAATTTAAAGTTCAATTAATCATATTACTTAAGAACTCCCACTTAGATAGACATCCCTCTAATCTTCTAAGTGATCACGTGATCCATATCAACTAAACCATGTCCGATCATCACGTGAGATGGAGTAGTTTCAATGGTGAACATCACTATGTTGATCATATCTACTATATGATTCACGCTTGACCTTACGGTCTCAGTGTTCCGAGGCCATATCTGTTATATGCTAGGCTTGTCAAGTTTAACCTGAGTATTCCGCGTGTGCAACTGTTTTGCACCCATTGTATTTGAACGTAGAGCCTATCACACCCGATCATCACGTGGTGTCTCAGCACGAAGAACTTTCGCAACGGTGCATACTCAGGGAGAACACTTATACCTTGATAATTTACTGAGAGATCATCTTATAAAGCTACCGTCGAACTAAGCAAAATAAGATGTATAAAAGATAAACATCACATGCAATCAAAATATGTGACATGATATGGCCATCATCATCTTGTGCCTTTGATCTTCATCTCCAAAGCATCATCATGATCTCCATCGTCACCGGCATGACACCATGATCTCCATCATCTTGATCTATATCAATGTGTCGTCACATGGTCGTCTCGCCAACAATTGCTCTTGCAACTATTGCTATCGCACAGCGATAAAGTAAAGCAATTATTTGGCGCTTGCATCTTATGCAATAGAGAGACAACCATAAGGTTTTTGCCAGTTGCCGATAACTTCAACAAAACATGATCATCTCATAAAACAACTTATATATCATCACGTCTTGACCATATCACATCACAACATGCCCTGCAAAAACAAGTTAGACGTCCTCTACTTTGTTGTTGCAAGTTTTACGTGGCTGCTACGGGCTGAGCAAGAACCATTCTTACCTACGCATCAAAGCCACAATGATAGTTTGTCAAGTTGGTGTTGTTTTAACCTTCGCAAGGACCGGGCGTAGCCACACTCGGTTCAACTAAAGTTGGAGAAACTGACACCCGCCAGCCACCTGTGTGCAAAGCACGTTGGTAGTACCAGTCTCGTGTAAGCGTACGCGTAATGTTGGTCTGGGCCGCTTCATCCAACAATACCGCCGAACCAAAGTATGACATGCTGGTAAGCAGTATGACTTATATCGCCCACAACTCACTTGTGTTCTACTCGTGCATATGACATCTACGCATAAAACCAGGCTCGGATGCCACTGTTAGGGAACGTAGTAATTTCAAAAAAAATCCTACGCACACGCAAGATCATGGTGATGCATAGCAACAAGAGGGAACAGTGTTGTCCACGTACCCTCGTAGACCAAAAGCGGAAGCGTTATAACAACGCTGTTGATGTAGTCGTACGTCTTCATGGCCCGACCGATCAAGCACCAGAACTACGGTACCTCCGAGTTCTAGCACACGTTCAGCTCGATGACGATCCCCGGACTCCGATCCAGCAAAGTGTCGGGGATGAGTTCCGTCAGCACGACGGCGTGGTGACGATCTTGATGTTCTACCGTCGCAGGGCTTCGCGTAAGCACCGCTACAATATTATCGAGGATTATGGTGGAGGGGGGCACCGCACACGGCTAAGAGATCTCAAGGATCAATTGTTGTGTCTTTGGGGTGCCCCCTGCCCCGTATATAAAGGAGCAAGGGAGGAGGAGGCCGGCCCTAGGAGGGGGCGCGCCAAGTGTGGAGTCCTACTAGGACTCCCTAGTCCTAGTAGGATTCCACCTCCCATATGGAATGGGAAAAGAGGAAGGGAAAAGGAGAAGGAAGGAAGGGGGCGCCCTCCTTCCCTAGTCCAATTCGGACCAGACCAAGGGGAGGGGTGCGGCCACCCTTGAGGCCCTTTTCCTTCTTTCCCGTATGGCCCAATAAGGCCCAATACGTATTCCCGTAACTCTATGGTACTCCGAAAAATACCCGAATCACTCAGAACCTTTCCAACGTCCGAATATAGTCGTCCAATATATCGATCTTTACGTCTCGATCATTTCGAGACTCCTAGTCATGTCCCTGATCTCATCTGGGACTCCGAACTCCTTTGGTACATCAAAACTCATAAACTCATAATATAACTGTCATCGAAACCTTAAGCATGCGGACCCTACGGGTTCGAGAACAATTGTAGACATGACCGAGACACGTCTCCGGTCAATAACCAATAGTGGAACCTGGATGCTCATATTGGCTCCCACATATTCTACGAAGATCTTTATCGGTCAGACCGCATAACAACATACGTTGCTCCCTTTGTCATCGGTATGTTACTTGCCCGAGATTCGATCGTCGGTATCTTAATACCTAGTTCAATCTCGTTACCGGCATGTCTCTTTACTCGTTCCGTAATACATCATCTCACAACTAACTCATTAGTTGCAATTCTTGCAAGGCTTATGTGATGTGTATTACCGAGAGGGCCCAGAGATACCTCTCCGACAATGAGTGATAAATCCTAATCTCGAAATACGCCAACCCAACATGTACCTTCGGAGACACCTGTAGAGCTCATTTATAATCACCCAGTTACGTTGTGACGTTTGGTAGCACACAAAGTGTTCCTCCGGCAAACGGGAGTTGCATAATCTCATAGTCATAGGAACATGTATAATTCATGAAGAAAGCAATAGCAATATACTAAACGATCGGGTGCTAAGCTAATGGAATGGGTCATGTCAATCACATCATTCTCCTAATGATGTGACCCCGTTAATCAAATGACAACTCATGTCTATGGCTAGGAAACATAACCATCTTTGATCAACGAGCTAGTCAAGTAGAGGCATACTAGTGACACTCTGTTTGTCTATGTATTCACACATGTATCATGTTTCCGGTTAATACAATTCTAGCATGAATAATAAACATTTATCATGAAATAAGGAAATAAATAATAACTTTATTATTGCCTCTAGGGCATATTTCCTTCAAATGTGAACATCTATAAGGCTTGACTTATCACTAAGGGTTATCGACAAGTTCAAGGGGTTGACTACGATGAGACTTTCTCACCCGTAGCGAAGCTGAAGTCCGTCTGAATCATGTTAGCAATTGCCGCATTCTATGATTATGAGATATGGCAAATGGACGTCAAAACGACATTCCTTAACAACTTTCTTAAGGAAGAATTGTATATGATGCAGCCGGAAGGTTTTGTCGATCCTAAGAATGCTAACAAGGTATGCAAGCTCCAGCGCTCCATCTATGGGCTGGTGCAAGCATCTCGGAGTTAGAACATTCGCTTTGATGAAATGATCAAAGCGTTTGGGTTTACGCAGACTTATGGAGAAGCCTGTGTTTACAAGAAAGTGAGTGGGAGCTCTGTAGCATTCCTCATATTATATGTGGATGACATACTATTGACGGGAAATGATATAGAATTCTTGGAAAGCATAAAGGCCTACTTGAACAAGTGTTTTTCAATGAAGGACCTTGGAGAAGCTGCTTATATATTAGGCATCAAGATCTATAGAGATAGATCGAGACGCCTCATTGGTCTTTCACAAAGTATATACCTTGACAAGATATTGAAGAAGTTCAATATAGATCAGTCCAAAAAGGGGTTCTTGCCTGTATTACAAGGTGTGCGATTGAGCACGGCTCAATGCCCGACCACGGCAGAAGATAGAGAAAAGATGAGTGTCGTCCCCGATGCCTCGGCCATAGGGTCTAATATGTATGCCATGTTGTGTACTAGACCTGATGTAAACCTTGCCGTAAGTTTGGTAGGAAGGTACCAAAGTAATCCCGACATGGAACACTGGACAACGGTCAAGAATATCCTGAAGTACCTGAAGAGGACTAAGGATATGTTTCTCGTTTATGAAGGTGACGAAGAGCTCGTCGTAAAGGGTTACGTCGATGCTAGCTTCGACACATATCTGGATGACTCTAAGTCACAAACCGGATACGTGTATGTTTTGAATGGTGGGGCAGTTAGCTGGTGCAGTTGCAAGCAAAGCGTTGTGGCGGGATCTACATGTGAAGCGGAGTACATGGCAGCCTCGGAGGCAGCACAAGAAGCAATCTGGGTGAAGGAGTTCATTACCGACCTATGAGTTATTCCCAATGCGTCGGGCCCGATGACTCTCTTCTGTGACAACACTGGAGCTATTGCCCTTGCCAAGGAGCCCAGGTTTCACAAGAAGACCAGGCATATCAAGTGTCGCTTCAACTCCATTCGTGAAAATGTTCAAAATGGAGACATAGATATTTCTAAAGTACATACGGACCTGAATGTCGCAGATCCGTTGACTAAACCTATTCCACGGGCAAAACATGATCAACACCAGAACTCTATGGGTGTTCGGTTCATCACAATGTAACTAGATTATTGACTCTAGTGCAAGTGGGAGACTGTTGGAAATATGCCCTAGAGGCAATAATAAAATGATTATTATTATATTTCCTCGTTCATGATAATTGTCTATTGTTCATGCTATAATTGTGTTATCAGAAAATCATAATACATGTGTGAATACATAGACCACAACATGTCCCTAGTGAGCCTCTAGTTGACTAGCTCGTTGATCAACAGATGGTCATGGTTTCCTGACTATGGACATTCGATGTCATTGATAACGGGATCACATCATTAGGAGAATGATGTGATGGACAAGACCCAATCCTAAGCATAGCACAAGATCGTGTAGTTCGTTTGCTAGAGCTTTTCTAATGTCAAGTATCATTTCCTTAGACCATGATATTGTGCAACTCCCGGATACTGTAGGAATAGTTTGGGTGTGCCAAACGTCACAACATAACTGGGTGACTATAAAGGTGCACTACAGGTATCTCCGAAAGTGTCTGTTGGGTTGGCACGAATCGAGACTGGGATTTGTCACTCCGTATGACGGAGAGGTATCTCTGGGCCCACTCAGTAATGCATCATCATAATGAGCTCAATGTGACCAAGTGTTTGATCATGGGATCATGCATTACGGTACGAGTAAAGTGACTTGTCGATAACGAGATTGAACGAGGTATTGGGATACCGACGAACGAATCTCGGGCAAGTAACGTATCGATTGACAAAGGGAATTGTATACGAGATTGCGTGAATCCTCGACATCGTGCTTCATTCGATGAGATCATCGTGGAACATGTGGGAATCAACATGGGTATCCAGATCCCGTTGTTGATTATTGGCCGGAGAGTTGTCTCGGTCATGTCTGCATGGTTCCCGAACCCGTAGGGTCTACACACTTAAGGTTCGGTGACGCTAGGGTTGTAGAGATATTAGTATGCGGTAACCCGAAAGTTGTTCGGAGTCCTGGATGAGATCCCGGACGTCACGAGGAGTTCCGGAATGGTCCGGAGGTAAAGATTTGTATATAGGAAATCCAGTTTCGGCCATTGGGAAAGTTTCTGGGGTCATCGGTATTGTACCGGGACCACCAGAAGGGTCCCGGGGGTCCACCGGGTGGGGCCACCTGTCCCGGAGGGGCCCATGGGCTGAAGTGGCGTGGGAACCAGCCCCTGGTGGGCTGGTGCGCCCCACCCAAGGGCCCAGGCACCTAGGGATGGAAACCCTAGGGGGGCCATTGCCCCCCGAGGGGGCATGCGCCCCCCTGGTTGGAAACCCTAAGGGGGGCGTTGCCCCCCCCCCCCCCGAGGGGCCGCCGCCACCCCCCCCCCTCTAGATGGGATCTCCAAGGGGGGCATGCGCCCCCCTAGCCCCTATATATAGTGGAGGGGAGGGAGGGCAGCAGCACCCTAAGCCCTGGTGCCTCCCTCTCCCTCGCGTGACACCTCTTCCTCCTCCAGTAGTGCTTGGCGAAGCCCTGCTGGAATCCCGCTGCTTCCACCACCACGCCGTCGTGCTGTTGGATCTCCATCAACTTCTCCTCCCCCCTTGCTGGATCAAGAAGGAGGAGACGTCTCCGCTCCGTACGTGTGTTGAACGCGGAGGTGCCGTCCGTTCGGCGCTAGGATCATCGGTGATTTGGATCACGACGAGTACGACTCCATCAACCCCGTTCACTTGAACGCTTCTGCTCGCGATCTACAAGGGTATGTATATTCACTCCTCTCCCTCTCGTTGCTAGATGACTCCATAGATTGATCTTGGTGATGCGTAGAAAATTTTAATTTCTGCTACGATCCCCAACACTAGTGGACCTGACTGGGGGTGCTTTAAGTTTTGTGCGGGTTTGTATGTGACACGGCTAACCAAACATGTCGAATTCTTCCCGCGTGCCTGGTTAAGGTAGATGTGGGCAACCAAACACATCATAAACCTCCCATTATGAATACCCTACAATCCTTTTTCTTGGGACTGCACACTAGTGACCATCTAACCATATGGTATTTTCTCTTCTTACGGGTCCTTGCAGGGAGAATCTCTTAATTTCTTTGGCCATCCCCCAATATTTGTTTTAGGGAATCTCTACATCGAGAAATAGTACACAAGCATAATGGATAGACATAATTTTATCCTTGTTACTCTACCTCCAATTGATAAAGTACCAGCCTCCCAGCCCTTCAGTCTATTAGAGCAACTCCAGCGCGCCGATGCAAACTATCTGCGCGCGTCTGTTTGGGTCGGAACGGACACAAATTGCGGCCAACACACGCCGATGCAAAAGGACGAGTGTCCACTTTTTGTCCGCGTGCGATCCCTTTCAGGCCCAAATTTCAGTCGGGTTTTCGTCGGCGCGGACGTACTACGCCTGCCCCTGTACTTCGCCTAGCGTGTCAATCGGTGGCACATCCACCCCATTTCCCTCCCTTTCCCAAAACACTCCCGGCCCGCTCGCCATGGCTGGCATGCAAAACCCCGCTACCCCCCCCCCTTCAGCCTAGCCTCCACCGTCGACAAGCCCCGTGCCGTTTGGAAAAAGGCGCCGCAGCCCAAGAAGCCGACGGACGCAGAGCGGGCCGTTCAGACGGACAAGAGAGTTGGTCGGAGGAAGGTGCAGGCCGACAAGTTGGAAGCCGCAAACATCGCCGCCCTTGCCGTCGCCGCACAACAGGAGGCCACCATCGCGGACAGGAAGGCCTCGTCGTTGCGACTGCGCAGCAGGCCCTCATGCTAGGGTTCAACAACGACCCTGGTCAGCATGGGATCGTCGTTGTTGCCATGACCACGGGCAGCACTGGCTCGTCGGCAGTCTGTCCGCCACGGGCAGAGTCGTCGCGCACGTCCACCACACCGCAAACGCCCAGCTTCCATCCCCAACCGCAAAGCCTCCCGCTTCTCCACCTCTCCCGTGAACTGCTCGCCGGAGGTGATTGTGGTCGCGCCGGCCACGCCCGCACCCATGGCCATCGACCTCAACGCCACACCTGTGGCCGGTGGGTCGTCCATCGGAGGCCAAAGGAAATTACCGCGTGAGATACCCGTCGGCAACCGCCCCGACACCCGCAACCTGTTCGACTATGGACCCTGGCATGGCCGCTGGCATGAACTCTAGTCGCCGACCTTTCTTAAGGTCACTTTGCTTTGTACTCAATTCGATGGAATTGTTTGAACGTAAAGGGGATCTTCTATAATTCCGCACATAAGGGATTATTTCTTGGTTTCGTCCAGTCATTAATAACTTGATTATTTTTAGATAATAGTAGATAGAAAGAACGCTCGTAAGGAGTCCTACTGAAACCAAGAAATATATGTCTGCTTGCCATCCACACCAGAATAAGCGGACGAAAAATGCAGCGGCCGGTTAGGCGCACCGGTCGGACACATGCGGACAACGAGCGCTCAGCCGACCCAAACAGACAAAAGGTGGATAAACCGCGTGTCCGTTTGTGTCCACGCGTTGGAGTTGCTCTTATACTACTGTTGTCAGTAGGCACCCAGTCAATCACATGCGCGAACTACCACAAACAGCAAACAGGCACATCCAGATACTTAGGGCCAGTTCTTTTGCGCAATTCTCTCAGAATTGACCCCCTCCCGAGCTTCTCCCAGAATTGCCACTCCATTTTTTTACAATTCCTAGCTAAAAAATGAAGTGACAATTCTGGGAGAAGCTGGGGAGGGGTCAATTCTGGGAGAATTGCCTAAACGAATTGGCCCTTAATTGGCCAGGAGCCCATTCGGCAGTTGAATAGATCAGCATACATCTGGCTTTTTCTCTCATCGTGCATCACCATAAGTACTTCACTTTCCAAGAAACTAATTTCTAACCTAGACATTTGTTCAAACATATAGAGCAGCATTTTCAGATTCCTAGCACTCATCTTGTATAAACATGATTGTACCATCAGCATATTAAAAAGGATAGCCCCCACTTGTTAATTATTTGCGTTTTATCTAAATTGAGAATGGCTTTCTGCACCCATCGCTCCCCTGAATTGATCCGACATGATCCTGTGCACCTCTCGCCCCACACATTTTAGGATTCCCCGAGCTTACGTACGTTTGCAATGAGGTATGTGAGCATGGTTCAAAAACAGGTTCAAAGAATGAACCCTTTTCTCGGGGGCACCACGCCTCCTAGCTCACTTGCCCAAAGACGCCCTCCTACATGGATAGACAATCATAGGACCTCATCGATCAAAACGGGAGGGCACTCGGAGCAACCTTAGCAAGGGACTGTGACCACGAGATAGGCTAGGCCCCCGGCGACCGCGATCACCCTTTTGTGCCTTGGATAAAAAGTCGACATGTCCGCCGTTGAAACGGGTGGCTTTAGGCTTCGCGTCATTGGAGACTAGGCTCCCTTGTGGCGAAAGACCCTTCTTGTAATTTTCTTCAAGATATCTTACGCTCTCATTGGCGGCTAGGGCTTGTTGTCGTGAGCCCCGCTCCTTGACCTGGGGCGGCCGGTCAAGCAGGCGGAGAAGGGCGCGAGGTTATCTGAGGAACTGCGGCCTGTCCGGGGAGGGCATAATGGTGTCCGGGGAAAAACCGAAGCACGGTCACTCTACCATTGAACTAGATATAAACATGCTGGCTTGTTTTGCCCACCCGGCCGGACGTCCCTGAGTTGAAGCAGAAAGACCAAGAATTCATAGCACCTGGAAAAAAGGGCCTCACCAAGGGGGTAGCAGGTAAAATGAACGAAAGGAGAAAAAGAAAAAAGAACTCAAGAACTCAGGTAAAATGAACAAGAGGAGAAAAAAAGCGAGAAAGCTTCCAGGTCCAGGGACGTGATAGCACGCACAATGATGGGTCGCCGGGTGCTGCCCCTTCCTTCTTCTAGCTGGGGGAGGGTTTGGGCCTGGCTTCCCGAGGTCGAGCCGTTGTTGGGACGGTCGTTTGCAGCTGGCAGGAGCTTTCTCACTGACTGGTGTGGCGAGCCTCAACCATGACCCGTCGTGATAGCTCGTTATTCGACAAGGTTGGAGAAGTTGACCAAAGAGAGACGCCTTGACCCCGGCGTACCAAATGTTGACGGGTGATCATCGAGATCGAGGGGACCCCCTTTAAGAGATTCGGTCAGGGGCCAAACAATTCAAATCGCTATAGATGGTTTTGTTTAGCCAGATTCAAGCCACCGATTCAAATCGCTATAGATGGTTTTGTTTAGCCAGATTCAAGCCACCGAGGAGGTGTAATGCTCTTTGTCATGTGTGTGTTCTTGATGAGTTATGTGTGAATGTTTAACATGATTGTTCCCCTTTTTCTGGCTCCGGTTCCTCCTTTATATACTGAGGAGGTGTTTGGTTCGTGCTATTGTAACGGTATCTGATAACGATGGTTATAATGTTAAATCTTGTTTGTTTAGATTTCTCCGTAATCTGATAACTCCGGTAACAGATCCCGCCCTATTAAAAACTGATACCCGAGAAATCGGGCGCAATCAGAAAACGATACGGCAGTCTCTCTCTCCCTCCCGTCGACCCTGTCGTCTTCTTCCCAAACATCCACGCCACGATCTCCATCTCCGCCCACCACTCCCCATGGCATGAGCAGTGTAATCCCGTAGCCGAGGACGGCGCCAACCGGAAGCGGGCCATTGTCGACTCCCTCGCCGGAAGTGATGTCTGCCCGACGAACGGGAAGAGATCGCTACAGAGCAATGGCTTCCATGAGCAGCTCCCATGGGGGCGTGCGAGGATGGCACAGGGACCCGCAATGTACTGGTCTGGATGTTGCACGAGCAAAGGGCGGCATGCAGCCAGCGACGGTGGACGCGGCCCCCCGGGTAAGCCTCCGGCTCGTCAAAGTACTACGCCTATCTCCTCGCACCGAGCCTCCTCTCGGCCAGACCATCGGCGAGGCAGTGAGGCACGCAGGTCCTTCAAGGCGCCAGGATGATTGAGAGGAAGTGCGGAAAGGTCATGAGGATGGTACGTCAATGGCCGGGCTGGGCTCTCCGCTCGGGAAGCAGCTGACCGGGGAAATGCAAGACCAGGCGCTGCTGTATTGATTAACGTTACAGTTACTAACCAAACAGTTTTGGATTGGATTTTGGTCGATACCGTTTACAGTAACAGTGTCATTTGATTCCGTTTACGTTTACGTTTCCATTTCTGAACCAAACACCTCCTGAGACCATTCTCTCTTCCCTTACCTATCGGGCTACCTTAACGACAACAAGAGCATATGCCATCCCCCGGTACAGCATGGCACCGTCCTCCATGACATATATAATTAGGTAGACCTGTATAAATATCAAATTACAATTTCTGTTCATCAAAATCTGTATAAATATCAAGATAATCACTTCTTTTCCCTTTGCAGCTATTGTTCCTAAGAGCTTGAAAGAAAGTAAAGAATAATTTTATAGAAACAATTCCTTTGAAGCTCATTGGTTTGTAGGACTGGTTCCTATTCTATGTAGGATAGAACCCACATTTTAAAGGAAAACAAATATAAGCCTGGACTTCCTATTCTAAGGATCAAATGATATCTCTTTCACTACAGGAATTGTATGATATTCCTATCTATGAACAAAATTTTGGGGCGGGATTGCCGGCGGCCGGATTCTAAGGATCAAATGATATCTCTTTAAATACAGGAATTGTATGATATTCCTATCTATGAACAAAATTTTGGGGCGGGATTGCCGGCGGCCGGAGAAGGCGCGTCTCTGCTGGTTAAGTAAGCGTCCAGGACGTAGCAAAATAAGCGTCCAGGACATAGCAAAATAAGCGTCCAGGACGTAGCAAACACAACAAAACACAGGCGCACAAATGACAGAAGACCGAAAAGAACAGCTCTAACAATAACGAGAAGACAGAATAGCAACATAAAGTATCTGTTTGTAAGAACGGACGGGCACGTCCATGGACGAGCTGCTGTGGCAAACTCAAGACAAACCCCAAAACCGAAAATGCAACCTAACAGAATGGAGCGCTCCAATAGTTTAGTTTTACAACTCCTGCTCCACTTCTCACAGATCAAAACCTCTTATGCTTCCTCCTATCGCCATGGGGCATCAGTTCCTTGCCCCCAAAATGCCCCTCTCGTGGTGAGGGACACGCTGATAACCATTCGACTTTCCACGGCTACCGCTGTACTCGTCACCTCTCGCATATCCTCTGCCACTGCCGCCAAAGCGACCTCTGCCTCCCCCCCTTCCTGCAAATGTAAACATGCACGACATAAAAAACATATACAGAGCTCAGGGTATTTTCACAAGCACGGTTCACACTTCTGCTAGCAGCTTACATTATTCTTAGAATAGGGCAAATGGATAAAAATGGACAACTATGAGAAAGAAACCAACTTACTTCCTCCCCTTATTCCACTGTTAGGCTTCCGCTCCTCAACATATATCTGCCGCCCATTTATTTCAAGTGGTGAAGCCTGAAATCCACCAAGATGGTTTCAGATTATGACCAGCTAAACTATGGTAAATAACAACGTTGTACAAGCCAAACCTAAGCAATATAATTTTTAAACGACAAATTAAAGAATTATTAAGAGTATCAAATGTGAATTCCAATAAACAACCCTCAATGCATTGTGAACGCCACTCAGTTCTTCGAATTCCACAAAAGCATAGTAGCCACCAGTCTCCTGCAAATCCCACCATCAAACAAATGATCATTTGCTCATGCTATATAGCAAGTGGTGAATCAGAATAAGAAAGCCAATTCAATTGCAAACCTTTCGGCTTCTGATAGCAACACCATCAGGGATGAGCTGGCCAAACTTCTTGAACTCATTCTCAAGATCAGACTCAGTTACATTTTGCGGCACATTCCCAACATAAACAGATTTGCTCTCTAATTTATGAAATAAATATTACAATCAGCAAAGAATGGGGAACTTAAACAAACAAATGTAAATTATAGGCAAGCATAAAGAAAGAAAAACCTTCTTCATCATGGCCTTCTGCGTAGAAGTCAGATTTTGGCTTATCTGCTGCCACCGATGAAGTCACCAGAGTTGCCTGGTTTGCTTCTGTTGTAGAGTGAGGTTTATTCACAGGCACTGATTGAGCAATAGGGAACGGAGGTGGGGCTTTTGCAGTTCTTAGCTGCATCATCAGAATCATCATTTTAAAGACATGTCATCTAGATAGCACAACACAATGCATATTAAGGAAATGAAGGTCCCACATACAATAGAAGCATATGTCTTCTTTACGGGCTCCCCAACAGGTTCCTCAATATGAGGCTGCACAGGTGGAGGTTGTGCTGGCTCCTCTGGTGACATCGCCATTCCATTCGAGAAGGAAGAAAGTGGTTCCTCTTGAAGAGATTCATCTCCCCAGTTGTCCGACTGAGAAACTACTTGCTGTGGTGGCTCAGAGTAAGTGTAACTGTCAACAGCATCATTTTCTTCAGATGTTACTGGAACAGCTTGCATTGTTTGACTTTCTTCATGAATGTACTCTGCACCTGCAGGCAGAGCATTTAAACAAAACGCCAACAAAACTTTGAAGCAGCAACGGAACAGGACCATGAACATTATCAGGAGACACTACTATTTCTCCATGGAAGCATTATAATTTGAAACAATCAGTGCTCAGCTGGTGTAAAATCTAAACTACCATTTCTATTATTGCCCAGAGATATTAAACATAATGACTTGCATGAACATTCTCAATACAGTGCACCTTATTTATGTTGCCACTGGAAAAACTTTTTGAAATCTTATTTGGAGTTAAATCAACTGTATGTACTCAACGAAGAAATAGATAAGAGAGAGACGGTCCATAAAGGCAAGCAGATATGGCGTGTACTGGAACATATCCATAACATGATTGGCTATTTCATGGGTAATAACAATTAAAATGCAAAGACCAATAGTTTATATATTTATTTAGGATGGTAAATCTTACTTGTTTGGACTGTGTTGGATGCCATGTTGGTCTCAAAGGCTTCCTGAGCTCTCACCTGTGCAGGTTGCACTTGTTCTTGGTCAACAAAGTGGAAATAATCATTGAGCACAAAGTAACCTTTCTCCTGAGGCGCAAGGAAAAACATCTGGATAAATTTCCTTTGGTTGCTATACTCTTTGGTCTGTACAAGACCAGAGACCATCACTAGCACCCCATCTCCCCATGAGTTGGCAAAGTTGGCAGTTTTTATCTCGATTTGGGTGAAATTGAGGGACATGATAAGTGAATGTATATCCTGCAGGCAACAAATTTGTTGTTATAAAGTAACAAAGGAAACAAAAAAAGTGGCAGACTCAAATTGCATATATAATTGGTTTATTTAGGGGCAACAGGTGTATTTGAACCAGCAGAGCAAACAAACAAAACAGCATAGAGGGCAACAGAACAGCATCAATAAGTAAACTCAATGAAGAAAGTCGCAGACAAAACGACTAATAAGTATACAACTCAGCAGATGGGCAAACACCACATAGAGGACAAACTAATGATGCGACATGGCAAGGTAACATACCACGAGCGCAGAAGTTATGCTAAAACCTACATGAATGCCAAGCATTGAGATGGTAAAAATTAGTCAAAGCACTGACAGTCCAAAATATCACAAAAGCACAGCCCAAATATATAAACCTTAAATAGTTGACACATATAAAGGTAATATGTAGATTGTGAGAGATAGCAACCATCATTGAGTTAGCAGTGGTGTTGGTCCCGTTGAGGTCGTCGACGCGGACCATGGTGCTTGCTTCGCTGTAGAACTGGTGGACGACATCGGGGTTCTGCTGCAACAGATTGTAGTAGTTGCGGAGGAAGTAAGTGCCCACCTGCCAGCCAAATCCAATCGCAACATCAGTCACCGATCCGAGCATAAGAGGGCGCAAAAAGGTATGGAGGAGACAGAGATAAGGAAGGGGGATTACTTGAGTCGCCGCCGCCGCCGAAGCCATGGGGAGTGCAGTGGAGTAGGGAGTAACCCTAGATCTGCTGATTCCGCGGGTAAGATCTAAAAGGGAGAGCGTCTCGAAATCCGACGCCGCTGCAGCAGCCGCCGCCGCCGCCGCGAGAGGATGTGTCCGCCCTGATTGCTCGTGCGTATTCGCGTCTGCACCTTTCGCAGGATGGAGAGGAGAGGAGAGGAGAAGAGATGGATTGGCGTCGCGTGGGTGGACTCGACTCGACTCGTCTCTTATGACGGCCGGGAGGGGGGGCACGAGGGGAGGGAGAGAGATACCGGTTGCCCTTGCCCTACGATGCGATTCGATCTCACTTTCCTTTCAGGATTCTGTTGGATTTCCTGGCCTATCGTCATTTGGGCTTCAGTTTGGCCCATGGTCTCCACTCCAAAAACAAAAACTTAGCCCATGGCTAGGCCTATTTTTTTTTATTCAAAGATGGTACAGGGTCATTCATCTAAAAAATAGATGGTATAGGGTCATTTGCAGCTGGTTCTACCACTTTTTCTTGTAGTTTTATTTTTGAAAGTCAAGATAGTAACATACAAGCTCATAGCTTAGCTAGGTATGATCTTAATCTAGATCCACGGCGTCTTGTGTGGTTTGGCCAACCACATAATGTAAGCATTATCCCACTCTTTGTGGAATTCGATCAATAAAGTATAGGCTTTCCCCTAAAAAAAGTTGGTATAGGATCATTTGGGGCCTATGTGTCGGTACCAAAATATTTTGATGGATTTTCTCATATGTGCTAATTTTTGGGAGGCTAGCTGTTTGTTCTTTCTTTTTTCTTAGATCCGTTTTTTAAACGAGATATCTCGTGAACCGTGCATCTAAATTACAAACTATTTTTATTGTTTAATTTCTTATGCCGAGATCTTTAAAATTATTTCCCATGTTAATAGGTTTTGACGAAAAAATTTTGCAAAAATTGTGCTCCAAAATTGTACTAACTCGTGTTCTCAAACTGTACTAATATGTACTACCAAGCGAACTAATTTGTGCTCCGACGGGTGAAGCCCACATGATGCTTTGTGTGAAGCACACCTATGCTCCCAGAGTGAATTAATATGTGCCCCCAATTTGTACTAACATTTGCTCCCAAGTGTAATAACTTGTGCTCAGGTGGGGTGAAGCACACATGTGCTCCCAAAGTGAACTAACATGTGCTTTCAAACATATTGTACTAACTTCCTAGCTGAACTAACTTGCGCTCTCGTGGGATGAGGCGCACCTTGTGCTCCCGCGTGAAGCACACATGTGTTCCACAAGGGAGCACACTTGTGCTCTTGCATGCATCACACAAATCATTCCCCTTGTGGCTTTATAAGGCGGTCTCCATCTCGACCAGGACGAAAATGATTTGCCTTTTACTGAACTTCTCTCCTCCATTTTCGTGGTGTGCATCGCTTCTCGTGCTTTATCGTATGAAATCTTCTCAGCAAACCCTTTTGAGGCTCTTCCAGATGATGCCATCACGGCCCGGTTGAGCGAGATAGTTCAACCGAGGGATTGTTGAAAGATGAGGACCACTTCTGCCCATGGATCTTGTTGGCATGGACGAGGGTGAGAGAACGAAGATCTTGGTGGTGAGCGATTTTATCATATTGTTCTTAGATATGTTGCTTACTTAGTGCCTTCATAAATGTGTTTAACTAATTGTATTTCTAGGAGTGCTTCTATGACTTCATAGGTTGGCCCAATTCGATGTGCTAGTGGACAACCTAATCCCCACAACCATGAATGGTTGTGAGGACCCACAAGCGAGGAAGGCCGCTCCTCCTTTTCGTGGCTCATGCTTGGTATGCTTTCATTTTCTTCTCTGTGTGATTACTTCTCCGTCTGTACGTCTTCCCAACGATTTCTCCTAATGCCTCTTCTCCCAATTGTTAGGGTTACATCTTTCACTTTAGGCTGCTGACGCATGGTGACGGAGAGCCCCTCAGGTCTGCCCTATGTCTTGCGGAAGCACAATCACTCCAAGTTTTCGAGCGATAGTGGGTTCCTGCTCGGTCCAAGCTCCGGTTTGTGACCTCTAATCCTAGTAGTTGTTCTTTGTGTTAGGAATCGTTGCATGTGAAACAAAAAAAATCTACGTACAGGCAATGATATATCCATGGAGATGCATAGCAACGAGGGGGAGAGTGTGTCTATGTACCCTTGTAGACCGTAAGCGGAGGCGTTTCACAACGTGGTTGATGTAGTGGAACTTTCTTCGCGATCCACCGATCGAGTACCGAACGTACGGCACCTCCGAGTTCTGCACATGTTCAGCTCGGTGACGTCCCTCGCCTTCTTGATCCAGCAAGACGTCGAGGTAGTAGATGAGTTCTGGCAGCACGACTGCATGGTGACGGTGATGGTGAAGTGATCTTCACAGGGCTTCGCCTAAGCACTATGAAAATATGACCAGGGAAGTAAACGGTGGAGGGGGGCGCCGCACACGGCTAGGCAATTGTCTGGTGTGTGCTAGGCGCCCCCCTCCTCATATATATAGGTGAGAGGGAGGGAGGAGCATCCATAGGAGACGCCCAAGTAGGAGGAATCCTACTTGGAGTCCCTCCCAAGCCGCGCACCCCCCTGCCATATATAACCGAGGGGGAAGGAAAGAGGGGGAGAGGGAAGGAAGTAGGAATCATAATCCACACTTTCCTTGCCCTCCCCTCTTTCCTTCTCCTCCTCGTAGGGCTGGCCTCAATAGGGGTGCACCAGCCCCTTGTAGGCTGGTGTGTTCCCTCACTTGGCTCATAAGGCCCGTATCTTTGCCGGGGGTGCCTCAAACTCCTTTTCGGTGACCCGATAAGTACCTGGTACCCTCCGAAACACTTCCGGTGTCCGAATACCATCGTCCTATATATCAATCTTTACCTCTCGACCGTTTAGAGACTCCTCATCATGTCCGTGATCTCATCTAGGACTCCGAACAACATTTGGTCACCAAATCATATAACTCATATAACACTATATCGTCAACGAACGTTAAGCGTGTGGACCCTATGGGTTCGAGAACTATGTAGAGATGACCGAGACACCTCTCTAGTCAATAACCAATAGCGGAACCTGGATGCCCATATTGGCTCCTACATATTCTACGGAGATCTTTATCGGTCGAACCGTTATGACAACATACTTAATTCCCTTTGTCCATCGGTATGTTACTTGCCCGAATTCGATCGTCGGTATCTTCATACCTAGTTGAATCTCGTTACCGACAAGTCTCTTTACTCGTTCTGTAATACATCACCTCGTGACTAACTCCTTAGTCATTTGATTGCAAGCTTATGATGTGTATTACTGAGAGGGCCCAGAGATACCTCTCCGATACTCGGAGTGACAAATCCTAATCTTGATCTATGCCAACTCAACAGACACCTTCGGAGATACCTGTAGAGCATCTTTATAATCACCCAATTACGTTGTGACGTTTGTTAGCACATAAGGCATTCCTCCGGTATCCGAGAGTTGCATAATCTCATAGTCGAAGAAATATGTATTTGACATGAAGAAAGCAATAACAATAAAACTGAACAATCATTATGCTGAGCTAACGGATGGGTCCTGTTCATCACATAATTCCCCTGATGATGTGTTCCCATTATAAAATGACAACTCATGTCCATGGTTAGGAAACCTTAACTATCTTTGATCAACGAGCTAGTCTAGTAGAGGCTCACCAGGGACACATTCTTTGTTTACGTATTCACACATCTATTAAGGTTTCCAATCAATCCAATTCTAGCATGAATAATAAACCTTTATCATGAATAAGGAAATATAAAATAACAACTTTATTACTGCCTCTAGGGCATATTTCCTTCAGTCTCCCACTTGCACTAGAGTCAATAATCCAGTTCACATCGCCATGTGATTAACACCAATATTTCACATCGCCATGTGATTAACACCCAAAGGGTTTACTAGAGTCAATAATCTAGTTCACATCGCCATGTGATTAATACCCAAAGAGTACTAAGCTGTGATCATGTTTTGCTTGTGAGAGAGGTTTAGTCAACGGGTCTGCCACATTCAGATCCGTATGTATTTTACAAATTTCTATGTCTGCAATGCTCTGCACGGAGCTACTCTAGCTAATTGCTCCCACTTTCAATATGTATCCAGATTGAGACTTAGAGTCATCTAGATTAGTGTCAAAACTTGCATCGACATAACTCTTTATCACCTTCATAACCAAGAAACATTTCCTTAGTCCTCTTTAAGGCACCTAAGGATAATTTTGACCGCTGTCTAGTGGTCCACTCCTGGATCACTCTTGTACCCTCTTTGCCAGATAAGTGGTAATACACACATTAGGTGTGGTACACAACATGGCATATCGTATAGAACCTATGGCTGAGGCATAGGGAATGACTTTCATTCTCTCTCTATCTTTTTCCTTGGCCGGGCTTTGAGACTTACTCAACTTCACACCTTGTAATACAGGCAAGAACCCCTTCTTGTACTGAACCATTTTGAACTTCTTCAAATCTTATCAAGGTATGTGTTTTGTGATAGTTCTATTAAGCGTCTTGATCTATCCCTATAGATCTTGATGCTCAATATGTAAGTAGCTTCACCAAGGTCTTTCATTGAAAAATTCTTATTCAAGTATCCTTTTATGCTATCCAGAAATTCTATATCAATTTCGATCAACAATATGTCATCCACATATAGTATCAGAAATGCTAGAGAGCTCCCACTCACGTTCTTGTAAATACAGGCTTCACCAGAAGTCTGCATAAAACCATATGCTTTGATCACCTCATCAAAGCATATATTCCAACTCCGAGATGCTTGCACCAGTCCATAGATGGATCGTTGGAGCTTGCACACTTTTTTAGCACCTCTAGGATCGACAAAACCTTCGGGTTGCATCATATACAACTATTCTTTAAGAAATCCATTAAGGAATGCAGTTTTGACGTCCATTTGCCAGATTTCATAATTATAAAATGCGGCAATTGCTAACATAATTCGAACAGACTTAAGCATCTCTACGGGTGAGAAAGTCTCATCGTAGTCAACTCCTTGAACTTGTCAAAAACCTTTCGCGACAAGTCGAGCTTTGTAGACAGTAACATTACCATCAGTGCCAGTCTTCTTCTTGAAGATCCATTTATTCTCTATGGCTTGCCGATCATCGGGCAAGTCCACCAAAGTCCACACTTTGTTCTCATACATGGATCCTATCTAAAATTTCATGGCCTCAAGCCATTTGTCGGAATCTAGGCTCATCATAGCTTCTTCATAGTTCGTAGGTTCGCCTTGGTCTAATAACATGACTTCCAGAACAGGATTACCGTACCACTCTGGTGCGGATCGTGCTCTGGTTGACCTACAAGGTTCAGTAGTAACTTGATCCAAAGTTTCATGATCACCACCATTAGCTTCCTCTCTAGTTGGTGTAGCCATCACGGAACAGATTTCTCTGATGTGCTACTTTCCAAATTGAGAGAAGGTAGAACTACCTCATTAAGTTCTACTTTCTTCCCACTCACTTCTTTCGAGAGAAACTCCTTCTCTAGAAAGGACCCATTCTTAACAACAAAGATCTTGCCTTCGGATCTGTGGTAGAAGGTGTACCCAATTGTTTCCTTAGGGTATCCTATGAAGACACACTTCTCCGATTTAGGTTCGAGCTTATCAGGCTGAAGCCTTTTGACATAAGCGTCGCATCCCCAAATTTTAAGAAACGACAACTTAGGTTTCTTACCAAACCACAGTTCATACGGTGTCGTCTCAACATATTTAGACGGTGTAAGTGCATCTAGTGCCCCTTAGTGATTTTGGTGTATTGAAGACTTATAGGTTAAGGCACTAATGCGTTTGTGAATGTACACATGTCTATAAGTCTATGAGGAGTTTGATATTTACAGAGAAAGTCGACCCCTAAAAATGGATGTCTTCAACTGAAGACTTTGGATTTCTGAAGACTGTCTGAAGACTTTGAAATTGAAGAAATTGGTGTGACTGTGAAGACTTGATATTCGTCGAGGAACATGAAGCGTGAAGACTTTTGTTTTCGTAGTTTCATTTTCTCTTTCTTGAGTCATAGGAAACACCGTACTATTAAAGGGGGTCGAGGAAAAACTAAGGAAAAGTTTCCAGGTGATGCTCATCTCAAAGTCCTAAACCTACCAATCCCTTCGAGTGAAGCCATTGGAAATCTCATGCAGTTCAATCGATTTCTTCAGTGACAAAGACGAAGATCTTCTGGTCTCTGAGGAATTTGTTCTGACTGAGGAGTCAGGAATTCGCCAGTGTGGATTGCCTACAAGTGAGGAACATGATAGCCCTGAGGAATTTGATAGTCAAATTTCCGACCGTTGTTGTGCTATGCGCCAGCTGTCCCAAAATGTCTACCCACCTAACGGTCATATCATTGAAGGGCATTTATGTCTTATCATGTCGGGCTGCTCCCTAGGCTATAAATAGCCGCACCCTACAACCACTAGCTGGTTGGCTGCTCCAAGAGAAATTGACACTTGTTATTGAGAGCATCCCATCCTCCGAGGACTTTGAGTGAAAATCATCAAGTGAGGAAAACCCAAACACCTACAAACCCAAAGTGATTGAGCATCACTGAAGAGATTGTTCCTGTGTGGATCCGATTCTTGTTACCTTTGAAGACTGTGCATCTTCCAGACGGTTAGGCGTCATGGTCTAGAGCATCCAAGAGGAAATTGTGGATCGCCGAGTGACCGAGTTTGTGAAGGTTTGGAAGTCACCTGAAGACTTACCACGAGTGATTGGGCGAGGTCTGTGTGACCTTAGCTCAAGGAGAAGACGGTGAGGACTGTGTGTCCGGGACTGTGTGTCCTCAGGTTTAAATACCTAGTCGCTTCAACCAGGCGTACAACTGTCACAACAGTTGGAACTGGTCTACCAAATCACTGTCTTCACCAAGCCTATTGGTTCTATTTCCTCAACCCTTCCAATTCCTCATTACTGTGTTGTGTGCTTGTTCATATCTGTTTGAAGACTTTGACTGAAGACTTTCTCAATTTCCTCAGTTCAATTTCTTCAGTCTGTTTGTCTTCATCCTGTTTATCCTGTGCTTACGCTTTCTGTACCCTGTGTTTGTTTTCATTTCATCATGATGATTGTGCTTATGTTATGTTATGTTATGTCTGCATCTGAGTACTTATTCCGCTGCAAGTAGTTCTTCGCTTAGAAATTTCCTCACCTTCAAATTCCTAAGTGAAGAATTCATAAAAATCGCCTATTCACCCCCCTCTAGTCGACTTAACGCATTTTCAATTGGTATTAGAGCAAGGTACTCCCTTGTTTTGTGTGATTTTGGTTTAACCGCCTGGAGTTTTAGTTATGTCGACTGCAGGTATGATCAAGGTCTCTGTTGGGTGTGCTACCTTCGATGGGAGGGACTACCCCTACTGGAAGAATAAGATGCGAATGCATCTTGAGGCAATTGATAACGATCTCTGGTATGTTGTGGAGAATGGTGTCCCCTCTGTCACTCCTACCATCAACGTTGCTGACATGAAGAGAGAAGCAACTCGACTCTCAAGCGAAGAACATCATATGTGGCCATCTAAGCAAAGGGCGGTATGGCAGAGTGAGTGCTTTGGAGACAGCTAAGCTTATCTGGGATAGGCTGTCTAAGGTCAATGAAGGAGTCTCAACACAGCGTGACTCTCGAGTTGACGTTCTTTGCAATCTCTTTAACCGCTTCAAAAGACTCGACAATGAAGATGTTCAGCAAACCTTCAATCGCCTCACTGACATCTCAAATTAGCTTCAAGCACTTGGTGCCACTGACATCACCGACCATGAGGTGGTGAAGAAATTGCTGAGATCGCTTGATTCCTCATTTGACACTCTGGCACTGATGATACAAGAACGTGGAGATTACAAGTAACTTGATCCCGCTGATATCCTTGAGAGGCTAAACACTCGTGAGTTCCAGCTTGCTAAAAAGAGAGATCTCTATGGACCGAGCTATGGCAGATCACGCATTCTGAAGGCCAAGCTAGTGTCTAAATCTGAAGGTGAAGATTCTGGTAGCAGCCTTGGTGATCCTGAAGAACTGAGCCAGGAGCTAGCAAAGCTCATGAAGAAATTCCAGAAGTTCTCAAGACGTGGTCGCTTTGGAAAATCCTCAAGAAGTGATGATTCCTCATCCCATGACTACGAGAAGAGACTGTGCCACAAATGCAAGAAACCTGGTCACTATATTCAAGATTGTCCTCAGTGGGAAAAGGAATCAAAGAAGAAGAAATACAAGGATTACCGTTCTGATGACTGAAATAAGAAGAAGAAATCTTCAAAGTATTCATCATCAAAATCCTCGAAGTCTTCATCTCACAAGAAGAGCAGCTCTAAGAAGGCTCGGGCATTCATTGGCAAGGAAATGGACTCTGAAGCTGAATCTGAGGAACATGAGGAAGAGGAGGCATCTAAGGAGTCAGAATTTGGTGCGGCGAGCCTAGCCCTCGCTACTACGTTCGTCAGCAAGTCCATCTTCAACTCTAAGTAGAATGACTTCCCCAACAAGGCTGAGGATGACGATGATGACTACGCTCCCCACCTATTGCTTCATGGCAAAGGGTGCCAAGGTACTCAAATATCCCTCCTATGAATCAAGTGAGGTTCAATCTGATGAAAACCTCAAGCCTAGTGTAGGATCGGAAGTATGTCTAGAGGGGGGGTGATTAGACTACTTGACCAAATAAAAATCTATCCTTTTCCAAATTTTAGTTCTTGGCAGATTTTAGCTATCTTAGCACAAGTCAAGCAATCTCCACACAATTCAAGCAAGCATGCAAATAGTATATGAGCAGCGGAAAGTAAAGCATGCAACTTGCAAGAATGTAAAGGGAAGGGTTTGGAGGATTCAAACGCAATTGGAGACACGAATGTTTTTGGCATGGTTCTGATAGGTGGTGCTATCGTACATCCACATTGATGGAGACTTCAACCCACGGAGGGTAACGATTGCGCGAGTCCACGGAGGGCTCCACCCACGAAGGGTCCACGAAGAAGCAACCTTGTCTATTCCATCACGGCCGTCGCCCACGAAGGACTTGCCTCACTAGCGGTAGATCTTCACGAAGTAGGCGATCTCCTTGCCCTTACAAACTCCTTGGTTCAACTCCACAATCTTGTCGGAGGCTCCCAAGTAACACCTAGCCAATCTAGGAGACACCACGCTCCAAGAAGTAACAAATGGTGTGTTGATGATGAACTCCTTGCTCTTGTGCTTCAAATGATAGTCTCCCCAACACTCAACTCTCTCTCACAGGATTTGGATTTGGCGGACAGAAGATTTGAGTGGAAAGCAACTTGGGGAAGGCTAGAGATCAAGATTCATATGGTAGGAATGGAATATCTTGAGCTCAACACAAGGGTAGGTGGTTCTCTCTCAGAAAATGTGTATTGGAAGTGAAGATCTGTTCTGATGGCTCTCTCTACGAATGAAGAGTGGGTGGAGGGGTATATATAGCCTCCACACAAAATCTAACCGTTACACACAATTTGCCAAACTCGGTGGGACCGGATCATTAAACTCGGTCGGACCGATTTAGCAAACCTAGTGACCGTTAGGATTTTCGGTGGGACTGAGATGCAACTCGGTAGGACCGATATGGTTAGGGTTTGGGCATAACGTAATCTCGGTGTTACCGATTACACAAACTCGATGGGACCGATTTTGGTAATAAGCTAACCAAGGGTTGGTCAGGTAAACTTGGTGGGACCGATTCGCTCTTTTTGGTGAGACCGAAATGTTACGAAAAGGAAACAATGAATTTACATTGCAATCTCGGTGGGACCGATCGCTCACTTCGGTTGGACCGAAACGTTACAAAGGGAAACAGGAAATTGCAATCCCATCTCGGTGAGACCGAGATCCCTATCGGTGAAACCGATTTGCTAGGGTTTGTGGCAGTGGCTATGACAAATGAAACTCGGTGGCTCCGGATAGAATGAATCGGTGGGGCCGAGTTTGACTTTTGGTTTAGAACATATGTGGATATGGAAAGGTAGTTGAGGATTTTGGAGCATATCACTAAGCACATGAAGCAAGAGGCTCATTAAGCAACACCTCATCCCTCCTTAATAGTATTGGCTTTTCCTATGGACTCAATGTGATCTTGGATCACTAAAACATAAAATGTAGAGTCTTGTCCTTGAAGTTTGAGCCAACCCTTTGTCCTTATAATTTTGAGGGATCCTCTTTCCTCATCCATGCCATGCCATCCATTGAGCTTTTCCTGAAATATTCATCTTGGAATAATGTTAGCTCAATGAGTTATATGTTGTTAGGAATTACCAAAACCACCCAGGGATAGTTGCACTTTCAATCCCCCCCTTTTTGGTAATTGATGACAACATATAGATCAAAGCTTCGACAAAAGATAATAAGAATGAAATATATCGTCGCTTTAAGAAGTATGTGATAAGTAAGAGCTCCCCCTAAATTTGTGCGTGTTTTAAGATTTGCTTTGGACTGCAAATGCACAAAGAGTTAGAATCATGGATTACTCTTTCATGTCACATACATCTTGGTGGAGCGCTCAAAATGATAAGAAATAAATACGTGCACTCATCACCAAGCAAAGTGAATGATCAAAATAAGGATAAACTGATAATAACATCCAACAAGCATTAAGTGTAGCTTATGATCAAACACATGATCATCAATGTCTCACAAGTTAAGGCATAGTATCTCAAGCACTCAAAAGCAAATAAAGTTCAACCAAGAAGACAAGAGAGAACAAATGCAAACTCTCTCTCTCGAAGCCTATGATCTATACATTGTTGGGGAACGTAGTAATTTCAAAATTTTCCTACGCACACGCAAGATCATGGTGATGCATAGCAACGAGAGGGGAGAGTGTTGTCTACGTACCCTCGTAGACCGAAGCGGAAGCGTTGACACAACGTAGAGGAAGTAGTCGTACGTTCTCCTCGCGATCCAACCGGTCACAGCACCGTTACTCCGGCACCTCCGAGTTCTTGGCACACGTTCAGCTCGATGACGATCCTCGGGCTCCGATCCAGCAAAGCGTCGAGGAAGAGTTCCGTCAGCACGACGGCGTGGTGACGATCTTGATGTGTTACCGGCGCAGGGCTTCGCCTAAGCACTGCAACGATATGATCGAGGTGGAATTTGGTGGAAGGGGGCACCGCACACGGCTAAGGAAAGATCTCAATGATCAATTGTGTGTCTCTGGGGTGCCCCCTGCCCCCGTATATAAAGGAGCCAAGGGGGAGGGGCTGGCCGGCCAAGCCTGGCGCGCCAGAGAGTCCTACTCCCTCTGGGAGTAGGATTCCCCCCCCCCCAATCCTAGTTGGACTAGGATTCTCCAAGGGGGGGAGAGAGAGAGAGGGGGCGCCCACCTCTCCTAGTCCTAATAGGACTAGGGGAAGGGGGGAGGCGCGCAGCCCATGAGGGCAGCCCTCTCACCTCTCCTCCAAGGCCCATGTTGGCCCATTATGCCCCCGGGGGGTTCCGGTAACCCTCCCGGTATTCCGGTAAAATCCTGATTTCACCTGGAATGCATCCGATGTCCAAACATAGGCTTCCAATATATCATTCTTTACGTCTCGACCATTTCGAGACTCCTCGTCATGTCCGTGATCACATCCGGGACTCCGAACTCCTTCGGTACATCAAAATGCATAAACTCATAATAACTGTCATTGTAACGTTAAGCGTGCGGACCCTACGGTTCGAGAACAATGTAGACATGACCGAGACACGTCTCCGGTCAATAACCAATAGCGGGACCTGGATGCCCATATTGGCTCCTACATATTCTACGAAGATCTTTATCGGTCAGACCGCATAACAACATACGTTGTTCCCTTTGTCATCGGTATGTTACTTGCCCGAGATTCGATCGTCGGTATCCAATACCTAGTTCAATCTCGTTACCGGCAAGTCTCTTTACTCGTTCCGTAATACATCATCTTGCAACTAACTCATTGGTTGCAATGCTTGCAAGGCTTTATGTGATGTGTATTACCGAGAAGGCCCTGAGATACCTCTCCGACAATCGGAGTGACAAATCGTAATCTCGAAATACGCCAACCCAATATGTACCTTCGGAGACACCTGTAGAGCACCTTTATAATCACCCAGTTACGTTGTGACGTTTGGTAGCACACAAAGTGTTCCTACGGTAAACGGGAGTTGCATAATCTCATAGTTTAAAGGAACATGTATAAGTCACGGATAAAAGCAATAGCAACATACTAAACGATCGGGTGCTATGCTAATTGAATGGGTCATGTCAATCAGATCATTCAACTAATGATGCGATCTCGTTAATCAAATAACAACTCTTTGTTCATGGCTAGGAAACATAACCATCTTTGATTAATGAGCTACTCAAGTAGAGGCATACTAGTGACACTCTGTTTGTCTATGTATTCACACATGTATTATGTTTCCAGTTAATACAATTCTAGCATGAATAATAAACATTTATCATGATATAAGGAAATAAATAATAACTTTATTATTGCCTCTAGGGCATATTTCCTTCAGTCTCCCACTTGCACTAGAGTCAATAATCTAGATTACAAAGTAATGATTCTAACACCCATGGAGTCTTGGTGCTGATCATGTTTTGCTCGTGGAAGAGGCTTAGTCAACGGGTCTGCAACATTCAGATCCGTATGTATCTTGCATATCTCTATGTCTCCCACCTGGACCAAATTCCGGATGGAGTTGAAGCGTCTTTTGATGTGTTTGGTTCTTTTGTGAAATCTGGATTCCTTTGCCAAGGCAATTGCACCAGTATTGTCACAAAAGATTTTCATTGGACCCGATACGCTAGGTACAACACCTAGATCGGATATGAACTCTTTCATCCAGACTCCTTCATTAGCTGCTTCCGAAGCGGCTATGTACTCAGCTTCACATGTAGATCCCGCCACGACGCTTTGTTTAGAACTGCACCAACTGACAGCTCCACCGTTTAATGTAAATACGTATCCGGTTTGCGATTTAGAATCGTCCGGATCAGTGTCAAAGCTTGCATCGACGTAACCGTTTACGACGAGCTCTTTGTCACCTCCATAAATGAGAAACATATCCTTAGTCCTTCTCAAGTACTTAAGGATGTTCTTGACCGCTGTCCAGTGATCCACTCCTGGATTACTTTGGTACCTGCCTGCTAAACTTACAGCAAGGCACACATCAGGTCTGGTACACAGCATTGCATACATGATAGAGCCTATGGCTGAAGCATAGGGAACATTTTTCATTTTCTCTCTATCTTCTGCGGTGGTCGGGCATTGAGTCTTACTCAACTTCACACCTTGTGCCACAGGCAAGAACCCTTTCTTTGCCTGATCCATTTTGAACTTTTTCAAAACTTTGTCAAGGTATGTGCTTTGTGAAAGTCCTATTAAGCGTCTTGATCTATCTCTATAGATCTTAATGCCCAATATGTAAGCAGCTTCACCGAGGTCTTTCATTGAAAAACTCTTATTCAAGTATCCTTTTATGCTATCCAGAAATTCTATATTATTTCCGATCAGCAATATGTCATCCACATATAATATCAGAAATGCTACAGAGCTCCCACTCACTTTCTTGTAAATACAGGCTTCTCCAAAAGTCTGTATAAAACCAAATGCTTTGATCACACTATCAAAGCGTTTATTCCAACTCCGAGAGGCTTGCACCAGTCCATAAATGGATCGCTGGAGCTTGCACACTTTGTTAGCTCCCTTTGGATCGACAAAAACTTTTGGTTGCATCATATACAACTCTTCTTCCAGAAATCCATTCAGGAATGCAGTTTTGACATCCATTTGCCAAATTTCATAATCATAAAATGCGGCAACTGCTAACATGATTCGGACAGACTTAAGCATCGCTACGGTTGAGAAAGTCTCATCGTAGTCAATCCCTTGAACTTGTCGAAAACCTTTTGCAACAAGTCGAGCTTTATAGACAGTAACATTACCATCAGCGTCAGTCTTCTTCTTAAAAATCCATTTATTCTCAATTGCTTGCCGATCATCGGGCAAGTCAACCAATAAGGGAGTAGATACTGTTATCTCATCAAGTTCTACTTTCCTCCCACTCACTTCTTTCGAGAGAAACTCCTTCTCTAGAAAGTTTCCGATTTTAGCAACAAAGATTTTGCCTTCGGATCTGTGATAGAAGGTATACCCAATAGTCTCCTTTGGGTATCCTATGAAGACACATTTTTCCGATTTGGGTTCGAGCTTATCAGGTTGAAGCTTTTTCACATAAGCATCGCAGCCCCAAACTTTAAGAAACGACAACTTTGGTTTCTTGCCAAACCACAGTTCATAAGGCGTCGTCTCAACGGATTTTGATGGTGTCCTATTTAACGTGAATGCGGCCGTCTCTAAAGCATAACCCCAAAAAGATAGCGGTAAATCGGTAAGAGACATCATAGATCGTACCATATCCAGTAAAGTACGATTACGACGTTCGGACACACCATTACGTTGTGGTGTTCCGGGTGGCGTGAGTTGCGAAACTATTCCGCATTGTTTCAAATGTAGACCAAACTCGTAACTCAAATATTCTCCTCCACGATCAGATCGTAGAAACTTTATTTTCTTGTTACGATGATTTTCCACTTCACTCTGAAATTCTTTGAACTTTTCAAATGTTTCAGACTTGTGTTTCATTAAGTAGATATACCCATATCTGCTTAAATCATCAGTGAAGGTGAGAAAATAACGATATCCGCCACGAGCCTCAACATTCATTGGACCACATACATCAGTATGTATGATTTCCAATAAATCTGTTGCTCTCTCCACAGTACCGGAGAACGGTGTTTTAGTCATCTTGCCCATAAGGCACGGTTCGCAAGTGCCAAGTGATTCATAATCAAGTGACTCCAAAAGTCCATCAGTATGGAGTTTCTTCATGCGTTTTACACCGATATGACCTAAACGGCAGTGCCACAAATAAGTTGCACTATCATTATCAACTCTGCATCTTTTGGCTTCAACATTATGAATATGTGTATCACTACTATCGAGATTAAGTAAGAACAAACCATTCTTTAATGGTGCGTGACCATAAAAGATATTACTCATATAAATAGAACAACCATTATTCTCTGATTTAAATGAATAACCGTCTCGCATCAAACAAGATCCAGATATAATGTTCATGCTCAACGCTGGTACTAAATAACAATTATTTAGATCTAATATTAATCCCGAAGGTAGATGTAGAGGTAGCGTGCCGACCGCGATCACATCGACTTTGGAACCATTTCCCACGCGCATCGTCACCTCGTCCTTAGCCAATCTTCGCTTAATCCGTAGCCCCTGTTTTGAGTTGCAAATATTAGCAACAGAACCAGTATCAAATACCCAGGTGCTACTGCGAGAATTAGTAAGGTACACATCAATAACATGTATATCATATATACCTTTGTTAACCTTGCCATCCTTCTTATCCGCCAAATACTTGGGGCAGTTCCGCTTCCAGTGACCAGTCTGCTTGCAATAGAAGCACTCAGTTTCAGGCTTAGGTCCAGACTTGGGCTTCTTCTCTTGATTAGCAACTTGCTTGCTGTTCTTTTTGAAGTTCCCCTTTTTCTTCCCTTTGCCCTTTTTCTTGAAACTAGTGGTTTTGTTAACCATCAACACTTGATGCTCCTTTTTGATTTCTACCTCCGCGGCTTTCAGCATCGCGAAGAGCTCGGGCATAGTTTTGGTCATCCCTTGCATATTATAGTTCATCACGAAGCTCTTGTAGCTTGGTGGCAGTGATTGAAGAATTCTGTCAATGACGCAATCATCCGGAAGATTAACTCCCAGTTGAATCAAGTGATTGTTATACCCAGACATTCTGAGTATATGCTCACTGACAGAACCGTTCTCCTCCATTTTACAGCTATAGAACTTATTGGAGACTTCATATCTCTCAATCCAGGCATTTGCTTGAAATATTAACTTCAACTCCTGGAACATCTCATATGCTCCATGGTGTTCAAAACGTCGTTGAAGTCCCGGTTCTAAGCCGTAAAGCATGGCACACTGAACTATAGAGTAGTCATCAGCTTTGCTTTGCCAGACGTTCACAACATCTGGCGTAGCTCTTGCACCAGGCCTGGCACCCAGCGGTGCTTCCAGGACATAATTCTTCTGTGCAGCAATGAGGATAATCCTCAAGTTACGGACCCAGTCCGTGTAATTGCTACCATCATCTTTCATCTTTGCTTTCTCAAGGAACGCATTAAAATTCAACGGAACAACAGCACGAGCCATCTATCTACACAACATAGACAAGCAAGATACTATCAGGTACTAAGTTCATGATAAATTTAAGTTCAATTAATCATATTACTTAAGAACTCCCACTTAGATAGACATCCCTCTAATCCTCTAAGTGATCACGTGATCCAAATCAACTAAACCATGTCCGATCATCACGTGAGATGGAGTAGTTTCAATGGTGAACATCACTATGTTGATCATATCTACTATATGATTCACGCTCGACCTTTCGGTCTCCGTGTTCCGAGGCCATATCTGTTATATGCTAGGCTCGTCAAGTTAAACCTGAGTATTCCGCGTGTGCAACTGTTTTGCACCCGTTGTATTTGAACGTAGAGCCTATCACACCCGATCATCACGTGGTGTGTCAGCACGAAGAACTTTCGCAACGGTGCATACTCAGGGAGAACACTTCTTGATAATTTTAGTGAGAGATCATCTTATAATGCTACCGTCAATCAAAGCAAGATAAGATGCATAAAAGGATAAACATCACATGCAATCAATATAAGTGATATGATATGGCCATCATCATCTCGTGCTTGTGATCTCCATCTTCGAAGCACCGTCATGATCACCATCGTCACCGGCGCGACACCTTGATCTTCATCGCAGCATCGTTGTCGTCTCGCCAATCTTATGCTTCCACGACTATCACTACCGCTTAGTAATAAAGTAAAGCATTACATCGCGATTGCATTGCATACAATAAAGCGACAACCATATGGCTCCTGCCAGTTGCCGATAACTCGGTTACAAAACATGATCATCTCATACAATAAAATTTAGCATCATGTCTTGACCATATCACATCACAACATGCCCTGCAAAAACAAGTTAGACGTCCTCTACTTTGTTGTTGCAAGTTTTACGTGGCTGCTATGGGCTTTAAGCAAGAACTCATCTTACCTACGCATCAAAACCACAACGATAGTTTGTCAAATAGACTCCGTTTTAACCTTCTCAAGGACCGGGCGTAGCCACACTCGGTTCAACTAAAGTTGGAGGACAGTCTTCCGCAAGCCATCTATGTGCAAAGCACGTCGAGGGAACCGGTCTCGCGTAAGCGTACGCGTAAGGTTGGTCCGGATCATCTCGTCCAACAATACCGCTGAACCAAAGTATGACATGCTGGTAGGCAGTATGACTTGTATCGTCCACAACTCACTTGTGTTCTACTCGTGCAAATAACATCAAACCATAAAAACCTAGGCTCGGATGCCACTGTTGGGGAACGTAGTAATTTCAAAATTTTCCTACGCACACGCAAGATCATGGTGATGCATAGCAACGAGAGGGGAGAGTGTTGTCTACGTACCCTTGTAGACCGAAGCGGAAGCGTTGACACAACATAGAGGAAGTAGTCGTACGTTCTCCTCGCGATCCAACCGATCACAGCACCGTTACTCCGGCACCTCCGAGTTCTTGGCACACGTTCAGCTCGATGACGATCCTCGGGCTCCGATCCAGCAAAGCGTCGAGGAAGAGTTCCGTCAGCACGACGGCGTGGTGACGATCTTGATGTGTTACCGGCGCAGGGCTTCGCCTAAGCACTGCAACGATATGATCGAGGTGGAATTTGGTGGAAGGGGGCACCGCACACGGCTAAGGAAAGATCTCAATGATCAATTGTGTGTCTCTGGGGTGCCCCCTGCCCCCGTATATAAAGGATCCAAGGGGGAGGGGCTGGCCGGCCAAGCCTGGCGCGCCAGAGAGTCCTACTCCCTCTGGGAGTAGGATTCCCCCCCCCCCCCCAATCCTAGTTGGACTAGGATTCTCCAAGGGGGAGAGAGAGAGAGAGGGGGCGCCCACCTCTCCTAGTCCTAATAGGACTAGGGGAAGGGGGGAGGCGCGCAGCCCATGAGGGCAGCCCTCTCACCTCTCCTCCAAGGCCCATGTTGGCCCATTATGCCCCCGGGGGGTTCCGGTAACCCTCCCGGTATTCCGGTAAAATCCTGATTTCACCTGGAATGCATCCGATGTCCAAACATAGGCTTCCAATATATCATTCTTTACGTCTCGACCATTTCGAGACTCCTCGTCATGTCCGTGATCACATCCGGGACTCCGAACTCCTTCGGTACATCAAAATGCATAAACTCATAATAACTGTCATCGTAACGTTAAGCGTGCGGACCCTACGGTTCGAGAACAATGTAGACATGACTGAGACACGTCTCCGGTCAATAACCAATAGCGGGACCTGGATGCCCATATTGGATCCTACATATTCTACGAAGATCTTTATCGGTCAGACCGCATAACAACATACGTTGTTCCCTTTGTCATCGGTATGTTACTTGCCCGAGATTCAATCGTCGGTATCCAATACCTAGTTCAATCTCGTTACCGGCAAGTCTCTTTACTCGTTCCGTAATACATCATCTCGCAACTAACTCATTGGTTGCAATGCTTGCAAGGCTTTATGTGATGTGTATTACCGAGAAGGCCCTGAGATACCTCTCCGACAATCGGAGTGACAAATCCTAATCTCGAAATACGCCAACCCAATATGTACCTTCGGAGACACCTGTAGAGCACCTTTATAATCACCCAGTTACGTTGTGACGTTTGGTAGCACACAAAGTGTTCCTACGGTAAACGGGAGTTGCATAATCTCATAGTTTAAAGGAACATGTATAAGTCATGGATAAAAGCAATAGCAACATACTAAACGATCGGGTGCTATGCTAATTGAATGGGTCATGTCAATCAGATCATTCAACTAATGATGTGATCTCGTTAATCAAATAACAACTCTTTGTTCATGGCTAGGAAACATAACCATCTTTGATTAATGAGCTAGTCAAGTAGAGGCATACTAGTGACACTCTGTTTGTCTATGTATTCACACATGTATTATGTTTCCAGTTAATACAATTCTAGCATGAATAATAAACATTTATCATGATATAAGGAAATAAATAATAACTTTATTATTGCCTCTAGGGCATATTTCCTTCATACATTTTTCTCCCCCTTTGGCAACAAGTTACCAAAAAGTTCATAGAAAATGCATAGTACTAAACGACTCTCAGGCTTGGTCTTCAGTTGGTGGAGTCCGGATAACGCCAAGGACGAAGGCTTCAGTAGAAGTGGTTGGAGCTGCTGGGGTAGGAGCTGGAGCTGGTGGAACTGAAGCTGTAGCTGGTGCAGAAGTGGTGGCTCTGGTGTTAGGAACTGGCACTGCAGACGATCTCTGAGCTCTGGGCACTCTGGCAAAAGCATCAGTTGTGGTCTTGCCCTTCCTCTCCTGCATATCATCCTGTAGTTGCTCCACTGCAGACTGAATTTCTGTTACCTTCACATCTAGGTCATAGAACTTTTGTTCCATGATTCTTTCCAAGCTCTCTTGGTTTCGAGTCAGGGTGGCTAATCCTTTCTCAATCCTCAGAGTGGATGCTATCAGGTAACTGAGCTGCTCCTGCTTGTTCTTCAAGAAGTACTTAGATGCCTCCTCTTGAGTTGGCATCCTGGCCGCTTTCTCCATCTTTGCCCTCTCCTTCTTTGCTTGAGCATGTGCAGATGATGGTTCATTCTCATTCATGACAACCTGATTGTCTTCAAAGTCTGGACGGATGGGAAGGTGTTCCTTGTCCAGCAGGTATGTACCTGTGCCCATCTTTGAGTTGATCAACTCTTGAATTTGTGGGGCATATCCACAGCTCCTCTTCTGATCAGCTGCTGTCCTTTTAATGGTCTCTACCATGAGGCTCATCACCTTGAATTTCTGTGGCACATCAAATATGTGAAGCAAGTTTATTGCATGGCCTCGGATCATCTTGTGATCACCTGACTTGGGCAATAGAGTGTGCCTCAGAATCCAGTTGATAGTGGGCAGCCCTGACAGAAGAAAATGCACTGAGCCAAACTTGAAAGTGTCAAGTGCTTTGTTTGGGATCTCCTTGTACATGTTGGACATGGAATTGTGATCCATCTTCTTCTTGGCATAGATGTCCAAGTCATCTTCCTGCTCTTCTGGGGCATTGATCAGCTGTGCCCATTCAGCAACTATAGACTGATATCTGGTTCCTTCTGACATCCACACTATCTTGCCATCTGGATAGAAGTGTGATGTGGAGTAGAATTGCATGATGAGCTCCTCATTCCACTTTGTGAGCTTCTGCCCAACAAAGTCTGCAACTCCACAAGCTCTGAAGCTGTCATATACTCCAGGATAGTGTTCTTCGTTTTCCTTGATGTAATCCCAATCAACCCATCTCATGTCACATACTATGGGCTTCTTATCCAGCAGCACTGTCTCATAGAAGTCCTGCTGTTCCTTGGTGTGAAATCTGTAATCCACAACAGTTCTCCTCCTTGAAGCATATGGATATTCTTCTCTCCACTTCCTCAACCCTGAATCTCTTCTAATTTTCATGTCCTCAGCCACAGGATGAGCATCATTGTGGTCTGGGATCTTGGGCTTGAGCTTCCTGAGCACTTGTCCTTCTTCTTCTTCTTCTTCAATGTCAGGCACCGGGGCCTTGTTCTTTTCAGCAGCAGATATGTTTCTGGTGTTTCTCTTTGGTGCACTCTTGGGCTTAGATGCATCTTTGGGTGCTTCCTTGGGCTTGGATGCAGTAGCCCCTGTCCTTATGGCATCACCCATAAGCTTTTGTGCCTTGGGTGCTGGTGCAGCAACCTCTTCTTCCTCTTCTTCATCTGAGTCTCTCCTCATGGAGGGTTTGCCAAGTACTCTGGCAGTGGTAGTTCTGACTCTCTTCTTCTTCTTGTCTTGACCACTTGCTTCCTCTTCAGATTCCATGACAAGCTTCATGGTTTCTTCAGTTACAGCCTTCCTAGGCTTAGAGGTGGGAACTCTTCTTGCAGGTGCCTTTTTCTGCATTCCAGGCTTGATGGCCGCAGCTGAGCCATACTCTTTCTTGAGCACCTTCTTCTTGGATGTGGCTTCCTCTTCTGCCACATAGTCCTCATCCTCTGACTCAGTAGTTCTCTTCTTGCTAGCTCTAGTGGCAGCTTTAGGCAGATTGCTTGGGGTGCTCCTGCTACCCTCATCAGAACTGCTAGAGGGACTAGTGCCCTCACTCATATGAACTTGCTCCTCAGATCTGTTCTGGCTGTCACTCTGATCAGACATGTTGCAAACTCTGACTGCTGACCCTGTGAATAGTTTATAGATGAGATAGAGTAGATGAGCATCACAAAATGCAGAGATTTTTGCAAAAGAATGAGTAAAAAACTTAGTTTTAGTTTTCCACAGAAAGCATTTCGGATCAACCGATTTGCAAACTCGGTGATACCGAAGCAGCTTTTGGGACCAAAACTAGTGAACTCGGTCAGACCGAGTCATAGTTCGGTGGCACCGAGACTGCTAGGGTTTCACAAAGTCCTGAACTCGATCTCACCGATTTGTAATTTTCGGTCAGACCGAGAACCACATGTGCAATGGCCGTGGCCGAATCGGTGGAACCGAGTTCCGCAACCCGGTGGGTCCAAGATGGTTTCGGTGGAAACCTAAACCTAAATTTTCGAATCTCAACTATTCTACGGATTGTTTTGACTGGATAGGAGTGTTTCAATCGTAGCAAGAATCATAAAGAACACAATGTTCTAGGAATTAGACGGGGATTAGCACTGTGATCGAGTCCATACCCTAGTTCGGCGGCGGACTCGCTACGGCGGCAACGGCGGAGACGAATTCCATTGACGGCGGTGGAGACCAGCGACAGGAGGCGGCTGGCGACGAGGAGGACGATCCGGTGACCCAGGAGGCAGAGCGAGCTATGCGCGGGCGAAGAGGTTTCGGAGAAATTTCCAAAATTTTGCCCATGAGTATATATAGCCCGACCCTATCGGTGTGACCGAGTGGAACAACTCGGTGGCACCGAGATGCATAACTGTTGACAGTTAAGGCAACTCGATGTGACTGAACAGTTCAAATCGGTTGCACCGAGGTGAAAACCTAGATCGACTTAGTGATCTCGGCCAGACCGAAAAGCACAAAGAAGTTTTGGAAGTTTAAGTCTATGACAAATCGGGGACTTCGAGTGCTCCTCACATAGAGTGGTTTGAATCTGACTTGATCAAATTTTGTGATGTAGCATGAATAGAGTTTGAGATGAGAAAAGCATAGATAGCTAAAGAAGGTTCTTAGGCATTCTTGTCCATCCACTTGGCAAGAAAAGAAAACCAATCAATCAAAACAACAAGTGGATGTCCTCGAATGAGTAAAATATGCAACCAACATGCTCACACAATAAAATGGCAATTGAAATATGTGGCAAATCATGCACAACCAATTCTAGCATCTATCAAGCAATTGGCGATGACTAGGTCATCTATATATGAGTATATTGACTTAGGAGTCAAATGAGAACATTTGATCATAGGTCATACTCATCGTTTAAGCACAAGTGGGGTTACCACTTTTACATAAAGCATTGTTGTGTTCACACCATTAGAGTTGCTTTAGCTCAAGTCTTAGAGTAAAGCTCCCCCTAGATGTGATATCCCCCCTAAGAGGAATGAACTAACCTTGGGTTTTGTCGATGATGACTTCATGTAGATGTTGAAGATGTGGATGCTTAATGTTGATGTAGATCAATTGGAGCTATCCATTGGAGTGAATTGCACTTTCAATACCTACATGGGTTAGTCCCACAAGGAACAAACAAGGATATCCATAGACATAGAGTGATGCACACATAAGATGATGTCTATGAAGGCTTTTAGGTTACCTTGTCCCTTGACTTACCAACAAGAGGGTTTGTGACTCCTTGAACTAATGCAAGATATAGAAGTTGATTGCACTTGTTCTTGCCAAAATGATAAGAGTGAAGTATGTTGGCGGAGTCACCCTCAAGAACTCTCTAGTTCTTCTTCTTTTGGATCCACACCATCTTGATGGGAATCCTTGGAGTTGTAGTCGTACTTGATGAAGTGGAACTTGAAGTAGTCTTGGGAATCCACTTGACTAAGGTCTTAGGAGCTTCTTCAAATGCATCAATTTCCTCTTGAAGCTTGTCCTTGCCTTTTTGCTTGTAGTCTTGTGCTGGAAGATCATCTTGAGCTTGTGTCCCTTTGAAAGAAGTAGGATCATACTTCTCTTGTTGAGGAACAAACTTTGTCTTGGGGTATTGATCTTCTTCCCACTCAACTCCATTGGCATTGAACTTTCGTTCAAAACCAACACCTTGATTCTTCCGGTGCCTTCCTTGCTTGCGTACAATTTCCTCGAATTGCTTACTCCCGGCAAGGCTCTTGTACACTCCTTTCTCTATAATTCCCTTCAATAGGCTATTTTCTTGCTCAAGTGTAACTTGGCTAAGAGAATCATTAGTGTAATCAAGAGAACTACTAGAAGCAACAATATTGGATTTAACATGATCATTGTTACTACTAGAGGAAGAATCTTTCTTGTTCTTGTTACTAGACTTGACTTGAGGCATGTAAGTGGATAAGAGTAAACGCTTGGCAATGTAAGAAGAACTTTTCTTACGAAGATCATCATTGATTGCTTTTAAGAACTCATGCTCTTGCTCGAGGTTGAGCTTTTCAAAGCGTAATTTCTCATGTGTTCTTAAAAGTTCTCGATGGTCTTTTAAGATAGTTTCATGAGCTAACTTAAGAGTGTTTAGTTCTCTAGTTAGAGACTCAATTTTCTCCTTATCGTTGTCATTCATTTTATCTTGATTAGCATGATTAATTGACGTTTCATCATAGTATTCATCACTAGAGTTGTCAACAAGTAAATCATCATCACCTAACAAGTCATCTTCATCACTATTGAAATCAACATACTCGGAGTGTGTTACCTTTGGGCCTTTAGCCATGAAGCATGTTCCAACTCCTTCATTTGGTGAGTCAAATATGTCGTAGGAGTTGGCTGACACAAGTGCTAGACCGGCAACACCTTCATCTTGAGTATATTCATAATCAGAGTGATAACTTCTCTCGGAGTGGTTGTCGGAGTCGGAGCCGGATACCCATTCACCAACATGAGCTTGATGTCTTCGTTTTGTGTAGCTCCTTGATGACTTTTCTTTTCTTTCCGAATCCTTGCTTCTCCGTGAGTGTCTTCGTTCATAACGATCATCTCTACTCCTTCTTTCTCTAGATGGCGATTCTTCTCTTCTACTTCTTCTTTTGGGAGAGTCTTCTCTTCTCTTGTAGGGAGTCGTACACTCATTGGAATAGTGTCCGGGTCTTCCACAGTTATAGCAGTTTTGCTCTCAACTAGAAGATCTTTTGTCATTGTAGGACCTTGACTTGGAGCTTCTATCTTTGCTTCTACTTTTGTAGAACTTGTTGAAGTTCTTCACCATTAAGCTCAATTCTTCATTGAAGGTTTGCTTCTCACTTGATGATGTGGGGGCTTCACATGAGGCTTTGTAAGCTCCACTTGATTTGTTGTGAAGTTCCTCTTTATCCTTGAGTGACATCTCATGAGCAACAATTCTTCCAATGACTTCCGTTGGCTTGAGATCTTTGTAATTGGGCATCATTTGGATCAATGTGCACATGGTATCATATTTTCCATCCAAGGCTCTTAGGATCTTCTTGATGATGAATCTATCGGTCATCTCTTCACTCCCTAAGCCGACAATCTCATTTGTGATAAGAGCAAGCCTAGAGTACATTTCAGCGACACCTTCGCCACCCTTCATTTTGAACTTGTCAAGTTGACTTTGAAGCACATCCAATTTGGATTCCTTGATAGAGTCGGTACCTTCGTGCATATCAATCAAAGTATCCCAAATTTCCTTTGCATTCTCAAGACGGCTGATTTTGTTGAATTCTTCAGGGCACAATCCGTTGAAGAGAATATCACAAGCTTGAGCATTGTATTGCAGCATCTTCAACTCTTCCGCGGTAGCTTCACGGTTTGGTTCTTTCCCATCAAAGAAGTCACCTTGCAATCCAACACACACAATAGCCCAAACGGCGGGGTTATGTCCAAGAATGTGCATTTTCATTTTATGCTTCCAACTAGCAAAGTTAGTACCATCAAAGTAAGGACCTCTACGGTGATAATTTCCCTCGCTAGACGCCATACTCTCCTAGGTTGTGAAACCAAGGCTATGACCACCAAAAGCTATGGAAATCAAAGCAAATGGAGACCAAAGCTCTGATACCACTTGTAGGATCGGAAGTATATCTAGAGGGGGGGGGTGATTAGACTACTTGACCAAATAAAAATCTATCCTTTTCCAAATTTTAGTTCTTGGCAGATTTTAGCTATCTTAGCACAAGTCAAGCAATCTCCACACAATTCAAGCAAGCATGCAAAGAGTATATAAGCAGCGGAAAGTAAAGCATGCAACTTGCAAGAATGTAAAGGGAAGGGTTTGGAGGATTCAAACGCAATTGGAGACACGGAAGTTTTTGGCGTGGTTCCGATAGGTGGTGCTATCGTACATCCACATTGATGGAGACTTCAACCCACGGAGGGTAACGGTTGCGCGAGTCCACGAAGGGCTCCACCCACGAAGGGTCCACGAAGAAGCAACCTTGTCTATTCCATCACGGCCGTCGCCCACGAAGGACTTGCCCCACTAGCGGTAGATCTTCACGAAGTAGGCGATCTCCTTGCCCTTACAAACTCCTTGGTTCAACTCCACAATCTTGTCGGAGGCTCCCAAGTAACACCTAGCCAATCTAGGAGACACCACTCTCCAAGAAGTAACAAATGGTGTGTTGATGATGAACTCCTTGCTCTTGTGCTTCAAATGATAGTCTCCCCAGCACTCAAATCTCTCTCACAGGATTTGGATTTGGCGGAAAGAAGATTTGAGTGGAAAGCAACTTGGGGAAGGCTAGAGATCAAGATTCATATGGTAGGAATGGAATATCTTGAGCTCAACACAAGGGTAGGTGGTTCTCTCTTAGAAAATGTGTATTGGAAGTGAAGATCTGTTCTGATGGCTCTCTCTATGAATGAAGAGTGGGTGGAGGGGTATATATAGCCTCCACACAAAATCTAACCGTTACACACAATTTGCCAAACTCGGTGGGACCGAATCGTTAAACTCGGTCGGACCGATTTTGCAAACCTAATGACCGTTAGGATTTTCGGTGGGACTGAGATGCAACTCGGTAGGACCGATATGGTTAGGGTTTGGGCATAACGTAATCTCGGTGTTACCGATTACACAAACTCGGTGGGACCGATTTTGGTAATAAGCTAACCAAGGGTTGGCAGGTAAACTCGGTGGGACCGATTCGCTCTTTTCGGTGAGACCGAAATGTTACGAAAAGGAAACAGTGAATTTACATTGCAATCTCGGTGGGACCGATCGCTCACTTCGGTTGGACCGAAACGTTACGAAGTGAAACAGAGAAATTGCAATCCCATCTCGGTGAGACCGAGATCCCTATCGGTGAAACCGATTTGCTAGGGTTTGTGGCAGTGGCTATGACAAATGAAACTCGGTGGCTCTGGATAGAATGAATCGATGGGGCCGAGTTTGACTTTTGGTTTAGATCATATGTGGATATGGAAAGGTACTTGAGGATTTTGGAGCATATCACTAAGCACATGAAGCAAGAGGCTCATTAAGCAACACCTCATCCCTCCTTAATAGTATTGGCTTTTCCTATGGACTCAATCTGATCTTGGATCACTAAAACATAAAATGTAGAGTCTTGTCCTTGAAGTTTGAGCCAACCCTTTGTCCTTATAATTTTGAGGGATCCACTTTCCTCATCCATGCCATGCCATCCATTGAGCTTTTCCTGAAATATTCATCTTGGAATAATGTTAGCTCAATGAGCTATATGTTGTTAGGAATTACCAAAACCACCCAGGGATAGTTGCACTTTCACCTAGCTACTCTAAACTTGCTAAGATTGCTGTGAAACAACAAAAGGCTTTTGAAAAAGTTCAAAACATGCTAGACAAGAGCGATGATATGTTGGGTGAAGAAATGGATCGCACCAAAACTGTCGGGGATATACCCCGCGGTGTAAACCGGCCGGAAGTTAACCCTGCCGGACTTGGCGGTTTATTTGAGGTCCCGCTGGCACTTGGCGATATTCATCTGGTGACCCGCCCAGACCTGGCGGTTTACCAGCAACCCGTCGGGACGTTGTAACTCACTGGTAACCCGACGGACGGGTCAGAGGAGCGACAAGACCCGGTGGCCCGTCTGGCGGTTCATGAAGGCCGGTTCAACTATTGTGGGTCGGTTTAAGAGGAAAGGAATATTTGCCTTACAAGGAGTTAAGACCAGGACTTGTATCCGGTTTGTATTAAGAGATAGACTAGTCCTAATCCTAATAGGACTCCACATGTAAACCGCCCCTTCAACATATATAAGGAGGGGCAGGGCTCCCCAAAGAGGGACAAGTTAGAAGCGACAAGCAATCAATAATCTCTAGGGCTAGACACGAAGAGCCGGTTTACGGCGTCTCCCTCGGGATGATAATGAGACCTAGCCTCAAACAGCATGTAGGGTTATTACTGGATGATGTTTCCCGGGGCCCGAAGCTGTCTAAATCCTTGTCTTGCGTGTTGATCCGCCCTACGTCTCTCGTCCCACTCAACCCCTCTCAAGCTACCACATAGATGCGTTGGCCTCGCGACTAAGTCCTGACACTAAGGACATCTGCCGTGACAAATCCACGACAGTTGGCGCCCACCATGGGGCCTGCGCACGGTGGTGTTGAATTTTTGGAGGGATCTGTCCTAGGGTTTCGAGAAGTTCGTGATTTGCCGGATAGAGAAGAGCTGGTGCAGAAGGATCTAAATCAACTCTGAGTTTATCAGTGAAGATTGAAAGAGTTTTTTGCAGCCGCGTAAAGCAGATGAGAGTCAAAAGGAAAATTCAGGATCGACCGGCCAAACGCGTCTGCCCAACAAAATCTGTTGAACCCTAGAAAATAGGGTCACGTCTGTGTGCGCAGCCACCGTTCTACGATCTGTCAAGTCACAAGCGTCGCCGAGACCGACTGGAGTTCAAGGCAATCGAAACCGTTTCGTTCACGTGCTGCCTAATTACGTGGTCGGGTCAAACTCTTGAAAATTAAGGCTGTTCGGCGAAGTTGCTGGGACCCCTCGCTTCAAGTTCGGAGATGATTCACCGATGCACTGTGCAATGAATAGCCAACGGACATCTACTAGTACTCTTACAAAGTGCCAAATTCATCTAGGTAGTAGGCACATGGACCAAAGCCAATGGATCTTCACCTCCTCACGTGAAGACTAGTACTACTCCTCATCAGGATTAAATAAGGAGAAGCTTTGGGATTGTTCAACGATTGAAGATATGGCTGCTGCTTGGACACGTGCAGAAAAAGGAAAGCCAGGACCTGCCAATATTGCTCGACAGTGTAATTCTGGAATCCGTCGGAGTCGACCGATTCGCCTGCTTCTGCCGATGGGTCGCTTCGACCGGGTCCCACGACTGACACCTGCAGAAAACCGTCAGCTAAAGATCAGCTGTCGTCTGGACGAATCAGGTGCTATTTATCTTATTTATTTATAAGCACATATTATTTCATCCGAACAAAATTACTTTGCCCTGCTGTATTTTATATGCAGGAGAATTATCCATTACAAAATGGTATTACGCCGCAGAGATAGAGGCGTGCCAACATCATTCGGCACAGGTGGTCGTCCTTACTCAACAGACTCCCGTGCCGACTTACAACGCCACGGACGACTCTCCCGTCCGCCTTCGTTGCCGGTTCTCGTATCCGCGCTGGCTTACAACGCGGAGGATAACTTGCTCGAACCGCACCGGCTTACAAACGCCGTGGCCGATTTATATGTCTGCTCCCGCGGCCGATTCACCCGTGAGTGATTTCAGTTTCACCTAGTGGCCATCAGCTTCATGGCGGGTTACTTCCGGCCTAAACACATCAGGTGATATCCATCTAAATTTATGTATTAAATACTTATTGTTTTTCGTCAAAGAAACAATAACTCTGTCCTGTCATATTTTTGCATAGGACAATTTTTATGCCATTCATGCACACGAGTATCGCGGTCCGGTTTACTCGACACGCCGGTTGACTCGCCCGTCCGCCCTGGCCACCGGTTCATGCAAAAAGGGATTATTATATCGCTGAGCTATTGGATAACCCGTGCCGGTTTATATCGCGATCCAGTCCGCGTCAACTCGTCAGGACCATGCGAATTACCCAATAGCGCATGCACAGGCTGCCATCCCCCGCAGTCTGGTCTACATCAACATACCGGGCCGCACCTGTCTGCACGAGCCATTTATTGAGTATGAACAAGTCACAGCTTGGGTAGCCCGGTTTTCTTTCAAATTGGAGGCAAATTATCATCAACCGCCATCTGCACTGGATGGATCAATGGGCAGGCGCACAAGTCGCCGCCGCTACAGTTTGGTTAACTTCAAATCACCAGTTGGAAGGAACCATTGGCCGAGTTGCTGACACGGTTCATACGGGATCATTTACAACCCCCCGCAGTCACCTCAACCTTCTGTGGATTCACATCGGGTTATCAACACCAATGATATACAAGTTATGCCGGTTTATATCACGCTCAAATATGAAGAGTCTCAAGCCAACTCCTCGAGTCACCTTTGAGACTCGGGGGCTACGATGACATGACTCAGCAATTCTTGCCAGTTTCAACTGGTTTAAGGACCCCAGGACGATGGAAGGAAAGATAGCCCGATCCCGAAGGCTACTGGTATATAGATGAAAATTTGAAGGCCGTCAGAAAATTTCCGGCTTAGAAAGTATATGACAGTTACAAAATCCCGGCTTAATGAAGAAGTTTCGGATCATCAGAAAGGATTCCGTTTTGAAATCTGGCTGAAGGGAAGCCAGTCTCACTGAAGTTCTCAAATATCCGGTTTACAATCCGGTTCAAGGGAAATCTATTCTCCCACAAAGCTCTGAAGCGCTCAAATCCGGTTTAAGAATTTCCGGTTCAGAAAGGAATTAACCTCTTGCAAATTCGAGTTTAAAGGCCGTCAGAAAATTTCCGACTGAAAATGAAGATTCCGGTTTACGATCCGGTTCAAGGGAAGGATGTCTCCCACAAAGCTTTGAAGCTCTTAACATCCGGTTCAAAATCCCGGTTCAAGAAGGATTTATCTCTTGCAAATAGTTAAAATATGCCAAAGAGGACCTGCTGCCATGATGCACGGTTCAAACATGGGTATCCAGCCTTATTGGCCTGACATATTATTGATCACTTGGGGCTTCCTGTTCAAACATAGGTCGTATTCGAACCAAAGAGAACATAGCCGTCCTTATAAGGTCACTTGGGGGCTCGGTCGTGTCCGAACCGATGCAATACCTCTTGGCCGGCGAAAGCCACCAGATCATTTGGGAACACGGTCACGTCTGAACCGGTCACGCCTCTTGGTCGGCCTACGGGCCTTAGAGTCATTTGGGGGCTTTGTCGAACCCGAACCATAGCAATGCCACTTGGCCGGCGTAACGCCACGCGTCATTTTGGGGTCCTGGCTGACTGGCACCATCGCTACGCCTTCGGGGGGCTTGGTTGCGTCTGACCATGGTAATTCCATCTGACCAAGCTCAGTAGAGCTCTTCTTTTGCAAAAAGTTGTTGCCATTGCTTTTGCTTTAATAGCCTTTCTTGAGAAGTTGCTATTTTATTTGCGTTTTTTAAACCGACAGTATTTTGTACCGGTTCAAACAGCTAAATTGGCGGAACACGGTCCATTTTTAGACCGGAGATTATCTGCCCGGTTTGATTTTCTGTTACCATCCTATTATGGAGTAAACCGGTGTTTATCAACCCGGCTCGGCTTTCAACTACAAGTTGTGAGTACATGATCAAGTTATAATCCGGAGATTATCAGCCCGGTCTGGTTTGACTACAAGTCACCAGTATTATATATGGTTAATCCGGTGTTTATCATAGCCCGGTACGGTTTTATTATAAACCGGCACAATATGGAAGGAGTTATCATTACTCAAGATTGGGGTTATCACTCTTACTACAAAAAGTTGGTAAACCAATGATGTGATTCAATGTCACAGGTGTGATATATTTCATATTTTTAAGTGCAGCCTTGGTTATGAACCCAGGTTATATGTTGGGCATTATGACCCGTCCGGCGGTAAACCGCCAGGACACTTTAAAACTTGTTGTATGCAGAAACAGGTTGAATAAAGCATGATTATAAATTGTCCGGTGTTTATTAAACCGGCCTGGCTTTAAGACGATAAGTTGCCAGTATATGATGAGAAATTATCCGGTGTTTATTAAACCGGCCTGGCTTTAAGACGATAAGTTGCCAATATATGAGGAGAAATTATCCGGTGTTTATTAAACCGGTCTGGCTTTGGATTATAAGTCGCCAGCATATATTTGGATTGCGCCATTGGAATCTTGCGCTTATAAATTATTGGATTATATTATTCAAATAGCCAAACTTGGCTGAATTTTCATTATGATATTGGATGAATAAGGTTTTCATACCAGATTATATTATCTTGAATAGCCAACATGGCTGGATTTTTATTATTAATATTATGATTAAGGTTTTTTCAAAGTCGCTTTAGCGCAATGGTTATCATTTTCTACGATTGAAGGAATAGTCCCGAGTTGCTGCAGGCTTACAACCCGGCACTTGGGGGCTACATTATTCAAAGTTGAGATTACATCAAATATGCAAGTCTCATGTCGTTGCAAGCATGCACCATGACACTTGGGGGCTAATGCAAAGTCATTGTTTTGCTCACCTTATTGAAGACCCGACTCATCACATTATAATGAGCCGGCCCTTGGGGGCTACCAATTGCTCCTGTCAACTATTCAAGGTACAAAGCTTTTTATCTATTATATTGAAGGGTCTACTGCTCAGTTGGTAAAGCACAAGGCTCTTAACCTTGTGGACGTGGATTCAAGCCCCATGATGAGGGGTTACATCATATGATGTTATTTTCATTGAGGTATATATCAAAATCCCAACTCAATATTATCTTACTGAGCTGGCCCTTGGGGGCTACACGTTGCTGTTCAAAGTTTACAAGATTATATTTACAAAGTCCCTGCTGATTATTACATAATGACCCGGCCCTTGGGGGCTACATTGGTTGAAGTTTTATGGGCATCAATCAATTACAAGTCCCAGGTTGCTGCAAGCATGACAACCCGGCACTTGGGGGCTAAAGGTATTATATTATTATCGAAGAAATATTTTCAAATTCTCTGTTGAAGCAAACTAGATTGACCCGGCGTCACCAATCATCATAAACCGGTGTTGGCAACAATCATGAACCGGTGTCTGCAACAATCATGACCCAGAATTATCAGTTTTTGTAACCCGACAGTTTCTGGCAACGATAAACCGGCAAGTTCTGCATCTTCAAACCGGTTGAATATCAGATGAGTATTTCAAGACCAATATTTCTTAAACCGATGCTTTGGAACCCGACTCAAGTGGACTATTCTTCATAATATTTTTCTGTGAGAAACCAATGTCAGCAAATTGAGTATGAAGCTGGTTATTGACCCGGATTTTCTAGAAGGAGGAAATGACAAGGACTTAAGGACGATCAGGTGCCGGTTTACAAAAATTCTTAACCCGGAGCACAACCTGTCAAATTTGTTCTGGTGTTTATTTGCAGCATAAGTTTACCATGGATAAATCCAAGCTAAACTTGGGGGCTAATGTCGGGGATATACCCCGCGGTGTAAACCGGCCGGAAGTTAACCCGGCCGGACTTGGCGGTTTATTTGAGGTCCCGCTGGCACTTGGCGATATTCATCTGGTGACCCGCCCAGACCTGGCGGTTTACCAGCAACCCGTCGGGACGTTGTAACTCACTGGTAACCCGACGGACGGGTCAGAGGAGCGACAAGACCCGGTGGCCCGTCTGGCGGTTCATGAAGGCCGGTTCAACTATTGTGGGTCGGTTTAAGAGGAAAGGAATATTTGCCTTACAAGGAGTTAAGACCAGGACTTGTATCCGGTTTGTATTAGGAGATAGACTAGTCCTAATCCTAATAGGACTCCACATGTAAACCGCCCCTTCAACATATATAAGGAGGGGCAGGGCTCCCCAAAGAGGGACAAGTTAGAAGCGACAAGCAATCAATAATCTCTAGGGCTAGACACAAAGAGCCGGTTTACGGCGTCTCCCTCGGGATGATAATGAGACCTAGCCTCAAACATCATGTAGGGTTATTACCAGATGATGTTTCCCGGGGCCCGAAGCTGTCTAAATCCTTGTCTTGCGTGTTGATCCGCCCTGCGTCTCTTGTCCCACTCAACCCCTCTCAAGCTACCACATAGATGCGTTGGCCTCGCGACTAAGTCCTGACACTAAGGACATCTGCCGTGACAAATCCACGACAAAAACTTTGACTAAAAATCTCCAGAGACTTCAGTCCAAGTTTGACAATCTTCAGAGTCATCATAACACACTCTTATCTGATCATGGAAGCTTTTTTATGAATTTCTTTAAAGAAAGCAAGATCTTGAGAAGCTAAGGGAGAGTTATGAAGATCTTCAGAAGGAGCGTGATTCATTACTTGCTCAACAAATCAGCTCTACTCAGGAAGAATTTATTCCTCCATGTTTGAAGTGCATTGAACGTGAATCTGCTAATTCTTCACCTGAAAGTTCAAATGCTTTTGTTGTTGCAAATTCTTCTTCTGTCTCTGCTATTACTAATTCTTCATCTGAGGATACTGCTAGTATCACTGACAATGCAGGGCTGAAGGAATCGTATATGATAGGCATGTACAAAAGCCTCAAAGGGCATCAGGCTCTTTGTGATGTGCTTAAAAAGCAGATACTCAACAGGAACCCTAGGAAAGAGGGTATTGCCTTTGAGAGGAAACTCAATGTTGATGGAACATACTGGAAGCCTGAGCAGTATCCCAAAACCTCATGGGTTGCTACAAAGGGACCTCCAGTAGATCCATCTACTCTATCTGGCTTTACATGTGAATCTCCTCATTCTTCTGATGAGTCATTTGACTCCAACTATAAGCTATTCAAGAATCAGAATGGTTAAGTATTTGCTAGATATGTTGGCACTAACTGCAGGAACAGTTCCCCTATGAAGAAAATCTGGGTTCCCAAAAGGTGCCTTGAAAGTCTTCAGGTGAATGTCATCATGACATCACCTGTGAAGAATAGGAACCCCAGATCAAATTCTTCATATGGACCAAATTCTTCATATGGATCCAAGTCCTCATACGGACCAAATTCCTCACGTGGATCAAATTCCTCAAAAGGATCAAAATCCTCATATGAACATCATCGTGCTAACACTTCTGTTTCGCAGGGAAGATATAAGGGATATGAATATGTGCATTATTCCTCAAACCATTATGTTCATAAGTCCTTAAAGAATTTCTCTGCTTACTCATATGCTTACTGTCGGCGTTCTGGGAACGGGGGTCCCCAGACTTGCCTGCCTGCGGCGTGGCTCGAAGGGAGGCCCAGCACGGCCCATCTTCATCAACACAAGACCCAAGACCCTCGCGAGGGGCCAAGCCTCACGGGGCGGACGACACGTCGCTTCCTCAGGCACGGCCTCATCAGGCTGGCTCACGAGGAGGCGGAGAGATCAAGGCGGGGTACCTCGCGAGGTGCCCATGACGCAAGCCATGACGACCAAAGGCGCCAGGCGGGCGCCAGCCCGCGCAGTGTCTCCCTTTCCTCTTTGGTGCAAAGGGGGCAAGCGCAGGCGAGAGGATCAAGCAAAGGCATCCATTTCGGTGCAACGAGACCAAGACCAGTCCAACGGTGGGAAGGAGGTCATCGTGGAGCACAGAACGGCGTCACCACAGGGCCTTTGGCAGGCGAGGACCAACTTTAGTCAGGATAAGTGTACTAGATGTTCCCTTTCAAATTGGCCAATTGTTGGCGCCCTTCCCGCTCAATATTTGGGAAGAGGCCCAGGGCCTTTGCCTATAAATAGGACTAGCCACCCCCGAGACGGAGGGATCATCGAGTAATCTAGCAATTGGATCAGAGAGAAATAGAGAGAAGGGCGATTGAACTCCTCCTAGCAGTTCATCCCCCCGGCCAAGAAGAGACCCTCGCGAGGCTGTTCTACCTTGTAGTGTTCATCATCACCAGCCCAAGAGGCAATCCACCACACCACACTGGAGTAGGGTATTACACCGCATCGGTGGCCCGAACCAGTATAAACTCTGTGTCTCTTGTGTTGTTCTTTTGGTAGTTTAGATCTTTGCGAGACGGAGAGGTAGAGGGCACAATCTCCGCGCGCACCCCAGAGTTTGAACCTTAAGGGTCTGCCGGAACCCGAAATCCGACACTTACCCTAACTCCTCTTATGTGAAACGAAGTGGATTGTGTTCTATGCTACCTTTCTCTTATGGAGCTCGCAGAATGATGAACTCTTTGCCACCCCTTCAGATGTGGGTGGTGAAGAAAAAGAATTAATCTCTTATGCATGGTTAGGTCTCCAGACGTACTTAAACGTCTGAAGAATTTGCTGGAGACCTGAAAATGCTTGAAAGGACACAAGCTAATCATGAAGAAATGAATTTTCATTTCTCACGTCCTCATACTGCTATATCTGTTATATTACTTGATGAAGTTGATCTGATGAATTTGATGTCATATTCTTCACTGATGAAGTATATGAGTTCGTAAGCTGCACTAATTCATCTACATGATGATCAACTCAAAGCCACTGAATGGGTCCTCGATAGTGGATGTACAAATCACATGACTGGTGACAAGAATCTATTGATGGACGCTCCCTTATCTCCATCGCATCTGAAGCATATCACCTATGCTGACAAAGGAAAAAGCAAGATATTGGGTCTAGGTAAGGTTGCGATCTCAAAGGATCGACACATGGACAAAGTCATGCTTGTCGAGTCCTTAGGATTCAACCTCATGTCAGTCTCAATGATTTGTGATCTTGATATGGTTGTTATCTTTGGCAAGTATCGTTGTGTTGTGATCATGGAAGATGACCATTCCAAAGTCTTCGAAGGCTTTAGGAGAGGAGATCTGTATATTGTTGATTTCTCTACAGGACCACAACCAGCTATATGCCTACTTGCAAAAGCTTCAGAAGGCTGGCTAAGGCATCGATGACTCGGTCATGCTAGGATGAGGAACTTTCACACGCTCGCGAAGAAGAAGCATGTCATTGGCATTGAGAATGTCAAATTCCTCAAGGATCACTTGTGCGGAGCCTGTGAAGCTGGAAAGTTGACCAATGCCAAGCATCCAGTGAAGACTATCATGACTACCACTCGACCATTTGAATTGCTTCACATGGATCTCTTTGGTCCTAACCATTATTCTGCATTCACCAATGAAGCATCTCTATATGGCTTTGTTATTGTTGATGATTACTCTCGTTACACATGGGTGCATATCGTCACTTACAAACGTGAAGTGCAGGAAGTCTTCAAACGATTTTCCTCGAGGGCTTCAACCAACTTTGGTGTGAAGATCAAGCACATCATAAGTGACAATGGAACTGAGTTCAAGAATACTGGTCTTGATGATTATCTTGATGAACTTGGTATTACTCATGAGTTATCTGCTCCTTATACTCCTCAGCAAAATGGCGTCGTGCAGCGCAAGAACAGGACTCTTGTTGAGATGGCTCACACTATGCTTGATGAATACAAGACGCCTCGTCATTTATGGATTGAGGAAATTGATACTGTGTGCTACATCATCAACAGGGTATATCTTCACAAATTCTTCAAGAAGACTGCGTATGAACTCCTCACTGACAAGAAACCCAATAGCCCACTAAGGTAGATGAAGCATTTCTGGAGTCTGAGTGGATCTACCACAACAACGTCTGGGAACTTGTCAAGCGAACATGCCCTCGCAAGCACAATATCATCGGCACAAAGTGGATCTACGACAACAAGCAAGATGAAAATGGCCTTGTGGTGAGGAATAAGGCACGGCTTGTAGCTCAAGGCTACACACAGGTTGAAGGAATTGATGTCGATGAAACTTTTGCACCTGTTGCTAGACTTGAGGCTATTCGCATATTACTTGCTTATGCTAACCATCATGACATCATCTTATATCAAATGGATGTGAAAAGTGCATTCCTCAATGGTAAGCTTGAGGAAGAAGTATATGTTGCTCAACCCCTAGGTTTTGAAGATCACGCATCCTGACCAAGTATACAAACTCAATAAGGCCCTCTATGGCCTCAAGCAGGCCCCTCGGGCGTGGTATGGTACTTTGAAGGAATTCCTCATGAAGAAAGGCTTCAAACCTGGTTCACTTGACCCAACTCTTTTCACAAAAACCTATGATGATGAATTATTTGTGTGCCAAATATATGTTGATGATATTATATTTGGCTGTACTGACCAACGTTACACTGACGAATTTGGTTATATGATGAGGGAGGAATATGAAATTTCTATGATGGGAGAATTGAAATTCTTCTTAGGTCTTCAAATTCGTCAACCGCGCAATGACATATTCATATCTCAGGAGAAATACCTCAAGGATGTTTTGAGGAAATTCGGCATGCAAGATTGCAAAGGCGTCAAAATCCCTATGCCCACAAATGGCCATCTCTGCACTGATGAAAATGGTATTGACTTCGATCAAAAGGTATACCGCTCCATGATTGGCTCTTTATTGTATTTATGTGCATCTAGGCTAGATATTATGCTTAGTGTTTGCATGTGTGCCCGCTTTCAAGCTACACCGAAGGAATCACACCATAAGGCTGTGAAGCATATTCTTCGATATCTAGCTCACACTCCAACACTTGGATTATGGTATCCCAAGGGCTCGGCTTTTGATCTCATTGGATATTCAGGCTCTGACTATGCTGGTGATCGTGTGGACCGCAAGTCAACATCAGGCACATGCCATTTCCTCAAACGATCTTTGGTCTGTTGGTCCTCGAAGAAACAGAACTGCGTATCACTGTCTACTGTTGAATCTGAGTACATTGCTGCTGGTTCGTGATGTGCTCAATTGCTATGGATGAAGCAAACCCTCAAGGACTACGACATCAACATGAAGAATGTGCCTCTCTACTGTAACAATGAGAGTGCCATAAAGATTTCTCATAACCCAGTTCAACACTCGAAGATAAAGCACATTCAGACTCGTCATCATTTCCTTCGTGATCATGTGTTGAAGGGCGATATCTCCATTGAGCACGTGAAGACTGAAGAACAACTAGCCGATATCTTCACAAAGCCCTTGGACAAGAAGAGATTTAGCAAATTGCGGTCTGAGCTAAATATCTTAGAATCTTCGAATGTCCTTTGAAAAGGACACACATCCTAACACTTATGCAAAATTGATGACTTAGATGTGCAACACATGAAGTAACTGTTTTTCTTCAATCAATGAAGACTAACGCTCTAAATGTCAAGAAATTAACGAAGAATTTGATTCTCAGAGCCCTACGACAATTGTATGCGGCGTCTGAAATCATCATTCTTATACGGTGGGTCACGCCACCAACAAAAGTTGAAAAATCTTCAATTTGAGTTTTTCCTCATTTTTGAAATTCCTCGGTTGTTCAATTTCTTCAACTTTGCATTATCTTCATTGTTTTCGTCGTTGTTCTTCATTGACTATATATATATATATATATACACACACACACACACACACACACACACACATATATATATATATATATATGAGTTTATGTCCTCTACAACATTCACTTCTTGCTATTTCTTAAATTTGCCTTTTCTGCTAAGTGAATGTGATCGGACCATTCCCCCTCTATGTTAAACTCAACCCAGTCTGTTCACAAATTCTTCATGTGCGTTCTATTTGAAACCCGTTCAAAATCTTCACTATGTGCTTGTCAGCTGAAGAATTTGCGAACGAAACATTAAAATTTTCATATCTGATTTTTTTGGCTTTTGCCGCTCAAACCGTTCCACATTCCACAATATGATTATCCTATTCACCCACGATCTCACACGATCTCCACCTCTCTGTACGCGAGTGACACATGTCACAAGAATGAGAAGGGTCAGGGGCACGTTCGTCCATTTTCCTCGGGCGATAGGTTTTTCACCTCGCCTATAAATACCCCTCACCCTCCTCAGACTGTTTTTACTTCGCTCGACCTCACTTCCTCGCTCGAGCTCTCAAAACCTAGCGCCGCCGCTACTTCCATCATCGCCGGTGAGGAAGAGCTTCGCTCCCTCGACCTCATCGCCGTCGTACTCGTGCCGGCCGTGGATTTCTTCACTCCGCCGTCGCTGTAGCCGTCTTCCTCTGCCAAGTTAGGGCGTGGAAGATCTGAACTGACGAGCTTCAAATCTACTATTCTCAGTTCGTCATGTTCTTCGTCAAGGGTAATTAAAAGTTACTTTTACTGCCCTTGTTGATTCTAGTGATTTCTACAATTCTTCAAAAGGTGTTTATTCTTCAATCTTCACACACTAAGCACCTCATGCAAACATATGTTCTTGATCTGTTTCCCTAAGCAACATTTTTCCTCAAGATTCCTCAATTGTGTGGATTTTTAATCTATACAACCTTGGAACCTAAGTCAAAGAACTCTTAGTGAAATTCCTCAAGGCACATCTGGTCAAATTCGTCAAACTTGTTCTTTTTGCAAAAACTTCTGAGAACGCATATGACCTCTCCAAATTCTTCGCACCTATACTCTGTTCACATGTACACATGTCCGCTGCTGAATCACTAGGTTCTCATCAACTTAACTCATTTGCAGCGTTCCTTGAAGAAAAGTTGCATACCTCATCAGAGAACTCAATAGTTCAGAATCCTCAGCTGAAGAAAATGGCTGACGGCAAGAAACCTCAGAAGGGAGGGAAGAAATTGGAAGTCAACAATGCTTTTGAGATACCTGAAGACATCTATGCAGGGTACTACACTCCTCCTCGTGAAACTAAGAATGAACGTAAAGTACACATTCGGAGGATAGAGAGGAGATGGGCCAGAGAATGGAGGGAGTATAGATATGTGACTCCCAAGCACATGAAGAAATTCGCTGTACACCCTCCATGCCCAAGACCTCCACTGGCACCTGGCCAAGTTGCTGATCCTTCTAGCATCAGAAGAGGTGAGGATTTCCCCAAGGAGTGGGCCAAGCGTCAAGCTAAGCTGGCCAAAATGGCAAAAGAGGCAGTGAAGAAATTCAATGAAGATTCTATTGCTGCCACTACTGAGGCCTCTGCTAGCAAGCCTAAGAAGGATATGCCCTTGAAGCCCGCACACAAGCCCAGTGCTTCTGCTTCAATGCCCTCACGACCAAGCTCCTCAGCAATGCCCTCATGGCCCAGTTGTGCAGAGCCCTCAAAACAAATTCTTCATGCTGCCCCAGCTCCTCCAATTCCCTCAGCTCCTCCGGCAAAGTCCTCAGCACCTGTGCATCTCGCCTCGTGTCAAAGGACCATAGGCAAATCAATTGCCTCAGGAGCCTCTGCAAGTTCTTCAGCTCCTCCGCATTCCTCAACAGGCCCCACTCCGCTAAAGAGCAAGGCCACTGCTGGATGAGGCTCTAGACCAAGTCCTCACAAGAAGCAGGTTGATTTTCATGTACCATCAAGTGATGACGAAGCTGATGATGAGGAACTCGCCGAAATCATCAGAGATAGATGTCGGTGTCAAAACCGGCGGATCTCGGGTAGGGGGTCCCGAACTGTGTGTCTAAGGATGATGGTAACAGGAGACGGGGGACATAATGTTTACCCAGGTTCAGGCCCTCTCTATGGAGGTAATACCCTACTTCCTGTTTGATTGATCTTGATGAATATGAGTATTACAAGAGTTGATCTACCACAAGATCGTAATGGCTAAACCCTAAAAGTCTAGCATGTATGACTATGGTCATGATTGTCCGTCTACGGACCAAGCCCTCCGGTTTATATAGACATCGGAGGGATCTAGGGTTACATAAAGTCGGTTACAGGGAAAGGAATATACATATTTGATTGCCAAGTTTTCCTTCCATGCCAAGGAGAGTCCCATACGGACACAGGTGGAGTCTTCGGTCTTCGTATCTGCATAGCCCATTAGTCCGGCCCACGGCTAACAGGCCGGACCCCCAGGGACCCCTTGATCCAGGACTCCTTTAGTATCCCCCGAACCAGACTTCAATGACGAGGTGTCCGGCGCGTAGATTGTCTTTGGCATTGCAAGGCGGGTTCCTCCTCCGATAACTTCAAAGTGGTATATTCGGCCTTACATTTAAGGTCGTACCCCTCGGCTTATGTATATCAACAACTTCAGCTTCCACATGTCGAGCGAATGCGAGAGGCCAGGGTATTTTTACAGATAACACCCCGGCTGGGCGAGGAAGAATGTCTATTTAAAGAGATTGGATCTTAGATCCATTTGGCACCACGCAGAAGAATCCTCAGAGATTGCTAGAAAAGACCACTCCAACATGGCTAGCACTCCCAGTTCCTCCTCCCGTCCCTGCGGCCCAGAAAAAGGAGAGTGGGAGAGGTGCTCCGTTCCCCATAGTCAGCTGGAGAAGCTACAAACGCAGGGATTTCTTCCTCCTGCAGATCTGGTCCCTATTCGAGCAGGTTTGACCTCCTTCAACGGTGAGACCCAGGCGGAGGACTCCCCAATCCGTCCGGGGGACAAGTGTGCTTCGTCCCCTATCTGCTAAGAGGCGTCGGATTTCCAATTCATCCGTTCCTCCGAGGGCTTCTGGAGTATTACGGTCTCCAACTGCACAATTTCACTCTGGCCTCCATCATGCACATTGCAGGTTGCGTCGCTTTATGCGAGCTATTTCTGGGTTGTGAGGCCCATTTTGAATTGTGGAGAAAGCTATTCTGCCTTGTCCCACGTAACCACGAGGGATCAATATTCGAGGTGGGTGGAGCCGAAATATGGCGCATCGCCGATACCGGATACCTGGCCGGCACACCAAGGAAGGCATCCGATGAATGGCCTTTTGAATGGTTTTATATTGAGGACGTCGCACTTCCCGACCCAGTTCGGAGGGGTCTCCCCGAGTTCATAAGCATTCCTTTGAAGAAACGCCATAGCTGGTACCCTCGGAGTCTCGAGGAGGAAGATAGTGCGGATGTTTGTCAACTCATGAGCACGATAAGGACACTCGCTCAGTCCGGATTATCAATAGTCGAAGTAATGGCGACTTCCTTAGTACGGGGGTTCAGCCGCTCCAATACATAGGGCTTCCCATGTGGCACTACAATGGGGAGGATGACGCCTCCCGCTGCGGCAGGAAAGGTCCGGACACCCCCGCCGCTCTGGCCAAAATATTGGCCGAACTGTTCAAAGGGGAGGAAGAGGAATTTCTACGAATCAAGCGTAGAGATGGATATTCCATGTACAGTCCTCCTAGCTGGGTAAGTCCCAACTCCTCTGCTCTACTTATTCCACTCCCCGAGCTATTTTCAATGAATATTAATCCATCCATTTATAGCAGCACTGGCGAAAGATTTCTGAAGGGCTTCACAGTCCCGTCCCGCAGCCCGAGGGCCACAATCGGGACCTTGACCCTGGATTCAAAGAGGATCTGGATATATTCGTGGTGCTCGAGGACGGAGTGTTTTACCAGGGAGCTACAACGGCACAGAAGTGGCCATCATCACCGATTACCCTGGTCTTCTCCCCGCTTCACACGTAAGTAGTCAGGAGACATCTCCCCCGAAAGGGTTCCCCCATTCTGCCTCACCCACCGCACTGTCTCGTGCTTCAAAGGGGAGGCATTCTACGTGCCGTGCTACTCCAGGAGCGACTCCGAAGAGAGAGGCTCCCGCACCGCGCAAGCCTTCGAAGAGGAAGGCAAACGAAGACATGGTCGGGCCCTCATCAAAGAGGTATGGGTTTGCAAATATGTTTTTTAATAGTCGCATCCAACTGTGACTTTCATGTTTGTCCTGTATCAGGAAAAGAGTTCCCGGACTGTGTCTGGGGGTCCGGCCAGTTATACTCCCAACAGCCGGGATCCGGCCCCAGCCAAGGAGAAGGGGGCCGATATGGGAGTGACGCCGGACTGTCCGGCTGAGGGCTCGGGAGATATGTCGTTCACCAACTCGGAAGTGGAGAGCGCCATGAGTCATCGACACTGGAGGGCCGTTTTACGAGACCCCCGCTTTTCGGAAGAGGTGTTTAAACCTTCAGCTCGGCTGATGCATACATCCGAGCTGCTCGAGATGGGCATAGCAGAGCCACAAAGCAGCATTTAAAAGATGTGCAGGTAAGTTTACTGTGTCTGAGTATGATAACCATATGCCAGTAGCCCCGAGACTTAAAGTAGTTGGTACAACTGATTTGAGGATCGCTGCATAATCGGGTTCTTTCTGAGAAGAATGACCTGCTGGCCCAAGAGCTAGAAAATTGCCAGACACAGTTAAATGCAGTTACTGTCGAACTGGAAAAATCCAAGAAGGCGTCTTCCGGTAATATTCCCTCCATCGAGAAATAGTAATTGTATAGCGGCTGTGTTAACACTGCGGCTTATCTCATAGCAGGATCGTTAGATCAACTGGAGGAAAAAGAGTCGAAAAGACTACATGCCGCAGGTGAGCGGGTGCTGGCCTAAGTCAGACAGGAGAAAAACAAACTCCAAGATTCAAACACCCAGCTGGGCGAAGAACTGAAGGATGTGCGGGCCCAGTTGGACGACTCCGTAAAGGAGAACAAAAGGCAGCGAGGCGGCATATTCAGTATGTGGCCGAACTTACCTTGTGATAGTTCGGAGACTAAAGGTACTAATAGAGTTATGTTTGTAGGTATGCTGACGGGCCGTCACGAAGAGGAAATGTCCAGATTGTCGGGCGATCTGCTACAAGAGTTGTCGCACATGCATGAGCAAGCTCGGTAGGCGATGCGAAGCATTGCCAAGGCCTTGTGGCCATCTGCCTCTCCTCTAGGAAAGATGGAGGAGCTCCTAGAGCTATTCAAGGGAGCGCGGAGGCGCTTTCGATTGTGGAAAATATCGGCCTGCCGGGAAGGTGCGCGAGAGGCCTGGGCCATGGTGAAAACACGGTACACCAAGCTTGATCAGAATCATATGGCTCGGGTCGGACCTCTATGGTTAGATGGGAAAGAAGTTCCCGTTAGTTTGGTATATGACCAAGTAAAAATACCTGCCAAGTATTCCCAGCAAGATTGTAAGTTAGATAGCCTGCTGGACGGTATAGAGGAGGAAGTTTTTGAGTCCTAAGTGACTATGTACTTTCCTTTGCAGATGTAGCTCTAGCTGAATTGTAAAACGATTGTCATGGCAGACCTTTTCGCTTCGACCTCTGGACCCGAAGGTGCGGAGTATGTCCGAATACCAGAGTGGCTGAGTAGACCGGGGTATGCATGGAAACCACGCGTAGGGGTCATAGTTGCTTGAACAGACAAGTATCCGGCTAGTTATGTTATATTACATTAAGCTTGTAAGAAACATCTTCCAGAGAGGATAGTTCCGTTAAGGGTTCCTTTCCCTGGGTGTGCATGCGTTAATGCGCATGTCCGAACTATGATTGAAAAATCGCAGTATGTTTTAACTTCTGGGGGTTCACAATGTAGTAAATGCAAAAACGTCTTTAATCTACCGACCGAATATTCCCTTAAGAACGCTAGATTTCGGCTTCACCCAGTCTGAGGTACACATCCGGATGACCCAACAGTAACAATCGCAGAGGTGCTCCCTTTATGCCCTAGCCGAACTAACAGAACGTAGGGCATAAGCACAGGAGCCAGGTAACCCAGCTTGGCCAAAACTTAAGTCATATCGATGCATATAATGGCGAAGAAAAGGGACATATGAAAAAACGCATATGTGATGAGCTTGATGCTCGGAAAATAATAATAGAAAGCTTCTGTCCAAGAAGCCCCCAGGTATGATGGACGTACATATTTAAGTATGTGTATGTCACTGGTGCTCGGTTGAGCCGCATGAAAAGCTTTAAGGCTAAAAAAGGGGAAAAAGCGAAAAGAAAGGAAAAAGCAAAGGGAATAGTAGGGAGAAGGAGACAAACAAATAGTTCGGCGCTAGGCATAGAATCTTCGGAGTCTGGCCGCGTTCCAAGGGTTCAACTCTAAGTGATTATCTGACGCATCACGTAGGCGACACGCTCCTCCAGTGAGAACTTCGTCAATGATGAAGGGACCCTCCCATTTGGGCTTGAGTTTGTCCTTTTTCTTCTCCGGCAAGTGTAGAATGAGTTCGCCAACATTGTAAGTCTTGGCCCGTACTTCTCTGCTTTGATATCTGCGGGCCTATTGTTGATAAAACGCGAAACGGGCTTTTGCAATGTCGCGCTCCTCCTCCAGGGCGTCTAGGCTATCCTGCCGATCGAGCTTGGCCTCTCTCTCTTCGTACATGCGCACTCGAGGCGAGTCATGAATAATGTCGCAGGGTAGCACTCACTACAAAAAAATACACTTCCGTGATGATACGGGTTTGTCACAGTAGGTCGTGTTTTTTGTCATGCATGTACATCCGTGACGATTTTATGACAGAATCAAGATAGTCATACATGTGCTGTCGTAGAAGTGTTCCATGACATTACCAAAATTATCATCACGGAAGTGTCCACTTCCATGACGATAAATCGCGCGTCACAGAAGTGCTTTCGTCAAGGGTGACCGACATGTTGCATCCACCGTAACGGAACGCCGTTAAGCTATCGGGTCGGATTTTGGATCCGATAACCCGTTAACAGTCCTGACCAATGGGAAATTTCCACGTGTAAAATTCTAATTGGCCGAAGGGAACACCTGTCAGCTCGTTAGTGCGCCAGATGTCGCCCATCCATTGGAGGAGACATGCTTATGATACGTCGACACGTGGCTGGCCCCAACAAAGGCCCATATAGGTTAAAAAGGCCGGCCCAGTCAAAGGCCCGTAGAACTTAATTAGGTACTAGTGGGCCAGCCCAATAACGGCCTGCTTAATAAATGCCCATTTACGGCCCGAAGTAAGATCTGGCCCTTTAATTGTTCGCCTAATATTTGGGCCCATTTACGGTCCGAGGCCAGATCTAGCCCGTTAATTGTTCGCCCAATATTTGGGCCCATTTGCGGCCCGAAGCCAGATCTGGCCCGTTAATTGTTCGCCAAATATTTGGGCCCAACTACAGCCCAATGACTTTCGGCCTGTTAGAGGTCTGATGTAGACATGGGCCCATTTCAGCCCGGTGTGACTTTCGGCCTGGGAATGGCCCGTGCTGCCCATGGGCCATATATGGTCCAACGGGACATCGGACCCACTAACGACCTGTGCTAGAGGTGGCAACAGTTAAGCCCAACGTGACTTTGGTCCTGTTAAAGGCCTGTCACGTAATTCGGCCCGTTGATGCCTGTGCTAAGCTTTCGGCCTCTTAAAGGCCCATGATATCAGTGGGCCAACTAAGGACCGAGATATGTTTCGGCCTGGTAACGACCCGTGAGCTAACTGGGCCCAAAACGACCCGGTCTACATTTCGGCCTGCTGAAGGCCCGTCGATGACTAGTGAAAATTGAGGCCCAACATGCATTTTGGCCTGCTAAAGGCCCGTGGTTTCATCTCGGCCGTAACAGGCCAGTACAATATTCAGCCTGTTAATGGCCCAACGCTACCTGGGCCAAACTAAGCGCTGGGTCGACAAAAGGCCCAACTAAAATATAGGCCGGTGTAAGTTTGGGCCTGGCGCAATGTGTGAAGGCCCCAATCATTCGGGCCCAAGAAAGACACAGGCCGGCCTAATTGTGGCCCGCTAAAAACCTGGCCCGTTAGAGTCGAATGTTTTGGTCCGGTCGACTACATCTAATTTTTTTTTCAGATAGCGAATGATGGCAGTAACTAGTAGGAATTAAGAACAAACCTACTCTATACAATAAAGAAATTACGGCATAGTAACTAAGAATAAACCTACACTATACAATAAAGGATTTAAGGTATATTACATACACTGGGCATCGAAGTTCGCCACCAGTGATCATAAAGCGCAACGAAGAAGCAGATTACAAAAACTGGGCACCATTGCAGCGTAACAAAATAATACTGAACCAAGACCACTTCCAAGACAGTTCAAGAAAGGTTAGCCTTGTAGGGGAACTGTTGCACAAGCTGCTGAGCAAGGCTGTGAGACCGGCCTAGCATGTCGGTCATAGCTTCCAGGTGTAGCTGTTTAGCGAAGAGGTTCTCATTGGTGTTCTCCGCAATCTTTCTTAGAGATATGACTCCAAGTCGAAGTTGAGTTGCAGAATGCCTTTCTGCTATAACTTGGGACTGAAGAAGTCAAACTGATTCAGACAATGAATTCTGTGAGCTTCTCTGACTGTTAGTCTCAAGTAACTTGAACACTGCATCAAGACAAGACTTTGGGGTTGTCTCACTATCTTCAAGATGTTTTGCCTTCTTTGCTGCAATATATGTTGGGTTTGTCTCACAGCCTTCAGCAGACTTGTGCATGCCATCAGGCATATCACCCTGAAACAAAGCAGAGAGATGACAGGTTTTGCACGTGTATAAACAAAGATGATAACTGTTCTGTCAATTCTATCCAATTTCAAATTAGAAAATAAAGAGTAAGTTCAAAATATCAATAGCATAATTTGGCATTGTTCATAATGCGGGGAGCTTCACAACACTACTGGATTACCATGTCAACATAACAAGCATAGATGAAGGGCAAAGAAAATCATTGTATCTATTTTGGATAATGTGCATGGCATGTTGTTCATATCATCAGCCACATCAGTAAGATAAAACAGGAGATGACAAGGTGCAAACGTGGGCTGCTTCACCACACACTGGATTATAGATCCACAGAACAAGCATACATATAGGGAGTATTAAGTACTGTGCATGGTATGAATAAGGAATTTGGTTTTACAAGTAAAACTTAGAACTTACGGTTCTTACGAACATGCATTTTGGTAGAAACAACAAACTAAACAGTAGTAAACGATAGGGAGTATGAGCAAATTAAACAGCAGTTGAGGATAAAGGCTTTAGAAGGACTGACTTACATTAACAGTTAACACCGGCTTTATAATGCCCTTCTCCATGTCAAGGGAAGGATAACTCAAGAATTTCAGCACATAATCTTCTTCATAAGCATTGCCTGTACTCTACATTTTGTAGAGAGTAATTTTAGATATGATAGAGGATAATGAAGATAATATGCATATTGATGCTACATAATCAACTACCAATCCCTGGAAGTACAAGCGTTACAGTACAAAATTTACTGAGAAGAGCAATGGGCTACACTTCTGCACTGGCATTGTCTGTGTATTCCACTTGTTGGTAAGATTAAATATAGATATGATCTTTTTTAGTAAATGGTGGGCGAGGGAGATAAGATGCAGAATGCTACAAAATGAACCAATCCCTCTTCCCATAATACAAGAGTGTTTTGAACACTGGTGTACTGTACAAAACATTCTTAAAACATTCTTAAATTATGGGACGGAGGGAGTAGCTGTTAATGTAAGTACAGTGATAGACTACATTCAGTCCTTACAAGACGACTGCAGAGCTAAGCCTCTTCAAAAGCATTGGGTTGATTCTAAATTTATGTAAGAGTCCATACGGATCTTATAATGTCCACCAAATGGATGATTACGAGGCTAACATGTGCAGTGATGCTACATAATCAAACAGCTATGAAAGTAAGTATGGTCATACATGGCAAGAGGTACTCACAAGAGCAATGCAGTGTCCAGTATAGTTGCGGGATTCTGTGGTCCCTTGAGAACGAATGTTCTTCTGCTAACAGTTTTCGTACAATTGAGACATTAAGGCAAATGCAGAAATGTAGTTCAAATTGTGATGTGATATCATAGACAGTACCTTACGCTGCAGCCGAGACCAATGTGTAACAAGATTATTCCAGTCACCGTCGGATAAATGTAGCACCGAAGACTTTACATAAATTTCGTTCAGAGGCTTGCCATCGAAGTGCGCTTGCCTCAGGTAGGAACAATACTTCATCAACGAGTGCTTGAAAAGCGCAACCAACCCTTGCTCGTCATCACAATCCAGTTTGCTCCTCGCCTATTTAAAAGAATGAAATGTTGTGTCTTCTATCAGCAGAAACATATGCAGTAATGACCATGAAAAACATTAGTACATTACTTACGCGTAAGTTGCGGAGGAAGATTGGAAATTGTTCTGTGTCTGCGGTATAATCTTTCCATGAAGGAAAGATGCGCACAAAGTACCTGACAACAACATAAGCTCCGTCTTCTAAACTGGGAAGAAATGGAACAGGGGTCCTATTTGCTGCAATTGGGGCTCTCTCTGGTTCGAAAAGGGATTTGGCAACTGGATTTGGTGTACTCTTTGCTGGAATGGAGGTTTTGCGTCGTACAGCTGGTGCTATGTCAACTGGCATAATCATACTGTTTGCTGCAGTTGGGGTCTGCTGAGTTGGGGCATCAGAAATTGAAGGAAATATGCCCTAGAGGCAATAATAAAGTTATTATTTATTTCCTTATTTAATGATAAATGTTTATTATTCATGCTAGAATTGTATTAACCGGAAACATAATACATGTGTGAGTACATAGACAAACAGAGTGTCACTAGTATGCCTCTACTTGACTAGCTCGTTGATCAAAGATGGTTATGTTTCCTAGCCATAGACATGAGTTGTCATTTGATTAATGGGGTCACATCATTAGGAGAATGATGTGATTGACTTGACCCATTCCGTTAGCTTAGCACTTGATCGTTTAGTATGTTGCTATTGCTTTCTTCATGACTTATACATGTTCCTACGACTATGAGATTATGCAACTCCCATTTACCGGAGGAACACTTTGTGTGCTACCAAACGTCACAACCTAACTGGGTGATTATAAAGGTGCTCTACAGGTGTCTCCGAAGGTACTTGTTGGGTTGGCGTATTTCGAGATTAGGATTTATCACTCCGATTGTCGGAGAGGTATCTCTGGGCCCTCTCGGTAATGCACATCAATTAAGCCTTGCAAGCATTGCAACTAATGAGATAGTTGCAGGACGATGCATTATGGAACGAGTAAAGAGACTTGCCGGTAACGAGAGTGAACTAGGTATTGAGATATCGACGATCGAATCTCGGGCAAGTAATATACCGATGACAAAGGGAACAACATATGTTGTTATGCGGTTTGACCGATAAAGATCTTCGTAGAATATGTGGGAGCCAATATGAGCATCCAGGTTCCGCTATTGGTTATTGATCAGAGACGTGTCTCGATGATGTCTACATAGTTCTCGAACCCGTAGGGTCGGCACGCTTAACGTTATGATGACATTTATTATGAGTTTATATGTTTTGATGTACCGAAGGTTGTTTGGAGTCCCGGATGTGATCACGGACATGACGAGGAGTCTCGAAATGGTCGAGACATGAAGATTGATATATTGTAAGCCTATGTTTGGATATCAGAAGTGGTCCGGGTGAAAATGTGATTTTACCGGAGTACCGGGAGGTTACCGGAACCCCCCGGGAACTTAATGGGCCTTAGTGGGCCTAAATGGAAGAGAGGAGAGGAGGCAAGGGCTGGCCGCGCGCCCCTCCCCCCTAGTCCGAATAGGACAAGGAGAAGGGGGCGCCGCCCCCCTTCCTTCCTTCTCCTCCACTCCTTCGCCCTCCCAAGTCCTAATCCAACAAGGAAAGGGGGGGAGTCCTACTCCCGGTGGGAGTAGGACTCCTCCGGCGCTCCTCCTCCTATGGCCGGTTGCACCCCCCTTGCCCCTTTATATACGGGGGCAGGGGGCACCCCATAGACACAACAATTGATCTGTTGATCTTTTAGCCGTGTGCGGTGCCCCCTCCACCATAGTCCACCTTGATAATACTATAGCGGTGCTTAGGCGAAGCCCTGCGTCGGTAGAACATCAACATCGTCACCACGCTGTCGTGCTGATGAAACTCTCCCTCAACACTCGGCTGGATCGGAGTTCGAGGGACGTCATCGGGCTGAACGTGTGCTGAACTCGGAGGTGCCGTGCGTTCGGTACTTGATCGGTGGGATCATGAAGACATATGACTACATCAACCGCGTTGTGCTAACGCTTCCGCTTTCGGTCTACGAGGGTATGTAGACAACACTCTCCCCTCTCATTGCTATGCATCACCATGATCTTGCGTGTGCGTAGGATTTTTTTTGGAAATTACTACGTTCCCCAACAGTGGCATCCGAGCCAGGCTTTATGCGTAGATGTCATATGCACGAGTAGAACACAAGTGAGTTGTGGGTGATATAAGTCATACTGCTTACCAGCATGTCATACTTTGGTTCGGCGGTATTGTTGGATGAAGCGGCCCGGGCCAACATTACGCGTACGCTTACGCGAGACTGGTTCTATCGACGTGCTTTGCACACAGGTGGCTGGCGGGTGTCAGTTTCTCCAACTTTAGTTGAATCGAGTGTGGCTACGCCCGGTCCTTGCGAAGGTTAAAACATCACCAACTTGACAAACTATCGTTGTGGTTTTGATGCGTAGGTAAGAACGGTTCTTGCTAAGCCCGTAGCAGCCACGTAAAACTTGCAACATCAAAGTAGAGGACCTCTAACTTGTTTTTGCAGGGCATGTTGTGATGTGATATGGTCAAGACATGATGCTAAATTTTATTGTATGAGATGATCATGTTTTGTAACCGAGTTATCGGCAACTAGAAGGAGCCATATGGTTGTCGCTTTATTGTATGCAATGCAATCGCCCTGTAATGCTTTACTTTATCACTAAGCGGTAGCGATAGTCATAGAAGCATAAGATTGGCGCGACGACAACGATGCTACGATGGAGATCAAGGTCTCGCGCCGGTGACGATGGTGATCATGATGGTGCTTCGGAGATGGAGATCACAAGCACAAGATGATGATGGCCATATCATATCACTTATATTGATTGCATGTGATGTTTATCTTTTATGCATCTTATCTTGCTTTGATTGACGGCAGCAGTATAAGATGATCCCTCACTAAATCATAAACGTATAAGTGTTCTCCCTGAGTATGCACCGTTGCGAAAGTTCTTCGTGCTGAGACACCACATGATGGTCGGGTGTGATTGGCTCTACGTTCAAATACAACGGGTGCAAAACAGTTGCACATGCGGAATACTCAGGTTAAACTTGACGAGCCTAGCATATAACAGATATGGCCTCGGAACACAGAGACCGAAAGGTCGAGCGTGAATCATATAGTAGATATGATAAACATAGTGATGTTCACCATTGAAACTACTCCATCTCACGTGATGATCGAACATGGTTTAGTTGATTTGGATCACGTGATCACTTAGAGGATTAGAGGGATGTCTATCTAAGTGGGAGTTCTTAAGTGATATGATTAATTGAACTTTAATTTATCATGAACTTAGTCCTGGTAGTATTAGCATATCTATGTTGTAGATCAATAGCTCGCAATGTTGCTCCCCGTTTATTTTGATATGTTCCTAGAGAAACACTATGTTGAAAGGCGTTAGTAGAAATGATGCGGACTTGGTCCGTGATCTTTGGGTTATCCTCATTGCTGCACAGAAGAATTATGTCCTTGATGCACCACTAGGTGACGGACCTATTGCAGGAGCATATGCAGACGTTATGAACGTTTGGCAAAGCTCGGTATGATGACTACTTGATAGTTTAGTGCACCATGCTTTACGACTTAGAATAGGGGCTTCAAAGACGTTTTTGATAGCGCCACAAAGCATATGAGATGTTCCAAGAGTTGAAATTAATATTTCAGACTCATACCCATGTCGAAAGGTATGAGACCTTTGACAAGTACTTTGCCTACAAGATGGAGGAGAATAGCTCAGCTAGTGAGCATGTGCTCAGAATGTCTGAGTACTACAATCACTTGAATCAAGTGGGATTTAATCTTCCAGATAAGATAGTGATTGACAGTGTTCTCTAGTCACTATCACCAAGTTACTAGAACTTCGTGATGAACAATAATATGCAAGGGATAACGAAAACGATTCCCAAGCTCTTCGTGATGCTAAAATCAACGAAGGTAGAAATCAAGAAAAGCATCAAGTGTTGATGGTTGACAAGACCACTAGTTTCAAGAAAAGGGCTAAGGGAAGAAGGGGAACTTCAAGAAGAACGGCAAGCAAGTTGCTACTCAAGTGAAGAAGCCCAAGTCTGGACCTAAGCCTGAGACTAAGTGCTTCTAATGCAAAGGGGCTGGTCACTGGAAGCGGAACTGCCCCAAGTATTTGGCGGATAAGAAGGATGGCAAAGTGAACAAAGGTATATTTGATACACAGATTATTGATGTGTATTTTACTAGTGTTCGTAGCAACCCCTCGGTATTTGATACTGGTTCAGTTGCTAAGAGTAGTAACTCAAAACGGGAGTTGCAGAATGAACAGAAACTAGTTAAGGGCGAAGTGATGATGTGTGTTGGCAGTAGTTCCAAGATTGATATGATCATCATCGCACACTACCTATAATTTCGGGATTAGTGTTGAACCTAAATAAGTGTTATTTGGTGTTTGCGTTGAGCATGAATATGATTTGATCATGTTTATTGCAATACGGTTATTCATTTAAGTTAGAGAACAATTATTGTTCTGTTTACATGAATAAAACCTTATATGGTCATACACCAAATGAAAATGGTTTGTTGGATCTCGATCGTAGTGATACACATATTCATAATATTGAATCCAAAAGACGCAAAGTTAATAATGATAGTGCAACTTAATTGTGGCACTGCCGTTTAGATCATATTGGTGTAAAGCGCATGAAGAAACTCCATGCTGATGGGCGTTTGGAATTACTTGATTATGAATCACTTGATGCTTGCGAACCATGCCTTATGGGCAAGATGACTAAGACTCAGTTCTCGGGAACAATGGAGTGAGCAACGGATTTACTGAAATCATACATACTGATGTATGTGGTCCGATGAATATTGAGGCTCGCGGCGGGTATCATTATTTTCTCACCTTCACAGATGATTCGAGCAGATATGGGTATATCTACTTAATGAAACATAAGTCTGAAACATTTGAAAAGTTCAAAGAATTTTAGAGTGAAGTGGAAAATCATCGTAACAATAAAATAAAGTTTCTACGATAAGATCGTGGAGGAGAATATTTGAGTTACGAGTTTGGTCTTCATTTGAAACAATGCGGAATAGTTTCGCAACTCAGGCCACCTAGAACACCACAGTGTAATGGTGTGTCCGAACATCATAACCATACTTTATTAGATATGGTGCAATCTATGATGTCTCTTACCGATTTACCACTATTGTTTTGGGGTTATGCACTAGAGACAGTTGCATTCACGTTAAATAGGGCACCATATAAATCCATTGAGATGACACCATATGAATTGTGGTTTGGCAAGAAACCAAAGTTGTCGTTTCTTAAAGTTTGGGGTTGCGATGCTTATGTGAAAAAGTTTCATCTTGATAATCTCAAACCCAAATCGGAGAAATGTGTCTTCATAGGATACCCAAAGGAGACAGTTGGGTACACCTTCTATCACAGATCCGAAGGCAAGACATTCATTGCTAAGAATGGATCCTTTCTCGAGAAGGAGTTTCTCTCGAAAGAAGTGAGTGGGAGGAAAGTAGAACTTGATGAGGTAACTGTACCTGCTCCCTTATTGGAAAGTAGTTCATCACAGAAATCTGTTCCTGTGACTCCTACACCAATTAGTGAGGAAGCTAATGATGATGATCATGTAACTTCAGATCGAGTTACTACCGAACCTCGTAGGACAACCAGTAGAATACTCGGGTTAAACTTGACGAGCCTAGCATATGTAGATATGGCCTCGGAACACTGGAGACTAAAATGTTGAGCCTGAATCATATAGAAGATATTATCAACATAGTGATGTTCACCATTGAAAACTACTCCATCTCACGTGATGATCGGACATGGTTTAGTTGATATGGATCACGTGATCACTTAGATGATTAGAGGGATGTCTATCTAAGTGGGAGTTCTTAAGTAATATGATTAATTGAACTTTAATTTATCACGAACTTAGTCCTGGTAGTATTAGCATATCTATGTTGTAGATCAATAGCTTGCATTTAGCTCCCCTATTTTTTTATATATGTTTCTAGAGAAAACTAAGTTGAAAGATGTTACTAGCAATGATGCGGATTGGATCCATGACCTGAGGACTATCCTCATTGCTGCACAGAAGAATTATGTCCTTGATGCACCGCTAGGTGACAGACCTATTGCAGGAGCAGATGCAGACGTTATGAACGTTTGGCTAGCTCAATATGATGACTAATTGATAGTTTAGTGCACCATGCTTAACAGCTTAGAATTGGGACTTCAAAGACGTTTTTGAACGTCATGGACCATATGAGATGTTCCAGGAGTTGAAGTTAATATTTCAAGCAAATACCCGAGTTGAGAGATATGAAGTCTCCAACAAGTTCTATTGCTAAAAGATGGAAGAGAATAGCTCAAGCAGTGAGCATGTGCTCAGATTGTCTGGGTACTACAATCGCTTAAATCAAGTGGTAGTTAATATTCCAGATAAAATAGTGATTGACAAAATTCTCTAGTCACCATCACCAAGTTAGTAGAACTTCATGATGAACTATAATATGCAAGGGAGAATGGAAACGATTCCCAAGCTCTTCGTGATGCTGAAATCGATGAAGGTAGAAATAAGGAAAAACATCAAGTGTTGATGGTTGACAAGACCACTAGTTTCAAGAAAAGGGCAAAGGGAAGAAGGGTAACTTCAAGAAGAACGACAAGCAAGTTGCTGCTCAAGTGAAGAAGCCCAAGTCTGGTCCTAAGCCTGAGACTAAGTGCTTCTACTTCAAAGGGACTGGTCACTGGAAGCGGAACTGCCCCAAGAATTTGGCGGATAAGAAGGATGGCAAAGTGAACAAAGGTATATTGGATATACATGTTATTGATGTGTACTTTACTAGTGTTTATAGCAACCCCTCGGTATTTGATACTGGTTCAGTTGCTAAGAGTAGTAACTCGAAACGGGAGTTGCATAATGAACAGAAACCAGTTAAGGATGAAGTACGATGGGTATTGGAAGTGGTTCCAAGATTGATATGATCATCATCGCACACTCACTATACTTTCGGGATTAGTGTTGAACCTAAATAAGTGTTATATGGTGTTTGCGTTGAGCATGAATATGATTTGATCATGTTTATTGCAATACGGCTATTCATTTAAGTTAGAGAATAATTGTTGTTTTGTTTACATGAATAAAACCTTATATGGTTATACACCCAATGAAAATGGTTAATTGGATCCCGATCGTAGCGATACACATATTCATAATATTAAAGCCAAAAGATGCAAAGTTAATAATGATAGTGCAACTTATTTGTGGCACTACCATTTAGGTCATATTGGTGTAAAGCGCAGAAGAAAGTCCATGCTGATGGGTTTTTGGAATCACTTGATGCTTGCGAACCATGCCTCTTGGGCAAGATGACTAAAACTCCGTTCTCCGGAAAAATGGAGCGAGCAACATATTTGTAGGAAATCATACAATTCGATGTATGTGGTCTGATGAATATTGAGGCTCGCGATAGGTATCGTTATTTTCTGACCTTCACAGATGATTTGAGCAGATATGGGTATATCTACTTGATGAAACATAAAGTCTGAAACGTTTGAAAAGTTCATATAATTTCAGAGTGAAGTGGAAAATCATCGTAACAAGAAAATAAAGTTTCTATAGTCTGATCGTGGAGGAGAATATTTGAGTTACGAGTTTGCTCTTCATTGGAAACAAATGCGGAATAGTTTCGCAACTCACGCCACCTGGAACACCACAGCGTAATGGTGCGTCCGAACGACATAACTGTACTTTATTGGATATAGTGCAATCTATGATGTTTCTTACTGATTTACTACTATTGTTTTGGGGTTATGCATTAAGAGACAGCTGCATTCACGTCAAAAAGGGCACCATCTAAATCTGTTGAGACGACACTGTATGAACTGTGGTTTGTCAAGAAACCACAGTTGTCGTTTCTTAAAGTTTGGGGTTGCGATGCTTATGTGAAAAAGTTTCATCCTGATAAGCTCAAACCCAAATCGGAGAAATATGTCTTCATAGGATACCCAAAGGAGACAGTTGGATACACCTTCTATCACAGATCCGAAGGCAAGACATTAGTTGCTAAGAATGGATCCTTTCTAGAGAAGGAGTTTCTCTCGAAAGAAGTGAGTGGGAGGAAAGTTGAACTTGATGAGGTAACTGTACCTGCTCCCTTATTGGAAAGTAGTTCATAACAGAAATATATTCTTGTGACTCCTACACCAATTAGTGAGGAAGCTAATGATGATGATCATGTAACTTCAGATCAAATTACTAACGAACTTCGTACGTCAACCAGAGTGAGATCCGCACCAGAGTGGTACGGTAATCCTGTTCTGGAGGTCATGTTACTTGACCATGATAAACCTACTAACTATGAGGAAGCGATGATGAGCCCAGATTCCGCAAAATGACTTGAGGCCATGAAATCTAAGATGGGATCCATATATAAGAACAAAGTATGGACTTTGGTTGACTTGCCCGATGATCGGCAAGCCATAGAAAATAAATGGATCTTCAAGAGGAAGACGGACGTTGATAGTAGTGTTACTATCTACAAAGCTAGAATTGTCGCAAAAGGTTTTTGACAAGTTCAAGGTGTTGACTATGATGAGAGTTTCTCACTCGTATCTATGCTTAAGTCTGTTCGAATCATGTTGGCAATTGCCGCATTTTATGAAATCTGGCAAATGGATAAACAAAACTGCATTCCTTAATGGATTTATTAAAGAAGAGTTGTATATGATGCAACCAGAAGGTTTTGTCAATCCTAAAGGTGCTAACAAAATATGCAAGTCTAGCGATCCATTTATGGACTGGTGCAAGCATCTCAACGTTGGAATATACGCTTTGATAAGTTGATCAAAGCATATAGTTTTATACAGACTTGCGGTGAAGCCTGTATTTACAAGAAAGTGAGTGGGAGCACTACAGCATTTCTGATAAGTATATGTGAATGACATATTGTTGATCGGAGATAATGTAGAATTATTCTGCAAAGCATAAAAGAGTGTTTGAAAGGAGTTTTTCAAAAAAAGACCTCGATGAAGTTGCTTACATATTGAGCATCAAGATCTATAGAAATAGATCAAGACGCTTGATAAGTTTTTTCAATAAATACATACCTTGACAAGATTTTGAAGTAGTTCAAAATGGAACAGTCAAAGAAAGAGTTCTTGCCTGTGTTACAAGGTGTGAAGTTGAGTAAGACTCAAAGCCCGACCACGGCAGAAGATAGAAAGAGAATGAAAGTCATTCCCTATGCCTCAGCCATAGGTTCTACAAAGTATGCCATGCTGTGTACCAGATCTATTGTATACCCTACACTGAGTTAAACAAGGGAGTACAATAGTGATCTAGGAGTAGATCAATGGACAGCGGTCAAAATTATCCTTAGTGGAATAAGGATATGTTTCTCAATTATGGAGGTGACAAAAGGTTCATCATAAAGGGTTACGTCAATGCAAGTTTTGACACTGATCCAGATGACTCTAAGTCTCAATCTGGTTACATATTGAAAGTAGGAGCAATTAGCTAGAGTAGCTCCGCGCAGAGCATTGTTGACATAGAAATTTGCAAAATACATACGGATCTAAATGTGGCAGACCCATTGACTAAAATTATCTCACAAGCAAAACATGATCACACCTTAGTACTCTTTGGGTGTTAATCACATAGCGATGTGAACTAGATTATTGACTCTAGTAAACCCTTTGGGTGTTGGTCACATGACGATGTGAACTATGGGTGTTAATCACGTGGTGATGTGAATTATTGATGTTAAATCACATGGCGATGTGAACTAGATTATTGACTCTAGTGCAAGTGGGAGACTGAAGGAAATATGCCCTAGAGGCAATAATAAAGTTATTATTTATTTCCTTATTTCATTATAAATGTTTATTATTCATGCTAGAATTGTATTAACTGGAAACATAATACATGTGTGAGTACATAGAGAAACAGAGTGTCACTAGTATGCCTCTACTTGACTAGCTCGTTGATCAAAGATGGTTATGTTTCCTAGCCATAGACATGAGTTGTCATTTGATTAACGGGGTCACATCATTAGGAGAATGATGTGATTGACTTGACCCATTCCGTTATCTTAGCACTTGATCATTTAGTATGTTGCTATTGCTTTCTTCATGACTTATACGTGTTCCTACGACTATGAGATTATGCAACTCCCATTTACCGGAGGAACACTTTGTGTGCTACCAAACGTCACAACGTAACTGGGTGATTATAAAGGTGCTCTACAGGTGTCTCCGAAGGTACTTGTTGGGTTGGCGTATTTCGAGATTAGGATTTGTCACTCCGATTGTCGGAGAGGTATCTCTGGGCCCTCTCGGTAATGCACATCAATTAAGCCTTGCAAGCATTGCAACTAATGAGATAGTTGCAAGATGATGTATTACAGAACGAGTAAAGAGACTTGCCGGTAACGAGATTGAACTAGGTATTGAGATACCGACAATCGAATCTCGGGCAAGTAACATACCGATGACAAAGGGAACAACGTATGTTGTTATGCGGTTTGACCGATAAAGATCTTCGTAGAATATGTGGGAGCCAATATGAGCATCCAGGTTCCGCTATTGGTTATTGACCGGAGACGTGTCTCGGTCATGTCTACATAGTTCTCGAACCCGTAGGGTCCGCACGCTTAACGTTACGATGACAGTTATTATGAGTTTATATGTTTTGATGTACCGAAGGTTGTTCGGAGTCCCGGATGTGATCACGGACATGACAAGGAGTCTCAAAATGGTCGAGACATGAAGATTGATATATTGGAAGCCTATGTTTGGATATTGGAAGTGGTCCGGGTGAAAATGTGATTTTACTGAAGTACCGGGAGGTTACCGGAACCCCCCGGGAACTTAATGGGCCTTAGTGGGCCTAGGTGGAAGAGAGGAGAGGAGGCAAGGGCTGGTCGCGCGCCCCTCCCCCTAGTCCGAATAGGACAAGGAGAAGGGGGCGGCGCTGCCCCTTCCTTCCTTCTTCTCCACTCCTTCCCCCTCCCAAGTCCTAATCCAACTAGGAAAGGGGGGGGGGGGGGAGTCCTAATCCCGGTGGGAGTAGGACTCCTCCGGCGCGCCTCCTCCTATGGCCGGCCGCACCCCCCTGCTCTTTTATATACGGGGGCAGGGGGCACCCCATAGACACAACAATTGATCTGTTGATCTTTTAGCCGTGTGCGGTGCCTCCCTCCACCATAGTCCACCTCGATAATACTGTAGCGGTGCTTAGGCGAAGCCCTGCATCGGTAGAACATCAACATCGTCACCACGCCGTCGTGCTGACGAAACTCTCCCTCAACACTCGGCTGGATCATAGTTCGAGGGACGTCATCGTGCTGAACGTGTGCTGAACTCGGAGGTGCCGTGCGTTCGGTACTCGATCGGTCGGATCATGAAGACGTACGACTACATCAACCGCGTTGTGCTAACGCTTCCGCTTTCGGTCTATGAGGGTACGTAGACAACACTCTCCCCTCTCATTGCTATGCATCACCATGATCTTGCGTGTGCGTAGTTTTTTTTTTGAAATTACTACGTTCCCCAACAGAAATGACCAGTGTAGTAGGGCTAGAGTCTGCTAGAGTTGGGGTATTTTGTGGGTCAGGTGATATTGCAACTACACCTAATGGGCTATTTGATTTATCAGGTGCCACTACGTTTTCCAAATACTTTGCTTGTGCTCCTCCATGATCAGCAATCGCCCTCTTCCTTTTGAAGGTCTGATACACAAGAACAACATTTGAATGGATAAATATGGTATGATGACAGATGGAATATGTACTGAAAATGGATAGGCAGGGCGTATACACATACACGATGTGTAAACTAAGCTAATGGCAGTTCAACAAAGTAGAAGCAATGCAAAGCATCAGTTGCAAGATATGTGCGAGCAATGTAACCTTGGAAAGTTAGAGCAAGTACTTTGATGGGTGAATAAGATAGGGCATCTTCCTCTGACTCCTCCAGTAGGGAGCTACATTGACTTAGGTCTCCCTCTAGCTCAGAATCATTGTTAGGAGCATGAATCTGTAGGTGGAGAGCGTTTGCATTGCATTGCATCCAGACTTGATTTCAGTCCCTTAATGCCAAGTTTGACAGCCATGGCATTGTTCTGCTTTATTCTTTTCATGCGCGCAAGCTCATAATCATTATGATGTTGTTCAGAATCTGAGATTCATGAAAACATAAAAATTAGTCAGATTATCTATGGAATGCATTGCAGATTCAACTCGGAGAGTGTTGGTAGTGTGACACAAAGCAAGTAGGCAGATTGTATTCCATGTAAAAGATCGAAACCTATGTAAAAGCTGGAAATGACACTTTCTTTCTATACAATGCAGTGTTTGTTACCCACACATGATGGAAGAGATCACATAGAGAAATACTATCCACTCATGTCTACGGTTCTAGTATTTAGAAACAGGGTGGTGCACCCTAAAAGAATATTGACAACAAATATGACAAGGCAAGCATAGATGTAGTGAATCAATCATTTACTTGTGAGCTTACTAGGACAAGTATGCAGAATTGTAACTGCAGTAAGAGACCGTCCAAAATCTAAATGAAGAAGTTTGTCTAGCACTTATTGTTTGCAACTAATCGACGTGAATAATTGGATATTATATCGAAAGAGTAAGAAAGACAAGTAAAATTGTCAACAAACCTGGCTTGCAGTAGTACTCTGGGTCAATGTCACTACGACCAACAATCCAAAATGACTAGTTTCTGTTCCGAGGGCCGGAATTTTGAAAACCCTGTGAGCTTTAGAGGTACTAAAGATTACCGAAATACATCTGAACCATTAAGTGTAGGTAGCACTGAGCACACAACAAACCCTAATGACAGTCCTGCCTAATGAGTAATGAATCAATTAGAAAATGGGTGATGAGGAGTGGCTGCTGAGTGTTGAGGACGTATCTCAGGATAAATCGGGTTGGCTTGGTGGGTGCTGCACGCCTGAGCCCTGAACGGACTGGGAAGGTAGGCACGGCGGCGCGCCCGGGCAGCGGTGACGCTGTTGGGCGAGCGGCTCCTGGCCTCCTGTTAGTCCGGCGTCTCCTCCTAGAGTCATGCCGTCCGGGGATGGCAAGTCGCCGGTGAGGCAGGCGGCTGGGGGCGAGTAGAGATCGGAAGCGCGCGGCAGAACAGAGGGGAATCGGGGTCTGGGACGACCCAAAATCCTAGGGTGGGCCGGCCCACCATGGGCACCCTGTAGAGATACACACCCGAGCGGCCAACATGCATTTTCGAAACTAATTTAGGAACATTTAGCTGACCAATTAAACAACTCTGTTTTAATAATATCAGATTTGTATTTGAACAACTAAGCTTGTTTAGCTTGATGGGTGGAGCAGTGTTATTATGACACGAAGCACGTATTCTGATCGTATAGTGATCATAAAAGGAGAAACTCTAAGCATATTTTTTTAGCAAAAGAGGGTTTCCCCTCCGATTCCTATTAAAGAAACCACCACAAAACCAACATGATCAATTAAACCCTAAGCATGATCAATTAAACCATAGTATGGATGTGCCATTGCAGATTTGAAGCTGCAAACCGGAGAAATGATATTTAGCATCCATTGTTTGCTTCAAACTAAGAACTAAATTCTAAGAGCTGAAAAGAAAGTAGAGTAACCAAGTTAAGATCTATTTTCTGGTTGAGATCAAAAAGTTGAGGAGATATGAAGTACCACCTCTCTTGCGGCGTCGTGTAGGCATCGGGGGTGCGATGGCTGTCGGTGGCGTTGAAGCAGATCTACGATGGTAGACGGGTGCATCGGGGGATAAGTCCCGTTGCAGTGGAAGAGAAGGTCGTGTGAGCGGCCCCAGCAAAGAGGACGACGTCACCGATGAAGCGAGAGGACGCGATGCAAGGCTATTGGTCCGTCGCCGTGGATGAGAAACGTCCATCTCTAGCAGTGGACGACGCGGTCTTGGTAGGCGCTCCGGCATGGTGGAGGACGGTGGCGATGGATGTGGTGGAGGACGGCGGCGATGGATGGGGTGGCGGACGAAGGCTGGTGTGGGGATGGGGTGTTCTAGCGCGGACGGTGTATGAATGGGAAAATGGAGGGAGAGGTATGGGGAACCATGTTTTTGGGACGCGCCTGTCTGAAATATGGGAAAGTTACGAACTTAGCCCCCGTTTAAAATTTGGACGTCTCATCGGTTGGGGGTAGGACAGTAATCTCGCATCTCGCCAATATTTGCCCACAACGATTTCGGGCGAGGAGAGGGTGGTTGGCGCCCATGGTTGGTGCCCACGGTGTATGAACGTGGCTGATAGGTAGGGCGATTGTGTCATGTCTGAGTGAAGTTACAATCCTGCCCCTATTGAAAATATTTGCCTACATCGATTTCGGTCGAGTCGAGTTTGTTTTGCCGCCCACCGTGTATGAATGGGGAATGGAGGGAGAAACAGAGGTCTTTCGGATGAGCTTGAATCAAATGAGTTTTGCCGCCCATGTTTGACGCCCACCGTGTCGGAATGGGCTCAGAGGCAGCCGTGTCACGTCTAATTGAAGTTACTAACCTACCCCTATTTAGAGAAGTGGAAATCGGGCCGATGGATTGTCCGTGTAATGGGTAGATAGTAATTTCCATCTCCCAAATACTTGGCTTTGGGCAGCCGACGTGGGAGTGGACATTTTGCTGCTTCTTTCGAATTTTGGGACAATAAGCATCCACGTTTACCCTGACAACTAAATTCGAATCCATTTTGTATTCCTTTATGAATCTTTATAAATCATTCTATGTGTTTTTATATATCTTCAAAAGGACGACAAAGATGTATTCCACTGTCATATATGAATATGGTTTACAAATGCGGATACTCAAATTCAGAAACTAGAATCCAGTTTAAGGTGAATTCAAATATTTGGAACACTTCATGTCCAACTCAAATGTCACACGCAGCATAATGTGTACTCCCATTTAGATATGTACATAAGCGATGTATCAAGATTCAAATATCGATCAATCAACCAAGAATGTACAGAACTAATAGACATATAAACACTTATAGAGTATATGGATCAATAATATCAACTAACATACATAAGCCAGTCCGCTGTACTTTTTTTTGGCTACAACAGCATCCTTTTTTTAGCCAGCATCTTGGCCCTTTCCGATGCGTGCCACTTATGGTCCATCTATACTACTACTATTGCTGAATGCACATTCAGCCTGATTGGCATATTTTTAGGTCTGGCACAACAACCCAAATGAAATGTCTCCGAGTCTTATCAATTAATACAGACTCGTGCTCAAATAAAATTACAAACCAAAAAACAAAAAAAAACAATTATTACATGATCTCTAAAACAAATGGTTTGATTGGTTACATGAACAGACAACACAAAGGTTATTCAACTATGGAAAGAACATTTCACCTATGATTTACCAAGTAGGAATTTAATTTCCTTTTTTCCTTCAGGACCTTAACAATCTGGTTAGTCTCAGCTTGCTTCATTTTGAAATCCACCAAATATTTAATGGTTGTCTTGAGTACTGCTTGTGATTGTGCTGTTTGCTTCCTCAACATGTCAACTCCATCTCTAAGTGCAGAAGCAGAATCTCTTTCTACCACTAGTTTAGCCTCTAGAGCATCAGCAGTTGGCAATTCATAATGCATGATTGGGCCGGTGCCACTGCTGTGGGATGATGCGACGTCCATGGGGACCTCGCTCTTTGATCTTGGGCTAACCTATTTTGCCATTAAAGTTCCAATTGGATTCAGAAAAGTTGAAGTTAGCAAACATCTCAACTGGGAGTTATAACAGCAAACCAGTTAAACAAACAAGGAATTAAAGAGTTTCAATTGGATGCTGAAAAGTAGTTATTAACATCATTGTAACCCGCTGTTGCAGCAGCACAGAAGTCAAACAAACAAGTAGATATTTAAGTTAAGGCAAACAGGTAATTCTTAACAGTAAGTATCAAGCACATAGATAGGCGCAGTCTACAATATGATTAACAGGTTGTGCCATTATGTAATAAGCAACAAACTAAATTAAGCTAAGCAACGTAATTGAACAATTTTGCAATAAGTGGCTAACTAAAATTCCGAGAAGCAGGTAACTGAACTTACGCTAGTTCTTTGTACAGGCACACTGCAGCTTCTTTTTCGCTTACAAGGTTGTACGAAGCAGTCCATGGCATCAATTGCTTGGATACGCAGTCCCAATACTTCTTTCTTCCCACACTGCATGGGTAAGTCGAATGGTTAATCTGATAAGATGGTGCATCCTTGATATGTTATATGAGGACGTGTAGTCAGACTAGTTGTAGCCAAACACATCACACTGGCTTTTACTGTATATTTCATGCGATTACTTTTGACATATCTAGATCTAAGCAATCTACAATAGGATGAAAAGACTGGCATCCTTCACATTATTGGCGAACTCAGTTCATAGAAACAAGCAATTCAACCATTCTGTGGGTAAATCAAAAGCGCCACTGGAATATTTTTCACTATCCAATCATACACCCAAAAAGGGGCGACGCCACCATAGGGGCTGGTATGGGCGGCCGCCTCAGGTGGCTGGAAAGTGTGCACCTAGTTTGAATCGTCCAGGTTGGCCCACGCTAGTTTTGTTCGTCCTAACGCACGAGCAGGCAATGTAAAAAATGAAGAAAAATGTTTCAATTTGGATGGGCCAATAACATAAGTGCAAGGCAGGCCCTATAGCAGGCTCGCGACCCAAACGAGCGCCTCCCATATCGATCGACAGCAGGAAAAATCCCAATTTATTCGCTCCAGCCTCTAGTCTGGTTCGCTCCTAACCTAGCCACCGTTGGACAGACCGACACAACACTTCCTCGCGCCCTCGTTGGAGGGCGGTCGCCGAGCTTCAAGCGAACGGAAGGACAAGAAGATGAAGATCCAACCCTAGGTGTAGCCTGCGTGGGAGGCAGCGGCAGTAACACAGGAATGGCATCGAGCTTGCGCAAACGGACAGTCACATCTTGCAAGAGTAGCATGCGCAACGAGCAGGTACATCACATACCTGATTATATCTAATTCAACTCTTCAATTTCTGGCCAATAGTTAAACCTGACGGTGTTGTAAAGCTGCTTGTATGTAGGGAATCTATGAGAAAATGAAACCAATTTCTACTTATTTTATAACTCCCCCAATCAATACTGAACTGACTGAATCTGATGTATCTAATCAAGTTTCCGGTGCAAACATACAAGCTCATGTTGTTCTTGAGCCTAAAGTGTCTAATGAACAGACTGCTAATGAAGGATTTGATGCTCCTGGTGATGAACATATAGTGTCTAATGAGGGATCTAATGCAAGCATTTTGCAAGCTCATTGAAGGATTTAGTGTCTAATGATGATCTACTATGTTGAGAGAGACAGATATTTGCAGGCATTGATGACAAGCAAATTATAGTGCATTTTCATAGCTTGAGGAAACGTCGAGGCCATCTACCAGAAAGTCCCCGTATCATGAGAACATAGCATAAATACTTTTCTAATCCGTTGTTTGAAACTATTGGCATACTTGTGCAGGATAGATATATTGATATGCAATTTGCGCACTGGTTATACGTGCAATTACACTTCGATATTTTCAGCCAGAGAACAAATAATTCAAGTAGGTACAGACCATGTTTGTAGTCCTTGTACACCATGTTGCATTTTGTGTTTTTGGGTGCTTGCATCATTTAGTGTTTATAATCTGAACTACTTTGGATCATTAGCTGGTTTTCAAAGTGCATGTAGCTTCACATTTCTCAAGTTATGTTGATTTCCGGAGTGCAAGTGCCTTCGTATTTTTTAAGTTAAATGTTCGCCCCTGGTAACTTGAATTCGTGGATCAGCCACTGCACACAAATCATACACGAATGCCAGTACGAATTAAATGAAATGCAGGGACTTACGCTAGCTCGTTGTACAGGCTCACTGCAGCTCTGCTTGCGCTTGGGATGTTCCATGTACGAGTCCATGTTACCACTTGCTTGGATGTGCAGGCCTTGTGCTGCTTGCATCCCCCTCTGCATTTTTGACACGGCGAATGGTTGATCAAATAAGAGGAATCGACCTTGATGTTGTACTAGAGGACAGATACTTACAAGCTTATACGGGTGTGCAGGATGTGTACCAGATCCCGTAGCGCCGTCATGCTTCGCTAAAAAATGTATTTGCTTGTTTCAGATGATATCTCCAGAAGAAATAAGAGTTAAAGTCAGAGTTGCATAGGCATGTAAGCTAAGAGAGCAGTGAAAGGATATCCAAACATCGTCGGAACAATGCACAAGGGAGTGATGTGTGGATACCTAGTTCAGGCCGGCGTTTGGGCATGCTCGCCTAGCTAGAGTGCGGGTCACTTTAGAGCCGTTGAGGGTGATGTGCTAGCGTTGGCTAGCCGCGCACGGATGCAGATCTTGAGTGGCAGCGGAGCGCTACGATGCGGTGGATGAGACCGTTGGTGAAGCCCCAACGGCCTCGGGGGGCGGAGGTGCGACGATGTGCTCGGTGAAGTAGCCCCGGTGAGCTGGGAGACCGCGTCGGTGAAGCGCACCTGATGCGGTGGAACTCTGTGTCTGTGAGGCACGTCGGTTGCGGCGACCGACGTTGTCGGTGGACCACCCGGTGTGGTGGACGAGGGCGTAGATGAGGTAGCTCCGGTGCGGTGGTGAAGCGCGACCGTCGTCTTCGTCGTCGTCGTCTGGCACAGAGGTGGGGAGTGGTGGGGAAAGAGATGAGACGAGGGGCGATTTGAGGGTTGGCGGCGAATTAGGGATTTGAGCAATCTGGGCGCGGAAGGGGATGATGGAGAAGAGAGATATTGCAGGGCTGGAATTGGGGCCGCCAGATATTTCAATCTGAAACGTGGAAGCGCGAACTTATATTGTCGTCGTCCTTTTTTGGGGGGGGGGTGGGTGGCTGGGTGCTACGCGTCCGTCCGACACACGTGACCACCTCGACAGGACTATGCTTCGGTGCCTTAAGGCACCTGCCTTTGTGTCCATGACATGTGGGCCCAACAGGTGGATGGCCCACATGTCAGTGACCCAAAGGCAGTTGCCTTTAAGGCACCGAAGCATCGTCCACCCCGACACAACCCTGGTCTGCCTGGTGCGCCTACATTTGAGAATGCAAAGAATCTTCTTTCATTTGCAAACGAATCTGTATGTATTACCATGTCCGTGTTTTCCTTGCAATAATTAGTCATTCGAAACGAGATACTCCATCCATTCACTTTTGTAAGTCATTTCAGATAACTTAAAATGAATTGTTTTGCACATTGTCTGAAATGTCTTCAAGGTCTTATAAAAGTGAACAGAGGGAGTACTATAAATTAATTAATGAGGAGTTATTTGAAAAAAATTCGAAACGGTACCCACGCTAACGTGGATTAGAGTGTGGGTCACATAATTAGTTATTTGAATTAGAGTGTGTGTCACGTAGTTAGTTATTTGAATTAGAGTGTGTGTCACATAGCGATCTCCAATTCTAACGTGGATTTCACATTTCACTGTATCCACACTACCTTTTTAATACAAATTCATATGTATATGATGAACACCATGGTAGTGAGAAAACTTTTGGATGGATTCAAATATATGACCTACAAAATAGCACAACAAACTGAGTCAATGTCAACTTTTCGAAACTTAGTATGGCACAAATTCAAAATAATTACCCGTATGCCTGGTCCTCGATTCAAATCTTACAATGTACACCGAATTGAAACATCGATATTAAGTCTCGTACTATGTACATTCAAATGTTGTTTTTAGCTCCCCCCCGCACAAACACTACATACTTCATGTATCGGTCAATCTTCCTCTCCTAACCACCTTAGGAAGATATCGGTTTCCAACACATGTTCATTCTTTCTCTTCATGTTTCAATCTCTAAGTCTCTCAACTACACAACCCCTTTTCCCACTCTGTTACCAAATGTATTTACCTCACACACCCGCCATTGCACCCCATGCCGAGCTCTCTCTCTCCCCCTCTCCCTCTCACCCTCTCGCGCTAAATACATGCATTGCCTATCTAGCCCCCCAACCTCTCGTGCGCACGCACGCACGTTGTATATCTAGGTCACTCCCTCGAGTCTGTCTCACTCTTTCTTCCGCCCGGCGGGCCACACTCGCTCAATCTCGCTCTCTTTATCTGAGTCTCGTTTAACCTCGTTTTCTTTCACACACAAATGATATATCTCCCTGTTCGGGCCTCGATCGACACACTCTATACTCTCTCACACAGATTGTCTATCTAGGTCAGTCCATCCAAGCCGCTGCCACTCTTTCGACCTCATGGTGGGCCACGCTCACTCAATCTCTCTCTCTCTCTCTCCGTATGTCTCGATTGACCTCGCTCTTTCTCGGACAAAAACGATATATCACCATGTTTGAGCCCAATTCGACCTATTCACATTGTATACTCTCTCACGCACATCACCTATCTAGGTCACTCTCTCCAACCCGTCTCACTCTTTCGATCGCACGACGACCCTATGTGATTGGTTGACCTTGCTTCCTCCCACGCACAAAATATATCTACACGTCTGTGACTGGATCATCTCTCAAGCTCTATCTTACAACCCTCACCCTTGCCAAAAAGCTCAATCGGACAATATCTCTCCAGAGCATATATATTTGTTCAATGAATGTCGGACCACACTCACTTTGTCTCTCTATCTATATGTCTCTCGATTGACCTCGCTTTCTCACACCATATTTTCCATGCGTTGAAGCTACTACCTCTCCATCCCTCGCAAAGCCGGAGCTATTTACATTGCGAGGGGCACTCCAACCTTGGATTAATTTGTGTAGGCATTTATTCTGGTCGGTTTAGATTATATTTTTGTAGCATTCAGCCCACAACTACTCCAAACACCGTTGCAACCCACGCAACTCCCCTAGTTGATTTCCCTCTGGCTCGGTCATCGCTCTCTTGAACGTCCTTTCTCGCCTTCAACGTCGCACCATGGTATTATTGAAAAAACTATGTTGTTCTCTTTAATTATTATAAATAAGCTACAAAACTACACACCGATAGTCCATTTGGAATGGAACAAATTTCGACCCACAAATTAAAGTGCTACAAACTACACACCGAGGGGCCCACATGTCATGAAACAAATTTGGACCCATATACAAATTAAAAAATAAAGGACGAGGATAGAACATGCGACCGGGCCTTCAAGGCGCACGTCAATAGGCAACATACGTAGAATAGCAATGTTTGTTGTACCCCCTTTGTTCACATAATGTTTTTATATTACCACAACTTAATTAATGGATAACATGTAATATTATTTTTAGTACTATTCGCCTTCACTTACTGGTGGGTTTCATGTGTGCTCTCTCTCTCCTCCCCTTCTGCGTTTAGACGCACGGGCAAACAGGAAGAACTTGCGGGCGATGTTGCCGTTGACCATATCTGGACGCGTTCACAAGTCACGGCACCAGTTTCACGTACTAGCAGGACTAGTGAGTGTGTACGTGCAATGCACGTTAATTTGGAAGTATATTAACTGCATGCAGATATTAACTACTAGGATATTATTTGCGTGTTGTCATGTGATTAGCACTATTTTTGGCATGAAATTAACTGCACGCTAAACGTGTTGAGCGCTCGACATTGAAGCAGTCTAGGTCATTGGATGACAAGGAATACATGTGGCTTGATGACGTTTTATATTTAATTTGATACGGCTCTAGCAGAACATTCAATCGATCAAACCATACATTTCGTTCAGTCTGACTTCGACTTTAAATTATACGACGACCGATATAAAATAAACGGAAATGATAAACGTTCGTATTTTAAGCATGGCAATCCGAACGTTTTTCATGGCAAATTTAGATTACGCGGCGGCGGCGGGGGCGTCTCGCGGTGGGGAGCGGCTCCTCTGCCGTGCTCTGTGTGTCGTCGGGCCACTGACCGGCGGCGACGGCGGCGTCTTGCACCGTTGTTGGCGTACTCCTAGACGTTGGCCTAGCTTCAAGGAAGGCCAAAATGTTCTGGACTTCGGAGCGAGTCAACTGGCGGGAGGAGGCGACTGGCGTTGGTGCAAGGAAGCGGTCGACGGCGGCCATCCATGCCGCTGAGGGGGGCACTGGCACCCGGGCGGGGACAGGCGCTGTCAACGGCTCGGCGGAGACATTCGTGTGCACGGGCACTGGCACGGGCACGCACGTCAGTGCACGCGCAGGCGCATGCGCTGGCAGGTGCACGGGCACCGGCACAGGCGTGTGCGTCAGTGCACGCGCAGGCGCATGCGCTGGCAGGTGCACAGGCACGTGAAAGTCGGCGGGGACCTCGTGGAACTCCGTGGGATCAAGCTCGGCGACAATGTGCGGCTCCCAGCCCATCAATGCCACGGGGATGGGCGCGGGCGCAGTCGGGGCGACGGAAGCCGGAACGGGAGCGGGGACAGGCGCGACGTCTTCCCGCAAGGCCAGTTCAAGCTCGTCCCAAAGCGGCTTATGTTCTTGAGACTCCGGCTGGGTGTCTTCCTTAGGAAACTGGAACACTATGGGCAGACCATTGTGATGCGGCATGGCGTACGTTTAGGTCAGGCTAGTTGGAGGTAGACGGCAGGAGAATCGGAGAGGAAGAGAGAGGATTGTAGCGATGCCGAGTAGTGCGGGGTTGATTTTAAACTACTGCGCCGGCGACATTAAAAGTGGGAGCAGTTGGGACGACGGTGGGCGGCGGAGCCTGGTCAAAGGGCTCGCCTCCCGGTGAGCCTGCACAGCGGTCTGCTCGCACGCCTCCCTGACAGCCGGCGCAGCGGTCTGCTCGCACGCCTCCCGTCGACTCACACACTTGCTCGGACGGCACCTGCCGATGAGAAGCGGGGACTCGTGGCGGCACGTAAACGCCCATGGTTTCAATAGTGAAAGCGTTCGCCTTAACGTGGCATGTCTTTGTTCCAAAATACCTTGGCTCTTCATTTGTGCAACTTGTCATAAGCAGCTTGTCTCAAATTGAAGAAAAAACTTACGAAGTAACATTTGTGCCATATCACGTGACCATGCTTAGTTTCAATAATTTATGCTCACTTTTGGATTTTCTGAAATTTAAGATCCAGGATTCGAAGCAATATCATAACCTGCATCATGCAATAAATTTTCAAGCCGTACATCTGTCCTGTTGTATTTCTTAAGAAAGGATTTGGTCAAATATTTTGCTTAGTTAGACTTCAGACAAGTTATATATGCAGAGTAAAAGGATAATCCCTCCGTACCAGTGCATTGCCTGATATATTAACTCAAGTACTAGGCACGAACAAACGGGCTCAATTCTGTTCTTATCCTGGTGTAGTAGTAGTAGTACTAGGCAATGCAGTTGACGAGTGACCTTGACGAGCGACGACCGAGGGAATTGAACCGTGCTCGTCACGGTAGGTAACGTTGTCTAGTTACTAAAGCATCCCTCCGTTGTTCATCGCTAGTCATTATGGACCGGGGACATGAGGGGAATTTCCTAGGGCTGGAATTCTGGCCGCCAGATATTTCGACTTGAAACGCTGAGGCTCACTGGTTGGGGTTGCCTAATGTGCGTACCACGCATGCCACCGAAGGACACGAGCCCGATTTTTTTAGGATCAACACGAGCCAAGGTCTGGCTGGTACGCCGTTGGGTCCTACCATTCGAGAATACGAAAGGAACCTTTTAAATTGCCGAACGAATCTATGTGTATTACAATACCCGTATTTTCCTTGCAAATACTAATCTCAACGTGGCAATTGATTTATGACGAGTTGTTGAATTAGAGCGAGTTTGTGATATAGTGATCTCAACGTGGATTTCACATTTCATGGTATCCCTAGTAAGTTTTCCAATGCAAATTCAAATTTAAAAGATGAACAATATGGAGGTGAGAAAACTTTGTATGCATCAAGCATATGACCACACACACACACACACACAGACACACACACACACACAATCCAATAAGTATAGTGCATCTATTTTTCCAAACCATGCATGTATGACACGAATTCAAAAATACTCCTTCTATTCCTAAAAATTAGTCTTTTAGAGAGTTCAACAAGTGACTACACACGGAGCAAAATGAGTGAATCTAGACTCTAAAATATGTCTATATACATCCGTATGTGCCAGTCCATTTGAAGCCTCTAAAAAGACTAATATTTAGGAACGAAGGGAGTAAAATGTAAGACATCCATGGTCCTCAGATCAATATTTAAAATGAACATGAAACTGAAACATGAATATTAAGTCTAGTACTACAGTACATGCAAATGTTGTGTTTAGGCAGAGCTATGGTTGTCGGGGGTCAACCCCTCGACCTTAGATAAAATTGTGGAGCTCTGTTTAGGGTTGTTTAGATTATATTTGTCCCCACCCTCCCAACCACCGATTGGTTGTGCACCCCCACCCCTCCTCCCTGGGAGAATATCATGTGCCCCCATACCTTAGATGCTATATGCCGATACGAGTTACTTGGAGCTTCTAGATCTGAGATATAGCAGCTCACATGATGTGTCTTAATATTTTTGCAGGAAACCTTGATGAGTTTGAGAATTGCACACAATTTGTACAAAAACTACTTAGATGCCCTTTGATCCCATATCCAACGACCTCGAAGCTCGTATCACCCGTAGCATCTAAGATGAAGGAGGACATCATATTCTCATGTATGTAAGGATATCATGTGCTACCACACCTTAGATGCTTTGGTGATACAAGCTCTTCGGAGGCGTTGGATTTGTGACCCAACACCTCCTCGGTTCGAATGATTTTTTTGCAGAAAAGCCCCAAAAGAGTTCGGCCACTGCTTACAAGCACAAAGACTGCTCATATGCCATTGGATCTCAGATCAAACGACCTCCAAGCTCGTATCACCGTAGCATCCAAGCTGCGATAGCACCTTATGTTTTCTTGCACAGGAGAGTATGAGGTGCTCCCGCACCGTAGATTCTATGGTGATACGAGTTCACTAAGATCTAACGGCCCACAGTAGGAGGTTTGAATGTTTTTGCAATATACGGCTGATAGAGTTTGGGAAATGCGCAAAAAGTACAAGTACTATGCACGTACCATCTGATCACTGATCATACGACCTAGATGCTCATATCACCGTAGCGGGTAATGAAGCTACGGGGAGCACCTAATATGAGCACCAGGGAGCCGTTGGATCAAAGATGCAGCGGCACACACGAGGCCTGAATGTTTTATTTGCAAAAAAAAACCTTTGGAGAGTTTGGAAATTGCGCATAATTACAAAGACTACTCCCAAGCCATTGGATCTCACTTCCAACGGTGTAAAAACTCGTATCACCATAGTATCTAAGCTGCGGAGTGGATGTGATATTCTATGCCGCTGTCATTTTTGTTCGTAAACTTGCAAAATACGTGTAACTCGTGCCATTACTTGTCTAACCGTGCAAAGTGTTTGTTCAAAAAAACCATCCTACACTGAAATATCGAAACAACACACGGGGGTCCCACTTGTCCTTAATCAAATTTGGACCTAAAACTAACAAATCTGAAAGACGAGATTCGAACTGGCAACCTGGACTACAAAGCGTAAGTCGATAGCCTAAAAAAACGAACGGTTGTTGGCTTTGTCCCATAAGTTGATTTTATACAGTACTTGCGTTGAGTAGAGTAGAGGGAGTGCCTCGTCAACACGTGCATGACCGTTGTCTCACTTACTGGTGGGTCCCAGGTCTGCAATCTCAATCTCTCTTCTCTCCATCATCTAACCTTTCACTACAAAAAAATACACTTCCGTGATGATACGTGTTTGTCACAGTAGGTCGCTTTTTTGTCATGCATGTACATCCATGACAAATTTATGACAGAATCAAGATAGTCATACCTGTGCTGTCGTAGAAGTGTTCCATGACATTACCAAAATTATCATCACGGAAGTGTCCACTTCCATGACGTTAAATCGCGCGTCACAGAAGTGCTTTCGTCAAGGGTGACCGACACGTGGCATCCACCGTAACGGAACGCCGTTAAGCTATTGGGTCGGGTTTTGGATCCGATAACCCGTTAACAGCCCCGACCAATGGGGATTTTCCACGTGTAAAATCATCATTGGCTAGAGGAAACACGTGTCGACTCATCATCAAGACAGATGTCATCCACTCACTGGACAGAAGGCGCCTATGATACATCGACACGTGGCACGACCCAACAAGTTTAAATGGGCCGACCCAACTAAAGGCCACAAGATTTTGCGGACCATAATGGGCCGGCCCAACTAAAGGCCCATGAGATTTTGCGAACCATAATGGGCTGGCCTAGCTAAAGGCCCACAAGATTTCGCGGGCCATAATGGGCCGGCCCAGGTAAAGGCCCACAAGATTTTTGTGTGCCATAATAGGCCGACCCAGGTAAAGGCCCACAAAATTCTTGCGGATCATAATGGGCCGGCCCAGCTAAAGGCCCACGAGATTTCACCGACACTAATGGGCCGGCCCAGCTGTAGGCCCACAAGATTTTGAGGACCCTATTAGGCCGTCCCGTTAACTGGCTGCCATGTTTTGGGCCAAATGCCGACCCATATGTGATCCGGTCTATTAATGGCCTGCCACGCTCCGGGCCTAATAGTGGCCCTGAGATCCGGCCCGTTAAAAGCCTACCATGTTCTGGGCCAAATTACGGCCCAGATCAGGTCCGACCCTTTAAGAGGTTTTGGGCCTAATTATGGCCCATATCAGATTCGGCCCGTCAACTGGACTCTAAGCTTTTGGGCCCACTTGCTAAAGGCCCACTTAGTAATTCGGTCTGATATTAGTTTTGGCCTGTTAAGGGCCCGTTTAACATTTCGGCCCCATATTAATTTCTGCGTGATAAAAGCCCGTCATATAGTTGGGCCTAACTACGGCCCGGTTTGCATCCGGCCTGCTCGCAGCCGATATCTGATTGGGCCAAACAAGGACCGAGACAATTTTTTGGCCTGTTAAAAGCCCGTGATTTGATTCGCACAATCATGGGTCGGGGTTCATTTCGGGCCGCTGCCGGCTCGTGAGCTGATCGACACATTTCAGGCCCAACCTACATCGTGATTGCATGATGGCCTGATTATGTACCATAATTTTATGGTTTGGCCGGTTTACTGCGAAGACAGGATATATATACTGTAAAATAACTGCAGCATCGTGAATAAGAAAAACCTATACTATACAATAAAGAAATTACGGCATATTACATCCACTGGGCATCAAAGTTCGCCACTATGATAATAAAGCACAAGCAGACAGCAGATTACATACACTGGGCATCAAAGATCGCCACCAGTGCAAATATACACGCCGACAAAATAATATACAAAACCGACAACACTTCAATAGAGTTCAAGAAAGGTTAGCCCTGCTGGGGAGCTGCAGCGCAAGCAGCTGAGCAAGATGATGAGACTGCGCTTGTTCAAGACTTATATCTTCCTCACTCTGAAAGATAAACAAGCAGACAGATGACAGGTTTTGCACATAAAAGTATCAGTGCTGACAATTCATCACATTTCTAAAGTGACACAGTTTAAATTTGCATTAACACAATATGGTATTGTTCAGGTCAAGACATGGCAGGAAATGACATTGTGAAGGAGTTGGCAGCTTCACGACACCACTGGATTACAGATCAAGAACTCAGAAGTATCAATGGTTAGTGTGCTGTCAATTTATACCATTTCAGATTGGCAAATAAAGAGACGGTTTAAATAATAGTAGAATGATATGACATTGTTCATAGTTAAGACATTGCAGAATATGACATTGTGCTGTAGTGGGTAGGTTCACCACACCACTGGATTACAGATGAAGAACAGAAGCATACATGCAGTGCAAAAGAAGATCACTTGCTCTGTATAGTTTAATTTACATGGTATGAAGAAGGAACTTGGTTGTACAACTGAAAACTTAAATTGAGAAAGGACGAACTTTTGTTTATGAACTACATATAATAAACTTTAAACAAGCAATTTGATGCAAACACCAAAAATAAACAGCTATTGCAGTCATGCCTAACCAAATATATACAACAAAGTTTGAAGGCTTGAGATGGACAATCTTACATTATTGGTGAAGATAGGCTCTATAAAGGCCATGTCCATGCTGATGGGGGGGGGGGGGGGCAATTCAAGAAGTTTACCACAAAATCTTCTTCAAAAGCATTGCCTTTATTCTACATTTTGTTAAGAGTAAATATAGATGTGATAATATACGAAAAAATGGAGAATATTTAAGATAAGATGAAGAGTGATGCTACATAACCAAGTAGCTATAAATGTAAGTGTAGCGATACAAGCAAAAGGTACAACCAAGAGCAATGCACAGCTAAACTTCTTCAGTACCAACCTTATGGTAAGAGTAAATATAGATCTGATGTGTAGAAAATGGAGGGCAAAGGAAAATAAGCTGCAGAGTGATGGTACATGAACAACTACCTGTCATTATAAGTACACTGATAAAGAACAGCATGTACTTACAAGAACAATGCAGAGCTAAAAAAACATTGGCATTGGATATATTCTACACAAATGTAACCATTCATACAGATCAGATAATTCGGAGCGAACAATTGATAAGCAAGCTATCATGCATACTGCTGTCACATAATGAACCAGGTATGTATGCAAGTACAGTGATACAGGACAACAGGTACTAACAAGAGCAAAGCAGCGGGCAGCATATTTGCGATATCCTGTCGTTCTTGTCAAACCGGAGTTCTTCTTCGAGCAGATTTCCTGCAAAAAAGATCCGTAAGGCACATGCAAAAAAGTAGAAGTTCAAATTGTCATGTGATTTCATAGACATTACCTCATCCTGGGAATGAGACCAGTGCATAACAAGGTTTTTCCATTCAATGTCTTCTAAATTTAGCACAGGAGACTTCACCAGAAATTCGTTTATAGACTTGCCATCAGAGTGTGATTTCCTCAGGTAACACCGATACTGCTGCAATGCTTCCTTGAAAAGCACAAGCAAGCTTTGCTCGTCATGAAAACAATGTAATGTAAATCATTGATGTGTTCAATCAGCAGAAAACAAGAAAATAATAACCATGAATAATAGCACTTACACGTAAGTTGGACAGGAAGATGTGAAAATGGTGTTTGTCTTCACAATAATCTTTCCATGATGGGAATATATGCACGTAGTCCCTAACAACATTGAAAGCATTGTCTTTTAAACTAGGAATAAATGGAATGGGGTTCCAATCTACAGGAATTGGCCGTCTCTGCAGTTGGGATAGGTCTTCGGCCGATGGACTTGCTGTACTTTTTGCTGGAGTGAGATTTTTCTGTGGTACAGCTGGTGCTATGGCAAATGAAATCGGTATACCTTTTGCTGGAGTGCAGGTCCTATGTGGTGGGGCTAGTGGTGTGGCCAGTGAAGTATGGTACAGTCTGCTGGAGTCGGTCCTACGTTTTGTGTCACTGGTTGTACAACCAATATAAGTGGTGTGCTGTCTGATTTCTCCGGCACCACCACGTTTTTCAAGGACTTTGCTGGTGCTCCTTCAGGTTCGGCAATCACCCTCTTCCTTTTTGATGTCTGATGCACAAGAACAACATTTGAGTGAAAAAACATGGTATGATGACAGATGGAATATGTATTGATAATGGATGGGCATGGCATCTCGACATATATGATGAGTAAACTAAGCAGATGGCGGTGCAACAAAGTAGAAGAAATGCAAGACAACATATGCAAGGTACGCGCAATCAATAAAACCTTGCCAAACTAGAACAGGCACCTTGATGGGTGAATAGGACAGGCCATCTGCCTTTGACTCCTCAAGGTTAGAATAGTCATTAGGATGATATTCTGAACAAGAATCAACGGGTGGGGAGCGTACGAGTTTCATTGCTTCCAGAATGGCACTCAATGCCTTGCTGCCAATTTTGTAAGTCATTGCAGTGTTCCACAATATTCTTCTGATGCGTGGATTCTAATATTCACTGTAATTGCATATAATATCTGAGAACCATGAAAACATAAATAGTTGTGAGATTATCTTTGTAATGCAGATGATATTCTAATATAGGGGCGCCCCTGTAAACACTTGTGTGCTATCACTGGATTCTGATGAGAGAGCTCATGCGTGCTGTTATATGGTGCGTGCATTTATATAATCTAGCACAAGTACACAGAAAAAGGCTCCAGAAGTAAGGATAGCTGGCAGATGATAGGTTCATAATATACTGTACAGAGAGTTTATTGCCAAACCATGATAACAAGAGCGCACAACAACTAGGCAGATCATAGTGTACATAACAGGGGTACACCATAACCAGGATATATAAATCGGGAAAGTGGAACTGGCTGGAAATTACGGTGTTGTATTGCCGCTAGTAATTGAAAGCCTATCGATCATGTACAAGCTAGCTCTATCAGCTGTTGACTGCATATGTCCCTGCTCCCCTTCCTGACAAGGAACATACTGTGCTTCCCATACAGAACACCGCACGGGTCGCCGGCCGAACCACCGTCCCCACCGCCTATGTTCCTTCACCACCCCCACCCCGCCCCCATGCGCGTCGAGTTTTCTTCGTTCGACGACGCCCCACCACCGCCCCCACAACCACCGTCCCCACCCGAGCCCCTTCGATCGCACCGGCGAACTCCGGCGAGCTCTGAAAAATCGACTGACCCAATTTTGAAATTTAGTCTACTGTGATTTAACTAGTGTGGAATATAGAAGGGGAAAACCATAAGCATTGCGCGGATGGTGTTGAGCGTGCCATGGCGGATCTGAAGGTGCAAACCGGACAAAGGCAACTTCGCAACCAAGACAATAAATCAGAGTAAAGCAGTGGTGATCTATTTTCTTGCTGCGATAAATAAGTTGAGCAGATACGAAAGAGTACCGCCTCTGGTGCGGCGCCGTGTACGCATCTGCTGAGAATTTGATGGTGCTACGGTAGCGATGGCTGTCAGCGGCGTGGAAGCAGATCTAGGAGGGTAGACGGTGGCGACAGGGCGCGGTGGACGAGACGGTCGTAGGAGCGGCGCCGACAAGGTGGACGACGGCGGGGATGAAGCGAGAGGACGGGATGCAAGGACCCCGGTCCGAAGCCGTGGATGAGAGAGGTCGATCTCTTGTAATGGACAGCGGCGTCGGGGTATCAGCTCCGACATGGTGGAGGAGGACGGCGGTGGATGGGGTGGCGGACGGCGGCAGACGAAGGAGGGTGGGGTGGAGATGGTGTTTTGGCACTCATGGAGTACGAATGGGGAAAAGGGAGGTAGAGAGGAAGGGGGGAACCATGTATTCAGGGCGCGCTTGTCTCAAATGCGAGGAAATTTACAAACTTAGCCCCCGTTTCAAATTTCTACTACATCACAACAACACTAGTCGGTTGGGGATAGGACGGTAATCTCGCATGCACTGAATATTTGCCGACGAGAGTTTGTTTTTGGCGCCCACCGTGTATGAATATGAATCGGGGAGGGAGTCGATTTCGGCCGAGGACACACTGTGTTTTGGCGCCCACCGTGTATGAATCCGGGTGAGAGGCAGTTACGTCATGTTTGGGTGAAATTACAAACCTACCCCTATCGAAACCTATAGAAATCCAGCATATAGGCTTTGCTTGGTAGGGATAGGCAGTTACTGCGACTTTGCCCGCTTCGTTAAAATTTTGCAGAGTGCACGTTTACCGTGCCAACTCAATTCGAATCCCGTTTGTATTCTATTTTTTTCTAGATGGGATCCATTTTCAATTGGAATTACATTCTATATACATCATTTTTTATATATACTTTCAAAAGCACAACAAAGAATTCTGCTCCTTTATATGTATAATATGATTTACAAATACAACGATCTCGAAATATTAAGGTTGAATTCGAAAAAATTTAACCAAATTATGTTCTACTAAAATGTATGGACTAGTAATATCTACATATTAAATAACATAGATTTGCGCGAATTCATATGAGTATGCATGTTTGATAGATCAATTTTGGTTCGAGTATGGATTACATGGATCATCATCTCGAATTCAAATATTTGAATCCCTTTTTTGTTCACTCCTTTCACGCCCATCTCTCTCGCATGCATGCTCCTTCAGGTAGCTATCACTCTCTTTTCTCCAGCACACCCGCACGCTCACTTCATGTTGCTCCTATCCTCGCAAACATGGTCTCTCGATGTCTCCCTTGAGAAGTGTCACACTCTCCCTATCATTATACATTACACGGTTTTCATTATCTCTCACGTCTCTACTGTTCTCTGGTATCACTCGGTACCTAAGCTTTCTTTTTCACCGCCAAACACACAGTCTCCACTCGTCTTTCACTTTGTCTTTCTCTCTATGGGATTCTCTCACACACCATATATGTCTCTACATATGACTCATACCACTAAAATTACTCTCTCTATCTCTCCTGTAGACACAACATTTGTTGCGGTCTCCTTTTCGTCTCCATCCCAGACTGACATTATTCATTTGTTTACCGATCAGACAACCCCGACTACCGTCTCCTCTCTCTCTCTCTCGCACAGACACACACACACAACTCCTGCTTCCATTCCCCTTCCCGACTACCGTCTCTCTCTCACACACAAAAAACTCTCGCTTTCGCACCCTGACTCGTATTTCTCTCACAAACATTTATCGACTAGCTAGCCTCTAGATAGGTTTATACACCCACACACTCGTGCTTCCACCATCGCATACATGTATCCCTCCCACTCCTTGTATCTATGTAGATTTTTCTTCCCTTCTTGAGACACGCCCTCTCGATCGTGCACACACACACAATCACCTCATTTTAAGCTGATACCTATCGCACACACACTCCTTGTGTCTTTGTCACACATGCACTCCGTCCTCCTCCACTCGCCCTCTCTCTCATACACACATGGGCTTTTTGCAAAAACTAGCAAGATGCCCATGCGTTGCATGGAACATCAAGATGCATTTGTATGAGTAGTTTATCTTGTGGGGGAAAAGGATGAACGAGGGAAGGCCTTATTTGCAAATGTGGAGAGGGGTGTGGGTATCTTTTTGCAAAATTGCCATAGTTTCCTTCCTATCCGTAAGATATAGATCGGACGACCTATATTGCAGGATGGCAGGCACACGATCATCACCGACAATGCTTATTACAAGAGTAGGGATAAAAAATAGAGTTGGTGATGATGGTGGGCCTGCCATCCTGCAATGTAGGTCATCTGATTTATATCTGACGGATAGGAAGGAAAATATGGCAATTTACCCGCACTCTTCACCACATTTGCAGATAAGGCGGCCTTCCCTCGTTCATCCTTTTCTCCCACAAGATCTTGATGTTCCGTGCAACGCAGAGGCATCTTGCTAGTAAGAGTAGAAATTAGACATATACCACTTCTCGAATCTTGAAACCAACAACATTCCTCCCTTATCTCATCAAAACCGCCAAAGGAATATATTTTGAGTGAAACATAACATATTTTTAGTGATATACGTATTACAAAGCTAGACTTTTTTCTATCAAATGGGTGAATATGTATTAATCCAGTGGTGGAGACAGGCCTGGGGCAGCTAGGGCTATATCCCTAGGCCTAAACAACTTCCTTTGTAATTTCTTCATGCAAAGCATAGAAAATCATAGAAGTTTATCACTCAACATAGCACAGCCCCATGCGTAATCTGCATCTAGATCCGCCACTGTATTAATCTACTTTGATCATGTGGCAACGCATTGGCACATTGCTAGTAGTTATTATATTTTTTTGGACACCAGACAAATGGTGGAGTACATATACGAAGAGAAGAGGCGCACGCACGCAGTCGGCCTCTCGCAGTCTTGCACACATGAGTGTTACGTAAAGGCGACATTAACAAATAAACCCTAAAACCCTAAGGGCACGATTGCTGCATTCGCGGGTACCGGGTATGTGGTGGAGCACCTTTGTAGGAATAGTCAGCTCGCGTGATAATTTGATCCGTAGGAGCTGATGGTCGGGACCACAGGTGAACGACTTGGAGCACGGTGGCTCGCTAGTTGCCACAGATCGAGTAGCCACGTTTAAAATATCGTTCTTTTAGCGGGGTTAAGAGTTCTGATTTTCAATGGTGCGTTATAAGTAAGTAGTTTTTAGAACGATTGGTATGGAGCGAAAATGGAATTCATAGTACTGGAATTCATAGTACTACGTACCTCCTTGGCGTATGGTTGTATGGTTTGTTTTTTTTGCGATGGAGGTTGTATGGGTTTATGTTGCGAGATGTTGAACCTGGTAGTTCTAGGGAAAATACTATGGTTTAGATTTAGATGCTGGTTTTCTTTAATGAAAATCGGAAGGGGAAACCCTTCTTCGATTAAAAAAAACTACTACCTCCATTCTGGTTTACTAGTCCCCATCGTACTTTGGGTCAAAGTTTGTCCATGAACTTTACTTGTAAAATGTGAATGGAAAACGAGATTTTGTTATACCCAAACAAGAAAGGACTGGATGGAGTGATTGCTCTGACACAGACGTGACCTCTCATAGCGCAGGCATCGAACCGGCGCGCCGGCCAAGATGGCCGCACTCGCTGCAGGCCCGGCTGAGCACGCCTCCTCGCCGCGTGCAACCAGCTTAAGACTGCCCCGCCTGCCTTCATTGAATCCGCGCGTGTGCCGGCAACACGTCCTTCCGCGAGCCAGCAGGCATTTTAGAACACAAAAAATGACTAAAATATAATTAATTTACGCATGGTCTTGACTTGTTGTGCTCACACTGGTAGCAGGAACTAGTAGAGAATTTTCTTTATTTATAACTCTCCTCACATTTTCTTGGCTTTGAAGTGAATCATGGTTGTGGACATTATGTATTAATGTGTAGATACCTGTGAACATGAGTTTGATGTGGAAGTTGAACTTGGAATGTCGGGCTTGCGCGTGAACTATACCATGTCCAATGCTTCATCTGTTATTGTTTCGAAAGTAATTGTTGTTATTACATGACCCGAAAAAAACATTTTGTGCCACATCAGTAGATGCATGGACATCACAACAGGCATGCTGACTGGATAAACATTTGAACCTAGCTATTATGAAGGAAATTTTGTATTGACAACAGTTTTAGATAGCAGGAGACGCCTAGCCTGCTCTGCCTCTGCTAGCTTATTTCTAGCTTCTTCCATCTCTTCTTTGGCTTGGGTGAAGAGAGCATCTGATTGCTCTTTTCGCTTCTTCAGGAACTCAGCTACATTCTCAAGGGCTGCTACACGCTTTCTTTCAGCCTTTTCTAATGCCACGAGGACATGAACAACTGACGACTCCACCTGGCTTGTGTGTAATCCAGCATCATCTGGGAATTTGCACCTTGTGTCTAATCCAACATCATTAGGAACTGGCACCTTGTGTGTAATCCAGCCTCATTTGGGAAACATGATCTTGAGGTTGACCATACTTCCCTCCTCGCAGGAACTGCATCCTGACATGAAGTTACTTCTGTTTTAGATCAATACTCAGAGCAACCTAGATCCATTTAGTAGAAGCCAGATAAACAGAACTCGGAGAAATGAATTCAAAAGGAATAAATAAATAAAAACAGACTACAAGGTGAGAACACCCACTTCCTACATCAAGCTAAAAACGAAAGCATTAGGACGATTAAGACTCTTCTTATTACACATCGAAGAACACCACGCTTAAGAGAAACATAAACTACAACATATACACATCGAAGAACATGAGGCTACACGAAAGTAATTGAAAGGGTGTTACTTACCAAAGCTCGTTTTACAGGTTCAGTGCAGCTCCTCCTTAACTTGCCACGCTCCTTGAAGATGTCCCGAATATCCCGTGTTTGGTCTTCATTGCTCCTCTGCATGTTCGCACTCGTGGTTTTAAAATCTCAACATGGCAAGAAAGTAATACTACTAGTAATACTCGCGCATCTTGTGGGCAACATTAAAGCACTCGTCTGCCATGTTAGAGCATCTCCAACAAGATAAACTACTCATACAAATGCATCTTGATGCGTGCAACGCATGGGCATTTTGCTAGTTCTAAAAACCTTTCCATCATTTGCCACACTACTGGTTGCAGATGAAAAACCTACCCAAGCACAACGCGATACATGAGCGACGCACAATTACAAGCTGATATTCTGTTGGACAATGGAGGCTATAACCAATTACTTTTACGGGAACAATAGCACCCAGGAAATTTGAAGGGTAGGTATGAACAAAATTGGAACTGCACATGTACTGCTAAGTGATTCAATACACACATTACCAATCGAGGAGGAGAACGATGGTCGCGGCGGCCTCTGTGAGTCATGGTCGGCAACGGGAGTCAGTTCATTGTCCACAACGGTGGTACTTCTGCGCTTGGCGTCGGCTTTCGGGAAGCAGATCCGAGACCGTGGAAGACGATGTCGGGGAAGAGGCTCCGTGTACGACGACGACGGTGGACCGGCTCCAGTGCGGCGTATGAGGTCGTCGATGAGGCAGATGCGCTGCGGTGGACGAGTGCGCCGATGTAAAGGGGAGGAGCACGAAGGCTGCAGTGCCGTGGAGAAGTCTATTTGGCGGTGGGGATAGAAATTGGGGAGTATTCAGGTGTACTACTCTGGGTGCCATGGTGGGGTTGGCTGGGTAGGGTGAACCTGAAGTTACGAAAATAACCCCCTACCAAGCGTCATCCGTAGGCCTGTTCCGAAGGCTATGATGGTAACTTCCCACTGCTCGAATCAGGGTCGCGGGAGATTTTCCCGCAGACCTCAAAATTTTGTGACACTGGACTCCCCGTGTGGCGTGTTGAGTGATTCGGCTAAGCAACTAGCGAGTAGTAGTAGTAAACTCTGCATATTAGGTTTGACCGAAGTCAAACTTCCTAAACTTTGACCAAGTTTATAGAAAAATATAAACATTTACCATAACAAATATGTATGATGTGAAAGTACATTCAATAATGAATCTAATGGTATTTATTTGTTATTGTATATGTTAATATTTTTTGTTATAAGCTTTCTGAGAGTTTACAAAACTTGCCTTTGACCAACGCTAATACGCGGACTTAAATAAAAATGGAGGGAGTACACATTTGTTTTCTTAGTTTGTAGTGAACTAATCATTGTTGAAATTGTGAAATAAATATATTAGGCTATTGACTTTGAATGTAATGGTCTATACAATTCAATAGTTACAATCATTGTCGAATCCCAAGATGTATACAAGGTCTATAGTACTTCACAACATGCTCAAACTCACATAATCTCAGTCAAATGAGAATCTAAATGCATTTCATAGTTATTACTTTGTAGGATGCAATAAGAACAACCATAACTCCACATCAGCCATTAGAGCAACATTTTGACATATCTCAATGTGTGAATGAAACGTGCAGAGAGAGCTTTTGAAGATGGAACAGATAGGGCGGGAAAGATCGTATGTATGTGGACGAGAGAGTAGGAGACAAACCTAACGAGACATAGAGAGAGAGATAGAGAGAGAAAGAGAGAGGAAGAAGTTAGGTCTGTGAGAAAGATGCATACATGTAATATACATGAGATGCGTGTGCATCTGGATTCTGTATACGTGGAAGGAGAAGAGACAACATGTTTGATGAGAGAGCAGGAAAAACATGGACGAGAGGGGAAGGACCTCGTGGGTTGAGGGATTGACAATTTTGTGCAGGGGAGAGAGGGATTGATAATTTTGTGCAAGAGAGAGAGAGAGAGAGGGTGGGGGGAGGAGTCAGTCAGCCGTCGTCACATCACCATGCTTCCAAATGACCTCGCATTCTCTAGCGCGGTGTGGTCGCCGTCTTCGATCTGCTCGTTGCCATCTTTGAAGATTGAGGTGTTGTGCATGTTGGGGTGCAAAGAAGCACAAGCGAGAGTGGTCGCCGTATAACCTTGGATGGGGATGAATTGTGTGCTCGAGGGAGTGTGTGTGTGTGTGTGTGTTGTGCTGCGTGTGTCTATGTGTGTGTGTGTGTGTGTGTGTGACATTGAGAGAAAACAAGCCTAAGGAGAGAACTGGGTATTCACGAAGAGATTGTGCTTGCCTTGAGGTGGGCACAGGCCGGGTGAGGGTGTCAAAATGTGCGCGTTGATGCATGTGTTGCATGCGACCGTGCGAGGGACGGACGAATCGAGAGAGTTGATTGTTGTGTTACAGATGCTCCTCTCTCTGTCTCTCTCTCCCCCCCCCCTCTCTCTCTCTCTCACACACACACACAAGTAAACTAGAAGACCGTTCTCTCATGTATACACAACGTATCGGCATCTGTCTATGTCTCACTCATGCATGATCATCTGTACATTCACACCTCTCTATGTCTATATCACACGCACACCGTCTCCACATTGCCCTTCCGCCACAACACACATATGGACACATACACACGTTCTCTCTCAGTCACACACACAAAATCAGTATGAAAAAAAACTAGGGCGCACCTAAAACGTCCAAATCCAAATAAACACGAACTGGAGCTAAATTCAAATATATGGAAATATTGCAGCGTCAAGAACTTTCACAGGAAAAAAAGTTGAGTAATGTTCGAGCATTGTTCTCACACACACAAAAAAGGTTCGGTGGATGTCCTTCGAGCGCGTCACGATGACACATCGTTCGATCGACCGCGCGGCCGCGGTTCACGCACTTGCACAGGATTCCATATCGTGGCTGTGGTACTAACTAATAAAAGCGATGCCTAAGTCTAATGTTTACGTGTACTAGTACAGTTTTCTTTTAAGTTTGACCAACCTTATATATAAAACTAAAGTAAGCTCCCACACGCGCACTCATCAATATGCCGCCGCCGCCGTTGCGCATGCCGGCGCCCGCCTGCTCCGGCCAACAATTTCTCGCCCATCACCGCTGTGTCGCCGCCATCCCTATGCCATGAAGCCGAAGGCTCGCCCGCTCATGTCGTCTGCAGTCCCTCCTCGCGATTCCGCCGCGCTGCCAAGCACGCGAGCAGCTGGTGGAGCCGCGTCTATGCACGCAGCATACGAAGAGGAGGATGAGCGCGTGCTCCAGCACGCCGGCGAGTAGGAACTAGCGTGTCATTGTCGTCTCCGCCCGCGCGGAGGAGGCGCGCATGATGGCTGTCGCGGCAGAAGCCGGTCGCGCGCGCGTCGAGCCCGCAAACCAGGTGCGGACGCAGAATCTACCTTCAAGACCTTGAATGCCACGTGGATCCTGCAATCTGAAGGAGCAATTTGGGTCAGTCGACTCATGTGAGCCGTTTGATGCAACATGGATGGCTAGAAGGGCTTCTTCCACCTCTTCTGCCGTCTTCTTCCTTCGCTCCGTCGAACTTCTTTCACAAATCTACTGACCCAAATTATAATACTAGTATGAAGTATTAAGTACAGTAGGAACACGAAGATACGCGCAGTAGTACCAACTGCAAGAAGAACATTAGTAAGACATAGTACTAGTACTACTGTACGTACTAAAGAGTTCAAATAACGAGAAGGAACATAAACATAGTTCTGCTGGGGCCTCAGCACAACACACCCTTGAAAATAAACCAATAAGCAACTAGTCCACTTGAGACTGCAGTAGAACCAGCATGAGCGACGGCACTGCCACCTACTTGGAGTCCGAGTCCACTTCCTCGACTTCCTCCTCGTCCCTCTTCCTCTTCCTCTTCACCGACGCTTCTTTGGTTGAACCGGACACTTGGCTCTACTTCTTCATCCAACCCTTGTAGATATTTAAACAAAGGTAGGCATGCATTGCTGCGTACAGGATGTGATGTTCATCTAATGTCTTCGACTCCCATGCATGATGAAACTCGTGATGAGGTTTCTTCAGTTTAGCGTACGAAGGATCAATCATGGCTGCTGCCAGGGTCAGCATTGAAGGTTGAGAGGAGGACACCAGGCTTGCCTTCTGGAGATCGAAGGGCTGGCCTACAACAAGACCTATCCGACGCAGGACGTCACTGTCGTTCTTAAAGCCTACAATAACGAATTTCACTCTTTTGTCCTTGAGGAAGTTCTTAAAATCCTGGCATTCAACGTTGGCATGGCATATGTGGTAGACCAAGCAAACGTTATGTACGCAAACCTGGATCACGGAAGGCTTCTTCCTATCTTCGTCCTTTAGATCCTTCTCTCGTCCCAGGACTGTGGTGTACTCAACATCTAGCCCAGCGACCCACTCATTCGTTGAACTGTTGAACATGCGTAGGAAGCGAGCAAGCCATGCTTTCACCGTCTCGGATCCACGTGTGTAGATGACGATGAACTGATCGCCGGTGATGGCTCTAACCTGGTACTTAGCAGCAACCATGGAGATTTGGGAGGCCATGGATTTTGGAGGAGGGTTAGGAGAAGTTGAACTGTTGTACCCTGCAAAAAAAAACTGGGAGCGAACTAATGTGAAAGGACGGGACGACTGGGAGCGAACTGTTGTAAGGTAGAAGACATGGACGAGTAGGGCGTGCGAATGGCATGGGGTTGCTGGCTTGCCCGGCGGATAAACGGCTGCATGCCCCCAAAGAGTTCTCGAGAACAATGCGGGACCCACTAGATGTCATGTCTACTAGACCCATATCATAGGCCTGACGGTATAGCTTCTGCCTGTTCGCACACCATGCCGGCACGTGGATGTAACTTCACTTAATTCCATCAAACGTCGCGCTTCCCACGACCTTCACCTCCCTCGCGCGGTCGCGCCCTTTGAGACTTCGACCGGCTATAAATGAGCAATTTTTTTTGCCTTTTTTTAGACAAGCAATTTTTTTGCCTACTCCGCATGCATGATACTCCCTCTGGTCCTTTTTACTCCCGTCAACGTTTGCAAAGTGTTTGACCAAATTTATACTTTTTTGAACACCACCTTATATTAATTAACCATCCACACAAGTACACTCATTCGATACAATATTCACCACACAGGGCAGTACGTTATTTACAAGAATACCATCTAATCTATTGTCAAAGCTATACTTAGCGATTAAGTGTGCCACCTTATTGGCCTAACGGCTAATCTTTGACAATTGAAGATTGTTGATCAACTTCGAGATGCTCAACGCTTTCATCTTCAGGTCACGCATAGCAGACCTGTCAACGCTTTGACAGGCATCAATGAAATCCCACGACCAAATTTATACTAAAAATATCAATATCTACAATACTCCCAAAACACTTAGGCGCGGTGCATTAACTTCTATCTCGTTTCTTGTTTCTTGACATATCAACCAATATGAGATGTGGGTGTGCATGCTTTTAATGACTTGAGACTACCAAACACGACATGCAGTGGTTAGTTCATTGCATGCAATGCTATTAATTAGCAAATAAACATTAAGATCTCTTGTTTTCCCCTCCTCCTTGGTCACAGTGAACAATCTAAGATGACTTGCTCACCTAGACGGAGGGAGTACTGATTATAATGAGTATAAGAACTACATTTTATAATGAGTGTAAACATATTGATTTGACATTGTGAATGTTGACACATTGTGGAATAGTTTTTGAAGTCCGCAAAAGTACTCAACTAGTGTTGCCGTTCTCCACAAAAAATGTGTTTACCAATGCATGCATGAACACTAGTTACTCTAACCCCCTCTCTTCTTTAATTCTTTGCCACATCAGCATGTTTGTTATTCCCGTGTGCATGATACCAGCTAAGATACCACCATTATGGCCAGCCTTAATCATCGCATGCAATAATTTAGTGCACCTTGAAATATGAACATACGTGGGGCGTGTTTGTTTTTAATGACTTGAGACTATACCTAGCCCGGCATGCAAGATGACTTATTATGCACCGTTCCCCATACCTGCAGGAAGCCCGTTCGTCTCCAAATCTTTTCCTCTCCATGTGTGGAAACAATATGCCTGCCAAACTCTCCTTCTCCCTCCGGCGGTCCCACCACTCCACCCCATGTGAAAAAATCTGCATGCATGACTCTCCTCCCCCCACGCTCGTCCAATCCGTTGTCACCAGCAATATTTCCACCCCTTCGCTCCCCCGTAATTTACTCCAACAAATATGCCCACGTAGCTGTTACTTAACTGTAGGTGCATCCGGTCACTGACATATGGGCCCAACCGGGGTCTGGCCCACATGTCAGTGACGCAACTGGACCTGCAGTTAAGTCAGTGCAGCTCAGTCCATATCTTACATAGGTGTGCCATTGCTCGCTATAAATACTGCGCCTCCCACGACATCGCTATCTCCTCCCCCTCACGTTCACGTTCATCGCTATCTCCTCCCCCTCCCTCTCACGTCGACCACCATGGCATCGCCCCTCCCAAGCCCTAGGAGCCCCTCGTTGCACCGCGCGGACGGTCACGCGTCGCCGTTCCGTTCCTCGCCGCCACTAGTCGAGGAGGACGCGTCGGCGTTCCGCTCCTCGCCGCAACGCGACGCGTCGCCATTCCGTTCTTCGCCGCCACTAGTCGAGGAGTACGCGTCGGCGTTCCGCTCCTCGCCGCGACGCGTCGAGGTGGATGCGTCAGCGTTCCCAATCTCGCCAGCACGCGTGCCGGAGGACACGTCGGCTCGCCGCTACGAGGAGAACGCCGCGCCGCCCACCGAGCCCCCCAGCCTTGAGGAGCTTTGGAAAGAAATGGATGTCGCCTTGTGGGAGGCTTTGCCTCCAGCAGAGCGTGCCAAAATAGAGGCGGAGAAGAAGGCCGAGGAAGAGAAGCGCACCGCGAAACAAGCTGCCAGGGAGGCCTATGTCGCGTCCGAGAGAGTCAGGCAATTGGCTCTTTGGCAGAAGGCTCGTGCGAGGGCCGTGAGGGTGGCGGAGGACGCCCGTGCCGACGCCCTGAGTGCAGTCGGGCCCAAGCGCCTCATCTACGCTTGGCGGTACGTGGACCAGGTGCACGCTTCCAGCAAGGAGGAGTACCTGTTGGTGCCGGATCACCACACCAGTGAGATCACGCTCGCCTACCGGCAAGCCGCCAATGAGCACCTCGCGAGTTGCAAGGCTTAGGAAGAGGCGTTGTGTCGGCGCGCTGGGAAATGACCGCGCACTAGGGCACTCGTGGCGCGCCGCAAGCGCTCCTGCGAGCGCCGTGGCTTTTAGGAGGAGTATAATTTTTATTTCGTAAGGCGATCTCGTTAGTTTTGGGACGCAAATGATAAATCCCGAACGTTCAGGAATTTTTAGCGTCCTTAATTAAGTATGTAAAAGGGAAAGTTCGGAAACCTTGTGTATTCGTACGCATTTTGCAAGTACGTGCATATAGCACAAACTTTCCTATATACTATCGCACTACACGTCTCTCTCGATATATGCTTGCAGACTGTGCTACTCCCTCCATCCAGGTCAATAAGTCATCTTCGGTTGTGCACCGTGACCAAGAAGGAGGGAATACTTATACACCTAGACGGAGGGAGTACTACTATTACTTATGTACATGCAAATGCATGTTTTAACATTACGATGCGGTTTTTGTAAAAGTGGAAAAACAACACTAGTCAAGCTTGTGAAACGATTCAATGCAAAACAAATGCAAAAATGCTCGTTTGATTGTTTACTTTTAGCTTCCTTCTCTGTGGTTATTTCTCTGTCGTACTTTGTACGGAGTATCTCACTGGTTGGAAAGGCATGCAAATTCCCAAACCGCTTCCTACACCCTGTATCGAATTTTTGCCTAATAGGTTGTGCCGTGCAATTGGAATTCCAACTTGAGTACTACTACTAGTAGGAGTACTAGGGGCAAGTTCTTTTAGGCTTCTAGATTAGTAATCCCATAACTACTACCTCCGTCCTGGTTTATTGGTCCCCATTGTAATCTGTGTCAAATTTTTGGTCAAAATTTAGCACAAATTACAATGGTGAGGAATAAACCAGTTAAATATTTGGTCAAAATTTAGCACAAATTACAATGGTGAGGAATAAACCAGGACGGAATAGTAGTTTAGAAGCCCAAATAAATGAGTGAGGTGCCTTATTGTTACTCTCCACTGTGACTAGTCTTGTGGGAAAAGCTGGGGAAGCCGCCAAAAGAACTGCCCCTAGGAGTAGTAGCTAGGGATCGAGTGTGCGAGATGAACCGGAGAAAGTAAATGCAGAGAGATGAAATGAAAAAAAGATGGAGGGATGTGATGGTTACTTGTCCGTTTATTTTACCAGGCCACTTATTACTTGGAGTGGTTGGGTTTTGTGATATGACGACTTTACTGCCGCGCCACGAGCGGGGTGAGAGGTGAGACTCCCGTGCAGCGCCGCCCTCTACACTAGTACTACTACTCCCTCCATCCATTTTTACAGGGCCGAACTTGTCAACCTCGCGTACTAAGGCATGTCCGCAAAAAGAGGAACTGATTTTGGGACTAGTATCTGGATCCTGTGTAATCTTGCATGCAGCCTCCTTTGAATGCCTAGCCGCTGGCCTCCCTTCCTTTAATCCCTCGCATGCAAATTACTCTCCTCCCTTTTCTACATGCATGCCCAACCATAATTCCTCAAATCATGCATGCCTTGGCTGAAATATAGAGCTCGCTTCTCCTTTGAAAATATGGTGGTGCTATCCATGCATGCAAATCAATGCGACGGCCAGAGCATTTTCACGATGAAGGGACCACGCACGACTTGCAAGAGAAAATTAAGATGGAGGTGCCTCGGTTAGTTCATTTGGATAGGTTTGTTCGGATATTATTTCATCTCTAGAGCTCACAAACATCCGGGTGAAATAGATAAAAAGTATCTTTTGCAAACAAAAGCGTTCAACTGTTCAACCTGCATCCAAAACTTGTGAAGAAATAACTCTTATTGTGCTTTGCAGGAAATGATCTTATTGTGTATCCATTGTTATACATGTTGTCTACAGATGACATGGCACTTTCTTGTAGCCAACAGTTGGCTATACTATTTAAGTATTAACCATGCCCTTATACACCTAGATGGAGGGATTAAATCAGGATGACTTGGGAGGGGGCACATGATATGTAAGAAATGGTTCATCATAAGTCTTTCACCAGTACTGTAGTAAAAATTCATACATGGAAGATTCTAGACTAAACCATAAATGGATACACTTTTATTCATGCGCGATACTCCAATAGAGCAAGATCATGCATGGAAGTCTCCACATGCTTAGACAACGGATTACATTGAGCGAAGACTAATGATTAACATTTAACTTGATAATGCAGATGTCCAGGTGAACCTCCTTGGAGTCCTCGTGCACATCGTTGGGGTTCAAATAACACCGTGCCCTTTCCATGTCCACATCGGCGGGAAAGTCCCAGCTCGGCAGAGTCCAAGTATGCTTGTCGTAGCCAGTTTCACCGCCCACGTACCTTTGAGGGGTAGTAATAGTGAGCACGCACCCGTACATCGGCCTCGTGTCAGCGTCAGCGTCAGCGGCGTCGCCCCTGACACACACTACAGAGATGTGGCGGCGGCCTGCGCGGGCCTTGCCGGTGGCCACGATCAAGAGGAAGACGCTGCCGTCCTCCTCGGAGACTAGCAGGCGGCACTGATCCTCCAGCGACTCCGGCATGGTGAATGGGTAGCACGTCTCGTACTTGATGTTCTCCGCCAAGGGCCAGCAGTGATTGCCGCACGCATCCGTGAGGTGATGCACCATGTCCGCCGGCGAGCCACAAAATGGCATCGGGCACTCATAGCAGTAGACGAAGGGCTCCTTGGAGGCATCGACCAGGCCGTCCATGAAAAGGGAGTGGCTGTAGGGGACGTTCCGCCAGTTGAATATATGAGCAAGTTACTACGAGATTTACTACAAAATAAATCATGATGGCTATAACTGAGATTAAACTAATCATGCGGACTAGCATAGTAGATGAACAGATTGAATCTAGGACACGGACTAGAAACATGAATTCTACCATGATTTCAAATAGGAAGGATAGAAACACATACAGTGCAACGGGAGCAGCACCATTGGCGTTGAGGTTGTCGCCCATGTCGTTGAGGAAGAGGTTGCCGAGGTCTGTGAAGAAGTCATCGTCGGTGAAGTCGTCGCTGCTAGCAGTCGCGAGAGTGCGTTCCCCAAAATTCAACAGCGCTCGCCGAATGGAGCGCAGGAGGGAGTGGCTGTAGGGGACGTTGCGGCCGCCTAATGGAGCGCAAGAGTAGCCCACAAAGCAGTAGATGGTGCTCCTCCCTAGTCTCTATTCTTATCTCTATCTCTACTACTCTTCTTTGTTTTTTTTATAACATACTAGTTGTAGTTGTCAAATCGAATAGTACTGCACCGTCCACTGCACGCCCGGATGAACACGCCTCCTCGCCTCCATCAAACCCCTCCGTTAAACCCGCATGCAAACCGAGAAACCTACTCCGGCCCGCGGGAGGAAATTTTCCGGTTGCCGTTGGAGAATAATAGAGTCACGTCCAATTCATTTGAGTTAATTGCGTGTATGGTTCTCCCTCTATAAAAAGTTAATGGCATCCTTAATCTTGTATTCTAAGTACTCTGTGGGTTCCACTGTCAGTACAGCGTACATGACTTGCAGGCTGGCTATAGTGTACTTATTACTGGGAGTGGATGGGTTTTGTGATATGACGGCTTTACTGCCGCGCCACGAGCGGGGTGAGAGGTGAGACTCCCGTGCAGCGCCGCCCTCTACACTTGTACTACATCGGTCATGGTTCCCCATTGAATTTGACTGAAGATTTAACTGACAAAATGTTAGTGCATGTCAACAAAAACTATATCGTTGGATTCATATTTGAACATAGTTTTGAATGATATAATTTTAGGTGACATGCATCCGCATTTATCGTACTATATATAATGTTAGTTAAATTTTTGGTCGTACTAATCTATAGTAGTAAGGTGCCCGTGCGTTGCACCGAAGAGTGAAATGCATTGATCGGGGAGTTGTTTATTTTGACAAAGGATGTGGGGGTCATCTCATGTGTACCAGGTATCGATAGGTTTCTTCGGATATTATTTCATCTCTAGAGCTCACAAACATCCGGGTGAAATAGATAAAAAGGTATCTTTTGCAAACAAAAGCGTTCAACTGTTCAACCTGCATCCAAAACTTGTGAAGAAATAACACTTATTGTGCTTTGCAATAAATGATCTTTAAGAATTAGTTTTTGAGTATCGATTGTTAGACATGTTGGCTACAGATGACATGTCACTTTCTTATAGTCAACAGTTGGCTATACTATTAAGTAATATTAACCATGCCCTTATACACCTATACAGAGGGATTAAATCAGGATGACTTGCAAGCGGGCAGAGGAGATGTAAGAAATGGTTCATCGTAAGTCTTTCACCAGTACTGTAGTAAAAATTCATACATGGAAGATTCTAGACTAAACCATAAACGGATACACTTTTATTCATGCGCGATACTCCAATAGAGCAAGATCCTGCATGGAAGTCTCCACATGCTTAGACAGCGGATTACATTGAGCGAAGACTAATGATCAACATTTAACTTGATAATGCGTATGTCCAGCGGAACCTCCTTGGAGTCCCCGTGCACCGCGTGGGCGGGTAAAGGTTGCCATGGGTTTTCCAAGTCCATATTGGCGGGATAGTCCCAGCTCCCCAAAGTCCAAGCCAGTTCGATGAGGCCGGTGTCGCCGCCCACGCGACGCCGAGGGGTAGTAACACTGACCACACACCCGTACATCGGCCTCGTGTCAGTGTCAGCATCAGCGGCGTCACCCCTGACGCACATTATAGAGACGGGGCGGCGGCCTGCACGGGCCTCGCCGGTGCCCACGATCAAGAGGAAGACGCTGCCGTCCTCCTCCGAGACTAGCAGGCGGCGGTGATCCTCCAGCGAGTCCGACATGGTGAATGGGTAGCACATCTCGTACTTGATGTGCTCCGCCAAGGGCCAGCAGTGACCGCTGCACGCATCCATGAGGTGATGCACCATGTCCGCCGGCGAGCCACAAAACGGCATCGGGCACTCATAGCAGTGGACGAAGGGCCTATTATCAGGTTTTTGGATTGTTGGAAATATGAGAAAATTACTATGATATTTAATCCGAATAAATAGGAAATAGATCATGACAGCATTGACAGAGATTAAACTAATCATGCGAACTAGCATAGCAGATGAACAGATCACATACTAGAAACATGAATTCTACCATGATCTCGAACAGGAAGGATAGAATCACATACGATGCAGCGGGAGCAGCACCGCCGGCGTTGATGTTGTCGCCCATGTCGTCGAGGATGAGGTTGCCGAGGTCGGGGAAGAAGTCATCGTTCACGAAGTCGTCGCTGCCAGTAGTTGCGCGAGTGTGCTCCCCAAAAACCTGATCGCCCCTCTCCCATACAGGATCCCGAGAGGTGGGGTTCCGGAGGCCTGCTGTCCCTTCTCCTGGTGCACACTGAAAGGAGGGATGGAGAAGACTTGCTTGGCGGCGCAATGATCGGGAACGGTGGTGAAACTATATAGTGTGGGCCGGGTAGGTCGTGGGAGTATAGCTCTGTCCTCGGCTCGGCTCAATCCCGCAACCCGCGGCGCGTCGTGATGAGGCGTGGCGTGGCGAGGCGAGCGAGGAGGAGGAGCGCGTGTGTAGGTATCCTCTTCTCATGCTCATACAAGTGGTAGAAGAGCTCACCTTATAAAGGCCTACTAGCAAAATTCCAACATCGACCAGGCCGTGCATGAAACGGGAGTGGCTGTAGGGGACGTTGCGCTAGTTGAATATATGAGCAAGTTACTACGAGATTTAATCCAAATATGCACAAAATAAATCATGACGGCTATAACAGAGATGAAACTAATCATGTGGACTAGCATAGTAGTAGGATACATAGTAGAAACATGAATTCTACCACGATTTCGAACAGGAAGGACAGAAACACATACGGTGCAACGCGAGCAGCACCGTTGGCGTTGAGGTTGTCGCCCATGTCCAAACACCACGTAGACATGGTCTTTGAGCTCGGTTTGTAGTCGTTCCACGCGCGGGCATTGAAGATTGTAACTATTTTAGATTAGAATATACTACTCCTCTGGTGCTAGTAGTAGAGCAGAGTCCTACTCTACTACTCTACTCAAGCAAGTTAGGGCATAACACTGTAGGGAGTACCAGTACTGTGATCACTCAAGCAAGTTGTCTGGCATCGACATGACCCTATGCTGCTGGTATGTGTCTCGTAAGTCAAGAGGCGTGCTGTAGTCATCATCACCTGTCCACTTCCCGCAGCACATATTCGCTTCTCCATCTTTGTCCGCACATAATCTCGTCCAATCTTCCATCCCCGCTAAGGCGCCTCCCCCCCTCGTCAGAAACCCAAGCACTAACAATGGCAGAACTGAGCAGCGTCCGCCAAAAGAGTGGCTAGAATTCGCTCCCCACAGAGGTAATCAAGCCCATTGTTTCGCGTGTGGACAATCTCAGTACCATGCCGCTCGCTGCGTGCTCGTCAGGGCTGTACCGTTTACTCAAAGCCCTCAGGCCAGAGCTTTTCAAGCCAGCTCCTTGCTTGTGGATGCCGCCTGATCTTCAAAAACGGCATGTCACGCAGCATAACGATCCTAGGGTGGCGAGCATCAACCCCCTTGACTGTGATCCGATCCCCGTCAGCCTCAACTACATTAACGGTATGTACTGGGTCGGCATGAACACGTCTTGGATGGTGCTCGTCGACGGTCGCGGCAGCTGGATGCTCGTGGAGGTCTACACCCGGCGATTGATCCCCCTTCCTTCGATTAACACTGCACTGCTTTGGCACTGCGGCCCAGAATACTCGGAATCTTATAGTAGCCAACATGATACCAAGTTTGATTTGCTCAAGGTTGTAATCTGCCAAGTGCCCACAAGATCTGTGAATTATAAAGACTTCAGGCTAATTGCGTTCTTCAACCGCAGTCTGGCCTATCTGACAGGTCACTGCAGTAAGTGGATAAATCTGCACGTCCATCGCAGGATCATACATCCTCCATGGTTCTCTGATGCCATTGAACACAAGGGCTTCATTTACGCTGTCGACTCCTTCTATGGTTGGACGTATTGCTGGCCTACTCCAGTCATCGCTAAAACGGTTATTACAGCAGTATGTTACTTTCCTATGTTATCATGATGGCTTGCTTATATTACTGTCAACATTTGCTGAAAAAATATTCATGCTCATAACATGCTGTTCTTAAGATTAACTAAACCAAGAGCCCTTTTTTATTTGACTCCAACTTGATATGATGTTGTAGGCCGCCTGGTGTCCCTACCCTTCCTAATCCCAGAACCTTTCAAAGAAAAGCGGCATGGCAGTTGCAGGTGGTTCCTGGCTCGATCAGACGACGACGAAAGATTAATTAGATGTGTACACTTGGTGTAGTAGGATCTTTGTTTAGTTTGATGCATACACGTGTTCTTTTTTGGTAGCCCTTTTTTAATGATGGCTGATGTTTGGTTTGGAAGAGAGAGCTGCGTCTTCACTCTTCTGGCCTGCTTACTGCTTCTGTTGCACCCCCAACCCTGGTTGCTGCTGCTGCTGTTTTCAATGTACAATCAGTAGTATATTTCGTCTGTTGGTTGAATAAATGTGTTGTTAGAACGACAAACACAATGTTTTGGAAGTCGTTGCACGGTTCGATCCTTTAGTGCCCCGTACCGTATGTAGCGCATACTATTTATCGTATGGAATACATTTTTTTGAAACTCGGAACACATTTTCCACTTGTTGATAACATGCAGCCCACTGATGAAGGCCCAATAGAGAAGCCCATACTTAACTGGAAGGGAGGCTCTCACATGAATCCGGCCCAAGTACATGCTCATGGTCCCCTAAACATAAATAAGTAAATAAATAAATAAATAAAGCTAAATGCTCATGCACCAGTTCTTTGGGAAAATAGGTAGCCCAGTATTTCTTTTTGAAGAATACCCAAGCTAGGCCTATTTGTTTTCTCTGAATTACTGGGCTGCAAATCTTTCAAGACGAGGAGGGATGCATTCTGGCCTGGCTTAAGAGTATGGTCAATGTCTGTTAAAAGTAATATCAAAAGGGTTGAAAATTCCAAAAAATTTATAGCAAATGGGATATAAGTTTTTTTTTGTTTTTGTTCTACACTGATATCTTATACGTATTTCATTGGATTTAACATGACATAGTACTAATTTATTTTTAAATTTGTTTTACTATGGCTATTAATTTTTGGATTAAGAATATTTCGTTCCCCAGCAAAAAATAGCAAATTTTCAAAATTTCCCACATATTTAGTTAATTTTTTGACCCTGATACTGACCAGAAAATGGCCAGCAATTCTAAAAATGGAAAACGGGCTGCAATAAATTCCATATGAATTAGAAAATGAGTAAAAATTATAAAAATAATAGCAAATGGGCTGACTTGTTTACGCAAGACTTTGTCAGTGAACACACGATTCTAGCAGCAGTTAGTGTTGGATGTCCATCCAACGGCCGACGTGCTTCTTCAATCTCTGATCTTCCTGCTCCAGCCGCCTAAACTAGCGCCGGCGGGACTGCCTGCTCCCTCCTCTTGTGGCCCGCTGTGATGCCGCGCAGGCTTCCCCGGCCCACCCTACTCCCTCCGCCGGCCTAGCCGCACGCAATCAACTGCCTCCTTATTACGCGAAAAAAATGATTCCTCCCACTGACATCTGGGGCGCACCGGTTGGGAGGCTGACTTGTGGGCCTACTAAGTTGACGCGTACGCAGGGCTTGTCAACTTAGTCAACAAACGATTCTAGCAGCAGTAACCGTTGGATTTGAATCGAACGGTCCTGCTTCTTCTTCTATCGCTGATCTTCTTGCACCAGCCGCCCAAACCAGCACCGGGGAGGCCGCCTGCTCCTGCCTCCAGTGGCCGGCTGTGCTGCCGATGAGGCCTCATCGCCCCCTACTACTCCCACCGCTAGCCAGCCCGTGCGACGACGACAGCCTCACACCACAGCCGAACCAGTGAACCCTCGTACTCCTCTCCGCGTGGGCATCCACTGCCGCGTCTTCCCCGGCTCCACGTCGTCCCCTTCCTAGGCCTCGCCGTCATCCATCGCCTTGGTGCTCTCGGTGCGGCGTGGTCAACGTGGTCAACGACATTCCATCGGAAGAGTACTGTACGTGGAGAGGCTGACAGCTGGGTCCATGGCCACAACCTAGTTTTTTTGTGATTTGCCAAGTAAGTCGCTTTGTTAGGCCTGTTGGGCTGCAAATCTTTCAAGACGAGGAGAGCTTTCATTCGGCTGGCCGAGAAAATGGCCCATCAGTAATGAGAAATGGGATGTACATTTTTAAAACACATCAAACATGCAATTAGTTTCAAATATCTTTTTTCATTTCGAGATTTGAAATTACATTAATTTTTATGCGTGGAGAATTTGTTGGATTTTATATTGATATACATTTATTTTTAAAATCAGTTTGAATGTGAGTCGAAATTTCGAGATTAAAAACAGTTCAAACCGCACCGAAATATGCAAAATTTCGTATAATTTTTTAACCGTGGCCACAATATGGGCTGTAATGCTAACAAAAAGAATATGGGCTAAAAAAACCTTTACAATTAGCAAATGGGCTGTAAATTATTAGAAATAGTGGCAGATGGGTTGTATGCTGTTTCCCACAGATTTGAGGCTTCCCTAAAAAAAAGGTTGACGCACAAGCAGTGACTGTTGGATGGCCATCCAACGGCCGTCGTGCTTCTTCAATCTCTGCTCTTCCTGCTCCAGCCGCTCAAACAGGCGCCGACGGCACTGCCTGCTCCCTCCTCCCCGCGGCCGGCTCTGCTGCCGCGCAGGCCTAACCGCCCCACTGTACTCCCATCGCTGGCCTAGCCATCCCTCTACTCACCCACACCTGCTGTTATTCTCTGGCGACCGTAGACGAACCAGTAAACCCTCGTACAGTCGTACTCCCCTCCGCGTGGGAAACAACTGCCGAGTCTTCCCTGCCTCCGTGTCGTTCCCTTCCTAGGCCTCGCCGTCGTCCACCGCCCTGGTGCTCTCGGGGCGGCCTGGTCAACGTGGTCAACGACCGACATGCATCTGAAGTGGACTTTAGGTGGAGAGGCCGACAGCTGGGTCCACCGCCGCACGCAAGGAAATGCCTCCTTATTACGCGCAAAATAATGATTCCTCCACCTGACATCAGGGACCCACCGAAAGGGCCTCTGTATTTCGCAAAAAAAACGTTACCGCCGTTGATAGCTCGGACCCACCAGCTATATCTTCACACGCAAGGAAGTGTCTCCTTATTATGCACAAAAAAAATGAATACTCCCCCTGTTAGCTGGGACCCAGTATAGTGGCAGGCTGACTTGTGGGCCTACTAAGTTGACGGGGACGGAGGGCTTTGTCAACTTAGTCAATATGCATGATTCTAGCTCCAGTGACCGTATGATGTCCATCCAACGGCCGTAGTGCTTCTTCAACCTCTGGTCTTCTTGTTCCAGCCGCCCAAACCAGCGCCGGTCGTGCCTCGTGCTCCTGCCTCCCATGGCCGGCTGCGATGCAGTGGAGGCCTCACTGCCCCCTACTACTCCCACCGCTGGCCAGTCCATCCCTCTACTCACCCACACCCCCTGTTACTCTGCGGCGACGGCAGCCTCACACCGCAGCGAACCAGTGCCCTCGTACTCCTCTACGCGTGGGCATCCATTGTCGCGTCTTCCCCGGCTCCACGTCGTCCCCTTCCTAGGCCTCGCCGTCGTCCACCGCCCTGGTGCTCTCGGCGCGGCGTGGTCAACGTGGTCAAGGAACGGCTTCCATCGGACGTGGACTGTACGTGGAGAGGCTGACAGCTGGGTCCACGACCACAGCAAGGAAGTGCCTCCTTATTACGTGCAAAATAATTATTCCTCCACCTGAGAGCGGGGACCAACCGGACGGGCCACCGTATTTCGCGAAAAAACATTTGCCCCTGACTGCTGGGACCCACCAGATACATCTTCGCACGCAAGGAAGTGCCTGAAAGTCAGGACCCACCTGGTCGAAGCGTACGTAGCGTTGTCATTTTGGTCGCGAATGTGTACGTACATACTGGTGGATGTAGAGGCGCGCACGTGTCGTAGTAGAGGCGGCCAGGGTGCAAGAAACAGCGTCGTCGTCGTGTTCATGGGGAGGCAACGGAATGCGTCGTGTTCATGGGGAGGCAACTGAATGCGTCGTGTTCATCGGGAGGCAACAGAACGCGTGGGAGCCAACCGGCTGGGTCGGAACGGAATACGTGGTCGTGTTCCTCGGGAGGGCTTGGACGGAATAGGCGATGGAAACAAGGCCTGGCATACCGCACAGCGGAGGAAACGGACCTCCTACGTTCGAAACGGGGTCCTGTTGATCGGGAGGGGTCTGGTGTACCGCAAAACGGAGGAAACAGACCTCCTACAGTCGAAATGGGGGTCCTGTTGATTGGGAGGGGTGTGGCGTACCGCAAAATGGAGGAAATGGACTTGTGTTGGAGCGCTACGGTCGAAATGGGGGTCCTGTTCATCGGGAGGGGTGTGGCGTACCGCAAAACGGGACTTCACGGGATACTGTTCATCTCCACCGTCGACCCCCTCCAGCCTCCATGAGCTACTGTTCATCCACCGTCGACCTCCTCCAGCCTCCACGAGCTCCTATTCATCCAGCCTCCACCGCGCGCTACTCCACCGGCTACTGTTCAACCACCCCTCCACCGTCTACGGTTCATCCAGCCCTTCACACCACGGGGTCCTATTCAACCACCCCTCCACGGGCACCCCTCCACCGTCTGCTGTTCATCCAGTCCTCCATAGGGTGGTCCTGTTCATCCAGCCCTCCACGGGGTCCTGTTCATCCAGCCCTCCACGGGGTCCTGTTCATCCAGCCCCAACCGGCTCGATCGATCGGGGTCCTATTCATCCAGAGGCAACACCACGGGGTCCTGTTCATCCACCCCCACCGGGAACTGTTCATCCAAACCCCCCCGCAACGCTCACTGTTCATCCAGAGGCAGCATCGATCAGCTTCAGTTAGCAGCAGTAGCGAAGGAATCGCTCGATCGGGTTCAGTTAACAGCCATCGATCGATCGCTCGGGTTCAGTAACGCGTAGCCTGCAGTGCAATCACTTGGGTTTAGTTAGAGCCCAACGCCTCGCTCGGGTTCAGTTAGAGCCAACGCCTCGCACACACGCGCGTACGTGTACGAGAGAAACGCGCATCGCTCGGCCCCTGACCTCCCACCGTAACCGGGAACTCCCCGAAATTTTCCTCGCCTCGCTTCTACCACGGTTTTTTCGTCATGGACGGCCCAAAGAATGTCATGTAGCTGCGTCTCCGGCCCGCCCAGGACGAAAAGCCCATTTTCTGTCATGATTTTTTGTCATAGAAGTAGGAGCCCACCACATCTATGATGATACCGGGTTTTGTCACAATTATCGTCATAGAAGTGTCATATGTATGACAGGAAAAAAATTCGTTCGGCCGAAAATGTCACGGATGTGTCTTTTTTTTGTAGTGTTTGCACGGGCACACACGAAGAGCGGCGCTAGCTTGCCATGGTGTTATTACAACTAAAAAAAAGCTTGGAAAATAGAAGAATCGCCTAGAACAAGAGACGTTGTGGCTGGTCGAGACAGAGCTAACCACATCTATCCTCCGTGCCACGTTTGCATGATGAAGCTGTGTGGCTAGTGGGGTGTTTTCGACCAACTGGCTGGGTCCCAAGGTCGAACCATAGGTACTACATCTGATATAGTATATTTTTACACACACATTTTTCCTCCGTGCCGAGACGTGGCACACCCTACCGTGCGGTTTCGGTCTCCTCCCGGGTGGCACACCCTACCGTGTCGAGACGTGGGACGCCCTACCGCGCGTTTTCTGGGTCCTCCTCGGTCGTAGTGCCGAAGCAAGTAAATAAGTCGTCAAATCATGAAAGACCACCTTTCTCGCCAAGTACATCAGTGAAGCACGGTGGCTAGCTAGTTGGGCTAGTTCAAGCGATTAGCTAGGCCGCCGCCACATTTGTTTTTTCACACCTTTTTTATCTACTTCCCTGCAGGTAAATTTAAATATCCACCGCGGCGTTGCTCTGGTGTTTGGGTGCGGCAGGATTTTTAATTTTTTGATTGACGGGAGCAGGCGCGACAAGATTTTTAATTTTTTGATTGACGGGAGCAGGCGCGGCAGCAATTAGTCATGATGACTCCGCCTGTAAAAACGTACTGCTCCCTGATGTGAGAAGTCGTTGACTGGTGTTTTACCGCGGTGAAAACCAAAAGATTCCCCGTTCCCTCCGCCTTCCCGTAGATTGCATTGCCTTTCAGCCGTTTTGCCCCCTTTGCTTCCTCTCCCCATTGCTTCTACCTGGTGCCATGGCGGCGCAGCAGATCATGGAGTCCGAGGTGAGGCGCCTGACACAGGAGCTCCATGCCAAGGATGCGGAGCTCAGGGCCAAGGACGTGGAGCTCCGTGAGCTCAAGGAGGAGAGGAGTGCCATGCTCCTCCGTTATGTGCGGGAGTTCACAGAGCTTCAAAAGCGGCAGGCGTCCACCACAAGGATGCTCGAGGTGTCGGCGGCGTTGCTGCAAAAAGCGGGAGATACGATAGGCCGTCAGGGGAGCCAGCTGGAGCGCGAGTGGGCCGATCGTGACGAGGTCCAGGATCGCCTCAGCCACTTGGTGAACCAAGTTGTCACGCACGTGTTGCGGCTGCGCGATGCCTACCGTCGTGCCAGCGCGACGATGCCGGCCGTTGGGCTAAACCCGTTCGACCACCCGGTCGACTTCAACGAGCTGTGGCTTCCTGGCCTGGTCTCCTTCTTCACCTATATCTCTGAGGAGCTGAGCCGTCTCCGCACGATGGTGGGGGCCGAGCTGGACAAGGAGGGGTTGCAAGCTGCCATCGCCGTTGCCGGGCGAATCCTTTCAGAGCTCCGTCACTGGAATCCATTCGTGCCATTGGATGTCGTCTTTGACGAGCTGGCTCCCGTCGACTGGGAGCGGGCTCTGCAGGCGGTCACACCCTGCATTACCAACGTCGCGCCTCGAGAAGCAGAGGGACTTCGGTGGTGTTTAGGCGCCCTCTGCATGGGCATGTCCATGTCTCGGCGCAACATGACCGTTGGATCAAACTCAGACGGTGCAGATCAGTCACTGTAGCACAAAGCGTGTGGGTGTGTTTGGTTGTATTCTTATCTCAATATAGTTGTTTCCTCTTCGTGTATTTTGGTCAACCTACTAGTGTGGACTCATGCACCCTTCATGCACTCTGCCAAACACCCAAAAGTGGGTCGAGAAGGGAACTTTTGCTCCCATCCCGTGCACCCTTCATACACCCTGCCTAACACTATTCGTGCTTCATATGGTTCATGTTTCGTGGAGTACTGTAGCACCGTACTCTCCGTGCGCTGTGGACCTAGTTCTGTTAACATTGATCTCACCGTTCATTCTCGACCGGACAGTCGAAAAAGCGGTACTATGTTACATATAGGAGTAGTTGACATGCGCACAACATCATTTGTTATCGTCATATCTAACTACACTAGCAACAAGATTGTGTAGTACTGACGTATGAACCACTGCACATGCCTAGTAGTAGGAGCACTGTGTATGTTCAAGTGGTTGTCGTGTTTCGCACTCCTCCGTCATAAGAGTGGAAACGCTTGCTGTAATCATTTTTTTCTTCAGAAAAACAATGGACACGCTCTACCGTGCGGATCCTCCTCCAGCCATGCACTAAATTACTCACTTTCGCCGACGTGTGGAGCCAGCACCTGGGTCCACCAGCCATGCACTAAATTACTCACTTTCACCGACGTGTGGAGCCAGCACCTGGGTCCACCAGCCATGCACTAAATTACTCCGTAGTAGAGTGACGGTAGACTAGCCCGATCGAACCGCTGCAGTAATGCCCAATGAGCCATCAAATCACAAAACCCCCCTCCTTTCCAGCAGTAAGTTGGACGGACGAAGCAACCATCATTTCACTCTTCTCTCTCAGCTTCCTCTCTTGAAAAAAAACCCCACTCGCTTTGCTTCTCCCTCATCTCGTTCCTCCTTTCACTCTTCTCTCTCAGCTTCCTCTCTTGGATGGACGCTGGAGCACCAGCCGACGTGATGTCTATGGCTTTGGCCAAAACCGTCGAGGCTCATGGTACGAAGAAGCGCAAGCACCCCGCCGAGACTACCGCAGACAAGCTCAAAGCCATCGCCCTGTCCAAGCCCCCCTCTCCGGGATCCCTCATTAAGCAAGTCCAGGTAATGTCTCTTGTTGACGATCTTTTTCTCGATCTTGATCGTGTTTTTTCATCTAACACGCAGTACTAGTACTGGTAGTACAACTTTCTGGGTGATCTTGCATGTGATTTTAGTGTGCCAAATGATGCTTCTAAATTCCTCTTTTGACCAAAATATGTGAGAGGTTGACACTGATTTCTTATAGATTACTTTCAACTACTCCCTCTGTCCCAAATTTCTTGTCTTAGGTTTGTCTAGATACGGATGTATCTAATACTAAAATGTGACTTGATAAATCCGTATCTAGACAAATCTAAGACAAGAATTTTGGGACGGAGGGAGTACTTTATGAACATCAATGCTACCTTTTAAGAGGGTATATTTGCCTCAGTAACTTGTGTTATGGATATTGCATGTAATCCCTCTGCTCTCATGCCTTTGAAGACATGTTCTAGTGTCTTTGTTCACTCATTTCTGTGCGTCTATGTAGTCATATATGGAGTATAATATCGAAAATCATCTGATATTTTGAACGGAGGTAGTAACAAAAGATGGTTTCTGTTTGAATTAGAACCAGGTCCGTGGTGACGATGAAGTTCTCAAAGTCAAGCCGTGTGAATTGGAAGACCTGATGATGAGTTCTACTGCTGAACTATCCAGCTGTTGTGTCCTTGTCGCCACGTGTCCTGAACTAGTGTTTTCCTGTAGCATTGTTTTCAGGCGTGTTCTCGAGGCTGTACTTGACCACAACAATTTTCTGGCTATGCCTTCGATTATGAAGGGTGTGGTTCTTGTAAAGCTTCCCAACAAATCTGATGCGGCCTGTCTTCATCATCATGTTTATGAGTGGAAAGACCACTCTGTTAGGTTCTCCAAGGTTGACAAGATGGTGATGGTGCATGTAGACATCTCACACGAAGTCCATGGCCTAGTCAGTTATGCGGGGTTCATCCCGTAGGTCGGTGGCAAGAAATAGTCTGCAGAGTTTAGTTAGTGCAACTTTGCTTGTCTGTAGTAAGTACTATTGTTCAGTACTTGATTTGTGTTTGTGAACCCTGTATTGTTTATTAGTACTGCCGCTTTTGGTGTGTGGTCAGTCCTGAGAACGGTCTATGTTAACATCTGTCCACTCAATTCAGTATGTATATTTTGAAGTATCCAGATCATATTTTTTGTGAGGACGGTTTATCAATTATGGTTACACTCCAATATCTGGATGCATTGCAGGGTTTATCGCACCCACCAGGATTTCCAGTCCCATGGATGTTCGGTCCATATGATTTGTCAAGACCTTTGGACTGTCCTGCTTGTGGGAGTAGGCGGGGCCCCTGCATGCCACGCGTAGTTGGACGATCAATCTTCTGTTTAGTACTTCAACATAGTGATTTCCTGGTAAGGATTCACTCGTGTCACATCAAGTAAATCTTATTGATTTACTGTCTAAATTTTATTGATTTAATGTCATGTTTACTTTATTTTCCTGCAATTTTACGATGCAGGTTTTGCCATGTGACATGCATCACAGAATAAACCGTTTGGTTTGTTCTACAATGGCTATTTTTGCAGGTTTCACTTCTTATGTCGTGTCAGTAACGAAGGCACTGTCCATCACTTATATTACTAGAAAAAAATGGATCAGCCTGTTGTCTGAGTACAAGCTGAATCCCTATAATGAACTGCAGTTTAGTTTAACAAAAATGCCACAATTAGTCCTTCTCGCGTTTAAAAGAAATGAAGGAAAAATGGATCATGATCACGGATCCTAGTCAAGTTAGAAAGCTGATCATAGCAGACCAGACACGATCGCCGCTGTCTCGCACATATCGAGCACCGGCAGTTGCTCTAGCACTGACAGCGGCAGCAACTCAGTCTGATCCAGCTGAGGATTGGGCACCGACCGCGTCAGCAAATCAGTCTGATCTACCGGAGGATCGGGCATCGACACCGGCACCTGCTCCGACACCGACACCAGCTCTACAAGGTGCACCATCTCTGGCAGCAGCAGCGGCTTCGGCACCTGCACCAACACTTGCACTTGCATCTGCTCCGGCCCGTGTAGTTGCACCGACAACAGACTGGGCTGCAGTTCGCACTTCATATACCAAAGTCCTTACAAAAACCGACATGTCCACCTTCTTGGTAAGCATTGGCCGCCCAAGTGCTTCGCTCTATTTTCTTTCCATGTTGTTTCACATGATTCACTGTGTTGATCTAAGTGTTTGGGTATGTCTTCTTGTTTGCAAACGAAGAATTCCTAGAGCAACGAGGGAGTCGTTCAACGATCCGGGTGACCGCGGCCAAGTTTCTCTTACCATGCACAGCCTTGGTGTGAATGAACCTGCGCAATATACCGTAAGTACAAAGGATGGTCGCATGATGATTGATGCTAAAGAATGGTCAAGGTTCAAATCTATATGATATCTTGCGGTAGGGGATGATGTCAAAATCGAACTTTCTCGGCAAAGAGAGCTGGTCCAAATCAACTTTGAAAATCTTCAGTAGCAGCACGCAACTGCCAAACTGATCTATCCTCCGAGAGATTTTGATGTAATAATCTGGCATGGTGAAACAAGTGTCCTGTGTGTATAAGTAGTACGACAGTATTATTTATCACATGGTATATCATTGATAGAATTGCAACTCTGATTGCTGGTTAGGAATTGTCGTTCGATTTCATTCCAACAGCTGCCGTTCTTTATTCAATTTTGTGTATTCGCCTTGCGACAGCATCTAAAACCAGCGCCTTACCGATTGCTTGCAATATGAAAAGCGTTGAGGTAGAACACATGGGTCCCCAAACATGCAGGGTCGGCCTGCGGCCCAAAGTCCAGAACCGTGAGCCTATCTGAGTATTATATTCTCAGCTGAACCCCCATAGAAAAAGCTGAACCCCCATAATGTGCGTGCGTTGCAGAGGGAGTATTTTTCTCGGCAAGGTGAGCCTGTGATATAAAAGATTTGTATATTTATTTACAGAGGGAGTATCTCTGTGTCAAAATATATATTTATGTGTAATAGTTACTCCTATCTTTCTACTTCCTTTCGCTGATATGTGGGGCAACCGGCAACGGGGTCCACGTGCCATATGCACAAATTAGAGTGCACAACTTCACGGTAGACACATCCCGGTCGTAGCGCTGCCGTAATGCCCAATGAGCCGTCAAATCACAACCCCCCTTTCCAGCTTTAGCAGTAAGCTGGACAGACGAAGCGGCAATATTTCACTGGGCCTGAATCCCCTTCTCCCTCGTCTGCTTGTTCAGAGAAAACCCCCTCTCGGCGATTGCATAGGGTTTTCTCAAGGAGATTCAGGTATGAATTCTTCATCCATCCCCGATAAATCCAAGTCCCTTTGTCGCAGGTAATCCTAGGATGGCAGCCGCCGCCGTTGATGCATTTTTCTTCCTACTGAATATAGTGTGTTTCATTTGCAGTGCCCAAAGTGCGAGTAACCTACAGGTTTCTGCGCCCTCGGCGAGACGCCACACTTGTTCCTTCTCATCCTAATACAACATTTTGAAACACGCACAGTATGTTCCTAGAATCCCCTTTTCTATCCGGGAGGGTGGGGTTTTTTTGAGCATGCTGTGTTCTCATATTAATTTTCCTGCAGTGTATTATTTGCTCTACCAGAACACATGTACTCAAGATGCTCGGCCTTGCCATAACTGAATACACTAGTTTAATGGTCACAGTGAAGACAAGCCATGGATATAAGTTCCGAGTTGGGTTCATGAACTGTCGGATTTCGGGCTCCGGCAGACCCTTAAGGTTCGAACTCTGGGGTGCGCGCGGAGATTATTCCCTCTACCTCTCCGTATCGCAAAGATCTAACTACTGAATGAACAACACAAGAGACACAAGGTTTATACTAGTTCGGGCCACCATTGTGGTGTAATACCCTACTCTAGTTTGTGGTGGGTGGATTGCCTCTTGGGATGATGATGATGAACAATACAAGGAAGAACAGCCTCGTGAGGGTCTGTTCTTGGCTAAGGGGATGAACTGCTAGGAGGAGTTCAGTCGCCCTCCTCTCTCTCTCTCACTTGCCCTCTGCTTGCCCAGATTCTAGGTACCCACTTCTCGATCTCCTCCTTCTACCCTGGGGGTGGCTAGTCCTATTTATAGGCAAAGGCCCTGGGCCTCTTCCCAAATATTGAGCGGGAAGGGCGCCAACAATTGGCCAATTCAAAGGGGAACATCTAGTACGCTTATCCTGACTAAAGTTGGTCCTCGCCTGCCAAAGGCCCTGTGGTGACGCCGTTCTGGGCTCCACGATGACCTCCGTCCCACCGTTGGACTGGTCTTGGTCTCGTTGCACCGAAATGGGTGCCTTTGCTTGATCCTCTCGCCTGCGCTTGCCCCCTTTGCACCAAAGAGGAAAGGGAGACACTGTGCGGGCTGGCGCCCGCCTGGCATCCTTGGTTGTCATGGCTTGCGTCATGGGCACCTCGCGAGGTACCCCGCCTTGATCTCTCCGCCTCCTCGTGGGCCAGCCTGACGAGGCCGTGCCTGAGGAAGCGCCGTGTCGTCCGCCCCGCGAGGCTTGGCCCCTCGCGAGGGTCTTGGGTCTTGTGTTGATGAAGATGGGCCATGCCGGGCCCCCTTTTTAGCCACACCGCAGGCAGGCAAGTCTGGGGACCCCTGTTCCCAGAATGCCGACAGTAGCCCCCGGGCCCAAGGCGCGCATGGACTTGGCTGTGCCAAGAGGCGAAAGGGCAAGGGCGAAGCGCCGCGGGCCCTAACAGCCTGCGGCCTTGGGCGCCGTGTGGCGGTTGATTGGACGTGGGCGCCTCCGCTTCCCCACGACGCCTCGAGGATCGCGCGGATTGGACAAGTCCCTGCATGCAAATCGTGTCATGATTACCTGTGATCGTGGAGGCTGACGGTTGGCCTTCGCCAGCTATAAGTACGGCACCGCGCGTGCCCTCCCGGTCCATCTCTCCTTGCTTTCTCCCTCTCCTCCATGGCTCCATCGAGGCGGCTCTCGGCTGCGGAAAAGGGGAAGGCCCACCAGGTTGAGCCTGCCTCTCCTCCGCCCAAGCGCGGTCGAGGGCGCCCTCGGAAGCATCCCGTGGCCGCCCCGGCAGCGTTCAGTGGTCATGGAGACGGCTCCCAGCGTGGTGGCGGGCGAGCCGCTGTGGCCAGGGGACGCGCCTAGGTTGCGTGCTCCCCCAGGCCGTGCTTTCGCGCTGTGCAGGTGCTGCCGGAGTTCGTCATTTGGGCGGCGGAGCCGACTAGTGCCCGGCTCCATCTCCCTCGCTTCCTCCTTGGTGAGCTCCCGGCTGGTGCCCCGGGCGGCCTCTGGCTTCAAGCGGACGGCTGCTGCAGCCGGGCCTTGTGGGCTGCACTGGAGGTCTCCGCCACCGGGAGCTTGGCCTTGACTCGTGGTTGGCAGGCGTTCGCCCATGCTCGCGGCTTGGAGCATAGGTGCACCCTGCACTTCAGGTTTGACGGCGATGCCACCCTCTATGTGAGGGTGTTTGGGGAAGATGGTCGCCGCGCGGGGTGTTGCCCCGAGGACGACGACCGCGGCCGGGGGCCCCGCCCCGACGACGATGGAGGAGACAGCGCCCGCGCGGATGGCGGCGCCCGAGGCTCCCCAAGCTTCATCAACTCTTCTTCAGGCGACTCCTCCAGCGGTGGCCGCAGTCAGCCCCCACGCCGTCGAGCTTGCTTGGGAGGCGGCGACTCGTCCGCCCGTCGCCGTGCCCCGGTGAAGCGCGAGAGGGAGTCCGCCTGAGCCCCGGAGGCATCGCGAGTCGCCTCCGCTGGCCGGAGCGAGGCGAGCCACGCCGGGCTTGTCCTTTCTTTTCCTTTTGTTTCCTGCGTAAAAGAGAATAGCTGCATGGAGCCCCGTGGGGGTGTGTTGGGGGTTACTGCTGTTAACAATTACCTTGATTTAGCTTTCGCGCTTTTCAGCTGTGTGTTTGCACATAAATAGTTCCCGGCCCCAGCCGTGGGGGGCGACCGACCCAGACCCTGTGTGCGTGTCGCGGTGCCCGAGGGACACGGACTGGAGGGGTGCTCCCGCAATGGACCCGGGTCGTGAAACCTTAGAACGATTAGAACATGAACCCTCGCGAGCGCGTTTGGCTGCCCTCCCTCGCGAGGCCTTTTGCAAGAGGAATCAAAACGGGGGAGTGAAAATCGACGAAATATAAACCAATGACAGCAATAATTTCAATAAGACTTCAACTGCAAACAAAGCGAGCCAACTGCGGAAAGCAAATGAAAAAGCCGCGTCCGGCACCTAATCTAGTCTTCGACGTCTTCTCACCAGCGCGGAGCTAAGTGCTGCCACTGGGCGTGGGAGGGAGCCCGAGGGCCTGAGGCCGGCGCTCCTGAGACTCCGGGGCGTGTATAGCCCCACTCATTATTACGTGAGAGTGTCACGGGCGGCGAGCTTCACAGGCGTTGGCCTTCTTCACAGGCTCCGGGCCTTTCTTCTTAGGGGTAATGAGCTTCACAGGCACTTGCCTTCTTCACAGGCTCCGGGCCTTTTCCGAAACACGGCAACTTCACAGGCGTTTGCGTTCTTCACAGGCTCTGGGCCTTTTCCAAAAAGGGATAGTCTTCACAGGCGTTTGTCTTCTTCACAGGCTCTGGGCCTTTTCCAAAAAGGGATAGTCTTCACAGGCGTTTGCCTTCTTCACAGGCTCTGGGCCTTTTCCAAAAAGGGATAGTCTTCACAGGCGTTTGCCTTCTTCACAGGCTCTGGGCCTTTTCCAAAAAGGGATAGTCTTCACAGGCGTTTGCCTTCTTCACAGGCTCTGGGCCTTTTAGGGGTAGAACCTTCGGAGGCGCTAGATGTTCCATGCGTTCTGGATCGGCTCCCCCTCCTGAGTCTCCAAGCGCACGAAGCCTGGCCTGGAAACATGAGCAACCTTGAACGGGCCCTCCCACATGGGAGAGAGCTTGTGCAGCCCCTCCCTAGAGAGGACCCGCCTGAGCACAAGGTCTCCTACCTCAAGAGTCCTGGGGCGGATGTTGCGGTAGTGATATCGTCGTAGCGCTTGTTGGTACCTCGCCGCTCGCAACGCGGCTTCTCGGTGGCGTTCCTCCCCCAGCACGAGGTCCATCCCCCGCATGGCGTCCTGCTGCGCCTCATCAAACGCTAGGACCCGCGCGGAGCGATGTCTGACCTCGTGAGGGAGGACTGCTTCGGCTCCATAGACCAGGAAGAACGGGGTCTCCCCGGTCGGCTTGGTCGCGATCGTGCGGATGGACCACAACACGGACTGGAGCTCATCGTACCAACCTCTGCCGCAGGCCTCCAGCTTCTTCTTTAATGTCCTGGTCTTGAGGCCCCTCAGGACCTCCGCGTTGGCTCGTTCGGCCTGGCCGTTGCTTCGCGGGTGCGCCACCGAAGCGTAGCATATCTGCGTTCCAAGGTTAGCACAGTATGTTTTGAAGAGGTTACTGGTGAACTGCGAACCGTTGTCTGTGATGATGCGGTTCGGCACCCCGAACCGGCTCACGATGCCCCTGATGAACTTGACCGCGGAACCCGCGGGGATGGTGCGGACAACCTCCACTTCTGCCCACTTGGTGAATTTGTCAATGGCGACGTAGAGGTAGCGGTAGCCCCCTGGCGCCCGAGGGAACGGGCCCAGAATTTCCAGCCCCCACACTGCGAATGGCCACGAAAGGGGTATAGTCTGCAGGCCTCCCGCCAGCTGATGGATCTGTTTGGCGTGAAATTGGCAGGCTTCACAAGCCTTCACCAGTTCGGCAGCGTCGTTGAGTGCGGTGGGCCAATAGAACCCACTGCGGAATGCCTTGCCAACGAGGGTCCGTGATGACGACTGATGCCCACAGTCCCCGCCGTGTATGTCCTCCAACAGTTCCTTTCCTTGCTCCCTGGAAATGCAGCGCAGGGATACGTCGTTCGACCGCTTCCGGTAGAGCTCTCCGTCCCTGATGCAGTATGCCGTGGCTTGCCGCGCCACACGCTCCGCTTCTTCCTCCTTCTCCGGCACGGCCCCTTGTGTTAAATAACTCCGGAGTTCCGTGATCCAGCACTCCTCCTGAGGTTCCATAGTCAGGAGCAGGCGTGCCCCTAAGGCAGGGCCGTAGGTTGGGGCTCCTGAGGCAGGTGGCTGGGGGAGTTCCTCCCGAGGATGAGCAGTGTTTGATAATGACGGCTGGGCTGAGGGCTTGAAGAGCCGCTCTTCAAAGACGCCAGGCTCCTGAGGTAACCGCCTGGATGCCCGTCTGGCGATGTCATCAGCTTCCTGATTGGTGCCACGGGGCACATGCTTCAATTCCAACCCCCAATACTGCTTTTCCATCCTGCGGACCTCCGCTAGATAGGCCTCCATGTGCTCATCCTTCGGCTCATACACCTTGTTGGAGAAGTTGACAAGGAGCTGCGAATCGCCCTTGACGGTGAGGCGCTTCACCCCCAGAGCTGCTGCGGCCTTCAACCCCGCTATCAGACCCTCATATTCCGCTATGTTGTTGGAGACCTTTTCGCCTTGCTGGAAACAGAGTTGTACGGCGTAGTAGAGCTTGTCCTGAGTGGGCGATATCAGCACCGCACCTGCCCCAGCACCATGCCTGGAGAATGCCCCATCGAAGTACATGACCCAGCCTTCCGGCGCCTGACTCCCTGGGGAGAGGGACCGATCCTCGTTGTCCTTGAGGCCTAGTGCCTCCATCCATTCTGCCACGAAATCCGCTAACGCTGCTCCTTTGATGACCCTGGTCGTGCTGAACTCGAGCTGGAATGCCTGCAGTTCTATGTTCCACTCGGCGACCCGTCCGGCTGAGTTAGGGCTCCTGAGCACCCTCTCCAAGGGGTATGACGAGACGACCTTGATGGGATGACATTGGAAGTAGTGACGCAGCTTGCGCGAGGCCACCAGTAGTGCGAGGAGGAGCTTCTGAGGCATGGGGTACCGTGCCCTCGCGTCCCGTAACACCGTGCTGACAAAGTAGACTGGGTGCTCAACAAGGCTGAGAGCATCAGTGTTCGCGGCGCCCTCTGGAGGCAAGGGCGCTTCGTGAGGTGACGTGGCCTCGAGAGGTCGACCGTCCAGGCGAGTGGCCTCTCCTGCTTACGGTGCACTCTTCGGCGGCTGATCTTCCTCAGCCGCGGTTACGTCTCCTGTGGGCCTTCCTTATTCCTGCTTTGCCTTGTGTCGAGCTGCTGATGTGGCTCTGATTTGGCGCTCCTCCCTAACCGCCACCAGGGCTGCGCTGGCAGAGTAGGGAGTGGCGGCGAGGTAGAGCAGCAGGGGCTCTCGAGGGCGCGGAGCCACCATGACTGGGGGACTGGTTAGGTACCTCTTGAGATCTTGAAATACCTTATCTGCCTCTTCAGTCCATTCAAAAGGCCCCTTCTTCTTCATTAGCTGGAAGAAAGGCAGTGCTCGCTCCCCCAATTTGGAGATGAAGCGCGCTAGCGCGGTCACACGTCCGGTGAGCTTCTGCATTTCTCTGAGGGTTTTCGGCGGGCTCATGTCCTCGACCGCCTTGACCTTCTCCGGGTTAGCCTCGATGCCTCGATGGGACACGAGAAAGCCCAAGAGCTTGCCTGAGGGGACCCCGCACACACACTTCTCTGGGTTGAGCCGCAGGTTCACTGCATCGAGGCTCACGAAGGTCTCCTCCAGGTCTTGTATCAGGGTCTTGGCCTCCCGAGATTTCACCACAATGTCGTCAACGTAAGCTTCGACATTCTTCCCGAGCTGCGGGCCCAAGGTGATGTGCATCAGCCGCTGAAAGGTCGCCCCTGCGTTACACAGCCCAAATGGCATGCATGTATAGCAGTACACCCCGCATGGGGTTAAGAAGGCGGTCTTCTCGACGTCTTCTACCGCCATCTTGATCTGGTGATACCCAGAGAAGGCGTCCAGGAAGCAGAGCAGGTCGCACTCCGCGGTGGAATTGACGATCTGGTCGATGCGGGGGAGCGGGAACGGATCTTGCGGGCATGCCTTGTTGAGGTTGCTGAAGTCGACACACATGCGTTCCTTTCCCCCTTTCTTGGGCACAACGACAGGGTTGGCCAACCAATCCGGGTATCGGACCTCGCGAATGACCCCAGCGGCCTCTAACTTGCGGGTTTCTTGGACGATGAAGGCCTGCTTCTCTGCGGACTGCCGCCTGGCTTTCTGCTTCACGGGGCGCACGTTTGGGCACACGTTGAGGTGATGCTCGATGACGCTCCGGGGGATCCCTGCCAACTGATCAGGCTCCCAAGCGAATACCTTCTTATTTGCGCGCAGGAACCTGATCAGGGCCTCCTCCTGCTCAGGCTCGAGGTTGGCGCCTATGGTGAAAGTGGTACTGGAGGACCCGTCCTCGTCGACAGGTATCTGCTTGGTTTCTGCCTTGTCCTGGGTGAACAACTGCTTCTTCTTGGCTGGCGCAGCCCCCTTGGGCTCGGGGGTCCCTGCGTCGGTGGGCTGTGCCGATGCCGCCGTCTTGAAGGCGAGCTTGAGTACCCGCAGGGTGTCCCTAGTGTCCCCGTGCACGGTGAGGACACCGCTGCTCCCGGGCATCTTCATGAGGTTATACGCCGGGTGCGTGGCAGCCATGAACTGGGCCAACGCTGGGTAGCCGAGGATGGCGTTGTAAGGAAGGCCGATGGGGGCGATGTCGAAGTCGACCATCTCCGTGCGGAAGTTGTCGTAGGTGCCGAAGGTTACTGGGAGCCGGATCTGTCCCAAGGAGCTAGATGACCCGCCCCCAACGCCCAAGAAAGACTGACTGGGTTGCAGCCGCTCCAGGGGTATGCAGAGGAGATTGAAGGTCTCAACCGAAAGCACACTGAGGCCCGCGCCGTCGTCGACGAGGGTTCTGGTGACGGCCACCTGGCAGATGGTGGGGGTGCACAACATGGGGAGCTCGCCCAAGCCAGCCAAGTTGGCGGGGTGGTCCTCCGAGCTGAAGGTCAGACTGACCTGGCACGCCACCTGGTCCGTGGGAGCCCCCTGCCGTGCGGAAACGGCGCTGACCCGGCGGACAAACGGCTTGACGTGGCGACTTGTGGGCGGCGCCTGCGAGCCGCCCAGGAGGGCCGCGACGACCGGAGGTGTTGATGTAGCGGTGCGGTCACCTTGTCGCACAGGCAGATGCTGGGATGGCGCCTGCTGCTCGTTCCCCGCCGGGCCGGTGGCGGCGTTGATGGCGGGCGACGGGGAACGATGAGGACGCCCACCGACGGGGGCCGCCTAGGTGACGCGGGCTCGACGGGTGTCGGACATGGACGTGACGGTCGGAGGAGAACGAAGCGGTGGAAGACAAATTCCGGCGCACCCCTACCTGGCGCGCCAAATGTCGGATTTCGGGTTCCGGCAGACCCTTAAGGTTCGAACTCTGGGGTGCGCGCGGAGATTATGCCCTATACCTCTCCGTCTCGCAAAGATCTAACTACTGAATGAACAACACAAGAGACACAAGGTTTATACTAGTTCGGGCCACCATTGTGGTGTAATACCCTACTCTAGTTTGTGGTGGGTGGATTGCCTCTTGGACTGATGATGATGAACAATACAAGGAAGAACAGCCTCGCGAGGGTCTGTTCTTGGCTAAGGAGATGAATTGCTAGGAGGAGTTCAGTCGCCCTCCTCTCTCTCTCTCTCACTTGCCCTCTGCTTGCCCAGATTCTAGGTACCCACTTCTCGATCTCCTCCTTCTACCCTGGGGGTGGCTAGTCCTATTTATAGGCAAAGGCCCTGGGCCTCTTCCCAAATATTGAGCGGGAAGGGCGCCAACAATTGGCCAATTCGAAGGGGAACATCTGGTACACTTATCCTGACTAAAGTTGGTCCTCGCCTGCCAAAGGCCTTGTGGTGACGCCGTTCTGGGCTCCACAATGACCTCCGTCCCACCGTTGGACTGGTCTTGGTCTCGTTGCACCAAAATGGGTGCATTTTATTGATCCTCTCGCCTGCGCTTGCCCCCTTTGCACCCAAGAGGAAAGGGAGACACTGTGCGGGCTGGCGCCCGCCTGGCATCCTTGGTCTTCATGGCTTGCGTCATGGGCACCTCGCGAGGTACCCCGCCTTGATCTCTCCGCCTCCTCGTGAGCCAGCCTGACGAGGCCGTGCCTGAGGAAGCGCCGTGTCGTCCGCCCCGTGAGGCTTGGCCCCTCGCGAGGGTCTTGGGTCTTGTGTTGATGAAGATGGGCCATGCTGGGCCCCCTTTTTAGCCACGCCGCAGGCCGCAGGCAGGCAAGTCTGGGGACCCCCGTTCCCAGAACACCGACATGAACCAAGAAGATCGCTGCTTTTTTTATGGCTGAACTTGGATAAACTTTCTCAAGTGTTACGTATTGAAAGTTGGCGCACGAATGTTGATGGAAATAGCAGAACCTGGTCTCATCTTTACTGCGATCTTTCACCCCGACGTCGTTCCAATTGTTCATCCATGTTAGTTTTGTATCTGGTTCTTGCTTGTTGCCTCGATTACTTCTTAATCCACCTATTCTGTCTAACTAATCACAATTTAACTTTAGAAGTAGCAACGAATCTCTCACGAAGATGCTACTTCTAACTAATATTTTCTTATAATTGGTGGCATGTGTAGATTTTTTCAGAGTTAAGCAGTCTGCTCGTTTGTTACTCTGTAATAACCGGCTGTTACTAATGCCACTGAAGTTGATTGGATCGACATCCACAAGTTCCTACACTTTATTGATCGTCTTGAGGTCCTTGTGGGGCATTTCAATGGTGGAAGGCCATGTGGGATATGTGTGCCACTGCTGCACTCGTTGAACAGGTCCAACTGTGTCGAGAAACTTATGGTACGAGCTGTTTTCTGTTAGATATGTTGTTCATAAACTATTGCTTATACACAGTTTTACAGCTGTGATCTTCTTGAAACAGGAACTGCCGAGTTCTATTGTTCCTATACAGATGCCTGACCATGATCGGGTCAGACTTGCGCTTGGTCACAACATGATGTTTATGTCGACCTACTCAATTCCCCTTGGAGGTGAAAAGATACTTATTCATGGGTGGTCTCAAATAATGAAGGCACGTCCATCTTGAAGAATAGGACAAAAGATTATGTTAATGCTTTTCCATGGCTCTAAAGCGAATATCCTGTTTATTGACCATGTTGCAAGATGAAGCCGCTTTCATAAGGTTGTGGATGCACGGGGTCGCGCCTGGCCCTTGTCCTGGGGCTTGGCGGCCTCACCCTTGGTTAACTGTAGGCAAAGTAGCACTGTTCGAGGCGTGCTTTGTACGGTTGAACCTGTATAAGTACTCATACTACTTTCAGCTTTGGTTGTTAGTGCCCCTGCTGGTTTCAGTTAAGGTTGTTAAGTACTCCTGCTGCTTTTACAGTCTGTCATATTTCTTCAGTCCTATCTTCCTCCAGCCACCAAAACCAAACCAGCGCCGGCGGGGCCTCCTGCTTCCGCCTCCCACGGCTGGCTGTGCCTCAGCGCACGCATCGCCGCCCCACCGTCTCCTAAATCGTTAACGCCGACGTCCTCCGCGCGCTTTGGTGCGCTCGCCGCGGTGCCACCCTCTCGCGTTGTCAACATGGTCAACAAACAACAGTAATCAACAGAAGTACGTGGAGAGGATGACAGTAGGGGTCCACCACGTCAGCGTATGGAAAAATAAAATGCTTCCTCCTAGTGTTTTCCTGACATCTGGGACCCACGACATTGTGAGCGTATATAGTCAATAGACAAGAGATCAACACAAGATCGGCTGACACCTGGGACGTAGCTACTCAAGAAGTTTTTTTTGTTTGGTATTGTTGAGACGGAGTAGGGTTTGAACTGGGCTGTGGCCCGCCTAGCCCAGGCTTATATTTTATGTTCACCATGTGACCAGCCCAGCTATTTTTTCTTTGTGAAAATGAGCCCAGTTTATTTTTTCTGAAGAATACCCAATCCAGGCCTACTTATTTTTCTATGCCCTGATGGGCTGCAACTCTTTCAAGACGCCTGCAAATCTTAAAAGTAATATGAAATGGGTTGTAAATATAAAAACAGATGACAAATTGGCAATTACTTTGTAGTTTCTGATTTTTCATATTTTCATATTCCTATTTCACTAGGCATTAACCTAATTTAAATATATCTTCAAAGTACTTTAAATCTGGCTCGACATTTCGGTATTAAAAACAGTTTGGAACCCACAGAAATATGCGAAATTGGCCGTGGCCAACCAAAAAAACGACTGCAATAAATTGCATAAGAAGTTGCCATGAGCTAGATATAAATTATTAAAAAAGAGAGGGAGTGGTATGACTTGTGGGCCTGTTTAGTTGACGCGTATGCAGGATTGTTTTAGTTATTATATACATCAACAAACAATTCTAGCAGACGTAATCATTGGATGTCAATCCAACGGCCGTTGTGTTTCTTCAATCTCTGATCTTCTTGCTCCAGCCGCCAAAGAAGCGCCGGCGGGACCGCATACTCCCACCTCCCGTGGCCGGCTGTGCTGCCGCGCAGGCCTCAGCGCCCCCTACTACTCCCACCGCTGGCCAGGGCATCCCTCTACTCACCCACACCCCCTGTTATTCTGCGGCGACGGCAGCCTCACATCCCAGCTGAACCGGTGAACCCTCGTACTCCTCTCTGCGCGGACTTCCACTGTCGCGTCTTCCCCGGCTTCGCGTCGTCCCCTTCCTAGGCCTCGCCATCGTCCACTGCCATGGTGCTCTCGGCGCGGCGTGGTCAATGTGGTCAACGACCGACTTCCATCGGAAGAGTACTGTACGTGGAGAGGCTGACAGCTGGGTCCACGGCAGCTGCAAGGAAGTGCCTCCTTATTATGCGGAAAATAATTATTCCTCCACCTGACAGCAGGGACCCACCGGACGGGCCACCAGTATTTCACGAAAAAAATGTTTCCCCCGGACTGCTGGGACCCAAAGGACGGGCCACTGTATTTTGCAAAAAAACGTTCCCTCCGCTGTCAGCTCGGACACATCGAAAGTGCCTCCTTATTACGCACAAAAAAATGAATACCCCCCTGCTAGCTAGGACCCACCTTGGTGGGAGGCTGACTTGTGGGCCTACTAAGTTGATTGGGACGGAGGCCTTTGTCAACTTTAGTCAATATATGAACGATTCTAGCTCCAGTGACCGTACGATGTCCATCCAACGGCCGTAGTGCTTCTTCAACCTCTCGTCTTCTTGCTCCAACCGCCCAAAGCAGCGCCGGTCGTGCCGCCTGCTCCTGCCTCCCGTGGCCGGCTGTGATGCCGCGGAGGCCTCACCACCCCCTACTACTCCCACCGCTGGCCAGGCCATCCCTCTACGCACCCACACCCCCTGTTATTCTGCGGCGACGGCAGCCTCACACCGCAGCCGAACGAGTGAACCCTCATACTCCTCTACACGTGGGCATCCACTGCCGCGTCTTCCCCGGCTCCGCGTCGTCCCCTTCCTAGGCCTCGCCGTCGTCCATCGCCCTGGTGCTCTCGGTGCAGCGTGGTCAACATGGTCAAGGAATGGCTTCCATCGGACATGGACTGTACATGGAGAGGCTAACAGCTGGGTCCACGGCCGCAGCAAGGAAGTGCCTCCTTATTATGCGCAAAATAATTATTCCTCCACCTGACAGTGGGGACCAACCGGAAGGGCCACCGTATTTCGCGAAAAAATGTTTCCCCCTGACTGCTCGGACCCACCAGCTTCGCACGCAAGCAAGTGCGTCCGAAAAAAACGATTCTCCCCCTGACTGCTGGGACCCACCAGCTACATCTTCGCACGCAAGGAAGTGCGTCCAAAAAAAAAGATTCGCCCCCCTGACTGCTGGGACCCACCAGCTACATCTTCGCACGAAAGGAAGTGCGTCTGGGAAAAAAAATGATTCCCCCTGACTGCTGGGACCCAGCAGCTACACCTTCGCATGCAAGGAAGTGCGTCCGGGCAAAAAAACAAAAAAACATAACGATTTGCCCCCATAACTGCTGGGACCCACCAGCTACATCTTCGCAGGCAAGGAAGTGCCTGACAGTCGGGACCCACCTGGTCGAAGCGTACATGGCGTTGTCATTCTGGTCGCGAACGTGTACGTACATATATACTGGTCGATGTAGAGGCGCACACGTGTCGTAGTAGAGGCGCGCACGTAGCATGTACACGTACGTACAAGGGCCAGGGTGCAAGAAAGAAAATACGGCCACGTATGTGTACATACGGGCGGGGTCTCGAACGCCTACTCGTGCATACGTACGGCGAGGGCTCGTTGACATGTCTGGGTCGGAACAGAGGAACAGCGTCGTCGTCGTGTTCATGTGGAGGCAACGGAATGCGTCGTGTTCATGGGGAGGCAACGGAATGCGTCGTGTTCATCGGGAGGCAACGGAACGCGTGGGAGCCAACCGGCTGGGTCGGAACGGAATGCGTGGTCGTGTTCATCGGGAGGGCTTGGACGGAACACGCGATGGGAACGAGGCCTGGCGTACCGCAGAACGGAGGAAACGGACCTCCTACGGTCGAAACGGGGGTCCTATTGATCGGGAGGGGTGTGGCGTACCGCAAAATGGAGGAAACGGACCTCCTACGGTCGAAATGGGGGTCCTATTGGTCGGGAGGGGTGTGGCGTACCACACAACGAACGAAACAAACCTCCTATGGTCGAAACGGGGGTCGTGTTGATCGGGAGGGGTGTGGCGTACCGCAAAACGGACGAAACGGACCTCCTACGGTCGAAACGGGGGTCCTGTTCATCGGGAGGGGTGTGGTGTATCGCAAAACGGGACTCCATGGGATACTGTTCATCTCCACCGTCAACCTCCTCCAGCCCCCACGGGCTACCGTCAACCTCCTCCAGCCTCCACGGGCTCCTGTTCATCCAGCCTCCACCGCACGCTACTCCACCGGCTACTGTTCAACCACCCCTCCACGGGCACCCCTCCACCTTCTACTGTTCATCCAGCCCTCCACACCACGGGGTCCTGTTCAACCACCCCTCCACGGGCACCCCTCCACCGTCTACTGTTCATCCAGCCCTCCACACCACGGGGTCCTGTTCAACCACCCCTCCACGGGCACCCCTCCATCGTCTACTGTTCATCCAGCCCTCCACCACACCACGGGGTCCTGTTCATCTAGAGGCAACGCCACTGCTCACTGTTCATCCAACCCCCCCCCCCCCCGCAACGCTCACTGTTCATCCCAGAGGCAGCATCGATCGGCTTCAGTTAGCAGCAGTAGCAAAGGAATTGCTCGATCGGGTTCAGTTAACAGCCATCGATCGATCGCTCGGGTTCAGTAACGCGTAGCCTGCAGTGCAATCGCTCGGGTTCAGTTAGAGCCCAACGCCTCGCTCGGGTTTAGTTAGAGCCAACCCCTCGCACACACGCGCGTACGTGTATGAGAGAAACACGCATCGCTCGGCCCCCGACCTCCCACCGTAACCGGGAACTCCCTGAAATTTTCCGCGCCCTCGCTTCTACCATGGGTTTTTCCGTCATGGACGGCCCAAAGAATGTCATGCAGCTGCGTCTCCGGCCCGCCCAGGACGAAAAGCCCATTTTCTGTCATGTTTTTGTCATAGAAGTAGGAGCCCACCACATCTATGATGATACCTGGTTTTGTCACAATTATCGTCATAGAAGTGTCATATGTATGACAGAATTATTTTTCGTTCGACCCAAAATGTCATGGATGTGTCTTTTTTTTGTAGTGACTGCCTCTGCGCCGTACACCATGAAGAAAGGTGTGTATCCGCTAGTGCGATTGGGCGTGGTCCGCAGCCCCCAGAGTACGGAGTTGAGCTCCTCAACCCAATGCTTGTCTGATTCCTTCAAAGATTGCACTAGCCTGGGTTTGATGCCACTCATAATAAGTCCGTTGGCCCTTTCGACTTGACCATTTGTTTGCCGGTGATAGACGGAGGCGTAATCAAGCTTAATGCCCAGATTGGCGCACCAATTTTTCACCTCATCGGCTGTAAAGTTAGAGCCGTTCTCGGTGATGATGCTGTGTGGAACACCATAACGGTGTACAACGCTGGATATAAAGTCTATCACTGGTCTGGCCTTGGCCGTCTTAACTGGTTTGGCCTCTATCCACTTAGTGAATTTATCCACCATGACCAATAGATATTTTTCTGATGGCTTCCTCCTTTAAGGGGTCCGACCATATCGAGCCCCCAGACCGCGAAAGGCCAAATGATGGGGATTGTTTGCAGAGCAGTGGGTGGCATATGGCTATGGTTAGCGAAAAGCTGGCATCCGACACAACTTTGGACAAGGTCCTGCGCGTCTGCTCGGGCCGTCGACCAATAAAAACCTGTACGGAAGGCCTTGCTAACAAGGGCCCAAGCTGTGGCATGGTCGCCACCTAGACCAGCATGAATTTCAGCCAAGAGCTGCCGCCCCTCCTCCTCGGAAATACATCTTTGAAGGACTCCGGTAGCACTTTTATTGTAGAGCTCTTCGTCGTGAACCTTATAGGCCTTCGAACACCGGACAATGCGGCGGGCCTCGTTCTGATACTCAGGGAGTTCCTTCCTATTAAGGTAGGCCAAGTAGGGTTCAGTCCATGGGGCAATTACTGCCATAATGAGATTGGCCGGCGGTGTCATTTCGGTGGCTGAGCCCCCGATTATATCGATGTGTTCGGAATCTGGGGTTATATTCGGGTCCGGACTAGTGTCGCCGCTCTCCCCTTGCCACACCACGGATGGCTTAAAAAGCCTTTCCAGAAAGATGTTAGGTGGGACGGGGTCGCGCTTGGCGCTGATGCGAGCAAGGACGTCCGCCGCTTGATTACTTTCTCGAGCCACGTGATGAAACTCGAGCCCCTCAAACCGAGCCGACATTTTCAGGACGACATTGCGATAAGCCACCATCTCCGAATCTTTGGTGTCAAAATCTCTGTTTATTTGAGAGATTGTGAGGTTTGAGTCCCCACACACTTCGAGGCGTTGTATGCCCATGGAGACAGCTATCCGGAGACCATGCAATAAGGCCTCATATTCGGCTGCGTTGTTGGAGTCTGTATATAATATCTGGAGTACGTACTGGACTACATCTCCAGTGGGGGACGTTAAAACGACGCCTGCTCCTAATCCTGCTAGCATTTTGGAGCCATCGAAATACATGACCCAGTTGGAATATGTGTCGTACTCCTTAGGGAGTTCGGCCTCTATCCATTCGGCGATGAAGTCCGCCAATACTTGGGATTTAATGGCTCGACATGGTTTGTATGTTATGTCGAATGGAAGGAGCTCAATGGCCCATTTGGCAATCTGGCCCGTAGCATCGCAGTTGTTTATTATATCATTGAGTGGTACTTCGGAAGCCACCGTGATCGAACACTCTTGAAAATAATATCGCAGCTTCCCGGATGCCATGAAGACCACGTATGCTATCTTTTGATAGTGGGGGTACCGGGATTTACATGGTGTGAGAACAGTGGATACGTAATATACCAGCTTCTGAAGCGGGAACTTGTGTCCGAGCTGCTTTCGCTCAACAACAAGCACGGCGCTCACCACCTGGTGTGTGGCCTATATGTATAATAGCATGGGTTCGCCAACGTTTGGCGCGGCCAGGATTGGGTTGCTCGCTAGGAGGGCTTTTATTTCTTCCAGACCGGCTGTTGCCGCATCCGTCCACTCGAAGTGATCGGTGCGCCGGAGTAGGCGGTAAAGTGGCAATGCCTTTTCTCCCAATCTGGACATAAAGCGGCTTAACATTGCCGCACATCCGGCCAATTTTTGGACCTGTTTAAGGCCTATTGGTGTAGCCAATTGCGACAAAGCTTGGATTTTGGCTGGATTTGCTTCGATTCCTCTGCTGGAAACAATGAAGCCCAATAGTTTTCCGGCGGGGACGCCAAAAACACACTTTTCTGGATTGAGGTTAATGTCGTATGCACGGAGGTTGTCGAATGTGAGACGTAAATCGTCTATTAGCGTCTCGACGTGCCTGGTTTTAATGACGACGTCATCCACATATGCTTCTACTGTCTTGCCGATCTTCTTTTCCAGGCATGTCTGAATCATGCGTTGGTAAGTGGCACCAACACTTTTTGAGCCCGAAAGGCATAGTGTTGAAGCAGAAAGGCCCATATGGGGTAATGAATGTCGTTGCGGCTTGACCGGACTCCTTCATCTTGATCTGAGGGTATCCGACGTCAAGAAAACACAGCGAGTCGTGTCCTACGGTAGCGTCAATGATCTGATCTATCCGGGGGAGGGGGAAGTGATCCTTGGGGCAAGCCTTGTTGATGTCTTTGAAATCGACACATAGGCGCCAGGATTTATCCTTCTTTGGTACCATCACCAGGTTTGCTAGCCAGTCTGGGTGTTTTATTTCTCTGATGAATCCGGCTTCGAGTAACTTGGCTAGCTCTTCTCCCATAACTTGTCGTTTGGGTTCGGAAAAACGCCGCAGTGTTTGTTTGATTGGTTTATATCCCTTTAAGATATTGAGGCTGTGTTCGTCTAGCTTGCGTGGGATTCCTGGCATGTTAGAAGGGTGCCAGGCGAATATGTCCCAATTTTCATGCAGGAACTCTCATAGCGCGGCATCGACCGTTGGATCGAGTTGTGCCCCGATAGATGCTGTCCTGTTGGGGTATGTTGGAAGGACCTGGAATTTGACTATTTCCTCTGCCGGCTTGAAGTAGGTGGATTTGGGTCGTTTGTCTAGGATCACATCGTCCCTATCCACCGTAGAGCGCAGTGTGGTTAACTCTTCGGCCGCGAGGGCTTCAGATAATGCCTCAAGGGCGAGGGATGCTATTTTATTCTCGGCGCGGAGTGCTATGTACGGATCACTGACGAGAGTGATTGTACCATTGGGCCCAGGCATCTTAAGCTTCATGTATCCGTAATGAGGTATAGCTTGGAAGCGTGTAAATGCATCTCGCCCCAAGAGGGCGTGATATCCGCTATTGAAAGGGGCCACTTGGAAGGTTATCTCTTCAGACCGATAATTCTCCGGCGTACCGAATACCACGTCAAGTGTGATTTTTCCCGCACACCGTGCCTCCCAACTGGGAATGATTCCTCAGAAGGCCGTGCTGCTTTGCTCAATGCGGCTCCTGTCTATTTCCATTTTATGGAGTGTGTCCTCATAAATGAGGTTTAGTTCGCTGCCGCCGTCCATGAGAACCTTGGTGAGCCGAAAGCCGTCCACGATTGGACTGAGGACCAAGGCAGCTGGTGCTCGAACTGTCTTGTATTTTGGTTCGTCGCTGGCATTAAAAGTTATAGCCGTGTCATTCCAAGGGTTTATTTCTGCGATTTGGTAGACTTCGGCGAGTTCGCGGAGTGCCCTTTTGCGCCTATTGTTTGAAGCAAATGTCTCGAAGACCGTCAGTACTTTGAGCTCGTCGTCTTTTGGGGGGTGTTGTTCTGGTGTATTCTTGGTGAGGATATCTTCGCCGGTCTTTGGCCACTTGCCGGAGTATCCAACATGCTCTAAGGCTGTGGGTTGGTATGTTATCCGGTGTTGCGTGTATTTTGCATGGCCCATCGAGCCATCCTTCCAGAATGGTTCCGCGCCCCATAGTGGATTTGTATTTCTTTACTATTGGGTCGAGCATGTCACGAGGGTGCACCCTTTTCGCCTGGACGAGGGGTTGAGTGTGGACCGATGGTTCCCAACGGGCTGCCTGAGTTTTCCAGGCGCTTTCCATTGCGTTGTACTTCTGTACGATAGTTGCCAGGTCAGCAAAGTGTAATATGCGACGGCGGTTGATGGCGTTGAGGATTCCTTCGTCTGTTCAATTGTTTCGGAACGCTGAGATTTCTTCCTCGTCGCGGCAATCTTTAATCTTGTCTTTGACAAGAAGGAATCTGGCCCAGAAGTGGTGGACCATTTCGTGAGACTGCTGTTGTATGCTCATGAGAGCGCTTATATTTGGGTAGGTGGGTGGTTTTAAATCTGAACCCTAACCCAATTTTGGATCCGGAATCTAAAGGTCATCCGAATTTAACGGATCGGGCTCCGGGATATCCACTGGTTTCTTGGGCCCGCCGTCCGATTCTACGTTCGGAGGGCAGGATGCATCTCCTCGCAGGTGGTTGCCCGGTTCTTTGAGATCGGAGATCCAGACATAGTCCGTCCTTAGTATGGAGGAAGAGTTGTCGTCTCGCTCCTCGACTACCGCTATCTGGTGGGTGATCGGCGGAGATTTGATTTCTCTCTGGTCGAGTTTAAGCCCAATTCGATCGTAGTCTGTAGCGACCCCCAGGGCGGCGATACGGTCGAGGAGTTCGTTTAAAGATGAAAGCCCCACTGGATCCATCTGCTTGGAGTGTCCGGAGTCGATACGAAGGGGATTTTCGATGACCCGGGAGGTCACCGTCGGCTCAACGGCTGAACGGGCGGTCATGGTAAAGCCGCCCAGCAGGAGGGTTTGGCCTGGGTCCAGTGCTCCTCCGAAGGTGATATTGTCCTTGAGAACAAGGCGAGCCATCGATCCTGTCTTCGACGTCACAGTGGAACTCTCAATGAAAGCACCAATGTCGGTGTCAAAACCGGCAGATCTCGGGTAGGGGGTCCCGAACTGTGCGTCTAAGGATGATGGTAATAGGAGACGGGGGACACAATGTTTACCCAGGTTCGGGCCCTTTCTATGGAGGTAATACCCTACTTCCTGCTTGATTGATCTTGATGAATATGAATATTACAAGAGTTGATATACCACGAGATCGTAATGGCTAAACGCTAAAAGTCTAGCCTGTATGACTATGGTCATGATTGTACGTCTACGGACCAAGCCCTCCGTTTTATTTAGACACCAGAGGGATCTAGGGTTACATAAGGTCGGTTACGGAGAAAGGAATATACATATTTGATCACCAAGCTTGCCTTCCACGCCAAGGAGAGTCCCATACGGACACGTGTGGAGTCTTCGGTCTTCGTATCTGCACAACCCATCAGTACGGCCCACGGCTAACAGGCCGGACGCTCGAGGACCCCTTAATCCAGGACTCCCTCAATAGACAGCAGAGGGCCGCTAGAGCCAAAGGAAGTGAAGTTCCTCTCCTGCTGGATCCCAAGCTGATCCTTGAGTACATTGATCTCTGGCACAAGGAACCCAACACACCTGTGCCTGACTTCAAGCTCACTCCTGGCCAAAGTCACATGCTGACCGCCTTCATTGGCGAAGAAAAATGGAAGTTTGAGAAGGCCAGGCAGCTGAAGAAAGCTCAGTACAAGAAAGGGCGCTTTCTGAAGAAGAATGTTGTCAACATGACAACCGATGAACTTGTTGCTATACAAACTGGGATCAAAGGACTCAGTGATGAATTCAATGTCTACCGCACTGATTGGCTTGGAGCCAAAGTCAGATTTGTGAAATTGGCGGAGAAATTCACTTCAAATGTTGCTGCATCAACGCAACATGAATCTCCTCGGGCTGAGGCTTCTGCTCAACTAACTGAAGAACATGCCAGCACTGCTGATGAAAATCAGGCTGCTGATGAAAATGAGAGTACCAGGGCCGATGAAGATATTCCAGCCACTGATGAAATTGCCAGGGCAACCACTAGCGTTGCACCTGAGGAACAAGCCAAGCCAGTTGAAGCATCAACCTCTATGCCTGAAGAAACCGAACAAACCAGGACAACTGCATCAGTTGTGCCTGAGGTAAATGAACCAATTTCCTATGCTCCTCGTGCACCAACACCAAGTCCAGTTCTTCCTTCTGCATTAGAAGCGAAGAGAACCAAGGCTGCAGAGCGAGCAGAAGTGAAGAGGAGGAAATCATATGCTTCATCACAGTCTTCAGCACCGAAGAAGATGAAGATATTGCCAAGCTCTTTTGAGAATCCCATTGATGTTGTTCCTGTCTTAAGCATGCCATCTAAGGAAATCATTCCTTTTGGTGAATATTATGAGATCCCAAGAGGATCTAATGAAGATGTTCCTTCTGCTGCTTCTTCAGAGCAGTTGGATGAAGAAATTGAAGTGGATAATATCCCTTCAACCCGAGTTGTCTCATCACCTATGCCTCAGTTCACAGCTGAAGAGGCAGGCATTGAAGAATTGAATGAAGAAGATGAAGACGTGGACATTGGGAGCACTACTCCTGTGTTGAATGATGACTATTGGGAAAGTCATCACCCCAACTCTCCCATGTTCACGCCACTGCAACAAATTCCTCAGTCCCCAGTACACATTGAAGTTCAAGTGGGATCTGACGAACCTCAAACCACTCCTTCCATTCCTGAAGAAATTCCAGCCACTAGTGCTGATGAAGAAATGAAGACCCAGGCTGCAACTGAAGCAGAAACTGAAATTCCTTAGCCTATGGTCCCTGAGATTGTGATTCCTGAGGCTGTGATGACTTTGACTGATACTCCTCAGCCCAAGCCGAAGAATCCCTTCTCTAAGAAGCAAAATTTCAAGGTTGATGACTTCTTTCACGAGCATGTGTTCTTTACAGACTACAACCCATATGACTCTGCTCGTCTTCGAAGGAAGCGTTTCTGACCGCCAGCCAAGCAAACTTCTATTCTTCATTGCTTTTTGATAAGGACAAAGTCTTTGACCATCAGCATATTCCTCAGTGTTATTCATGATGCTGGATTACTCAACTTCTGCACCGATATATGTGATTGGAATGAAGAGTTAATTCTTCAGTTCTATGCGATGCTGCACATCACAGGAAATGCTGCAGATGTGAACTCTTGGGTGTTGACTGGATGACAGAAAACACTCACTTCAAAGCACCAGCCTCTGAATTGCTTCATGCCCTGCCTGTCAGTCCTCCCCTTGAAGGTGCACGTTGTATATATAATGAATCTGAGCTTACTGATCACTATATGCAAGTGTTGATGAAGACGCTGAAGCCCCGTCAAGCCCCAAGGACCAAATTCCTCGTGAAGGAATTGTTGTATGTGCCATGAGCTGTCTATAGCATTCTGACCAAGACATTGAGTCCAATCAAAGGCCACGACTCGAATGAAGAAGAGGTCATTGGCATCATGAAGAATCTGCTTTTCAATATCATCCATGGAGTTCCTGTCAACTACCATTATTTCTTCATGAGGACTCTGGCCAATGTTGCATTGTCACCTTTTGAATTGAAGCCTTACGCTCCCTGGATTATGAGATTCCTCAAATCAAGGTATTCAATCAATTACAAGGCTGACACACTCAACCATGGTAGCTACTTGCCCCCATTGAAGTCCTCAAGCGGGCATTTTCCTCAGCTGATGAAAAGGGCAAGGCAACTGCTGTTATTGATGAAGGCATTCGTCCATTGGATGGTCAGTTCCGCAAAGTTGCATCTTACTCCACCAATGATGACTCTGCCACTCATGACTCTGCCGCCAATGCCTCAAAGCAAAATCCTCAAGGCACAACTCCAAGGGTGATGACTAATCGTGAGCTTCTCCTTAGTCTTCACCAGAAGGTCGATCACAATCACAAATGGGTCAAGCGTCAGTTTAGTTCAATTATTCACAACATGACTGCTACACACAATTCAGTGAAGAAGAACCACTACTACCTCCATGAAGTATTCAATCGCACCTGGGCTATTCTATCTCATCTTTATGGTGAAGAAGATCTCACGCAGATGGGCTTCAAGTAGGACTTTGACTGGTCTCAGCCACCGTCGAAGAAATTCAAGAAAGTCAAAGTTCCTTCCTTGGTGGCCAGATCATATTCTTCATCGCGCGAGACTGATGAGCATGAAGATTTGGACGACACTGCGGCAGGCCCTACTCCAACAACCGACCCCAACAACGCTGGCGCTCCTCCATCGACTTCGTGATATTCTTGAGGGGCATTAGTCCTCATTTTTCGTCCCTTTTGGTCATTCGATGCCAAAGGGGGAGAAATTTGAGTTAGTCTTCAAGCGGGTCTATACATGGGTGTTTTTTTGCTAAGTTACAACTCTCGTCCTTCTGAAGACTTTGTTGGATCGAGTTGTAAACTTAAACCCGATGGTGGTCTGATACTTTTGCCATGTTCTTCTGCATGCTATTTCCTCATATATGTTAATGCACGCATTCTGAATTACATCAGTCACCATATTTCATCATGCATTTCAAATTCTTCATATCATATATTAAATGCGTGTATGAATTACAAAAAACAGGGGGAGATCTCCATGATTCTACTCTTCAAGTGTGCATTGCTTCAAAAGAAAATTCTTCGCTATGCACATATTTAGGGGGAGTTCTTCTATATCTTGCAATCAAATTCCTCAATATCAGTTTTTCCACTTCATATGTTTATCCCCGTTGAAAACTTAACATATATTGTCATCAATCACCAAAAAGGGGGAGATTGTAAGTGCATCTAGTGCCCCTTAGTGATTTTGGTGTATTGAAGACTTATAGGTTAAGGGACTAATGCGTTTGTGAGTGTACACAGGTCTATAAGTCTATGGTGAGTTTGATATTTATAGAGAAAGTCGACCCCTAAAAATGAATGTCTTCAACTGAAGACTTTGGATTTCTGAAGACTGTCTGATGACTTTGAAATTGAAGAAATTGGTGTGACCGTGAAGACTTGATATTCGTGCGAGGAACATGAAGCGTGAAGACTTTTTTTGTAGTTTCATTTTCTCTTTCTTGAGTCATAGGAAACACCGTACTGTTAAAGGGGGTCGAGGAAAAACTAAGGAAAAGTTTCCAGGTGATGATCATCTCAAAATCCTAAACCTACCAATCCCTTCGAGTGAAGCCATTGGAAATCTCATGCAGTTCAATCAATTTCTTCAGTGACAGAGATGAAGATCTTCTGGTCTCTAAGGAATTTGTTCTGACTGAGGAGTTAGGAATTCACCAGTGCGTATTGCCTACAAGTGAGGAACATGATAGCCCCGAGGAATTTGATAGTCAAATTTCTGACCGTTGCCGTGCTATGCGCCAGCTGTCCCAAAATATATACCTACCTAATGGTCATATCATTGAAGGGAATTTATGTCTTATCATGTCGGGCTGCTCCCTAGGCTATAAATAGCCGCCCCCTACAACCACTAGCTGGTTGGCTACTCCAAGAGAAACTGACACTTGTTATTGAGAGCATCCCATCCTCCGAGGACTTTGAGTGAAAATCATCAAGTGAGGAAAACCCAAACACCTACAAACCCAAAGTGATTGAGCATCACCGAAGAGATTGTTCCTCTGTGGATCCGACGCTTGTTACCTTTGAAGACTGTGCATCTTCCAGATGGTTAGGCGTCATGGTCTAGAGCATCCAAGAGGAAATTGTGGTTCGCCGAGTGACCGAGTTTGTGAAGGTTTGGAAGTCACCTGAAGACTTACCAGGAGTGATTGGGCGAGGTCTGTGTGATCTTAGCTCAAGGAGAATACGGTGAGGACTGTGTGTCTGAGACTGTGTGTCCTCAGGTTTAAATACCTAGCCACTCCAACCACACGTACAACTGTCACAGCAGTTGGAACTGGTCTACCAAATCACTATCTTCACCAGGCCTACTGGTTCTATTTCCTAAACCCTTCCTGTTGTGGATATTACTACTGGGCCTAAACCGGCCGTCTGGGCTGGGTTAATTTCATCAGTAGCTCAAGAATGTTAAAGCCCAGGAGGCTATGTAAAGGCCGAGGCCATAGTCGGTTTAACATCTGTAGCCGTAAACCGGCCTGTGTACAACTTGTATTGTAAGTTAGGAATAAGCAAGAGACCAACCCGGGTACGAGTATAAACCGGAGATTGGGACTCTATGAACCGACGGGCGTCACCCGTGTATATAAGGGGATGACCCGATATCGGTTCAGGGAGAGACGACAACTCGAGGCCTAGGCGAAGCTTATTTGCTCCCTAGTCATCGAGACTTCATCAATTCCACCACAAACTAGACGTAGGCTTTTACCTTCATCGAAGGGGCCGAACTAGTATATACTCTCTGTGTCCCTATGTCCGCTTTAACCCCTTCGAGTTAACCCGTTGCGATGGCTCCACGACTAAGTCCTTTGGCTAGGACATCTGCCGTGACAAACCCACGACAGTTGGCGCCCACCGTGGGGCTATCGCACGATGGTTTCAAGTTCTTGGAGGGCCGCTTTGAGGGACTCAAGGGATATGCCGTGGGCCGGATGACCGAGAGTCGCCGCGGCAAGATCTACATCGACGACGCAGGCTGGGGCCCCGAGGCCGGCTCAATTGAGTACGGGTACCGGGTCCCCTTTGGCGGTATACACGTTTTCATCGGCAAGATTGGTGAACCGAGCCCTCAGCTGGACACCTGCACCGACCTCATCGAGACAGCTCAGCATGCGCGACCTGCCCGGGTTAAGCCAGCCGTAAGGCGTGCCTTTGTGGGAGTCATCCACGGGCGAAACTATGAGGACGGATCAGAATCTGGTGGCGAAACCGTTGTTTATTCCGGTGATGAGTCGTCAACCGGGGAAACTGAGTCCCTGTATCAAGTGCATGATGATCGGATTGGGGGCTGTTCCGATGGCAACAGTATTCCGGAGCCCTCCGATCTGCCTAGTCGGGTCGGCATATTCATGGCTGGCACCCAAGCAACGCCTCATTCATCGACGGCCGCAGCAATGGTTTCCGGTTCAACGGCTGCCGGAGCAGGAGGTTCTGTGCGCCCACCGGTTCAAGTATTATCTGATCTGTTCGACGCACTGGCGGCGCTCTTGACAGAGGCTAATCCGGTGGATCGGGATGTCATAACGCAGAGATTGCAAAGGTGAGAGAGCAGATTAGCCAGGCCAAGGCGGGTCTGGCGGCCGAGGAGGTCAGGATGGCTGCGGAACGGGCCGCTTTGGACGCACAAGCCTATAAGTTCATGCTGGATCAGAACGCTTCGCAGGAGGTCATGAGGAGGAAATATCGGTCCCGCCTGCCACCGGTTTTTGAAGGAAGGGATCTTTTCAAAACTCCTGGAGCAGGGACCAGTAATCAGCCAGTGGTAAACCGAGCAGAGGCGCCCGGGACAAGCGCACCAGTTCAGCCCCGCATAATAGATCTACCCCGTTATAACCCGGAGCCGCGGATTGTGACCACACCCCCGGATCATTACTCCAACCCGCTGGATAATCTTGTTGCTGCGGCAGCACGTCTAGAGGCTATTCCGGTCGAGGGAGATTCGTTACAGGCTGTAGAGACGCGCCGGGTCAAGGAGCTCCTCAGAACGGCGCTGGTCCAACAGGAGGCGTATTCATACAGCCGCGAGCGGATTCATTCTACTCCACGTCCAATCCGGAGTTATAACAGGCACCTGGAAGAACAAGCTGAGTCCAGCAATGCACGGCATGGAGGGCCCCGCGGCGACAATCCGGCTCCTGATGCTCAGGAGTTGGTAGACCGGGCCCGTGCACGCAGAGAAGCCGAATTGGCAGCACATCAGACTACGCCGGTTCGTCCCACCACTTCGGTCGAACCAGGGCTTGCTCCTAGCGCTTTGGGGGTGCCTTGCCTTATACCTGCTTTGCGCAATGTGCGCCTGCCTAAGGACTTCAAGGGGCCGCGCAAGGTACCAAATTATACAGCAGATCAACCCCCGGAGGCGTGGGTGGAGAGTTACGAGATGGCCATGGAGATGCTTGACGTAGATGAAGCTGCATGTGCAAAATATTTCTCTATGATGCTTGAAGGAACGGCCCGCACTTGGTTAAAAAGCCTGCCGCCCAATACCATCGGTTCATGGGCTCAATTGCGAGCTCGGTTTATCAGTAATTTCAAAGATACGTGCAGGCAGCCCATGTCGATAGTGGACTTAGCCGCCTGCGTCCAGGCGGAAGGAGAGTCAACCACTCATTGGGTGCGCCGCGTTTCGCAAATCTTGCATTCATCAGACCGCATCAATGCTGACACTGCAGTTGTGACTTTGGAAAGCAATTGCCGGTTTGGGCCCTTGAGATTGAAATTAGGACGAATGAAGCGCCATTGCACTGACATAGGGACTCTCATGGCTGCTTTGGTAAAGTACGCTGATTCTGATAGTACCAAGGATCCCGAGTCTGATGATGAAAAGGCAGGGAAGGGAAAGAAGAACGGCAACTTCAGAGGACAGCAGCATCACCCAGGGGGCGGCGTTGGAGGCAAGTGTAAAGCGGATGGTTCCATGGATTTTGTGGCTAACACCAATGTCCAGAACAGGGGCCGGCCGCGTAGGGGCAAAGGCCGCGGTGGCGGACCCAGCCCCAATCCAGAGCGCTTAAATAGTTTGTTGAATCAGCCCTGCCCAAAGCATGGAACGACGGAGGAACCAGCAAACCATCTATGGAAGGATTGTTACATTATGCGAGAGTTCAAGAATTCCAACGCCTTCCGGTCTGATCACAATCCCGGTGGCGGTTCAGGATCCGGGCCAAACCACGGTGGAGGAAACTCCGGTTCAGGGTTTAATGGTAATCCGAGCGGGACTGGTAATCCGGGCGGACATGGTAATCAACATAACCAAAATGATCAAGGGGGCTATAATCAGCAGCAGTCGGGATACCAGAGCAATCCGAAGCAGCTAAACAGTGGCCAGTATCATGTATTCACCACTAGCTTGGACAAGCGAGACCAGAAGGTCCGGAAGAGGGCAGTTAACTCTGTTGAACCGGCCGTGCCCCGATATCTACGATGGTCAGAGCAGCCGATCACCTGGAGTAGAGAGGATCACCCTCCTCGGGTGGATAATCCGGGTCAGCTGGCTTTAGTGGTGGCGCCTCAGGTAGGAGGTTATAAGTTCACCAAGGTGCTCATGGATGGGGGTAGCAGTATTAACATCCTGTACTATGAGACCTTTCGACGTATGGGGCTCAAGGATAAAGATCTACGGCCTTCAAACACGGTTTTTCATGGCGTGGTGCCAGGAAAGTCTGTGTATCCCGTGGGCAAGATAGCATTGGAGGTGGCTTTCGGAGATGATCATGATTCCCGATCAAAAAAACTGACTTTTGAGGTGGTGAAGATCCAAAGCCCGTACCATGCCCTGTTTGGTCGGCCGGCTTATGCCAAATTCATGGCACAACCCTATTATGTATATCTGCAGCTCAAGATGCCAGGCCACAAGGGAACCATCACGGTTCACGGGAGTCGCAGGATCGCTTTGGAGTGTGAAGAGGGAGATGCCGCCTATGCAGAATCGGTTTGTGCTGCTGAGGAACTCAAATACTACAAAGATAATGTTGATCCGACGGATATGACTCCTTTAAAGAAGCCTACCACAGAGCATGATCCGGTTTTAAAATTCACGTCAGCCACGAAGACCAAGCTTGTTGATTTCGTAGCTGGTGATTCATCCAAGCAATTCAGCATCAGTACCAATCTGGATCCAAAATAGGAAAGCGCGCTCATCGAGTTCCTCCGTGAGAATCGGGACATCTTTGCATGGAAGCCCTCTGACATGCCAGGTGTACCGAGGCGACTCGCTGAGCACACCCTTAATGTGGATCCTAAATACAAACCGGTGAAACAGTTCCTCCGTCGGTTCAACGAGGAGAGAAGAAAGGCTATTGGAGAAGAGGTGGCCAGGCTCTTAGCAGCTGGCTTCATCGTTGAAGTTTTTCACCCTGAATGGCTTGCTAATCCGGTGCTGGTCCTTAAGAAAAACGGCACTTGGCGTATGTGTGTGGACTATACATAACTTAATAAGGCCTGCCCTGCAGATCCTTTTGCCCTCCCCCGTATTGATCAAATCATTGATGCTACGGCGGGTTGCGAGCGTTTATGCTTTCTGGATGCATACTCCGGTTATCATCAGATTAAGATGGCGGTTAAGGACCAGGAGAAGACGGCGTTCATTACTCCCTTTGGAGCCTTCTGCTATGTATCTATGCCTTTTGGGCTCAAAAGTGCCCAGGCAACTTATCAACGATGTGTGCAAAATTGTCTCCACAAGCAGATTGGCCGTAATGTGCACGCTTATGTGGATGACATTTTGGTCAAGTCAAGGAAGAAGGAAACGTTGGTCGATGATTTGAAGGAGACCTTTGATAACTTAAGGACATACAAGATGATGCTCAATCCGGCCAAGTGTGTCTTTGGTGTACCAGCTGGCAAGCTATTGGGTTTCTTGGTGTCCAACAGGGGAATTGAGGCTAATCCGGAAAAAATTACGGCTATCACCTCTCTTGCTAAACCGAAATGCGTCAATGACGTCCAACGTCTGGCGGGCAGAATTGCTGTGTTAAGCCGGTTTATCAGCCGCCTTGGAGAGAAAGCAATTCCTCTGTATCAAATGTTGAAAAAGACGGATCAGTTCGTCTGGAATTCTGCCGCTGATCAGGCGTTCGAGGATTTAAAGCGACAGCTGGTCAATCCGCCCGTACTCGCTGCTCCCACTGATAAGGAACCATTGCTGTTGTATGTAGCTGCTAACGCTCGCGCGGTCAGTGTGGCTATTGTGGTAGAGCGGAAGGAGGCAGGCAAAGAATACCCGGTTCAGCATCCGGTTTATTATATCAGCGAGGTGCTGATTGAATCCAAACAACGATATCCGCATTGGCAAAAGCTAGTATATGGAGTTTTTATGGCAAGTCAGAAGCTGAAGCAGTATTTCCAAGGCCACCCTATCACGGTGGTCAGTTCTGCTCCTTTGGGTGATATCATCCAGAACCGGGAAGCGACTGGTCGGATTGCCAAGTGGGCTATTGAGCTTGGACCGCACGGTTTAAAGTATGTGCCTCGCACTGCGATAAAGTCTCAGGCATTGGTGGATTTTATCAATGATTGGACGGAGTTGCAAGTCCCTAAAGAGAAGCCGGATCACACTTACTGGACCATTCATTTTGACGGATCACGTCAATTGGAAGGATCGGGGGCTGGAGTCATATTAACTTCCCCACGAGGTGATAAGTTTTGTTATGTTCTCCGTCTAATGTTCCCTTGTACTAACAATGCAGCAGAATATGAGGCCTTGCTCCATGGTCTCCGGATGGCTAAGGAGATGAATTTAAGCCGGGTTAAGTGCTTTGGCGATTCTGATTTGGTGGCCCAGCAGGTCTCTGGTACATGGGATTCTAAAGATCCACTCATGGCTGCTTATCGTCGTGAGGTTGATGTGGTCGCAGGTCACTTCAAAGGTTATCAGGTGGACCATGTGGACCGACGAAAGAACGATGCGGCGGATGCTTTAAGTCGGCTAGGTTCACAGCGTAAACCGGTACCACCTAATGTGTTCCTTGATGTGCTTTACAACCCGTCGGTTCAACTGCCTGGCGAAGCAGATTTGGCGGTTCCTGACCCAGAGGCTCAATTGGTGGCAGCATTACATGTCATCCCGGATTGGACGCTTCCTTACCTGGCGTACATGAACCGAGGGGAGTTGCGAGAGGATGAGATTCTGTCCAGGCAGATAGTACGGCGGTCCAAGTCCATGGTAGTTGAAAACGGCGAACTACATCATCGCAGTGTGACAGGAGCCTTTCAACAGTGTGTATCTCCTGAGGAAGGCCGTAAAATTTTGCGTGAGATCCACGAAGGAGATTGTGGTCACCACGCCGGTTCAAAGTCTTTAGTGGCAAAAGCTTTTCGTCACGGTTTCTATTGGCTGACTGCTCATGCGGATGCGGAGGATCTGGTCAGGCGGTGTGATGGTTGTCAAAAATTCTCAAGACGCGCTCACGTCCCGGCTCAAGAATTGAGGATGATTCTAATTACTTGGTCGTTTGCAACCTGGGGGCTGGACATGGTTGGGCCTTTCAAAAGGTCCAAGGACAAGAAGACCCACCTTCTGGTGGTGGTGGACAAATTTACAAAGTGGGTAGAGGCAGAGCCCGTTAGCAAGTGTGATGCGGCCACCGCGGTTTGGTTCATCAAAAAAGTGATTTTCCGGTTTGGTTTTCCACACGGCATCATCATAGACAATGGTACCAATTTATCTAAAGGTGCCATGAAAGAGTTTTGCGAATGGGAGCACATCCGCCTTGATGTGTCATCAGTGGCGCACCCACAGTCCAATGGTCAAGCAGAAAGAGCTAATCAGGAGATCTTGAGAGGCATTAAGCCCAGGCTTATGGTTCCTTTGCAGCGGACGCCGGGTTGTTGGGTCGAAGAGTTACCCTCTGTGTTATGGAGCATCAACACCACGCCTAATAGGTCAACTGGGTATACGCCGTTCTTCATGGTTTATGGGGCAGAGGCAGTTCTTCCTAGTGACATACGTCACGATTCACCTCGTGTGGCGGCTTACGTTGAAACAGACAACGAAAGTTCTAGACAGGACGCTTTGGACCGGCTAGATGAAGAGCGAGACATAGCAGCTGCCCGCTCAGCGATCTACCAACAGGATCTTCGTCGCTATCACAGTCGTCGGATCAGGACCAGAACCTTTCAAGAGGGAGATTTGGTGCTTCGACTTATTCAAGATCAAACCGAGATGCATAAATTGTCTCCACCTTGGGAAGGGCCTTTCGTGGTCAGCAAGAATCTACACAATGGTTCATACTACCTGATAGATGTTCGAGAGCACAAAGACTCACGCAAATCAGGACAAGAGACCGACAGACCATGGAATATAGCTCACCTTCGGCCTTACTATACTTGAGCCATGGGCTCTGCTTATGTATATATCATGACTATGTATATATTATAATAAACCGGATCCTCAGCTAAAGCGGGGTATCTGTTCTTTTATATCATGTGTGGTTACACGGGGTTGTCTTTAAGCAACATCCGGTTTACCCCTTGCAAGTCTTAACAAGATCACTGGAGGCTTCCTGTTCAAACATAGGTCGTGTTCAAACCAAAGAGAACGTAGCTATCCTTATGAGTCATTTGGGGGCTCGGTCATGTTTGAACCGATGCAATACCTCTTGGCCGGCGAAAGCCACCAGAGTCATTTGGGGGCTCGGTCGTGTCCGAACCGATGCAATACCTCTTGGCCGGCGATAGCCACTAGAATCATTTGGGGACACGGTCACATCTGAACCGGTCACGCCTCTTGGTCGGCCTACGGGCCTTAGAGTCATTTGGGGGCTTGGTCGAACCCGAACCATAGCAATGCCACTTGGCCGGCATAATGCCACGCGTCATTTTGGGGTCCTGGCAGACTGGCACCATCGCTACACCTTCGGGGGGCTTGGTTGCGTCTGACCATGGTAATTCTGTCTGACCAAGCTCAATAGAGCTCTTCTTTTGCAAAAGGTTTTTGTCACCGTATTTTGCTCTCTTTCCTTTTTTAAGAGTTGATAGTTTATCGCTTTTCTCTTAAACCGACAATATTCTGCACCGGTTCAACATAGCCAATTTGGCGGAACACGGCCCTCTTTTTCAAAAACCTGAGATTGTTGGCTCGGTTTGAGTTTTTTCTGCTAAATATCCTTTTTTGAGCAACAAAAGGCTGCTATCATTAAAAGGACGGTTTGCATTGTAAACCGGTGTTATATACACAGGGGTTCGATTCTCCCATGACGGTTTAAGAGTTATCAACTCCCGCTTCAGCATTGGCTACAAACGCCTATTTCATGCCCATTATATGACAGGTATTTTGTATCACAAAAGTTTGATCATACTTGCAAGTTTCCTTGCGTATCTATATAAAGATTCACAAACCGGATGACGGTACAACCGCCCTGGTAGTTTAAAATTTTGTGATCGCAGGAGATATAATGATTTTCCAAGGAGGGTATCAGTGCTGATGCGCGAAGGCATCTCATGAAGCAGAAAGTACGGTCTATCCTATTACAAGGCAACATGGTGCCCAAATAAGATGATTGTTTCTTGACAAAGTATCAAAAGGAAACCAGTTAAAACTGCCATCGGTTCACGCCTGCGTGCCATTCCGGTTTGATGGTTCTAGATCATCCTGCGCCACTTCAGCTTCCTCCTCCCTACCCAGCGGCTGGAAGTCAACAGTGGTCCAATCGATCCCTATTAATGCTTGAGAAACGTCTTCCTCATGTATCAGTGACGACGGTTCAATATCAGGGGCATAAGTGTGCTTACGGATTGGAGGAATTAAGTTTTCCGCTTCAGGGATTGGCACAGCTACCCGCTTGTTCTGATCGTCATACTGGGCTTGATAATGAGACAAGTTTGCTTCTTCTACCAATTGGCAGGCCAGAGGGCGCATTGCCCGGTTTATATTTCTCAATTCTTCATCGAATTCGAAGCCATCCTCCTTTAAGCTAGGATAACCTTGAGCCGCTTCAATGGGGTCAAAATCAGGCACCCATGCTTTGGCCCGGATTAAGGCATTAATGGCTTCGGTTCGAGCAGCAGATCTTTTTAGCTCTTCAATCCGAGCAGGGAGCATCGACAACCTCTTCAGTGTGTCCTGGATCAATGTGGGCGCCGGATTGTTGTGTGAAGCAGTGGTGATAATCCGCTGTGCGCCCGTATACAGCTGCTCGACTAAAGTGTAGACCGCTTTCAGCTTCATGCGCACGTCTGATCCCAAGTGATTGATGCGAGTGCCTGTAATACAATCAGCAGGTCATAAACCGAGCTGTTTTATAGAAGGATCAAGGTCGTTACACAAGTCACAGGAGGCTTACCAAAGATGGCTGCAGTCATTGCGTGCACCTGTCGCTTCACGCTGGTCAATTCATCCGTTACCGGTTTAAGGGCAGCTTCTGCGTTTTCAATCTTCTTGGTTAAAGCGGCCTTTTCTGTGGCCCAGTCAGCCCGCTCCTTCTTAAAACCTTCCTTCAATTGTTCCATGCTGCCTAAAGCGCTGGTTAGTTCCTCCTTGGCTTTGGAAGTTTCTGCTTGCTGGGACTTCACATTCTCTTGAAGATCAGCGATTTGGCTCTCTTTGACCTTCAGTTCAGCCTGCAGTCCGACAAGTTATACGGTTTAAAGAAATGAAGTACCAAGCTCAATACAAATATTCAACTTTGTACTTGGGGGCTAATGCTTATTTGATCTCAAGTTATCAGTTAATTATCAAAGTCCCAAGCTCAATACAAATATTCAACTTGGCACTTGGGGGCTAATGGCTATTTGCTCTAATGATATTTCGGATGCTACTGTATGATGATTACAAGTGTCGATTCAATTATGGTAAAGTTAAACCGACCCTTGGGGGCTACGGTGGTAAGAAGCAGCAGTGAGGGCATGGAAGTTACCTCGAATTTGTCTTTCATCATCTTCACAAGATTGGCTTCATAGTCACGGCTAGTATATAGCCGGTTTAAATAGCCAGAATGAATGTCTTGAGCGCCAAGAGTGGAGTATGTTGCCAGATCAACATCCCATTTACCTTTACTTAAAGCAGAAATTTCTTCTTTAGCAGTGTGCTTGGCCAAAGTGATGGGATTTCCCGGTTCAGTACGACCTATGCCGGTAATCATGACTTCGTCATCGTTGTGGTCGCCGGTCTGGACTGGTACGGTCGGTTTCTCGGCAGGCTTTGAGGAACTAATGGTTTTCTCAGCACGAATCGGGCTGGCTGGTTGATCCGTTGGGCCGGAGGGGTTAACAGAGCCTTCTTCAGGAACAATGACTTCATCTCAGACTAATGGGTCATCAATTACATCTTCAGGGATGGTCGCTTCAATGTTCGGGGCAGTGTCCGGTTCAGGAGGAGCGTTTTCTTCTCCTGTTTTGTCTTGGCGAGCTTTTTTGCTCGGCCTTGGTTTAGCTCTGAAAGAAGCAGCAAAGTTGAAGACAACATATGTTGAAGATTACAACAATGGACAACTTGATGAGAAAGGTAAGCTTACCCAAGCACGGTTTTGAGCGGAGGCAGCTGAGTACCAGTTGACTCGCCAGAGGATGAGTGCGAGGTGACCTGATAATCGGAGTCAGACGGATTAAGCGGTTGACGAAAACAGCCTGCTTTAGGACAAAATTTGACAAGCAAATTAGAGACCTCTGAACAACGTCTCCAAACCGGACTGTTCGGTAAACCGGCGGAGGTAACTACCTGACCGCTGTGTCGGGTTGTACGACGCACCTCGTGCTGATGGGTCTTCATAAGAAAGTTGGGATCCAAGTAAGCAAGAGGATGGGAAAATTTAACTTTACGGTTTGCCTGACGGATTTTGTGGGAAGGCAGAAGGCTTGAATAAGAAGAAATGGTAATTACCTCTGCATCATTAGCATGGCTTGCTTCGGCATCATCCTGACAAATTGCATCGTCAGTAAGCTGCACGAACAATAAACCGAGGGAGTCAAGATCAGCTTCAAAGCCCGGATTACCCACCTCATCATCGGCAGGATCGGAAGAGGCCGTGGTTTTCCTCTTGTGAGCAGACTTTTTGATGACTCTCGTCTTAGGCCGGGTCGATTGCTCCGGTTTATCCGCCTTTCCTTGAGGGAGTTTTTTGCTCCAAAACGGGTCATCACCCTGCGTCAACAGACATTAGAATCAATCATATGCGCACAAGATAACATCAGACTTAATGAGAAGAAATTTTGATTTACCGCTGGTGGTTTGTTGATGGCGCAGAAGGGAAGAAGGCCAGTTCATGCACAGACGCGTTCCGGTTCATTTAGAATCTTCTTTACGGCTTCGGTGACCTCGTCATCCGTAAGCTGGATGTTTACATGACGTAACGGATCATCAACACTGCCTGTGTATTCACACATCAAACCGGAGCGTTGACTGAGTGGCAGTATACTCCAAGATATCCAGCAACGAGCGAGGTCGACTCCTGTTAAACCGTTGGCCATGAAGGCTCTGAGCTTGGACAGTTGGGGAGCGTATTTACTCCTCTCTTTAGCAGTCAGCCTCTGAGGAAGGGGGTGAGTGTTGCTGAGCCGTTCTGGACGAAAACCGGGCAGGATATTCTCGTTCTCTGGGGAGGTGTGTTTACAATAAAACCAGGAGTTATTCCACTCTTGGGGGTGACTATGCAGTTTCGCATGAGGGTAAGTGACCTCTTTCCTCTTCTGGATTGACACGCCACCCAGTTCCATGTTGGAGCCATCAGTAAATTCTGTGCGGCGGTTTAAGTGAAAGCAATCTCGGAACAACTCAACTGTAGGTTCCTCTTGAAAAAACACCTCACAGAGCACTTGAAAGTGGCATATGTTAGTAACAGAATTGGGGCCAATATCTTGTGGATGGAGTTGGAAATTAGCCAAAACGTCGCGATAAAATTTTGAACCGGGCGGGTTGAAACCGCGGGCTAAGTGACCCGCAAACACAACGACTTCTCCATCTCGGGGTGTAGGGGGGCACTCTTTGCCTGGCTCCCTCCAATGAATCGCGTTTTTGCTGCTCAAAGCACCGGTCAGGACCAGATTATTCAGTTGAGTTTCTGTGACCCGGGAAGGAGCCCAGTTGCACTCATACACTTGCTTAGCCATGAGGAAGTCTACAAAAGGAAAATGATTCCGGTTCAGGATTTATGTTCTGCACAGATTTTATCATATTGATGCTATCAATGTTAAACCGGAGAAAATCAATTACAATCTGACATTAGTAAAGCGGTGCGGTCTATCAAAAGATTGCTGGCGGTTCAACAAGGGGACTAATGGTATGCACCGATTTGGTGATCGTCTACAGCAAGGTTAAACCGCTGGATCGAAGACCGTGGAACAGTTGGAAATGCAAAAGAGCAGGTGTGCGGAAACAGGTTTCACATTGTCTCAGTGTGATATTGGATCTGAGGCGATCTCATAAAAGGGGTAAAAACTCATGAGCTTTTGAAGATTGTGCAAGAATAGCAAGGTCAAAACTGTGGATCAGATCTACGATCTAAGTATATTACCCTGAAAACAGAGGCGGGAAACTGCTACTGAACGGAGCAAAAGTCGCGGGGTCGTCTGAAGGTATATCCCAGTTTGAACGCGAAGAACGCGAAGAACTCGAGGAACGGGAAGAACACAGCAAACCCTAGAGGCGGGTCTGAGTTGAGAAGATGGGATCTCACCGGAGCTCCGGGGGGTGCGGAAGAACGCCGCAGTTTCTCTGGTCCAGTCAGGTTGATGCAGCGGCCCGAAGTGATGCAGAGGTTAGCGACAGCGACAGAGCTTGGAGGCTGGTGGCGTAGAGAAGACGAAGAGGAAAGGGATGAAGGAGAGAAAGAAATGACCTTTCACCCCTATTTATAAGGCAAGGCACGTGTATCGGGCGCGCGAATCCAGGAGCCACGGGTTTCGGAAGCAGAGATGTCGCCTTGATTATTGCGAATTGGTTAAACAAAGAAGGCACCATAAAAGCTAGCTTCATGATGATGTCATGCCGGTTTACGGCCACTGGAGAAAATGACGACATATCGGTTTAGCAGTGAAGGGAATATGCCGAATATGAAGGTTTATGCTAAGGGTTGACATGAGATCCTTCAAATCAACCTGGGGCCTAATGTTGTGGATATTACTACTGGGCCTAAACCGGTCGTCTGGGCCGGGTTAATTTCATCAGTAGCTCAAGAATGTTAAAGCCCAGGAGGCTATGTAAAGGCCGAGGCCATAGTCGGTTTAACATCTGTAGCCGTAAACCGGCCTGTGTACAACTTGTATTGTAAGTTAGGAATAAGCAAGAGACCAACCCGGGTACGAGTATAAACCGGAGATTGGGACTCTATGAACCGACGGGCGTCACCCGTGTATATAAGGGGATGACCCGATATCGGTTCAGGGAGAGACGACAACTCGAGGCCTAGGCGAAGCTTATTTGCTCCCTAGTCATCGAGACTTCATCAATTCCACCACAAACTAGACGTAGGCTTTTACCTTCATCGAAGGGGCCGAACTAGTATAAACTCTCTGTGTCCCTGTGTCCGCTTTAACCCCTTCGAGTTAACCCGTTGCGATGGCTCCACGACTAAGTCCTTTGGCTAGGACATCTGCCGTGACAAACCCACGACACTTCCAATTCCTCATTACTGTGTTGTGTGCTTGTTCATATCTGTTTGAAGACTTTGACTGGAGACTTTCTCAATTTCCTTAGTTCAATTTCTTCAGTCTGTTTGTCTTCATCCTGTTTATCATGTGCTTACGCTTTCTGTACTCTGTGTTTTTTTTCATTTCATCATGATGACTGTGCTTATGTTATGTTATGTCTGCATCAGAGTACTTATTCCGCTGCAAGTAGTTCTTCGCTTAGGAATTTCCTCACCTTGAAATTCCTCAGTGAAGAATTCATAAAAATCGCCTATTCACCCCCCTCTAGTCGACTTAATGCACTTTCAGACGGTGCCCTATTTAACATGAATGCAGCTGTCTCTAATGCATAACCCCAAAACAATAGTTGTAAATCGGTAAGAGACATCATATAATGCACCATATCTAATAAAGTACGGTTACAACTCGGACACACCATTACGTTGTGGTGTTCCAGGTGGCGTGAGTTGTGGAACTACCCACATTGTTTTAAATGAAGGCCAAACTCGTAACTCAAATATTCGCCTCCGCGATCAGATCATAGAAATCTTATTTTCTTGTTACGATGATTCTCCACTTCACTCTGAAATTGTTTGGACTTTTCAAATGTTTCAGACTTGCGTTTCATTAAGTAGACATACCCATATCTACTCAAATCATCTATGAAGGCTAGAAAATAACGAGACCCGCCTCGTGCTTCAATACTCATCGGACCGCATACATCGATATATATTATATCCATTAAGTCATCAACTTGCTCCATTGTTCCGGAGTTTTAGTCATCTTGCCTATGAGGCATGATTCGCAAGTATCAAATGATTCATAATCAAGTGATTCCAAAAGTCCATTTGCATGGAGTTTCTTCATGCGCTTTACACCAATATGACCAAAACGGCAGTGCCACAAGTATGTTGCACTATCATTATCAACTTTGCATCTTTTGGCATCAATATTATGAATATGTGTATTACTACGACCGAGATTCAATAAACCATTTACATGGGGTGTATGACCATAGAAGGTTTTATTCATGCAAACAGAACAACAATTATTCTTTGAATTAAATGAATAACCGTATTGCAATAAACATGATCCAATCATATTCGTGCTCAACGCAGACACCAAATAACATTTATTTAGGTTCAACACTAATCCTGAAGGTAGAGGGAGTATGCGATGGTGATCTTATCAACCTTGGAATCACTTCCAACACACATCGTCACCTCGCCCTCAACTAGTATATGTTCATTTTGTAACTCCTGTTTCAAATTACGAATCTTAGCAACTGAATCGGTATCAAATAACCAGGGGCTACTATGAACACCAGTAAAGTACACATCAATAACATGTATATGAAATATAGCTTTATTCACTTTGCCATCCTTCTTATCCGCCAAGTATTTGGGGCAGTTCCGCTTGCAGTGACCATTTCCTTTGCAGTAGAAGCACTCAGTTTCAGGCTTGGGTCTAGCTTTGGGCTTCTTCATGGGAGCGGCAACTTGCTTGTTGTTCTTCTTGGAGTTCCCTTTCTGTCCCTTGCCCTTTTTTTCTTGAAACTAGTGTTTTTTAATGATAACCCACAAGTATAGGGGGTCGTTTGTAGCCTTCTTCGATAAATAAGAGTGTCGAACCCAACGAGGAGCTAAAGGTAGAACAAATATTCCCTCAAGTTCTATCGATCACCGATACAACTCTACGCACACTTGACATTTGCTTTACCTAAAACAAGTATGAAACTGTTTTGCAAGGATAAAACTACGAGTACTTTGCGAGACTAAAACTAAGAATAAATTGCAAGGTAATAAAAGTGGATAGCTTTTATTAACAAGAAAGTCATTTGTCCCTAGGAAATCGATAACAAGTACGGGTAATCATTCTGTCAATTTTATATGAGGGAGAGGCATGACCTAACATACTTTGTCTACTTGGATCATATGCACTTATAATTGGACCCCTAGCAAGAATCCGCAACTACTAAAGATTAGTAAGGTCGTGAAACCCAACCATAGCATTAAGTATCAAGACCTCTTTACTCCCGTACGCCATAACCCACCTACTAGGGTTTAAGCTTCTGTCACTCTCGCAACCCACCATAAGCGAATCATGAATGTATTGCAACACCCTATAGCGAGGACCCCTCATGTTTGCGCGAGAATGGAGGGCACCGTAGGACAGCACCATAAATAAAATATACAATCATACCAACCAAGATCACGATTAACCCATAGGACAAAATGGATCTACTCAAGCATCATAGGATAACCATAGATCATCGGGAAATAATATATGGAGTTGAGCACCATGTTTAAGTAGAGATTACAACGGGGAGAAGGGGTGTTACACCGCTGCATAGAGGGGGAGAGAGTTGGTGTTGATGGTAGCAATATTGTTAATGTAGGTCGTCGTCACGATCCTTGCCCCGATGGCACTCTGGCGCCACTTGGGGAGAGGGGGAGAGAGCCCCCTCCTTCTTCTTCTTCCTTGGCCTCCCCCCTAGATGGGAGGAGAGTCCCCGCTCTGGTCCATGGCCTCCATGGCGGCAGAGGGACGGGAGCCCCTCCAAGATTGGGTCTCCCTCTCTGTTCTCTTCTGTTTTGCATTCCCTAGATCTAGCCAAAAACTGTTTCTTATATTCCCGGAGATCCGTAACTCCGATTGCACTGAGATTTTAACACGTTCTTTCCCCGATATAAGCTTACTTGCGCCCGAAGTAGAGCTCCAACCGACGTACAAGGGGAGCACAACCCACCACCACGATCTAGGCTCCTATGGTGCGCCCTGGTGTCTTGTGGGTTGTGTGGGCCTCCATTTACGGTGATTCCAACTCCCAAAAATCACACATATTCCAAAATAATTCTCCGTAAAATTTTATTGCATTTGGACTTCGTTTGATATGGACTTTATGTGATACAAAAAACATGAATAAAAAGGAACTGGCACTAGGCACTGGATCAACAGGTTAGTCCAATAAATCATATAAAAAGTTGCCAAAAATATGTGAAAGTTGTATAATATTGGCATGAAACAATAAAAAATTATAGATACGACGAAGACGTATCAGCATCCCCAAGCTTAATTCCTGCTCGTCCTCGAGCAGGTAAATGATAAAAAAGATAATTTTTGATGTGGAATGCTACCTAACATAAACTTGATCATATGTCTAATCATGGCATGAATATTAAGACATAAGTGATTCAAAGCAATAGTCTATAATTTGACATAAATACATCAATACTCAGGCATCCCAACAAACAATCATGTCTTTCAAAATGTCAACGCTAAAGAAAGCTATCCCTACAAAATCATATAGTCTTGTCATGCTGTGTCTTCTTAACACAAAGTATTTATCATGTACAACCGCGATGACAAGCCGAGCAATTGGTTCATACTTTTTAACGCGCTTCAGCTTTTTCAACCCTCACGCAATACATGAGCGCAAGCCATGGATATAGCACTACGGGTGGAATAGAGTATGATGATAGGGGTAAATATAGAGAAGACAAAAAGGTAAGAAAGTCTCATATCGACGCGGCTAACCATGCAACGAATGCATTAAGAGCTATATGTGTATGAAAGCTCAATATGAAACTAAGTGGGTGTGCATCTAATCCTATAATGAAAAATTCCCACTAGTATATGGAAGTGACAACATATAAGACTCTCCATATGGAAAACATGGTGCTACTTTGAAGCACAAGTGTGGTAAAGGATACTAACAATGCCCCTTCTCTCTTTGTTTATTTATTTTTTATTTTTCTTTATTTTTCTTTTTCTTTTTTCTTTTTCTCTCATTGTGCGGAGTCTCATCCCGACTTGTGGAGGAATCATAGTCTCCATCATCCTTTCCTCACTGGAGTACTTCTCTAAAAATGAATAATGATGATCATCACACTTATACTTACTTATAACTCAAAAGAAATAAAAATTAGAACTCGATACCTATGACAAAGTACGACTCTATATGAATGCCTCTGGCATGTACCAGGATGTGCAATGATCTAGCATAACATGTATGAAAAATGATGAACGGTGGCTGAGCCACAACTACTATGTCAGCTATATGATCATGCAAAGCAATATGACAATGAATGCTCAAGTCATCAAACGGAAGCGGTGGAAGTTGCATGGCAATATATCTCGTAATGGCCATGGAAAAGCCATAATAGGTAGGTATGGTGGCTGTTTTGAGGAAGATATTATAAGGCTTATGTGTGATAGAGCGTATCATATCATGGGGTTTGGATGCACCTGCAAATTTTGCACCATGTCTCGATGTGAGAAAGGGCAATGCACGGTACCGTAGAGGCTAGCAAATTGCGGAAAGGTAAGAGTGCGTATAATCCATGGACTCACATTAGTCATAAAGAACTCATATACTTATTGCAAAAGTTTATTAGCCCTTGAAGCAAAGTACTACTACACATGCCCCTAGGGGGATAGATTGGTAGGAAAAGACCATCTCTCGTCCCCGACTGCCACTCATAAGGAAGACAATCAATAATAAATCATGCTCCAACTTCATAGAATAACGAGAGACTATATGTGCATGCTTCGGGAATCACAAACCTTAACACTAATATTCTTACTAACCACAACCATTTACTAGCACCTCCCACATATTACCATCTCTATATCACAAAACTATTGCAAGGAATCAAACATATCATACTCAGTGATCCACAAGTTTTATGTAGGATTTCATGACTAACCATGCAATTGACCAATTCCTGTTGACTCTCTCAATAGATATAAGTGAAGCATGAGAGTTTTAATTCTTTCTACAAAAGACCATGCTCTAATAAATATAAGTGAAGCAAAAGAGCATTCTACAAACAACGGTTTTCTATGTTGTCGGGGGAAATGTGCCTCCACGAACACCTATGGGGACCGAGCCCCTTTCTGGTTCGGCGGGGGGCGGAGGTCGCGCGAAGAGCGGATCGAGGTGATGCACACAAGGGGATTTACCCAGCTTCGGGCCGCACGGATGCGTAAAACCCTACTGCTGCTTTGTGGTTTGTATTGTGTTCTTGGGAGCGTTGAGTGCTACAGTACACTCAGGCAACTAATCAGACCGAGTGTGGGTGGTCTGCCTCTTCCTTCTTCTCCCGTTGCGCATGGGGCCTCCTTTTATATGTGCAAGGGGTTTCCCACAGGTGGCAACGTAGGCGGGGGTAAAACTGGAAAACGCTGTGTTGGGTACAGTTGTTTGCACAGTGCTATCATACCTAACTCTGACGGCAGGGGACAAGGGCATTAAATGCCCGTCCGGGTCGCCCAAACAGTGCAGAAAAGGGGCCGTCAGGGGCGCCACCGTTTGCCACGACGGCTACCCTGTCAGCGTCGCTTTGCCACCGCATGCCCCTGGCTGCGCAGCCTCTCGCCACGTACGCGTGGAACGGCCCCAGAGCGACGCGTGGGTGGATGAGCTGGAACACAGGCGCGGGGTGGTGACTTGCCGCGGCAAGCGCCTTGCCGCGGTCGATGTCTTGTCGCGCCCGGGAGCTTGTTGCTCACCGGTCCTTGCCGGGACGCATGGCGCGTCGTAGCAAGTCTCTTGTCATGCCTTGGTCGGCCTTCCCAGCAAGCTCCTCTTGTCGGGGCCTTGTGCTTCGAGCGGCCGTCCCGGCAAGCTCCTCTTGCCGAGGCCTTGCTCTCTTCGGGTGGCCTTCCCGGCAAGCTCCTCCTGCCGGGGCCTCGGCTCAAATACCTTGTTCTTGGATGGCCAAAAAAGGGACCATGGAGAGTTTTGGCGGTCGCCTGGCAAGCCTTGCCGCGGGGTGCTACGACTGCCCGTGCACAAGTTCGGGGTACTAAGGTACCCCTACTTTAGTACGCCGACAGGAGCCCCCGGGCCTGGGCCATACACGGTGCCGAGCGCTGTTGGGCCAGGCCCAAAATAGTGCACGGGCACACGTGGCCTGGGTCACGCTGCATCTTCTTCTGCATCCACCACGCCCTCCCTGAACGGCACGCGTCGAACGCGGCATCGTGGGGAGAGGCGTGCGTGACGTGGGCGGCGTGCGCGGGGCTTAGCCCCGCAGGCATGCGTCACGTCGCAGGTGATTTGTTTATTCGGAAAGGCGAAACACCCCCTCCCTTCCCCCTTATAAGCAGGGGAAACAGGGACAGTCCGCCCACCCGCCAGTTGCGATTCCTCGAAAATCTCCGCCACTTCCCAAGAGAAGCAGCGTTCCGCCTCTTCCGTCACCACCAGTGCTACCGACGTCGTCGACCTCCCTCCCTGCTTCCGCCATGGCCCCGAAGGGCGACAAGGGGAAAGGGAAGGCCGTGAAGTCGGCCGAGGCGCAGCGGCTTGAGGCGCTGCGAAAGGAGAAGGAGACCTTCCCCCCTGAGCTCGACGCGTTGGTCCTGAGGGAGGAATTCTACCTCTTCTGGTCGACGGGGACGCGAGCGCATCCGCGCACGAGGGTTCTTCCCGCCGCCACCCAGAAGGAGTATCCGACCGGGTATCCCTTCTTTGCTCTGTTCTTCTATTGCGGGCTCTGCCCGCCCTTCTCTGAATTTTTCTGCGACATCATGAACACCTACGGGTTCCATCTCCTTGATTTCACCCCCAATGTTGTCCTGACCATGGCAATTTTCGCACATCTTTGCGAAAACTTTGTTGGAGTCTATCCAAACGTAGCCTTCTTCCGCCACTTCTTCACGCCTCGAGTAGAGAGAGGAGAGCCCCTCTCCGGCGGAATCGCCTGGATCTCGAAGCTCGGCAAGAAGGATGCTTATCTGGAGGGAGAGCTCCGCAGCAAATGGGAGGAATGGAGAGCAGACTGGTGCCTGATCGTCGAGGAGAAGCCGCAGCCATTCACTGTCGTGCACCGAACTCCTGTGGTGCGCGGCAGGGATTGGAGCGACGTGCCTCCGGACGACGACAAGCTGCAGATTGCCGTCACCCGGATCCTGTGCCTCAGGCGTGCCGGGCTCACAGTTGGCGCCGTTGGCGCAGATTTCCTCCGCCGCCGCATCGCTCCTCTGCAAGAGAAAGGGAGACCCGCCTGGGAGTTCCAGAATGCGGCAGAAATCATGAGGCTGCGCCCTGGCCTCAACTTCAATTTCACCGTCTTGGAGCTTGACGGGACGCTCAGGGAGCTGTTCAAGCACGACCCCGATCACCCCGAATGGTTCAAGCTGCCGTGAGGCGTCGTCCCGTTGTGCAACAATTCGTTGCTCAGCCGCATCCTTGCAATGATGCCGCTGTGCGACTCGCACGGGATCGACTCCACTTGGCAGGAGCCCGCCGGCGATGTCGTGCGGGCGTTCTTCGATGACTTGGTGGAGGTGCCAGTCGACCCCGACGAGTAGAAGGGCCTCACCCGGGACACCACCGACGCGGAGTTGGCGCGCGTCGCCTCCAGGATGGAAGAGGCGGCGGCAGCCGCGGCCGCGGGCGAATTTGGCTTCACATTGGCGGAGGCGGACGCAGCGGAGGCGGAAAGCCTTGCCGACCGAGCGGAGTTTGTCGGCGAGGAAGAGCCTGCCGAGCATGGCGTCGGGGCGGACGAGTCCACCGAGGGCACGAGCGGCTTGCCGGAGGTTGACGCCTCTTCCTCCCGACCTTCGGGCAGCTCGTCGCAAGCGGAGCCCCCGGCTCAACCACGGAGGCGTCTCCGCAAGGCCGGAGAAGTGGTGGGGCGGCAGACGAGCCAACAGCCGCAGCGCCGCGTGACGCGCTCCGCTATGTCAGCAGGAGCGGGGTCTTCGCAGGCTGCTGCTCCTGCTCCTGCCGCCCCTCGCGCCACGGCGGCGGCCGGGGCAAGGCCGTCTCGGGCTAGCGCCACCACTGCCTCCGCCAAGCGGCTGAGGGAGCCTACTCCTCCGCCTCCTCGCGCCAGAAGCGGGCCAGTCTTCGACTTCTCCGAGCTTAGCTCCGACGAGGAAGAGGGAGAGGAGTAAGATCCCCGCTGCACTTGTGTTTCTTCAATTCTTGTAGTTGCGTCTCGCATCTCATTTGCTTTCCTCTGAATTTGCTCCTTTTCAGGACTCTGGCTCAGAGGGCGGCAAAGAGAGCCAAGGTCCCGGTGGTCATCCTCGACGACGAGCCCACCGTGACGGCAGGGGGTGCGCCTGAGATGACCTTGTCGGAGCCGCCAACTAATCCTCTGAGCAGCCCCCAGCGCAGCCCCCAGCGTAAGCATATGGCTTGCTTTCTGCTGTTGGGCGCGCCCGGGTACCCTTCGTTTTTCTTGACATCTGGCTGACGATTCATGTAGGAGCAGAGTAGCCCCACCAGGAGCGTCCGGAGACCGCCCCTGATGCGCCACCCGCTACAACCACACCGCCAAGGGGGCGTTCCCCGGCGAGGGAGGAATCTCCGGCAAGGGAGCAGTCTCCGGCAAGGGAGCAGTCCCTGGCAAGGGAGCAGTCCCCGGCAAGGGAGCAGTCCCCGGCGAGGGACGGCACCGGCGACCCCTCGACGACGAAGACCGTGACTGCAGACCCTGGCCCAGGTAACCTTCTTGCCTCGAAACTCCCCTGGGGTTCTTCTTCTTTGGATAGTTGCTTGACTTCTCCCCCTCCTTCGGCCTTCAGACCCGCCCGCCACGGACTCGATGGAGACCGAGGTTGTCGTCGAGGAGGATGCACGCGGTCATATCGACGACGTGGCCGCCTCCGGAGGGGCGAACGGTGCTGAAGATCCGGCCGGCGAAGAGGCCACCAAGGCTGCCGCAGCAGCCGCGGGCGAGGGGGTCGGTGATCGTACTGACGGCCCTGGGGCCGCAGGAGCGCCAAGCGCTGCGCCGACCGCCGATCCCGCCTCCGCAGTAGCGTCGGGCCCCGAGCAGCCCCGGCCAGGCGTCTACCTGAAGGCCGGCTATGATATCTTCATCAAGCTCCCCTGGGAGTCGACTTCCAGGGCGTCGGCCGAGGGGGAGACCTTGGATGGAGAGGTGCTCGCCTCCGCCGGGCTGACGCCGGTTGATGCGCCAAGCAGCGGCGGCGGCGAGCCTGAGGAGGAGCGGCTACTCCGGAAGCTGGTGTCACTCTACCACGCCCGACAAGCCCAGGTGGAACGCCGGGAAGCGCTTGTCGCGAAGGCGGGAGTAGGCATGGAGAAGCGCGCCAGGGAGCTCCGGGAGCTCAACCAGGAGGCCCTCCGATCTTTGGCGGAGGAGCAAAGGTAGCTCGACGAGGCGCGGACGGCCTTCATCCTTGAGAAGGCAGAAGCCGAAGAGCAGCAAAGGCTTGCCGCCGCGGGGCTATCCGCGTGGGAGGGCGAGCTGGTGCAGCAGAAAGCCAGCCTCGCCAGCCACGAGGAGGAGGTCGCCCCGCACGAGCAAGCGCTTGGCGGAGCCCTCAAGGAAGCGCAAGATGCTGCCGCGGCCGCCGAGGCCGCCAAGAAGGCGCTAGAGGCGAAGGTGGCGCAGCTCAACACTGATCTCAAGGCGAGCGGTGAGGAGCTCGCCGCGCTCAAACAGGAGCGCGAGAAGGGTGCCCACACCCTCGGCGAGCCGCAGGGCCGCTTCGCCGAGAAGATCAAGGAGCTTGATGCCGCCAAGGACTCCAATGCCGATCTCGAGATGAAGCTGGCCACCTTGTGCAAGAAGCTGGACGGCGCCAAGGAGCGAGAGATGGCCTTGCGGAAGGAGATCGCGGACAACGAGGCGCTGTTGGAGAGCGCCGCAGTTACCCAGAACGACTTCAGGGCGGCGGTGGAGCAGTGGACGGAGGGTCTGGTGGACATCGCCGCCTCCATCGACAAGGAGCTGTCGCTGCTGGGGATGGAGGGTCACGAGTATCCCTCCGACGCGAACCTCCCACCCAGCGCCAAGCTTACTTCGTTCTTCAAAGGCGTGGCGGCGGCCCTTCAGCATCTCCGGAACGCGATCCCAGAGCAGCTGGCCGGCGAGACGCGCGATGCCATCGCCGGGGCCCTCGAGAAGGTGCTGGTGAAGATCGCCTTCCGCAACCCAGGCCTCAAGCTCACCAACGTCCTTAGGTCCCTGCCGGCAGACGCTGACCTCGAGGAGATCAGGGCCCTCGTCGCGCCCATCGTGGAAAGGGTGGCCGGGATCAAGAGGATCGAGGGCGACCGCGTGGATTAGGCTGCCTGCCCTTTTCTTTTCTTGCCGCCGCTGGCCGAGTTATGAAAACGATTCATTAGGGCTGCGACAAGTTATCTCGTAATATAACTTTATCTTAGGCAGTGATTGCACTGTTACTTCCTCTATTTGATTCCCTCCTTTGTATGTTATTGCCCTACGCTTTTAGGGAACTTGCCGGCGTAGGCACACTTGCTGAGTGCGGGACATCAGCAGCCCGCTGGCGGTGCCGTTGCCGGCAAGAAACCTTGTCGGGACTAGCCGCGGTTCACTTAAGTTGTTGAGCAGGCTCGAAGCGAAATAAGGGCGCAACTGCAGTCGCGGCACGCTCAAGTCGCTGAGCGAGCTCGAAACAAAGTAAGGGCGCGAGTCTGGTCGCAGCATACTTAAATCGTTGAGCGGACTCGAAACGAAGTAAGGTGCGACTAGCCACGAGCTGGTTCCTCCGCGCACAGGTTTTCCATACAAAGTACGGTCGTTCGAGGAAGATAACCTTAAAATTTAAAAACTCGATTGCTCAAACTTTGACAACTTAGCTTTTCCCTGGCTCGCTGCCCGGCAAAGTCGCTTTCTGGCGAGGCGAAACATGGGGCTCGCCATCGCTTACCTGGGGTCAGTGCTGCACAGAGTGTCAGATAATGCATGCAAAGAATAAAGAGCATGAGATCGACAAGATGTTGGGGAACGCAGTAAATTCAAAAATTTTCCTACGCACACGCAAGATCATGGTGATGCATAGCAACGAGAGGGGAGAGTGTTTGTCTACGTACCCTCGTAGACCGAAGCGGAAGCGTTGACACAACGTAGAGGAAGTAGTCGTACGTAGAGGAAGTAGTCGTACGTTCTCCTCGCGATCCAACCGATCTAAGCACCGAACGTACGGCACCTCCGAGTTCTGCACACGTTCAGCTCGATGACGATCCCCGGGCTCCGATCCAGCAAAGCGTCGGGGAAGAGTTCCGTCAGCACGACGGCGTGGTGACGATCTTGATGTGTTACCGGCGCAGGGCTTCGCCTAAGCACTGCAACAATATGATCGAGGTGGAATTTGGTGGAAGGGGGCACCGCACACGGCTAAGGAACGATCCGTAGATCAACTTGTGTATCTTTGGGGTGCCCCCTGCCCCCGTATATAAAGGATCCAAGGGGGAGGGGCTGGCCGGCCAGGTTTGGTGCGCCAGGAGAGTCCTACTCCCTCTGGGAGTAGATTCCCCCCCCCCCCAATCCTAGTTGGACTAGGATTGCTCCAAGGGGGAGAGAAAGAGAGAGAGGGGGCGCCCACCTCTCCTAGTCCTAATAGGACTAGGGAAGGGGGGGAGGCGCGCAGCCCCTAGGGCTGCCCTCTCACCTTTCCTCCAAGGCCCATGTTGGCCCATTATGCTTCCGGGGGGTTCCGGTAACCCTCCCGGTATTCCGGTAAAATCCTGATTTCACCCGGAATGCATCCGATGTCCAAACATAGGCTTCCAATATATAATTCTTTATGTCTCGACCATTTCGAGACTCCTCGTCACGTCCCCGATCTCATCCGGGACTCCGAACTCCTTCGGTACATCAAAACTCATAAACTCATAATATAACTGTCATCGAAACCTTAAGCGTGCGGACCCTACGGGTTCGAGAACAATGTAGACATGACCGAGACATGTCTCCAGTCAATAACCAATAGAGGGACCTGGATGCCCATATTGGCTCCTACATATTCTACGAAGATCTTTATCGGTCAGACCGCATAACAACATACGTTTGTTCCCTTTGTCATCGGTATGTTACTTGCCCGAGATTCGATCGTCGGTATCCAATACCTAGTTCAATCTCGTTACCGGCAAGTCTCTTTTCTCGTTCCGTAATACATCATCTCGCAACTAACTCATTGGTTGCAATGCTTGCAAGGCTTATGTGATGTGTATTACCGAGAAGGCCCTGAGATACCTCTCCGACAATTGGAGTGACAAATCCTAATCTCGAAATACGCCAACCCAACATGTACCTTCGGAGACACCTGTAGAGCACCTTTATAATCACCCAGTTACGTTGTGACGTTTGGTAGCACACAAAGTGTTCCTACGGTAAACGGGAGTTGCATAATCTCATAGTTAAAGGAACATGTATAAGTCATGGATAAAAGCAATAGCAACATACTTAAACGATCGGGTGCTATGCTAATGGAATGGGTCATGTCAATCAGATCATTCAACTAATGATGTGATCTCGTTAATCAAATAACAACTCTTTGTTCATGGCCAGGAAACATAACCATCTTTGATTAATGAGCTAGTCAAGTAGAGGCATACTAGTGACACTCTGCTTGTTTATGTATTCACACATGTATTATGTTTCCAGTTAATACAATTCTAGCATGAATAATAAACATTTATCATGATATAAGGAAATAAATAATAACTTTATTATTGCCTCTAGGGCATATTTCCTTCAGTCTCCCACTTGCACTAGAGTCAATAATCTAGATTACAAAGTAATGATTCTAACACCCATGGAGTCTCGGTGCTGATCATGTTTTGCTCGTGGAAGAGGCTTAGTCAACGGGTCTGCAATATTCAGCTCCGTATGTATCTTGCATATCTCTATGTCTCCCACCTGGACCAAATCCCGGATGGAGTTGAAGCGTCTCTTGATGTGTTTGGTTCTTTTGTGAAATCTGGATTCCTTTGCCAAGGCAATTGCACCAGTATTGTCACAAAAGATTTTCATTGGACCCGATACGCTAGGTACAACACCTAGATCGGATATGAACTCTTTCATCCAGACTCCTTCATTAGCTGCTTCCGAAGCGGCTATGTACTCAGCTTCACATGTAGATCCCGCCACGACGCTTTGTTTTGAACTGCACCAACTGACAGCTCCACCGTTTAATGTAAATATGTATCCGGTTTGCGATTTAGAATCGTCCGGATCAGTGTCAAAGCTTGCATCGACATAACCGTTTACGACGAGCTCTTTGTCACCTCCATAAATGAGAATCATATCCTTAGTCCTTCTTAAGTACTTAAGGATGTTCTTGACCGCTGTCCAGTGATCCAATCCTGGATTACTTTGGTACCTTCCTGCTAAACTCACAGCAAGGCACACATCAGGTCTGGTACACAGCATTGCATACATGATAGAGCCTATGGCTGAAGCATAGGGAACAATTTTCATTTCCTCTCTATCTTCTGCGGTGGTCGGGCATTGAGTCTTACTCAACTTCACACCTTGTGCCACAGGCAAGAACCCTTTCTTTGCCTGATCCATTTTGAACTTTTTCAAAACTTTGTCAAGGTATGTGCTTTGTGAAAGTCCTATTAAGCGTTTTGATCTATCTCTATAGATCTTAATGCCCAATATATAAGCAGCTTCACCGAGGTCTTTCATTGAAAAACTCTTATTCAAGTATCCCTTTATGCTATCCAGAAATTCTATATTATTTCCGATCAGCAATATGTCATCCACATATAATATCAGAAATGCTACAGAGCTCCCACTCACTTTCTTGTAAATACAGGCTTCTCCAAAAGTCTGTATAAATCCATATGCTTTGATCACACTATCAAAGCGTTTATTCCAACTCCGAGAAGCTTGCACCAGTCCATAAATGGATCGCTGGAGCTTGCACACTTTGTTAGCTCCCTTCGGATCGACAAAACCTTCTGGTTGCATCATATACAACTCTTCTTCCAGAAATCCATTCAGGAATGCAGTTTTGACATCCATTTGCCAAATTTCATAATCATAAAATGCGGCAATTGCTAACATGATTCGGACAGACTTAAGCATCGCTACGGGTGAGAAAGTCTCATCGTAGTCAATTCCTTGAACTTGTCGAAAACCCTTTGCAACAAGTCGAGCTTTATAGACAGTAACATTACCATCAGCGTCAGTCTTCTTCTTAAAAATCCATTTATTCTCAATTGCTTGTCGATCATCGGGCAAGTCAACCAAAGTCCACACTTTGTTTTCATACATGGATCCCATCTCAGATTTCATGGCCTCAAGCCACTTTGCGGAATCTGGGCTCACCATCGCTTCTTCATAGTTCGTAGGTTCACCATGGTCTAGTAACATGACTTCCAAAATAGGATTACCGTACCACTCTGGTGCGGATCTTACTCTGGTTGATCTACGAAGTTCAGTAGAAACTTGATCTGAAGTTTCCTGATCATTATCATTAGCTTCTTCCCTATTTGATGTAGGTGTCACAGAAACAGATTTCTGTGATGTACTACTTCTCAATAAGGGAGTAGATACTGTTATCTCATCAAGTTCTACTTTCCTCCCACTCACTTCTTTCGAGAAAAACTCCTTCTCTAGAAAGTTTCCGACTTTAGCAACAAAAATTTTGCCTTCGGATCTGTGATAGAAGGTATACCCAATAGTCTCCTTTGGGTATCCTATGAAGACACATTTTTCCGATTTGGGTTCGAGCTTATCAGGTTGAAGCTTTTTCACATAAGCATCGCAGCCCCAAACTTTAAGAAATGACAACTTTGGTTTTTTGCCAAACCACAGTTCATAAGGTGTCGTCTCAACGGATTTTGATGGTGCCCTATTTAACGTGAATGCGGCCGTCTCTAGAGCATAACCCCAAAAAGATAGCGGTAAATCGGTAAGAGACATCATAGATCGCACCATATCCAGTAAAGTACGATTACGACGTTCGGACACACCATTACGTTGTGGTGTTCCGGGTGGCGTGAGTTGCGAAACTATTCCGCATTGTTTCAAATGTAGACCAAACTCGTAACTCAAATATTCTCCTCCACGATCAGATCGTAGAAACTTTATTTTCTTGTTACGATGATTTTCCACTTCACTCTGAAATTCTTTGAACTTTTCAAATGTTTCAGACTTGTGTTTCATTAAGTAGATATACCCATATCTGCTTAAATCATCAGTGAAGGTAAGAAAATAACGATATCCGCCACGAGCCTCAACATTCATTGGACCACATACATCGGTATGTATGATTTCCAATAAATCTGTTGCTCTCTCCACAGTACCGGAGAACGGTGTTTTAGTCATCTTGCCCATAAGGCACGGTTCGCAAGTGCCAAGTGATTCATAATCAAGTGACTCCAAAAGTCCATCAGTATGGAGTTTCTTCATGCGTTTTACACCGATATGACCTAAACGGCAGTGCCACAAATAAGTTGCACTATCATTATTAACTCTGCATCTTTTGGTTTCAACATTATGAATATGTGTGTTACTATTATCGAGATTAAGTAAGAACAAACCACTCTTTAATGGCGCATGACCATAAAAGATATTACTCATATAAATAGAACAACCATTATTCTCTGATTTAAATGAATAACCGTCTCGCATCAAACGAGATCCAGATATAATGTTCATGCTCAACGCTGGTACTAAATAACAATTATTTAGATCTAATATTAATCCCGAAGGTAGATGTAGAGGTAGCGTGCCGACCGCGATCACATCGACTTTGGAACCATTTCCCACGCGCATCGTCACCTCGTCTTTAGCCAATCTTCGCTTAATCCGTAGTCCCTGTTTTGAGTTGCAAATATTAGCAACAGAACCAGTATCAAATACCCAGGTGCTACTGCGAGAATTAGTAAGGTACACATCAATAACATGTATATCACATATACCTTTGTTAACCTTGCCATCCTTCTTATCCGCCAAATACTTGGGGCAGTTCCGCTTCCAGTGACCAGTCTGCTTGCAATAGAAGCACTCAGTTTCAGGCTTAGGTCCAGACTTGGGTTTCTTCTCTTGAGTAGCAACTTGCTTGCTGTTCTTTTTGAAGTTCCCCTTTTTCTTCCCTTTGCCCTTTTTCTTGAAACTAGTGGTTTTGTTAACCATCAACACTTGATGCTCCTTTTTGATTTCTACCTCCGCGGCTTTTAGCATCGCGAAGAGCTCGGGCATAGTTTTGGTCATCCCTTGCATATTATAGTTCATCACGAAGCTCTTGTAGCTTGGTGGCAGTGATTGGAGAATTCTGTCAATGACGCAATCATCTGGAAGATTAACTCCCAGTTGAATCAAGTGATTGTTATACCCAGACATTCTGAGTATATGCTCACTGACAGAACCATTCTCCTCCATTTTACAGCTATAGAACTTATTGGAGACTTCATATCTCTCAATCCGGGCATTTGCTTGAAATATTAACTTCAACTCCTGGAACATCTCATATGCTCCATGGTGTTCAAAACGTCGTTGAAGTCCCGGTTCTAAGCCGTAAAGCATGGCACACTGAACTATAGAGTAGTCATCAGCTTTGCTTTGCCAGACGTTCATAACATCTGGCGTAGCTCTTGCACCAGGCCTGGCACCCAGCGGTGCTTCCAGGACGTAATTCTTCTGTGCAGCAATGAGGATAATCCTCAAGTTACGGACCCAGTCCGTGTAATTGCTACCATCATCTTTCAACTTTGCTTTCTCAAGGAACGCATTAAAATTCAACGGAACAACAGCACGAGCCATCTATCTACACAACATAGACAAGCAAGATACTATCAGGTACTAAGTTCATGATAAATTAAAGTTCAATTAATCATATTACTTAAGAACTCCCACTTAGATAGACATCTCTCTAATCCTCTAAGTGATCACGTGATCCAAATCAACTAAACCATGTCCGATCATCACGTGAGATGGAGTAGTTTCAATGGTGAACATCATTTATGTTGATCATATCTACTATATGATTCACGCTCGACCTTTCGGTCTCTGTGTTCCGAGGCCATATCTGTATATGCTAGGCTCGTCAAGTTAAACCTGAGTATTCCGCGTGTGCAACTGTTTTGCACCCGTTGTATTTGAACGTAGAGCCTATCACACCCGATCATCACGTGGTGTCTCAGCACGAAGAACTTTCGCAACGGTGCATACTCAGGGAGAACACTTCTTGATAATTTAGTGAGAGATCATCTTATAATGCTACCGTCAATCAAAGCAAGATAAGATGCATAAAAAGGATAAACATCACATGCAATCAATATAAGTGATATGATATGGCCATCATCATCTTGTGCTTGTGATCTCCATCTTCGAAGCACCGTCATGATCACCATCGTCACCGGCGCGACACCTTGATCTTCATCGCAGCATCGTTGTCGTCTCGCTAATCTTATGCTTCTACGACTATCACTACCGTTTAGCAATAAAGTAAAGCATTACATCGCGATTGCATTGCATACAATAAAGCGACAACCATATGGCTCCTGCCAGTTGCCGATAACTCGGTTACAAAACATGATCATCTCATACAATAAAATTTAGCATCACGTCTTGACCATATCACATCACAACATGCCCTGCAAAAACAAGTTAGACGTTCTCTACTTTGTTGTTGCAAGTTTTACGTGGCTGCTACGGGCTTAAAGCAAGAACTCATCTTACCTACGCATCAAAACCACAACGATAGTTTGTCAAATAGACTCCGTTTTAACCTTCTCAAGGACCGGGCGTAGCCACACTCGGTTCAACTAAAGTTGGAGAGACAGTCTTCCGCAAGCCATCTCTGTGCAAAGCACGTCGAGGGAACCGGTCTCGCGTAAGCGTACGCGTAAGGTTGGTCCGGATCGTCTCATCCAACAATACCGCTGAACCAAAGTATGACATGCTGGTAGGCAGTATGACTTGTATCGTCCACAACTCACTTGTGTTCTACTCGTGCAAATAACATCAACCATAAAACCTAGGCTCGGATGCCACTGTTGGGGAACGCAGTAAATTCAAAAAATTTCCTACGCACACGCAAGATCATGGTGATGCATAGCAACGAGAGGGGAGAGTGTTTGTCTACGTACCCTCGTAGACCGAAGCGGAAGCGTTGACACAACGTAGAGGAAGTAGTCGTACGTAGAGGAAGTAGTCGTACGTTCTCCTCGCGATCCAACCGATCTAAGCACCGAACGTACGGCACCTCCGAGTTCTGCACACGTTCAGCTCGATGACGATCCCCGGGCTCCGATCCAGCAAAGCGTCGGGGAAGAGTTCCGTCAGCACGACGGCGTGGTGACGATCTTGATGTGTTACCGGCGCAGGGCTTCGCCTAAGCACTGCAACAATATGATCGAGGTGGAATTTGGTGGAAGGGGGCACCGCACACGGCTAAGGAACGATCCGTAGATCAACTTGTGTATCTTTGGGGTGCCCCCTGCCCCCGTATATAAAGGATCCAAGGGGGAGGGGCTGGCCGGCCAGGTTTGGTGCGCCAGGAGAGTCCTACTCCCTCTGGGAGTAGATTCCCCCCCCCCCAATCCTAGTTGGACTAGGATTGCTCCAAGGGGGAGAGAAAGAGAGAGAGGGGGCGCCCACCTCTCCTAGTCCTAATAGGACTAGGGAAGGGGGGGAGGCGCGCAGCCCCTAGGGCTGCCCTCTCACCTTTCCTCCAAGGCCCATGTTGGCCCATTATGCTTCCGGGGGGTTCCGGTAACCCTCCCGGTATTCCGGTAAAATCCTGATTTCACCCGGAATGCATCCGATGTCCAAACATAGGCTTCCAATATATAATTCTTTATGTCTCGACCATTTCGAGACTCCTCGTCACGTCCCCGATCTCATCCGGGACTCCGAACTCCTTCGGTACATCAAAACTCATAAACTCATAATATAACTGTCATCGAAACCTTAAGCGTGCGGACCCTACGGGTTCGAGAACAATGTAGACATGACCGAGACATGTCTCCAGTCAATAACCAATAGAGGGACCTGGATGCCCATATTGGCTCCTACATATTCTACGAAGATCTTTATCGGTCAGACCGCATAACAACATACGTTTGTTCCCTTTGTCATCGGTATGTTACTTGCCCGAGATTCGATCGTCGGTATCCAATACCTAGTTCAATCTCGTTACCGGCAAGTCTCTTTTCTCGTTCCGTAATACATCATCTCGCAACTAACTCATTGGTTGCAATGCTTGCAAGGCTTATGTGATGTGTATTACCGAGAAGGCCCTGAGATACCTCTCCGACAATTGGAGTGACAAATCCTAATCTCGAAATACGCCAACCCAACATGTACCTTCGGAGACACCTGTAGAGCACCTTTATAATCACCCAGTTACGTTGTGACGTTTGGTAGCACACAAAGTGTTCCTACGGTAAACGGGAGTTGCATAATCTCATAGTTAAAGGACCATGTATAAGTCATGGATAAAAGCAATAGCAACATACTTAAACGATCGGGTGCTATGCTAATGGAATGGGTCATGTCAATCAGATCATTCAACTAATGATGTGATCTCGTTAATCAAATAACAACTCTTTGTTCATGGCCAGGAAACATAACCATCTTTGATTAATGAGCTAGTCAAGTAGAGGCATACTAGTGACACTCTGCTTGTTTATGTATTCACACATGTATTATGTTTCCAGTTAATACAATTCTAGCATGAACAATAAACATTTATCATGATATAAGGAAATAAATAATAACTTTATTATTGCCTCTAGGGCATATTTCCTTCACAAGATGCGCGGAACGCATGAACTCAATCTGCACACAGGGTCTGCGCCTGGCTCTGTACATAGGATCACATGCAACAGCAGCAAGACTTTGTACAGAAGGGTGGTTGCCGGACGGGGTCCGACAACCGCGCCTTATGGGCGAAACTTACGAAGATGCCCAACGTTCCAGGAGTTGCTCACCGGAGTGGTATCTTCGGTCTCAAGGCGGACAGCGCCAGGCCTAGCGACTTGTTTCACCCGGTAAGGGCCTTCCCACTTCCTCGGAACTTCTGGCACTAACTTTGCGGCTATAAAAGCGGCGCAAAGCTTGCTGGTAGCGAGCAGCTCGCATAGCGGCCTGAAGACGGTCCTCCTCGAGGAGCAGCACGTCATCTCGTCGCAGCCGCTCTTGCTCGAGCTCAGCATGAGCGAGCACTCGAGGTGGCCCGTATGCGAGATCCGTGGGGCTAACTATCCCCGCTCCATGGGATAGAGCGAGAGGTTGCCTGGTAATACCAGGGCTTACCTGCGCCAAGAGGTGTCGGTGTATGTTCGGACGCCGCGGCACCATGAGCTCGGTGCGTGTTCGGACGCCGTGGCACCATGAGCTGGTTTGGCGACGCTTGTTCCGCCGCCGGTGCCGTCCCCACCACCCGTTTGCTCCAGGGGCGGCGGGTTCGAAGCGGATGGACCAGCCACCTCTAGAGCCTTCTTCTTCGGTGGCATGTCGATGAAGATGATGGAGATCTAGCCCGTGTAGACGCCGGATCAGGTTCGCACAACTTCGACGCCCCCTACCTGGCGCGCCAAAGATGTCGGGGGAAATGTGCCTCCACGAACACCTATGGGGACCGAGCCCCTTTCTGGTTCGATGGGGGGCGGAGGTCGCGCGAAGAGCGGATCGAGGCGATGCAGACAAGGGGATTTACCCAGCTTCGGGCCGCACGGATGCGTAAAACCCTACTGCTGCTTTGTGGTTTGTATTGTGTTCTTGGGAGCGCTGAGTGCTACAGTACACTCAGGCAACTAATCAGACCGAGTGTGGGTGGTCTGCCTCTTCCTTCTTCTCCCGTTGCGCATGGGGCCTCCTTTTATATGTGCAAGGGGTTTCCCACAGGTGGCAATGTAGGCGGGGATAAAACTGGAAAAACGCTGTGTTGGGTACAGCTGTTTGCACAGTGCTATCATACCTAACTCTGACGGCAGGGGACAAGGGCATTAAATGCCCGTCCGGGTCGCCCAAACAGTGCAGAAAAGGGGCCGTCAGGGGCGCCACCGTTTGCCACGACGGCTACCCTGTCAGCGTCGCTTTGCCACCGCATGCCCCTGGCTGCGCAGCCTCTCGCCACGTACGCGTGGAACGGCCCCAGAGCGACGCGTGGGTGGATGAGCTGGAACGCAGGCGCGGGGTGGTGACTTGCCGCGGCAAGCGCCTTGCCGCGGTCGATGTCTTGTCGTGCCCGGGAGCTTGTTGCTCACCGGTCCTTGCCGGGACGCATGGCGCGTCATAGCAAGTCTCTTGTCGTGCCTTGGTCGGCCTTCCCAGCAAGCTCCTCTTGTCGGGGCCTTGTGCTTCGAGCGGCCGTCCCGGCAAGCTCCTCTTGCTGGGGCCTTGCTCTCTTCGGGTGGCCTTCCCGGCAAGCTCCTCCTGCCAGGGCCTCGGCTCAAATACCTTGTTCTTGGATGGCCCAAAAAAGGGACCATGGAGAGTTTTGGCGGTCGCCTGGCAAGCCTTGCCGCGGGGTGCTACGACTGCCCGTGCACAAGTTCGGGGTACTAAGGTACCCCTACTTTAGTACGCCGACATATGTGAAGAGAAACAGGTGATTCAAACCTCAAATGATATAAGTAAAGCACATGAAGCATTCTATAAGGCCACACTCAAAAGATATAAGTGAAGTGCAATGAGAATTCTATAAATCAACCATGGACTATCTCATACCAGCATGGTGCATAAAAGAAAAATGAGAACTAAAAGCAAAAGACGCTCCAAGATTTGCACATATCACGCGAATGAAACGAAACCGAAAACATATCGATACTTGTTAAAGAAAGATGGTATGCCTTCCGGGCATCCCAAGCTTAGACGCTTAAGTCTCCTTGAATATTTTCTTGGGGTGCCTTGGGAATCCCCAAGCTTGATCTCTTACCTCTCCTCCTTCTCCTCATATCGAGACCTCCTCAATCTTTTATCACTTCATCCACACAAAACTCAACAGAAAGCTCGGTAAGATCCGTTAGTATAATAAAGCAAATCACTACTCTAAGTACCATTGCAAACCAATTCATATTTTGTTTTTGCATTGTAGCTACTGTAATATAACTTTTCCAAGGCTTATTCCATTGATAGAATCGATAGTTTCATCAAAACAAGCAAAACAATGCATCAAAAACAGAATCTGTCTTAAACAGGACAGTCTGTAGTAATCTGAACATCTAGCATACTGCTAGTACTCCAAAAATTCTGAAACATTAGGACAACGTAAAAAAATTGTATAGCAAGACTGTGCAAAATGTTTCAGAAATGTTTGACGTTCTAGTAAAAAATGAAAATTCACGCGCTACAGCCAATTTTTCTGTTCCTGCACCACACATACCAACAAGCAATCTAATCATCCTAAAGGCAAACCCTGGCACACTATTTTTATAATACAATGGAATTGTACAAGGGGATAATTATTTTTGTGAGAATCTTCATGAAAAATTCTACATTGTTTCCATGAGCATGAGCACAAGTGTTCAAGGTCGACCCTCACTTCTCCAACGCATAACTTCCTATCGCTTCTCTTTTGTGAAAAAGCTTTTAAGCTCCCCTCTATAGTTTTTTGTTTTTAAACTTCAGAAAAGCACCCAACAGAAATAAATGAATCTCTAAAACTTCCGGGTTGTCTCCCTGGTAGCGCTTTCATTAAAGCCATTAAGCTAGGCATAAAGTGCTCAAGGAATGAATCCACCCGGATCCCAAGGTATATCAAAGCCAATTTTAATTAGCAATGATTTGGCATTTAGTAAAGAGAACGTAGCAACATATACATGAAATAAATAAGTCTAGCTCTCTTCCTATGCATCAGCGCGTCATACAAGAACAATTCATGCACATCAAGTAAGGCCAATACATAGCATAAGTAGTTTCTTGCAATTTTATCGTGTTGGAAACATAGAGAGGTGGAGATATAGTTCCTCTCTCATAATAATTGCAAGTAGGAGCAGCAAGCACATGCATATTATACTCATCAAAATTATCATGTGTAGTGGTAGAACGCAACCCATCAATGTAATACTTAATAAGTGCAAACTTCTCCAATATAGTGTAGTTTGGAGAACTCAAAAAGATAATAGGACCATCATGTGTGGGTGCAATAGCAACAATGTAATTCTTAACATAAGGAACCATAGCAAGTTCATCTCCATAAGCATAATTTAAATTGGCATCATGGCCACAAGCATAACAAGCATCATCAAAAAGGGATATTTCAAATGAATCAACGTGATCATAGCAATTATCATGGCATTCACCCTTCGGTAAGAATGAAGGGAATTTAAACAATGTATGAGTTGAAGAGTTACTCTCATTAGAAGGTGGGCACGGGTGATCAATCCTCTCTTCATCCGCTTGTTCTTCGCTCTCCTCATCATCTTTTTCATCCAATGAGCTCATAGTTTCATCAATTCCTTCTTCCATAGACTCCTGCAAAATATTAGTCTCTTCTTGGACAACAGAGACTCTCTCGATAAATTTATCAATATCAGAATTGTATTTGAAATTATCATAACAATATTTAAGGATGGCAAAATTTTCAGGTCTATAAACATCATCATCAAAAGCTTCATACTTTTCAAACAAAGATTCAATTTCATAAGCACCCTTAAAAGCAACAAATTCTTCTATTCTTTCCACATCATAGTAATCATATATACCTCTAACATAAGAAGCCAAGGTTTCATTATCATTAAATTTGCATGTAAAGGGAAGGTGTGGAGCATTCATCCTAGAGCAACAAGTAACATCATATCTCAAGCATAAATCCCGATCATACCAATGCAACATATAAGTTGTATCCCATAAAAGTTTCCCTTTTGTGTCAAATGATAATCCCTAAAGTATTCACGTTGATCCAACGTTACTCCCATTATCAAGTTGAATGAGGTTTTCTCAGGATTATCAAAGTAATGCACAATATTTTCACATAACGAGCATCAAGGGTTTTAGGAGGTTCCCCATCTCCATGAGTAGCAAGTACCACTAATTTTTTGGTGTTTCGTGTTCCATATCCATAACTAAAGATAGAGAACAACTTAGAACAAGAAATAAAAACTGCTTAGTGATAAAGCAAACAAGCACACATGGGAATATTCAACCCCACGCTATTGCTCCCTGGCAACGGCGCCAGAAAAAGATCTTGATAACCCACAAGTGTAGGGGATCGTTTGTAACCTTCTTCGGTAAATAAGAGTGTCGAACCCAATGAGGAGCTAAAGGTAGAACAAATATTCCCTCAAGTTCTATCGACCATCGATACAACTCTGCGCACACTTGACGTTTGCTTTACCTAAAACAAGTATGAAACTATTTTGCAAGGATAAAACTACGAGTACTTTACGAGAATAAAACTAAGAATAAATTGCAAGGTAATAAAAGTGGATAGCTTTTGTCAACAAGAAAGTCATTTGTCCCTAAGAAATCGATAACAAGTACCGATATCATTCTTGCAATTTTATATGAGGGAGAGGCATGAGCTAACATACTTTATCTACTTGGATCATATGCACTTATGATTGGACCCCTGGCAAGCATTGATGTCTACTACACAACTTTATTCTTGTAGACACGTGTTGGGCCTCCAAGCGCAGAGTTTTGTAGGACAGTAGCAATTTTCCCTCAAGTGGATGACCTAAGGCTTATCAATCCGTGAGAGGTGTGGGATGAAGATGTCTCTCTCAAATGACCCTGCAACCAAATACAAGAAATCTCTTGTGTCCCCAACACACCAAATACAATGGCAAATTGTATAGGTGCACTAGTTCGGCGAAGAGATGGTGATAAAAGTGTATAACAATCGCTTCTCTTTTGTGAAAAAGCTTTTAAGCTGCCCTCCATAGTTTTTTGTTTTTAAACTTTAGAAAAGCACTCAACAGAAATAAATGAATCTCTAAAACTTCCGAGTTATCCCCCTGGTAGCGCTTTCTTTAAAGCCATTAAGTTAGGAATAAAGTGCTCAAGGAATGAATCCACCCGATCCCAAGGTATATCAAAGCCAATTTTAATTAGCAATGATTTGGCATTTAGTAATGAGCACATAGCAACATATACATGCAATAAAGAAGTCTAACTCTCTTCCTATGCATCGGCATGTCATACAAGAACAATTCATGCACATCAAGTAAAGGCCAATACATATCATAAGTAGTTTCTTGCAATTTATCATGTTGGAAACATAGAGAGGTGGATATATAGTTCCTCTCTCATAATAATTGCAAGTAGGATCAGAAAGCACATGCATATTATACTCATCAAAATTATCATGTGTAGTGGTAGAACGCAACCCATCAATGTAGTCCTTAATAAGTGCAAACTTCTCCAATATAGTGTAGTTTGGAGAATTCAAAAAGATAATAGGACCATCATGTGTGGGTGCAATAGCAACAATTTCATTCTTAACATAAGGAACCATAGCAAGTTCATCTCCATAAGCATAATTTAAATTGGCATCATGGCCACAAGCATAGCAAGCATCATCAAAAAGGGATATTTCAAATGAATCAACGGGATCATAGCAATTATCATGGCATTCATCCTTCGGTAAGAATGAAGGGAAATTAAACAATTTATGAGTTGAAGAGTTACTCTCACTAGAAGGTGGGCACGGGTGATCAATCCGCTCTTCCTCCGCTTGTTCTTCGCTCTCTCATCATCTTTTTATCCAATGAGCTCACAGTTTCATCAATTCCTTCTTCCGTAGAGTCCTGCAAAATATTAGTCTCTTCTTGGACAGCGGAGACTCTCTCAATATATTTATCAATATCAGAATTGTATTTGTAATTATCATAACAATATTTAAGGATGGCAAAATTTCCAGGTCTATAAACATCATCATCAAAAGCTTCATACTTTTCAAACAAAGATTCAATTTCATAAGCACCCTTAAAAGCAACAAATTCTTCTATTCTTTCCACATCACAGTAATCATATATACCTCTAACATAAGAAGCCAAGGTTTCATTATCATTAAATTTGCATGTAAAGGGAAGGTGTGGAGCATTCATCCTAGAGCAACAAGTAACATCATATCTCAAGCATAAATCCCGAGCATACCAATGCAACATATAAATTTTATCCCATAAAAGTTTCCCTTTTGTGTCAAATGATAATCCCTAAAGTATTCACGTTGATCCAACGTTACTCCCATTATCAAGTTGAATGAGGTTTTCTCAGGATTATCAAAGTAATGCACAATATTTTTCACATAACGAGCATCAAGGGTTTTAGGAGGTTCCCCATCTCCATGATTAGCAAGTACCACTAAATTTTTTGGTGTTTCGCGTTCCATATCGATAACTAAAGATAGAGAACAACTTAGAACAAGAAATAAAAAACTACTTAGTGATAAAGCAAACAAGCACACACGGGAATATTCACCCCACACTATTGCTCCCCGGCAACGGCGCCAGAAAAAGGTCTTGATAACCCACAAGTATAGGGGATCATTTGTATCCTTCTTCGATAAATAAGAGTGTCGAACCGAATGAGGAGCTAAAGGTAGAACAAATATTCCCTCAAGTTCTATCGACCACAAATACAACTCTGCGCACACTTGACGTTTGCTTTACCTAAAACAAGTATGAAACTATTTTGCAAGGATAAAACTATGAGTACTTTGCGATAATAAAACTAAGAACAAATTGCAAGTTAATAAAAGTGGATAGCTTTTGTCAACAATAAAGTCATTTGTCCCTAGGAAATCGATAACAAGTACCGGTATCATTCTTGCCATTTTATATGAGGGAGATGCATGAGCTAACATACTTTCTCTACTTGGATCATATGCACTTATGATTGGACCCCTGGCAAGCATTGATGTCTACTACGCAACTTTATTCTTGTCGACACGTGTTGGGCCTCCAAGCGGAGAGTTTTGTAGGACAGTAGCAATTTTCCCTCAAGTGGATGACCTAAGGTTTATCAATCCGTGAGAGGTGTAGGATGAAGATGTCTCTCTCAAACGACCCTGCAACCAAATGCAAGAAATCTCTTGTGTCCCCAACACACCAAATACAATGGCAAATTGTATAGGTGGACTAGTTCAGCGAAGACATGGTGATAAAAGTGTATATTGATGGTAGAAATATATTTTTATAATCTGAGTAAATAAAAACAAAAAGGTAGCAAATAGTAAACAGGCACAAAAACAGTATTGCAATGCTTAAGAAAGAGGCCTAGGGTCCGTACTTTCACTAGTGCAATTTCTCAACAGTGCTAACGTAGTTGGATCATATGATTATCCCTCAAAGTGTAACGGAGAATCACTCCCGAGTTCCTATTAGCGGAGAACAAAAGATAGGAATTGTTTGTAGGGTACTAAACCACCTCAAAGCTATTCTTTCCGTTCGATCTATTCAAGAGTCGGTACTAAAATAACACAAAGCTATTTTTTCCATTCGATCTATCCTAGAGTCCGTACTAAGATAACACCAAAACAAGTTCATATTCATAATACTCGATCCATACAAAGAACTAAAAATAGACCCCAAAGTTTCTGTCGGAGAAAATATAATAAAAATGTGCATCAACCCCTATGCATAGATTACCCCAATATCACCGCGGGAATCCGCGAGTTGAATGCCATAACATATATCAAGTGAATCAATATGATACCTCATTTTCACCTCAAGTATTCACACCGCAAGATAGATATCATGTGTTCTCACATCTGAATATTCAATCCGACAAGACAAAACTTCAAAGGGTAAAGATTCAATTCATCATAACAAGAGTATAGAGGGTAGAAACATCATATGATCCGACTATATTAACAAAGCCCATGATAGAGATCATGAGAGAGTGATTTATCACATAGCTACTGGTACAAACCATCAGCCCCGAGGGTGGACTACTCCCTCCTCATTGTGGTGGCCGCCAGGATGATGAAGAGGACCACCGGAGATGATTCCCCCCTCTGGCAGGGTGCCGAAACGGGTCTAGATTAGTTTTCAGTGGCTACAGAGGCCTGCGGTGGCGGAACTTCTGATCTAGGGTTACTTCTGGCGGTTTCTCTATTTATAGGATTTTTTGGCGTTTGTTTCACACTAAGATGGGCCTCAAGGTGAGCACAACCCACCAGGGCACGGACGGCCCACCAGGCGCACCCTGGTGGGTTGTGCCCTCCTTGTAGCTCTTTTGTCCCTCCCTCAAAGCTTCGGGGGTCTCTTTTGTTCCAAAAAAATCGTCAAAAAGTTTTGTACAATTCCGAGAACTTTTATTTCTACACAAAAGACAACACCACGGTAGTTCTGCTGAAAACAATGTCAGTCCGGGTTAGTTCCATGGAAATCATACCAAAACCATATAAAATTGTTGTAAACATGGCATGAATACTTCATAAATTATAGATACATTGGAAACGTATCAGCATCCCCAAGCTTAATTCCTACTCGTCCTCGAGTAGCTAAATGATAAAATAAACAATTTATGAAGTGTGAATGCTAGCAAAGTGCATAAGTTTGATCAATGATAATTTCAATCACTTTTCCTAGCATCACAACAGCAATTCTTTCTCATAAAAATTTTCATGTTAAAGTGGCAACCAATTCACATGTTAAGGTTCAAACAATGAATCCTCTTGAAACTCAACAACCTATGTTCTCAGTCACCAAGCAATTGCAATTCAACTTATTCAACGAAGTTTAAGTAAGAGCTCCACATACTCAACCATCATATAGTCTTCTATGTTTGCTAACACTCACCGCGTACACATGAGCAAAACGTTTAAACCGGACACATAGAAAGATAGGGGCTTATTATTTCGCCTCCCAACGCATTCACCTCAAGGGTGATGTCAACAATAATAACTCATGCTACCCATATTCAACTGGACATATGTGCCTAGATCTTTCCTCACCACATGATGCTTGCCAAAGGAGAAAAATAAAAAGGAATAGAGAGAAAAACTTTGACTCTTTGCATAAAAGTAAATACTGAAAAGTAAAAGATAGGCCCTTCGCAGAGGGAAGCAGATATTGCCATGCGCTTATTTGTTTGTATGCTCAATCCCTTAGTGCAAAAGAACGTCACGTTGTATTGCCCCTCAAGATGGCAACCTTTATTATGCAGTCTGTCGCTTTTATTCTTTGCCATCCAAGTTCGTACAACGCTCAATTTTCTCTTACACTAAATGATCTCACTTTTAGAACCAATTTTGATTGCCTTATTGCACCGATGACAACTTACTTGAAGGATCTCATTCAATCCTTAGGTAGGTATGGTGGACTCTTGAAAATAAGATTTGGGTTTAAGGGTTTTTGGATGCACAAGTAGTATCTCTACTTGGTGCGGAATTTTTGGCTAGTAAAGATGGGGACAAGCACCACATGTTGAACGATCTATGACAATATGACTTCTATGTGAATATGAGCAAACATAAATCATTACGTTGTCTTCCATGTCCAACGTCAACAATTTTGGCATATAATATTTTGATGAGGGCTCACAATCACAAAAGATTTCCAAGATAGTGTATTTGCATGTGAAAGTTCTCTTCCTTATACTAATTATTCGTGAATAGCTTGTATGGCCAATATTGTGATTGTCAAGCCTCAAAAGATTTCACTTTCCAAACCCAATGTGAAGCTACCACTAGGCATGATATGATTTCAACTTCATGGCATTAAATTTATTCAATAATTTACTCATAGGATATAAGTGAAGCACAAGAGCAATTCCAAAGAAAAGAGCTTCCTTGACAGGATATGAATGCCGCTTACTTAGCCTCCTTGGCAACTATTTGAGGACTCTATTTTATTTAAAACTTTTAGATCTAAGTATTTTATTAAAACAGAAAGTAAAACAAAAATAAAATGACATTCTAAGAATAGCACAACTCATGTGAAGAAGCAGGAACTAAGGCTCAACCGATACTAACCGATAATTGTTGAAGAAGATAGGTGGGATGCCTACCGGGGCATCCCCAAGCTTAAATGCTTGAGACTCCTTTAAATATTATCTTGGGGTGCCTTGGGCATCCCCAAGCTTAGGGTATTGTCACTCCTTATTCTCCTCATATCGACATCTCACCCAAAACTTGAAAACTTCAATCACACAAAACTTTAATGGAACTTCGTGAGATAGGTTAGTATGATAAAGAGCAAACCATTTCACTTTGGTACTATCAAAGACAAGATTCATAATTGTTTCCACACAATTCCTACTGTACCATATCATTTACACAATTTATATTGAGCAATATAAGCCATAGAAACTAGAAAACAAGCAAACTATGCATTGAAAACAGAATCTGTCAAAAAACAGAACAGTCTGTAATGATCTGGATAACTACCATACTTCTGCTACTCCAAAAATTATGAAAAATAGGATCACGTGGAGAATTTGTATATCTATCACCTGTAAAAAAAATAGATCAAATGCACGTTCTAGTGAATTTTGAAATTTCCTGGAATGAGCGCAAAAGTGTCTGTTTTTTTCACAAATTCAAGTCAACTATCATCCACACTATTCCAACGGCTTTACTAGGCACATTATTGAAACAAAAGCAATAAAACATGATTACTACAGTAGCATAATCATGTGAGCACACAAAAACAGTAGTTAAAAGTGTTGGGTTATCTCCCAACAAGCGCTTTTCTTTAATGCCTTTTAGCTAGGCATGATGATTTCAATGATGCTCGCATAAAAGATATGATTTGAAACATAACAAGAGCATCATGAAACATCAGGCAAGCACATTTAAGCCTAACCCACTTCCTATGCATAGGGATTTTGTGAGAAAATAAATTTTGGGAGCAAGAATCAACTAGCATAGGAAGTCAAGACAAACATAACTTCAAGATTTTGAACACATAGAGAGGAAACTTGATATTATTGAAATTCCTAAAAGCATATGTTCCTCTCTAATAATAATTTTCAGTAGCATCATGAATGAATTCAGCAATATAGCTATCACATAAATCATTCTTTTCATGATGCATAAGCATATAAATTTTGTTACTCTCCACATAAGCAAATTTATTCTCATCAATAGTAGTGGGAGCAAAGTCAACAAAATAACCATCATGAGAGTGAAAATTAAAATCATGATGACAAGTTTCATGGTTATCATTATTCTTTATAGCATACATGTCATCACCATAATCATCATATATAGGAACTTTGTTGTCACAATCAATTGCAACCTCCTCCAAAATAGTGGATTCATCATTAAATAAAGTCACGACATCTCCAAATCCACTTTTATCAATATAATCATCATAAATTGGAGGCATGCAATCATCATAATAAAATTTCTCATCAAAACTTGGGGGACTAAAAATATCATCTTCATCAAACATAGCATCCCCATGCTTATGAGTTTGCATATCAGTAGCATCATGGATATTCAAAGAATTCATACTAACAACATTGCAATCATGCTCATCATTCAAATATTTTGTGCCAAGCATTTTATTAACTTCTTCTTCTAACAATTGAGCACAATTTTCCAAACCATCATTTTCAAGAAAGATATTATAAAGATGATCAATAATATGATGCAACCTCCATTCCATTTTTTGTAGTTTTTTTTTATAAACCAAACTAGTGATAAAGCAAGAAACTAAAAGATTCAATTGTGAGATGTAAAGATATACCTTCAAGCACTCACCTCCTCGGCAATGGCGCCAGAAAAGAGCTTGATGTCTACTAAGCAACTTTATTCTTGTAGACACGTGTTGGGCCTCCAAGCGGAGAGTTTTGTAGGACAGTAGCAATTTTCCCTCAAGTGGATGACCTAAGGTTTATCAATCCGTGAGAGGTGTAGGATGAAGATGGTCTCTCTCAAATGACCCTGCAACCAAATACAAGAATTCTCTTGTGTTCCCAACACACCCAATAAAAATGGCAAATTGTATAGGTGCACTAGTTCGGCGAAGAGATGGTGATAAAAGTGTAATATTGATGGTAGAAATATATTTTTGTAATCTGAATAAATAAAAATAGCAAGGTAGCAAATAGTAAACGGGCACAAAAACGGTATTGCAATGCTTAAAAATGAGGCCCAGGGTCCGTACTTTCACTAGTGCAATCTCTCAAAAGTGTTAACATAGTTGGATCATATGATTATCCCTCAAAGTGTAATGAAGAATCACTCCCAAGTTCCTATTAGCGGAGAACAAAAGATAGGAATTGTTTGTAGGGTACTAAACCACCTCAAAGCTATTCTTTCCGTTCGATCTAATCAAGAGTCCGTACTAAAATAACACAAAGCTATGTTTTCCGTTCGGTCTATCCTAGAGTCCGTACTAAGATAACACCAAAGCAAGTTCATATTCATAATACTCGATCCACACAAAGAACTAAAAAGAGACCCCAAAGTTTCCATCGGAGAAAAGATAATAAAATCGTGCATCAACCCCTATGCATAGATTACCCCAATATCACTGCGAGAATCTGCGAGTTGAATGCCATAACATATATCAAGTGAATCAATATGATACCTCATTCTCACCTCAAGTATTCACACCGCAAGACAGATATCATGTGTTCTCACATCTGAATATTCAATCCGACAAGACAAAACTTTAAAGGGTTAAGATTCAATTCATCATAACAAGAGTATAGAGGGTAGAAACATCATATGATCCGATTATATTAACAAAGCCCATGATAGAGATCACGAGAGAGAGAGAGAGAGAGAGATTTATCACATAGCTACTGGTACAAACCCTCAGTCCCGAGGGTGGACTACTCCCTCCTCATTGTGGTGGCCAGCTGGATGATGAAGATGACCACCAGAGATGATTCCACCCTCCGGCAGGGTGCCGGAATGGTTCTAAATTGGTTTTCGGTGGCTACAGAGGCCTGCAACGGCAAAACTTCTGATCTAGGGTTACTTCTGATGGTTTCTCTATTTATAGAATTTTTTGGCATTGTCGGTGGGAACGACACCTATGGGATCACTGGAATCCCTTCTACGATCGGCAGGCGCAGGGTTGTGAGAAGAGCAGGTCCAGGAGCCAGCACAAGGATCGTTTACCCAGGTTCAGGCCGCAAGGATGCGTAATACCCTAGTCCTACTTTGGTGGATGTATTCAGTGTTCTTGAGCTTTCGAACTAGCTACGATGGTTGCATAGTTCCAAAGAGCCGAGTCCCTCTCCAGTATGCCTCAGGCCTCCTTTTATAGTCGAAAAGGGGTTGCCACAGTAGCACACATGAGGTGGAAAGGTGTACAGTCCACGAGCTTATCGCCCGGCATTACGGGACAAAGCGCATTAAATGCGCTACTTAGGTGTCCATTAGCTTTATAGGGGATGGGAACGAGGCCCGTCCCGTCCATCGCTGCTCCGTCTCGCTTCGACACGCGCCCAGGCCAGCGATGCGTGCGGTGCCAAGTAGGCAGGCAGGCTGCTGAGGTGGTGCGGTGGCAGGGTCTTCAGGAAGATCTGCATGCCACCACGTAGGTGCTTGCTGAGTCGGTCTGGGAGCCGCGTGTTGCCACGCAGGTGCCTGCCCAGCTGGTTGGGCTGGCAGCTGCATGCGAATGGCGGCAGAGCCTTGGCTGGCGCGGGCCTGGCAGTGGCCCTGCTGGCGCCCTCGGCAAGGGCCTTTCCGGGGGCCCGACAAGGATCTTGCCGTGGCGTCACAGTTGTCCCCGGCAAGGCGCTTGCCGGGGGTCTTGTGGATCTCCTTGGCTAGGATCCCGCCGAGGGACGCCGTCTTCTGGTCCTCATCTGATCTTGTGTGTTTATGATCTTGACAAAGATCTGCATGCCACCGCAGAGGTGCCTCCTGAGCCCTGGTTCCAATGTGGTTTGTGGGGTCGGAAATTTTGGGCTCAAGGGAGGCTCGCTCTGTTGGCATCGGGCAGGCTGCCCCGGCAAGGCCCTTGCCGGGGCTGCGGAGGCTGCCTTGGCAAGAACCTTGCCGAGGGAGTCTACCTCACCTCCTTGCCCTCTTGTGTTCCTGGTCTTGGCGTTGCCTTGGCCGTCTTGTGCTTTGGCTTCTTCCCGGTTTCCCTCCTCTGCTCTGCTTAGCATGGTTGTGGGCGCGGCTCTGACTGTCCGTGCACAAGTAAAGGGGTACAAAGGAGTGCCCCTACTTTAGTACACCGACAGGAGCCCCCGGGCCCGGGCCACACATAAGCGCGACACATTGTTGGGCCAGGCGCAGAACGGTGCGCGGGCAGTCGGGGCGGGATTTTACCGCAGTAATTTTTCGCCCGCTGCGCTTCGCCGCGACCCACGTTGAACACGCGACATGGAGGGTTGAGCGTGACGTGGGGGTCATGCGTGGGGCGGTTCCTGCACGCAAGCGTCACGTCGCAGTTAATGGGAAAAGAGTCGGCCCGCGCCTTCCCCATAAAAAGGAATAACCGCTGGCGCGCTGCTCATTTACCCTCCGTGCCTTCCCCAATCTCGGAACCGCCGTCCCCTTCTCCTTCCTTCGCAAGCCTTCACCTTCGCTCATTGCCGCCGCATCTCCGCCACCCTCCATTCCCTGCTCCCCGCAGCCACCATGGCACCTAAGACCATCAGAGGCAAGGGAGTGGCCAAGGACGCCGGGGCGAAGGAGCCGCCGGAGAGCGAGTTGGCGGTGCGGCGGATGCAACACACCTACTTCCCGTCGACGGTCGACGCGCTCGAGCTTCGGAACTACTTCAAGCACCCGTGGGGGTGCAAGACGGGAAGCGAGACGACGGGGCATCCGCCCACACACTTCTTCTTCCTCCCAAAAAAATCACCATCCAGCTCAAGTACGAGTTCTAGCTCATTTTGCTGCGATTTTCGATCTCCTTGCTCAAAGCACCTCTCACAAAACTGCTTGGGGGGGGAGGGGTTGTTCCTTGGTATGTGACTCCTCCATTGGTCCAATTAGTTTTTGTTCTAGTGCTTTATTCATTTCAAATTTGTGCTGCCTAGGTGACCATGTTCTTGAGCTTGCATGTCAAATTTATATGGTTCCAAGTAGTTCTAATGCATGATATAGGCTCTAGGCACTTGTAGGAGTAGTTGCTATCAACTTTATTGAGCATTGTTCACTTTTATTTGAAGTTACTAAAAATTTCAGAAATTTTCTAGAGGAAGAAATATGCTTAGGAAAATGTACCAAGGTGGTTCTTCAAGGAAGCAAGGACCCAGGCTTGCAATGCGTGATGCTGATGATGAACCACCAAGGGACGCTCCAGTGCGGCCTTGTGAATGACCTTCAGAGGACTTCATGGATCGAGCAGGAGTCAAAGAAGAATTTAACGCATATTTGCGTAACGCCGATCTTGTGAGCTTCGAGGCAGAAAAGTGCCGTCAGTACCACTATCTCACTAGTTCCTTTGTGAGGAGGTTTGAATTTTCATCTTCACGCAATTCTCGAATTGTCCTGTTTGATCTTTATGAAAATTCTTATACTATGGACATAGAAGATTTTACCACTTCTTGCAAACTTCCACAATGGGGTAGTACTAGTGAACCTCGCAAATCTGAATTTAGAGATTTTCTTGCTAGTACAATTGTGGGGGAATCTAGAGATATGGCACAAGCTACCATAGGGAGCATTCATTTTCCTGCCATACATTATTTTGCTCTCTTTATAGGTAGGTGCATAAATGGTAAAGATGAAGCATGTCATATGTGTGTCCCTGACCTCAGTGTTCTTAGGAGTGTTGTGTTAGGAGATAAATCTTATAGTTTGGGAGCCATTGTTGCACGTAGGTTGCATCATAATAGATTTAATGGAGATTTCTTTGGCGGAATTTATGCAACCCGCTTAGCTGATTTTCTTGATATAGCCATACATGATGATGATATTGAGTTGCCTCCTACTTATCTAGACTTTAATGCTATGGTTCACCATCGGGTTGTCGAGAGGAATGAACCACCTCTCCAGTACTGACTAATATTTGACAGGCGTCACGCCGTCAATATTGTTCTCCCTACTCCTGCCCTCTTTGACTTTCAGGCAAAGGGGAGACATTTTATAACCAGGGAGGAGGCAAATGAGTATGAAAGGAGGACGAGGGCAGCTCGCCTCCAAGCTGCAGCCCACGATGCAATAGCCGCTGCATCTCAGTACGACCCAAACTACAACTTTGGATATCTACCAGGCCATCCGTGGTAATAAACCAACTTAGGACAAAAGCCTAAGCTTGGGGGAGTACGTATTTCCCACCGACATTACATTTATGTTTACACACTCATTGCTAGATATCGGTGCTCATACTTTTTCACTGTAATATCCATGCTAGTTTATTTTCTTTTTCTGCTTTCTTCTTGTGTGTTTAATAAACCTTAAGAAAACCAAAAAAATAGTAGTAGCTTTTAGTTAGTTTACATTTCATGCTGTAGTAGTAATAATTAAAAGAAAACCCAGAAAGATTTCCTGTTCTTCTTTTGCTTGTTGGGAGCTTTCCCATGTAAATAGCTTTTATTTCTTTCATTTTCTTTGGGGGTCGATAGGAGAAGACCATAATTAAATTGTTGAAGTGGCTCTTACATGCATTATTGTTGATTTAACCAAGAGCCCATATTGCCTTGTCTTCTCCTGTTTATTGAATGCTCATAGATTCCATCTTAGTTAAATGCACATGTACTCTTATTATTTTCACACCGTTCGGTCGTGCAAGTGAAAGGCAATTATGACAATATACGATGGACTGATTGAGATGAGAGAAGCTGGTATGAATTCGACCTCTCTTGTTTTTGTAAATATGATTAGTTCATCGTTCCTGATTCAACCTATTATGAATAAACATGTTTGCAATGAGAATTAGAGATTATAGTTGCTCGTGCCATGCTTGATTAGATATGAGTTATAATGGTCTACCTCGAGTGCTGATGACCCACAAGTATTGGGGATATATCGTAGTCCTTTCGATAAGTAAGAGTGTCGAACCCAATGAGGAGCGGAAGGAAATGATAAGCGGTTTTCAGCAAGGTATTCTCTGCAAGTACTGAAATAAGTGGCAACAGATAGTTTTGTGATAAGATAATTTGTAGCGAGCAACAAGTAACAAAAGTAAATAAAGTGCATCAAGGTGGACCAATCCTTTTTGTAGCAAAGGACAAGCCTAGACAAACTCTTATATAAGGAAAAGTGCTCCCGAGGACACATGGGAATATCGTCAATCTAGTTTTCATCACGTTCATATGATTCGCGTTCGGTACTATGATAATTAGATACGTGGGTGGACCGGTGCTTGGGTGCTGTTCTTACTTAAACAAGCATCCCACTTATGATTAACCTCTATTGCAAGCATCCGCAACTACAACAAAAAGTATTAAGGTAAACCTAACCATAGCATGAAACATATGGATCCAAATCAGCCCCTTACGAAGCAACGCATAAACTAGGGTTTAAGCTTCTGTCACTCTAGCAACCCATCATCTACTTATTACTTCCCAATGCCTTCCTCTAGGCCCAAATAATGGTGAAGTGTTATGTAGTCGACGTTCACATAACACCACTAGAGGCTAGACAACATACATCTCATCAAAATATCGAACGAATACCAAATTCACATGACTACTAATAACAAGACTTCTCCCCTGTCCTCAGGAACAAACGTAACTACTCACAAAAGCATATTCATGTTCATAATCAGAGGAATATTAATATGCATAAAGGATCTGAACATATGATCTTCCACCAAATAAACCAACTAGCATCAACTACAAGGAGTAATCAACACTACTAGCAACCTACTAGTACCAATCCCAGACTTATAGACAAGAATTGGATACAAGAGATGAACTAGGGTTTTGAGAGGAGATGGTGCTGGTGAAGATGTTGATGGAGATTGCCCTCTCCTGATGAGAGGAGCGTTGGTGATGACGATAGCGATGATTCCCCCTCCCGGAGGGAAGTGTCCCTGGTAGAACAGCTCTGCCGGAGCCCTAGATTGGTTCCGCCAAGGTTCCGCCTCGTGGAAGTGGAGTTTCGTCCCAAAAGGTTGCTTATGATTTTTTTTCAACAAAAGACCTCATATAGCAAAAGATGGCCATCGGAGAGCCAACAGGGGGCGCACGAGGCAGGGGGGGGCGCCCTGGGGGGTAGGGCGCGCCCCCACCCTCGTGGCCAGGTGGGTGATACGTCTCCAACGTATCTATAATTTTTGATTGCTCCATGCTATATTATCTACTGTTTTGGACTATATTGGGCTTTATTTTCCACTTTTCTATTATTTTTGGGACTAACCTATTAACCGGAGGCCCAGCCCAGAATTGTTGTTTTTTGCCTATTTCAGAGTTTCCGAGAAACAAAATATCAAACGGAGTACAAACGGAATGAAACCTTTGGGAACATGATTTTCTCATCAGATAAGACCCAGGAGACTTGGACCCTCCTCAAGAAAGCCGCGAGGCGGTCACGAGGGTGGGGGGCGCGCCCCCCTGCCTCGTGGGCCCCTCGAAGCTCCACCGACGTACTTCTTCCTCCTAGATATACCTACGTACCCCAAACGATCAGATACGGAGCCAAAAACCTAATTCCACCGCCGCAACCTTCTGTACCCACGAGATCCCTTCTTGGGGCCTGTTCCGGAGCTCCGCCGGAGAGGGCCATCATCACGGAGGGCTTCTACATCATCCTAGCCCCTCCGATGAAGTGTGATTAGTTCATCTCAGACCTACGGGTCCATAGTTATTAGCTAGATGGCTTCTTCTCTCCTTTTGGATCTCAATACAATGTTCTCCCCATCTCTCATGGAGATCGATTCGATGTAATCTTCTTTTTGCGGTGTGTTTGTTGAGACCGATGAATTGTGGGTTTATGATCAAGTCTATCTATGAATAATATTTGAATCTTCTCTGAATTCTTTTATGTATGATTGGTTATCTTTGCAAGTCTCTTCGAATTATCAGTTTGGTTTGGCCTACTAGATTGGTTTTTCTTGCAATGGGAGAAGTGCTTAGCTTTGGGTTCAATCTTGCGGTGTCCTTTCCTAGTGACAGAAGGGGTAGCAAGGCACGTACTGTATTGTTGCCATCGAGGATAACAAGATGGGTTTTTTATCATATTGCATGAAACTATCCCTCTACATCATGTCATCTTGCTTAAGGCGTTACTCTGTTTTTAACTTAATACTCTAGATGCATGCTGGATAGCGGTCCATGAGTGGAGCAATAGTAGTAGATGCAGGCAGGAGTCGGTCTACTTGTCTCGGACGTCATGCCTATATACATGATCATACCTAGATATTATCATAACTATACTCAATTATGTCAATTGCTCAACAGTAATTTGTTCACCCACCGTAGAATACTTATGCTCTTGAGAGAAGCCACTAGTGAAACCTATGCCCCCGGGTCTATTCTCATCATATCAATCTCCATCACTTTAATCTTGCTTGCTTTTTATTTTGGTTTTTACTTTTCACTTTGCATCTCTATACCAAAAATACCAAAAATATTATCTCTATCAGATCTCACTCCCGTAAGTGACCATGAAGGGATTGACAACCCCTAATCGCGTTGGTTGCGTTGAGCTATTGTTTTGTGCAGGTACGAGGGACTTGAGCGTAGCCTCCTACTGGATTGATACCTTGGTTCTCAAAAACTGAGGGAAATACTTACGCTACTTTGCTGCATCATCCTCTCCTCTTCGGGGAAATCCAACGCAGTGCTCAAGAGGTAGCAAGAAGAATTTCTGGCACCGTTGCCGGGGAGTCTGCGCAAAAGTCAACATACCAAGTACCCATCACAATCCCTATCTCCTGCATTACATTAGTTGCCATTTGCCTCTCGTTTTCCTCTCCCCCACTTCACCCTTGCCGTTTTATTCGCCCTCTCTTTTCCGTTTGCCTTTTTCTCGCTTGCCTTTTGTTTGCTCGTGTGTTGGATTGCTTGTTTGTCGCGATGGCTCAAGATACTACCAAATTGTGTGACTTCACCAATACCAACAATAATGATTTCCTTAGCACTCCTCTTGCTCCTCTTGCCAATACTGAATCTTGTGAAGTCAATACTGCTTTGTTGAATCTTGTTATGAAAGATCAATTCGCTGGCCTTCCTAGTGAAGATTCCACTACTCATCTGAATAGCTTCGTTGATTTATGTGATATGCAAAAGAAGAAAGATGTCGATAATGATATTGTTAAATTGAAGATATTTCCTTTTTCGCTTAGAGATTGTGCTAAATCTTGGTTTTCATATTTTCCTAAAAATAGTATTGATTCTTGGAACAAGTGCAAAGATGCTTTTATCTCTAAGTATTTTCCTCCCCCTAAGATCATCTCTCTTAGAAACGATATTATGAATTTTAAGCAACTTGATCATGAACATGTTGCACAAGCTTGGGAGAGAATGAAATTAATGATACGTAATTGTCCTACTCATGGTTTAAACTTGTGGATGATTATACAAAAAATTTATGCCGGATTGAATTTTACTTCTAGAAATCTTTTAGATTCGGCCGTGGGAGGCACTTTTATGGAAATCACTTTAGGAGATGCTACTAAACTCCTAGATAATATTATGGTTAATTATTCTTAGTGGCACACTGAAAGATCCACTAATAAAAAAGTGCATGCTATAGAAGAAATCAATGTTTTGAGTGGAAAGATGGATGAACTTATGAAATTATTTGCTACTAAGAGTGTTTCTTCCGATCCTAATGATATTCCTTTGTCTACTTTGATTGAGAATAATAATGAATCTATGGATATGAATTTTGTTGGTAGGAATAATTTTGGTAACAACGCGTATAGAGGGAATTTTAATCCTAAGCCTTATCTTAGTAATCCTTCTAATAATTATGGAAATTCCTACAACAACTCTTATGGAAATTTTAATAAGATGCCCTCTGAATTTGAAAATAGTGTTAAAGAGTTTATGAATTCACAAAAGAATTTTAATGCTTTGCTTGAAGAGAAATTGCTTAAAGTTGATGATTTGGCTAGGAACGTTGATAGAATTTCTATTGAGGTTGATTCTTTAAAGCTTAGATCTATTCCTCCTAAGCATGATATCAATGAGTCTCTCAAAGCCATGAGAATTTCCATTGATGAGTGCAAGGAAAGAACCGCTAGGATGCGTGCTACGAAAGATGCCTTTATTAAAGCGTGTTCTTCCAATTCCTATGAAAATCAAGATGAACATCTAAAAGTTATTGATGTGTCCCCTATTAAATCTTTGTTTTGCAATATGAATCTTGATGAAACTGAATATGATCTTCCTTTACCTAGAAGGTGTTCTAAAAATTCGGAGTATTTAGATCTTGATGAAGAAATTGATAAACGTGGGATTGAAAGAAATAAAAATCTAGATGTTGCTAAACCCACTATATTGGATTTCAAGGAATTTAATTATGGAAGTTGCTCTTTAATTGATTGTATTTCCTTGTTGCAATCCGTGCTAAATTCTCCTCATGCGTATAGTCAAAATAAAGCCTTCACCGAACATATTGTTGATGCCTTGATGCAATCTTATGAAGAAAAACTTGAGTTGAAAGTTTCTATCCCTAGAAAACTCTATGATGAGTGGGAACCTACTATTAAAATTAAAATTAAAGATTATGAGTTTTATGCTTTGTGTGACTTGGGTGCTAGTGTCTCCACTATTCCCAAAACTTTGTGTGATTTGCTAGATTTCCGTGATTTTGATGATTGCTCGCTAAACTTGCATCTTGCGGATTCCACTATTAAGAAACCTATGCGAAGAATTAATTATGTTCTTATTGTTTCAAATAGGAATTATGTGCCCGTAGATTTTATTGTTCTTGATATAGATTGCAATCCTTCTTGCCCTATTATTCTCGGTAGACCTTTCCTTAGAACGGTTGGTGCAATTATTGATATGAAGGAAGGGAATATTAGATTTCAATTTCCATTAAAGAAGGGCATGGAACACTTCCCTAGAAAGAAAATAAAATTGCCATATGAATCTATCATGAGAGCCACTTATGGATTGCCTACCAAAGACGGCAATACCTAGATCTATTCTCGCTTTTTGCCTAGCTAGGGGCGTTAAACGATAGCGCTTGTTGGGAGGCAACCCAATATTATTTTAGTTTTTTCTGTTTTTGCTTCTGTTTAGGAATAAATAATCCATATACCTTCTGTTTAGATGTAGTTTTGTGTTTTAATTAGTGTTTGTGCCAAGTTAGACCTATAGGATCTTCTTGGATGATAGTTATTTGATCTTGCTGTAATTTCCAGAATCTTTCTGTTAACGAAAACAATTGTTAAAAATCACCAGAACGTGATAAAATACTGATTCCAATTGCTTGTGATCAATAAACAAATTTTCTAGGCCGTCCTATTTTGGTAGATTTTTTGGAGTTCCAGAAGTTTGCGTTAGTTACAGATTACTACATACAGTTCTGTTTTTGGCAGATTCTGTTTTTCGTGTGTTGTTTGCTTATTTTGATGAATCCATAGAGAAGTTGGAATACAGTAGGTTTAACACCAATATAAATAAAGAATGAGTTCATTACAGTACCTTGAAGTGGTCTTTTGTCTTCTTTCGCTAACGGAGCTCACGAGATTTCTGTTGAGTTTTGTGTTGTGAAGTTTTCAAGTTTTGGGTAAATCCTTTTGATGGATTACGTAACAAGGAGTGGCAAGAGCCTAAGCTTGGGGATGCCCATGTCACCCCCAAGATAATGCAAGGACACCAAAAAGTCAAAGCTTGGGGATGCCCCAGAAGGCATCCCCTCTTTCGTCTACTTCCATCGGTGATTTTACTTGGAGCTATATTTTTATTCACCACATGATATGTGTTTTGCTTGGAGCATCTTGTATTATTTGTGTCTTCGTTTGTTAGTGTGCCACAATCATCCTTTCTGTACACACCATTTGAGAGAGCCATATATGAATTGAAATTTGATAGAATACTCTTTGTGCTTCACTTATATCTTTTGAGCTTTATAGTTTTGATCTAGTGCCTCACTTACATCTTTTAGAGCACAGTGGTGGATTTGTTTTAAAGAAACTATTGATCTCTTATGCTTCACTTAGATTATTTTGAGAGTCTTAATTAGCATGGTAATTTGCTTAATAATAATAATAAACTTGGTATTCAAGATTTGTAAAACTTTCTTTTGAGTGCGTTGAATACTAAGAAAAGTTGGATGCTTGATAACTGTTTTGAGATATGGAGGTGATAATACAAAGTCATGCTAGTAGAGTAATTGTGAATTTGATAAGTGCTTGAGTTGAAGTTTGCAAGTCCCGTAGCATGCACGTATGGTAAACGTTATGTAACAAATTTGAAACATGAGGTGTTATTTGATTGTCCTCCTTATGAGTGGCGGTCGGGGACGAGCGATGGTCTTTTCCTACCAATCTATCCCCCTAGGAGCATGCACGTAATGCTTTGGTTTTTGATGGCTTGTAGATTTTTGCAATAAGTATATGAGTTCTTTATGACTAATGTTGAGTCCATGGATTATACACACTCTCACCCTTTCGTCATTGCTAGCCTCTTCGGTACCGTGCATTACCCTTTCTCACATTGAGAGTTGGTGCAAACTTCGCCGGTGCATCCAAACCCCGTGATATGATACGCTCTTTCACACATAAACCTCCCTATATCTTCCTCAAAGCAGCCACCATACCTACCTATTATGGCATTTCCATAGCCATTCCGAGATATATTGCCATGCAACTTTCCACCATTCCGTTCTTCATGACACATTTATCATTGTCATATTGCTTAGCATGATCATGTAGTTGACATAGTATTTGTGGCGAAGCCACCGTTCATAATTCTTTCATACTTGTCACTCTTGATTCATTGCATATCCCGGTATACACATAATTCTTTTATGTATGATTGGTTATCTTTGCAAGTCTTTTCGAATTATCAGTTTGGTTTGGCCTACTAGATTGATTTTTCTTGCCATGGGAGAAGTGCTTAGCTTTGGGTTCAATCTTGCGGTGTCCTTTCCCAGTGACAGAAGGGGAAACAATGCACATATTGTATTGTTGCCATCGAGGATAACAAGATGGGGTTTTTATCATATTGCATGAAACTATCCCTCTACATCATGTCATCTTGCTTAAGGCGTTACTCTGTTTTTAACTTAATACTCTAGATGCATGCTGGATAGCGGTCGATGAGTGGAGTAATAGTAGTAGATGCAGGCAGGAGTCGGTCTACTTGTCTCGGACGTGATGCCTATATACATGATCATACCTAGATATTCTCATAACTATGCTCAATTCTGTCAATTGCTCAACAATAATTTGTTCACCCACCGTAGAATACTTATGCTCTTGAGAGAAGCCACTAGTGAAACCTATGCCCCCGGGTCTATTCTCATCATATCAATCTTGTGACATAGTGTGTAGTAACAGCCCATAATGCAATAAATATCGATATAAAAGCATGATGCAAAATGGACATATCAACTCCCCCAAGCTTAGACCTCGCTTGTCCTCAAGCGAAAGCCGATAACGATAAATATGTACCCATGTTTAGAGGTAGAGGTGTCGATAAAAATAAAATACGGACATGAAGGCATCATGATTATTCTCATAATAGCAACATATATAGATATTTTCATATGATTTCTTATGCTCAAGTAATAATCTATTCACAATGCAAAAATTATGACTCAAAAACTTTATTGAGAACTAACAAACTATAATCTCAGTCATTGAAGCAATCACAATTTATCATAACATCAGAAAGAGTCTATGTCAGAGCTTAATAGCAAGTCCACATACTCAACTATCATTTAGTCTTTCATAATTGCTAACACTCGCGCAATACTTGTGGTTACTGAGTGTCAATCGGACACAGAGAAAGATAGGGGCTTATAGTTTCGCCTCCCAACCTTTTACCTCAGAGGTAATGTCAACAATAATAACTCATGCTCCCCTACATCCAATTAGATATATCTATCAGGATCTTTCCAACACATCGTGCTTGCCAAAGGATAAAATTTAAAAGGGAAAGGTGAAGATCACCATGACTATTGCATAAGGTATAGGATAATAATAAAAGATAGGCCCTTCGCAGAGGGAAGCAGAGGTTGCCATGCGCTTTTATGGTTGGATGCACGAAATCTTAATGCGAAAGAACGTCACTTTATATTGCCCCTTGTGATATGAACCTTTATTATGCAGTACGTCGCTTTTATTTCTTCCACATCACAAGATCGTATAAAGCTTATTTTCTCCCACACTAATAAGTCATACATATTTAGAGAGCAATTTTTATTGCTTTGCACCGATGACAACTTACTTGAAGGATCTTACTCAATCCATAGGTAGATATGGTGGACTCTCATGGCAAAACTGGTTTAAAGGGTATTTGGAAGCACAAGTAGTATCTCTACTTGGTGCTAAGAATTTGGCTAGCATGAGGGGGAAAGGCAAGCTCAACATGTTAGATGATCCATGACAATATACTTTATCTCAGATATAAGAAAACATAACCCATTACGTTGTCTTCCTTGTCCAACATCAACTCTTTAGCATGTCATATTTTAATGAGTGCTCCCAATCATAAAAGATGTCAATGATAAAATATTTATACGTGAAACCTCTCTTTCCTTATTACTTCCTATTAATTGCAACGATGACCAAAGCTATGTCTGCCAACTCCCAACAACTTTTAATCATCATACTCTTTCTATGTGAAGCCATTACTCTCAATAAGAGCAATATGAACTCTTTGTTTCTTTTTATTCTTTTCTATTTTCTTTTACTCATTCAAGATCATGGCAAAATAATCAAGCCCTTGACTCAACACTACTCTTTATTATATATCTCACGGGCTCGATTACACGGAGAGATCATAAAGCAAAACTCAAAACTAGATCATGCCATAAACTTTATTCTACTAGATCAAGATACTACTAATAGGACCGAACTAAGAAAAAAACGGTAAAGATAGAAGTGTGATGGTGATACGATACCGGGGCACCTCCCCCAAGCTCGGCAGTTGCCAAGGGGAGTGCCCATACCCATGTGATTATATCTCCTTTGCTGATGAAGAAGGTGGAGATGATGATGGATAGTCGCACATCGAGCGTAAGAGGTCCTCCAGCTTGCGGATAATGCCCTTGAGTGCAAGGATATGCTCCTTCAACAAAATATTTTCACGTGTGAGATACTTGTTCTGTATACGAGCTAACTCAATCATCTTGAAAGCTTCGATCTCAGTTGGGGTAAGAAGATTGTGATCAAGTTCAAGGATTTCTTCTGCTACCGGAACTTGATCTTCCGTGACCTTCTTGATCCCTTCATCCTTGTTGATCTCCATGGATTCTTCCCTCTTCAGCTCTATCTTCATTGGCCAAGCATCGTTGTCACCATTGTTGGAGGAGGGGGACGACATGATGCCTGGCCTTGACAACCCTGACAGAGAACAACTCGAAACAAGAACAGAGGATATTTGCGTGATACGGGTGTCAAAACCTTTGGGAGAATATATAATGAATTTTTACCGACCAAAATACATATCGTGCAAGAAAACGGAGTCCGGAGGGCACACGAGGTGCCCACGAGGTGCCCACGAGGTAGGGGGCGTGCCCGGGGGTAGGGCGCGCCCTCCACCCTCTTGGAGCCCTCGTGTCCTTCCCGGACTGCTTCTTATTTTTCTATTTTTCTAAATATTCCAAAACGGAGAAATATTGCCTTAAAAACTGTTTTGGAGTCGGTTTACTTACCGTACCACATACCTATTCTTTTTCGGAGTCTGAAACGTTCTGGAAAGTGTCCCTTTTGTATTCCTCCGGGGTTACGGTTTCAATAACATTGGTTTCAACATTTATAGGATTACCTGAGATATAATGTTTAATTCTTTGACCGTTAACCACCTTCGGATTTGTGAAATTGTTGATTTTTATGGCACCGGAACGATAGACCTCCTTGATAACGTAAGAGCCTTCCCATTTAGAGAGAAGTTTTCCTGCAAAAAATCTTAAACGAGAGTTGTATAGCAATACATAATCACCAACATTAAACTCACGCTTTTGTATCCTTTTGTCATGCCATCTTTTGACTTTTTCTTTAAACAACTTGCCATTTTCATAAGCTTGGGTTCTCCATTCATCAAGTGAGCTAATATCAAATAACCTCTTCTCACCGGCAAGTTTGAAATCATAGTTGAGATCTTTAATAGTCCAATATGCCTTATGTTCTAGTTTGAGAGGTAAGTGACATGCTTTTCCATAAACCATTTTATACGGAGACATGCCCATAGGATTTTTATATGCAGTTCTATTGGCCCATAATGCATCATCAAGTTTCTTGGACCAATTCTTTCTAGATCTATTGGCAGTCTTTTGCAAAATTAATATGAGCTCTCTATTACTCAATTCTACTTGACCACTAGACTATGGGTGATATGGAGATGCAATTCTATGATTAACATCATACTTAGCAAGCATTTTACGCAAAGCACCATGAATAAAATGTGAACCACCATTAGTCATTAAATATCTAGGGACTCCAAACCTGCAAAAATAACTTCTTTAAGCATTTAATAGAAGTGTTATGATCAACACTACTACTTGGAATAGCTTCTACCCACTTAGTAATGTAATCAACAACAACTAAAATATGTGTATATCCATTAGAGGCAGGAAAAGGTCCCATATAATCAAAGCCCCAAACATCAAATGGTTCAATAACAAATGAATAATTCATAGGTATTTCTTGACGTCTACTAATGTTACCAATTCTTTGACATTCATCACAAGACAAGACAAACTTACGGGCATCCTTGAAGAGAGTAGGCCAATAAAAACCGGATTGCAATACCTTATGTGCAGTTCTATCTCCAGCGTGGTGTCCTCCATAAGCTTCAGAGTTGCACTTGCGTAGGATCTGTTCCTATTCATGCTTAGGTACACAACGTCTAATAACACCATCTACTCCTTCTTTATAAAGATGTGGGTCATCCCAAAATTAATGTCTCAAATCATAGTAAAACTTTTTCTTTTGCTGGTATGTGAAACTAGGTGGTATGAATTTAGCAACAATGTAATTAGCATAATCAGCATACCATGGAGTACTACAAGAAGTATTTACGACATTTAATTGTTCATTAGGAAAGCTATCATCAATAGGTAATGGGTCATCAAGAACATTTTATAACCTAGACAAGTTGTCTGCAACGGGGTTCTCAGCTCCCTTTCTATCAACAATATGCAAATCAAATTCTTGTAGCAAGAGAACCCATGTAATAAGTCTAGGTTTAGCATCTTTCTTCTCCATAAGATATTTAATAGTAGCATGATCAGTGTGAATAGTTACTTTAGAATCAACAATATAAGGTCTGAACTTATCACAAGCAAATACAACTGCTAAGAATTCCTTTTCAGTAGTAACATAATTTGTTTGAGCATTGTCTAGAGTCTTACTAGCATAATGGATAACATTTAATTTCTTATCAACTCTTTGCCCTAGAACAGCACCTACAGCATAATCACTAGCATCACACATAATTTCAAAGGGTAAATTCCAATCAGGTGGCTGAACAATAGTTGCAGAGATTAATGCTTTCTTAAGTATTTCAAATGCTTCTACACAATCTTCATCAAAGACAAATGGTATATCTTTTTGTAATAAATTGGTTAGAGGCCGAGAAATTTTTGAGAAGTCCTTAATGAACCTCCTGTAAAATCCGGCGTGACCAAGGAAACTTCTTATACCTTTGATGTCCTTGGGACATGGCATCTTTTCAATAGCATCAACCTTGGCTTTATCAACTTCAATACCTCTTTCAGAAACTTTATGCCCCAAGACAATACCTTCATTAACCATAAAGTGGCACTTTTCCCAATTCAAGACAAGATTAGTTTCTTCACATCTCTGCAGAACTCGATCAAGGGTGCTCAAGCAATCATCAAAAGAGGATCCATAGACGGAAAAGTCATCCATGAAAACCTCACAAATCTTTTCACAAAAGTCAGAGAATATAGCCATCATGCATCTTTGAAAGGTAGCAGGTGCATTACATAAACCAAAAGGCATACGTCTCTAAGCAAAAGTACCAAAAGGGCAAGTAAAAGTGGTCTTTGATTGATATTTAGCTGACACAGGTATTTGAGAGAAACCAGAATAACTATCTAGGAAGCAATACTGTGTATGTTTGCATAATCTTTCTAGCATTTGATCGATAAAAGGTAAGGGATAATGATCCTTTTTAGTAGCCTTGTTTAATTTACGGAAATCAATTACCATCCTATAACCTGTAATGATTCTTTGCAGAATCAATTTATCTTTATCATTAGGAACAACAATAATACCTCCCTTCTTAGGGACATAATGGACAGGACTTACCCACTAACTATCAGCAATGGGATAAATTATATCTGCCTTAAGGAGCTTTAGTATTTCCTTTCTTACCACTTCTTTCATCTTAGGATTAAGCCTTCTTTGATGATCACGGACTGGTTTGGCATCTTCTTCCAAATTTATTTTATGTTGACATAGAGTGGGACTAATGCCCTTAAGATCATCAAGAGTATATCCAATAGCAGCACAGTGCTTCTTCAGAGTTTTCAATAATCTCTCTTCTTCATGTTCTGAAAGGTTAGCACTAATAATAATAGGATATATCTTCTTTTCATCAATATAAGCATATTTAAGATTATCAGGCAACGGTTTAAGCTCAAACACGGGATCACCCTCGGGTGGAGGAGGATCCCTAGGATTTCAACAGGCAAATTGTGTTTCAGAATAGGTTCCTGCTTAAAGTATACTTCATCTATTTCCCTTCTTTCATTCATAAACATATCATTTTCATGGTCTAGCAAATATTGTTCTAAAGGGTCGCTAGGCGGTACGACAATAGAAGCAAGACCAATAATTTCATCCTTACTAGGCAACTCTTCTTCACGGTGTTGTCTACTGAATTTAGAGAAATTAAACTCATGAATCATATCAACCAAACCAATAGTAACAATTCTTTTTGCAGTCTATCTTAGCATTGACATTGTTCAAGAAGGGTCTACCAAATATAATGGGACAAAAGCTATCTTGTGGAGAACCAAGAACAAGAAAATCAGCAGGGTATTTAGTTTTCCCACACAAGACTTCAACATCTCTAACAATTCCCATTGGTGAAATAGTATCTCTGTTGGCAAGTTTAATTGTGACATCAATATCTTCCATCTCAGTGGGTGCAATATTATGCATAATTTCTTTGTATAATTCGTAAGGTATTGCACTAACACTAGCACCCGTATCACATAAGACATGATAAGAATGATCTCCTATTTTAACAGAAATAACAGGCACGCCTACCACAGGTCTATGTTTATCTTTAGCACAAGGTTTGGCAATTCTAGCAGTTTCATCGCAGAAATAAATAACATGCCCATCAATATTATCAGCCAAGAGATCTTTAACAATAGCAATATTAGGATCAACTTTGACTTGCTCAGGAGGTGTATAAGTTCTAATATTGCTTTTATGAACCACAGTTGAAGCTTTAGCATGATCCTTTATACTAACAGGGAAAGGTGGTTTCTCAACATAAGAAGTAGGAACAATAGGATCATTATAAGTGACAATTTTTTCTTCAACTTTAATAGGTGCAGCTACTTTTACTTCTATGGGGGATGATGTTTAAACCACTTCTCCTTGGGGAGATCAACATAAGTAGCAAAAGATTCACAGAAAGAAGCTACTATCTCAGAGTCAAGTCCATATTTAGTGCTAAATTTACAGAAAACATCGGTATCCATAAAATATTTAACACAATCAAACTTAGGTGTCATACCTGACTCCTTACCTTCGTCGAGGTCCCAATCTTCAGAGTTGCATTTAATTCGATCCAATAAATTCCATTTGAATTCAATAGTCTTCATCATAAAAGAGCCAACACAGAAGTATCGAGCATGGTCTGATTATTATGAGAAAGCCGAGCATAAAAACTTCGAAGAATTATTTCTCTTGAGAGCTCATGATTGGGGCATGAATATAACATTGATTTAAGACTCCCCCAAGCTTGAGAGATGATTTATCCTTCGCGAGGCCAAAAATTATATATATAATCGCGATCACGATGAACAAGATGCATAGGATAATACTTCTGATGAAATTCCAATTTCAATCGTTTATAGTTCCATGATCTCGTATCATCACATAGCCTATACCATGTCGATGCGTCTCCCTTCAAAGATAAAGGGAAGACCTTCCTCTTAACAACATCATCGGGTATACCTGCAAGCTTGAATAATCCACATACTTCATCCACATATATTAGGTGCTCATCAGGATGCTTTGTTCCATCTCCTACAAAAGTATTAGCTAGCAGTTTTTCTAACATACCCGATGGAATCTCAAAGTGAACATTTTCATTCTCATTTTCATTTTTAGTAGGTCCAGTAGGTTGAGGACAAACTCTTTGCTCTACTGGTCGGGGTGAAGATACCCCGAACAAGCCCCTCAGAGGATTACTTTCCATAGTAACAAGTGACAGTAAATTTCAGCACACTATATAAATTTTTCCTTACCAAATTCCACCTACCAAAGGCGCTTCACTCCCCGGCAAAGGCGCCAGAAAAGAGTCTTGATGACCCACAAGTATAGGGGATCTATCGTAGTCCTTTCGATAAGTAAGAGTGTCAAACCCAATGAGGAGCAGAAGGAAATGATAAGCGGTTTTCAGCAAGGTATTCGCTGCAAGTACTGAAATAAGTTGTAATAGATAGTTTTGTGAGAAGATAATGGTAGCGAGCAACAAGTAACAAAAGTAAATAAAGTGCAGCAAGGTGTCCCAATCCTTTTGTAGCAAAGGACAAGCCTGGACAAACTCTTATATAAGGAAAAGCGCTCCCGAGGACACATGGGAATATCGTCAAGCTAGTTTTCATCACGTTCATATGATTCGCGTTCGGTACTTTGATAATTTGATATGTGGGTGCACCGGTGCTTGGGTGCTGTTCTTACTTGAACAAGCATCCCACTTATGATTAACCTCTATTGCAAGCATCCAAAACTACAACAAAAGTATTAAGGTAAACTTAACCATAGCATGAAACACATGGATCCAAATCAGCCCCTTACGAAGCAACGCATAAACTAGAGTTTAAGCTTCTGTCACTCTAGCAACCCATCATCTACTTATTACTTCCCAATGCCTTCCTCTAGGCCCAAATAATAGTGAAGTGTTATGTAGTTGATGTTCACATAACACCACTAGAGGCTAGACAACATACATCTCATCAAAATATCGAACGAATACCAAATTCACATGACTACTAATAACAAGACATCTCCCCTGTCCTCAGGAACAAACGTAACTACTCACAAAGCATATTCATGTTCATAACCAGAGGTGTATTAATATGCATAAAGGATCTGAACATATGATCTTCCACCAAATAAACCAACTAGCATCAACTACAATGAGTAATCAACACTACTAGCAACCTACCAGTACCAATCCCGGACTTGGAGACAAGAATTGGATACAAGAGATGAACTAGGGTTTTGAGAGGAGATGGTGCTGGTGAAGATGTTGATGGAGATTGCCCTCTACCGATGAGAGGAGCGTTGGTGATGACGATGTCGATGATTCCCCCTCCTAGAGGGAAGTGTCCCCGGCAGAACAGCTCTGCCGGAGCCCTAGATTGGTTCCACCAAGGTTCCGACTCGTGGCGGCGGAGTTTCGTCCCGAAAGGTTGCTTATGATTTTTTCCTCAATGAAAGACCTTATATAGCAGAAGATGGCCATCAGAGAGCCAACAGGGGGCCCACGAGGCAGGGGGGCGCGCCCTGGGGGGTAGGGCGCGCCCCACCCCTCGTGGCCAGGTGGGTCCCCCTCTGGTGAACTTCTTCCACTCAATATTTTTTATTATTTCCAAAAATGACTTTCGTGGAGTTTCAGGACTTTTGGAGTTGTGCAGAATAGGTCTCTAATATTTGCTCCTTTTCCAGCCAGAATTCCAGCTGTCGGCATTCTCCCTCCTTATGTAAACCCTGTAAAATGAGAGAGAATAGGCATAAGGATTGTGACATAATGTGTAGTAACAACCCATAATGCAATAAATATCGATATAAAAGCATGATGCAAAATGGACGTATCACGTGCCAACATGCTATTAAAATGGTTGTGATGTGGTATGATGGGGTGGTATCCTCCTTTGAATGATTTAAGTGACTCGACTTGGCACATGTTTAGACATGTAGTTGAAACAAATCAACATAGCCTTCACGATATTTATGTTCATGGTGAATTATATCCTACTCATGCTTGTACTCAATGTTTATTAATTTTAATGCATGTTCATGACTGTTGTCGCTCTCTAGTTGGTCGCATCCTAGTCTTTTGCTAGCCTTCACTTGTACTAAGCGGGAATACTGCTTGTGCATCCAATCCCTTAAACCCTAAAGTTATTCCATATGAGTCCACTATACCTTCCTATATGCGGTATCTACCTTCCGTTCCAAGTAAATTTGTATGTGCCAAACTCTAAACCTTCAAATGAAATTTTGTTTTGTATGCTCGAATAGCTCATGTATCAACTAGGGTTGTCTGTATCTTCCATGCTAGGCGGGTTATTCTCAAGAGGAGTGGACTCTGCTCCTCACTCACGAGAAAATGGCTGGTCACCGGGATGCCCAGTCCCATGCTTTGTGCAAACTAAATCAAAATAATTGCAAACAAAACTCCCCCGGGGCTGTTGCTAGTTGGAGGCACTCGTTGTTTCGAGCAAGCCATGGATTGATGCTTGTTGGTGGAGGGGGGTAAACTTTACCATTCTGTTTGGGAACCACCTATAATGTGTGTAGCATGGAAGATATCGCCATCTCTCGGTTGTTATGTTGACAATGGAAGTATGCCACTCAAAATATTATTTATCTCTGCTTTAAAACCGAGCTCTGGCACCTCTATAAATCCCTGCTTCCCTCTGTGAAGGGCCTATCTATTTACTTTTATGTTGAGTCATCACCCTCTTATTAAAAAGCACCAGCTGGAGAGCACCGCTGTCATTTGCATCCATTATTATTAATTTATATTGGGAATGACTATGACTGGATCTCTTTTACCATGAATTACAATGTCTAGTCAGTCCTTGATCTTTAAAGGTGCTCTGCATTTATGTTTTGCAGTCTCAGGAAAGGCTAGCGAGATACCATCTTGTTATATCATATCATGATTGTTTTGAGAAAGTGTTGTCATCCGAGATTTATTATTATTGCTCGCTAGTTGATTATGCCATTGATATGAGTAAACATGAGACCTAAGTGTTATTTTGAATGTGGTTAGTTCATGATCTTTGCTGAAAACTTGAATGCTGGCTTTACATATTTACAACAACAAGAGCAAACAGAGTTTGTAAAAGTTTTTCTTTATCACTTTCAGTTTATCAACTGAATTGCTTGAGGACAAGCAAAGGTTTAAGCTTGGGGGAGTTGATATGTCTCCGTCGTATCTACTTTTTGAAACACTTTTTCCCTTTTTTTGGACTCTAACTTGCATGATTTAAATGGAACTAACCCGGACCGACACTGTTTTCAACAGAATTGCCATGGTGTTATTTATGTGCAGAAACAAAAGTTCTCGGAATGACCTGAAACTCCAAGGAACTTATTTTTGGAAAATATTAAAAATACTGGAAGAAGATTCCATGTCAGGGGGCCTCCACCTGTCCACGAGGGTGGGGGCGCGCCCCCCTGCCTCGTGGGCCCCCTGTTGCTCCACCGACCTCAACTCCAACTTCATATATTCGTGTTCGGGAGAAAAAAATCAGAGAGAAGGATTCCGCGTTTTACGATACGGAGCCGTAGCCAAGCCCTAAAACCTCTCAGGAGGGCTGATCTGGAGTCCGTTCGGGGCTCCGGAGAGGGGAATCCATTGCTGTTGTCATCATCAACCATCATACATCGCCAATTTCATGATGCTCACCACCGTGCGTGAGTAATTCCATCGTAGGCTTGCTGGACGGTGATGGGTTGGATGAGATTTACCATGTAATCGAGTTAGTTTTGTTAGGGTGTGATCCCTAGTATCCACTATGTTCTGATATTGATGTTGCTATGACTTTGCTATGCTTAATGCTTGTCACTAGGGCCCGAGTGCCATGATTTCAGATATGACCCTATTATGTTTTCATGAATATATGTGAGTTCTTGATCCTATCTTGCAAGTCTATAGCCACTTATTATGTGTTAAGATCCGGCAACCCCGAAGTGACAATAATCGGGACCGCTCCCAGTGATGACCGTAGTTTGAGGAGTTCATGTATTCACTATGTGTTAATGCTCTGGTCCGGTACTCTACTAAAAGGAGGCCTTAATATCCCTTAGTTTCCACTAGGACCCCATTGCCACGGGAGGGTAGGACAAAAGATGTCATGCAAGTTCTTTTCCATAAGCACGTATGACTATATTCAGAATACATGCCTACATTACATTGATGAATTGGAGCTAGTTCTGTGTCACCCTATGTTATGATTGTTACATGATGAACCGCATCCGGCATAATTCTCCATCACCGATCCAATGCCTACGAGCTTTTCACATATTGTTCTCCGCTTATTCACTTTCCCGTTGCTATTGTTACAATCACTACAAAACCAAAAAATATTACTTTTGCTACTGTTACCGTTACTTCCATATTACTTTGCTACTAAATACTTTGTTGCAGATACTAAGTTATCCAGGTGTGGTTGAATTGACAACTCAACTGCTAATACTTGAGAATATTGTTTGGCTCCCCTTGTGTCGAATCAATAAATTTTGGGTTGGATACTCTACCCTCGAAAACTATTGCGATCCCCTATACTTGTGGGTTATCAGGGTGCATGTGGCGGGTAGGCCGATGCTACCAACTAATCTGCTCAATGCTGCAACCAGTGCTATGCGGAGTCTGCATGATTGTGTTATTTCTATGGAGAAGCAGCATCTCTCCGAGAATGATGTGGCATACCCGGTTTTCGTGGCCAAGGTGCCAGAGGGTAAGGGCTTTGTCGATAGCACCATCGGGCGTATGATCGTCCTGCGGTTTGATGACATCTTCTCTATGTTTAACCTTTATCCGCTGCACTACACCTTCATTCGGCTATTTTTTGCTTAGTATGGAGATGCGTATCATTAGAGACAAGACCCTGGACATTGTGATAGTCGACCCCTTCTACATGCGTTCCGAGATCTTGGGCAGCGCTGGGGACCAACAAGTCGCGAGTTCATACCTCGAAGGCGTCATTCTGGTGAACCCAGATAAGGATAACTTCCTCGTGCCTTACTTTTCCAAGTAAGTCATCCCCTCACCGCCCCGTAACATATGATTTCTTAGATTTCGATCGTTCTTTTTTTTCTAACATTCCGTGTTTTGTGAAGTGACACACATTGCACACTCATCCTCTTAAGCCCAAAATATTCCATGGCCACGTATTTCGACTCGGACCGTCAGTCGAAGAAAGACTACACAAATATCAAGAAAGTTCTTCATGATGCTCTCCCTGGCTATGCCAAATCTGGAGGCACCTACAGGAGGCCAATTTGTAGGTACGACAAGCACGTATTCACCCACGTAACAACGTTCCCCTGCGTCAAGCAGCCGCCTGGCAGTCAGAAGGATGCCTACTACGCCCTCCATCACATGCGGGCAATCGTATGGGACCATAATCACCTTATGCTACCAAATAATCTCAAAGAATGGGCCGCACGCTTGTTGGCAATCCAGGACGAGGACATCAGACAAGAATTCTTTCGCATCCAGTCGGAGTTTGCGGAAATCATCTATCAAGATGTCCTTCGTACCTCAGGGCAGTTCTACCTGAAATATCAACCGTCCAACAGTGAAACAGAAACAACGCTACAAATGCAGGCTGACAACAACCGCACATTCATGACCATCATGAAAGACGGCGGCTTCATCCATGCTCCGGTCCCTGAGTCGAGTCGGAAGTATTGATGCTATGTAGTTCTGAAATATCGATTAGCTCATGTTGTAATTTAACTTTAATGAACTTGTATGTCTCTTTAGTTTGGACAGTCGTTCAACTTATATGTAATCGATGCTATTTATTAGTAGGACCATGAATCATGCTATTAATGTGTTACTTTTCTCTTTCGATCCTTTTGTTGCATACTTATATATTGCTTATATATTAGCTGTGAATTGCTACTAACGTTTTGTTTGTCTAATGCATAGAGATGCCGTCGTATGTCGTGTACAAGGGTGAGGTTCCCGGAGTCTACGACGACTGGGAGGAGTGTCGGAGACAAGTTCACCGTTTCAGCGGTAACAGTTACAAAGGGTACACCACTAGGGCGGAGGCGGAAGCTAGATACGCGCGCTATCTAGCGGGAGGGAGGAGGGAGCGGAGGAGGAACCGGATGAAGATCAGTTTCATTGCAATGATGCTCATCGTGACCGCAACTCTCTTCTATGTGATGGTAGTTTAGATATCGACTTGTAATGCGAAGACAAACTCGCTACTCACGGTCTCGAGACTTGTAATGTTCTATCTTTGTTTGGTATTTTGAATTCAGAGACTAATATGATGAATTGTATTCGGAGACTAATCTTCTATTGTATTCGATAAATCTGTTGTTTATATGTTGTGTTGTTTATATTCTGTGCTGTAATGTATTTTGTAACCTATGCAAATATCAGAAAAGCAAAAAACAATTCCTAATATTAGTAGTAGTGGCGCACCATATTACACTTTAGTGGCGCACAGAAATAAACACACCAGTGGCGCATTATCTAAAAGTGCGCCATTAGTAACCCAGAGCACAAGGTACACATGGCCCCTTGGAGTAACAATAGTGGCGCACTTCTGGGCCTAGTAATGGCGCACTTTAGCTGCGCCATTAGTGTCTGGGATAGTAATGGCGCACCAGGTGGTGCGCCACTGTTATGTAGATTAATAGTGGCGCACCAGGCGTGCGCCATTACTATTTATTAGTAGTGGCGTGATAATAGTGGCGCACCTATAGTGCGCCATTAATAGCCAAAATAGGTGCGCCACTAACAACCTTTTTCTAGTAGTGAGGATAATCCTCAGATCACGGACCCAGTCCGCATCATTGCTACTATCATCTTTCAACTTTTCTCTAGGAACATATCAAAAATATATAGGAGCTGTATCGCGAGCTATTGATCTTCAACATAGATACGCAAATACTATCAGGACTAAGTTCATGATAAATTAAGTTCAATTAATCAAATTACTTAAGAACTCCCACTTAGATAGACATCCCTCAAGTCATCTAAATGATACGTGATCCAAATCAACTAATCCATGTCCGATCATCACGTGAGATGGGGTAGTCATCAATGGTGAACATCTCTATGTTGATCCTATCTACTATATGATTCACGTTCGACATTTCGGTCTCTAGTGTTCTGAGGCCATGTGCCCATGTCTGTACATGCTAGGCTCATCAAGTTTAACCCAAGTATTCAATATGTGCAAAACTATCTTGCACCCGTTGTATGTGAAGTTAGAGTCTATCACACCCGATCATCACGTGGTATCTCAACACGACGAACTGTAGCAACGGTGCATACTCAGGGAGAACACTTATACGTTGAAATTTAGTTAAGGGATCATCTTGTAATGCTACCGCCATACTAAGAAAAATAAGATGCATAAAATATAAACATCACATGCAATCAAAATATGTGACATGATATGGCCATCATCATCTTGTGCTTTTGATCTCCATCTCCAAAGCATCGTCATGATCTCCATTGCCACCGGCTCGACACCTTGATCTCCATCGTTGCGTCATGGTCGTCTTGCCAACTATTGCTTCTACAACTATCACTAACGCATAGTGATAAAGTAAAGCAATTACATGGTGTTTGCATTTCATACAATAAAGAGACAACCATAAGGCTCCTGTCGGTTGCCGATAACTTACAAAACATGATCATCTCATACAGTAACGTATATCACATCATGTCTTGACCATATCACATCACAACATACCCTGCAAAAACAAGTTAGACATCCTCTACTTTGTTGTTGCAAGTTTTACGTGGCTGCTACGGGCTTCTAGCAAGAACCGTTCTTACCTACGCATAAAACCACACCGGTGTTTCGTCAAGTTTGCTATTTTAACCTTCTTCAAGGACCGACCACAGTCAAATTTGATTCAACTAAATTAGGAGAAACAAACACCCACCAGCCACCTTTATGCAAAACTAGTTGCATGTCTGTCGGTGGAACCGGTCTCATGTGCGTGGACATGTAAAATTGGTCTGGGCCGCTTCCTCCCACAATACCCCCCAATCAAAATAAGACATTGGTGGTAAGCAGTATGACTATCACCGCCCATAACTCTTTGTGTTTTACTCGTTCATATCATCTATGCATAGACCTGGCTCTGATACCACTGTTGGGAATCGTTGCATGGAAAACAAAAAAATTCTATGCACATGCAATGATCTATGCATAGAGATGCATAACAACGAGGGGGTACCCTCGTAGACCGTAAGCGGAAGCGTTTCACAACGCGGTTGATGTAGTGGAACTTTCTTCACGATCCACTGATCGAGTACTGAACGTACGGCACCTCTGAGTTCTGCACATGTTCATCTCGGTGACGTCCATTGGCTTCTTGATCCAACAAGATGTTGAGGTAGTAGATGAGTTCCATCAGCACTACCGCGTGGTGACGGTGATGGTGAAGTGATCTCCGCAGGGCTTCGCCTAAGCACTACGAAAATATGACCGGGGAAGTAAACGGTGGAGGGGGGCGCCACACACCGCTAGGCAATTGTCTGGTGTGTGCTAGGTGCCCCCCTCCTCATATATATAGGTGGGAGGGAGGGAGCAGCAGCCATAGGAGGTGCCCAACTAGGAGGAATCCTACTTGGAGTCCCTCCCAAGCCGCGTGCCCCCCTGCCATATATAACCGAGGGGGAAGTGTCGGATTTCGGGTTCCGGCAGACCCTTAAGGTTCGAACTCTGGGGTGTGCGCGGAGATTATGCCCTCTACCTCTCCGTCTCGCAAGGATGTAAACTACCAAAGGAACGATACAAAAGACACAGAGTTTATACTGGTTCGGGCCACCGATGTGGTGTAATACCCTACTCCAGTGTGGTGTGGTGGATTGCCTCTTGGGCTGGTGATGAAGAACAATACAGGGGAGAACAGCCTCGCGAGGGTCTGTTCTTGGCTAGGGGGGCAAACTACTAGGAGGAGTTCAACCGCCCTTCTCTCTCTTTGCTTGCTCTGATTCTAAGTTCTGCTGGCCCGATCGCTCGATGCTAGATGCCTCTACCCTGGGGGTGGCTAGTCCTATTTATAGGCAAAGCTCCTGGGCCTCTTCCCAAATATTGAGCGGGAAGGGCGCCAACAATTGGCCAATTCGAAGGGGAACATCTGGTGCACTTATCCTGACTAAAGTTGGTCCTCGCCTGCCAAAGGCCCTGTGGTGACGCCGTTCTGGGCTCCACGATGACCTCCTTCCCACCGTTGGACTGGTCTTGGTCTCGTTGCACCGAAATGGATGCCTTTGCTTGATCCTCTCGCCTGCGCTTGCCCCCTTTGCACCTAAGAGGAAAGGGAGGACACTGCGGGGGCTGGCGCCCGCCTGGCGCCCTTGATCGTCATGGCTTGCATCACGGGCACCTCGCGAGGTACCCCGCCTTGATCTCTCCGCCTCCTCGTGAGCCAGCCTGACGAGGCCGTGCCTGAGGAAGTGTTGTGTCGTCCGCCCCGCGAGGCTTGGCCCCTCGCGAGGGTCTTGGGTCTTGTGTTGATGAAGTTGGGCCGTGCTGGGGCCCCCTTTGGGCCACGCCGCAGGCCGCAGGCAGGCAATTCTGGGGACCCCCGTTCCTAGAACGCCGACAGTAGCCCCGGGGCCCAAGGCGCGCCCGAACTTGGCCGTGCCGAGAGGCGAAAGGGCAAGGGCAAAGCGCCGCAGGCCCTAACAGCCTGTGGCCTTGGGCGCCGCGTGGCGGTTGATTGGACGTGGGCGTCTCCGCTTCCCCATGACGCCTCGACGATCGTGCGGATTGGACAAGTCCCTGCATGCAAATCGTGTCATGATTACCTGTGATCGTGGAGGCCGATGGTTGGCCTCCGCCGGCTATAAGTATGGCACCGCGCGTGCCCTTCCGGTCCATCTCTCCTTGCTTTCTTCTTCGCCTTGATTCTTGCTCCGCCTTGGCGTGATGGCTCCGATTCGCCGGTTCTCTGCAGCGGAGAAGGGAAAAGCTCCTCGAGAGGAACCAGACCCGCTCCCGCCGAAGAAGCGGCCTGCCTTTCGCGGCCGAGACAAGGAAGACTGCCTGGCGGTGCTGAGGCCTTGGTACGGGCGGCCTTCGCCGGGGTTCCCGCTTCCCTTGTATGCCCGCTGAGGGCCTTGGAAGAGGGGATGCCGATCCCCTCAGCCAGCGTCGTCGCCGGCGCCGGAGGGTCACGAAGGTGTTGGTCATTCCTCCTGGAGTCCACGCCGAGGGCTCCTCCCGCGAGCTCGTGCTCCACGCTGCCATGCCTCCGCAAACTTGGATTCGCTTTCCTCCCTTCATTGCCTCCGTTTTCCCGCAGGGAAGACTCCTGGAGTTATGGCTGCAGCACGCTGACTGCAGCACCCCCGCGATCGAGGCAGAAGTCGCGGTCCTTGCCTTGGGTGAGGTCTTCATGACTCGCGGCTGGGGCGAGATCGCTCGAGGTTGCAGGGCAAGGGGCGCCCTCACGATACACCTGGAGTATGATGGCGCTTCGGTGATGTTCTTCAAGGTCTTCGACGTGAACGGGCGCCGGCTGGAGTGCTGCCCCGGGGGAGGCGGCGAGGACCTTGCTATGGCGTAGGCTGGGCCCGACGACCGCCCCCTGGACAGCTCCACAAGCGACGGGAGCACCGGAGGATCCAGCGATCCCAGCGAGGCTTTCGCGACTCCGGAGACGAGCAACGACAGCTACGAGCCCGCGAGCCAGCGCCGCTCCCGGAGCAGGGGGGGCTCACTCGGCCGTCGCTGACTCTGATCTGGATGGGGTTGGCGCCGGTGCTTGATGGCCCATTGTTGATGATGGCGTCTTTTGTAGGGGTACAAGTAGTTAGCGTCCCTCAGGACCTGTTTCCTGCAAGGAGTCATACTGCGCCCAATGGGGGCTTGTAAGGTGTCTGTGATCGTTTTTTCAATATATGACTTTTGCTATGGAACTGTGCGAGTCGTCAATCCCGTCGTAGCTTAGTTCTCCCTTTCGAACCTCGCGAGGGCTTGGTGCTCTGCGTCGACTGGTCCCAGTCCCAAGGCGGCGTCAGCCGTCGCTGGTATGCCAGGTCGCGATGCCGTGGTCAAGGCCAGGAGGTGAGCGACCCGGGGTCCGGTAAGAGCCCCTGAGTCGCGATGCTCAGGAGGTCCCCTTTGGCACCCAAGCAGCCGTCGCTCGATGAAAAAGGGGAGCGACATCGCTAGTACGGAGTTGCGTTAGGTGCGGGGGTAGTGCCACGGTAACTGGGGTTGTCGTGCGGTGACTTATCTTGTTAACCAGGGGTTACTCCTGTGTGACGACGGGTCCGCGCGGCAGCAGGAATCGGAGTTGCATGGCGAGGTCCTCGCGTGCCCCTTCTCCCTCGCCTTTGCTCCCCTTTCTGCTCTACGTCCTCGGGTCCCGGCCCTCGAGCTGGTCTCGGCCGTCGCTGGTATGCCAGGTCGCGATGCCGTGGTCAAGGCCAGAGGGTGAGGGTTGGAGAGCCAGTAGGAGCCCTGAGTCGTGATGCTCAGGCACCCCCCCTTTAACGTGCAAGCAGTTCGCGCGGACGAGGGTGAAGGGAACTCCGTGAAGGCCTCGGCCGACACAACTCCCTCAGGGGGTCCTGCAAGCTCATCATAGAAGGAAAAAGGGGCTGTGATGACAGCCATTAGTCGGTCGTTAGTTGCTCTGGTTGGCGCAGGTGAGGTGTACCTGGGCGCCCGCGAGCCAGCGCGGGACTCACAGGGCCCTACCTCTAGGCGGGTTTCTCCTGGCACTGGGCCGTATCCTGAGGTGTGTTCCTGCAAATTGGGTTAGATGCTGGCACTCTACGTCCTCGAGTCCCGGCCCTCGAGCTTGTCTCAGCCGTCGCTGGTATGCCAGGTCGCGATGCCATGGACAAGGCCAGAGGGTGAGGGCTGGAGAGCCAGTAAGAGCCCTGAGTCGCGATGCTCAGGTACCCCTCCTTTAACATACAAGTGGTCGACATGAAGAAGAAGAGGTGCCGTGGACAGGCATCAAGTAATCAAGCATGATAGGCGAAAGCATAGCTGGAAATAAACGCTAGGGAGATACACGCCACTGGGCCTGGCCCGAGCGGCTTGGGGATGATGCAGCCCGAGGGGCGCCCCCAACAAAGCAAGCTAATGACCGAAAAATAAAAAGGGATACACGCTGCAGGGACGGACCCACGCGGCCTGGGAATGAAGCAGCCCTAGGGGGGCGCTCCCAGCTGGAAATGAAGCTTGAAGGACGTCACCTGAAGATGTCGAGGATGAAGTGGTGTTGGTGCAGCAGACTCGGTGGGCTGCGGAAGCCGATCCTCACGAGCCCCCGGGCCCAGGGGCCTAAGGAGGCTCCGGAGGTGCTGGTGGCTCCTCTCGAATCGTCTCCATCTCCGCCAGGACCGCGGAACGCCTGTCTTTCTGAGTCTCCGTGATGCCCCTCATGAGGCGCTGGTATGCAGCAGCCACGCTCGGCAAGCCGTAAGGCATGCGAACATAGCTGTGGGGTGGGCCTCCGCAACGCCCCACTTGCGAGGGCCAGAGGCGCTCTTTCGTGGCAACCCGATTGAGCCCTGGTATGTCGATGCAGACGTGCAGCCCACCATCCTCGCCTGGATGGGGAGCCATAGCTGGTAGACGGCGGCAACCTCTCATGACTCTTGACTCCTGCAGTTCTTGAACGGCCTTGTTAATGAACTCCTGCTGGACTGACTTCCCTTGCCTTGCTCCTTCTTGAGGGAAACGTGCTCTGAGGCACGCCTCCACGTGGTGCCCAAGCGCCTCCCTCGTGACCTTGGCCAGGTCGGTGGCCCTCTAGGTGAGAGCCCCCGAGCCCTGCCTGAGGAGGGCGCCGGGCGCGCTTTCCTATGCGATGGATGGAGGGTCCCCTTGGGCAGACGCGGGCCCTGAGGGGCCTACCTCCTGAGGGGCTAAGCCTGACGATGTCTTCTTCTTCTTGGGGGTGATCTCGGGAAGCCTCCTGCTCCCACGATCTGGGTCTTCTAGTGACGCGGCCTGAAAGGCTCACTCCAGGGAACACACCGCATCCTTTTCTTCACACGGTACCGTGATGACTCCGCCACTTCCTAGCATCTTGGGGACGTTGTAGCCATGATGAGTCACGGCCATGAACTTGGCCAGCGCTGGGTACCCAAGGATGGCGTTGTACGGCAGGCGGATGTGAGCGACGTCGAAGTCGATGAGCTCGGTGCGGTAGTTGTTGCGGGCTCCGAAGGTGACAGGGAGGCGGACCTTCCCGATCGGGATCGTGGAACCGTCGGTGACTCCGGAGAAGGGCTTGGTCGGCTGAAGCTGGTCTTAGGGCACTTGAAGATTGTTGAATGTTTCCACGGACAGGACGTTGAGCCCTGCTCCACCATCGATGAGGGTCCTGGTGACCAATACGTTGCTGATGACTGGGGAGCAAAGCATCGGGAGGACCCCGGCTGTGGCTGAGCAGTTGAGCTGATCCGCTGAGCTGAACGTGATGGCGCACGACGACCACCTGAGAGGGCGCGTAGCTTCGAGCCTGGGGAGGACTGCATTCACTTTGCGGGCAAACTGCTTGAAGATGCGTTGGGAGGCTGGGGCTTGAGCTCCGCCCAGGATGCAGGTGATCGCGCGTGGCTCCTGGAAGCCCCCAGCCCCCTCGTCCTGGTGACGGTCCTCGTTCCTTCTTGGCTGAGGCGGCAGTGGAGGGAGGCCTGCGTTGCCCTGCAGGCGATCCTCACGAGGCTGATCCCGCCAGTCCATCTCGCGAGGCAGATCTCGCTAGCGGTCCTCGCGAGGTTAATCGCGCCACCCTTGGCGCGGGCCGCGGTCTTCCCAGCGTCCTGGGTTCCTTCCTCCTCCTCGACCACAGCCCCGGTCGGCACGGTCAGGACGACGGCCGATCCTTCCTTCTCGCACGGCACGGAGTTCTTGGCATTCGTTGGTGTTGTGGGTGTGGAGGTCGTGGTACACACAGTACCGGCTGCCCCTAGAAGATTCAGGCAGATCCTTGCCCTCGCTTGGTGTCTGGTTCTGCCACGAGCACAGCAGCCCCCTTGCGCTTCACGTCCTTGGCCTTGGGTTTCTTCTCTTCTGGGTCTGCGGCAGGCAGCTCGAGGAGGGTGCACAGGTCTTCATGCATCGCTAGCTCCTCCTTCATCTTGACGTCACGCACGCCATCGGAGAAGGCCGAGATGATGGCTTCCTCGGACACCCTGGGGATCTTGAGGCGCGCACTGTTGAAGCGCTGGATGTACTTTTGCAGGGTCTCTCCGGGTTGTTGCTTGATGCGGCGCATGTCGCTCACGGCAGGCGGCCGGTCACGAGTACCTTGGAAGTTGGCGATGAAGCGGGTGCGCATCTGGTCCCAGGAAGAGATCGTGCCTGGGGCCAGGTTCAGGAGCCAGGTGCGAGCTCCTTCCTTGAGTGCCATGGGGAACCAGTTCGCCATGACCTTTTCGTCTCCACTGGCAGCTTCGATGCCCAGCTCATAGAGCTGGAGGAACTCTGCAGGGTCGGTCGTGCCGTCGTAGCGAGGAGGCAGGTCCGGCTTGAACTTGCCGGGCCAGGCGACGCTATGCAACTCGGTGGTGTAGGTGCGGCAGCCTACTGTGGCCACGGGAGGCTTCGGTTGAGGGAGAGCTTGGCCTTGCGGGTCCCCATGCGCTGCAGCTGGGAGCAGTGCGGGGTCTTGACGTGCCGGAGCCGGAGCAGGGTCACGGCGAACCGGACCAGGAAGCGCCCGGGCAGCCTCTTGCGGTCGAGGGACTTCTTGGCAGCTCCGTTCTTGCTGGGCTGGCGCCTGACGGAGCGGGTTCCGCCCAGGGGCCACGCGCCTTGGAGCCACGACGTCTTCTTGGAGAGGAGGCGGCTGGTACGCCCCCGGAACTTCATTGCCAGCGCGTGGTGGGGTGCGGCGCAGCGGAGCGGACGGCGCAGGAGAGCCCCCTGCGGCGCGGACGAGCTCAGCGACGCGGTCGAGCCACTCTTCGTAGACGTCGTCGACGGGACGGTAGCGCAGGAGCTCGTTTGCTGCGATGAGCGCAGCTTGAGCCTCCAAGGGTGCGCGGAGCGCGCGGGACGAAGAGCCAGCTGGTGCGAGTGATGGAGTAGCGGTGCGGCCGTCTTTCCGCACGGACGGGTGCTGAGACGACGCTTGCTGCTCGTTCCCCGTCGGGCCGGTGGCGGCGTTGACGGCGGGCGACGGGGAACGACGAGGACGCCCACCGACGGGAGCCGTCTGGGCGACGCGGGAAGCGATGGCGGCCCGGCGCTTGGCGCGGGCCCGACGAGCGTCATACATGGACGCGACGGTCGGCGGAGAGCGGAGCGGTGGAAGACAAATTCTGGCACACCCCTACCTGGCGCGCCGAATGTCGGATTTCGGGTTCCGGCAGACCCTTAAGGTTCGAACTCTGGGGTGTGCGTGGAGATTATGCCCTCTACCTCTCCGTCTCGCAAGGATGTAAACTACCAAAGGAACGATACAAAATACACAGAGTTTATACTGGTTCGGGCCACCGATGTGGTGTAATACCCTACTCCAGTGTGGTGTGGTCGATTGCCTCTTGGGCTGGTGATGAAGAACAATACAGGGAAGAACAGGCTCGCGAGGGTCTGTTCTTGGCTATGGGGACGAACTACTAGGAGGAGTTCAGCCGCCCTTCTCTCTCTCTTTGCTTGCTCTGATTCTAAGTTCTGCTGGCCCGATCGCTCAATGCTAGATGCCTCTACCCTGGGGGTGGCTAGTCCTATTTATAGGCAAAGGCCCTGGGCCTCTTCCCAAATATTGAGCGGGAAGGGCGCCAACAATTAGCCAGTTCGAAGGGGAACATCTGGTACACTTATCCTGACTAAAGTTGGTCCTCGCCTGCCAAAGGCCCTGTGGTGACGCCGTTCTAGGCTCCACGATGACCTCCTTCCCACCGTTGGACTGGTCTTGGTCTCGTTGCACCGAAATGGATGCCTTTGCTTGATCCTCTCGCCTGCGCTTGCCCCCTTTGCACCAAAGAGGAAAGGGAGGACACTGCGCGGGCTGGCGCCCGCCTGGCGCCCGCCTGGCGCCCTTGGTCATCATGGCTTGCATCACGGGCACCTCGCGAGGTACCCCGCCTTGATCTCTCCGCCTCCTCGTGAGCCAGCCTGACGAGGCCGTGCCTGAGGAAGTGTTGTGTCGTCCGCCCCGCGAGGCTTGGCCCCTCGCGAGGGTCTTGGGTCTTGTGTTGATGAAGTTGGGCCGTGCTGGGCCCCCCTTTGAGCCACGCCGCAGGCCGCAGGCAGGCAAGTCTGGGGACCCCCGTTCCCAGAACGCCGACAGGAAGGAAAGAGGGGAGAGAGGGAAGGAAGTAGGAATCCTAATCCACACTCTCCTTGCCCTCCCCTCTTTCCTTCTCCTCCTCATATGGATGGCCTCTATATGGGCAGGCCCTTGTGGGCTGGTGTGTTCCCTCACTTGGCCCATATCTTTGCCGGGGGTGCCCGAAACTCCTTCCCGGTCACCCGATAAGTACACGGTACCCTCCAAAACACTTCCGGTGTACAAATACCATTCTGATCACGGGATCAGAATAATATTCTGATCACAACCTGAACTGCCTGAGTAACGCGCCTGAACTTCTCTCTGTACGAACCCGACCTTCGAGCTATCTTCGCAACCGTGCCTTCTACCGTGAGTTTTTCTGGTTAGTCGTGTTCCATGTGATGTAAGTGTAATCTTCAAACGATTTTTAGCAACTAAATACTCGTTTTAGATAGGAATCTTGCTCATAGGCGGATTTTGCACTCGGGTCGTGAAGAACTTGCGTTTTTTGCAATTTTACTGCCTAAGTTGTTCGACCTGAACTTCCCCCTGTGCTAGGTTGAACTTCCCGCAACATTGCCAAAATAGGGCTTGCTATATACCGTTGGAAAGCTATGGACACGAGTATCATGACCCAAATTAAATTTTTCGCAAAATGTAAGCGGTTTAAGAGCAGTTTTGAAAACCGTTTTTCTTCACACAAAAAACATGAATCGTAATTTCGATCGCATTTCTAAACCGTTTATCGGAATGGGGCAAGTAATATGGCGTTGGAAAACTGCTGCAAAACCGCTCCTTCCACATGTTAAAAGTTTTCTCTAATTCCCTACGGTTAAAGAGTAATTTGAAAAATCGTAAAATTTCACAAACCGAACAGCCGTGTTCGTATTTTCGATGTTATTTCTAAACGGCTAATGCAATCGAGACAAATGATATGGCTTTGGAAAGCTTATGAAATTTCGCTACTTTTTCATGTTGAAAGTTATTTCTAATTTTAAATGGTTTAAAAGTGATTTATAAAATGGTCCAAGTTACAACGAGTGTGTATTTTTGAGCTAATTTTTTAACCGTACGTCCGAATGTAGCAAATGATATGGCGTTGGAAAGCTTGAGGTAATGCGAAACATTTTGGTATATATTTTTTTCTCCCAATTCCTTACTGTTTTAAGTCAGTTTTGAAAATGGATAAAAACGTATTTTTGCCGTAATTTCTACAAACTTTATCGGAATGGGGCAAATAATATACCACTGAAAAGCTACGGAAAATGCGAAACTCTTTCATGTTGATGGTTTTCTCTAACTCCTAGCCGTTTTCAAGTAATTTTGAAAACGGCGAGATCATTCGTTCTGCCTTTATCGCGAAACAGATTTTTCGGAAATGCACCACGTGAAGAACCTGAACTTCTCGGCGCGTGTACCTGAACTTCACTCTGTTTTTCACGTGATTTTTTTGCTCGTAGCTCTCCATCCACTGCTCGTAGCTCTCCATCCACTGATCGGAATTGAGCAAGTGATATACCAATGGAAAGCTGTTGTGAACACGCAACTTTCCCGTGTTGATCGTTTTTTCATACTCGCGACGATTTTACAAGTTTTTCATCTGAAATTCATCCACTGTAGTAGTTGAACTTCCTGCTGTTTTCAGTTGAACTTCTGTGACGTATTTTCATTTGTAATTTTCTCATTCATTCGTCAGTTTTACACAAATGATATTCGTTTTGTACAAATCTCTCTCAGAATAATTTTTTAAACTTTCTCCGACGAAGGACTTGAACTTATAACAACAAACTTTTAGTGTTTGCTTTTTTATTCTTTTTTAATACAAAATGCGTGTAGTACGTCAATTATCAACCTGAACTTCTCTCGGTTACGCGATTTTTTTTGAGTTTTTTATAAATTTTTAATCTGATTTTCTTAATCATTTTTTATGAATTTTGAAGCGCTCTATTTTTAATAGTTGAACTTCTTGTTATTTTATTTTTGAACTTCTTGTTTTGATTTTCTTAATAACGAGGAAAATTTGAGTTTTCTATAATCATCGAACTTCTCCATCTTTTTAATATGGACTTCCTGATTTTATTTCTTAATTTTTTTTATGAAATTTTGAAGCACTCTATTTTTGAAAGTTGAATGTCTTGTCATTTTATTTTTGAACTTCTTTATTTCCATTCTTTAATAACGAGGAAAACTGAGTTTTTTATAATCATCGAATTTCTTTATCTTTTTAATATGGACTTCTTGGTTTTATTTCTTAATCTTCTTTATGAAATTTTGAAGCTCTCTATTTTTAAAAGTTGAACTTCTTCTTATTTAATTTTTGAACTTCTTGTTTTCTTTCTTTAATAACGAGAAAAATATGAGTTTCCTATAATCATCGAACTTTTCAATCTTTTTAATATGGACTTCCTGGTTTATTTTTTAATTTTTTTGATGAAATTTTGAAGCGCTCTATTTTTAAAAGTTGAACTTGTTGTTATTTAATTTTTGGACTTCCTGGTTTTATTTTTTTTAGCAATGAAAACAAATCCAACTTTTTGATAGACATCGAGCCGCTCCATTTTTAAATTTGAACTTCTAGGTTTATTTTAACAGAGAAAATCCTTTTTATAAAATTGTTTGAGATGCTTTTTTTAATTTGACCTTCTCTAGGTTTGTAATAAGCATTGAACTTATTCGTCTTTTCAATCTAAACCTATAGGCTTTTTTTAGAAATGGGGAAAGCTTTTTTATAATTTTTGAAATGATCATTTTTTTAATTTGAACTTCAAGGTAATAGTATTACACAAAGGACAACTCAAAAAAGCTCCAACTTTTCCATGGCACTAGCACATGAGCAAACATTTCGTGCATGGTATGGCATCCAAAATGAGAACTTCTGCACACAGCGACACATGTATCTTGCACAAGCACCTTTTTGTGCAACCAGATATACACAAATTTGCATTGAAGCTAATCGGGTGGGGCGAGAAACGAGAATGGATCGAGCTTCTTTGAATTTCTATTCAGCTAGGCGTTTGTGCAAAAGAACAGAGAGAAGCTGCCTATACGTGGCAACAAAAAAACACACGAGAACACTCTAGCTCTGGCTGCTAATGCACGTTCTTAGAAAACACTCAGAGATGTAAATGAAGTTCATCAGCAGCTTGTATAATTTAGAGGCCAAATCACACAAACAAAAGACCGGAGTGCATTTCCGATCCCTGCTTTGAGAAGTACAAACAAAAGAGCGGCTTTTGATAAACACCGAACCACTAAATTATTTAAATGTAAACTTCTACATAAATGAAGAATGAATCTCTCTATCCATCACCACAAAATACGTGAACAAATCTCTCGGGATTTCTAACACAAACACCCTACTCGGCACATGTTATGGGCATCCAGTGATAACTATGCATCAAATGACACATCAAAAGGAAGAAAATGCATCAGGGTCAGATGCAACAACACAAAAAATTTGAACCTCCAGGAGCATCACGGCAAACTACATGCTGGAGCTGCGAATAGTGTTGGAAATTTAAATGGCCGTGAAACGGCGTCCACACGCGGTGGGTCGGGGCACTGCAAAGGGCGGGTGGGGCAGGATGTAGGAGGTGTGGACTGCAGCTCGCGATGGGCTTGACCTCTCTACAGCCACGGGGCTGGACTGGGATAGCATCACCTTTTCCTCTTGCCTGAAAAAGAAATGATGTGCATGGCTGTGTGAGAGAACTAAATGAAACAACACTTAACTCTCTCAATGTATACAGAGAAATAGGTGAGCGAACTAAATAAAACAACACTTAACTTTCTCAATTATACATACAGGTCAAATTGAAAATATTAGGATTACGCCCTAAAAAAACTAGGATTACTGGAGCAAACTGAAAAACAAATGAACATTCTCAATGTATACTAAACGAAACACAGGCATATTCGCCATGATGAAAAAGCAGTGTGTCTTTTCAGCCAAAACAAAATGGGCATCTCTGAAGTTCGAGTATGCTAGTACATGCATTTTTGTCCGCAACAAAATATTTTTACTTTGATTGAATGAGAGAAGAGAAACATTGTGCAGAGTGTGGATTCACAAAAATCAAGGCAAAATGAAGCACCATACTATTCTTTTATGCATAAACACAGGCAGCTTAGAGGCATGCTTTTTTTCTTACTTGGTGACCTACAGAGCATGTAGAAAAAAAATGGGACATCGAGGGGAAGTACTAATCAGTATTGAGCTTGAGCGACCATCTGAGCAATAAATCCAACAGCGGCAGACGCATATATATGGCTACGCTACACCTCAAGGGAAATCACATCCCATGCTGAATAGCATCCCAACAACAGCAAGGTTCAGTCAGTATAGGGCATTCTAGCATTATCTAAACTGTCACCCCTCAAATGTTCATATAGAAAATCTTCCTCTCATTCAAGTCCACCTTAGCATCATGGGATGTCTGTGTTTTAGCATAGGGCACTGTCAGTGAATTTTAAAGACAACGAAATGCATCACTGTAGCATGATAGTAGAGATTCTGAACTGAATCAATATGCGGCGTCTAACAAGAAATACTTGAAGAAAGCAGTGGCATATGCATTTCATTAGTGTGTCTAATAGGAAGTTGACCGAAGTTCAAATACTGCATTGTATTAGTGTGGCACACTGCATTGGACAAAATATATTTTAAAGGTAGGTGTTCCTTGCTCCTAGTTTGACGTGATAGACTATGCACAGGCCATAAGCATCATAAAAAGGGTGGCAAAGCTTGCATTTTTCAAAGAAAAAAAGGCCTGCACTTTTTCATTCTGAAGCCCGAATGCTCCATCAAAGTGACACTGACCTTTAAAATTTGAAACCATCCACTCACTACTGTAATGTGCACCGCCAGGTCCATAACAAAAGAAGAGGATGAACCTGCATACCGCTCGTCAACATGCAGTTCAACGCTGCTCAAAGCCTCAAACGAATTCATCCATCACATATTTAAAACTGCCCTCAAGTTCATTTTTTGAGAAACCAAAAAACCAGAGCCGACTGTAATTGGTGGCACCAACTGCAGGTCGAGACCTCCTGCAGCTGCAGGTCGAGACCACCCGAATATGCAGGTCGAGGCCGCAGGATGGGGAGGCGGTGGTTAGTCGGGAGATGAGCGGGACTGGTTGGGGAGGCGGAGGGCGGACGGTGCAGGTGGGAAAGTGGTGGTTGGCCGGAGGGCCGCTGTTTTGTTGTTAGGGCCCGGCGGCGGTGTGAATGGAGGTAGGATCACAGCAGCAGCGTGGTTGGTTGTCGGGGGCCATCGGCGGCGCGATTGGAGGTCGGGCCTCGGCGGCGGCGCGGTTGCAGGTCGGTCCTCGATGACGGCGCGATTGGAGGCGGGCCTGGCGGCGACACGGTTGGTTGCAGGGCCGGCAGAGGCGCGCTTGGAGGCGGGATCCCGGGAGGGAAGGCGGCGGCGGCACGATCCATGGACGGTGACGGGGACAGCGGCGCAATCCGGGGAGAGAAGCGGCGGCAGCGACGCGGCGGCCGATTCTCAGGGCGGGGGCGGCGCGGCGGCTGCGCGGTGGCCGTATCCCGCGGCTGGCCGGCGCCGGCGATGGTGGGTGGCTGGTCAGAGAGGGAGTGGGGCGTGGGGATGGTGGCTGGATCGGGGAGGGAGTGGGGGCGTGGGGAGGTAAGGTGGGGATTTTTTTCCTTTTTTGTTCAGTGGCATTTTCGGATCTCAGGAACCTCTAGCGTACCTTATATACGGTTGGCTGTTATCCAAATAACTATTCTAATCCCAAGATTAGAATAGTGTTGTCATATATATATATATATAGGGCTGGACTATTCGTAACAGAATATTATTCTGTTACCGGTAACAGAATATTATTCTGTTACCCTCGCCCCCTATAAGGCGCGACGCGTCCACGACCGACCCAGCCCCAATCCGACTCGCGTCCTACCGCCGGAGGCAGCCGTCGCGGGCAAGCGAGCGACGGCGGCAGCTGGAGCGAGGGAGCCCGCGGCGCCGTGATTGGCCGGCGACGGATCCGCCGCCGCCTCCTTGTTCCTTCTGTCGCCGGATCCATCGTTGGGGTCGTCATCCCCGCCTCCTGCCTCCCTCCGTCGCCGGATCCATCGTCGGGGTCGTGATCCCCGCCTCCTGTCTCGCTCCGCCGCAGGATCCATCGACAGGGCCGTGATCCCTGCCTCCTGCCTCCCTCCATCGCCGGATCCATCGTCGGAGCCGTCATCCCCGCCTCCTGCCTCCCTCCATCGCCGGATCCACCATCGGAGCCGTCATCCCCGCCTCCTGCCTCCCTCCGTCGCCGGGTCTCCTTCTCCGGGGCAGTTATCCCCGCAAGGTGCTTCCTCTACGAACCTCTTCGCCCGACGTCCACCACAAGCAGGTGTTGCGTCAATGGTGCCGCCTCGCAAGAACATGCTAGTAAGACGCCCACGAGAGGTAGAAGAAGAAGACAGTACAGTGGAGGTAATGTTTGCTCCCCACGTTTGTGTCACTCCATCAGTTCGTCAGTCCTGCTATGAAGAAGAACCCGATGGTACAATGCAAATGCTAGCATCAGTTCATTGACATCCCTGCCACTTGATGCACGATTAGGATGTCGAGGTTACTGCCAGTGCATCTAATATGCTATCTTCAGTTCAAGTTAAAAAAAATAACACATATGCGTCAGTCCAGGTATAGTGACAAGGTTCAGCTACCGCTGAGAGTTGTATGTTGTTATTCCTAAGAGTACAAGTCATGTAATTGCGTCAGTTCGAACGAGTAACAAAACTGTTACCAAAAAATATATATATAATTGCTACACAATAAGATCAGTGATACATAAGCTAGCAGTACTTGTAATGTATATGCATTGATGCACGATTAGGATGTCGAGGTTACTGTCAGTGCATCTAATATGCTATCTTCAGTTTAAGTTAAAAAAATAGCACATATGCGTCAGTCCAGGTAGATAGTGACGAGAGAGTGCCACAGTTACACAGTAAGTTCAATGATACATAAACTAGGAGTATTTCTAGTGTAGTTGCATAAGTTACAGAAGAACAAAGGAGAAGTCATGCATGAGTTCAATGTCCAGTTTACAAAACAATGCTAAAAAAACAGTACATCAGTACATCCGTGTTTGAACATGAACGTTCATCAGTTCGACTGAAAACGAAACCAGATTAATCCCAAAAACATTTGAATGTTGTTTGCAGAAGCATGCAAGGCGGCGCACGCAGCAAGCATTTCATGAGCAAAATAGATATGGGGCACCACCTGGTTGGGTAACACCAGAAATACCGCCTGGATATTTCAACAGTACAGGCAGATTTGAAGATACACCGCAATCATCAGAAGCACGGGCAGGTCCTTCTATACAGTAAACAACAATGTCTGGGAATGCAAGCTTTGCCCCTACTGGGTTGCAACTAGGCCAACAATATCACCAACAAAAAATGTTTTCCTTCCCCAGCGCATGCAAAAAGCCAAGGACAAGAAGGCTTCCACCAGTCGCTCCGTCAACATCAATCATCCGTGCTGCAAAAGCAGTTGCGACGGGAAGACCAGGGCAAAAAGACAGAAATTTTGGCCACTCTAGCAGGTTCAAAAGTACAAGACATGAGAAATATAGACAGGAGCAACATCACAATGAATCTGAGGAGAGACGTCCGTACAACGAGAGACGGAGATCTTCGTCATCGTTGCTCCCTCCAAGAGATGCATTGCTGCATGTGCCAAGGGTGACACCACCTGTCGTGGTTTTGTCACGGCAGATGTCCTAGTGAAAGGACTTAGTCGTGGAGCCATCGCCAACGGTTAGCTTGAAGGGGTTAAAGCGGACACAGGGACGCAGAGAGTTTTTATACTAGTTCGGCCCCTTCGATGAAGGTAAAAGCCTACGTCTAGTTGTGATGGAATTGATGGGGATTCGATGACTAGGGAGCAAACAAGCTTCGCCTAAGTCTCGAATTATTGTTGTCTGTCTTTGAACCGCCGCCAGGTCGTCCCCTTATATACACGGGTGACGCCCGTCGGTTCACAGAGTCCCAATCACCGGTTCATACTCGTATCCGGGTTGGTCTCTCCTTATTCCTAACTTACGATACAAGTTTACATATAAAGCCGGTTTACGGCTACAGGTCTTAAACCGACTACAGGCCTTGGGCCCTTATCTGCTTCTTTGGGCTTTAACACCTTTGAACTACTGATGAAGTTAACCCGGCCCGGGTAGGCCGGTTTACGCCCAGTAGTAATATCCCCAACATTAGGCCCCAGATTGATTTGAACGGGTTCATGTCAATCCTTAGCAAAAAAAAATCTTCGTCTTCAACATCTTCTTGTCGTTGTTGAACCGCCGTGATGTCACCTTCTCTGGTTGCTGTAAACCGGCATGACATCATCATAAAGATAACATTCATGATATCTTGTTTGTTTAATAAATCCTCCATAACCGAGGCGACAACTCCATCTCCAAGATTTGTGGTTCCTTGGTTCACGCGCCTGACACGTGTCTCTTGCCTTATAAATAAGACCGAAGGGTCATTTCTTTTCTCCCCTTCATCCCCTTTCTCTTCGTCTTCCTCGTGTCGCCAGCCTCGGAGCTCCACCGCCGCCGCTGACCTCTACATCGTCTTGGGCCGCTGCATCAACCTGAACGTACAAGAGCACTGCGGTAGCTTTCCGCATCTTCCTCGATTCTGGTAAGCCTTCTGTTCTTCTTAGCATAGACCTGTTCTTAGGGTTTCGTGTTCTTGCCATGTTCATCGTTTGTTCATGCTCGTACCAAGACTCCTGGATAGATATGTGAAACCCTGCTCTGATTAGCAGTAGCTTTTAGCATCCGCCTGTAGTTTCATGCTCGAGTCCATAGATCTCATCTATATATCTGCCCATCGATTCACTTCCGCTCTGCTTTAAGTCTTTGAATATTTTGTCTTCTTTTCTGAACTTGTTTCAGATCCATTGCTGTAATAAGACCTTGTGAAACCCGTTTCTTCATACTTAGCCATCCGCAACCTCAGTTGCTTTCAATGCTTAGATCAGGCGGTTTAACTCAATGTAGAAAAAATTAATAAACCGGTATATACCATTAGTCCCCTTGTTGAACCGCCAGAACTCGTTAGTCATATGATGCTGCTTCATAGAACTCCGGTTTAGATATGGTTACTTCCGGTTTAACATTGTTCATACCGGTGTATACTTTTACCCAACACAATCTTGAACCATAATCACTTATTTTGTAGACTCCACCATGGCCAAACAAGTATACGAGTGCAACTGGGCTCCTTCTCGCGTCACAGAAACTCAACTGAACAACTTAGTCCTGACTGGCGCTTTAAGCAGTAAAAACACCATCCATTGGAGGGTCCCTGGCAAAGAATGTCCTCCCACACCTCAAGAAGGAGAGGTTGTCGTTTTCGCAGACTACTTAGCCCGAGGTTTTAATCCACCCGGTTCAAAATTCTACCGGGATGTCTTGGCCAATTTCCAACTCCGTCCGCAAGATACTGGCCCCAATTCTGTCAACAACATATGCCATTTCCAAGTACTCTGTGAGGTGTTCTTTCAAGAGGAACCCACAGTCGAGTTATTCAGAGATTGTTTTCATCTAAACCGCCGCACAAAATTTACTGATGGTTCCAATATGGAATTGGGTGGTATGGCGATTCAGAAAAGGAAAGAGGTCACTTACCCTCACGCAAAACTGCACAGCCATCCCCAAGAATGGAATCAATCATGGTTCTATAGCAAAGACACCTCCGCTGCTAATGAAAATCCCTTGCCTGGCTTTCGTCCGGAGCGGCTTAGCAATACACACCCCTTTCCACAAAGGTTGATTGCCAAGGAGAGGAGTAAATACGCTCCTCAATTGTTTAAGCTTAGAGCCTTTATGGCCAACGGTTTAACAGGAGTTGATCTCGCTCGTTGTTGGATATCATGGAGCATACCGCCCCTTAGTCAACGCTCCGGTTTGATGTGCGAATATACGGGCAGTGTTGACGACCCATTGCGACACATGAACATCCAGCTCACCGACGAAGAATTCACAGAAGCTGTGAAGAAAATTTTGAACGAACTGGAACACATCTATGCCCGAACCGGCCTGCTTCCTTTGTGCACCACCAACAAACCGCCAACTGTAAGTTTTTAATTTCACCTGTCATTGACCCTGACATTGTTATATCTGCTTATTATTTGACACCAATATCTGTTGAAACAGGGCAATGATCTGTTTTGGAGCAAGAACCTTCCGCAGGAGAAAGCAGACAAACCGAAAAGACCAAGCCGGCCAAAAACCAAAGTCATTAAGAGGCCTGCTCATAAGAGGAAAACCACTGCATCCTCTGATCCGCCCGCTGATGACGATGTGGGTAATCCGGACCTTGAGGTAGAACTTGATTCACTCGGTTTACTTTTCACACGCCTTATTGATGATAATATTTGTCAGGATGATGTCGAAGCTAGTAATGCTGATTCTGCAGAGGTAATTATTCTCTCTTCTGATTCAGAACTTTTGCCTTCACTAAAAACCCGTCAGGCAAACCGGAAAGTTAAATTTTCTCATCCTCTTGCTTACTTGGATCCCAAATTTCTTATGAAGAACCAACAGCACGAAGCTCGCCGCACAATCCGGCACAGCGGTCAGGTAGTTACCTCCGCCGGTTTACCGAACAGTTCGGTTCGGAAACGCCGTTCAGAGGTCTCTAATTTGCTTGTCAGTGCTTGTCCTAAAGCGGGATGTTATCGTCATCCTCTTAATCCGTCTGACTCCGATTATCATGTTACTTCCCACTCATCCTCTGGCGAGTCATCAGCTACTCAGCTGCCACCACTCAAGACGGTGCTTGGGTAAGCTATATTTATCATAATATTTCTGATACATCATATTAGAACATGTGTTGTATTTGATTGTAATTACTCCTTGTAGGGCCAAGCCTAGGCCAAGCAAGAAGACCCGCCTGGATAAAGCAGCTGATGAAGATGCCATTCCTAAACCTGACAAAACACCGGATCCTGAAGCGGTTGTTCGTGAAGATATACCCAACGACCCCCACTGCAAGGTGATGATATTATTGCCGAAGAAAGGCCTGCTGACCAGCCTGCATCCGGGTTGAGAAATCCACCAGTCCAATCCGGCTTGTTAGCAAACCAACTGCCCCAGGTCAAACCGGCAATGCCAAGGATGATGATGTTGTGATTACTGGCATTGGCCGTACTGAACCTAGTAATCCGGTCGCCTTATCCAGGCATACCGCCAAAGAAGAATTCACTACTATGAGCAAGGGCAAGTGGAATGTTGATCTGGCGACTTACGCAACTTTGAATACTCAAGATCTCCATTCCGGCTACTTGAACCGGCTGTACACCAGCCGTGACTATGAAGCCGGCCTGGTGAATATGATGAAGGAAAAATTTGAGCTAACTTCCATGTGCTGTTTCCTGCTTGGATACTTCAATTTTGTTAACTCTCCTAGCCCCCAAAGGGCGGGTTTTGCAATCCTCTTTCAAACCGGGACTTACTAATATAAATCTGAATGCCTCGAAATTCACTGATATAGCTCCCAAGGGCCGGTTCAACTTAATGTAGTTAAACCGGGCACTTAAGTAGTTTGATATGGCAGCATCAGAACTTATTTGATCAAATATGCATTAGCCCCCAAGTGCCAAGTTGAATACTTGTATTGAGCTTGGGACTTTGCAATTAATTGACAGATGAAGATCAAATATGCATTAGCCCCCAAGTACCAAGTGCATAACTTTTTATGTGGTTGGTACTTCAATTTTTGTACCGTTTGTTAAATCATATGACTGTCTGTATGCAGGCTGAACTGAAGACCAAAGAAAGCCAACTCGCCGATCTTCAAGAAAATTTGAAATCCCAACAAGCTGAAACCTCCAAGGCGAAAGAGGAGTTGACCAGCGCTTTAAGCGTCATGGAACAGCTGAAGGAGGGCTTCTACAAAGAACGGGCGGATTGGGCCACTGAGAAGACCGCTTTGACCAAGAAAATTGAGACTGCTGAAGCTGCCCTTAAACCGGTGGTAGATGAGCTAACCAGCATAAAGCGGCAAGTGCATGCCATGACTGCCGCTATCTTTGGTAAGCTTCCTTTGACTTCTGTAATAATTTGACCTTCCTATGATAGGTCCGGTTTGTGAACTCTTTTTAATGTTGTAGGTACACGCATTGGTCACTTGGGGTCAGATGTTCGGATGAAATTGAAGGCCGCATTTACCTTAATCAAACAGCTGTATACTGGAGCGCAGCGGATCATCTCTACTGCATCACATAACAATCCGGCGCCCTCTTTAATTCAAGATACACTTAAGAGGTTGTCAATTCTTCCTGCTTGTATTGTAGAGCTGAAGAAATCTGCTGCTCGAACCGGTGTCATTAATGCCTTAATCCGGGCCAAAGCTTGGGTACCGAATTTCGATCCTGTTGAGGCAGCTCAGGGCTACCCCAGTTTGAAGGAAGATGGTTCGGAGTTCAATGAGGATGACCTGAGAGCGATAAACCGGGCAGTGCACCCTCTAGCTTGCCAATTGGTGGAGGAGGCAGACTTGTCGCATTATCAAGCTCAATATAACAACCAGAATAAACGAGTGGCTGCACCGATTCCTGAAGCGGAGAATCTCATCCCTCCAATCCGTAAGCATACTTACGCTCCTGATATTGAACCGTCGTCCCTGATCCATGAGGACGCTGTCTTTCAAGCCCTAATGGGAATCGACTGGACCACTGTTGATTTCCAGCCACTGGGTAGGGAAGAAGAAGCTGAAGCGGCGCAGGAAGGCCCACAACCATCAGATCAGGGCGGTGACCAAGCATGAACCGGAGGCCGGTTTAAATGACTGCTTTGCTATATTCTGCCAAGAAAACAATGATCTTATTTGGGCACCATGTTGCCTTGTAATAGGATAGCCAATACCCCTGCTTCTGAGATGCCTTCGTGCATAGGCACTGATACTTTTGTTTGAATGGGCGAAACCTTCAATCTATATTTCCTGCAATCATAAAATCTTAAACTGCCGCGACGGCTGTACCGCCAGCCGGTTTTATAACCTTTATATATATGCAATGAAATTGAGGTACATGATCAAATTTTGTGATAAAAAATACCTGCCATCGATGAGCATGAAGTTGGCTTTAGCCAATCTTGAAACGGAGGTTTATAAACCTAAACCGTTAATGGAGAAAACAACTCCTGTGTAAAAAATGCCGGTTTACCATGTAAACCGTGCTGGGTGATAAAAAACACCCTGTTACTCCATAATGGGATGTTAATAGAAAAAGTCAAACCGGGCAAATAATCTCTGCATTAAAAATGAACCGTGTTCCGTCAATTGACAGTTTGAACCGGTTTAAAACGTTGCCGGTTTAAAAAACGCAAAGCAACAGTAAGAAAAATGTTGAAAGAAAAGGCAATGATAAAAACCTTTGCAAAAAGAGGCTTCACTGAGCCGATCAGATGGTGTTACCATGGTCGAACACGACCAAGCTCCCGATAGGTGTAGCTATGGTTCAAGTCAGCCAGGTCCCCAAATGAAATCGTGGCATTATGCCGATCAAAAGGCATGGCAATGGTTCGGGTTCGACCAAGCCCCCAAGTGATTCTATGGCCTTAGGCCGATCAAGAGGCGTGACTGGTTCAGACTTGACCATGTCCCCAAGTGATCTGGTGGCTTGCGCCTATCAAAAGTTGTTGCATTGGTTCGAACACGACCAAGCCCCCAAGTGATGTTTATAAAACTTTCAAGGGGTAAACCGGAGGCCGCTTTAAGATAGAACAGCTCCATGTAACCACGCATGATGTAAAAGAATAGATACTCCGCTTTAGCTGAGGCTTCGGTTTATTATATTAATCATAATATATAAACTCGTCATAATATGTACATAAGTAGAGCCGATGGCTCAGGTATAGTAAGGCCGAAGATGAGTTATGTTCCACGGCCTGTTGGTCTCCTCCTCTGATGTACGTGAGTCTTTATGCTCTCGAATATCGATCAGATAGTATGACCCGTTGTGTAGATTCTTGCCGACCACGAAAGGTCCCTCCCAAGGCGGGGATAACTTATGCATATCAGTCTGATCTTGAATGAGCCGAAGCACCAAATCTCCTTCTTGAAAGGTTCTGGTTCTGACTCCGCGACTGTGATAGCGACGAAGATCCTGTTGATAAATCGCCGAGCGGGCAGCTGCTATGTCACGCTTCTCATCCAACAGGTCCAAAGTGTCTTGTCGTGCCGTCTCGTTATCCGCTTCAACATAAGCCGCTACACGAGGTGAGTCATGACGGATATCACTGGGAAGAACCGCCTCTGCTCCGTAGACCATGAAGAATGGCGTGTATCCTGTGGATCTGTTGGGCGTAGTATTGATACTCCATAACATAGATGGTAGCTCTTCTACCCAACAGCCCGGTGTCCTCTGCAAAGGAACCATAAGCTGCGGTTTGATGCCTCTCAAGATCTCTTGATTAGCTCTTTCTGCTTGACCATTGGACTGTGGGTGGGCTACTGATGAAACATCAAGCCGGATGTGCTCACGTTCACAGAACTCCTTCATAGCCCCCTTGGACAAATTGGTACCATTATCTGTGATGATACTATGTGGAAAGCCAAACCGGAAAATCACCTTTTTGATGAACTGAACCGCCGTGGCTGCATCACACTTGCTAACAGGTTCTGCCTCCACCCACTTTGTAAACTTGTCAACCGCCACCAAGAGGTGGGTCTTCTTATCCTTGGACCTTTTGAAAGGCCCAACCATATCCAGCCCCCAAGTTGCAAACGGCCAAGTAATCAGAATCATCCTAAATTCTTGAGCCGGCACATGAGCGCGTCTTGAGAACTTTTGGCAACCGTCACATCGTCTGACCAGATCCTCCGCATCAGCATGAGCAGTTAACCGATAAAAACCATGGCGGAACGCTTTAGCCACCAAAGACTTTGAACCGGCGTGATGACCACAATCTCCTTCGTGGATCTCACGCAAAATTTCACAACCTTCTTCAGGAGACGCGCGGCGTTGAAATGCCCCTGACACACTGCAATGATGCAATTCACCATTAACAATAGTCATAGACTTGGATCGCCAGATTATCTGCCGGGCCAAGGTTTCGTCCTCTGTTAGCTCGCCCCGGTTCATGTACGCAAGATAAGGAAGCGTCCAATCCGGAATGACGTGTAGAGCTGCCACCAATTGAGCCTCCGGATCAGGAATAGCCAAATCCGCTTCACCAGGGAGCTGGACCGACGGGTTGTGTAGCACATCAAGAAAAACATTAGGCGGGACCGGTTTACGTTGAGAGCCCAACCGGCTTAAGGCGTCCGCCGCTTCATTCTTCCGACGGTCCACGTGGTCCACCTGATACCCCTTGAAGTGACCTGCAACAATATCCACCTCACGACGATATGCAGCCATGAGTGGGTCCTTGGAATCCTAAGTGCTGGACACGTGTTGAGCCACTAGGTCCGAGTCACCAAAGCACTTAACCCGGCTTAGATTCATCTCCTTAGCCATCCGGAGACCATGGAGCAAGGCTTCATACTCATCTGCATTGTTAGTACAAGGGAACATTAAGCGGAGGACGTAACAGAACTTGTCACCTCGTGGGGAAGTTAATACGACTCCAGCCCCCGAGCCCTCCAATTGCCTGGATCCGTCAAAATGGATGGTCCAATATGTGTGATCTGGCTTCTCTTCAGGTGCTTGCAACTCCGTCCAATCATTGATGAAATCAACAAGTGCTTGAGACTTCACCGCCGTTCGGGGCACGTACTTTAACCCGTGCGGCCCAAGCTCTATAGCCCACTTGGCAATCCGGCCAGTCGCTTCCCGGTTCTGGATGATATCGCCTAAGGGAGCAGAACTGACCACTGTGATGGGGTGCCCTTGAAAATATTGCTTCAGCTTCCGGCTTGCCATGAAAACTCCATATACCAGCTTCTGCCAATGCGGATACCTTTGCTTGGATTCAATAAGTACCTCACTGATATAGTAAACCGGACGCTGAACCGGATGCTCCTTGCCCGCCTCCTTCCGCTCCACCACAATAGCCACACTGATTGCGCGAGCGTTAGCAGCAACATATAGCAGTAGTGGCTCCTTGTCAACGGGAGCGGCAAGCACAGGCGGGTTGGCCAATTGCCGCTTTAAGTGCTCAAATGCCTGATCAGCAGCAGAACTCCAGACAAACTGATCCGTCTTCTTCAACATCTGATACAAAGGAATTGCCTTCTCACCAAGGCGGCTGATAAACCGGCTCAACGCGGCAATCCGACCAGCCAAACGTTGAACGTCATTGATACACTTCGGTTTAGCCAGGGAGGTGATGGCTGCGATCTTCTCCGTATTAGCCTCAATTCCCCTATTGGACACCAGAAAACCCAATAACTTGCCTGCCGGCACACCAAAAACACATTTGGCCGGATTGAGCATCATCTTGTACGTCCTCAGGTTACCAAAGGTTTCCTTCAAATCGTCAACCAGAGTCTCCTTCTTCCTTGACTTAACCACAATATCATCCACGTAAGCATGATTACGGGCAATCTGCTTGTGAAGGCAATTTTGTACACAACGTTGATAGGTTGCCTGGGCACTCTTGAGCCCAAAGGGCATAGACACATAGCAGAAGGCTCCAAAGGGAGTGATGAACGCCGTCTTCTCCTGGTCCTTAACTGCCATTTTGATCTGATGATAACCAGAATATGCATCCAGAAAACTCAAACGCTCGCAACCCGCCGTAGCATCAATGATTTGATCAATACGGGGGAGGGCAAAAGGATCTGCTGGACAAGCTTTATTAAGGTCTGTGTAATCCACACACATACGCCAGGTGCCATTTTTCTTAAGGACCAGCACCGGATTAGCAAGCCAGTCAGGGTGAAAAACTTCAACAATAAATCCAGCTGCCAAAAGCCTGGCTACCTCTTCTCCAATAGCTTTGCATCTTTCTTCGTTAAACCGACGGAGGAACTGTTTCACCGGTTTGTATTTAGGATCCACATTAAGAGTGTGCTCAGCGAGTTGTCTCGGTACACCTGGCATGTCAGAAGGCTTCCATGCAAACATGTCCCGATTCTCACGGATGAACTTGATGAGCGCGCTTTCCTATTTCGGATCCAAATTGGCACTGATGCTGAATTGCTTGGACGAATCGCCAGGCACGAAGTCAACAAGCTTAGTCTCAGCTGCCGATTTGAACTTCAAGGCCGGATCATGCTCCGTAGTTGGCTTCTTCAACGGAGTCATATCTGCTGGATCAACATTGTCTTTATAAAATTTCAGCTCCTCGGTGACACAAACCGACTCTGTGTAGGCCGCATCTCCTTCCTCGCACTCCAAAGCGACTCGACGGCTTCCATGAACCGTAATTGTCCCCTTGTGACCCGGCATCTTGAGCTGCAAGTACACATAACAAGGCCGTGCCATGAACTTGGCATAGGCCGGTCGCCCAAACAGGGCGTGATACGGACTTTGGATATTTACCACTTCAAACGTTAATGTCTCCGTCCTGGAATCATGATCATCTCCAAAGGCCACTTCCAGAGCTATCTTACCAACAGGATATGCTGATTTGCCAGGTACCACACCATGGAACACCGTATTGGACGGTTTGAGATTTTTATCTGTCAATCCCATACGACGGAAGGTCTCATAGTACAAGATATTAATGCTGCTCCCTCCATCCATGAGTACCTTGGTGAACTTATAACCTCCCACCTGAGGTGCCACCACCAACGCTAGCTGACCCGGGTTATCAACCCGGGGTGGGTGATCCTCTCTGCTCCATATGATTGGCTGCTCAAACCAGCGTAAGTAACGGGGCACAGCCGGTTCAACAGAGTTGACTGCCCGCTTCTGAACCTTCCGGTCTCGCTTGTCCAAGCTAGTGGTGAAGACATGGTACTGCCCACTATTCAACTGCTTCGGGTTGCTCTGGTAACCTGACTGTTGCTGCTGCTGGTTGTAACCACCCTGGCTACTCTGATTATTCGGATTACCATGTCCGCCCAGATTACCATTGAATCCTGAACCGGACTTTCCTCCACCGTAACCGGGCCCGGATCCTGAGCCACCGCCAGAGCCGTGATCATACTGGAAAGCATTAGAATTTTTAACTCCTGCATAATGTAACAATCCTTCCAAAGGTGGTTTGCTAGCACCTCCTTCGTCCCATGCTTCGGGCAGGGCTGGTTCAATAGATAGTTTAGGCGGTCCGGGTTAGGGTTAGGCGCTCCACTGCGATTCTGCTGTTTACCCATACGCCGCTGGCCCTTGTCCTGCGCGTTGGTATTAGCCACGAAGACACGAAGTCCTTGTTGCCATCCGCTTTGCGTTTGCCTCCGCCACCATTACCTGTCGAGTGATGTTGCTGACCTTTGGAGTTGCCATTCTTCTTTCCCTTCCATGTCTTCTCATCATCAGACTCGGGATCCTTGGTACTATTAGAATCAGCATACTTTACCAAAGCGCCCATGAGAGTCCCTATGTTAGTGCAGTGGCGCTTCATCCGCCCTAATTTCAGCTTTAGGGGCCCAAACCGGCAATTGCCTTCCAGGATTATAACTGCGGTGTCAGCGTTGATGCGGTCTGATGAATGCAGAACTTGCGAGACCCGGCGCACCCAATGCGTCATTGATTCTCCTTCCTCCTGGACACAGGCAGCTAGATCCACTATCGACATCGGCTGCTTACACGTGTCTTTGAAATTACTGATAAACCGGGCTCGTAACTGGGCCCATGAACTGATAGAATTGGCCGGTAAGTGTTTTAACCATGTACGGGCCGTTCCTTCAAGCATCATGGTAAAATACTTTGCACATGCCGCCTCATCCACGTCAAGCATCTCCATGGCCATCTCATAGCTCTCCACCCATGTCTCTGGAGGTTGATCCACCGTATAATTTGGTACCTTGCGCGGGCCCTTGAAATCCTTGGGCAGGCGCACAATGCCAAAGCGGGAACAAGGCAAGGCACCCCCAAAGCACTAGAGGTAACTCCAGGCTCGACCATGGTGGTCGGACGAACCGGCGTAAGCTGACGATCTTGATACTGTGCTGCTAACTCGGCCTCCCTGCGCGCTCGGGCCCGGTCCGCCACTTCCTGAGCATTATCGACACCACCTGCCGGGTTGTTACCACGGGGCGCTCCTCGCCGTGCATTACTTGACACGGCCGGTTCATCCATATGCCTGCTATAGCTCCGGCTCGGATGAGGGGTTGAGTGGATCCGATCGCGGCTGTACGAATATGCTTCCTGTTGGACCAAAGCTGTCCTAACGAGCTCCTTGACCCGGCGCGTCTCTACCGCCTGCGGCGAATCACCTTCAATTGGAATGGCCTCTAGACGTGCAGCAGCCGCAACAAGGTTGTCCATCGGGTTGGAGTAGTGACCCGGAGGTGTTGGCACAACCTGAGGTACACCAGTATTATGACGGGGCAGATCTATTAAACGGGGCTGGACCGGCGCGCCCATCTCAGGTGCTTCCGCCCGGTTTACCCCTGGCGGATTACTGGTTCCCGCTCCGGGGGTGTTGAAGAGGTCTCTGGCTTCAAAGACCGAAGGCAGACGAGATCGGTACTTCCTCCTCATGACTTCCTGCGACGCGTTCTGGTCCAACATGAGCCTGTAGACCTGTGCATCTAAAGCGGCCCGCTCTGCAGTCATTCTGGTATCTTCAGCTGCTAAGTCCACCTTAGCCTGAGTGATTTGCTCTCTCACTTTTGCAATCTCCATGTTGTGAGCGTCCTGATCTGCCGGGTTAGCCTCTGCCATGAGCACAGCCAATGCATCGAACAGATCCGATAAAACTTGAGCCGGCGGGCGCACAGAGCCTCCTGCCCCGGCAGCCGTCACCGCTACTGAACCGGAGATCATTGCCGCAGCGGTCGAAGAATGAAGCACGGCCTGTGTACCGGCCATGAATATTTCAACCCGGTTGGGTAGATCAGAGGGGTCCGGAATACTGTCGCCATCGGAACAGCCCCCGATTCGGCCATCTTGCAGTTGATACAGAGATTCGGTTTCTCTGGTTGATGACTCGTCGCCAGAATAAACGACGGTCTCTCCACCAGATTCTGATCCGTCCTCATAACTTCCTCCATGGATGACTCCCGCGAAGGCACGCTTCACGGCCGGTTTAACCTGGGCAGATCGCGCATGCTGAGCCGTCTCGACGAGGTCGGTGCAGATGTCTGGCTCAGGGCCCGGTTCACCGATCTTGCCGATGAAAATGTGTATGCCACCAAAGGGGACCCGGTACCCGTACTCAATTGAGCCTGCCTCGGGGCCCCAGCCTGCATCTTTGATGTAGAGCTTGTCGCGACGACTCTTAGTCATCCGGCCCACAGCATAGCCCTCGAGTCCTTCAAAGCGGCCCTCCAAGAACTTGAAACCATCGTGCGATAGCCCCACGGTGGGCGCCAACTGTCGTGGTTTTGTCACGGCAGATGTCCTAGTGAAAGGACTTAGTTGTGGAGCCATCGCCACGGGTTAGCTTGAAGGGGTTAAAGCGGACATAGGGACGCAGAGTGTTTTTATACTAGTTCGGCCCCTTCGATGAAGGTAAAAGCCTACGTCTAGTTGTGATGGAATTGATGGGGATTCGATGACTAGGGAGCAAACAAGCTTCGCCTAAGTCTCGAATTGTTGTTGTCTGTCTTTGAACCGCCGCCGGGTCGTCCCCTTATATACACGGGTGACGCCCGTCGGTTCAGAGAGTCCCAATCACCGGTTCATACTCGTATCCGGGTTGGTCTCTCCTTATTCGTAACTTACAATACAAGTTTACATATAAAGCCGGTTTACGGCTACAGGTCTTAAACCGACTACAGGCCTTGGGCCCTTATCTGCTTCTTTGGGCTTTAACACCTTTGAACTAATGATGAAGTTAACCCGGCCCAGGTAGGCCGGTTTACGCCCAGTAGTAATATCCCCAACACCACGGGCGCCCATAAACCAGGGAGAACAACAAACACCAGAGGCAGCGCAGAGCTATACACATGTAAGTATCCATATAGAAAAAAAATACAAGCACAGTCCATACCATGGTGCTGTGACCACCCCATCTAACATTTTTGTTTTCTCACTGTTGTGTGCAGCCACCTGACATTGAAGCTTATGTTCTGCCAAGGCTAGAGATGAGGTTTGAAACTTTCGAATAAACTAAGAACTTCTACAACGTATATGCGAAGCACGCTGGTTTTGCTATCAGGGAAGGCCCCAAGTTTAAGACCAGAGCCTACCTTTATTGCACGTGCCATGGAGTTTATGAATCAAAGGTGTCTGAAGCAAATAGACAGCGTAACAAGACGATAACCAGAACTAACTGCGGGGCTAAAATGAGTCTGAAGAAGGAAAAGGATGGAACATTTGTCGTAAAAGAGATAGTCTGGGAACACAACCACAGGCTACAGCTCACCGCAGAAATGCTTGTCTTCTTGCACTCCCACAAAAACTTTGACAAAACAATCTTGGAGTACGTCAAGTACCTGCAGTTCAAAGGCATTGAACATGCGCAAATCATGAGCATTCTGGGCGGTGATGACCCTGGTAGCTACTTCCTCGAAATGAATGCCAAAGACATAATTAACCTGTAAGTACAAACTTGTTCTCCCATAAAGCGCCTACGTCTTTTTTCCTCTGTCAGTACAAACATATCAAGCAACGCATGACCTGACGCCAGTTCAACATGCATTTTTCAATGAACTTTTTATATGCAGGAAAGCAAAGAATTCAAGGATTGATGATGTGGATGATGTCCTAAAGACTGTCAACTTCTTTAGGGAGATGAAAGCTATAAACAGGGAATTCTTCTGTGACATGCAACTCGATGAGTCCGACAGAGTTAAGAACATATCCTGGGCGAACGCAAGCTGCCGAGGAGCGTATCAGGACTTCGGGGACTGCGTAGCGTTTGACACAACATACAAGACCAACAAGTACCATATGCCACTTGGGGTGTTTGTCGGAACTAACAACCACTTACAGACTACATTCTTTGGTTTTGCCCTGATAAGAGATGAGGATGCAGATTCATTCAAGTGGCTGTTCAGGACAATTTTTAAGGTGCATGAGAAGGAAGGCTCCTGCATGCATTCTCACAGGTACACCCGCTAAAACCACCCCCAACCACCACCCCCTACCAAAAAAGAAAAGGAAAATAACACAGTAAAAATGTTGTGTCAGTTGTATTGGTATATATGCACAACCATCTGCTGACCACTCCGAGTCTATTTTCTCATTACCAGACAAGTGCTAGGCAATGGCTTTGGCAATCGCAGATGTTTTCAAGAACACAGTACATAAGCTATGCCGCTGGCACATTATGAAGAAGTATAGGGAACACCTCGCGTACCTGTATTTCCTGCACGAGGACCTTAAGGATGAATTCACATGAATTCTCAACTGGCCCCTCATGCCAACTGAGTTTGAGGATGCCTGGAAAAGACTCATGGATAAGTACAACCTCCACGATGATGCCACAATGGTGGGCATGTGGAACGAGCGTGAGAAATGGATATCAGCCTACTTCAAAGAAATTTTCTGCGCCAAAATGACATCCACACAGCGAAGTGAGAGCATGAACTATGTGCTCAAGAAGAACTACGTAAATGAGAGACATAACCTACACCGGTTTGTCAGCCAGGTAAACTCTTGCGTCAAAACCAGGAGGCAGACAGAGAACCAGGAGACAATGGGTAACCGGGTATAGCTCTATCACTTGTCGTAAGACAAAAAATTACATGCTTACTAAAGTAAAAACTTTATTAGAAGTTTTTCCTGCGAGAAAACTAACAATTTGGTCATCATTCTTGCATATGCAGAAGGAACAAAACACGCTGACCTTCTATGGGTTTGACACCCAGATGGCAAAGCTGTACGCGCGAGCTGTGTACAGCGATATCAGAGATAGGCTAAAACTGAGCACTCTCTTCACGGCGACAGAGACGGAAGAGCCCACAAAGTACCTAGTGCGCTACAACCACCCGCAAAAACTGTCTGTGTGGGCTCAGCACGCGTTCGAGGTGGTTGAAGACCCCGTGGGAGAAACATATGAGTGCGAGTGCAGGCTATGGGACCACACAGGTGAGGACTACAAAAAAGATGTTACATACTGTACTACTTTTTTTGCAAAGTTTTTGTTCGAATGAAATGACAAAAAACATGCACCTCTTCCAAAAACAAATACAGGTCTTTTCTGCGTGCATGTCCTGTGCATGATGCAGACAATTAAGGCTGAAAGCGTTCCAGAGAAATACATACTCAGGAGATACACCAAACGCCCTAACATCCAGCCAACATTTGACAGAAATGACTTGAGGATAGTAGCGTCAAACAAGGCATCCCAATACTGCATTGAAAGCTCACTGCTGACGCTGAACATGAGGGTGCACAGAAAAAGCTTTAGAAGCCAAGAGCAAATGGCAAGGATGTGGTCGTCATGGAAAAACTTGAACAAGAACTCGACGCCATGCATTCTGCTGAAAATGGAGGTGTCGCGGACAATGAAGCCATTGAGCAAGATATTGCTACAATGTTGTCCGAGATGAACCATATGGGAGCTATTGACCCGTTTGAGAACGAGGAAGAGGAGCAGCAGCAACCGGAGCTTGATCGTGTGCACACTCAAGAGCACCGACAAACTCACATGCGAGATCATGAGCTTGATGGTGCTGTAGGCGAACGACATGACAATAGCACATCCTACCAGCAGCAGCAGGAAAGGGTGATTATACCCCTAATATTCTCAAACACAAAGGGGAGGAAGAGCAAGACGCAAGCAGCAGCCAAAAAGCCACCACGCCCCATCAAGCGCGTGGAATTTGGCCCGGACGGCAAACCCCTAGGGGTAAGGGCATGCAGATTCTGCAACGTCGTGAGCAACCATAACTACCGCACATGCCCACTCCGCACAGATGCCACTATCAACAAGAACAAGCAGATTGGAGCCACCCAGCTTTCTACCAATGGAGACAACACACGTAACAGCTACACTTGCCGCAAGTGTGGCGGAACTGACGCACATAATGCCCGCACGTGCAAAGTGGGCAAGGAGGTCAGTGGAGCTGAACATAAACAGGGCAAGGTACAGAGTTCCAAGCAATCAAATGAAGACGATGAAGAAGAAGAGTTTGATGAGAATGATGGCCAATCAGACAAAGACAATGAAGATGACAGTGTCGGGGGCGAGGAATCTGAAACTGACGATGAAGCTGCCAAGGCTCAACCTGGAAAGAGCGCCGGCAAGGCACAACATTCGGGGACAGTTAGGAGAAGCTCAAGACTGAACAATACATAGTGGTTATCCTGCTGCGTCAACTTAAAAATAACCTTGTAGTCTCAGTTGAATCAGCACACAATGAGGAAGCATTTCACAAAACACTGTAGTTTACCAAAACTTGTTTAGCTTTATCGTCAATTTCTCGATCAGAACTAAAGTTATTTTTCGTTTCTGATTTGTGCCCGCTGGAGCAGTGACATTATTATGTAAACCATTTGATAATCATTTTGAATGCAGTCACAAAATACGTTTGAAAAAACTTATCTGGATATATCCGACGCAAAAGGCTATTGTGAACCAGTAACTCAGGAAAAAATATGTCAAGGAAAATTTTAAACTCTTGTAGCATATCAGTACTGATAACTCTCAGTCGTCAGTATAAGGCAGAGTACACATCAGTACTGATATAATTTCTGATTTGTGCCCACTGAAGCAGTGACAATATTATTTAAACCATTTGATAATCCTTTTGAATGCAGTCAAAAATAAAATTGAAAAAACTTATCTTGATATATCTGATGCAAAACGCTATTGTCAACCAGTAACTCAGCAAAAAAATGTCAAGGAAAAATTTAAACTCTTGTATTACATCAGTACTGATAATTCTCAGTCGGCAGTACAAAAGGCATAGTAATAACAAACACACCAGTGAACGACTGAAAAAAAATCGTTTTGAAAAAACAAAGCTATGCCTGCTCCTACCAGTCCCAATTCAGAAAGACCATCAGTACATAAAAATAATTACCTCAAGCAAAATGCGAATATAATACATCCTGTACTGGTGAAAATCTAATTTATCTGTAATAAATACTCACAGGTTATCTTGATATAAACAATCCTTTAAAAAATATGAAAATTGTTTTAAAAAAACATTAGCACCACACATAGTATCGCTGGTATTTGGTACGTTCAATTACACTTCAATCACCAGTCCGAGTATGACAGTAGAGGAGTTCAGACCTCCACCAACACCGACGCTGACACGTGCAAGTGGGATAAGCAGCTGATAAGTACAACTTGACTATACGAATCGGTGCCACAGTAAAATGCCACCACCGCAGAGACATGCAAGTGGGGTTTTGCAGGTCATAAGTACAGCTTGACAAGACTAGTCAGTTCAACAGTAAAAACCATTTAACTTGGACGGTTAGTTCTTCCACGCCACCACCCACGCCACCCACTGGGCGGTTGCCACGACGAGGTGCAAACGGCGACCCCCACGACCACTACACACACACCCCCGACAAACCGCCTCCCACACACCACCGTCGGTGCACCGAAAAAATACCCCATTGTCTTCCATCTCTCCCTCGTTCCCACAAACCACCATTGCCGCTTCCATTTCCACTGCACACAAACCTCCAGCGTCTCTCTCCAAAGCCCACAGTCGCCGGAGGAAGGCCATGGCGGAGGAACCGTTCGCCAAGCGTCATCATGCTGAGACGTCGGACAAGAGGAGCAACCTCGTCGACATTAACGTCCCCAGCGAGAAGCGCGACTACACCAGAACGCTCAAAGGGGTTGAGCTCCACGGCAAGGAGATGCTGGAGATCATCTGCACCAGCGAACTAGACAAGGCCGATGAGGTGATCTCCAGGCTCTGGAGGAAGCTTGGCGGCAGGATTCGTAGGATCATCGGCGTTGGTGTGCTCTACACCAACGAAGATGAACCTCCCCAGATGGCGGCAGTCCTGCAGTTGTGCGTCGACGAACTTTGCTTGGTGTACCACATCGCAGGGGCCACAAAATGGTGAGCAATCCTACTCATTTGCCCTGCATATGGTTTATCTGTTTTATTAGTACTGTATCCTGAAAATTTAATCACACTTGTTTCCCAACAAGATGTACTAGTGTGGTTTGTGAAAAGTGGATGCAGTACTACATTTTCTCAAGTAGATATACTATAAATGTATTTTTGAACCTGATACACTGGATTACTATTTGGAAAATCTTGCGGAAGATTAAATTCTGAAGTTGATCGACTAGTGTAGTTTCTGGAGTTGATACAGTAGAGTAGTCTATGTACTCGATGTATTAAAAAAGATATTTCTGAACTTGATGTAGTGAAGTATTTTCTGAATTTGATGTAATGTTATTTTTGTAAGAAAATAAACTAAGGACTTGGTGAAGCACTGGTTCTGTGTTATCCTATTTCAACAAAAGTAGACTAAACTAGTACCAATGCGGAACATACAACATTGACTGAAACTATGTATAATCCAAGAAGAAGAATAACATGATGTACCTAATTTAATTTCAGAACTTTCTTTACTAGTTTTTGAAGTACATTCATCCATTGTTTATCCTACATAAACAACTACTTCATGGATTCATCACTTGTAAAACAAAACAAAAATGGATAATTCAAACATCAGAGTAATGCTAATATTCAAAATGTCTCTGCCCTTGCAGGCCCAAGCGCCTGACCGACATGCTGCAGCATGACAAGTTGTTCACATTTGCCGGTTTTAGCATTGAAAGCGACAAAGAGAAGCTGAAGTTGTCCGGTATGGAGATCAACCCCAACAAGTTCATCGACATTCAGCGCAAGTGGAGAGTTCCATACACCGAAAAAGAGTACGACTCCTTGACTGATGTTGCAGCCAGCGTCATCCACCCATTCTACAAAGGCATGACGAACAAGATCAACACGCAGGAAGACTACAAACTGTGGGGGACAAGCAAGCTGCCAGACAACCTCATCGAGTACGCAGGAGTAGATGCGTACGCCGCGTATAAGTCATGGTTCATGATCGACTACATCACAGATGGTTCGGAATTTGCGAAAGAGTGGGAGGCTAACAACTTCTACGACCACCCCTATTGCCCCTTTACGGGATAAAGATACATCAGAGCCTGCCTTCATTTTACTTCCGCTTGTGCTTGCGTTTTATCTTTGTAGCGACCAGACCTCAAACAGTCTGACCTCTGTGCTCAGGTGTCATCCCTGGATCAGTAATGCTGACACCACACAGTACTTCGAAGGATTTATAGCAGAGTAGCAATCACACACTTATTACATCGATGTCTCAAAGAGAACTTAATACAATAAATATGGCTTAAGGCCATCTAATAAGGATAACAGCGGAAGGCTTGGAAGGTAAGTGAGTCCATCAACTCCAACGGCATCACTGAGTATAGAACCACTACCTAAAAGGCACCTTACTCGTCGTCTGAAAAGTCTGCAACATGAAACGTTGCAGCCCGAAACGGGTCAGCACATGGAATATGCTGGCAACGTAACACATAGAGAGTAATGAATGATTAAGCCTATACTACATGCATATATGGCTGGTGGAAAGCTCTATGGTTACAGTTTTGCGTAAAGCCAATTTTTCCCTACTGCAAAGGAATAAATTTATTTAACTATCATGGTGGTTGTTAAACATTGAGAATGTTTGACAGCATCCTCAATCCCAATTAGAGTAATTATCAAATAAAACCCAACAACATTAATTTAGAGTAACATGATGAGATTCACATGATATTCAAGTACTAGATACTCAAAACGTCCATAACCGGGGACACGGCTAACTATGATTAGTTTGTACACTCTGCAGAGGTTTGCGCACTTTTCCCCACAAGACTCGATCGCCTCCGTTTGATTTCTCGCACTACATGGTGTTTGAGAAACGGATGACCGAGACACAGTCTTTCAGAAGCGCTAGCACCTTACGATGGATAGACCGGTACACCTACTTTCCCCTACATCTGCTAGTCTACCCTGTAAGAGTTTGCACGACATAATCAACTATGCCAGAGCCCATAATGGCTTGTGGCTGCACACGGAAGTTTCTAGTTTGAATAATCTCATGATCCCTTTGAGCCTGGGTGGCGGTCCAAAAAGAAACAGGCAATCCTGGAGTACCCAGGTACCTCAATCCACCCAGATGTGTGTTTAAGTTGCCACCTTAGATAAACCATTAATTTAACAAACTCACATCTGTCATGGATATCACTCACCCAATCCACGTCTACTAGCATAGCATAGCATAATAAGCAAACATAGAAGTGACTCCCAAAGGTTGATAATAAAACAGGTAATAGGTACTACCTCATCTACTTCCCATCCCACAATTTAATTAGATCCTAATCATGCAATGTTTGAGGATTGATCTAATGCAGTAAAACTGGGTAGTAAAAGAGGTATGATCAAAGTGTTACTTGCCTTGCTGATGATCCGCGAAACCTAGAGATTTGAAGTAACAGCCGGCGCACTCCGGGTGTTCTATCGCAGACAAACAAACAAGCATACAATAAGTACTAATCTAATGCACAGGTAAAACTCAAATAAGAGATCTAACCAGAAAGTTCAACTTAAGAACTTCGGTTTGCAAAAAGAATCAAATCGAACGAAGCAACGAAAGTCAAACGGCGAAAGAAAACAACTTCGTTCTACTAATCTAGACCTAGGTCAAATTTTACTGTAGCAAAAACTTGTTTAAGTTGATTAATCGGAAAGAGGGTTTCGGGACAAAACTCCAGGCACTTGAATCGCCTGATTCCGATAAACGAGCGAAAAGTTATACTAAAACGAAAATCGGATCAGAAATCGCGATCAAGAAAATCGCGGAATAAATCCGACGAAAAAGAAAACGGACGAATGGTTAATCGAACGAACGTTCGTTAACAGCGAAAAACCGACGAACACGTTCGTTAAATCGAACCGACCGGTGAACGTTCACTAACTAAATAAACCAAAAAAATAAACCGATCTATATAAAAAAATCTAGGGTTTCGGAAAAAATAAACCGAAGCGGTATTTTTTTAAAAAAACCGAACGGCGAACAGCGGCGGCTATACCTCCGGCGGGCGGGGCGGGGCTCTGGCGGGTCGGCGGGAGGTGGCGGGCGACGGTGCACGGCTCGGGCGACGGCGGCACGTGCGGCGGGCGGCTCGGGGCGGGGTGGGGTGAGGTGAGGGGCGGCGGGGCGACAGTATTTAAGGAGGGGGTGTTGCCTTGGGGAGGGGGCAAGGCGGCGGGGCGGCGTGTCCGAGCCGGACTCGGCGGCGGCGCCGCGCTCGTCTCCTGGAAGGAGACGACAAGCGGCGGGGAGTGGGCCGTCGGCTGGGCCTTGGCCCAGTCGGCGCGCGACGCGTTTTTTTAAAAACATTACACGCAGAAGAAAAATAAAAATAAATACTAAACGGACTCCAAATTTCCCGAAATAAATTTTCCCGGGCTTCTAAAATCAAGCCCGACAAAGTGAACATTTATTTGGGGCCTAAATGCAATTTTGGAAAATGCATATTTTTCCTAAATTCAAATAAAAAAATATCGAAAAACTCCGAAATAAATCTTATTTGATTTTATTATTAAATCCTCAATATATCTATATTTTGGGAAAGTCATTTTATTCCCTTTCTCATATTTTTGTAATAGAAATAATTGGTGATAAAATAAATAAAATCAAATGATCCTATTTTTCAAAATTTGAGAAAACTCAAATATGAAAATAACGAAACCCCCTACTCTCTCCGTGGGTCCTTGAGTTGCGTAGAATTTCTAGGATCAAAACCAAAAGCAAAAAAAACATGATATGTATGATGATCTAATGTATAACATTCCAAATTGAAAATTTGGCAATGCTACAAACCTAGCCCCCTTAAGATGAATCTCGCTCTCGAGATTCGGGTTGGCTAGAAAATAGGTGAGGGTGGTCCTTGAGCAAATCTTCCTCTCGTTCCCAGGTAGCTTCATCCTCCGTGTGGTGGCTCCACTGAACTTTGCAAAACTTGATAACCTTACTACGAGTGACTCGGCTGGCAAACTCGAGAATCTTAACTGGTTTCTCCTCATAGGTCAAATTGTTATCCAACTGAATTGCTTCCAATGGCACTGTATCTCTCAAAGGTATGTCAGCCATTTCCGCGTGACACTTCTTCAACTGAGAAACGTGGAATACATCATGAACTCCTGACAATCCTTCGGGCAATTCCAACTTGTAGGCCACTTCTCCCATACGCTCCAACACTCGATATGGTCCTAAAATCGTGGCGCTAACTTTCCCTTAACTCCAAAACGCTTAATTCCTCGAAGTGGAGATACTCGAAGATAAACTCTATCTCCGACTTCGTAAACTGTCTCCTTGCGTTTAGAATCCGCGTAGCTCTTCTGCCTGGACTGGGCTACCTTGAGCCTATCGCGAATCAACTTCACCTTCTGTTCAGACTCCTTAATCAAATCAGGTCCAAACAACTGGCGGTCCCCAACTTCGTCCCATGATAATGGTGTCCTGCACCTCCTTCCGTACAAGGCTTCGAAAGGGGCCATCTTCAAACTGGTTTGATAGCTGTTGTTGTAAGAGAACTTTGCATATGGCAAATTGTCGTCCCAACTAGATCCATAGTCTAGTGCACAAGCTCTCAGCATATCTTCCAAAATCTGATTGACTCTCTCGGTCTGTCCATCTGCCTGAGGATGAAAAGCTGTACTGAATTCCAGCCTGGTACCCAAAGTCTCATGCAACTGCTTCCAGAACTTTGAGGTAAACTGGGTTCCTCTATCTGATACGATACTCCTCCGAACTCCATGCAGACATACGATCCTGGTCATGTATATCTTTGCCAACTTAGCACTGGTGTAGGTGGTCTTTACTGGGATGAAATGAGCTACCTTCGTCAATCGATCAACTACAACCCAGATTGAGTCATAGCCGGAACGAGTCCTTGGTAATCCCGTGATAAAATCCATGCCTAGCTTATCCCACTTCCATTCGGGTATCGGCAATGGCTGCAACAGTCCTACTTGCTTCTGATGCTCTGCCTTTACTCTCTGACATACATCACAAACTGCTACATACTCCGCAATATCCTTCTTCATTCCGGTCTACCAGAAAGTATCCTTCAAATCCAAATACATCTTGGTATTTCCTGGGTGAATCGAATAGGGTGAGTCATGTGCCTCTTGCAGAATCAACTTCCTGATCTTTGGGTCATTGGGCACATAGACACGGTCTTCAAACCATAGGGTATCGTGCTCATCCTCATGAAATCCCTTAGCTTTTCCTTCGTTCATTTTCTCCTTTATAGAAGCAATCTCCTTGTCAGTCTTCTGAGCTTCTCTGATTCTATCCATCAAAGTTGACTGAATCTCCAATGCTGCTACATAGCCTCTCGGAACTATTTCCAAACATAGTTCATGAAGATCCTCGGCTAATCCTTTGGTATTTCTCCTGTCATCAGTGTATTGACATGGCTCTTACGGCTCAATGCGTCAGCTACTACATTAGCCTTTCCGGGATGATAATGCAATCTCATATCATAATCCTTGATGAGTTCCAACCATCTCCTTTGTCTGAGATTCAACTCCTTCTGTGTGAAAATGTACTTCAAACTCTTGTGATCCGTGTACACCTCACAATGATTTCCAATGAGGAAATGTCTCCATGTCTTCAATGCATGCACTACTGCTGCTAACTCCAAATCGTGCGTGGCATAATTCAATTCGTGAGGCTTCAGTTATTGTGAATCATACGAAACAACTCTTCCCTCCTGCATAAGCACAGCTCCAAGTCCTCGACGTGAAGCGTCGCAGTACACCTCATAATCCTTGGTCTGATCTGGCAAAATCAACACTAGTGAGGTAACCAAACGTTTCTTCAATTCCTGGAAACTAGGCTCACACTCCTCAGTCCATATGAACTTGGTATCCTTCTTCAGCAACTCTGTCATAGGCTTTGCAATCTTTGAGAAGTTCTCAATAAATCTCCGGTAGTATCCTGCGAGTCCAAGAAAACTCCGGATCTCTCCAACTGTTGTTGGTGCTTCCCAATTGGTCACCGTGATAACCTTTGTGGGGGTCAACTGCTATTCCTTCTCCGGATATAACGTGTCCGAGGAATCCTACTTCCTTCAACCAAAACTCACATTTGCTGAACTTGGCATATAGCTGATGTTCTATGAGCTTCTCAAGTACCAACTGCAAATGTTCTTTATGCTCCTCTTCATTCTTCGAATAAACTAGAATATCATCTATGAACACCACGACGAACTTATCCAAAAACTCCATAAACACTTTGTTCATCATGTTCATAAAATAGGCAGGTGCGTTAGTCAGACCAAATGACATAACAGTATACTCTTACAGTCCATATCTTGTGGTGAATGTTGTCTTAGGTATGTCCTGCTCTCGAATCTTCAACTGATGGTACCCCGATCGCAAATCGATCTTGGAAAACACTTTAGCTCCTTGCAACCTGTCAAACAGATCATTGATCATTGGGAGTGGGTACTTGTTCTTGATCGTTACCTCATTCAATCCGCAGTAATCAACAACCATTCTTAACGATCCATCCTTCTTCTCCACTAGAAGTACTGGTGATCCCCAAGGCGAAGAACTTGGGCGAATGTAACCTTTATCCAGTAACTCCTTAATCTGCTTCTTAATCTCTACCAAATCCTTTGCGGGCATCCTGTATGGTCTCTTTGATATTGGCCCTGTGCCTGGCAAAAGCTCAATCAAAAATTCAATGTCTCTATCCGGTGGCATGCCTGGCAACTCTTCTGGAAATACGTCAGGGAAATCCTTTACCACTGGTACTTCCTCCTGCACAACTCCTGATAAGGAATTTACTTGTGTCCTATTTGGCGCATGCCGGGATACATACTTGATCCTTCTTCCTTCTGGCGTTGTGAGCAAAATTGTCTTACTGGCGCAATCTATGTTTCCTCCATACATTGACAGCCAATCCATACCGAGTATTACATCCAAACCTTGGGATTCCAGAATAATTAAATCCGTTGGGAAAGCATGCCTTCCTATACTTAATGGCACTTGAAAGCATCCTTGTCTGGCCATGTACTCTGCTCCTGGTGAGCTTACTAGCATAGGTGTCTTAAGAACCCTAGAGGGTAGGCTATACTTTTCCACAAATCCCCTTGATATGTATGAATGCGATGCACCAGTATCAAAAAGAACGAGTGCAGTAAATGACTTAACCAAAAACTTACCAATTACTGCATCAGGCTGAGCTTCAACCTCCTCCACATCAACGTGGTTCACTTGTCCCCTGTTGAAAGGGTTCGGCTTCTTTCCAGAGCTTCCATAGCCATTCTGGCCTTCAGGACATTCATTGGCATAATGTCCGGTCTTGGAACACTTGAAACAGGTGACTTGGCTCAGATCTCTCTTGGCTGGGGTTGATGGGGTGGTGCGGTTCTGGCCGTTGCTTCCTCCATTCCCATTACCATTCTTGGAGCCATTATGGTTGTGCAAGCTACCTCCTCCATGGGTATGCTGAAAGTGAACTTCCGGTTTAGGGGTAAGACGGGGCTTCTGCTGAGCTCCTGAGTTATACTTTCCTTGTCCATACTTCCTCTTGCGGTTTTCAATCTGCTGCTGCTTCCCCTCAATCATAAGAGCACGATCTACCAACTCTTGGTAGTTGTTGAAACTTGCTACCATCAACTGCATACTCAGCTCGTCATTCAGTCCTTCCAGAAACTTCTCCTGCTTAGCTGCATCCGTAGCAACGTCATCTGGGGCATAACGTGCTAGCTTACTAAAGTCATCCACATACTGGCCAACTGTCCGTCCCCCTTGGCGCAAGTTGCGAAACTCACGCTTCTTCATGGCCATAGCTCCTGCAGAAACATGGGCTGTACGGAAAGCTTGTTGAAATTGATCCCATGTGACAGTGTCTACAGGGTAAGTGGCTGTAAAATTCTCCCACCATGCTGCTGCGGGTCCTTCAAGCCGATGTGCGGCAAACTTCACCTTTTCCTCATCTGTACATCCTGCAGTGGTCAACTCCCTCCCTGTCTTGCGGAGCCAATCATCTGCTACAATCGGCTCGGTGCTACTGGAAAACACCGGCGGATTCAGCCTAAGAAAATGGGTCAAGTGATCAACTGGTGGTGGTGGCGGTGGGTTGTTGTTGTTGTAGTAGTAGTAGTTGTTGTAGTAGTTGTTGTTGTTCTGGTTCTGGACTAACAACTACAACAAAGCATTCTGCTGCTGGATCAACTGAGTGAGCTCCGGTGGGAAAGCAAATCCATTGTCACGTCTCGGAGGCATCTGAGGTTTAGAAAAGATGAGAATTAAGAATAGAATGAGGTCTAAAGAGAAAACACTACCCAAATGCACATGAGACAATTGCACACAAAAATCACTTCATTCAATCAAACAAGGCATACAATAGGTCTAGAACTATCGTAAGAAATGCGTGGACTATAATGTGTACATGTGGAAATACTACTACTGTTATGGTAGTCTACTAGAAAAACTGCTCCGATGAGGACTCCATGATATCTGCTCCAGCTTCGTCTTCGAAATCATCATCACTAGGATCGGAATCGGTGTCGTCGATGATGATGTAGTTATCTGGACAGGTGCAATCTTCATCTTCTCCTCCGGGTGCTGAATTCCTCATGAGTTCTTCAATCTTCTCCTTAAGATCGCCGTTTTGTCTCACTAGAGCTACAATCTCATCCATGTAGTCCTTGCGAGTGGCCTTCAGTTATCCCTCTAGCTCAATAATCTTGGCTTTTGCCTTCTTCAACTCCATCATGTCTGCGCACATCTGGTTCTCCTGGCGTCGAATGTGCTGGTTTAACTCCTGGATGAAAGCTGCAATGGATCTATCCTTCTTGGTGCTAACTATCTCCCATTGTTCATCTCGGCGTCCGCAAATCTGGTAAATAGTGTCCTTGAGGTCTTCTTGGTAAACTTCTCCAATGTGTCCCATGGTGATGTGAGCTTCCATGCTCTTTCCCAGACTCCATGTGTAAGTGCATCTAGTGCCCCTTAGTGATTTTGGTGTATTGAAGACTTATAGGTTAAGTATCTAATGCGTTTATGAGTGCACATAGGTCTATAAGTCTATGAGGAGTTTGATATTTACAGAGAAACTCGACCCCTAAAAATGAAGTTCTTCGACTGAAGACTTTGACATTTTGAAGACTTTCTGAAGACTTTGAAAGTGAAGAAATTGGTGTGACCTTGAAGACTTGGTTATCATTCGAAGTATATGAAGCGTGAAGACTTTTGTTTTTATAGTTCATTTTCTCTTTCTTGAGTCATAGGAAACACCGTACTGTTAAAGGGGGTCGAGGAAATACTACGGAGAAAATTTCCAAGTGATGCTCATCTCAAATCCTACACCTACCAATCCCTTCGAGTGAAGCCATTGGAAATCTCATACAGTTCAGTTAATTTCTTCAGTGACAGAGACACAGTTCTTCTGGTCACTGAGGACTTTGCTCTGACTGAGGAATTAGGAATTCGCCAGTGCGAATTGCCTACACTGTGAGGAACATGATAGCCCTGAGGAATTTGAACCGCAAATTTCCGACCGTTGTTGTGCTACGCGCCAGCTGTCCTAAAATATCTTGTCCACCTAACGGTCATATCTTTGAAGGGCATTTATGTCTTATCATGTCGGGCTGCTCCCTAGGCTATAAATAGCCGCCCCCTACAACCACTAGCTGGTTGGCTGCTCCGCGATAACTTGACACTCGTCATTTGAGAGCAACCCATCCTCCAAGGACTTTGAGCAAAAATCATCAAGTGAGGAAAATCCAAACCCAAACCCAAAACACCTACAAACCCAAAGTGATTGAGCATCACTGAAGAGATTGATCCTGCGTGGATCCGACGCTTGTTACCTTTGAAGACTGTGCTTCTTCCAGACGGTTAGGCGTCAAGGTCTAGAGCATCCAAGAGGAATTGTGGATCGCCGAGTGACCAAGTCTGTGAAGGTTTGGAAGTCACCTGAAGACTTACCACGAGTGATTGGGCGAGGACTGTGTGTCCTTAGCTCAAGGAAAATACGGTGAGGACTGTGTGTCCGGGACTAGGTGTCCTCGAGTTTAAATACTCAGCCGCTCCAACCAGATGTACAACTGAGACAACAGTTGGAACTGGTCTACCAAATCATTGTCTTCACCAAGCTTACTGGTTCTATTTCCTCAACACTTTCATTTCCTCATTACTGTGTTGTGTGTTTGTTCATATCTATGTTTGAAGACTTTGACTGAAGACTTTCTCAATTTCCTCAGTTCAATTTCTTTAGTCTGTTTGTCTTCACATTGTGCTATCTTGTGTTTACGCTTTCTGTACTCTGTCTGTGTCTTCATTTCATCATGATTACCATGCATGTATTCTGTTATGTTTACCTCTAAGTACTTATTCTGCTGCAAGTAGTTCTTCGCTAAGGAATTTCCTCACGAGCAAATTCCCCAGTGAAGAATTTCATAAAAATCGCCTATTCACCCCCCTCTAGTCGATATAACGCACTTTCAATTGGTATCAGAGCAAGGTACTCCCTTGTTCTGTGTGATTTTGGTTTAACCGCCTGGAGTTTTAGTTATGTCGACCGCAGGTATGATCAAGGTCTCTGCTGGGTGTCCTACCTTCGATGGGACGGACTACCCCTACTGGAGGAACAAGATGCGCATGCATCTTGAGGCAATTGATAACGATCTCTGGTACGTTGTGGAAAATGGTATTCCCTCCGTCTCACCCTCACTGAACGCTACCGATGTGAAGAGATTCAAGCAACTCGATTCCCGAGCAAAGAATATCATATGTGGACATCTGAGCAAAGGACAATATGGTAGAGTGAGTGCTTTGGAAACTGCGAAGCTTATCTGGGATAGGCTATCCAAGGTCAATGAAGGAGTTTCAACTCAGCGCGACTCCCGAGTTGATGTTCTTCGCAATCTCTTCAACCACTTCAAAAGACTCGACAATGAAAATGTTCAGCAAACCTTCGATCGCCTCACTAACATCTCAAATGAGCTTCAAGCACTTGGTGCCACTGACATCACCGACCATGAGGTGGTGAAGAAATTGCTGAGATCGCTTGATTCATCATTTGACACTCTGGCACTGATGATACAAGAGCGTGCTGATTACAAGTCACTTGACCCCGCTGATATCCTCAAGAGGCTAAACACTCATGAGTTCCAGCTTGCTGAAAAGAGAGATCTCTACGGTTCGAGCTATAGCAGATCACGTGCACTGAAGGCCAAGGTGGTATCTGAGTCCGAAGATGAAGACTCTGGTTGCAGCCTTGGTGATCCTGAAGAACTAAGTCATGATCTAGCGCTGCTTGTGAAGAAATTCCAGAAGTTCTCAAGACGTGGTCGCTTTGGAAAACCCTCAAGGAGCAATGATTCCTCAACCAGTGACTATAAGAAGAGGCTTTGTCACAAGTGCAAGAAACCAGGACATTACATTCAAGATTGTCCTCAGTGGGAAAAGGAATCAAAGAAGAAGAAATACAAGGATTACAGTTCTGATGATGCGAATAAAAAGAAGAAGTCCTCAAAATATTCATCATCAAAATCCTCAAAGTCTTCGTCTCACAAGAAGAGCAGCTCCAAGAAGGCTCGGGCATTCATTGGCAAGGAAATGGACTCTGAGGCTGAATCTGAAGAAAATGAAGCAGAAGAGGAATCTGATGATTCTGAGTCCGGTGTGGCGAGCCTAGCCCTCGCCACTGCATTCGTTAGCAAATCCATCTTCTACGCTGAAGAAAGTGATCTCACCAACAAGGCTGATGAAGGCAGTGATGACTACGCTCCCACCTATTGCTTCATGGCAAAGGGTGCTAAGGTACTCAAATACGCCTCCTCTGAATCTAGTGAGGATGAATCTGATGAAAATCTTAAGCCCAGCTACTCTAAACTTGCTAAGATTGCTGTGCAACAACAAAAGGCTTTTGAAAAGGTTCAAAACATGCTAGACAAAAGTGATGATATGTTGGGTGAAGAATTGGATCGCACTAAGGCCTTAACGGAAAATCTTCAGAGACTTCAGACTAGGTTCGACAACCTTCAAAATCATCATAACACTCTCTTATCTGATCATGAGAAGCTTTCTTATGAATATCTTCAAAAGAAGCAAGATCTTGCGAAGCTAAGAGTGAGTTATGAAGATTTTCAGAAGGAGCGCGATTCATTACTTGCTCAACAAATCAGCGCTACTCAGGAAGAATTCATTCCTCCATGCTTAAAATGCATTGAACGAGAATCTGCTAATTCTTCACCTGAATGTTCAAATGCTTCAAATGTTACAAATTCTTCACATGTCTCTGCTATCACTAATTCCTCATCTGAGGACATTGCTAGTATTACTGACGATGCAGGACTGAAGGAATTGTACATGATAGGCATGTACAAAAGCCTCAAAGGGCATCAGACTCTTTGTGATGTGCTTAAAAAGCAGATCCTCAACAGGAACCCTAGGAAAGAGGGTATTGCCTTTGAGAGGAAACTCAATGCTGATGGTACATATTGGAAGCCTGAGCAGTACCCCAAAACCACATGGGTTGCTGCAAAGGGACCTCCAGTTGATCCATCTAATTTATCTGGCTATACATGTGAATCTTCTCATTCTTCTGATGAGTCATTTGACTCCAACTATAAATTGTTCAAAAATCAGAATGGTGAAGTATTTGCTAGATATGTTGGCACTAACTGCAGGAACGGTTCCCCTATGAAGAAAATCTGGGTTCCCAAAAGTTGCCTTGAAAGTCTTCAGGTGAATGTCCTCATGACACCATCTGTGAAGAAAAGGAACCTCAGATCAAATTCCTCATATGGACCAAATTCTTCATATGGATCCAAGTCCTCATACAGACCAAGTTCCTCACAGGGATCAAATTCCTCACATGGATCAAAGTCCTCATATGAACATCATCGTGCTAACAACTCTGTTTCGCAGGGAAGAGCCAAGGGCTATGAATATGAGCATTATTCTTCAAATTATTATGTTCATAAGTCCTCGAAGAATTTCTCTGCTTATTCATATGCTTACCCTAACCGCTCTTATGTGAAAAGAAATGGTTTGGCTGCTTTGCCACCATTCTCATATGGAGCTCGCAGAGTGATGAACTCTTTGCCACCCCTTCAGATGTGGGTGGTGAAGAAAAAGAACTAATCTCTTCTGCAGGGTCAGGTCTCTAGACGTACGATAACGTCTGAAGAATTTGCTGGGGACCTGACAAAAATGCCTGAAAGGACGCAGGCTAATCATGATGAAATGAACTTTCATTTCACACGTCCTCCCTCTGTTTTATCTGTCTTACTGCTTGATGAAATTGATCTGATGAATTGTGATATCATATTCTTCACTGCTGAAGTATATGAGGTCGTAAGTTGCACTAATTCATCTGCAGGATGATCAACCCAAAGCCACTGAATGGGTACTTGATAGTGGATGTACAAATCACATGACCGGTGACAGGAATCTATTGATGGATGCTCCCTTATCAGCGTCACACATGAAGCATATCATCTTCACTGATAAAAGCAAAAGTCAGGTATTGGGTCTAGGTAAGGTTGCTATCACAAAGGATCGACACATGGACAAAGTCATGCTTGTTGAGTCCTTACGATACAATCTTATGTCTGTCTCAATGCTTTGTGATCTTGATATGGTTGTTGTCTTTGGCAAGTATCGTTGTGTTGTGATTATGGAAGCTGACAGTTCCAAAGTCTTCGAAGGCTTTAGGAGAGGAGACTTGTATATTGTTGACTTCTCTACAGATTCACAACCAGCCGTGTGCCTACTTGCAAAAGCTTCAGAAGGATGGCTATGGCATCGACGACTAGGTCATGCAGGCATGAGGAATTTGAACACGCTTGCGAAGAAGAAGCATGTCATTAGCATTGAGAATGTCAAATTCCTCAAGGATCACTTGTGCGGTGCCTGTGAAGCTGGAAAGATGACAAAGGCCAAGCATCCAGCGAAGACTATCATGACCACTACTCGTCCATTCGAATTGCTTCACATGGATCTCTTCGGTCCTAATCATTATTCCTCTGTTTCAAATGAAGCATCTCAATATGGCTTTGTTATTGTTGATGATTACTCTTGTTACACATGGGTACACCTTGTCTCTTACAAAACTGAAGTGCAGGAAGTCTTCAAACAATTTTCCTCGAGGGCTTCAACCAACTTTGGTGTGAAGATCAAGCACATCAGAAGTGACAATGGCACCGAGTTCAAGAATTCGGGTCTCGATGACTATATTGATGAACTTGGTATTACTCATGAGTTATCTGCTCCTTATACTCCTCAACAGAATGACGTCGTGGAGCGCAAGAACATGACTCTTGCTGAGATGGCTCGCACTATGCTCGATGAGTACAAAACCCCTCGTCATTTCTGGGTTGATGCAATTGATACTGCGTGCCATATCATCAACAGAGTATATCTTCACAAATTCTTCAAGAAGACTGCCTATGAACTCCTCACTGACAAGAAACCCAATGTGAGTTATTTCAAAGTCTTCGGTGCTAAATGCTGGATTAGAGATCCTCATCATAATTCTAAATTTGCACCGAAAGCACATGAAGGTTTTATGCTTGGTTATGGAAAGGACTCGCACACCTACAGAGTCTTCAACAATGTTCTTCACAAGATTGTTGAAACTGTAGATGTGCGGTTCAATGAAACTAATGGCTCGCAAAGAGAGCACCTACCTTCTGTGTTAGATGAACCAGCACCTGAGGATTCTATCAAGCATAAGGCTACTGAAGATGTCATTCCTACTGAAGAATTCATTCCAGAATGTGAAGAATGTCGAGCTGATGCACCTGAAGAAAATGCTGAGGAAATTGATGCTGAAGAAAATGCTGATCAAATTCCTCAACGACAACCAACTCATCCTCACGTTGCAAAAGAAGTGCAAGTGGAGAAGATCATCGATGACATTAGAGCACCAGGTCCTCTCACATGCTCAAAAGCTTCACATCTATCTAACTTCTGTGGGCACTTTGCTTTTGTCTCTATCACAGAGCCCGCTAAGGTAGATGAAGCATTTCTGGAGCCTGAGTGGATTCAGGCCATGCAAGAATAATTACATCAGTTCAAGCTCAACAACGTATGGGAACTAGTCAATCGTCCCGATCCTCGCAAGCATAACATCATCGGAACAAAGTGGATCTACCGCAACAAGCAAGATGAAAATGGTGTTGTGGTGAGGAATAAGGCACGACTAGTAGCTCAAGGCTACACACAGGTTGAAGGAATTGATTTCGATGAAACTTTTGCACCTGTTGCTAGACTTGAGGCTATTCGCATATTACTTGCTTATGCTAACCATCATGATATCATCTTATACCAAATGGATGTGAAAAGTGCATTCCTCAATGGTAAGCTTGAGGAAGAAGTATATGTTGCTCAACCCCCAGGTTTTGAAGATCCAAAACATCCTGACAAAGTCTTCAGACTTAACAAGGCCCTCTATGGTCTCAAGCAGGCCCCACGGGCGTGGTATGATACATTGAAGGAATTCTTCATGAAGAAAGACTTCACACCCGGTTCACTCGATCCCACTCTCTTTACTAAATCCTATGATGGTGAACTGTTTGTGTGCCAAATATATGTTGATGATATCATCTTTGGTTGTACTGACCAACGTTATAGTGATGAATTTGCATATATGATGAGTGAAGAATATCAAATGTCTATGATGGGAGAGTTGAAATTCTTCTTAGGTCTTCAAATTCGTCAACAGCGCAATGGTATATTCATATCTCAGGAGAAATACCTCAAGGATGTCCTAAAGAAATTCGGCATGCAAGATTGCAAAGGCATCAAAATTCCTATGCCCACAAATGGTCATCTATGCACTGATGAAAATGGTACTGACTTCGATCATAAGGTATACCGCTCCATGATTGGCTCTTTATTGTACTTATGTGCATCTAGGCCAGATATAATGCTTAGTGTTTGCATGTGTGCACGATTTCAAGCTGCACCGAAGGAATCACACCATAAGGCTGTGAAGCATATTCTTCGATATCTAGCTCACGCACCAACACTAGGATTATGGTATCCCAAGGGCTCGGATTTTGATCTCATTGGATATTCAGACTCTGACTATGCTGGTGATTGTGTGGACCGCAAGTCAACATCTGGTACTTGTCATTTCCTCGGACGATCCTTGGTCTGTTGGTCCTCGAAGAAACAGAACTGCGTATCACTGTCTACTGCTGAAGCTGAGTACATTGCTTCTTGTTCTTGCTGTGCTCAATTACTATGGATGAAGCAAACGCTCAAGGACTATGGCATCAACGTGAAGAATGTGCCTCTCCTCTGTGACAATGAGAGTGCCATCAAGATTGCTCACAACCCAGTTCAGCACTTGAAGACAAAGCACATTCAGATTCGTCATCATTTTCTTCGTGATCATGTGTTGAAGGGTGACATTTCTATAGAGCATGTGAAGACTGAAGAACAGCTAGCCGATATCTTCACTAAGACCTTGGATGAGAAGAGATTTAGCAAGTTGCGGTGTGAGCTAAATATCTTAGAGTCTTCGAATGTACTTTTAAAATGCACTCATCCTAACACTTATGCAAAATTGATGACTTAGATGTGCAACACATGAAGAAACGTTTTTCTTCAATCAATGAAGAATAACACTCTAAGTGTGAAGAAATTAATGAAGAATTTGATTCTCAGAACCCTACGACAATTATACGCGGTGTCTGAAATCATCATTCTTACACGGTGGGTCACGCCACAACAAAAGTTGAAAATCTTCAATTTGAGTTTTTTTTCTCAATTTTTGAAATTCCTCAGTTTTTCAAATTCTTCAACTCTGCAAAATCTTCACTTGTGCGGTCATTTTTCTTCATTGGCTATATATATATATATATATGAGTTTATGTCCTCTACATCATTCACTTATAGCTATTTCTTCAAGTTGGAACTTTTCTGCTAACTAATGTGATCGGACCCTTCCCCTCTATGCTATACTCAATCCAATCTATTCACAAATTCTTCATGTGCGTTCTATTTGAAACTCGTTCAAATTCTTCACTGTGTCCTTGTCAGCTGAAGAAATTGCGAACGAAACGTTAAAACTAATCTTATCCAAACTTTCGGTTTTGCCGCTCAAACCGTTCCGCATCCCACGATGGATTATTTTATCCACCCACGATCTTACACGATCTCCACTACACAGTACGTGGGCGACACCTGTCGCGAGAAGGAGAACAGCCAGGGGCACGTTCGTCCTAAATCTTCGGACGAGCAGTTTTTCACTTCAGCTATAAATACCCCTGTCGCTGTCCTCACTTCTTTTACCCCGCTCGATCTCACTCCCCCGCTCGAGCTTCCAAACCCTAGCGCCGTCGCTACTTGTCGGGGGAAATCTGCCTCCACGAACACCTATGGGGACCGAGCCCCTTTCTGGTTCGGCGGGGGGCGGAGGTCGCGCGAAGAGCGGATCGAGGCGATGCACACAAGGGGTTTACCCAGCTTCGGGCCGCACGGATGTGTAAAACCCTACTGCTGCTTTGTGGTTTGTATTGTGTTCTTGTTCGGGAGCGCTGAGTGCTACAGTACACTCAGGCAACTAGTCAGACCGAGCGTGAGTGGCCTCCTTCTCCTCTTCCCCCCTTCTACGTTGCGCATGGGGCCTCCTTTTATATGCGCAAGGGGTTACCCACAGGTGGCAACGTAGGCGGGGGTAAAAACTGGAAAACGCTGTGTTGGGTACAGCTATTTGCACAGTGCTATCATACCTAACTCTGACGGCAGGGGACAAGGGCATTAAATGCCCGTCTAGGTCGCCCAAACAGTGCAGCAAAGGGACCGTCAGGGGCGCCACCGTATGCCACGACGGCTATCCTGTCAGCGTTGCTTCGCCACCGCATGCCCCTGGCTGCGCAGCCCCTCGCCACGTACGCCTGGAATGGCCCCAGAGCGACGCGTGGGTGGATGAGCTGGAACGCAGGCGCGGGGTGGTGACTTGCCGCGGCAAGCGCCATGCCGCGGTTGATGCCTTGTCGCGCCCGGGAGCTTGTGAAGGAAATATGCCCTAGAGGCAATAATAAAGTTATTATTTATTTCCTTATATCATGATAAATGTTTATTATTCATGCTAGAATTGTATTAAATGGAAACATAATACATGTGTGAATACATAGACAAACAGAGTGTCACTAGTATGCCTCTACTTGACTAGCTCATTAATCAAAGATGGTTATGTTTCCTAACCATGAACAAAGAGTTGTTATTTGATTAACGAGGTCACATCATTAGTTGAATGATCTGATTGACATGACCCATTCCATTAGCATAGCACCTGATCGTATAGTTTGTTGCTAAGTGCTTTTCTTCATGACTTATACATGTTCCTATGACTATGAGATTATGCAACTCCCGTTTGCCTGAGGAACACTTTGGGTGCTACCAAACGTCACAACGTAACTGGGTGATTATAAAGGTACATTACAGGTGTCTCCGAAGGTACATGTTGGGTTGGCGTATTTCGAGATTAGGATTTGTCACTCCGATTGTCGGAGAGGTATCTCTGGGCCCTCTCGGTAATGCACATCACATAAGCCTTGCAAGCACTGCAACTAATGTGTTAGTTGTGAGATGATGTATTACGGAACGAGTAAAGAGACTTGCCGGTAACGAGATTGAACTAGGTATTGGATACCGACGATCGAATCTCGGGCAAGTAACATACCGATGACAAAGGGAACAACGTATGTTGTTATGCGGTCTGACCGATAAAGATCTTCGTAGAATATGTAGGAGCCAATATGGGCATCCAGGTCCCGCTATTGGTTATTGACCGGAGAGGTGTCTTGGTCATGTCTACATAGTTCTCGAACCCGTAGGGTCCGCACGCTTAACGTTTCGATGACAGTTACTATGAGTTTTATGATGTTGATGTACCGAAGGTTGTTCGGAGTCCCGGATGAGATCACGGACGTGACGAGGAGTCTCGAAATGGTCGAGACATAAAGATTGATATATTGGAAGCCTATGTTTGGACTCCGGAATCACTCCGGGTGAAATTGGGAATTTTACCGGAGTACCGGGGGGTTACCGGAACCCCCCGAGGGGTCAATGGGCCTTGATGGGCCTTAGTGGAAAGGAGAGAAAGGAGCCCAAGTGCTAGCCGCACCTTCCCCCCTTCCCTAGTCCTATTAGGATTAGGAGAAGGGGGCGCCCCCCTCTCTCTCCCTTCCCCCTTGGTCAAACCCTAGTTGGACTAGGATTGGGGGGGAGGAATCCTACTCCTAGTAGGAGTAGGACCCCCTGGCGCGCCCCTTGGTGGCCGGCCAGCCCCTCCCCTTCCCTCCTTTATATACAGGGGCAGGGGGCACCCCATGACACACAAGTTGATCCTTGAGATCTTTCCTTAGCCGTGTGCGGTGCCCCCTTCCACCAAATTACACCTCGATTATACCGTTGCGAAGCTTAGGCGAAGCCCTGCGTCGGTGGAACATCATCATCGTCACCACGCCGTCGTGCTGACGAAACTCTCCCTCAACACTCGGCTGGATCGGAGTTCGAGGGACGTCATCGAGCTGAACGTGTGCAGAACTCGGAGGTGCCGTACGTTCGGTACTTGGATCGGTTAGATCGTGAAGAAGTACGACTACTTCCTCTACGTTGCGTCAACGCTTCCGTTGCTGGTCTACGAGGGTACGTAGACAATACTCTCATCTCGTTGCTATGCATCACCATGATCTTGCGTGTACGTAGGAAATTTTTTAAATTACTACGTTCCCCAACAGTGGTATCAGAGCCAGGTTTTTATGGTTTGATGTTATTTGCACGAGTAGAACACAAGTGAGTTGTGGACGATACAAGTCATACTGCCTACCAGCATGTCATACTTTGGTTCAGCGGTATTGTTGGACGAGACGATCCGGACCAACCTTACGCGTACGCTTACGCGAGACCGGTTCCCTCGACGTGCTTTGCACATAGATGGCTTGCGGAAGACTGTCTCTCCAACTTTAGTTGAACCGAGTGTGGCTACGCCCGGTCCTTGAGAAGGTTAAAACGGAGTCTATTTGACAAACTATCGTTGTGGTTTTGATGCGTAGGTAAGATGAGTTCTTGCTTAAAGCCCGTAGCAGCCACGTAAAACTTGCAACAACAAAGTAGAGGACGTCTAACTTGTTTTTGCAGGGCATGTTGTGATGTGATATGGTCAAGACATGATGCTAAATTTTATTGTATGAGATGATCATGTTTTGTAACCGAGTTATCGGCAACTGGCAGGAGCCATATGGTTGTCGCTTTATTGTATGCAATGCAATCGCGATGTAATGCTTTACTTTATTACTAAGCGGTAGTGATAGTCGTGGAAGCATAAGATTGGCGAGACGACAACGATGCTGCGATGAAGATCAAGGTGTCGCGCCGGTGACGATGGTGATCATGACGGTGCTTCGAAGATGGAGATCACAAGCACGAGATGATGATGGCCATATCATATCACTTATATTGATTGCATGTGATGTTTATCTTTTATGCATCTTATCTTGCTTTGTTTGACGGTAGCATTATAAGATGATCTCTCACTAAATTATCATAGTAATAGTGTTCTCCCTGAGTATGCACCGTTGTGAAAGTTCTTCGTGCTGAGACACTACGTGATGATCGGGTGTGATAGGCTCTACGTTCAAATACAACGGGTGCAAAACAGTTGCACACGCGGAATACTCAGGTTTAACTTGACGAGCCTAGCATATAACAGATATGGCCTCGGAACACGGAGACCGAAAGGTCGAGCGTGAATCATATAGTAGATATGATCAACATAGTGATGTTCACCATTGAAACTACTCCATCTCACGTGATGATCGGACATGGTTTAGTTGATTTGGATCACGTGATCACTTAGAAGATTAGAGAGATGTCTATCTAAGTGGGAGTTCTTAAGTAATATGATTAATTGAACTTTAATTTATCATGAACTTAGTCCTGGTAGTATTAGCATATCTATGTTGTAGATCAATAGCTCACGTTGTTGCTTCCCTGTGTTTATTTTGATATGTTCCTAGAGAAAATTGTGTTGAAAAATGTTAGTAGCAATGATGCGGATTGGATCCGTGATCTGAGGTTTATCCTCATTGATGCACAGAAGAATTATGTCCTTGATGCACCGCTAGGTGACGGACCTATTGCAGGAGCAGATGCAGACATTATGAACGTTTTGCTAGCTCAATATGATGACTACTTAATAGTTTAGTGCACCATGCTTAACTGCTTAGAATCGGGACTTCAAAGACGTTTTGAACGTCATGGAGCATATGAGATGTTCTAGGAGTTGAAGTTAATATTTCAAGCAAATACCCGAGTTGAGAGATATGAAGTCTCCAACAAGTTCTATAGCTAAAAGATGGAGGAGAATCGCCCAACTAGTGAGCATGTGCTCAGATTGTCTGGGTACTACAATCGCTTGAATCAAGTGGGAGTTAATCTTCCAGATAAGATAGTGATTGACAGAATTCTCTAGTCACCATCACCAAGTTAGTAGAACTTCGTGATGAACTATAATATGCAAGGGATAACGGAAAATATTCCCAAGCTCTTCGCGATGCTAAAATCGGCGAAGGTAGAAATCAAAGAAAAACATCAAGTGTTGATGGTTGACAAGATCACTAGTTTCAAGAAAAGGGCAAAAGGAAAGAAGGGGAACTTCAAGAAGAACGGCAAGCAAGTTGCTGCTCAAGTGAAAAAGCCCAAGTCTGGTCCTAAGCCTGAGACTAAGTGCTTCTACTGCAAAGGGACTGGTCACTGGAAGCGGAACTACCCCAAGTGATTGGCGGATAAGAAGGATGGCAAAGTGAACATAAGTATATTTGATATACATGTTATTGATGTGTACTTTACTAGTGTTCATAGCAACCCCTCAGTATTTGGTACTAGTTCAAGTTGCTAAGATTAGTAACTCGAAACGGGAGTTGCAGAATGAACAAAGACTAGTTAAAGGGCAAGGTGACGATGTGTGTTGGAAGTGGTTCCAAGATTGATATGATCATCATCACACACTCCCTATACTTTCGGGATTAGTGTTGAAACTAAATAAGTGTTATTTGGTGTTTGCGTTGAGCATGAATATGATTTGATCATGTTTATTGCATTACGGCTATTCATTTAAGTAAGAGAATAAATTGTTGTTCTGTTTACATGAATAAAACCTTCTATGGTTATACACACCAACGAAATGGTTTGTTGGATCTCGATCATAGTGATACACATATTCATAATATTGAAGCCAAAAGATGCAAAGTTAATAATGATAGTGCAACTTATTTGTGGCACTGCAGTTAAGGTCATATTGGTGTAAAGCGCATGAAGAAACTCCATGCTGATGGGATTTTGGAATCACTTGATTATGAATCACTTGATGCTTGCGAACCATGCCTCTTGGGCAAGATGACTAAAACGCCGTTCTCCGGAACAATGGAGCAAGCAACAGATTTGTTGGAAATCATACATACTGATGTATGTGGTCCGATGAATATTAAGGCTCGCGACAAGTATCATTATTTTCAGAACTTCACAGATGATTTAAGCAGATATGGGTATATCTACTTAATGAAACATAAGTCTGAAACGTTTGAAAAGTTCAAAGAATTTCAGAGTGAAGTGGATAATCATCGTAACAAGAAAATGAAAAGTTTCTACAATATGATCGCAGAGGTAAAATATTTGAGTTACGAGTTTTGGCCTTCAGTTAAAACCGTGTGGAATAGTTTCACAAATCCATGCCACCTGGAACACCACAGCATAATGGTGTGTCCGAACGTCATAACCGTACTTTATTGGATATAGTACAATCTATGATGTTTCTTACCGATTTACCAATATCGTTTTGGGATCATGCATTAGAGACAGCTGCATTCACGTTAAAAGGGGCACCATCTAAATCCGTTGGGACGACACCGTATGAACTATGGTTTAGCAATAAACCTAAGCTGTCGTTTCTTAAAGTTTGGGGCTGCGATGCTTATGTGAAAAAGCTTCAACCTGATAAGCTCGAACCCAAATCGGAGAAATGTGTCTTCATAGGATATCCAAAGGAAACTGTTGGATACACCTTCTATCACAGATCCGAAGGCAAGACTTTTTGTTGCTAAGTTCGGAAACTTTCTAGAGAAAGAGTTTCTTTCGAAAGAAGTGAGTGGGAGGAAAGTAGAACTTGATAAGGTAATTGTACCTTCTCCCTTATTGGAAAGTAGTTCATCACAGAAATCTGTTCCTGTGACTACTACATCAATTAGTGAGGAAGCTAATGATGATGATCATGTAACTTCAGATCAAGTTACTACCGAATCTCGTAAGTAAACTAGAGTGAGATCCGCACCAGAGTGGTACAGTAATCCTGTTCTGGAAGTCATGTTACTAGACCATGACGAACTTGCGAACTATGAGGAAGCGATGATGAGCCCAGATTCCGCAAAATGGTTAGAGGCCATGAAATCTGAGATATGATCCATGTATGAGAACAAAGTATGGACTTTGATGGATTTGCCCGATGATCGGCAAGCCAAAGAAAATAAATGGATCTTGAAGAGGAAGACGGACACTGATGGTAGTGTTACTATCTACAAAGCTAGAATTGTCGCAAAAAGGTTTTCGACAAGTTCAAGGTGTTGACTACGATGAGAGTTTCTCACTCGTATCTATGCTTAAATCTGTCCGAATCATGTTAGCAATTGCCGCATTTTATGAAATCTGGCAAATGGATAAAGAAAACTACATTCCTTAATGGAGAGTTGTATATGATACAACCAGAAGGTTTTGTCGACCATAAAGGTGCTAATAAAGTGAGCAAGCTCCAGCGATCCATCTATGGACTGGTGCAAGCATCTCAGAGTTGGAATATACGCTTTGATAAGTTGATCAAAGCATATAGTTTTATACAGACTTATGGTGAAGCCTGTATTTACAAGAAAGTGAGTGGGAGCACTACAGCATTTCTGATAAGTATATGTGAATGACATATTGTTGATCGGAAATAATGTAGAATTATTCTGCAAAGCATAAAGGAGTGTTTGAAAAGAGTTTTTCAAAGAAAGACCTCGGGGAAGCTACTTACATATCGAGCATCAAGATCTATAGAGATAGATCGAGACGCTTGATAAGTTTTTCAATGAGTACATACCTTGACAAGATTTTGAAGTAGTTCAAAATGGAACAGTCAAAGAAAGAGTTCTTGCCTGTGTTACAAAGTGTGAAATTGAGTAAGACTCAAAACCCGACCACGGCAGAAGATAGAAAGAGAATGAAAGTCATTCCCTATGCTTTGGCCATAGGTTCTATAAAGTATGCCATGCTGTTTACCAGATCTATTGTATACCCTACACTGAGTTAAGCAAGGGAGTACAATAATGATCTAGGAGTAGATCACTGGACGGCGGTCAAAATTATCCTTAGTGGAATAAGGATATGTTTCTCGATTATGGAGGTGACAAAAAGGTTCGTCGTAAAAGGTTACGTCGATGCAAGTTTTGACACTAATCTAGATGACTCTAAGTCTCAATCTAGATACATATTGAAAGTGGGAGCAATTAGCTAAAGTAGCTCCGTGCAGAGCATTGTAGACATAGAAAATTTGCAAAATACTTACGGATCTGAATGTGACAGACCCGTGGACTAAAATTATCTCACAAGCAAAACATGATCACACCTTAGTACCCTTTGGGTGTTGGTCACATATCGATGTGAACTATGGGTGTTAATCACATGGTGATGTGAACTATTGCTATTAAATCACATGGCGATATGAACTAGATTATTGACTCTAGTGCAAGTGGGAGACTGAAGGAAATATGCCCTAGAGGCAATAATAAAGTTATTATTTATTTCCTTATATCATGATAAATGTTTATTATTCATGCTAGAATTGTATTAAATGGAAACATAATACATGTGTGAATACATAGACAAACAGAGTGTCACTAGTATGCCTCTACTTGACTAGCTCATTAATCAAAGATGGTTATGTTTCCTAACCATGAACAAAGAGTTGTTATTTGATTAACGAGGTCACATCATTAGTTGAATGATCTGATTGACATGACCCATTCCATTAGCATAGCACCTGATCGTATAGTTTGTTGCTAAGTGCTTTTCTTCATGACTTATACATGTTCCTATGACTATGAGATTATGCAACTCCCGTTTGCCTGAGGAACACTTTGGGTGCTACCAAACGTCACAACGTAACTGGGTGATTATAAAGGTACATTACAGGTGTCTCCGAAGGTACATGTTGGGTTGGCGTATTTCGAGATTAGGATTTGTCACTCCGATTGTCGGAGAGGTATCTCTGGGCCCTCTCGGTAATGCACATCACATAAGCCTTGCAAGCACTGCAACTAATGTGTTAGTTGTGAGATGATGTATTACGGAACGAGTAAAGAGACTTGCCGGTAACGAGATTGAACTAGGTATTGGATACCGACGATCGAATCTCGGGCAAGTAACATACCGATGACAAAGGGAACAACGTATGTTGTTATGCGGTCTGACCGATAAAGATCTTCGTAGAATATGTAGGAGCCAATATGGGCATCCAGGTCCCGCTATTGGTTATTGACCGGAGAGGTGTCTTGGTCATGTCTACATAGTTCTCGAACCCGTAGGGTCCGCACGCTTAACGTTTCGATGACAGTTACTATGAGTTTTATGATGTTGATGTACCGAAGGTTGTTCGGAGTCCCGGATGAGATCACGGACGTGACGAGGAGTCTCGAAATGGTCGAGACATAAAGATTGATATATTGGAAGCCTATGTTTGGACTCCGGAATCACTCCGGGTGAAATTGGGAATTTTACCGGAGTACCGGGGGGTTACCGGAACCCCCCGAGGGGTCAATGGGCCTTGATGGGCCTTAGTGGAAAGGAGAGAAAGGAGCCCAAGTGCTAGCCGCACCTTCCCCCCTTCCCTAGTCCTATTAGGATTAGGAGAAGGGGGCGCCCCCCTCTCTCTCCCTTCCCCCTTGGTCAAACCCTAGTTGGACTAGGATTGGGGGGGAGGAATCCTACTCCTAGTAGGAGTAGGACCCCCTGGCGCGCCCCTTGGTGGCCGGCCAGCCCCTCCCCTTCCCTCCTTTATATACAGGGGCAGGGGGCACCCCATGACACACAAGTTGATCCTTGAGATCTTTCCTTAGCCGTGTGCGGTGCCCCCTTCCACCAAATTACACCTCGATTATACCGTTGCGAAGCTTAGGCGAAGCCCTGCGTCGGTGGAACATCATCATCGTCACCACGCCGTCGTGCTGACGAAACTCTCCCTCAACACTCGGCTGGATCGGAGTTCGAGGGACGTCATCGAGCTGAACGTGTGCAGAACTCGGAGGTGCCGTACGTTCGGTACTTGGATCGGTTAGATCGTGAAGAAGTACGACTACTTCCTCTACGTTGCGTCAACGCTTCCGTTGCTGGTCTACGAGGGTACGTAGACAATACTCTCATCTCGTTGCTATGCATCACCATGATCTTGCGTGTACGTAGGAAAATTTTTAAATTACTACGTTCCCCAACAGCTTGTTGCTCACCGGTCCTTGCCGGGACGCGTGGCGCGTCGCAGCAAGTCTCTTGTCGTGCCCTGGTCGGCCTTCCCGGCAAGCTCCTCTTGCCGGGGCCTTGTGCTTCGAGCGGCCGTCCCGGCAAGCTCCTCTTGCCGGGGCCTTGCTCTCTTCGGGTGGCCTTCCCGGCAAGCTCCTCCTGCCGGGGCCTTGGCTCAAATACTTTGTTCTTGGATGGCCCAAAAAGGGACCATGGAGAGTTTTGGCGATCGCCTGGCAAGCCTTGCCGCGGGGTGCTACGACTGCCCGTGCACAAGTTTGGGGTACTAAGGTACCCCTACTTTAGTACACCGACAGGAGCCCCCGGGCCTGGGCCATACACGGTGCCGAGCGCTGTTGGGCCAGGCCCAAAACAGTGTACGGGCACGCGCGGCCTGGGTCACGCTGCATCTTCTTCTGCATCCACCACGTCCCCCCGAACGGCACGCGTCGAACGCGGCATCGTGGGGAGAGGCGTGCGTGACGTGGGCGGCGTGCGCGGGGCTGAGCCCCGCAGGCATGCGTCACGTTGCAATAAGGGGGGCGGTTCGCGCCATCTCCATAAGTGGAGGAAGGCGTGGAGGCGTGGCTCGTTTGCTGGGCGGGGCCGAGGCACGGTTTCCAAGGCGTCCGCTCCCCACGATCACGGGGTGGGGGGAGGTCGCCTCAGCCGTTGCCTCGGTCCTGCACGCCAGCCACGCGGCTTCCATGCACGTGGAGTTGCGGACGGTGGAGGCAGGAAACCGGGCCGTCGCGGGTCGAGGTAGCAGGCCGGTCCCAGTCGCCTGCTCTTCCTGCGTCTTGATTGGCTGAGCGGGGCGGCCGAGCCCCCACCCTGCTCCTTCATAAAGAGCAAGAGGGGGCGACGGAAATCCACACCCCTTCATCTTTTCTTCCCTTCAGCTTCTGATCCCCTCTCTCCATTCGCCATGGAGAAAGGGAACCCTGGTCCTTCATCGGTGGCGGCGAGGGTCGCCGCTAGGCAACGCGCCCCTCCTCCCCTTGCACCCGCGGTGGCAGAGCCAACCGTAAGGGGAAGGGGGAGGGGGCGAGGTCGTGGACGAGGCCGAGGCGCTCGGGGACGAGGCGGACGGGGCGACGCGCCGGCCTCGCCTCCGCCAGCGGCTCCTCTTCTCACGGCGGTTCACATCGGGGACGACCCTTGCGAGTTCTTCGTCAGGCTGCGCCGGGCGCCTCGTCGTCGCCTCCGTCTCCCGGCTCCCTTCGCGAGCGTGATGGAGATGGAACAACCCGAGACGCTAAGACTGCGCGTGAGGGGCTGCGGGATCAGCGGCACGCGCGTCCACGTTGAGTCCCCAGCCCCCGGCGTGATGTATCTTGGTCGAGGGTGGAAGACGTTCGCCCGTATCCACAGCTTGACGGAGGGGTTCACCCTCCATTTTAAGTTGATGGAGGGTGATCTCCTCTCCGTCAAGGTCTTCGGGTGCTACGGGACCCGGGCCCGGTGCTGCGTGGATAGCTCCTCCGACAGCGAAGGCTCCTCCTCGAGCGAGAGCGACGAGGAGGGGAGCGACAGCGATGGCGAGGGTAGCGATCGTCGGGATGACGGATCCGACTAGGCGCCGGTCGCGGCTCCGCGTGGCACCGACGACCCCATCATCCGTGTCGCCGGCTCCTTGAGCTTCTCGGGGTCGTCTCCTTGGCGGCTGGCGTAGGGAGGCTGCGGAAGAGGAAGAGGGCCGGCGGCAAGGCCGTCAACTTGGAGTACGGGGGCACGGCGCCCTCGATAGCGTGCTGACATCCTGCCGCCTCGTCGAGCCCTGCTTCCAGCGCCGCCGTCACCGTCCGGCTTTCAGACGGCCCCCGGGGTGTTCTCTTGGTGTCTTCTGCCACCCGTAGCTCGCCTAGGCGCCCCTTTTGCCCTCCTCGCCTCCTTGTCCTACCTCCTGAGGAGAGAGACAAGAAAGGGATTACGGGCACCTTATCTCTTTTTAACTTGTAAGCCCTCGGGCTTTAGTTGCATTTAAAGCTTGTAATCCCATCTCTCATGTTTTTCATTCTCTCTGAACTTTACCTGAGCGGATTGTTTTTTAATGAAAAGGGGATGTTTGCCGGGACATTTGTCCCGCGGGTAAAACCCACGCCAAGGAGCGAATCCTTTATATCGTTAAGATAGACACTTCTTTGCCCGGCAACAGGCCCTCCCATCTTCCCGCGCCACTCGACCTTTCTCCCGCCTTTGGCGGAGGTAGGGATGAGGCGGGTTCGGGCTCCTCATTCCATCCCTTTGCCACCGCGGCTACTACCAGAACTGGCCCCAGGAACGCGCTCTGGAGCCCAGAGTTAAGGGAGCACGGCAGCTTTTTAGGAAGAAACAAGGTTTTCGCATTCCTCAGTCCATAAGAGAATGCATGACAAGGGATGAAAAACTTATCTGGGATTGCAGCCCCCGGCAACTTTGGCTTGCCGCGGGCGAATCTTTGTACTTGCAGCCCCCGGCAACACTGGTTTGCCGGGGACCAGATGCTGGTCCGCCCTTCTTCTCTTCTTCGTCCTTAAGCGGTCTGGCCAGGATATGCAAAACCCTGCGAACCAAGGGAAACGAAAGAACAGGAAAAAAGGACGCAGACCCGACCTCTAAGCTAGGGGTTAGCAGCTGTTAGGCACTATCAACCCTAACCAAGGACGAGACTTGACTCAGCATGCATGCTAAAACTTAGGGCGCCAGCGCTTCATTTACTGCTGCTCAGGGTCTGCGCCTGGCTTTGTACAAAGGATTACATGCAACAGCGGCAAGACTTGTACAAAAGGGTGGTTGCCGGACGGGGTCCGACAACCGCGCCTTACGGGTAAAACTTACGAAGATGCTCAATATTCCAGGAGTTGCTCACCGGAGTGCCATCTTCGGTCTCAAGGCGGACAGTGCCGGGCCTCGTGACTCGTCTCACCCGGTAAGGGCCTTCCCACTTCGGCGTCAACTTGTTATGATTCTTGGCGGACGGAGCGCGCCGAAGAACAAGGCCGCCTTCCTCGAAGCTTCTGGCTTTAACTTTGAGGCTATGGTAGCGACGCAAAGCTTGCTGGTAGCGAGTGGCTCGCACAGCAGCCTGAAGACGATCTTCCTCAAGGAGCAGCGCGTTATCTTCACGCAGCCGCTCTTGCTCAAGCTCATCATAAGTGATCACTCGAGGTGACCCGTATACGAGTTCCGTGGGGGTAACTGCTTCTGCTCCATAGACTAGAGCAAATGGTGTCTGGCCAGTGGCTCGATTTGGCTTCGTTCTGATCGACCAAAGAGGCACCGGCAGCTCCTCGATCCAGTTTCTTCCACACTTGTGCAGCCAGTCGAAAGTTCTGGTCTTGAGCCCGCGCATCACTTCGGCATTGGCCCTCTCCGCTTGACCGTTGCTCCTGGGATGAGCAACAGAAGCGAAGCAGACCTTGGCGCCGAGATCTTGGACGTATTGCATGAAGGCGCGGCTCGTGAATTGCGTACCGTTGTCGGTGATGATCCTGTTGGGGATCCCGAAGCGGCAAACAATCGACCTGAAGGACTTGACTGCTGACTGTGCTGTCACCTTCCTCACTGGTTCCACTTCCGGCCACTTTGTGAACTTGTCGATTGCGACGTACAAGTACTCAAAGCCCCCGACAGCTCGGGGGAAGGGGCCGAGGATGTTGAGCCCCTAGACCGAAAATGGCCAGGATAAAGGGATCGTCTGGAGAGCTTGAGCTGGCTGGTGTATCTGCTTGGAATGGAACTGGCACGCTTCACACTTGGTTACTTATGCAGTTGCATCCTGGAGGGCTGTCGGCCAGAAGAAACCTTGCCGGAACGCTTTGCCGGCAAGTGCTCTTGCGCCAATGTGGTGACCGCATATGCCTCCATGTATCTCTGCCAACAGCTTTTGTCCGTCTTCCGGGGAATACACTTCAATTTCACGCCGTTGCGCCCTCTTATGTACAGTGTGTTTTCGATGAACTGGTACATACTTGAGCGCCGGGCTACTCTTTCCGCTTCTTCTTGTTCTTCGGGAAGTTCTCCGTTCTGGAGGAAATGGACAGTCTACTGCGCCCATGCTGGAGCCTGTGGCTCGACAACAAGGACTGAAGGCACATCTGCTGCTGCGGGAACGTCCGCTTCTACGGCGAGGATCTGGGGCTCAGCCGGAGCTTGATGTTCCCCGGCAAGCTTGCCGGAGCAAAACTTGTCGGGAGCGCCTGCTTCTATGGAACAAACCCTGGGGTTTGTCGGAGCAGACTGCTCCTCAGCACTCTTGGTGTCGATCTTGGCGGCCTTCTTGGCGGCGGCTCCGGGGAGCTCTGCCGGAAGATAGTCGTCGGAGACCAACTTCCTCTTCTTGCTCTGTCTGGTTGATGGTGTTACGGATGGCTGAGTCAGCTTGAGCACAAAGGTTCCTGGCTCCACAGGTAACTTAAGTGCTGCGCACTTTGACAGGCCATCAGCAATGTCGTTCTCAGCTCTTGGAACGTGTTCCATTTGCAGGCTGTCAAAGCGCTCTTCTAGCTTCCTCACTTCATCAACGTACGCTTCCATCAACGGACTCTGGTAATCTTTGTTCACTTGGCGGACGACAAGCTGCGAGTCACCCCTGACAATGAGCTTCTTGATCCCAAGTTCTGCCGCGATCCTGAGACCGGCGAGCAAACCTTCATACTTTGCAGTATTGTTGGTTGCTTGCTCCTTGGGGAAGTGCATCTGGACTATGTACTTGAGATGCTCTCCGGTGGGCGCGATAAGCAACGCGCCAGCACCGGCGCCTTGCAGCGAGAAGGCACCATCAAAATACATCAGCCACTCTTTGCTTGCTTCTTTGACGGGGATGCTCGTCTCTGGGATCTCTTCGTCTGGTGTCGGTGTCCACTCTGCTATGAACTCCGCCAATGCTCTGCTTTGGATAGTTGAAGTGCTCTCGAATTTGAGACCGAAGCTTGACAGTTCTAGTGCCCACTCGACAATCCTGCCTGTTGCTTCTGGATTCTGCAGTATCCTCTTCAGCGGAAAGCGGGTGACAACTGTAATCTCATGTGCTTGGAAGTAATGGCGCAGCTTTCTCGAGGCCATGAGAAGGACGAAAAGCAATTTCTGCACACCAGAGTACCTTGACCTAGCCCCCTGCAGAAGGGAGCTGACAAAGTAAACTGGGCGCTGCACCATTCTCTTCTTCTGCACCTCCACTCGCTCCTGCGCAGATTCATCCTTGTTGGGGCCAGAGCTTGTCGGGGAAGCCTCCTGCTTGTCGCTGGACGCGCTTGCCGCGGTTGCTAGCTCATCATCTGCCTGCCTCTCCGCTACTAACGCAGCACTAACCACTTGATTGGTTGCCGCCAGGTACAGCAGCAACTTCTCTTGTGGTTTAGGCGCGACAAGTATTGGAGCGGAGGACAGGTATTTCTTCAAGTCCTGCAGCGCAGCCTTCACTTCCGGAGTCCATTTTACTGGACCCGCCTTTTTCAAAAGTTTGAAAAATGGCAGGGCGCGTTCTGCAGACTTGGAAATAAACCTGCTGAGAGCCGCGACGCAGCCGGCAAGCCTTCGTACATCCTTGACGCGTGTTGGTGCTTCAATCTGCTCGATGGCCTTGATTTTGTCTGGATTGGCTTCGATTCCTCGCTGAGACATGAAGAACCCGAGAAGCTTGCCGGAAGGGACTCCGAACACGCACTTCTCGGGGTTGAGCTTGAGGCTGATCTTGCGCAGGTTCGTAAAGGTCTCTTCTAAATCTTGAATCAGGGTTGCCCTGTTCCTGCTTTTGACCACTATGTCATCCATGTAGGCTTCCACATTTCTGTGGATTTGTGGCTCAAAAGCGGTATGGACAACCCACGCAAACGTCGAACCAGCATTCTTCAAACCGAAAGGCATCCGTACGAAACAGTACGTGCCACATGGAGTGATGAATGCGGTCTTTTCCTCATCTTCTTCAGCCATGAAGATCTGATGGTATCCTGAGTATGCGTCAAGAAATGAAAGCAGGTCACATCCGGCCGTGGAGTCAACAATCTGGTCAATGCGCGGCAAGGGAAAGGGATCTTTGGGACAAGCTTTGTTAACATCAGTAAAGTCGATGCAAAGCCTCCATTTCCCATTTGCTTTGCGCACGACAACAGGATTGGCCAACCACGTCGGATGGAGCACACCTCTGACAAGGCCTGCCGCTTCCAACTTCTTGATCTCTTCTGCGATGAACTCTTGGCGCTCCACCGCTTGCTTCCTGACTTTCTGCTTGACGGGCCGCGCATGAGGACAGACGGCGAGGTGGTGCTCAATCACTTTCCTGGGAACGCCGAGGATGTCAGATGGTTGCCAGGCAAACACATCGACATTCGCCCGCAGGAAAGCAACGAGCGCGCTTTCCTATTTGGGGTCGAGAGTGGCACTGATGGTGAAGGTACCACCAGTGCCGTCTTCCTTGGCGGACACCTTCTTGGTCATTGGCGAGGCTGCCATTGACTTCTTACTCTTGCCGGTGGAGCTTGATGGCGCGTCCTCGACGGTAGCGCAGCACTCCGAAGAGGTGCGCTTGCCGGAGTGGGCACCAGAGCACTTGCCGGGCTTGGTCTTCCTCTTCCCTCCGGGAGCTTCAGCGGCAAGTGGCTTGTGATCCGTTGCGGCTGCTGCTTCCCGGTAGATCTTGTCGGCACAGATAAGGGCATCCTTCTTGTCGCCGGGGACAGAGATGACGCTTATCGGGCCTGGCATCTTGAGCATGTTGTATGCGTAGTGAGAGGCCGCCATGAACTTGGCGAGCGCTGGACGGCCGAGAATTCCATTGTAGGGCAATGGAAAATCGGCAACGTCAAAAGTGATCCTCTCTGCCTGAAGTTCAGCTCGCTGCCAAATGTCACTGGCAACGTTATCTTCCCCTTCGGCTTGCTCCTTCCCGGGTTGATTCCTTGGAATGTGCCGGTCTCTTCGAGCTTGCTGTCGGGGACTTGGAGTTTCTGGAGCACAGCGGAGGAGATCAGGTTCAAGCCGGCCCCGACGTCGACTAGCATCTTAGTGACCTTGAGGTTGCGGACTTTTGGTGAGACCAACATCGGCAAGCACCCGATCGCAGTTGTGCGGTCAGGGTGGTCCTCAATATCGAAGATGATAGGCGTGCTGGACCATTTCAGAGGCTTGCGCGACTCGACGGGTGGTTCCGCTGCATTGACTTCCCGCGCCCACTGCTTGAGCTGGCGGTGAGAAGTATGCAGAGAAGCACCGCCGTCTACGCACAAGACCTCCGTGCCTTTCTGAAACTCCTACTCACTGGTCTCGACATCATCCATGTCTTCGTCTTCGTCGTCGTCTTCGTCCTTGTCGCGGCCGCGGGGAGGTCTGTCCGCTTGCCGCTGCTTGTCCTTGTCGCGGCGTCCTCCCTGGCCGGGGCGCTTCATGCCGGATCCTTCGCCACCTCCCCGGGCTTTCTCCTTGTCGCGTCGCTCGTACTCGGCCTTTTGCAGCTCGACGAGCCGCTCGACCTGCTTGCAGCTCTGGAGGTCATGGCCCTTGGTGCGGTGGATCTTGCAGTACTGTTTGTTGGTGCCGTCCCGCTTGTCGGCGACTGCCACAGCCTGGCAGTTGGCGCATCCGGCAACCTCCTTGCCGGAGCTACCAGCCTGGGCCTTCTTGGCGGCGCCTTCATCGCCGGACTGCTCAACAACCAGTACTTCCTGGCTCTTCTTCTTCCTGTTGCTCCGCCGCCGGTTCTTCCTTGCCGGGGCGGTATCCTCACTGTCAGATTCTCCTGCTCCAGTGTTCTCTCCGGGGAGTTTCCTTCCTTCCTCAGCACGTGCACACTTGTCGACCAGGGCATATAGCTCGCTGACGTCTTTGATCTTGCACATCGCCATCTCCTCCCGCATCCTGCGGTTACGCACGTTCTGATGGAACGCGTTGATGACCGCGGCTGGGTGGACGTCTGGGATGTTGTAGTGTACGCGGCTGAATCTCTGGATGAACTTGCGCAAGGGTTCCCCTTCTTTCTGGACGAGCAGATGAAGGTCGCTCGCTTGGCCATGGGGTTTGTGGCCGCCTGTAAAGGCGCCAACAAACTGATGGCACAAGTCTGTCCAGGAGGTTACGGAGTTGTCCGGCAAGTGCATGAGCCAGGATCTGACGTTGGATTTGAGTACCAGCGGGAAGTAGTTGGCAAGGATCTTGTCGTCTCGCCCTCCAGCAGCCTGCACCGCAATGGTGTAGATGCTGAGGAACTCTGACGGATGCGATTTGCCGTCGTACTTCTCTGGTACGTCTGGCTTGAAATTCTTCGTGCTGGGCCACTGGACTTGCCGCAGCTCACGGGTGAACGCAGGGCAGTCTACTGCGTACGGCAGGTCGCCTGGTCCCCCCGGCGCATGCATGTCGACAGAGGGCCCTGCGCGCTGGTCTGATTGACGCCGCGCTTCTCTTCGACGCTCGATGCGAGTACGAGCGTCCTCTTGCTCTCGTTCGTGAAGAACTTGGCGTTGATCGCGATGAGTTCGCGGATTTGACGATGCCGTGGAGTCGTTGTCGTGATGGTTCCGGTGAGTCAGCGATCTTGGCCTTTGGGGCGGGGAATGCACGGTGGTCACACCCCCACCGGTCTTGGCGCCATCGGTTCTCGCCTGGCTGACCTGCCGCGGCTGCGACGCACTATGCTGCCGCGGGGTGTCGCCGTTAGCGAAGCCGATGAGACTCTGTATCGTGGCCCTCCAGTCGTCGAGCTTGTCTGCCGTTGGAGGGTAGTCTAGGAGCAGTTGAGCTCGTGCTAGAGCTTCTGCTGGAGTGGCGGGCAGCGGTGGCGAACGGCGCGTGGAGCGGGATGTGCTCGAACTTCTAACTATGTTAGAAGGAGCAGCACCCGGACCAGGCAGTCGCGCCACGCTCGCGCCAGCACGTTGGTGTGTATGCTGGCCTTGAGCACCCTGGGATCCGCCAGCTCGATCTGGGTCCAGCGAGCATATGGTACCGTGAGTGCCAAGACGCTGCTGGTCCCGTGCCTCCTGAGAGGGGCGCGGTGCATGTTCGGACGCCGTGGCACCATGAGCTGGCTCAGCGACGCCCGTTCCGCCGCCGGTGCCGTCCCCACCACCCGTTTGCTCTAGGGGCGGTGGGTTCGACGCGGACGGACCAGCCACCTCTGGAGCCTTCTTCTTCGGTGGCATGTCGATGAAGATGATGGAGATCTAGCCTGTGCAGACACCGGATCAGGTTCACACAACCTCGACGCCCCCTACCTGGCGCGCCAAAGATGTCGGGGGAAATCTGCCTCCACGAACACCTATGGGGACCGAGCCCCTTTCTAGTTTGGCGGGGGGCGGAGGTCGCGCGAAGAGCGGATCGAGGCGATGCACACGAGGGGTTTACCCAGCTTCGGGCCGCACGGATGCGTAAAACCCTACTGCTGCTTTGTGGTTTGTATTGTGTTCTTGTTCGGGAGCGCTGAGTGCTACAGTACACTCAGGCAACTAGTCAGACCGAGCGTGAGTGGCCTCCTTCTCCTCTTCTCCCCCCTTCTACGTTGCGCATGGGGCCTCCTTTTATATGCGCAAGGGGTTACCCACAGGTGGCAACGTAGGCGGGGGTAAAAACTGGAAAACGCTGTGTTGGGTACAGCTGTTTGCACAGTGCTATCATACCTAACTCTGACGGTAGGGGACAAGGGCATTAAATGCCCGTCTAGGTCGCCCAAACAGTGCAGAAAAGGGACCGTCAGGGGCGCCACCGTATGCCACGATGGCTATCCTGTCAGCGTTGCTTCGCCACCGCATGCCCCTGGCTGCGCAGCCCCTCGCCACGTACGCCTGGAATGGCCCCAGAGCGACGCGTGGGTGGATGAGCTGGAACGCAGGCGCGGGGTGGTGACTTGCCGCGGCAAGCGCCATGCCGCGGTTGATGCCTTGTCGCGCCCGGGAGCTTGTTGCTCACCGGTCCTTGCCGGGACGCGTGGCGCGTCGCAGCAAGTCTCTTGTCGTGCCCTGGTCGGCCTTCCCGGCAAGCTCCTCTTGCCGGGGCCTTGTGCTTCGAGCGGCCGTCCCGGCAAGCTCCTCTTGCCGGGGCCTTGCTCTCTTCGGGTGGCCTTCCCGGCAAGCTCCTCCTGCCGGGGCCTTGGCTCAAATACTTTGTTCTTGGATGGCCCAAAAAGGGACCATGGAGAGTTTTGGCGATCGCCTGGCAAGCCTTGCCGCGGGGTGCTACGACTGCCCGTGCACAAGTTCGGGGTACTAAGGTACCCCTACTTTAGTACACCGACACTACTCCATCGTCGCCGGTGAGGAAGAGCTTCACTGCCTCGACCTCGTCGCCGTCGTACTCGCGCCGACCGCGGAAATCTTCACCTCCGCCGCCGCTGTAGACATCTTCCTCCGCCAAGTTAGGGCGTGGAAGATCTGCATCGACGAACTTCACTGTTCCAACTCCCAGTTCGTCGTGTTCTTCGTTCAGGGTAATTAAATGCTAATTTTACTGCCCTCTTTGATTTGAAACTTTTCTACAAAAACTTCAAAGGTGTTTTATTCTTCAAATCCTCACACACAAAACACCTCACATGTTATCTGTTCTTGATTCATTTCCCTAAGCCTCAATTTCTTCAAGATTCCTCAATTGTGTGGATCCTCGATCTATACAACTCTGGAACCTAAGATATACAGCGCTTAGTGAAATTCCTCAAGACGAATCTGGTCAAATTCCTCAAACTTTTTCTTTATGAAAATCCCTCTGAGAACGCATATGACCTCTCCAAATTCCTCGCAACTATACTCTGTTCACAGGTACACATGTCCGCTGCTGAATCATTAGTTTCTCATCAACTTAACTCATTTGCAGCGTTCCTCGAAGAAAAGTTGCATACTTCTTCAGAGAATTCAATTGTTCAAATTCCTCATCTGAAGAAAATGGCTGAAGGTAAAAGGCCACAGAAAGGAGGAAAGAAGCCCGAGGTCATGACTGCCTTTGAGATCCCAGAGGATATTTACAAAGAGTACTGCACGCCTGATGAAGCCAAGTTTGGCAAACAAGACAAAAATCAGCGCAAGGTGTGCATCCAGAGGATTGAACAGAGATGGGCACGTGAATGGAGGGAGTACAGATATGTTACTCCAAAGTACATGAAGAAATTTGCACTCAACCCTCCATGCCCAAGAGTCCCATTGGCACCTGGCCAAGTGGCTGATCCCACCAGCATCAAGCGTGGTGAGGATTTTCCTGATGAATGGGCCAAGCACCAAGCTAAACTGGCAAGACAAGCCAGAGAAGCAGTGAGGAAATTCAATGAAGACTCTATTGCTGCTGCTGCTGCTGCCACTGAGGCCTCGGTCAAGCCAAAGAAAGCGATGCTCAAGAAGCCCGCTCGCAAGCCAAGTGCTTCAACATCACTGCCCTCACGGCCAAGTTCCTCAGCTGCGCCCTCACGGCCAGAATCTTCAAAATCATCAAAGCAAATTCCACATGCTGCTCCTGCTCCACCAAAGTCCTCAGCACCTCCTCCACAGACCTCAGCTATCCCGACAAAGTCCTCAGCACCTGTGCATCTGGCCTCGTGCCAAAGGACTACTGGCACGTCAATTGCCTCTGGTGTCTCAGCTAGTTCCTCGGCTGCACCAAATTCCTCAGCTGGACCTTCTCTGCTGAAGAAAAAGGCTACTGCTGGACGCGGCACTCGTCCAAGTCCTCAGAAGAACCAGGTAGTCTTCACTGTGCCATCTGATGATGATGAAGCTGATGAAGAGGAACTCACTGAAATCATCAGAGACCGCCAAGAGAGGGCTGCTAAAGCCAAAGGCACACCTGTGCCCCTGCTATTGGATCTAAGGGCGATCCTAGACTATATTGATCTCTGGCATAAGGATCCTAACACACCTATGTCTGATTTCAAGATGACACCTGGCCAAAGTCACATGCTGACTCACTTCATCCAAGAGGAGAAGTGGAAATATGATAGGGCCAGAGAGATCAAGAAATCACAATACAGGAAAGAGAAGCTGCTGAAGAAAAACATTGTCAAGATGACGCCTGAGGAACTCATCAAGATGCAGGCTGAGATCAAAGCCCTCAGCGACAACTTTGACTCATACTATGCTGATTGGCAAGGAGCCAAGGTCAGATTTGTGAGGCTGACTGATACCTTCACCAAGGGTGCAGCCTCAACACAAAAAATTCCTCAAGTTGAAGCATCTGTTCAGCCCACTGAAGACCATGCCAGCACCGCTAATGAAGTTCAGGCTGCTGAAGAAACTGCCAGTTCCAGGGCTGATGACTCTACTCCAGCCTCTGAAGAAATTGCCAGGGCATCCACTAGTGGTGCGCCTGAAGAGAATGAAGAAACCAGGGCAACTGCATCAGTTGCGCCTGATGAAAATCAACCAGATTCCTCAGCTCCACCTGCACCTACTCCAACTCCTATTCTTTCATCTGCGTTAGATGTGAAGAAAACCAAGGCTGCAGAGAGAGCTGTCGTGAAGAAAAGGAAGGCATCAGCTACTTCAGAATCTTCAGCTCCCAAGAAGATGAAGCCGATGACCAGCTCGTTTGCAAATCCCATTGATGCCATTCCTATCTCCTCCATGCCATCAAAGGACCTTGTTCCTTTTGGTGAAGATTATGAGATCCCTAGTGGATCAGATGAAGAAACTCAATCTGCTGCTTCCTCAGAGTTTTTGCCGTGCTTCACGCCAGTCCTCAGTGTTCTTCACGACGCTGGGCTGCTCAACTTTTGCACAGATATATGCGATTGGAATGAAGAACTTATTCTTCAATTCTATGCAACGTTGCACATCACCGGGAACTCTGAAGATGTGAACTCGTGGGTTTTGGACTGGATGACTGAGAATACACATCATAAGGCCCCATCATCTGAATTGCTTCACGTCCTCCCTCTGAGTCCACCTACTGAAAATGCGCGTTGTGTGTACAACGAACCTGAGCTTTCAAATCACTATATGCAAGTGCTGATGAAGCCTTTGAAGCCAGGGCAAGCTCCTAGAACCACATTCCTCGTCAAGGAGTTGTTGTATGTGCCAAGGACTGTCTATCGCATTCTGACGTAGACAATGAGTCCCATCAAAGGCCACGACTCGACTGATGAAGAAGTCGTTGGCATCATGAAGAATCTGCTTTTCAACATCATTCATGGTGTTCCCGTCAACTTCCATGATTTCTTCATGAGGACTCTGGCCAACATTGCTATGTCACCATTTGAGCTGAAGCCTTATGCACCTTGGATAATGAAATTCATCAGGACAAGGTCTTCACTCAACTACAAAGCTGAAACTCTCAACCACTGCATCTACTTGCCTCCCATTGAAGTCCTCAAACGGACATTTTCCTCAGCTGATGAAAAGGGCAAGGCCACTGCTGTGATAGATGAAGGCATTCGTCCATTGGATGGAAAATTTCGCAAGGCTGCTTCTTATTCCACCAATGATGACTCTGCCACACATGACTCTGCTGCCAACACTGCCAAGCCAAATCTTCAAGCCACAGCACCCAGGGTGATGACTGACCGTGAGTTACTCCTCAGTCTTCATCAAAAGGTTGATCGCAATCACAAATGGGTCAAGCGTCAGTTTGGTTCAATTCTTCACAACATGACTTCCACACACAATGCCGTGAAGAAAGACCATTACTACCTTCATGAAACCCTCAACCGCACCTGGGCTGTTCTGTCTAAAGTGTACAGTGCTGAAGACTTGGAGAAAATGGGTCTCAAAGAAGACTTTGACTGGTTTGCACCTCCTCCGAAGAAATACAAGAAGGTCAAGGTTCCTTCTTTGGTGGCCAGTTCATATTCTTCATCGCGTGTGACTGATGAAAATGAAGATTTGGACGACACTGCAGCAGGCCCTACTTCAACGACCGACCCCAACAACGCTGGCGCTCCTTCATCAACTTGAAAATCTTCAGGGGCGTTAGTCCTCAGTTTTCGATCCTTTTGGTCATTTGATGACAAAGGGGGAGAAATCTGAGTTAGTCTTCAAGCGGGTCTATAATAAGGGCGTTTTTTTAAGTTACAACTCTCGTTCTTCCGAAACTTTTATTGGATCGAGTTGTAATCTTAAGTCCGATGGTGCGCTGATACTTTTGTTGCACTATGCTTTGATACTTTGATGCGCTATTCTGCATGCTTATTCCTCGTTAATATTATTGCACGCATGCTGAATTACATCAGGCGCCATATTTCATCATGCATTTCAAATTCTTCATATTATATGTCAAATGCGTGTATGAATTACAAGATATAGGGGGAGTTCTCCATGATTCAACTCTTCAAGTGTGCATTGCTTCAAAAGCAAATTCCTCACTATGCACATCTTCAGGGGCAGCTCTTCTATATCTTGCAATCAAATTCCTCAATATCAGTATTTACACTTCATATATTTATCCCCGTTGAAAACTTAACCTATGTTGTCATCAATCACCAAAAAGGGGGAGATTGTAAGTGCATCTAGTGCCCCTTAGTGATTTTGGTGTATAGAAGACTAATAGGTTAAGTATCTAATGCGTTTATGAGTGTACACAGGCCTATAAGTCTCTGAGGAGTTTGATATTTACAGAGAAAGTCGACCCCTAAAAATGAAGTTCTTCGACTGAAGACTTTGATATTTTGAAGACTTTCTGAAGACTTTGAAAGTGAAGAAATTGGTGTGACCTTGAAGACTTGGTTATCATTCGAAGTATATGAAGCGTGAAGACTTTTGTTTTTATAGTTTCATTTTCTCTTTCTTGAGTCATAGGAAACACCGTACTGTTAAAGGGGTCAAGGAAATACTAAGGAGAAAATTTCCAAGTGATGCTCATCTCAAATCCTACACCTACCAATCCCTTCGAGTGAAGCCATTGGAAATCTCATACAGTTCAGTCAATTTCTTCAGTGACAGAGACACAGTTCTTCTGGTCACTGAGGACTTTGCTGTGACTGAGGAGTTAGGAATTCGCCAGTGCGAATTGCCTACACTGTGAGGAACATGATAGCCCTGAGGAATTTGAACCGCAAATTTCCGACCGTTGCTGTGCTACGCGCCAGCTGTCCTAAAATATCTTGTCCACCTAACGGTCATATCATTGAAGGGCATTTATGTCTTATCATGTCGGGCTGCCCCCTAGGCTATAAATAGCTGCCCCCTACAACCACTAGCTGGTTGGCTGCTCCGCGAGAACTTGAGACTCGTCATTTGAGAGCAACCCATCCTCCGAGGACTCTGAGCAAAAATCATCAAGTGAGGAAAATCCAAACCCAAACCCAAAACACCTACAAACCCAAAGTGATTGAGCATCACTGAAGAGATTGATCCTGCGTGGATCCGACGCTTGGTACCTTTGAAGACTGTGCTTCTTCCAGACGGTTAGGCGTCAAGGTCTAGAGCATCCAAGAGGAATTGTGGATCGCCGAGTGACCAAGTCTGTGAAGGTTTGGAAGTCACCTGAAGACTTACGACGAGTGATTGGGCGAGGACTGTGTGTCCTTAGCTCAAGGAGAATACGGTGAGGACTGTGTGTCAGCGACTATGTGTCCTCGAGTTTAAATACTCAGCCGCTCCAACCAGATGTACAACTGAGACATCAGTTGGAACTGGTCTACCAAATCATTGTCTTCACCAAGCTTACTGGTTCTATTTCCTCAACACTTTCATTTCCTCATTACTATGTTGTGTGTTTTTTCATATCTGTGTTTGAAGACTTTGACTGAAGACTTTCTCAATTTCCTCAGTTCAATTTCTTCAGTCTGTTTGTCTTCACATTGTGCTATCCTGTGTTTACGCTTTCTGTACTCTGTCTGTGTCTTCATTTCATCATGATTACCATGCATGTATTCTGTTATGTTTACCTCTAAGTACTTATTCCGCTGCAAGTAGTTCTTCGCTAAGGAATTTCCTCACGAGCAAATTCCTCAGTGAAGAATTTCATAAAAATCGCCTATTCACCCCCCCTCTAGTCGATATAACGCACTTTCACCATGTTGGTGCATTGAATACACACTCTATGGGCTCCGTGCTTGGCGCGAAGGTCCTTCTTGGAACTAGAGCTTGAATCTTCCAACGCTCCTCCTCGGGTAAAGTGGCGTTGTAGGTCCCGGTGAAGCTTGGTATTCCAATGTTCAGGTACTTGGTGACTTTCTTCAGGTGTCGTCCAAAAGGTGTATCTTTATCCGGCAGGGCGAACTTGATCCTCGCTTCTGTCATCCTAAAAGGGTAGAAAAGATGAGGAGTCAGAAATGAGAAGAGAGTAGTGAACTGGGCTTTAGCTTAGTGGTCGTGTCCTACAGTTAGCGTGTGCTTTGATACCATCTCTGTAGCGACCAGACCTCAAACAGTCTGACCTCTGTGCTCAGGTGTCATCCCTGAATCAGTAATGCTGACACCAGACAGTACTTCGAAGGATTTATAGTAGAGTAGCAATCACACACTTATTACATCGATGTCTCAAAGAGAACTTAATACAATAAATATGGCTTAAGGCCATCTAATAAGGATAACAACGGAAGGCTTGGAAGGTAAGTGAGTCCATCAACTCCAACGGCATCACTGAGTATAGAACCACGACCTAAAAGGCACCTTACTTGTCGTCTGAAAAGTCTGCAACATGAAACGTTGCCGCCCGAAATGGGTCAGCACATGGAATATGTTGGCAATGTAACACATAGAGAGTAATGAATGATTAAGCCTATACGACATGCATATATGGCTGGTGGAAAGCTCTATGGTTACAGTTTTGCGTAAAGCCAATTTTTCCCTACTGCAAAGGAATAAATTTATTTAACTATCATGGTGGTTGTTAAACATTGAGAATGTTTGACAACATCCTCAATCCTAATTAGAGTAATTATCAAATAAAACCCATAAACATTAATTTAGAGTAACATGATGAGATTCACATGATCTCCAAGTACTAGATACTCAAAACGTCCATAACCGGGGACACGGCTAACCATGATTAGTTTGTACACTCTGCAGAGGTTTGCGCACTTTTACCCACAAGACTCGATCGCCTCTGTTTGATTTCTTGCACTACATGGTGTTTGAGAAACGGATGACCGAGACACAGTCTTTCAGAAGCGCTAGCACCTTACGATGGATAGACCGGTACACCTACTTTCCCCTACATCTGCTAGTCTACCCTGTAAGAGTTCGCACGACATAATCAACTATGCCAGAGCCCATAATGGCTTGTGGCTGCACACGGAAGTTTCTAGTTTGAATAATCTCATGATCCCTTTGAGCCTGGGTGGCGGTCCAAAAAGAAACAGGCAATCCTGGAGTACCCAGGTACCTCAATCCACCCAGATGTGTGTTTAAGTTGCCACCTTAAATAAACCATTAATTTAACAAACTCACATCTTTCATGGATATCACTCACCCAATCCACGTCTACTAGCATAGCATAGCATAATAAGCAAACGTAGAAGTAACTCCCAAAGGTTGATAATAAAACAGGTAATAGGTACTACCTCATCTACTTCCCATCCCACAATTTAATTAGATCCTAATCATGCAATGTTTGAGGATTGATCTAATGCAGTAAAACTGGGTAGTAAAAGAGGTATGATCAAAGTGTTACTTGCCTTGCTGATGATCCGCGAAACCTAGAGATTCGAAGTAACAGGCGGCGCACTCCGGGTGTTCTATCGCAGACAAATAAACAAGCATACAATAAGTACTAATCTAATGCATAGGTAAAACTCAAATAAGAGATCTAACAAGAAAGTTCAACTTAAGAACTCCGGTTTGCAAAAAGAATCAAATCGAACGAAGCAAAGAAAGTCAAACGGCGAAAGAAAACAACTTCGTTCTACTAATCTGGACCTAAGTCGAATTTTACAGTAGCAAAAACTTGTTTAAGTTGATTAATCGGAAAGAGGGTTTCGGGACGAAACTCCAGGCGCTTGAATCGCCTGATTCCGATAAACGAGCGAAAAGTTATACTAAAACGAAAATCGGATCAGAAATCGCGATCAGAAAAATCGCGAAATAAATCCAACGAAAAAGAAAACGGACGAATGGTTAAACGAACGAACGTTCGTTAACAACGAAAAACCGACCAACACGTTCGTTAAAACGAACCGATCGGTGAACGTTCACTAACTAAATAAACCAAAAAAACCGATATATATAAAAAAATCTAGGGTTTCGAAAAAAATAAACCGAAGCGGTTTTTTTTTTTAAAAAAAAACGAACGGCGAACGGCGGCGGCTATACCTCCGGCGAGGCACTCCGGCAGGCGGGGCGGGGCTCCGGCGGGTCGGCGGGGGCGGCGGGAGGCGGTGGGCGGTGGCGCGCGGCTCGGGCGGCGGCCGGCGGCGCGGCTCGGCGGGCGGCTCGGGGCGGGGTGGGGTGAGGTAAGGGGCGGCGGTATTTAAGGAGAGGGGTGTTGCCTTGGGGAGGGGGCAAGGCGGCGGGGCGGCGTGTCCGAGGCGGACTCGGCGGCGGCGGCGCGCTCGTCTCCTGGAAGGAGACGGTAGGCGGCGGGGAGTGGGCCGTCGGCTGGGCCTTGGCCCAGTCGGCGCGCGACGCGTTTTTTTTAAAAAACATTACGCGCAGAAGAAAAATAAAAATAAATACTAAATGGACTCCAAATTTCCCGAAATAAATTTTCCCGGGCTTCTAAAATTAAACCCGACAAAGTGAACATTTATTTGGGGCCTAAATGCAATTTTGGAAAACACATATTTTTCCTAAATTCATATAAAAAATATCGAAAAACTCCGAAATAAATCTTATTTGATTTTATTATTAAATCCTCAATATTTCTATATTTTGGGAAAGTCATTTTATTCCCTTTCTCATATTTTTGTAATAGAAATAATTGGTGATAAAATAAATAAAATCAAATGATCCTATTTTTCAAAATTTGAGAAAACTCAAATATGAAAATAACGAAACCCCCAACTCTCTCCATGGGTCCTTGAGTTGCGTAGAATTTCTAGGATCAAAACCAAAAGCAAATAAAATATGATATGCATGATGATCTAATGTATAACATTCCAAATTGAAAATTTGGGATGTTACAATCTTGTTGTTTCAAATTAGTAGTTTGCTCTTGTTGGGTTGAACCAGTATGATTATGTCGTGCTTGTCATGTTTGAACAAGTTTAGTTATGTCATCAAGTACAATGTTTTGCTTATCTCATTATATAAGTTTGGTTTGGTAGCTTCGTATGTTGTTAATCCATCATTTCAAAATTGAAAAAGTAGCTTCTGAATGGAACGTTGTCGTTGCTCTAAAGTACTAGTTACGATGCAAATAATCACACAACGTTGTTCCATGTCAGTACAACTCAGTACACTTGATCGAACAGTACATACTTACTACAATAAAAAGTACAAAGAAGCATCAGTCCGTAAGCGCTACTATGAATGCACTATCAGTACAACTCAGTCTACACGCAAGTACCATAGTTCTGAAAATGACACCAGAAGACACTTGAGAATAATCACAAAAACAAACACAAAAAAGAAGGCAAAAAACTCAAATGAAAAAGATTACACTCTCACAAAACTGACAAGAACTAGAACAAAAAGTATGAGTCCAAGTTACTGGAGGAGTCAAGTACTAGATTCAAACAAAACAAAAAAATTGACCGCCCAAGGTTAGGAGCAAGCCCTGACAATGCTAGATACTTGAACTCGAGCCCGTGGGCGAATCCCTAGTAATCCGCACAACGCAGGACCCGTCGACCAGGGCCCACAGGTCAAGAGAGAGAGAGCAAGCGCCGTGTATAAGCACTCAGGTAAGTGTTCAGAGGAGTTCGACTGGTGAGCGTCGACTGCGCTTATAAACAGGTTCGGAGCCCCCTCGACTAGCGAGGTGGGACTAAACCCAGAGCGCACGCGCACGACGCACTGCACAGGCGCGTGGACGAGCTATCTGGGCCGGAAAACGGCCCAATAGCCTCTACATCATCAACAAAACACCCCACCAAATAAGCCCAGCTATACAAACCAGAGGGCGGGACAAAGAAATATAAACCACAAGAAAAATGTTTGTCAATTAACCTCTACAAGAAAAAAGGAAAAAAATATGATACAAAAACAATGAACCTCTAAAAAGAACAAAACTTAATAGCCTTTCTGTTAAATGTACATAATTTAAAAACAGAATTAAATATTACTTTCAAGTTCAACTACTAAAACTAAAGAAGTTCAAAACATATAATGTTTGTCAATTATGCTAAAATTCTTATTTATATAAAAACTGACAAGTTCAACTACTAAAACTAAAAAAGTTCAAAACATATAATGTTTGTCAATTATGCTAAAAAATCTTATTTATATAAAAACTGACAAGTTCAACTACTAAAAATCTAAAAGTTCAAACATATAATGTTTGTCAATTATGCTAAATTTCTTATTTATATAAAAACTGACAAGTTCAACTACTAAAATTCAAAAAGTTCAAATAGAATTTATTTGTCAATTATGCTAAATTTATTATTTATATATAATCTGTCCACACCACAACGAACGATCTAATCGTAAAATAATCTCAAACCCCCACCCCCAACCTAAGTTATAAAAAAATCAGTTCAAACATACATACAACATACAACATCAGCAGGATCAGTCAGGCCACTCGCACCACTGTGACATCAAATTTCAAACCCATGCGCTGTTTGAAATTACAATTCAGTTCACACAGTACTAAAACATAAGTGCAGTAAAAATGAGAATACAAAAACTATAAAGGCCTAACTTAGGTTTGTACAGATGAAAATAAAATAAGTACAAGTTTTGAGCAACAACTCCCAGGGCACTGAAAAAATGTTTTGACATACACTAGTGTATAAAGGCTTCAATAGAAAAACAATACTTAAACATCCACACGGAAAAACATCACAGATCCATACGTCACCTAAACAGTGGAAAATGCAATCATCACAACCACAGAGACGTGCAAGTGGGATTTAGCAGATCGTAAGTACAGCTTGACAAGACTAATCAGTGCACCAGTAAAAAACATTTGTCTTGGACGGTTAGTTCTTCCAGGCCACCACCCGCGCCACCCACTGGGCGGTTGACACGACGCACTGCAAACGGCGACCCCCACGACCACTACACACACGCCCCCGACGAACCGCCTCCCACACACCACCGTCGGCGCACTGCAAAAAAACCCCATTGTCTTCCATCTCTCCCTCGTTCCAACATAGCACCATTGCCGCTTCCATTTCCACTGCACACAAACCTCCAGCGGCTCTCTCCAAAGCCCACAGTCGCCGGAGGAAGGCCATGGCGGAGGAACCGTTCGCCAAGCGTCATCATGTCGAGACGTCGGACAAGAGGAGCAACCTCATCGACATTAACGTCCCCGGCGAGAAGCGCGAGTACACCAGAACGCTCAAAGGGGTTGAGCTCCACGGCAAGGAGACGCTGGAGATCGTCTACACCAGCAAACCAGACAAGGCCGAGGAGATGATGAGTAGGCTCAGGATGAAGGGCGGGGGCGTGTATCCGAGCTTCATCGGAGTTGATGTGGAGTACACCGACGAGGAAAAACCTCCACAGATGGCGGCAGTCCTGCAGTTGTGCGTCGAGGAACTCTGCTTGGTGTACCACATCGCAGCAGCCACAAAATGGTAACCCATACTACTGTTCATTCATCTGTTGTACCAGTACTAGTAACTAAAAACTTAATTAAAAATTGTTTCCCAACTAGATGAACTACTATAGTCTATGAAGTGGATACACGATTACATGTTTATCAAGTTAAATGCATTTCTGAAACTATGAAGTGGATTGTTTCACCAGATTAGCATCTGAAAAAAAGTTTATAGCATTCTGAACTTTATGCACCAAATTAATTTCTGAACTTGATGAACTAGCATAGATTCTGATTTTGATGCACTAGTATAGTTTATAGAATTGATGTATTAAAAGATCTTTGGTGAAGTGGTATAGGTCCATATCTTGATGCACATGTTTCTCAAACTAATTTTTGAACTTGATATAGAATTAATGCACAAAGATGTATCAAGCACTGGTATAGGTCTTTTATTCAACAAAAAAGAAAACTAAACTTGAATCAAGCAGCGCATCTATCATTGACTCTGGTAAAATGATTCTCTAATTTGGTGAAGCATTTGGTAATGCAAAGAAGATAGCAAAAAAGAAAAAGTAACACGGTGTAGTTGAATTTAATTTCAGGACTTTGTGTACTAGTTTCTGAACTACATTCATGCATGACTCATAATATATAAGCATCTACCTCATGGATTATCACTTGTAAAACAAAAAAAAGCAGAAGAATTAAATCCTCAAAAAAGAAGACTAATCTATAAATGTGTGTCTCCCCCTTGCAGGCCCAAGCGCCTCAAAGACTTCCTGTGGGAGGAGAAATTGTACACATTTGTTGGTTTCAGCATTGGAGGTGACAAGCGGATGCTGCAGGAGTCTGGTTTGGAAATCAACCCCAACAACTTCATCGACATGCAGCGCAAGTGGAAAGATCCAAAGACCAGAAAATACTACGACTCCTTGGCCGATGTTGCAGGCGGCGTCATCCACCCATTCTACAAAGGCATGAAGAAGAAGATGAACAGGGCAGACCACAAATTGTGGGGGAACAGCCCGCTGCCAGACAACCTCATCACGTACGCAGGAATAGATGCGTGCGCAACATACAAGTCATGGAAGACAATCGACAACATCGTGACAGGTTGGGATATTTCAAAAGAGCAGGAGGCTGACCCCTACTACCACTACAACTTTGCGAATGAAGATGCATGAAAGTCTGCATTTGTTATGTTGAACCAGCTACCTTATGCTGTGTGTGTCCTTAGTATTGTTGTTTCAGATTTGTAGTTTGCTTTCGTTATGTTGAACCAGCTACCTTATGCTATGTGTGTCAGGGTTTGAACAAGTTTGCCTATGTCTATCAAGTACATCGTCTGCTTATGTTATGCAACAAGTTTGCTAGCTTCCTATTTTGTTCATCCATCATTTGAAGTTGAAGTAGGTTGAAGTTGAAACTTGATGGCTGCCACGCAGCACTAGTCATGGATAAAAAAATAACACATGAATATTTTCGCAAAAACAAAAAAAAGTGGCAGACTAACTAAGGACAAAAGCAAATAGCAGCCTTCGACGCTCAGTACAGCTTAGACATGAACGGTAGTACTATCACGCTAAAAAAATCAGTTTTTAGTTTCAAACGAACACTAAAAAGACTAAGTTTCAGCCAAGGACAACATTCAGTACTAAAAGGCATCATGGTAAAAAGTAGTTAGAAATTCACTAAGTACTGCATCAGGAAAAGCAAAGAAACACCAGTACGTATTTCCTTGTCACTAGCATCCTAGGACTGAAAAGTTCTGGTATAGTTGAACACACGGTACGTTCATTGTACAAATATATAAAAAGGAACGGGAAGCTTCAGTTCGCATTCCTTAAAACAGTGACATACTAAGAATTAACAGTGGCAATACAACTGAAATCTCAGTACAACTTAGTCTATACAGCAAGTGCTAGGATTATACCAAACATTTCCTGGAGAAGAACCACATCCTAGAAAAAAGAAGGCCAAAAACTAAATCAAAAAAATATAAGTTCGACAAAATATAAAAATCACAAGAAACACAACAGAAGACATACTAGCATCAAACAACACAAACAATAAATAATTAATGAAAAGTACTAGCACAATTGGAATCTCAGTACAACTAAGTTTATTCGGTAAGTGCTATGATGATACCAATTAATGCATTGAGAAAGAAATAGTTTTGAACTTAATAGGAATATCTCTTAAACGTAGTTAATTTAAACCAGTACTTTAACTCTTACTATGAAGTTCAACTACTAAAGTTCAAGAAGTTCAAAAAGAAATTTGGCACTAAAATTTTGAAAGCCTTACGCTGAATGAGACTTCAAATCAGTACCAACAGAACTATATCATAAGTACAAGAAAACGAGAGTACAGAAACTATAAAGGTCCAAGTTAGGATGGAATCACATAAAAATAAAATAAATCTCACTTTCTGAGCAACAACTCGAAAATACACTTGAAAAAAAATTGTTTTCAGTTCAACTACTATATAAGTCTTCAGTACAAAAAAAAACTTAACCAAAACGAATTCCCGATGAAACATTGTGCCACACTTAAAACACAACACAAAATATACTAGTTATTACATAGTACTCGACAAGACATCAAACACTACAAAATAGAGCCTACAATGTTTTCAAGAGATATATCACAGAACTATCCAATTCACTATGCAAATGATGACCATTTATCCTATGCATCAGGAGCCAAAGCCTGAGCCTCCTTGGGAAGCTCCGTCACCATAAGATGGTTATTACGGTTGAACACAACTCTATACAGATCCCCAGCGTTCCAATCAACAATGCGTGGCTGCAAAACAATAAAACAAATTATCAAAAATCATGACACATAAAAGAAAGGATGCACAATAAGCCAAAAACAGAAAGTGAAAAGCTCAACAAGAAACCCACGTCATTATCTCGAATGTTCTCAACGATCTTTTCACCATCATAGCATCCCGCATACTTCAGAGTATAATGGCCACATTCATTCGGCCCTTGAAGTGGAACCTTGACAAACGTTGGTTTCTTTGCAAACAGCTCCCAATTGGGCTGCTTGCTCGCATTGTACTGAGCATCACCATACACAACCTTCATTACTTTGACCAATCTAGAAATCTGTAAAAAAAACAAAACAACCCACACAGTTTTAGGTCTCAGAAACAGCAGAAACGAAGATGCAGAAATATTAATCCAGTACAGATAATAAATGTCACTCACAATCTTCTCGCAGTCTTTGTGATAGGTGTTCTTCGAAGGACAGTGGTTCTTCGGATAAGGTAAAGAGTCAAGGATGTCAACGCTACTTCGGTACCAATTCATGACATATAAGGAATAGTGGCTCACTTTCCTATCCTTTGATAAAACCATAGGCTTGAGTAGAGGCATCATGATCTAAAAACAAATGACCAAAAAAGAGATGTTAAATATTCAAAGTAAAAACCAGCATCACAACAAACAAATAAAAACCAAAAATCAGCTAGTAGATCTCATAAGGTCGGCACTGAGCAAGTCTTCATTAGCTTTAACATAGCTCTTGAAATCTCTCGCTGCACTCTCCACATTAAACACTTTATTTTCATCCTCGTAAAACAAACAGTCAAGCACAACCTGCAAAAAAGCCAAAATAGAAAATAGACAGCGGAAAAAGAATCAACAAGCAACGTATTATTAAAAATCGTAAAAACAATAGACAGTCTTGTTCAACATAAAGAAACCGATCTGATTGATTACCGTGATGAAATATGGACTCAGCAATATCCTTTTCCCAGATGCGAAATCAACATTTCTATCGGGATCTTGCTTCCAATCATCAATGAGGAAGTCAATTACATCACCCTCCATCATTTGCCCAGGTGAAAAAACTTCCCAGATGCGATTCCTAGTGAAGTTAGTTACGTTTCCATCAGGCTGAGGTATCATTGAGAATGTATTCCTGCAGCACACACAAGAACAAAAAGAAGGAGAAGCAAGATAAGGCATTCATAGCAGTTCGAGTTGTATAAAAAGGAACGGTTCAGGCCATATTTATCTAGCAGTTACAAACAACAGAAGAAAAGGAAGAGGAAAAAATAATGAGAGATACTCACTCGCCATACTTCTCATGCCATTCATTACTAAGCAACAGATTATACAACCTGCGAGCCTTGTCCAGGTGAGGGAATTTATAAGGGTGAAGCTACTGCACAGGGGAGAAAAACTTTATAGGAGCTCTGGGCGCACGCTTCGTGCTTACAACATTGCCAGAATCCAAAGCGGGGTCTTTCCTAGCACCACCAGCTCTACGAGCCACTATTCCAGCAAGGGGAGATAAACCTTTGGCAGCAGCGCTCCTCGTGACTCTTCCAACGCCAGCAATCTTGTCAAACACATCATCATCACTGTCTATCAATTCCACAATGGGATTCTTGGGTGTAGTAGGGCTATCTGTACAAGCAGCCGTAAAACCTCTCAGAGCTCCCAACCGCCCCTTCATAACACCAGATCTTGTCTTTTCGGGAGAACGCCCCTGGCTAAGATCAATAGCTACGCGATCGAGCTCCAAGAACTGGCTACCAAAGAACCTGTAGTCAGGCTCACCAAGATCCAGCCACTCACCTGGAAAAAAAAAGAAGACCGCACAAAGCGTAAGTTCAAAACATATTTCATGAAAGTACTAATAGAGAAGTACAAGCTGCAAAAAAATTACAAAAGTCCATGCACACGCACATGGTTCGATGCCAAACAAACCCCGGAAGTCAACATCAAACACATCGCTAGTTGCGCAAGTATACAACAAAGTCTTCCTAATGTCCAAAATGTCTTCATGGCTGTAATTGGCCATTTCAATTACACCATCCTCCCGGCAATAATAGGTCTTGCAGTTTTGTAGCATAAAGAATCCACAATCATGCCTGTAAACAAAGGAAAAATAAAAAATGGTACAACACAAAATCCAAAAAATACAAGAACAACATCCTCCAGCAACAAAAACAACCAGCAAAAGTCATTAAAAACGGATACTCACGTGTTTTCCTGCTGAGGCACCCGCACAAACTCGCAAGAGAAACCATCAATATGCGCCGGTGAGAACGGTTTGGCCCTGTCTACACTGGACTCCCTCCAAAGCTTCTTTATATTATCTGTCATATTCCTTAAGAATCTAACTGCATCACCCCAGGTTTCATCACGGAGTGAATCAAGACACTCGAAACGACGGAACTTCAAATTCAGAACAACCAAGCACCAATGCCCAGATACTTCACTAGGCTTCATGGTAGCCACAAATGACGGCGGATCAAATGTAGGGAAAAGAAGCTGGAAAAAAATCGTAGAGGAAAAATGAATTTACCAAACAATAAAATAAAAGAGGGAAATTGAAATTCATAAGTACAAACTAAAAATCAAATAATCATAAAGAAATTATATCCACCGCCCAAAATTGAGGAACAATCATATCAGTTCAATTCCCTTGCAACAATAAGTACAGCTTTAATAAAAGAAGCACAGATCAAGTTCATTCCCCACACCTCCCAAAACTGCAAAGAAAACATGACAGTTCTAGTTAATGAGTACAAAAAGTCCAAGTTCACCTACTTGGTCAAAACCATCAGCACCTGATCTTGTGAACCAATTTAGCACATTGGTATCAATATTTCCATCACGGATCTTGGTCTGTTGTACAAAAAGAACAACAATAGTTAGAAAATTGGCAAAACAAGTTATCATCCTATTTACAAAAAAGCAAAATACTGACCGTTACCCATGTGGGAACTATCAACTTGTCAGTGTCTCGGTACTTCTGACGTAGAGAATATAAAACAACATCAGCACTGTCTGAGTTGAACATGCCAGTGGGGACAAACGCTTTAGCAATAGAACCAACACTGGCACCACATTCTTTATTTTGAAACATCAGCTTGTGACTAGAAAAACACAAAAGATTACATGAATTAAAACTACTACAACAACAACAATAATCAAACTAGAGAAAGAAAAAGAGACAAAAAATGGTACGGGCAAAATCCCAAACTAACCATTTCGTACGGTTCGTGCGCAACCTCGTAACAGCGAAGAAAAACGTATCAACCTTAACAACATTACCACTTTCTACTTGCAGAAAATGATGAAAAATAATAAGTTCAACAACTACAAGAGAACATGTCCAAAATGCCAAAATTGAGAAGTACACCCCATTTACAAGTCCTTACCTGGACTATCAGGGTTTGACGACGACGGTAGTTCCTGTGATGAGACCATTATGCCTCCAGTTTCAGGGTTTGACGATGGGACATCTTGAGAGGACACCAATATTGATGCGCTTTCAGGGTCTATAGAAAGAAAATCCTGGGACGACAAGAGCGCCTCCCGCGTCAAGGGGTCAGAAGAAATTGACAGAAGTAAATCATCATCCTCGGATGGCACCTCCTCCACGCTAGAAGCATATTGCAATGCATCACCGTAATCAAGACCTACAGGCGGGAAATTCTCCGGCGGCAAATCTTCACAACCAGAAACATTTTCATTCCCAACAATACCAACACCAGGCGATTTGGCATCAAGTATGCTGGCAGCACCAGCATCCTCATCAGCAACTTTGGTACCAACATTGCACCCACTACTCAATGGAACATCATGAGCATCATCTCCACCACTAAGGACAACCTCACGCTCAACAATAGTAATCTGATGAAAATAAAAATTCAGAAAAAAATAAATAATATGAACAAAACTAACAATAAAAAATAAGCTACTAATAGGTGCACAGAAAAATAAACCTTGGAAGCATTCACAGCAACATCATCGAACTTGCTGCTGCTAACATTCAAAGCGACATCACCAACAGGCAAACAAGGCTCATCGCCAACAATAGGACCCTGATTCAAATGTAATGAGACAAAAAAACAATGCTATTATGAGCAACAATAAACGGCGTGGGATAGAAAAATGAACAAGCAAGACACATCGGTGCGCATGAAATTTTAAGAAAATATTAATAAACACAATGAAAATAAAAATAACCTTGCACTTATCAGTGGATAGATCATTAACTCGACCGTCAACAGCAGCCTCAACATTATGACTGGTCTCCTGCATGAAAAGAAAAATTAATAAACAGATGTAGATCAGGAAGTTCAACTAGAATACTGACAGCAGAACAACATAGTAAAAACATACAAACAATGAGGACTGACTCACATCAACAACAGGGTGCTGCGAGCCGACATCGTTCATACGCTGATCAGAAACATTAGCCTCAGTACCATTATCAGCCCTGCTGTCGGTGCCAGCAGCCTCATCGTGATCAATCTGCATGAAAGAAAATTATTAATAAATAGATGAACATGAGGAAGTTCAACTACAACACTGACATCAGGACAACAACATAAAAATTGCAAAACACCAAGGACTGGCTCACATCAACATCAGGACGCTCAAAGCCAACATCATTCGTTTCGTGGTCAAAAACATTAGCCTCAGTACCATCACCAGCCCCGCTGTCGGTGGCAGCAGCCTCATCCTGCTCAAACTGCTTGATAACAACATTTGCACTTTCTTCATATGGCTTGCAGCGAGAGTTTTGCATAGTTCTGAAACGCTTCATGTTGTTTAACAGGCGAACCGAGCTCTGAACTAGATTAGCGGCACCGTCGCGCATATCACCGATTAAAATTCTCTCCATCTCAATGTAGTCAACAGATTCCTAAGCGTTAAATTGATGACCTTCAGGAAGGATACCATTGATACAACTCAAACGATCAACTGTCGTTGGGACCTTTTGCAGCTGAGAACACACATTACTTAAGATATGCTCAGCGCGCTCCAACGCTGAAACAACAACATCAATACCAAAACCCTGCCTCTGTGAAGCACTAGCATTACTAGGGCCAGGGGGCATAACCAGCACCCTCAAAACCATGGCCATCCCTCAACTCATCGGGCAGAGATGAAAACTTCAGAACCTGAGACGACGGCATCTCCAGGACTGGCCGTTTATACACTCGGAAAAAACAACCTCCTCTTGAGTTTTCCACTACAAACAAAAGGGAAAATAGTTAATCAATCAACGCAACACATAGGGAAAAATAAATCATGATATTAACAGATTTAAAATCAACACCACTAATAAAACTTTAACTGTCATTGCCAATTTGTTAGTATTTACCAACAGGCCAGTTGAACAAAGTTATTCAGTTCAACCAAACACGAAACAACAGTACTAAAAATCCATACCTAAACTATACAAAATATAAACATACAACTCTACAATACACATGTCCACTACAGCAAAAAATAGCTATACCTAAAAATAAAAAAAGGTCTGCAAGAGACAAAACAAACAAAACTCACCGAAAGCTTCCCAAACACCCAAGTCTTTGGATCTGCATTGCCTTTTTTTTATCAAATCTGCATCAACCAGATCAGAAAGCTTGGCAGGATCCATGTAACATATGCGGGGGACTCGCATGTCAGGCTCCGCAGTTTTGCCACGGATAAGGCAGTCAAGGTACATTAGTACAGGCCCTATGGCACAGCCTGTGATTGCCTTCCCCATGGTATGACCACTTTGGTACTTGGAAACAGCCCTTCTAAGCTCATCAACCATCAGCTGGCAATAATCCATATTAGCCACGTCCTTAAAGATGAGACCCTCAAACATTGCTGCCTCTCTGGAAACACGCGGGGCAGATCCAGGCAACACAACCTTCATAAACACAATAATGAAGAACACTTTCAGAGCAAGGTCATCTTTGCTAGGATCCTTGACGAGCACCTTGAGCGTATTCCTCAAATCCTTTGTCTTGATATCTTTGTCCCTGCTAATGTCAAGCTCCGATCTTAACTTCATCAGAGCATCATCATATCCTTCCTCTGACGGCCTTGGCGCAGAGCGACCACCACGAGGGAAACCAAATAATTGTTGTATACCATCGCTAGCGATGCGAAGCTTCTTATTAGCCTCACCCATGTCAAGAGTCATTGTATCACAATCTATCCTCGGGTACAAAACTCCCATCAGAGGGCGGGAAATGTTAGACTTCATCCTCCACCTGAAGATAGAACCAAAACCAGATGCATGAACCCTAGCCACATGCCGACTCTCGAGCAATTTAGCACAATCTTCAACCTCTCTCAACGAACATCGCACAGTTAAGTTCAATTTCCGTTGGTCACCTTCATCCAAGGCAAATTTTCCGGCATTGCCTCCCACCAGCTTGACCGGACTCATGACGCTAACAGGCTGTAAATGAAAACAAAAAAGCCACACCTTAAAAAAATGAATATAGAAAACAACAAAAGCATATGAATGCAAGTAAAAAGAAAAAGAAAAGATTGCACAAGTTCAACTATTAAAACAACATCAGTACCACCCCTCAATTGATGCAAACAATGATCAGCCTAACCTGGCCGCAATACCAGCCGAAACACAATTAAATCATTGCAAGTACAACTAGTAAGTCACATGCAGTACAAAACACAAACCACTGCAAACAATGAATATAGAAAACAAAACAAGCATACGAATGTAAGTAAAAAAAAGATTGCACAAGTTCAACTATTAAAACAACATCAGTACCACCCTCAATTAATGAATACAATGACAAGCCTCACCTGGCCAGCATACCACCCCAAACACAAATTAAACCATTACAATTACAATTAGTAAGTCACATGCACAACAAAACACATACCACTGCAAACAATGAATATAGGAAACAAAACAAGCATATGAAGGCAAGTAAAACAAAGAAAAGTTTGCACAAGTTCAACTATTAAAACAAGATAAGTACCACAATCAAAATAGATGCAAAACAATGACCAGCCTCACCTGGCCAGCATACCAGCCCAAACACAATTAAATCATTGCAAGTACAACTAGCAAGACACATGCAGTACAAAACACATACCACTGCAAATTCATCTTCTGAATCAACTTCAATATCATCTTCTTCAGATGCAGAATCTTCAGCTTCAACACGAGCACGCTTCTTCACACCTTTGTTCACTTTTGCAGGATGAACTTTACGCTTCTTATTTTCTTTCAACAAAGACCGCTCTTGAAGAGGAGACGAAGAAGGCTTCTTATTTGTCAAACCTCGTGGACTCCGACGAACAGAGAAGCCACCAAGTTTGCTTGGACCAATTTTCACAGCAAAACTATCAGCATCAGCTTTGTTATTACCAGGTTGGCAAACAGCTTTCACACATGGACTACGCCTCTGTGTGCCATCAGGATTTCGATCTGACATCTTCCTCTTCAAAACAACTTTCTTCTCCATAACTCCATCACGATCAAACACTTGCGTCAAACGAGTTTGCATAAAGTTTGTCTTCACAGGCATGTCACTTCCATGAGATCCGACATGAACAGTTGAAAAACCGCGTCACCACCTTCATCGCCTACACATTTAGGAGCTTGAGCAACATCAACATCACTTTCTGGCACACAGGCAGCCTTTTTGACGCTGTTCCAATTCCTTTCTCTTTTGGAATTCATACTTCTTCTTTCTTATCCTTTCATCCTCGAGCTGTAACTGCATAGGAACATCCTCAGCTTGGGTAACAGGCTCAGTGTCATCAACACTTTGAGACTGAGTAACAGACAACTACAAGCTGCCATCACCATCCTCAATGTTAAGTGAATACATTCCATCATTAATATCTTTAACAACATCAGCAATGTCCTCTGGAACACCATGGCTGTCATTAACTGCATAAACCAATAACATAACCACACACATAAAAAATTAAAACACAATTAACATTGCAGACACAAAAGATAAATAAAGCGCATTGCATCAGACACAAAACAAAACGGAACAACTGATGTAACTAAGCATATATATGTATTAAAGGCTGATAAAAATAGAGCAAATATAAGGGAAACACCAGCAACATTCGCAAGTTCTTCTAGAGGATTTGGTGTCTCAAAAGTAACATTCACAAGATCTTGAAAGCGTTCTGATTTGTCAGAATCAGGAGGCACCGGCACTCCAACATCTGCAACAACATCTGCATTTGTCAGAATCAGTACAACTATGCCCCTCGGTACGGTTCGGTGCGGGGGCAAGTCATGTTTCCCCCACGCACCCACACCCCTAAAGATAGAAAACGCGGTTATTTTGTTTCCCCACGCACCCACACCCCTAAGATAAGATAATGGGGCAAGTCATGTTACGGACTCGCCTCCGCATGCGACGCCGCGGCACGCCGCGTCGTCGCCTGCTACGGCTCGTTCCTGGCTCGGCCTCGCCGGGATGGGGGAGGGGGGGTCCCGACCCCCCCTTCCCCCCGGCTCGGCCTCGTACTAACGCGGCAGTGCGCTCGTTTGACAGGCGCAGTGCGGTTATTCTGTTTCCCCCACCCCACCCCACGCACCCACACCCCTAAGATAGATAATGGGGCAAAGTCCATACAAGGAAGATGTGTCAGTACAACTATGCCCCTCGGTACGGTTCGGTGCGGGGGCAAGTTCATGTTTCCCCCACGCACCCACACCCCTGAAGATAGAAAACACGGTTATTCTGTTTCCCCACGCACCCACACCCCTAAGATAAGATAATGGGGCAAGTCATGTTACGGACTCGCCTCCGCATGCGACGCCGCGACACGCCGCGTCGTCGCCTGCTACGGCTCGCTCCTGGCTCGGCCTCGCCGGGATGGTGGAGGGGGGTCTCGACCCCCCTCCCCCCGGCTCGGCCTTGCGCTAACGCGGCAGTGCGCTCGTTTGACATGCGCAGTGCGGTTATTCTGTTTCCCCCACCCCACCCCACGCACCCACACCCCTAAGATAGATAATGGGGCAAAGTCCATACAAGGAAGATGTGTCAGTACAACTATGCCCCTCGGTACGGTTCGGTGGGGGGGCAAGTCATGTTTCCCCCACGCACCCACACCCCTAAAGATAGAAAACGCGGTTATTCTGTTTCCCCACGCACCCACACCCCTAAGATAAGATAATGGGGCAAGTCATGTTACGGACTCGCCTCTGCATGCGACGCCGCGACACGCCGCGTCGTCGCCTGCTATGGCTCGTTCCTGGCTCGGCCTCGCCGGAATGGGGGAGGGGGGTCCCGACCCCCCTCCCCCCCGGCTCGGCCTCGCGCTAACGCGGCAGTGCTCTCGTTTGACAGGCGCAATGCGGTTATTCTGTTTCCCCCACCCCACCCAACGCACCCACACCCCTAAGATAGATAATGGGGCAAAGTCCATACAAGGAAGATGTGTCAGTACAACTATGCCCCTTGGTACGGTTCGGTGTGGGGGCAAGTCATGCCACAGTACTATATTCAAACAAACAAAAAAAAGAAAAAGAAAAAATTGACAGCACAAGGACAAAAAAGTACCAGTGCAAGTTACTGGTGTAGTCAAGTACTAGATCCAAAAAAAAAGTGCCGCGTCGTCGCCTGCTACGGCTCGTTCCTGGCTCGGCCTTGCCGGGATGGGGGAGGGGGAGTCCCGACCCCCCCTCCCCCCGGCTCGGCCTTGCGCTAACGCGGCAGTGCGCTCGTTTGACAGGCGCAGTGCTGTTATTCTGTTTCCCCCCACCCCACCCCACGCACCCACACCCCTAAGATAGATAATGGGGCAAAGTCCATACAAGGAAGATGTGTCAGTACAACTATGCCCCTCGGTACGGTTCGGTGCGGGGGCAAGTCATGCCACAGTACTATATTCAAACAAACAAAGAAAAAGAAAAAGAAAAAATTGACAGCACAAGGACAAAAAAGTACCAGTCCAAGTTACTGGTGTAGTCAAGTACTAGATCCAAAAAAAATTGACCGCCCAAGGACAGGCGCAGGCCCTGACAATGCTAGATACTTGAACTCGAGCCCGTGGGCGAATCCCTAGTAATCCGCATACCCGCAGGGCCTGCCGTCCAGGGCCCACAGGTCAAGAGAGAGAGAGCGAGCGCCGTGGATAAGCGCTCAGGTAAGTGTTCAGAGGAGTTCGACTGGTGAGCGTCGCCTATGCTTATAAACAAGTCTAGAGCCCCCTCGACTAGCGAGGTGGGACTAAACACATAGCTCACGTGCACGCCGTGCTGCACAGCCGCGCGAGAGAAGCTATCCGGGCCGAATACAACGACCCAGGCCGATGGCCCAACAAAGTACTTCGCCCCATTACAAAAATCCAGTAGATCACGCACGACAAAAAATAAAAAATGAAAATAATTAAAAAAAACTCACAAGAAAAATCAGTTAATAAACAAAAATATGGCAAAAAAGTTCAAACACATCTTAATGGTAAGAAGTATATATATATATATATATATATGTATGTATGTATATATATATATATAAGACTGTAAATCAAAATTTCAGAAACGAATTTACAAAAAAGTTCAACTACTACAATTCATAAGGTTCAAGTACAAAAATAAAAAGAAAGTACTGTGCATCAAAGATTTTTTTATTTTATAAAATACCAAAACTATCATTATTCATCTATAAAAAAGAAAAAAACGTGCTCCAAAATTCATGTAAAAGAGTAAGAAAAAAATATTATACAACAAACAAATTTGATTGGTAATTGACACACTAAAATAGAGCAGTACTATCATTAACAGAATGTAAGTTCAGCAAACTCAATAACAAAAAAGGGTTCTAAAAAAATCATCAGCGTATAGCACCGTCTCCGAGTTATGAACATGAAAAATGTACCAGCCAAAACAAAGGATGCCCATCAGTTCAACTATAGAAAATGTTCCAGTACTAATATAAAGAATGTATAAATAAAACACTTATAATTGAGCAGAACAATAGGAAAAACATTACATAACTAGTTCCATACCATTCTGATAAAACCATACAATTCAACCATCTCACATGCAAATGTTTTAAAAGAAAAAATACTGCAACATAATCAACCATACACAAATCTCAAAGCCGGCGTCATTTGCCACATTTAAACCTACAACACATAAATTCTAAACGTCAGAGAGTCGTCTTCTCTCAAGAACATAACCATAACCACATCACCATCCTCAAATCCAGACTCAGCCGCAAACTCCTTCCACCCAGTACTTAGGTTGATGCAACCATCAAAGTCGATGTGGTAGGCAACATCCATCAACTGATACCCATTCTTGTGTGAAGTCTCCATCTTCAGAACACCGGAACTAGGAGCAACAATCCTGATCCTGGGTGACATTTTCTGCAAATGGACATGGGAGTACAAAACAAAATGAACACCTGACATAACTGAATTTTTACACAGATATAGGAACGATTTGCATAACAAACTAAAATGGAAAAAATCTGAACCAAAACAATGACACAAAACTAACTAGACATGTGAACTGACTAAACTGAAAAATATACATATCAATAAACCTACAGTAAAAACATCTATTCATAAACAGATCAGGGATTATACAAAAAATGGTTTAAATACTGTTAAGTAATGAACAAATACACACAGAAATCCCTACTGTTAAAATCCAACAAAACCAAATTAAAAATATATAGACAAGCTATTCATAAGACAAAACTGCAGATTCAGTCCATGGGTTTCGAACAGAAACCAACAAGAAAGTAGAAAACAAAATGAATAGAAACACATACCCATGATTCCTTCAAGTCACCATCCGTCACGCGACAAACATAGGGTGTACGAAACCCATGGTTGCCGTACAACAAACAAGAAAGTCGCCCACGCCGCTGAGTCTGAGTGAGCTCCAAACCAGACTCATACACACAGCCGTCAGCTATGCGCGCCATCTTTACCAGGCATCCGCATGAACAATCCTCCATCGAACACAGAGGAACAGAGAAAAAGGCAACAAAGAGAAGAGAGATGAACCTAGATCTGATTCTGGAAGAATGAATAAAAGGGAGGGGGAATACTTGGCCACACACCACACATAGATGGATAACGTTTATAGTCAAGGACACTCGCAGATTATAAAAATAATAAATAGGCAGATGGGCAGCCAGCTGGTAGGAAATAGTTATTACACAAGCCATCCAACATTTGACCGCAAATCAGTTCAACTTCAGAAAACCAAGCAGTTCAAAGGTGCACATGTCGAACATATGCAGACAAAACAACACATTCAGAGACAAAAACAAAGTTGAATTCATTTAGTCATTCGAACATCTGCTCCCTCACAACAAAAATCTTAAAAACATAATATTCACTACTTCAGTCATAACGATCAAAGAAACGACGCCATTTTGCCCTGGTGGATGGATGTGGAGCCGTGGCTGCTCTCGCCCTAGCCCAACTAATGATCTGAATATGGTTCCTTCCCCTGCCCTCTGGGAAAAGAAGCTCCAATTCATTGGAGTTGCAAGTATCCATCACCTCACGCGCAAGTCGTCTGTTGAACTCTGCCTCCAGTTCCTCCTCGGCAGCACGTCGCGCCATCTGCCTGCGCCTGCGCCTCCTCCTCCTCTGCTCCGCTACTGCAGCCCTAACATCTATGGCATCCCCCTCCTCCTCTGTAACCTCTCCCAGCTCAGGATCCATCTCCCTTTTCTTTGGTTGCAGCTCGTAGAATGAAACTGACAGAGGGCTCGGGCTTTATAATCAAAGTGCAGAGCCATCAGTGCAGCTCCCATGTCAACACACAGTAACAAAACTTTGACACGACAGTAGTCCAACTACACATACGGGCATCAATTCAAAACAACACTGAAAAACACGCAACTTAATTACATAGTTTGACCAGATTACCTGAAACCGCAGCTTACAGTCAGCCGCCATACACAACCTCCGCCAACGACAAAACAACATGGGAATCCGGGGTAGAAACAACTCAAAAAAGCAAAATTGACAATGCAAATCTTTTCATACAGTCCTTATATCTCTCCCTGCAACACCAATTCGAAAGTAAAACAACAGAAAAAGAAGAACAAATTTCCATGGCGGGCGTGGAAAACGACCAAGAATACAAAAACTTGTAATCATAAATTACAGATGAAAAAAATCTCAAAAAACTATAACATACCGATAATTATCACATCAAAAACGACAAACACGACGTAAATTGAGGCCCACGAACACCACAGTAAACACTGACGCCCAAAATCACGCCCGCCGCCAAAATGCCCACGCCTCACCTCCGATGACTACAGATCGCAAAACTCATCCAGCTGAGCGTGCGGACGTGCGGAACCCCTTACATGTCTCCTCTAGCAACGAATGGCCCGCGGCATCGCGCCGGGGAACAACCGGAAGCTCCACGTTGCATCCCCTGTTTCCGTCCGTCGTGCACGCAGGAAGATCAGTTCTTGTTGAAAAACACGTCAGTCCAAACTGTGAACCACGTCAGTTCAAAAAGGGTAACAGAATAATATTCTGTTACGCGTAACAGAATAGCCCAAATGTATATATATATATATATATATATATATCAATCTTTACCTCTCGACCATTTCGAGACTCCTCATCATGTCCGTGATCTCATCTGAGACTCCGAACAACATTCAGTCACCAAATCATATAACTCATACAACACTATATCGTCAACGAACGTTAGGCGTGCGGACCCTACGGGTTCGAGAACTATGTAGAGATGACCAAGACACCTCTCCAGTCAATAACTAATAGCAGAACCTGGATACCCAGGTTAGCTCCTACATATTCTATGAAGATCTTTATCGGTCGAACCGTTATGACAACATACGTAATTCCCTTTGTCAATCGGTATGTTACTTGCCCGAGATTCGATCGTCGGTATCTTCATACCTAGTTCAATCTCATTACCGGCAAGTCTCTTTACTCGTTCCGTAATACATCACCTCGTGACTAACTCCTTAGTCATTTGCTTGCAAGCTTATGATGTGTATTACCGGGAGGGCCCAGAGATACCTCTCCGATACTCGGAGTGACAAATCATAATCTTGATCTATGCCAACTCAATAAACACCTTCGGAGATACCTGTAGAGCATCTTTATAATCACCTAGTTATGTTGTGACGTTTGATAGCACACAAGGCATTCCTCCGGTATCCGGGAGTTGCATAATCTCATAGTCGAAGGAATATGTATTCGACATGAAGAAAGCAATAGCAATAAAACGGAACGATCATTATGCTAAGCTGACAGATGGGTCTTGTTCATCACATCATTCCCCTAATGATGTGATCATGTTATCAAATGACAAGTCATGTCCATGGTTAGGAAACCTTAACCATCTTTAATCAACGATCTAATCTAGTAGAGGCTCACTCGGGACACATTGTTTGTTTCTGTATTCACACATGTATTAAGGTTTCTGATCAATACAATTCTAGCATGAACAATAAACCTTTATCATAAATAAGGAAATATAAAATAACTATTGGGGAACGTAGTAATTTCAAAATTTCCTACGCAGACGCAGGATCATGGTGATGCATAATAACGAGAGGGGAGAGTATTTTCTACATACCCTTGTAGACCGTAAGCGGAAGCGTTACGACGACGCGGTTGATGTAGTCGTACGTCTTCACGATCGACCGATCCTAGTACCGAAAGTACGACACCTCCACGATCTACACACGTTCGTCTCGGTGACGTCCCACGAACTCACGATCCAGCAGAGTATCGAGGGAGAGCTTCCTCAGCACGACGGCGTGATGATGGTGATGATGAAGCTACCGGCGCAGGGCTTTGCCTAAGCACTGCAACGATATGACCGAAGTGGATTATAGCGGAGGGGGCACCACACACGGCTAAGAGATAAATGATCAATTTGTGTGTCTATGGGGTGCCCCCTGGCCACGTATATAAAGGATGGAGGGAGGAGGAGGCCGGCCCTCATAGGGCGCGCACAAAGTGTGGAGTCCTACTAGGACTCCCTAGTCCTAGTAGGATTCCACCTCCCTCATGGAATAGGAAAAAGGGAAGGGGGAAGGAGAAGGAAGAAGGGGGCGCCCCATTTCCCTATTCCAATTCGGACCAGTCCATGGGGAAGGGGCGCGGCTACCCTTGAGGCCTTTCTCTCCTTTCCCGTATGGCCCATTAAGGCCCAATACGAATTCCCGTAACTCTCCGGTACTCCGAAAAATACCTGAATCACTTGGAACCTTTTGATGTACGAATATAGCCTTCCAATATATTGATCTTTACGTCTCGACTATTTCGAGACTCCTCGTCATGTCCCCGATCTCATCTGGGACTCGGAACAAACTTCGGTCATTAAATCACATAACTCATAATACAAATCGTCACATAACGTTAAGCGTGCGGACCCTACGGGTTCGAGAACTATGTAGACATGACCGAGACTCATCTCCGGTCAATAACCAATAGCGGAACCTGGATGCTCATATTGGTTCCTACATATTCTACGAAGATCTTTATCGGTCAAACCACATAACAACATACGTTGTTCCCTTTGTCATCGGTATGTTACTTGCCAGAGATTCGATCATCGGTATCTCAATACCTAGTTCAATATCATTACCGGCAAATCTCTTTACTCATTCTGTAATGCATCATCCCGCAACTAACTCATTAGTCACATTGCTTGCAAGGCTTATAGTGATGTGCATTACCGAGAGGGCCTAGAGATACCTCTCCGACAATCGGAGTGACAAATCCTAATCTCGATCTATGCCAACTCAACAAACACCATCGGAGACACCTGTAGAGCACCTTTATAATCACCCGGTTACATTGTGATGTTTGGTAGCACACAAACTGTTCCTCCGGTATTCGGGAGTTGCATAATCTCATAGTCATAGGAATATGTATAAGTTATGAAGAAAGCAATAGCAACATACTAAATGATCAAGTGCTAAGTTAACAGAATGGGTCAAGTCAATCACATCATTCTCTAATGATGTGATCCCGTTAATCAAATGACAACTCATGTCTATGGCTTGGAAACTTAACCATCTTTGATTCAACGAGCTAGTCAAGTAGAAGCATACTAGTGACACTCTGTTTGTCTATGTATTCACACATGTACTAAGTTTCCGGTTAATACAATTCTAGCATGAATAATAAACATTTATCATGATATAAGGAAATATAAATAACAACTTTATTATTGCCTCTAGGGCATATTTCCTTGAGTCTCCCACTTGCACTAGAGTCAATAATCTAGTTCACATCGCCATGTGATTTAACACCAATGGTTCACATCACCATGTGATTAACACCCATAGTTCACAACGCCATGTGACCAACACTCAAAGGGTTTACTAGAGTCAATAATCTAGTTCACATCGCTATGTGATTAACTCCCAAGAGCACTAAGGCGTGAACATGTTTTGCTTGTGAGATAAATTTAGTCAATGGATCTGCCACATTCAGAGCTGTATGTATTTTGCAAATTTCTATGTTTACAATGCTCTGCATGAAGCTACTCTAGCTAATTGCTCCCACTTTCAGTATGTATCTAGATCGGGACTCAGAGTCATCCAGATCGGTGTCAAAGCTTGCATCGACGTAGCTCTTTACGACAAACTCTTTATCACCTCCATAACTGAGAAATATTTCCTTAGTCCTCTAAGGATAATTTTGACCGTTGTCTAGTGATCTACTCCTAGATCAAAATTGTACTCCCTTGCCAAACTCAGGGCAGGGTATACAATAGGTTTGCTACACAACATGGCATACTTTATAGAACCTATGGCTGAGGCATAGTGTAACGCCCCGAGACCGATGCTCTAGATGCCTTCTATTTATTTTAGTTGTTGCCGCGTGGTTATTGTGTTTGTTGCATTATCATAATTGTTTTCCATATTTCATTCGTATATGTTTATGCCATGATCATGTTGAGTGCCTTGTCATATATTTTCTTCTTGCACCATGCTCATCTCACTTGTTATGTTGCATTGTACCCTTGTCATTTTACATTTCATCATGCTCATCATATGGGTTGCATTCTTCATGTTGTGTGTGCATCAGCCCTTGATATCTCTCTCTCAAGCCATGCCCTTGTATCATCACCTCTCCCTTCCTTCTTCCGGCATGTTTTTGCAAGTGACATCTTCCCTCTTCCATTAATGTTCATTTATTTCCTGGTGATCTTACTCCATGCATTATACCTCTCTGTCAAATATCATACTTTTTGGAGTTGTTTTGGTTGGATTGAAAAATATCTCAAGTTTGCATTTAATTCAAACTTGAATTATTTTTCTATCCATAAAATTGCCAAGCCAATTTATTAAATGGTGCATAATTCCAGAATTCCTGCGATATTTGTACTCCAGCCTACTCCCTCTCCAAAGTCGCTGTGCTTTTCTCTTTGTTTTCTGCCTGAAGAAATTCGAAGAAAATAAATTGAGGCAGGGGAGAGAGAGCAGCAGTGCAGCCCAGCCACACCGCAGCAGCCCAGCAACAACCACCTTAGCCCAGCCCGTGCCTGGCCCGTTCTCCTCTTCTCCCTGGTAAATTTTGCTCAATGCACCCCGTCGGGCCCGCCTGTCATCCCCTCAACTCTCACTTTTTCTTCCACCTCCAGTCACTTTCCTCTCTCACGGTAAAACAGAGCACCATGCCGCACATGGCCACCGAGGCAGCCAGCCGAGCCGTGCCTCGCCCCTATAAGAGGCCCCGCAGCGCCCTAGGGTTCTAGTCTTCCCCTCCCCCTCTTTCTCCGCCGCCGCCACGCAGGTAAGGGACACCCAAGCGCTCTGTTGCCTCGCTCCCGATTGCCATGGACGAGGAGCAGGAGCTCTCCTTCGGCGTAGGAACTCCAATGTCGGCCCCTTCTTCCTCTACGCGCACCACGACGCCTCCACAACCCCGTTCCCGCTGCGATCCAAGGCCGGAGCCACCAAGTTCCTCGACGTCATCTTCCTCTGCTTCCTGTGCTTCACGGACCCAAGCGCCTCCGTCGATCATCGCACCCTCCCGCCGTCTCCAGTCACCCGCGACCTCGTACGACTCCAGCAGCACCCCCACGGTGAAGCCCCGCTCCTCCCCATCTCTCCCTCCGGTTCAATTCTGTCACCATGGTCGTCTTCCCGAGTCGCCAATCCCATATCCGCCATGGATGAGGTGCTCGAGCTCCTCACACCCATGCGCCTCCTGCACATACGCGCACATCACACGCGCGTCCTCAGCACGCACGCCGCCCCTTTCCTGCACCTTTGCGGGCACACCAACATGCACATGCATCTGCACATGCGCACGGCCGCGCTAGTTTGCGAGCCCGTGGCCCTGCTACATCTTGCCTCGCCGCCATGCCCGGGATGAGCTCAAGCTCGTGCTCGAGCCAATCTCCTGCAGCTGCCCCGCCTGCACGCGACCATCCCGCAGCTGCTCAAGCATCCAATCCCGCACCCACGCCGGTGCTCTTCTGCTGCAGAAGCCGCCGCCTTTGCTCTCTATTGTCGCCGGAGTTTTGCCGTCCGTCCTGAAGCCATGGCTTGTAGTTAGGATCAGCCTTTAGTCATTGCACCCCATCTGAGCTCAATCCCCTTGATCATCGCCGCGCATGCTAATCTGAGGGATCTGGGGTTCAAATCCCGTGCGCCCCCTTTGCTTTTCCTTTTTGCTACCTGTTCGTGTTTCTTCAGTTCAGTTTAGTTCGAGAGGATGCGTCATCTAGGGACAACCCCCTACAGTGCACAAGGAACGTTTCAGCCCAACTCGTCGCTGCGCTGCACTTCCACCAGGAGGCCCTGGGATCGAATCCCATGGAGCCTCAATTCTTTTCCTCTATGGTTTTTTTCCAAAACGTGCAAACATCCACTTCGGGCCAATTCTGCTTCTGGGTTTGCACAGTGCATTACTTTCGGCCCGCATATGTTTTTTTCCCTGTTCACTGCAATTTAGCATTTCTCTAGTGCATGCATAATTACAGTAAATGCCATCATTTTGAATTGTCAATAGCTAAATATGAATGCATCCAAATTAAACAAACAATATGTGTAAAATGCTTAGAATTGTATCTAGTTTCACAATATGCAACTTTCATCCATGTTAAAAATGTTTAAAATTGTTGTTTGTAATAATTTGCACAAATGCCATGTTAAAATGATTTATTTCATAACTAAATAACCGTAGCTCTGTTTTAAATAAACCTTATATGTAAATGGGGTGAAAAAATGCCTAGTTTAGCATGGTGCACTTTATTTTCCTTTTTAACAACTATAAAATATGTTTTAGGACAGAACAATACCAAATTCAGGCAAGATGACCGCCACCTTGGATCTCATTACTATCATTGCTATGCTAGTTGCCTCGATGCTATCGCTATCCCGCGTTACCTACCATTTGCTTATCAAGCCTCCCAAATTGCCATGAACCTCTAACCTTTGTCACCCTTCCTAGCAAACCGTTGTTTGGCTATGTTACCGCTTTTGCTCAGCCCCTCTTATAGCGGTGCTAGTTGCAGGTGAAGATGAAGATTGCTCCATGTTGGATTATGTTTATGTTGGGATATCACAATATCTCTTATATTATTAATGCATCTATATACTTGGTAAAGGGTGGAAGGCTCGGCCTTATGCCTGGTGTTTTGTTCCACTCTTGCCGCCCTAGTTTCCGTCATATCGGTATTATGTTCCTGGATTTTGCGTCCCTAATGCGGTTGGGTGATTTATGGGACCCCCTTGACAGTTCGCTTTGAATAAAACTCCTCCAGCAAGGCCCAACCTTGGTTTTACCATTTGCCTCACCACCACCTACTTTTCCCTCGGGAGTCGCGCTCTCGAGGGTCATCTTTATTTTAGCCCCCCGGGCCAATGCTTCTCTAAGTGTTGGCCCAAAACGAGTAGACTGCGGGGCCACCTTGGGGAAACTTGAGGGATGGTTTTACTCATAGGATGTCTCATCCGATGTTGCCCTGAGAACGAGATATGTGCACCTCCTATCGGGATTGTCGGCACATCGGGTGGCTTTGCTGGTCTTGTTTTACCATTGTCGAAATGTCTTGTAACTGGGATTCCGAGACTGATCGGGTCTTCCCGGGAGAAGGAATATCCTTCATTGATCGCGGGAGCTTATCATGGGCTAAGTTGGGACACCCCTGTAGGGCTTGAACTTTCGAAAGCCGTGCCCACGGTTATGTGGCAGATGGGAATTTGTTAATATCCGGTTGTAGTAAACTTGAAGTAAACTCTTCTAAAATACACCAACCGTGTGTGTAACCATGAGTGTCTCTTTTCGGGATTGTTCGAGAGGAGAACACGGTTTTTGGGTTATGTTTGACTAAGTAGGAGTTCAGGATCACTTCTTGATCATTACTAGTTGGCGACCGCTTGCTTTGCTTCTCTTCTCGCTCTTATTTGTGTAAGGTAGCCACCATACATGCTTAGTCGCTGCTGCAACCTCACTTTACCCCTTCCTTACCCTTTAAGCTTTGCTAGTCTTGATACCCATGGTAATGGGATTGCTGAGTCCTCGTGGCTCACAGATTACTACAACACCAGTTGCAGGTACAGGTTATGCGATGTTCTTGACGTGAGAGCGATGTTTATTTGTGTTGGAGTTCTTCTTCTGCTTCTTCTTCGATTGAGGGATAGGTTCCTGGTCGGCAGCCTGGGCTAGCGGGGTGGATATTGTTTGAGTTTCTGTTTATGTCTCATCCGTAGTCGGATGTTCATCTTATGTATGATGTATTGTTGTATTCATGTGACATTGTATGTCTTGGTTGTATCCCCACTATTATGTAATGTTGATGTAATGATATCCACCTTGCAAAAGTGTCTTCAAGATGCGCTTCTATCCTTGGTGGGACCTTCGAGTTCCTTTAGGATAGGATTGCATCTTGGGCGTGACACATAGGGAATGACTTTCATTCTTTCTCTATCTTCTGCCGTGACCGGGCTTTGAGTCTTTCTCCATTTCACACCTTGCAACACAGGCAAGAATTCTTTCTTTGACTGTTCCATTTTGAACTACTTCAAAAACTTGTCAAGGTATGTACTCATTGAAAAAACTTATCAAGCGTCTTAATCTACCTCTATAGATCTTGATGCTCAATATGTAAGAAGCTTCACCGAGGTATTTCTTTGAAAAACTCCTTTCAAACACTCCTTTATGCTTTCCAGAAAATTCTACATCATTTCCGATCAACAATATGTCACTCACTTTCTTGTAAATACAGGCTTCACCGCAAGTCTGTATAAAACTATATGCTTTGATCACATTATCAAAGCATACATTCCAATTCCGAAATGCTTGCACCAGTCCATAAATGGATCACTAGTGCTTACACACTTTGTTAGCATCTTTTGGATTGACAAAACCATCTGGTTGCATCATATACAACTCTTCTTTAAGAAATCCATTAAGGAATGCAATTTTAACATCCATTTGCCAAATTTCATAAAATGCGGCAATTGCTAACATGATTCGGACAGGCTTTAAGCATAGATACGAGTGAGAAACTCTCATCATATTCAACACCTTGAACTTGTCGAAAACCTTTTGCGACAATTCTTGCTTTGTAGATAGTAACACTAGTATCAACGTCCGTCTTCCTCTTGAAGATCCATTTAATCTCAATGGCTCTCCGATCATCGGACAAGTCAATCAGAGTCCACACTTTGTTCTCATACATGGATCCCATCTCAGATTTCATGGCCTCAAGCCATTTCGCGGAATTTCGGCTCATCATCGCTTCCTCATAGTTCGTAGGTACGTCATGGTCTAGTAACATGACTTCCGGAACAGGATTACCGTACCACTCTGGTGTGGGTTTGGTAGTAACTTGATTTGAAGTTTCATGATCATCATCATTAGCTTACTCACTAATTGGTGTAGGAATCACTGGAACGGATTTCTGTGATGAACTACTTTCCAATTCGGGAGCAGGTACAGTTACCTCATCAAGTTCTACTTTCCTCCCACTCACTTCTTTCGAGAGAAACTCCTTCTCTAGAAAGGATCTATTCTTAGCAACAAATGTTTTGCCTTCGGATATGTGATAAAAGAGGTACCCAACAGTTTCCTTTGGGTATCCTATGAAGAAGCATTTCTCCGATTTGGGTTTGAGATTATCAGGTTGAAGCTTTTTCACATAAGCATCGCAGCCCCAAACTTTAAGAAACGACAACTTTGGTTTATTGCCAAACCACAGTTCATAAGGTGTCGTCTCAACAGATTTAGATGGTGCCCTATTTAACGTGAATGCAGTCGTCTCTAAAGCATAACCCCAAAACGATAGTGGTAAATCGGTAAGAGACATCATAGATCGCACCATATCCAATAAAGTACGATTATGACGTTCGGACACACCATTACACTCTGGTGTTCTAGGTGGCGTGAGTTGTGAAACTATTCCACATTGTTTTAAATGAAGACCAAACTCATAACTCAAATGTTCATCTCCGCGATCAGATCGTTGAAACTTTATTTTCTTGTTACGATGATTTTCTACTTCACTCTGAAATTCTTTGAACTTTTCAAATGTTTCAGACTTATGTTTCATCGAGTAGATATACCCATATCTGCTCAAATCATCTGTGAAGGTTAGAAAATAACGATACCCGCCGAGAGCCTTGACACTCATCAGACCGCATACATCAGTATGTATTGTTTCCAATAAGTCAGTTGCTCGCTCCATTGTTCCGGAGAATGGAGTCTTAGTCATCTTTCCCACGAGGCATGGTTCGCAAGCACCAAGTGATTCATAATCAAGTGATTCCAAAAGCCCATTAGCATGGAATTTCTTCAAGCGCTTTACACCAATATGACCTAAACGGCAGTGCCACAAATAAGTTGCACTATCATTATTAACTTTGCATCTTTTGGCTTCCATATTATGAATATGTGTATCACTACGATCGAGATCCAACAAACCATTTTCATTGGGTGTATGACCATAGAGGGTTTTATTCATGTAAACAGAACAACAATTATTCTCTAACTTAAATGAATAACCGTATTGCTATAAACATGATCAAATCATATTCATGCTCAACGCAAACACCAAATAACATTTATTTAGGTTCAACACTGATCCCGAAAGTATAGGGAGTGTGCGATGATGATCATATCAATCTTGTAACTACTTCCAACACACATCGTCACTTCACCCTTAACTAGTTTCTGTTCATTCTGCAACTCCCGATTCGAGTTACTACTCTTAGTAACTGAATCAGTTTCAAATGCGGAGGGGTTGCTATAAACACTAGTAAAGTACACATAAATAACATGTATATCAAATATACCTTTGTTCACTTTGCCATCCTTCTTACCCGCCAAGTATCTAGACTTCCAGTGACCATTTCCATTGCAGTAGAAGCACTCAATCTCAGGCTTAGGTCCAGGCTTGGGCTTCTTCACTTGAGCAGCAACTTGCTTGCCGTTCTTCTTGAAGTTCCCCTTCTATCCCTCTGCCCTTTTCTTGAAACTAGTGGTCTTGTTAACCATCAACATTTGATGCTTTTCTTGATTTCTACCTTCGTCGATTTCAGCATCACGAAGAGCTCAGGAATCGTTTTTGTTATCCCTTGCATATTATAGTTCATCACGAAGTTCTAGTAACTTAGTGATAGTGACTAGAGAGCTCTGTCAATCACTATTTTATCTGGAAGATTAACTCCCACTTGATTCAAGTGATTGTAGTACTTAGACAATCTGAGCACATGCTCACTGGTTGAGCTATTCTCCTCCATCTTGTAGGCAAAGTACTGTCAGAGGTCTCATACCTCTTGACACGGGCATGAGTATGAAATACCAATTTAAACTCTTGGAACATCTTATATGCTCCGTGGTGTTCAAAACATTTTTGAATTCCCAGTTCTAAGCCGTAAAGCATGGTGCACTAAACTATCAAGTAGTCATCATACCGAGCTTGTCCAAACGTTCATAACGTCTGCATCTGCTCCTGCAATAGTTCTATCACCTAGCGGTGCATCAAGGACATAATTTTTGTGTGCAGCAACGAGTAAAATCCTCAGATCACGGACCAAGTACGCATCATTGCTACTATCATATTTCAACTTATATTTCTCTAGGAACATATAAAAAACAAATGGGGAGCCATCGCGAGCTATTGATCTACAACATAGATATGCTAATACTACCAGGACTAAGGTAATGATAAATTAAAATTCAATTAATCATATTACTTAAGAACTACCACTTAGATAGACATCCCTCTAATCATCTAAGTGATCACGTGATCCAAATCAACTAAACCATGTCCGATCATCATGTGAGATGGAGTAGTTTTCAATGGTGAACATCACTATGTTGATCATATCTACTATATGATTCACGCTCGACCTTTCGGTCTCAGTGTTCCGAGGCCATATCTGTATATGCTAGGCTCGTCAAGTTTAACCTGAGTATTCTGCATGTGCAAAACTGGCTTGCACCCGTTGTATGTAAACGTAGAGCTTATCACACCCGATCATCACGTGGTGTCTCAGCACAAAGAACTGTCGCAACGGTGCATACTCAAGGAGAACAGTAATACCTTGAAATTTAAGTAAGGGATCATCTTATGAAGCTACCGCCGAACTAAGCAAAATAAGATGTATAAAAGATAAACATCATATGCAATCAAAATATGTGACATCATATGGCCATCATCATATTGTGCCTTTGATCTCCATCTCCAAAGAACCGTCATGATTTCTATCGTCATCGGCATGACACCATGGTCTCTATCATCTTGATCTCTATCAACGTGTCGTCATATGGTCGTCTTGCCAACTATTGCTATCGCATAACGATAAAGTAAAACAATTGCATGGCGCTTGCATCTTATGCAATAAAGAGACAACCACAAGGCTCCTGCCAGTTGCTGATAACTTTAACAAAACATGATCATCTCATACAACAACTTATATATCATCATGTCTTGACCATATCACATCACAACATGCCCTGCAAAAACAAGTTAGACGTCCTCTACTTTGTTGTTGCAAGTTTTACGTGGCTGCTACGGGCTGAGCAAGAACCATTCTTACCTACGCATCAAAACCACAACGATTTTTCGTCAAGTATGTGTTGTTTTAAGCGTCAACAAGGACCGGGCGTAGCCACACTCAATTCAACTAAAGTTGGAGAAACTGACAGCCGCCAGCCACCTATGTGCGAAGCACGTCGGTAGAACCAGTCTCGCGTAGGCGTACGTGTAATGTCAGTCTGAGCCGCTTCATCCAACAATACCGCCGAATCAAAGTATGACATGCTGGTAAGCAGTATGACTATTATCGCCCACAACTCACTTGTGTTCTACTTGTGCATATAACATCTACGCAGAAACCTGGCTCGGATGCCACTGTTGGGGAACATAGTAATTTCAAAATTTCCTACGCACACGTAGGATCATGGTGATGCATAACAACGAGAGGAGAGAGTGTTGTCTACATACCCTTGTAGACCGTAAGCGGAAGCATTATGACAACGCGGTTGATGTAGTCGTACGTATTCACGATCGACCTATCCTTGTACGGAAAGTACGACACCTCCGGGATCTGCACACGTTCGGCTCGGTGACATCCCATGAACTCACGATCCAGCAGAGTGTCAGCACGACGGCATGATGACGGTGATGATGAAGCTACTGGCGCAGGGCTTTGCCTAAGCACTGCAATGATATGACCGAGATGGATTATGGTGGAGGGGGGCACCGCACACGGCTAAGATATCAATGATCAAGTTGTGTGTCCATGGGGTGCCCCTGGCCACGTATATAAAGGATGGAGGGAGGAGGAGGCCGGACCTCATAGGGTGCACCCAAAGTGTGGAGTCCTACTAGGACTCCCTAGTCCTAGTAGGATTCCACCTCCCACATGGAATAGGAAAAAGGGAAGGGGGAAGGAGAAGGAAGGAAGGGGCCGCCCCCTTTCCCTAGTCCAATTCGAACCAGTCCATGGGGAAGGGGTGCGGGTACCCTTGAGGCCTTTCTCTCCTTTCCCGTATGGCCCATTAAGGCCCAATACGAATTCCTGTAACTCTCCGGTACTCCGAAAGATAGCCGAATCACTCGGAACCTTTCCGATGTCCGAATATAGCCTTCCAATATATCGATATTTACGTCTCGACCATTTCGAGACTCCTCGTCATGTCCTCGATGTCACCCAGGACTCCGAACAAACTTCGGTCATCAAATCACATAACTCATAATACAAATCGTCACAGAACGTAAAGCGTGAGGACCCTACGAGTTTGAGAACTATGTAGACATGAACGAGACTCATCTCCGGTCAATAACCAATAGTGGAACCTGGATGCTCATATTGGTTCTTGCATATTCTACGAAGATCTTTATCTGTCAAACCGCATAACAACATACGTTGTTTCCTCTGTCATTGGTATGTTACTTGCCCGAGATTCGATCGTCGGTATCTCAATACCTAGTTCAATCTCATTACCGGCAAGTATCTTTACTCGTTATGTAATGCATCATCCCACAACTAACTCATTAGTCACATTGCTTGCAAGGCTTATAGTGATGTGCATTACCGAGAGGGCCCAGAAATACCTCTCTGACAATCGGAGTGACAAATCCTAATCTCGATCTATGCCAACTCAACAAACACCATCGGAGACACCTGTAGAGCACCTTTATAATCACCCAGTTACGTTGTGACGTTTGGTAGCACACAAACTGTTCCTCCGGTATTCGGGAGTTGCATAATCTCATAGTCATAGGAATATGTATAAGTTATGAAGAAAGCAATGGCAACATACTAAACGATCAAGTGCTAAGTTAACGGAATGGGTCAAGTCAATCGCATCATTCTCTAATGATGTGATCCCGTTAATCAAATGACAACTCATGTCCATGGCTAGGAAACTTAACCATCTTTGATTCAACGAGCTAGTCAAGTAGAGGCATACCAGTGACACTCTGTTTGTCTATGTATTCACACATGTACTAAGTTTCCGGTTAATACAATTCTAGCATGAATAATAGCAATTTATCATGATATAAGGAAATATAAAGAACAACTTTATTATTGCCTCTAGGGCATATTTCCTTCGATAACAACTTTATTATTGCCTCTAGGGCATATTTCCTTCACTTTGATCCTATGATCTTGTCCCGGTGTGATTTAATTTCATGAGTTTATTGTAGATCGTCGGGTCATTATCATGATGTTGAGGGTGCCTCAAAGGGAGTGTATGAGCATCTAGGATGGCGCCCCTCCCCTGATACATCCCAAGAATTATAACTTTTGTATGACTAGCAAAAGAGCCCGTGCATTATAATGGGAGAACAAACATAACACATGCTCTTAACCCAACAACCATCACTCAAGACCACAAATAGGTCCATATTCTTTATTTTAGTGAGGCACCATATTTGTGTTGTCGCTTATCCTCCTTCACACCCCGCCAGCGGTAGCCTCAGTGTTCACACAAACCAAAACATGTTTGAATGTGGTTCATCCTAAGGCATCTCTCTCTCCCTCTCTCTCTCCTCTCTCTCGCGCGCGCGCTTTCTCTCACTCTCACGATGAGAAATGTGTTGTTTTCCCCTGCGACATTTTTCAGAGGTATGCATGTGTAGTTATCGATGTTTTGTTCTCCCTATATGGTTATAGTGGGTGTTTATTTGTAATCTGGATCACTGCTGGTACGAAAGAAAAATGGATAGTGCGCTATAGATTATAAGTTTGCTTCCAAAAAACATTTAACAGGTAAAATTAACATCAATTCAGATTCCACATATTTTTCTAATCAAATTTCATATATAACATGTTAAAATCAGAGTTACGGTTTAAAAGATACGAATAATTTAGAAAATCATTTGTTTGACTTAAATATCTTCCAAAATAATATCTCAAAATACTTAACATGTAAAAATAATCTCATATTCATATTTTACATATTTTTCTAATCGAATTTCATATATAACATGTTCAAATCGGAGTTAGGGTTTAAAAGATACGGATGATTTAGAAAAGCATTTGTTTGACTTAAATATGATCCGCGGATGAATTACCTAAAAGGTCAGGGGGTGAAAGCACAAGTTCTCCCTGGGTGATTTTGGTAATTAATGTCAACATATCCCTTGTTGGACTAATGCTTTTATCTAGTGTATTTCAGACAAATTCAACAATTATCGGCGTTCTGGGAACCAGGGTACCCAGACTTGCCTGCCTGCGGCCCACGATATGGCTCCATCAATGGCCTGGTACGACCCATTTTCAGCATCAACAACACAAGACCCTCACGAGGGGCCAAGCCTCGCGAGGCGGACGACGCCAAGACCTCCGGAAGAAGCGGCCTCCTAGGCTGGCTCCTGAGGAGCGGAGATTCCCATGCGAGCGCCCACTTCGTGAGGATCAAGTGACACAAGCCATGACGACCAAGGCCAGGTAGGAGCCAGTGGGCACAGTACATCAGGTTTCCATTTCGGTGCTACATGACCAAGACCACCAAGACGGCAGGACGAATGTCGTCGCCAAGCTCACCACGGCATCAAGGACAGGAGCATTGCAGGCGAAGACCACCTTTCGTCAGGATAAGATGTACTAGTTGTCCCCCTTCAAATTTGGCCACTGTGGGATCCCTTCCCGCCTTCACTTCGGGGGAAGAGGACAAAGGCCACTATAAATATAGCCTAGCCACCACCATAGAAGAGGAGGAACCCGAACCCTCACCATCTAGAACCAACACAAGAACACACCTCCTGAGGTCGTTCTTCCTCTGTACTAGTTCATCCACAACCCACCTTGAAGCTAATCCACCACAAAGCAGGAGTAGGGTTTTATGCCGCAAGGTGGCCCGAACCTAGGTAAAATGTCGTGTCCTCTTCCTTTCCTGTTCACCGAACTAGCCTGAGAGATCGACAAGCTGGCAGGCTGGGGATATTGAGTTCTTCGCACGCATCCCAGAGTTCATACCTTTCTTGGGTCTGTGGAGCCCCGAATCTGACATTTGGTGCACCAGGTAGGGGGGCGTGTTGAAGTCTCCTCCCCGCTATTCGATCCGTCACCACCATGGCGGGAGATCCTCGGGCTCACGACGAGCACTGGCCCGCTCGGACCGCTCGGGCGGCACCTCCCACCCAAGAAGCTCTCCACTCCGCGCTACTCGCAGCTCGCACGGTGGTCAGTGCCGTCGGCCGTAGGTGATACGGACCACCGCCACCCGCTCCCACGTTGCGCCGCAACCGCGCCACCACATGTCTTCAGGCTACGCCGCAGCGACGACGCTACACACCCGCCGGGAGCAGGCGAACAAGCGAGCCATGCTCATCATGGCACGGGAGCTGCTGCGATGCAGGCTGGCGGAAGGCGGCCATGACGCCCTGCTGGAGCGGGTCGCCGAGTTGCTCAATGCCGCCTGTGAGGGTGCAATGCCTTTCTGCACCTTGCCCTCGCTACACCCGCGTGCCCTCCCTCGGCAACCCAGCCCATGACGCCGCCTATCTTACCCAGGATACGTTACCTCTGGGTGCGGTAAGGCCGGATGGCCTTTCTCGGGACCGCGTCGATGTGCTACCCTACGGTCGTCGCGACCTAGCGCCCAGGATGTCAAGCAATGGCACCAGGCAGCCAGGCGCCGACTCGGGATGGCGGCTTCAGGCGCCTCTATACCTCCACTGATGGGCTTGCCATATGCGTCAAGAGGAAGTCCCTACTCGGTCCCCTTGCCAACTTGGATAGCGGGACCACGTGAGGCCGAGGCTCCTTGCGAGCCACCTCGAAGCTTCACCGGTGCCTTCGACAATGATACGTCTCCAACGTATCTATAATTTTTTATTGTTCCGTGCTATTATATTATCTATTTTGGATGTTTTATACGCATTAATATGCTATTTTATATGATTTTTGGGACTAACCTATTAACCTAGAGCCCAGTGCCAGTTTCTGTTTTTCCCTTGTTTTAGAGTTTCACAGAAAACGAATACCAAACGGAGTCCAAACATATTATCTATGGAGACTTTAGCATTCCTAAGATGGTTTTCATCATAACCCCTTTGGTTTCCAGCAACAATCCAAGAGTAATGCTGATTAACATTATTGAAAACTTGTTGGATTATATCTAAAACGGGGATCTCATTTTAAGATTTCCATCAAAGATTTTATTATCCCCAAGCAAATGTCTTAAATCATAGTAACTATTGTAAAGAATTTCATCTATCACAGGTTTTTCACGATTCATACCATATAAATCAAAGATTTCCCTAGCTTCCCCTATTATGTAGTCAAACTCATTCATAAGAACGAGAGTGTCCAACTTTTTAGCCCTAGGATTCTTTATGTCGGGAAGCTCAAAAAACAATCTTTGCAAAGTAGGATGGGTATGATAAATTTACCTTCAAGTTTCAGAACTAGTGCTGAAATAGCATCCGCATAAGATCTAATAGTTTTAAGTATAAGAGCATCATCAAGAGTTAGATTCCCAACACAATGGAAAAATTCTTGGATACGTTGTTTTCCCATAACATTCCCTTGCCCCAAGATAAAAGTTTTAGCATCCAGATTGCCTGTACGTTCAATCTTAGGAGTTAGGCCATCATTTGTTGGTGCCATACCGAAATCACTCATGATTGCAAGCAAAGAATAGATCTGAGAAGAAAACGGCAAATGAAAAAGAGGGCGAATAAAATGACAAATTTTTTTGTGAAGTGGGGGAGAGAAAAACAAGAGGCAAATGGCAAATAATGTAAATTGCGAGGAGATGAGATTTGTGATTAGGAACCTGGTATATGTTGAAGATCTTCCCCAGCAACGGCGCCAGAAATTCCTTTTGATGTCGCTTGAAGCTACGTCGGTATTTCCCCAAAGAGGAAGGGATGATGCAGCACATCGGCGGTAGGTATTTCCCTCAGATATGAAGCCAAGGTTATCGAGCCAGTAGAAGAACCAAGCAACACAAATAAACAACCCCTACACACAGATAACAAATCCTCGCAACCCGACGTGTTAAAGGGGTTGTCAATACATTCTGGGTAACGGCGCCTCAAGATAAGCAAATGGACGTGAGATAAAATTGTAGTAGATTGATAAATCGAATGGCAAATAAAATAAATAAGAATAAAATACAGCAAGGTATTTTTTGGTTTAATAGATCTGGAAATAAATGCAAAAGAAAAGTAGATCACAAAGGCAAATATATGAGAAAGAGACCCGGGGGCCGTAGGTTTCACTAGTGGCTTCTCTCGAGAAAAAGAGCAAATGGTGGGTGAAACAAATTACTGTTGGGCAGTTGATAGAACTTAAAATACTCATGATGATATCCAGGCAATGATCATTATATAGGCATCACGTCCAAGATTAGTAGACCGACTCCTGCCTGCATCTACTACTATTACTCCACACATCGACTGCTATCCAGCATGCATCTAGTGTATTAAGTTCATGGAAAAACGGAGTAATGCAATAAGAACGATGACATGATGTAGACACGATCTATCTATGTAGAGATAGACCCAATCGTTTTATCCTTAGTAGCAACGATACATACATGTCGGTTCCCCTTCTGTCACTAGGATCAAGCACCGTAAGATCGAACCCACTACAAAGCACCTCTTCCCATTGCAAGATAAATAGATCAAGTTTTCCAAACAAAACCCAAATATCGGAGAAGAAATACGAGGCTATAAGAGATCATGCATATAAGAGATCAAAGAAACTCAAATACTTTCATGGATATAAAAAGATAGATCTGATCATAAACATAAAGTTCATCGATCCTAACAAATACATCACAAAAGAGTTAGATCATATGGATCTCCAAGAGACCATTGTATTGAGAATTCAGAGAGAGAGAGAGAGAGAGAGAGATGAATCCGTCTAGCTACTAACTACGGGCCCGAAGGTCTAGAAAGAACTACTCACACATCATCGGAAAGGCACCAATGGAGGTGGTGAACCCCTTCCGAGATGGTGTCTAGATTGGATTTGGTGGTTTTGGACTCTATGGCGGCTGGATGAATATTTTGTCGACTCCCCTAGGGTTTTGGGAATATTGGGGTATTTATAGAGCAAAGAGGCGGTCCGGGGGGCACCCGAGGTGGGCACAACCCACCAGGGCGCGCCTGGGCTTCCTGGCGCGTCCTGGTGGGTTGTGCTCTCCTCGGAGCACCCCCCAGGTGCAGCCAGGGCCCATTATGTTCTTTCTGGTCCAAAAAAATCTTCGTGAAGTTTCGTTGCATTTGGACTGCATCCGATATTGATTTCCTGCGATTTAAAAAACATGCAGAAAACACCAACTGGCAGTTGGCACTATGTCAATAGGTTAGTACCAAAAAATGATATAAAATGACTATAAAATGATTATAAAACATACAACATTAATAATATAACAACATGGAACAATAAAAAATTATAGATACGTTGGAGACATATCAATATACTCTTATACCCCATAAACATCCAGGGGAGCCATGAAACCACTTTTCCACCGCCGCAACCTTCTGAACGTGAGATCCCATCTTGGGGCCTTTTCCGGCATCCTGCTGGAGGGGGAATCGATCATGGAGGGCTTCTACATCAACACCATTGCCTCTCCGACGAAGCGTGAGTACTTTACTTGAGACCTACGGGTCCATAGCTAGTAGCTAGATGGCTTCTTCTCTCTCTTTGATTCTCAATACAAAGTTCTCCTCGATCGTCTTGGAGATCTATTCGATGTAATAATATTTTGCGATGTGTTTGCCGAGATCCGATGAATTGTGGATTTATGATCAAGTTTATCTATGAATATTATTTGAATCTCCTCTGAATTCTTATATGCATGATTTGATATCTTTGCAAGTCTCTTCGAACTATCGATTTGGTTTGGCCAACTAGAATGGTTTTTCTTGCAACGGGAGAAGTGCTTAGCTTTGGGTTCAATCTTGCGGTGTCCTTTCCCAATGACAGTAGGGGCATCAAGGCACATATTTTATTGTTGCCATCGAGCATAACAAGATGGAGTTTTCATCATATTGCTTGAGTTAATCCCGCTACATCATGTCATCTTGCTTAATGTGCTACTTTGTTCTTATGAACTTAATACTCTAGATGCAGGCAGGAGTCGGTCGATGTGTGGAGTAATAGTAGTAGATACAATATCACTTCGGTCTACTTGATACGGATGTGATGCCTATATTCATGATCATTACCTTAGATATCGTCATAACTTTGCGCTTTTCTATTAATTGCTCGACAATAATTTGTTCACCCACCATAATAATTTCTATCTTGAGAGAAGCCTCTAGTGAAACCTATGCCCCCTGGGTCTATTTTTCATCATATAAGTTTCCGATCTACAATATCTAGTTTCCTATTTACTTTCTTTGCAATCTTTACTTTCCGTTACATAAACCAAAAATACCAACAATATTACTTTACCGTTTATCATCTCTATCAGATCTCACTTTGCGAATAACTGTGAAGGGATTGACAAACCCTTTGTCGCATTGGTTGCATGTTGGTGTTTGTTTGTGCAGGTATTCTGTGGCTCGTTGTGTAGTCTCCTACTGGACTGACACTTTGGTTCTCAAAACTGAGGGAAATACTTATGCTCCTTTGCTGCATCACCCTTTCCTCTTCAATGAAAAAACTAACGCAAGCTCAAGAGGCAGCAAGAAGGATTTCTGGGGCTGTTGCCGGGGAGATCAACGCCAAGCCAAGACATACCAAGTACCCATCATAAAATCTCATCCCTCGCATTACATTATTAGCAATTTGCCTCTCGTTTTCCTTTCGCCCACTTCTAAAACGATTTTCGAAAAAATTCGCCTTTTCTTCGCCCCTCTTTTGTTTGTATTTTTCGTTTGCTCGTTGTCACCACCATGTCTAAGACTGGGGAGGTTATTGTTGAAAAAAATAGTAGTAACAATGGGGGAAACCTTGATGCTTTTGCTAATTCTAATCCTCATGAAGAATCTACTATCTTGCACTCAAAGAAAATCCACATAGGTAGCGGAAATATTACTGGAAAGGGGGTTATTCAAGGTTTCTTTACTTGTGCCGGTGCACTCCCCACTATGGGTGGATCTATCCTCAATAAAACTAGTAGCCTTGCAGATGCTATATATTTGCTTGTTGTTGAACTTGGAAGACAATTTGTTCACATGCATCCATCTGTACAAATGATTTTTCTAGAGTTTTCTAATACTGAGCATTCTTCAGTTAAGCGCGCCGCCACTATATTCCTAGCTCATGAGTTTAGATTTACTATGAATGAAGCCAGTGAAATTTTCGCTCATTATAAAGTAGATGGTGGTCGCCCTCCCATAGAGGGAATTCTCTTTAATCAAGAGGATATAATGTGTTTACGGTCTTTAGATCATGTTTCTTATAATGGAAATTTAAGAAAGAGGGTTCCTACCGATGTTTTAGTCAATAAGATTTCTGAGCTTAATGATGATTTTGCTATTCAAAACAACGGCTTAGGTTTCTCCCTTGGACACAAACTCATGACTTTTTTCCAAAAGAATGCTTATAATGATGAGTTGGTCATACAATATGAAGGGCCAAAGGAGGAACCAATTCCTCCCGAAATCAATCTTGGGGATTCTTATCCCGTCGAATTTAGCCCTTTTGATTACTTTTGCTTGCCACAAAGAAAACTTGCCGCTGAATGTAGGGAGTATGAGATGAGTTTTCAAGATTTATCTTATCATTATTACGACTACACTTAGATCTATTCGTGTTTTTATGCCTAGCCAGGGGCGTTAAACAATAGCGCTTGTTGGGAGGCAACCCAATTTTATTTTTGTTCTTGCTTTTTAGGTCTTGTTTTGCTTTGAATAAATCATCTAGCCTCTAGTTAGATGTGGTTGTGTGTTTTAATTAGTGTTTGTGCCAAGTAAGTCCTATGGGATAACCTACAGTGATAGTTAATTTGATCTTGCTGAAAAACAGAAACTTTTGAGCTCACGGAAACAATACTTATTCTTAGCAGGAGCGTGATAAAATACTGATTCTTTTTGCAGAATATTAATAAAAAAATATCTAGGATTTCCTATTTTCTCGGGATGTTTGGAGTAATAGAAGTATTCTAAATATTCAGATTGCTACAGACTGTTCCGTTTTTGACAGATTCTGTTTTTCGCGTGTTGTTTGCTTATTTTGATGCATCTATGACTAGTATCGGGGGGTATGAACCATGGAAAAGTTGGAATACAGTAGATATTACACCAATATAAATAAAGAATGAGTTCACAATAGTACCAAAAGTGGTGATTTATTTTCTTATACTAATGGAGCTTACGAGATTTTCTGTTGGAGTTTTGTGTTGTGAAGTTTTCAAGTTTTGGGTAAGAATTTGATGGACTATGGAATAAGGAGTGGCAAGAGCCTAAGCTTGGGGATGCCCAAGGCACCCCAAGGTAATATTCAAGGATGTCAAAAGGCCTAAGCTTGGGGATGCCCCGGGAAGGCATCCCCTCTTTCGTCTTCGTCTATCGGTAACTTTACTTGAGGCTATATTTTTATTCACCACATAATATGCGTTTTGCTTGGAGCGTCTTGTATGATTTGAGTATTTGCTTTTTAGTTTTCCACAATCATACTTTCTGTACACACCTTTTGGGAGAGACACACATGAATCGTGATTTATTAGAATGCTCTGTGTGCTTCACTTATATCTTTTGAGCTAGGTAATTTAGCTCTAGTGCTTCACTTATGGCTTTTAGAGCATGGTGGTGGTTTTATTTTATAGAAATTGATAAACTCTCGTACTTCACTTATATTATTTTGAGAGTCTCTAAAAAGCATGGTAATTTTCTTTGGTTATAAAATTAGTCCTAATATGATAGGCATCCAAGAGGGATATAATAAGAACTTTCATATAAAGTGCATTGAATACTATGAGACGTTTGATTCCTTATGATTGTTTTGAGATGTGAATATGGTGATATTAGAGTCATGCTAGAAAGTAGTTGTGAATTTGATAAATACTTGTGTTAAGGTTTGTGAGTCCCGTAGCATGGACGTATGGTGAACCGTTATGTAACGAAGTTGGAGCATGAGATGTTTTTTTGATTGTCTTCCTTATGAGTGGCGGTCGGGGACGAGCGATGGTATTTTCCTACCAATCTATCCCCCTAGGAGCATGTGCGTAGTACTTTGTTTTGATGACTAATAGATTTTTGCAATAAGTATGTGAGTTCTTTATGACTAATGTTGAGTCCATGGATTATACGCACTCTCACCTTCCGCCATTGCTAGCCTCTCTAGTGCCGCGCAACTTTTGCCGGTACCATAAACCCACCACATATCCTTCCTGAAAAAAACCACCATACGTACCTATTATGGCATTTCCATAGCCATTCCGAGATGTATTGCCATGAAACTTTCCACCGTTCCTTCTATTATGACACGCATTATCATTGTCATATTGCTTTGCATGATCATGTAGTTGACATCGTATTTGTGGCAAAGCCACCGTTCATATTTTTTATACATGTCACTCTTGATTCATTGCACATCCTGGTACACCGCATGAGGCATTCACATAGAGTCATATTTTTGTTCTAGTATCGAGTTGTATTTTTTTGAGTTGTAAGTAAATAGAAGTGTGATGATCTTCATTATTAGAGCATTGTCCAAAGTGAGGAAATAAAAAAAAGATAAAGGCCAAAAAAAGAGAAAAAAAGAAAGAAAAAATGAGAGAAAAAAGAGAGAAGGGACAATGTTACTATCCTTTTTTGCCACACTTGTGCTTCAAAGTAGCACCATGATCTTCATGATAGAGAGTCTCCTATGATATCACTTCCATATGCTAGTGGGAATTTTTCATTATAGAACTTGTCTTGTATATTCCAACGATGGGCTTCCTCAAAATGCCCTAGGTCTTCATGAGCAAGCAAGTTGGATGCACACCCACTTAGTGTTCTTTTTGAGCTTTCATAAACTTATAGCTCTAGTGCATCCGTTGCATGGCAATCCCTACTCACTCACAATAATATCTATTAATGGGCATCTCCATGGCCCGTTGATACGCCTAGTTGATGTGAGACTATATCCCTGTTTTTGTCTTCTCCACAACCACCGTCTATTCCACATATAGTGTTATGTCCATAGCTCACGCTCATGTATTGCGTGAAAGTTGAAAAGGTTTGAGAACGTCAAAAGTATGAAACAATTGCTTGGCTTATCATAGGGGTTGTACATGATTTGAATATTTTGTGTGATGAAGATGGAACATAGCTAGACTATATGATTTTGTAGGGATAAGCTTTCTTTGGCCATGTTATTTTAAGAACACATAATTATTTTGTTAGTATGCTTGAAGTATTATTGTTTTTATGTCAATATAAACTTTTGTTTTGAATCTTATGGATCTGACCATTCCACTACTGGAAACAGGGAATTTTCCATCAGCCAGCTCTTTGCCATCTGCCAGCTGATGGCAAAGAACGTCTTTGCCATCTGCTTATAAAAAACAGATGGCAAAGAACTGACAGACGGCAAAGAACATGGTTGCCATCAGCCAATTCTTTGCCATCTGCTAGTGGATGGCAAATAATCTTTGCCATCTGCCAGCAGATGGCAAAGAGGTTGGCAAATCCTATGACCGTCAAGCGTGTAACGGCGTACCAGGCCCACCTCTTTGCCATCTGCCAGCAGACGGCAAAGATTCTTTGCCATCTGCTGGCAGATGGCAAAGAGATGGGGTTATTTTTTTCCAGGTAAAAAAAACTGTGGGTTTATCCCCTCCCTCTCTCCCCACCCATCCAGGTAAAAAAATGACGTACAGAGGCCATACCCCACCCACCCACCCACCCCCGCGTGTGCCCTCATTCGCCTCGTGCTCCTCCCATGGAGGCCACCCCGATCTCCGTCAAGCCCCCCTCGCCGCCCCCGCCCCCGCCCCCGCACCCTCACCTCACGGCGGCCGTGCCCCTCTTGGTCGTGGAGCCCCCGCCCTCGCCACCGCCGGCGGTGGCGACGGCCCCGGAGGGCCCCGAGGCGCTGTCGGATCCCGGCAGCATGAACCAGCTCGCGCTCGCCACCACACCCAAGAGGTGAGCTCCCCCCGCCCCATGCCCGTTCATCGCCGTTCCCCTGTTGCGGCTTCTCGGCGGGGTTCCCCCGCCGGCTGATCTGACTGAGGCGGGCGTTTGTTGTTTGAGCAGGCAGAAGGTGGAGGACGCCACGGATGGGTGCAAGCATTGCGCCTGCAAAAAGTCCAGATGCTTGAAGCTGTGAGTGACCACTCCCCCTGTCCCTCCCGATTATGCCGCGATTTCGCCGCCGGGCCCTAGGATGTGCCCTGTTTCGCCTGTGGTGCTTCGGGTTTCTTAGACAGGGACGGCCGATTTTGAAATGTTGGGTGCCGTGCGGCTTCGCTGCTCAGATTCGCTTTCGTTTAGGTGCTGGAGAGGGGCATATCTGCGCGAGGGTGGGATGGTTTAATCATCCTGTCTAATTTGATATCCTGGCCACACATCTGTCTAATTTTCAAAAATCCCTTTGATGCTGGGTTCTCTAGTGAACTGGTAGCAGCTTTGCTTCTTGTAGTATGCAGTGAAAAAATCAGGAAATTATTCTCCTGATATATGTGCTTGCCACAGAGGTTCCCAAATTCAGAATTAGTTTTTCATGATGGGGAGTGCATCGCTTGTTTTAGCATTTGTTTGTGCGCTATTTCACTATATTACTACGATTCCTCTTCCTAAGTTACCTCGATTCCTCCTTTGAAACATAGGTCATGGAGCAGCTTATATCTGTGTGGCCTGACTGAGGAGCTTATAATGTGTTCCCGTAGATAAAAAATGACTCGGGATCTTGCTATGGAAGTGCTTTAGAATCCCTTCTTTTGGCATTTTATTTGCTGAAATTTTAGTCGTCTTGCTTATTACTCCCTCCGTAAAGAAATATAAGAGCATTTAGATCACTAAAATAGTGATCTAAGCAGTCTTATATTTCTTTACTGAGGAAGTAATCTACAAAGGAAGTCTGCAAAGGATGCACAACTTAGTTGCATGCCGAAAGCACCTACTCCCTCCGTCCCGTAATATAAGATTCTAGGTTTGTATTTTCTTAATAGCAGCCAACTGAAAGCTGTTTTAAAAGAAATATAGGGTTAATGTTCTGCCAGCCCAACCCAAGTTGTACAGACGTACCAATGTTCAGCTAGGAGCCGAATGAACACGTGTACAAGTTTAAATTTAGGCTACCAGTATTAACCAGGTTTTCAAGTTTGTTTCAAGAATAGTACTCCCTCTGTCCCAAAATATAAGAACGTTTTTAACACTACACTAGTATCAAAAACGTTCTTCTATTATGAGACGGAGGAAGTATTTTTGTACTTGATTACTATGTATAAAACAGAGAATAAAAAACTGCTTGCCAAGGCACACCTGATCTCATTTTTTCTGTAGTAGTCAATGTTAGTTTCCGGTGCAAAGTTTGGTAACATTTAGTTTCACACAAGTCATCCCTATCATGTCTTGACTATTTTATTTCTTCCAAAAAGCTTACTCCTTTGATTTCTGACAAAGATGTATTAGCAAAACCATATAACCTGCTGTTTTGGTGTCTGACAAAGATGTGTGTTTATGCATGGTTTCGATTCGATAGCTTGCACATATCAAAGGCTTTCTAGGGTTATTATCCAAACCCCTTTTGAGCTCAATGTCTGTGCCAAATTAAATATGTTCATCTCCTTGCCCTAGCCATTTCCAGCAGTGCTACCCTGGAAGATCATGCAAGGATCACGGGCACACTACATCCCTAATTTTGCTTTCATACTTGACAATTCCGAAGGATTGATGGTTTCTGATAGATTATTTATTGCTGTAGCCTATTCATTTATTCATACATGCCTTTAAGTTACAAGAAATTCTAGTTTGTGCACTAGAGTGAAGCTGAATTCTATTGTTTATGTTCACTAGTAGTAAAACTTGAATGTATTCTACTAGTGAAGCTGACTGACTGGCAAGCTTGGTCCCATAGGGACAATTTGTTTTCTCTAAATTCAGAGACCTTTGCTTGTTTTTCCCTGAACAGTAGTAACAATTAAATCTGGACACTTGGGCTTTTTAAAATAATTTCTCCTATTGCTTTAGGATGCAATCATGTTTCTTTACACAATATGTTGTTGTAATGCACCCTATTTTTTGTAAGCTATAAAGTGCAATATCAATTTGTAATGGACCCAGTTTTTTCTTCAGATCTTGACGCTCTACCCATTGGCCTTGGCATCAACCTTGGCCGGACTAATAACTCCTCGTCGATGTTAGCCTGGCGCCAAGACACATGCAGCTACTCGTCATCAACATGTTGCACTGGACAGCAAATATCTCAGTGCACCCTTGTGAAATATAGGTATTTACAGTACGAGTATAGGCCCAGATTTGTTTTAAATATTTCCAGGCTGCTGCTTAGCGAACTCCCAGGCATGCTAAACAAATTTGTGGTACAGGGTGATAGCCGAGTGCCTAGAAACCCGGGTGCTAAAAAGCCTATCTCCAAATACAAAGGAGGCACATTTGGCTACACCGTCTAGAGACAACAAAGTAACAATGAACATGATAAAACTCCCAGCTGAGCTTTATTTAAATGACGTAAACATGTCAATCAGATTGCTTCCTTGTCTTCTTTTTTGCGGCAAGATTCCTTACTCCTCCTGAGGACATATCTTTAGGTTAACTGTGCCGAAGTCTCTGGAAGTCTGCTGCATTGTCAAAAAATAAATAAATTCAGAGAACAAACGATCTTCTTCTGTCATAATATTATTTCTCAAGGCGGTTGGGTGGTACCTAGAGTGTGCGATGCTCTCCCCAGGCACCTGAAAAGAGGTGTTCCTCTACCTGCCTACTTTGTTGCCACCTGCAACAAAATTGACATATATGATGAGCAGTGTTCCCAGCTTCCAATCATGATGTTAAATATTTGCTGCCATTTCACGTAGGAAGGTCTTGTCTTCAGGATTCCACTTCGGATCCAAGGAGCTGAGGAAACTACACTGGTAGAAAAAAACAAAAATATTGCAAAGGAGAAGCGTCTCAAAATGAAAGGTGTGCCACACCATCTAGGTAGCGTAATAATCTTCTTCTTCTAGTCTTCTTCTTCTAACTTTCTTCTTTCCCATTTTACAGATTTGCTTAAGATCACGGAAGCTTGGGTTGATGGAGTGCTTGTATTTAATTTTTGTTTTGACCTTGTGAAACTTGCTACCTATGGATGAAACTGTGTAATATTGATGAAACTATGTATATGTACGGATGAAACTTGCTACTATTGGTAACATGTATTGGATATATGTGTTCATGACTATTGGTAATATGTGTTGAATATGCTATATTGGTCATATAAATATATTTGTGTTTGATTTTCTGTGAAAATGAATTGATATAAGAAAAAACAAAATTAAATGGGGCAATATAGTCACTTTGCCATCTGCTGGCAGATGGCAAAGAGCTTTGCCATCAGCTGACAGATGGCAAAGAGGCCACGTGTCATCTACATGTAAAATTTGGGCTGGCGTATTTGGGATCTTTGCCATCCGCCAACAGATAGCAAAGCTCTTTGCCATGTGCTGGCAGACGGCAAAGCATGCAGCCTTTGCCATCTGCTGGCAGACAACAAAGAGCCTGCAGCCTTTGCCATCTGCTGGCTGACGGCAAAGTATGCCGTTAGCCTTCTAACGGGGCTAACCCCGTTAAGAGGCTTTGCCATCTGCCAGCTGATGGCAAAGCCACAAGCTCTTTGCCATCTGCCAGCAGATGGCAAAGAAGCCTTTGCCGATAGGGTTTCAGACAAACTGTTTGCCATCTGCTGGCTGATGGCAAAGCCTTTGCCATCCGCCGACCATGCCTTTGCCATCTGCCATGGCAGATGGCAAAGTGCCAGATTCCAGTAGTGTTCATGCCACAATAAAGAGAACATGGATAAATATGATAGGTAGCATTCCACATCAAAAATTCTGCTTTTATCATTTACCTGCTCGAGGACGAGCAGGAATTAAGCTTGGGGATGCTTGATACGTCTCCAACGTATCTATAATTTTTTAGTATTCCATGCTATTATATTATCTGTTTTGATGTTTTATATGCATTAATATGCTATTTTATATGATTTTTGGAACCAACCTATTAACCTAGAGCCTAGTGCCAGTTTCTGTTTTTTTCCTAGTATCAGAGTTTCGCAGAAAAGGAATACCAAACGGAATAAAACTTTTGCCATGATTTTTCTTGGACCAGAAGACACCCAGGAGACTTGGAGTGCAAGTCAGAGGAGCCTCCAGGCGGCCACAATGGTGGAGGGTGCGCCCAGGGGGGGTGGGCCGCGCCTCCTGACCTTGTGGGCCCCTTGAGAGTCCCCTGACCTAATTATTTCGCCTATATATTCCCTTATACCCCAAAAACATATAGGGAAGCCACGAAACCACTTTTCCACCGCCGCAACCTTTTGTACCCGTGAGATCCCATCTTCGGTCCTTTTCCGGCATCCTGCCGGAGGGGAAATCGATCACGGAGGGCTTCTACATCAACACCATTGCCTCTCTGATGAAGCGTGAGTAGTTTACTTCAGACCTACAGGTCCATAGCAAGTAGCTAGATGGCTTCTTCTCTCTCTTTGATTCTCAATACAAAGTTCTCCTCGATCTTCTTGGAGATTTATTCGATGTAATACTCTTTTGCGTTTTGTTTGACGAGATCTGATGAATTGTGGATTTATGATCAAGTTTATCTATGAATATTATTTGAATCTCCTATGAATTCTTATATGCATGATTTGATATCTTTGCAAGTCTCTTCGAACTATCGGTTTGGTTTGGCCAACTAGAATGGTTTTTCTTGCAATGGGAGAAGTGCTTAGCTTTGGGTTCAATCTTGCGGTGTCCTTTCCCAATGACAGTAGGGGCAGCAAGGCACGTATTGTATTGTTGCCATCGAGGATAACAAGATGGGGTTTTCATCATATTGCTTGAGTGAATCCCGCTACATCATGTCATCTTGCTTAATGCGGTACTCTGTTCTTATGAACTTAATACTCTAGATGCATGCATGAGTCGGTCGATGTGTGGAGTAATAGTAGTAGATGCAAAATCGTTTCGGTCTACTTGATAAGGACGTGATGCCTATATTCATGATCGTTTCCTTAGATACCGTCATAACTTTGCGCTTTTCTAACAATTGCTCGGCAGTAATTTGTTCACCCACTGTAATAATTTCTATCTTGAGGGAAGCCTCTAGTGAAACCTATGGCCCCCGGGTGTATTTTCCATCATATAAGTTTCTAATCTACAATCTCTAGTTTCCTATTTACTTCCTTTGCAATCTTTACTTTACATTCCATAAACCAAAAATACCAAAAATATTACTTTACCGTTTATCATCTCTATCAGATCTCACTTTGCAAATAACCGTGAAGGGATTGACAACTCCTTTGTTGCGTTGGATGCAAGTTGGTGTTTGTTTGTGCAGGTATTCGGTGGCTTGCTATGTAGTCTCCTACTGGATTGATACCTTGGTTCTCAAAACCGAGGAAAATACTTACGGTCCTTTGCTACATCACCCTTTCCTCTTCAAGGAAAAAACCAACGCAAGCTCAAGAGGTAGAAGACAACGACAGCCACCGGGTACAACCAATATCTCTAGGGCATGATTATGCTAACCATGGACTGCAGGTGAACCAAGCCATGACGATGGCTGTGGACCTCAGGATGATAGCCTCACCATAGGCGGACGGAACGCACTGGGGGCCGCGCGGGGGAAGCCCGGCGCCAGAGCCTCCCCCTCTTCCCATGGCGCAAGGCGTCACCGCGACGGTGGCACACGCCGCTCAGAGGTAGTCCCTCCGTCGGGGAAGGCGCCGGCGAGCCCTTCCCCCCGGTGAGGGGCCTGCGATCATCGAGGCACCGCTAGTGTCCCCCCTTGCCCCTTGGTCTCGTCCTAGTTTCCGGACGCCCCAACGATGGTCGGGGGAGACGTCGAGCGAGGCCCTCGCCAGGCGCCGATGATGTCAATGAAGATTTCCGCTCGTGACACTCTCATGTAATAATGAGTTGGGTCTGTACACGCCCCGGAGTCCCCTGAGCGCCGCCCTCGGGCCTCACAGGGGCTCCCACCCACGTCCAAGTGGAACCACCATGCTCCGCGCTGGTCGTCGACACTGCCCCCAATGACTATGCCCATGCCCAGTGGAAGCATTAGCTCCGCGCTAGTGAGAAGACTAGTCTAGGCGCGGGACGTGGCTCTTTGCTTTCACCCTCTTTTTATAACCCAATTTGCCGTCTTTTGGAATGAGATTTTGAGTTTCGTGTGCTTATCAAAGAAAAAGGGGGGAAAGTTTTCGATTCGCGGTGTTTTCTTGCCCTTTGGTTTGTGTTAAGAACATGGCTCATGCCCGCTCCCCCCCCTCATGAGCGCCTTGTGAGTGGGGGATGGGTGTGGTTTGCGCGCTGTGTGCACGTTTGGGCTAGCCCAAGCAGTGCCGAGGCCCCCTCGGGTTCAAGAGCGCAACTGCCGCAGGATCACTGCATGCACACCTTGCTGCAACTCGGCAATTGCTCCTCGGGCGGCGCTCGCGGGTGGGCCCCCAGGCTCGCCAGGAGGGTTAAATCCCCGCGAGCCCCCGGAGGGCCCGCCTCAGGAGAGGAGTGCTTCTACAACACAAGAACCCGCTCGAGACCACTAGCACCAAAAATAAGTCACGACAAGTTACTTTAGTCGGCAGCCTTCTGGCTCATGACAACAAGTTCCAGGATCTATTTAAAAAGCATATCATCATTTCCTATGTTATAAGGCCCCCCTCCAAAAATGCTTTCACGCCCCGCGGGGCCGTATCCGAAAATTATGGCATACATGTTAGGATAGGAAGGGAAATGCAAGCTTAGCCAGATGCGCTGCTGTCGGCGTCGTCATCTTCATCATCACCATCTGCACCGCCCCCTTTGGCTGCAAGAACGTCCATGCCGTCTTCGAGGGCAAACTCCGCGACCAGGTCGTCCACATGGTCATTCACCCAGCTCGCCCCGAGTGACCCTAGGCATGGGGGCTATCGCGGCATCAAAGTCAAAATCGGGGTCGAGGCTGAGAAGATAACTGAAAACGTATGAGAATGCGCGCCCAACAAGGCCCCGACTTCTCTCTTTGACAAGAGGTGAGCCCTCATGACCCGGTCTTCCAGGCGGGTCACGACTTGAGCGAAGAAGTGGAGGTAGCCGACATTGTCATCTTCGTGCGGGCGGGAGACGCTTTCTTCGCCGATGGTGTCCAGGGCCCGGTTGGCCCTGACCTTGAGGTCCTCAAGCATCGAGGAACGCTCACGCTGCATCATCCGGCGACGGCTCGCTTCGTCTGTGGCCTTCTCCACAAGGGACGTAACTCCCGCGACCTGCTGCTGGAGGGAGGACAGCTCGGCCTGGGCAGAGGCCCGAGCCTCCAGGGCGGCCTTCTCACGCCGTTCTGCTGCGGTCAGCTTCGTCTTGAGGGCGTCGTTCTTTCCCTGCAACTTGGTTTGCTTCTGCTGGAAGCGGACCTCCTGCAGCCTCAGCTTCCGGCGGTAATCTTTGACAAGAGTACTGCGAATCTCCACCACCCTTTGGTCGATCTTCTGCTGGGCCCTAGCCTCCCGGGCGGCAAGGGCGTCCTCGGCTGCGGCTACTTGGCACTTCCTCACCTCTAGTCGCTCGATCTCTAGGCTCTGCTCCAAGACTCCAAGCGCCAGCGCGTCCTCATGCACCCAGATCTCTTTCTCGTCGGAGGGGAGCTCGGTCGGTGGTGCCACCAGGGCGGCCCTGCGCGCCTAGACCTGCCGCTCAAGGGCAGCGTTCGAAGCTTGAAGCTCCCTGATACGTCTCCATCGTATCTACTTTCCCAAACACTTTTGCCCTTGTTTTGGACTCTAACTTGCATGATTGGAATGAAACTAACCCGGACTGACGCTGTTTCCAGTAGAACTGCCATGGTGTTATTTTTGTGCAGAAATAAAAGTTCTCGGAATGACATGAAAATCCACGTAGACATGTTTTGGAGTTAATGAAAAATATTGGCTAAAGAATCAACATCAGGGGCCCACACCCAGTCCACGAGGGTGCAGGGCGCGCCTCCTGCCTCGTGGGCCCCCTGGTACTCCACCAACCTCAACCCCAACTCCATATATTCATGTTCGGGGAGAAAAAAAATCAGAGAGAAGGATTCATCATGTTTTACGATACGAAGCCGCCGCCAAGCCCTAATCTTCCTCGGGAGGGCTGGTCCGGAGTCCGTTCGGGGCTCCGGAGAGGGGAATCCGTCGCCGTCGTCATCATCAACCATCCTCCATCACCAATTTGATGATGCTCACCGCCGTGCATGAGTAATCCCATCGTAGGCTTGCTGGACGGTGATGGGTTGGATGAGATTTACCATGTAATCGAGTTAGTTTTGTTAGGGTTTGATCCCTAGTATCCATTATGTTCTAAGATTGATGTTGCTATGACTTTCCTATGCTTAATGCTTGTCACTAGGCCCCGAGTGCCATGATTTCAGATCTGAACCTATTATGTTTTCATGAATATATGTGAGTTCTTGATCCTATCTTGCAAGTCAATAGCCACCTACTATGTGTTATGATCCGGCAACCCCGAAGTGACAATAATCGGGACCACCCTCGGTGATGCACTACTAGGAAAAGGCCTACTAGTGGCGCACCAGTTTTGCCTACTAATGGCGCACTACTGGTGCGCCAGGTGCGCGTTAGTATCTGGTATACTAATAGCACGCTTAACTTCGCAGTTCTATCCAACCCCAGCACCACCTCACTTCACAGGCACTTGTTGATATATCTATCATATCAATCCTATTAAACCTTGTTGATGTCTAGGACTTTGTTCATGTTCATGAGTATGATGAAATTTTGAAAAAATATTTCAAACTTCCCGGTCATATTACGTATCATATTTTGAAAAAAAATCGATTTTTTTTCGAAACCAATTATTTTTTCTGTTACTAGTGGCGCACCTAGCAAACGGTGCGCCACTAGTAAGTTTGAAATTTATTGAATTTTTTTGCATCTAGATTTTAAAAGCCCCATAACTTTTTAATCCGAGTTCGTATGCAAAAGTTATGCCCATTTTACAAATTCCAGAGAGATTTTGCAAATAAAGTCGAAATTCATATTTGTAAATTTTCCCGACAAGTAGACCACATATCACATGGGAAACTTATTTTCTTTTATTTTTTTGACATTTCCATCATTTTCTTTTATTTTTTTAAACTGAAAAGGCGGTCCACGGGGGGGGGGTGCATTCGATGGAATTTTTGGGCCAAGTTAGTAATGGCGCACCGTGGGAGTGGTGCGCCATTACTAATGGCGCAGCACACACACGATGCGCCATTACTAGTTTTGAAAAAAATAAAAAAATTACTAGTGGCGCACCGTGGATGTGGTGCGCCATTACTAGTTTAACTAGTAATGGCGCACTATCCATTGGTGCGCCATTACTAGTTTTGAAAAAAAAAACTGAAAAAAAATTGAAAAAAATTTAATAGTGGCGCACCGTGGATGTGGTACGCCATTACTAGTTTAAATACTAATGGCACACTATCCACTGGTGCGCCATTACTAGTTTTGAAAAAAATGAAATTTTTTTGTTACTAATGGCGCACCGTGGATGTGGTGCGCCATTAGTATTTGGACACTCATGGCGCACCAACATATGGTGCGCCATTAGTATATAGTAATGGCGCACCACATGTTTGGTGCGCCATTAGTAGCCATAGCATCTATAACTCTTTTCCTAGTAGTGATGACCGTACTTTGAGGAGCTCATGTATTCACTAAGTGTTAATGCTTTGGTCCGGTACTCTATTAAAAGGAGGCCTTAATATCCCTTAGTTTCTAATAGGACCCCACTGCCACGGGAGGGTAGGACAAAAGATGCCATGCAAGTTCTTTTCCATAAGCATGTATGACTATATTTGGAATACATGCCTACATTACATTGATGAACTGGAGCTAGTTCTGTGTCACCCTATGTTATAACTGTTGCATGAGGAATCGCATCCGACATAATTATCCATTGCCTACGAGCTTTTCACATATTGATCTTTCCTTAGTTACTTTTCCGTTGCCACTGTTACGATTGCTAAAAAACTACTACTGTTACTTTTGCCACCGTTACCGTTACTTCCATACTACTTTGCTACTAAATACTTTGCTGTAAATATTAAGTCTTTCAGGTGTGGTTGAATTGACAACTCAACTGCTAATACTTGAGAATATTCTTTGCCTCCCCTTGTGTCGAATGGTTGAATACTCTACCCTCAAAACTATTGCGATCCCCTATACTTGTGGGTTGTCACTCCCTCTCTCACTCCTCGGCCGCCTCACGACGGTGGTCTATGGCCCTAGCCTCCTCCAGAGCACGGGCGCAGGCCTCACGATAAGCTGCCAGGGACACCGTGGCCTCCGCGTGCGCGCGCTCGTGCTGCAGATGCCCGAGGTTGATGGACACCTTCAGCTGGTGCCACTCGCGTGCCAGGCGGAGGCCCTCTGCCTCGACGCGAGCATCGACATCGACAAGTTCTCCTCCAAGCCGACTCAGGGCACCCATTGCTTCCTGGAAAAGGTTGTCGCGGATGGCGCTGCACCCACACGCGAGCTCCAGTGCGCAACTGAACCCTTCCCCCTCGCTAGGGGTTGCCGGAGAGGCGCGGAGCGGCTCGCTCGACCCCGACAAGGGGCTGGCGGACGACGCTCGCCCAGTTGTTTCTCAGGTACCGGCAGAAGCGTTGTGCGGCATGAGCACGCCACTCGAAGATGAAGCCAGCGCTGGGGCCACCCATCCTCTAGCGAGCACCAGTCGAGGAGCCCTCGGCGCACCTCCTGCACCCAGAAGTGACTGCGAAGGAAGGATGTGGGGAGCATAGGCTCATGGCCTCCCGGCAACGCGTCCGCTTCATGGGTTGGTTTCGTGCCTCGCGTGGGTGCTTGGCGCGAGGAGCTCGGAATCGCGAGCGGGTAAAGGGCCCCCGAGGTCGCACCTCTGGAGTCTTCGTCGCCGCAACCGAAGGGGTCCTCAGGAGCTGGAGTCAGAAAGGGACGCGACACACGAAGATCTATGAAGATAAGGTACTTACTCATCCATGGCTACCCACACCCTCTATTTCAGGGGCCGGGGGGCATCACCGCTGCAGCTCCAGAGCCCTTTCCTCTTGCGACGTGCCCCAAGGTCCAGACAATGCACGCCAAGAGTTGATGCATTGCCCTCCACTGCTGGGCCACGAACCGCCACCTTAGGAGCACCCGACGGCGCCTGCCCCTCAGCAGTCACCTCAGGAGCACCTGACAGCGCCCGCTCTCCAGCGATCGCCTCTAGACTACCAGACGGAGCCCGCTCTCCAGCGGTTGCCTCAAGAGCACTCAGCGGTGCTCCCCCTGCAACCACCTCAAGGGTGCGCGCCGCAGGGTCGACAAGCACAGGAGACACCAAGATGGGATTTTCGCGAGGCCCCGCAAGGCCTTCCGGGTGCGGCCCCAATTCGTCGAAGCACGACATCTTCTCGGCGAAGGCCTGCCCAACCGGGTAATGGTACAAGGGGCGCCCACCGAGTGGAAGAGCTCCCGGATCGCCTCCTGTCAGAAGCTTGACCACCTCTTGTAGCGTGTGAGGAGGGAGCGAGGACAGCTGAAGCCTCATGGGGTCGCCCGGACCGAAGAAGGCCCACATCGGGCGGGTGTGGTGCTGGAGCGGGGCAATGCGCTGCCTAACAAACTCCTTCACCACCATCACCATCGTCACTCCTGCCTGCCTCAGCTCCGCTAGTCTAGACCAGACGCGCACGACCCGCGGATCGGCAAGCTCCCCGTGCCCCCAGCCGGAACTCGGCTCCGCCGGTGCCATTAGGAGAAGAAGAAGGGGGCTGCACACAATGGCATCTACGTAAACCCAGTGTTTCCGGAACCTCCTCACATCCGGGCGGAGTGAGAAGTCGATGCCGAAGCCGGCAGTCGCCGATGCCGCTTGAAGCGACACGCACCCCGAGCGTTTCCTGCAATCGACCAGGTGAAGAGAGAAGAAGTGGCGGAGCAACGTCGCGGACGGGGCAATGCCAATGAATGCCTCACACAAGAAGGCAAAAGCGGAGAGGAGGATGATGGAGCTAGGATCCAGATGCAGCACATGAATCTGGTAGTGCGAGAGCATGACATTGAGGAAATCAGAGAACGGCGGCACCAGGCCGGCGAAGAGGGCATGGAAATGAAGAGGGATCTCGGTGGCCTCCATGTCAACCATGGCCCGGGAAGTAGGCCAGACCATCGTCGCCCTCTACTCGTTGGAATCGGCGGCGAGAGCTCGCCGGACCTTGTCCATCCCTCTCTATTGACCACCGTGGACCGCTCCAGCGATGGCCACAAACTCGGCGCGAGCATTTCCCCTCTTCGATTTTGGGGCCATGACGGCGAGGTGGACTGGAGTAGGCAAGGATTACGGTGAAGGTGGCGCACGTCTGTCATGGGAGTAAGTCTGACAGTAAGAATTGGGGTACATAGGAGGAGGCAAGGCCCTAGCTACAGCGAGGTTGTACACGCGAGTTTACGAGTTCAGGCCCCTCTCGGAGGAGGTAACAACCCCACGTCTCAGTACCCGGAGGCTTGTCGACTAGAATATGCGTGTGAGTTACAGGGGGTCCAAACCCTTGTGCTAGAGGAGGGGGTGGTGTTGGGGAACGTAGTAATTCAAAAAAAATTCCTATGATCACGCAAGATCTATCTAGGAGATGCATAGCAACGACATGGGGAGAGTGTGTCCACGTACCCTCGTAAACCGAAAGAGGAAGCGTTATGTTAACGCGGTTGATGTAGTCGAACGTCTTCACGATCCAACCGATCCAAGTACCGAACGTACAGCACCTCCGTGTTCAGCACACGTTCAGCTCGATGACCTCCCTCGAGCTCTTTATCTAGTAGAGGTTTGAGGGAGAGTTCCGTCAGCACGAAGGCGTGGCGACGGTGTTGGTGATGTGATCCGCGCAGGGCTTCGCCTAAGCACTACGATGCTATGACCGTAGGAGTAAACTGTGGAGGGGGGCACCACACACGGCTAAGACAAATCTTGGTGTGCCTTTGGGGTGCCCCCGCACAAGTATATAAAGGGGGGGAGGAGGAGGCCGGCGGCCTAGGAGGGGCGCGCCAAGGGGGAGTCCTACTTGGACTCCTAGTGCAAGTAGGATTCGGCCCCCTCTCCTTCCTTCCAACAGAGAGGGAAAGGGGAAAGGGGGAGAGGGAGAAGGAAAGAGGGGGGCCGCGCCCCCTCCCCTTGTCCAATTTGGATTGGGCAAGGGGGGGCGCGTGCCTCCTCCCGTGACCTGCCTCCTCTCCTCCACTATGGCCTAATAGGCCCATTAACTTTCCCGGGTGGTTCCGGTAACCTCCTGGTACTCCGAAAAATCCCCGATCATCTTCGGAACCATTCCAGTGTCCGTATATAACCTTCCAATATATGAATCTTTACCTCTCGACCATTTTGAGACTCCTCTTCATGTCGGTGGTCTCATCCGGGACTCCAAACAAAATTCGGTCACCAAAACACATAAGTCATAATACAAATCGTCATCGAACGTTAAGCATGCGGACCCTACGGGTTCGAGAACTATGTAGACATGACTGAGACACATCTCCGGACAATAACCAATAACGGAACCTTCATGCTCATATTGGCTCCTACATATTTAACGAAGATCTTTATCGGTCAAACCGCATAAAAACATACGTCATTCTCTTTGTCATTGGTATGTTACTTGCCCGAGATTCGATCGTCGGTATCATCATACCTAGTTCAATCTCGTTACCGGCAAGTCTCTTTACTCATTCCGTAATGCATCATCCCGTAACTATCTCATTAGTCACATTGCTTGCAAGGCTTATAGTGATGTGCATTACCAAGAGGGCCAAGAGATACTTCTCCGATACACGGAGTGACAAATCCTAATCTTGATCTATGCCAACCCAACAAACACCTTTGAAGACACCTGTAGAGCATCTTTATAATCACCCAGTTACGTTGTGAGATAGCACACAAAGTGTTCCTCCGGTATTCGGGAGTTGCATAATCTCATAGTCAGAGGAATATGTATAAGTCATGAAGAAAGCAATAGAAATAAAACAAAACGATCATTATGCTAAGCTAACGGATGGGTCTTGTCCATCACATCATTCTCTGATGATGTGATCCCGTTCATCAAATTACAACACATGTCTATGGTTAGGAAACTTAACCATCTTTGACTAACGATCTAGTCAAGTAGAGGAATATTAGGGATACTCTGTTTTGTCTATGTATTCACACATGTAGTAAGTTTCTGGTTAATACAATTCTAGCATGAATAATAAACATTTATCATGACATAAGGAAATATAAATAACAACTTTATTATTGCCTCTAGGGCATATTTCCTTCAATCTCCCACTTGCACTAGAGTCAATAATCTAGATTACATAGTAATGATTCTAACACCCATGGAGTCTTGGTGTTGATCATGTTTTGCTCGTGAGAGAGGCTTAGTCAACGGGTCTGCAATATTCAGACCCGTATGTATCTTGCAAATCTCTATGTCTCCCTCCTTCACTTGGTCGCAGATGGAATTGAAGTGTCTCTTGATGTGCTTGGTTCTCTTGTGAAATCTGGATTCCTTTGCCAAGGCAATTGCACCAGTATTGTCACAAAAGATTTTCATTGGACTCGATGCTCTAGGTATGAGACCTAGATCAGATATGAACTCCTTCATCCAGAATCCTTCATTTGCTGCTTCCAAAGCAGCTATGTACTCCGCTTCACACGTAGATCCCGCCATGACGCTCTGCTTGGAACTGCGCCAACTAACAGCTCCACCATTCAATAAAAATATGTATCCGGTTTGTGACTTAGAGTCATCCGGATCAGTGTCAAAGCTTGCATCGACGTAACCGTGTACGACGAGCCCTTTGTCACCTCCATAACGAGAAACATATCCTTAGTCCTTTTCAGGTATTTCAGGATGTTCTTAACCATTGTCTAGTGATCCACTCCTGGATTACTTTGGTACCTCCCTGCTAAACTAATAGCAAGGCACACATCAGTTCTGGTACACAACATTGCATACATGATAGAACCTATGGCTGAAGCATAGGGACTTTCATTTTCTCTTTATCTTCTGTAGTGGTCCGACATTGAGTCTGACTCAACTTCACACCTTGTAACACAGGCAAGAACCCTTTCTTTGACAGATCCATTTTGAAATTCTTCAAAACTTTATCAAGGTATGTGCTTTGTGAAAGTCCAATTAAGCGTCTTGATCTATCTCTATAGATCTTGATGCCCAGTATATAAGCAGCTTCACCGAGGTCTTTCAATGAAAAATTCTTATTCAAGTATCCTTTTATGCTATCCAGAAATTCTATATCATTTCCAATCAGCAATATGTCATCCACATATAATATTATAAATGCTACAGAGCTCCCACTCACTTTCTTGTAAATACAGGCTTCCCCAAAAGTCTGTATAAAACAATATGCTTTGATCACACTATCAAGGCATATACTCCAACTCCGAGATGCTTACACCAGTCCATATATGGATCGCTGGAGCTTGCACACTTTTCCAGCACCTTTAGGATCGACAAAACCTTCTGGTTGCATCATATACAACTCTTCTTTAAGATATCCATTAAGGAATGCAGTTTTGACATCCATTTTGCCAAATTTCATAATCATAAAATGCGGCAATTGCTAACATGATTCGGACAGACTTAAGCATCGCTTCGGGTGAGAAGGTCTCATCGTAGTCCACTCCTTGAACTTGTCGAAAATCTTTTGCAACAAGTCGAGCTTTGTAGACTATAACATTACCATCAGCGTCAGTCTTCTTCTTGAAGATCCATTTATTCTCTATGGCTTGCCGATCAGTCACACTTTGTTTTCATACATGGACCTCATCTCAGATTTCATGGGATCAAGCCATTTCACGGACTCTAGGCTCATCATCACTTCCTCATAGTTCCTAGGTTTGTCATGGTCAAGTAACATGACCTCTAGAATAGGATTACCGTACCACTCTGGTGCGGATCGTACTCTGGTTGACCTACGAGGTTCGGTAGTAACTTGATCAGAAGTTTCATGATCATTATCATTAGCTTCCTCACTAATTGGTGTAGGAATCACTGGAACTGATTCCTGTGATGGACTACTTTCCAATTCGGGAGAAGGTACAATTCCCTCATCAAGTTCTACTTTCCTCCCACTCACTTCTTTCGAGAGAAACTTCTTCTCTAGAAAGGATCCATTCTTAGCAACGAATATCTTAACTTCGGATCTGTGATAGAAGGTGTACCCAACAGTCTCCTTTGGGTATCCTATGAAGACACATTTCTCTGATTTGGGTTTGAGCTTATCAGGTAGAAGCTTTTTCACACAAGCATCACAACCCCAAATTTTAAGAAACGATAGCTTAGGTTTCTTGCCAAACCACAGTTCATATGGTGTCGTCTCAATAGATTTAGATGGTGCCCTATTTAATGTGAATGCAGCCGTCTCTAAAGCATAACCCCAAAACGATAGTGGTAAATCGGTAAGAGACATCATAGATCGCACTATATCTAATAAAGTACGGTTACGACATTCAGACACACCATTATGCTGTGGTGTTGCAGGTGGCATGAGTTGCGAACTATTCCACATTGTCTCAAATGAAGACCAAACTCATAACTCAAATATTCACCTCCACGATCAGATTGTAGAAATTTTATTTTCTTGTTACGATGATTTTCCACTTCACTCTGAAATTCTTTGAACTTTTCAAATGTTTCAGACTTATGTTTTATTAAGTATATATACCCATATCTGCTCAAATCATCTGTGAAGGTCAGAAAATAAGGATACCTGCCGCGAGCCTCAACACTCATCGGACCACATACAGCAGTATGTATTATTTCCAACAAGTCAGTTGCTCGCCCCATTGTTCCAGAGAACGGAGTCTTAGTCATCTTGCCCATGAGGCATGGTTCGCAAGCATCAAGTGATTCCAAAAGTCCATCAACATGGAGTTTCTTCATGCGCTTTATACCAATATGACCTAAATGGCAGTGCCACAAATAAGTTGCACTATCATTATTAACTTTACATCTTTTGGCTTCAATATTATGAATATGTGTATCACTACAATCGAGATTTAACAAAAATAGACCACTCATCAAGGGTGCATGACCATAAAAGATATCACTCATATTAATAGAACAACCATTATTCTCTGACTTAAATGAATAACCGCCGCGCATCAAACAAGATCCAGATATAATGTTCATGCTCAACGTTGGCACCAAATAACAATTATTCAGGTCTAAAATTAATCCCGACGATAGATGTAGAGGTAGCGTGCCGACGGCGATCACATCGACTTTGGAACCATCTCCCACACGCATCGTCACCTCGTCCTTAGCCAATCTTCATTTAATCCATAGCCCCTGTTTTGAGTTGCAAATATGAGCAATAGAACCAGTATCAAATACACAGGCGCTACTACGAGCATTAGTAAGGTACACATCAATAACATGTATATCAAATATACCTTTCACTTTGCCATCCTTCTTATCCGCCAAAATACTTGGGGCAGTTCCGCTTCCAGTGACCAGTCCCTTTGCAGTAGAAGCACTCAGTCTCAGGCTTAGGTCCAGACTTGCGCTTGTTCCCTTGAGCATCAACTTTCTTGATATTCTTCTTGAAGTTCCCCTTCTTCCCTTTGCCCTTTTTGTAAAAACTAGTGGTCTTGTTAACCATCAGCACTTGCTGCTCCTTCTTGATTTCTACCTCCGTAGCCTTTAGCATCGCGAAGAGCTCGGGAATTGTCTTTTCCATCCCTTGCATATTATAGTTCATCACGAAGCCTTTATAGCTTGGTGGCAGTGATTGAAGAACTCTGTCAATGACACTATCATCAGGAAGATTAACTCCCAGCCGAGTCAAGTGGTTATGATACCCAGACATTTGGAGTATATGTTCCAGAACTATTCTCCTCCATTTTGTAGCCATAGAACGTGTTGGAGACTTCATATCTCTCAACTCGGGCATTTGCTTGAAATATTAACTTCAAATCCTAGAACATCTCATATGCTCCATGACGTTCAAAATGTCTTCGAAGTCCCGATTCTAAGCCCTAAAGCATGGCACACTGAACTATCGAGTAGTCATCAGCTTTGCTCTGCCAGATGTTCATAACGTCCGGAGTTGCTCCTACAGCGGGCCTTGCACTTAGCGGTGCTTCCAGGACGTAAATCTTCTGTGCAACAATGAGGATAATCCTCAAGTTACGGACCCGGTCCGTGTAGTTGCTACCATCATGTTTCAACTTAGCTTTCTCTAGGAACACACTAAAATTCAAGGGAACGGTAGCACGGGCCATTGATCTACAACAACATAGATATGCAAAAAACTATCAGGTACTAAGTTCATGATAAATTAAGGTTCAATTAATCATATTACTTAAGAACTCCCACTTAGATAGACATCCCTCTAGTCATCTAAATGATCACGTGATCCATATCAACTAAACCATGTCCGATCATCACGTGAGATGGAGTAGCAACTGGCACTAGGCACTGGGTCAATAGGGTTGTCCCAAAAAATGATATAAAGTTGCTATAAAATGATTGTAAAACATCTAAGAATGATAATATAATGGCATGAATACTTCATAAATTATAGATACGTTGGAGACGTATCACCATGCATATTTTGCAAGGCTATATGTGGCTGTTTGAAAACACAAAGTTGCATGCTAGTGCGTGAATTCTTGAAAAAAGTAAGAATGATAAATGTTGAATTTTTTTGCACAATAAGTTATGATAAGATTCTAGAGTGTGGTATTTTTCAGAATTTTTGGAGTTAAATAAGTATAGATATTCTTGCTTCCTTTACACACTGCCCACTTTAGATAGATTTCTTTTATGATTGCATTTGTTTGCTTGTTGAATGATTCTATTTGAGGATAGGAGTATTAAATATGCAGAGGCATTTAGTATGCAATGTTGAATAATAATTTCAGTGAATTTCTACATTAGAGAATGATAATGTTATTGCATTGATTTATACTAACTTATCTCACGAGTTCTTGTTGAGTTTTGTGTGGATGAATTTTTTTAAGATTTAGGGAAACCATGATATAAAAGGAATTAAGGAGACACAAAAGTTCAAGGCTGGGGATGCCCAAGGCATCCCATGACAATATTTCAAGAAGTCTCAAGCATCTAAGCTTGGGGATGCCCCGGTAGGCATCCCACCTTTCTTCTTCATAATTATTAGTTAGTATCGATTGAGCCTAAGTTTTTGCTTCTTCACATGATGTCTGCAATTCTTGGAATGTCATTTAATTTTGTGTTGCATGCTGTTTTAATAAAATACTTAGATCTGAAAGTTTCTAAATAAGAGAGAGTCCACAAATGCCTACCCATTTACTTAATTACTCACTTGATCTTCACTTATATCTTTTTGGAGTAGCTTGTCGTTTACTCTTGTGCTTCACTTTATCCTATGAGTAAATTGTTGATTGAATTGAATATCATGAAGTTGAAATTATATCATGCCTAGTGGTAGATTCACATTGGGTTTAGAAAGTGAAATCTTTTGAAGCTTGACAATCACAATATGTCGGATTTCGGGTTCCGGCAGACCCTTGAGGTTCGAACACTGGGGTGCGCGCGGAGATCTCTCCCCTACCGATCTACGTCTGATCTTCTCGTGCGAGCTAAGATGAAAACGATGGACAACACAGGGTACACAAAATTTATACTGGTTCGGGCCACCGATGTGGTGTAATACCCTACTCCAGTGTGTGGTGTCGTGGATTGCCTCTAGAGCTGATGATGAACAGTACAAAGGAAGAACAGCCTCGCGAGAGGTGTTCTTGGGCTGGTGGGATGAACTGCTTGGGTCAGTTCAGTCGCTTCTCTCTCGACTTAGGCTCTATCAGATTTCTCGATGCCTCTCACTAGATGCCTCTACTCCGTGGTGGCTAGCTCTATTTATAGAGGCCCTGGGCCTCTCCCCGAAATAATTGAGCGGGAAGGGTGCCAACAATTGGCCATTTTGAAGGGGAACATCTAGTACAAGTTATCCTGACCAAAGGTGGTCTTCGGCTGCCAAAAGCTCTGGTGGTGACGCCGTCTTGGGCTCCACGGTGACCTCCGTCCGGCCGTCCGGCCGGTCTTGGTCTCGTTGCACTGGAATGGTAACTGAGAGAGTCCTGGATTAGGGGGTGTCCGGGTAGCCGGACTATACCTTCAGCCGGACTTCAGGACTATGAAGATACAAGAATGAAGAATTCGTCCCGTGTCCGAATGGGACTTTCCTTGGCGTGGAAGGCAAGCTTGGCGATGCGGATATTCAAGATCTCCTACCATTGTAACCTACTTGGTGTAACCCTAACCCTATCCGGTGTCTATATAAACCGAAGGGTTCTAGTCCGTAGGACAACTTCATCATACAACAATCATACCATAGGCTAGCTTCTAGGGTTTAGCCTCCTTGAACTCGTGGTAGATCTACTCTTGTACTACCCATATCATCAATATTAATCAAGCAGGAAGTAGGGTTTTACCTCCATCGAGAGGGCCTGAACCTGGGTAAACTTCGTGTCCCTTGTCTCCTGTTACCATCCGGCCTAGACGCACAGTTCGGGACCCCCTACCCGAGATCCACCGGTTTTGACACCGACATTGCTGCTTTCATTGAGAGTTCCTCTATGTCGTCACCTTTAGGCCCGATGGCTCCTTCGATCATCAACGACGATGCCGTCCAGGGTGAGACTTTTCTCCCCGGACAGATCTTCGTCTTCAGCGGCTTCGCACCGCGGGCCAACTTGCTTGGCCACCTGGAGCAGATCGAAAGCTACGCCCCTGGCCATCAGGTCAGGTTTGGAAGCTTAGACTACATGGCAGATATCCGCGGGGATTTGATCTTCGATGGATTCGAGCCACAGCCAAGCGCGCTGCACTGTCTCGAGGGGCATTATCTAGCTCTGTCGCCAAACAGTTGAAGGAAATATGCCCTAGAGGCAATAATAAAGTTATTATTTATTTCCTTATATCATGATAAATGTTTATTATTCATGCTAGAATTGTATTAACTGGAAACATAATACATGTGTGAATACATAGACAAACAGAGTGTCACTAGTATGCCTCTACTTGACTAGCTCATTAATCAAAGATGGTTATGTTTCCTAGCCATGAACAAAGAGTTGTTGTTTGATTAACGAGATCACATCATTAGTTGAATGATCTGATTGACATGACCCATTGCATTAGCATAGCACCCGATTGTTTAGTATATTGCTATTGCTTTTATCCATGACTTATACATGTTCCTTTAACTATGAGAATATGCAACTCCCATTTACCGTAGGAACACTTTGTGTGCTACCAAACGTCACAACGTAACTGGGTGATTATAAAGGTGCTCTACAAGTGTCTCCGAAGGTACATGTTGAGTTGGCATACTTCGAGATTAGGATTTGTCACTCCGATTGTCGGAGAGGTATCTCAGGGCCTTCTCGGTAATGCACATCACATAAAGCCTTGCAAGCATTGCAACCAATGAGTTAGTTGCGAGATGATGTATTACGGAACGAGAAAAGAGACTTGCCGGTAACGAGATTGAACTAGGTATTGAATACCGACGATCGAATCTCGGGTAAGTAACATACCGATGACAAAGGGAACGACGTATGTTGTTATGCGGTCTGACCGATAAAGATCTTCGTAGAATATGTAGGAGCCAATATGGGCATCCAGGTCCCGCTATTGGTTATTGACCGGAAACGTGTCTCGGTCATGTCTACATTGTTCTCGAACCGTAGGGTCCGCACGCTTAACGTTACGATGACAGTTATTATGAGTTTATGCATTTTGATGTACCGAAGGAGTTCGGAGTCCCGGATGTGATCACGGACGTGACGAGGAGTCTCGAAATGGTCGAGACATAAAGAATTATATATTGGAAGCCTATGTTTGGACATCGGATGCATTCCAGGTGAAATCAGGATTTTACCGGAATACCGGGAGGGTTACCGGAACCCCCCGGGAGCATAATGGGCCAACCTGGGCCTTGGAGGAAAGGTGAGAGGGCAGCCCTAGGGGCTGCGCGCCTCCCCCCTTCCCTAGTCCTATTAGGACTAGGAGAAGTGGGGCGCCCCCTCTCTCTCTCTCTCCCCCTTGGAGCAATCCTAGTCCAACTAGGATTGGGGGGGGGGGAATCCTACTCCTAGAGGGAGTAGGACTCTCCTGGCGCACCAAACCTGGCCGGCCAGCCCCTCCCCCTTGGATCCTTTATATACGGGGGCAGGGGGCACCCCAAAGACACACAAGTTGATCTACGGATCGTTCCTTAGCCGTGTGCGGTGCCCCCTTCCACCAAATTCCACCTCGATTATATCGTTGCAGTGCTTAGGCGAAGCCCTGCGCCGGTAACACATCAAGATCGTCACCACGCCGTCGTGCTGACGGAACTCTTCCCCGACGCTTTGCTGGATCGGAGCCCGGGGATCGTCATCGAGCTGAACGTGTGCCAAGAACTCGGAGGTGCCGGAGTAACGGTGCTGTGATCGGTTGGATCGCGAGGAGAACGTACGACTACTTCCTCTACGTACGACTACTTCCTCTACGTTGTGTCAACGCTTCCGCTTCGGTCTACGAGGGTACGTAGACAAACACTCTCCCCTCTCGTTGCTATGCATCACCATGATCTTGCGTGTGCGTAGGAAAATTTTTGAATTTACTGCGTTCCCCAACAACAGTGCCCTGGAGGCCGCACACGCACCGGTTCCGACCCTTAATTCGGAGCCTATTGCGCCAATCGAGGATAAGCGGTTGGACGTCACCTCGAGGGCTGCGATATCAAAGGTGATCGAGCCAAACGCTAGCCCCGCACTCTGCATGACCCGTGACTCCGAGGATCCGGATTCCTCTCCGGACTCCGAACCCCTCGCGCCCCTGCCGATCGAATCCGATTGGGCGCCGATCATGGAGTTCACCGCCGCGGACATCTTTCAGCACTCGCCCTTCGGCGACATCCTGAACTCACTAAAGTATATCTCTTTATCGGGAGAGCCCTGGCCGGACTATGGTCAGCAAGGGTGGGATACGGAGGATGAAGAAATTCAAAGCCCACCCACCACCCACTTGGTAGCCACTGTCGACAATTTAAACGACGTGCTCAACTTCGACTCCGAAGACATCGACGGTATGGACGATGATGCAGGAGACACATATGAACCAACGCCTATAGGGCATTGGACGGCCACCTCACCTCATGATGTGTACATGGTGGATACCCCTAAAGGTAGCGACCACGAGGAAAACGGGGATAGAACGAAGGATCAATCCCTCGAAAAACAATCAAAGCGTCGGCGTAAACGCCGACCCAAGCCCCGCCTCGATACAGACCCAGCCATAGAGCAGGATGAGCCAGCAGGCGACGAGCATGCCCTAGAGCAACCGTCCGAACAGGGCAGCCCGGATGAAGAAACCGAGCATCCCTCCCCTGGCGAAAATGGCATTCTGGACAACCTTACACCGGATAAACCCGCGGAGAAGAAGAACCTCCACAAGAGGCTCGTTGCAACCGCACGCAGCCTGAAAAAACACAAGCGGAAGCTCAAGACTACAGAAGATGCACTCAGGATCAGATGGAGCAAAGTAATTAACAGCACAGACAAATACGATGATAGTCGCCGCACTAAAAGCTATCCGAAGCGAAAGCTACTGCCTGAATTCGACGAAGAGGCCTTAGAGCCCTCGCACTCAAAAAGTAAGAAAGCCACACGGTCGGATAGACCACCCCATAGCAAGCATAAAGCCACAAACGGCGCCGCACTTAAGCCGGCACGCGACCCACTTACAGATTTGCATCAAAAAGATGGCCCAGCCAGGTCCATTTATGGGCCAAGAAAGCAAGCTCTCGTAAGCAATGCAATAAAACCATTATCAGAATCCGGCACACCCAAATACAGGGGCGCCGCACATCCCCTATGTTTCACCGATGAGGTCCTGGATTATGAATTTCTAGCGGGATTCAAACCCGTAAACATAGAGGCATATGATGGAACAACAGACCCTGGAGTCTGGATAGAGGATTACATCCTCCACATACACATGGCTAGAGGAGATGATCTCCACGCCATCAAATATTTACCACTAAAGCTTAAAGGACCAGCCAGGCATTGGCTTAAAAGCCTTCCTGAAAACACAATTGGAAGCTGGGAAGAGCTCGAGGACGCTTTCCGAGCAAATTTTCAAGGGACTTATGTCCGTCCTCCGGATGCTGACGACCTCAGTCACATAACACAACAACCCGGAGAGTCAGCTCGACAGTTCTGGAATAGATTGCTTACTAAAAAGAATCAGATAGTCGACTATCCGGACGTCGAATCCCTAGCAGCTTTCAGGCACAATGTCCGAGACGAGTGGCTCGCCAGACACCTCGGCCAAGAAAAGCCAAGAACAATGGCCGCATTAGCAAGCCTCATGACCCGCTTTTGCGTAGGAGAGGACAGCTGGTTGGCAAGATGTAGCACCAGCGACCCAAGTACATCCGAAACAAGGGATGGAAACGGAAAACCGCGACGCAACAAGGAACGTCGCCGGACTAAGGAAAACAGTCCAAAGAGCACGGCAGTCAATGCTGGATTCAAAGGCTCACGGCAGAATCAGAAAAGGCCGCCCATCCAGGATAACAGAGATGATTTATCCAACGTAAACAAAATCCTGGACAGGATATGTCAAATACGCAGTACTCCAGGGAGGCCTGCTAACCATACTCACAGAGATTGTTGGGTTTTCAAACAATCCTGCGGACTCAACGCCGAACACAAGGGGCTCGACACACCCAGTGAAGACGAGGACGAACCCCAAAAGCAGAGCACCAGGAAACAGAAGAATTTCCCACAAGAAGTAAAAACAGTAAACCTACATCATATAACAAAACGTGCGGTGCCCATAAAGGTACGCGCCACACGACCCATCCCAAAGGGGTCCCGCCACTGGTTGTCAAAACCAATCATCTTCGATCATCTGGATTATTCAAGAAGTACCAGGAATGCAGGCTGGACTGCCTTGGTACTCGATCCAATAATTGGTGGGCTCCAGTTTTCAAATGTCCTAATGGACGACGGCAGTGGACTAAACCTAATATATCAGGACACAATCCGTCACATGGGGATAAACCCAACAAGAATCCGCCACAGCAAAACCTCCTTTCAAGGGGTAGCGCCCGGTCCGGACACCCATTGCATGGGTTTTATCCGGCTCGAAGTTATATTCGGCTCTACCGATAACTTCCGCTGCGAAAGGCTAACTTTCCACATCGTCCCATTCTCAAGTCGCTGTCAAGCACTGCTGTGGCGCGAAGCTTTTGCCCGCTTTAACGCAATACCGCATTATGCATCTCTCACGCTTAAAATGCCCGGTCCACGAGGCATCATCTCCTTGAAGGGGAAGCATTGAGCTCTCCTCCCCCGAGCGGAGGATTGTGCGGCCGCTTTAATAGCCCCACAATACAATGGCTTCACCAGCCAGAACATCCGAACAGGTCATTAAGAACACGGGAACGGATAGACGAGCCCGGCATGCCCTAGGGGCTCCGCACATATAAGAGAAAATAAAGGTCAATTTTACATATTTTACTTTATATTTGTTTACTTAATACAATTTTTGTTCGGCACGAATTTTTGTTTATTTAATACAATATTTCTTTTCAACTTAGTTCCTCTCTTTCACAGATGAACATCGTGCTGCGCCCGTCCAGGATACGACACAACGAAGACACAGGCGCAGACGTGCAGTAGGGACCCGTTCCAAGGATTCTTTTCAGATTAAGACCCTGCGTAAACCTTTTTTACTGTCTCTTGTTGCTACACATACCCTGGTTCTATAACCAAGGAGGAGGCTGGCGTCTTGGCATGTGGCCATGTCAGAATTCCTGCGCGTACCTGGACACTAGGGGCTTATAACTAAGAGCATTCCTCTACCCGCTCTCATAAAGACCGAATACCTTAGGGAGTGTTCGGCGTCGCGAGTTTGGCCTTATATGCATCAGCTCCGAATCATGATTTTCGTCAAAGTTGGGTTGCCCGGCTCCTGTGTTCTGCCGCCTTACGTTCCGCTCTATCGACTAAGGCAGCACCAGGAGAACTACTGTGATTGTGCCCCGGTTCGGCCGAGCGAGCACCTCAGTAGAGAAAGCCGAAAACCGACTGTCATGATATAGCGCGAGACTGGTCAACCACTCAATGACTCTCCGGAATCTATAGGATTCCTCCGCATTAATGAAGGGCCATTTCCCGGCCAGGCACACACGCGCCCCGAATTCGGGCGAGCGCAGTCGCCACCAAGGGCTATCTAAAGAGTCCCACTGTCAAGCTCCTATGGCTAAGTGAAAGTGTTAAAGCATTATAGTCCGGTTTGCCTGGCTCGCTGCGCCATCACCTCCTTTGTAGGACCAAGACGTTAAATTAAGTGTGAAAAAGCGCCTTCTGCGAGCACCCCCGCACTATGTGCACGGGGGGTGAAGCCAACGACTGCCATCTTTCAGATTGTATATATATTAAAAACGGCCGCACATGAGGTGTTCCCCATACTTGAAGGCACAAGTATAAAAGCCTACTACAATTCATCAAAATACTGTTTTATAATTACATATGCTATCAGAACATAGCATCCTTCAAGCACTGCGTCTCTATTACACGAGTGCCTTCAAGGACTTCCTAAAAATAGTGTTCGGAGGGTACTCGGCTTCTATCCGAATCTCGGGACGCAACAACGGTGGTCTCCATCTCCGCCCAATATGTCTTGACACGGGCAAGAGCCATCCGTGCGCCCTCTATGCATGCTGACCTCTTCATTGCATCGATACGGGGCACCGCATCAAGGAGTTGCTGCACCAAGCCGAAATAACTCTTCAGATCCAATCTCCCTGGCCACAAATGACCCATGACGAACTTCATGGCGAGTCCGGACAACCTATTCAGTTCGGCCCATTGAGCCAGATGATCGTCCACTGCCAGCGGACGCTCTGGATTGTGGAACTGCGACCAGAAAACCTTTTCCACTTGGAGATCTTTTTTATCTCGAAAGTGTTCGGTCGCATCAGCAACACTTTGCTGCCAAATCCTGATAGGTGTCCTCCACACTCCACATCCGGTCCAACGGAGCAAACTTCAGATCACAAAACTTCCTCCGCAGCATAAAGGGCTTTCCAGCCGCAATCTGTTCGGCCTGACGCAGCTCCTCCTTCGCAGCTCTCATCGTAGAGCGAGCGTCCTTGGCATCGGCAACGGCCTTCTCCAAGTCCGTCTATCTTGCCCGGTCTTCTTTCTCAAGAAGTTTGCAATGGTCTGCAGCGCTCTTTAATTTCACGGCCATTTCGGCCATCTCCTCCTTGCTTCGGCAGTGAGCAGCCTGTTCGGCTCTCAGTTCTTCAAGGGCTTTCTCGGTAGCCGCATCGCTTTTCTTGGCTTGTTCCTTATCTCGGGCAAGTTCTGCCCTAAGACTCTCCACAGCGGCCGCACCATCTGCGTCAAGCACACACATTGTAAGACACTGGCATGAAGCTCCTCTTACCTGATGCCGCCCGAGGAATTAGATACCTTGAGCCTCATCAAGCCGCTTGTTGACAAGCGCGATGTCGGCATCTGCCACGTCCAGTTGCCTCTTTAGTTCGGCCAAATCATCAGTTCGGCTCGATTCCGGACACTTCGCCACCTACATTCAAAGGCGACACCTTAGACCTGGGATTATGATCCTCTGCACACCGTCATTTCTTGATGACGCACAGAGTCTCAGGGGCTACTATCTATACAGGGCGCATCTTATTTATGCGCAACTGACAAAAGTGTACACTATCTAATGTACCTCAAAGCCCGTCAGTAAACTCCTGACGGCCTCGTGCAATCCGCTTTCCGCGGATGAAATCCTTTCAATCACCATGACCATCAATGCGCGGTGCTCCTCTGAGATAGAAGCTCGCCCCAGCAGATTCTTTAGCTCCTCCGGCCGAGCACCAGACGGTGCCGGACTTGTCCTGTGGCCTCTTTCGGAGGCCGGATGCGGAGAACCTTGGGGGGCCGCATAGCAATCTTCCGCCCCTGCCGGATTCGGAGAAACCCTCCGCGACGACACCTCAGGTTTGCCCGCCTCGCTAGGCGGTACGGCAGGGGGAGGCATTCCGCTCTCCATCATCTCCGGAAGAAGATGCCCCGAAGACATGCTCTGCTGAAAAGGGCTGAGGTCCAAACTACAAGGTAAAATTTCGGTTAATCTTCTCAGGTTTAAAACAAGGATCCTTCTCTCAAAATATACAATCTTTCTCTACTTATGGCTCGCTGGAGGGCTGACTCCTTTGAGGGCATAGTTCGGCTGAGGAAGCCCCCGGCATCAGACCCTCTGACGAGGATTTTTTACCCCGCTTTAGGGCCATGGGCTCCGGGTCGTCAGAGGCGGCCCTCTTCTTCCCCTTAGAAGAGGAATTGTCGGTTCCTCCCTTCGGAATAGCCTCCTTTGAGGAGGCCATAGTTTCCTTGTCCTCTCCCTCACTTCTCTCCAGAGGCACAATCTTCAACATCCCGACAAGCACGGGATCCGCCCTGGTCTCAGGAAGGGGAGCCGGACACCTGATCAGCTTTGCTTTCGCTATCCACTCCTATTTAAAAAGGACAGCTCTTTTAGGGGCGAATTTATGACAATTATATGGATAGCGAGTCCGGTCACAAGGTTACTTACTTGAGTATCCGAGCGATTGCAGCTTAAACCTGCATCCTCGGCCAAATCCGGACACATTGCTTGTGATCCGAAGAACAATTTTTACATCTCCACGGGCGTTGCGCCCATAAAATGTTGGAGAGCTCGTGGTCCCTCCAGATTAAACTCCCACAAGCGGAGGGAGCGACGTTCGCCGGGCAAGGTTCGGCGGATCAACATAACTTGCATCACTTTGACCAAGTTGAGGTCTCTTTCCAAGAGATCCCTGATTCGGTCCTGCAACAAAGCCACGTCTTGAGATGGCCCCCTGTCTAGGCCTTTATTGACCCATGACCCTAGCTGTTGTGGGGGACCCGAGCAAAAGGCAGGTGGCGCCACCCATTTGGTGCCCCTGGGAGCGGTGATATAGAACCACTCCCATTGCCATAAGCCGAGCTCCTCTTGAAAAGAGCCCTCGGGCCAGGGAGCATCAGCATTCTTACTTATAACAACGCCTCCACACTCTGCGTGCCGTCCGTCGACCATCTTCGGCTCCACTTTAAAGGTCTTGAGCCATAATCCGAAGTGAGGGGTAACACGGAGGAACGCTTCACACACGACGACGAATGAGGAAATATGGAGGATGGACTCCGGAGCTAAGTCGTGAAATTCCAGCCCATAATAGAACAGCAGCCCCCTCACAAAGGGATCCATTGGGAAGCCTAATCCCCGAAGGAAGTGAGATATGAATACCACACTCTCACCAGGCTGGGGACTGGGAAACGCCTGCCCTTGAGCAGGCAACCTATGCGAAATTTTGCCGGTCAAGAACTTAGCTTCTCTCAACTTTAGCACGTCCTCCTTCGTGACGGACGAGGGCATCCACCGGCCTTGAAGGTCGGAACCGGACATTGTCGATGGTCCGAAGCGCCTGAAATCTGGAGCCTAGGGTGTTGGAACTCGAGGCGATGGGCGAACTCGTTTGAGGTTGGAAAAAAGGAGTAGGGCCTTGGTCTCTTTATAAGAGGTTGAATACCAAGAGCCCTCCCCGTGACCATTTGGGACTCGCCTTTAATCGAGAAAACATGCTGAACAGGCACGATTGGGTTACCCACGACCGTATTGATGAGAATCCCGTAAAGAAAGGGGACACGATCTCTGCTTTGACAAGACGTGCCAAGGAAACCGCCTCGCAAAACACGCTGAGGTGGAGAAGTGAAAACGATTCGAATAAGAGCTTGGCCGTAGTGTCATGTCACGCTACGGAATACGTCAGCAGATTAGATTTGTGTTAATGTTATTCTCTCTATGGCTATATGTGGAAACTTATTTTGCAGAGCCGGACATTACTCTTGGTGTTTACAATCTTTTATGAAGAACTTGGAGGAGGAACCCGCCTTGCAATGCCGAAGACAATCTGCAGGCCGGACTCGTCGTCATTGAAGCCTGGTTCAGGGGCTACTGAGGGAGTCCTGGATTAGGGGGTGTCCGGGTAGCCGGACTCCGGGACTATGAAGATACAAGATTGAAGACTTCGTCCCGTGTCCGGATGGGACTTTCCTTGGCGTGGAAGGCAAGCTTGGCGATGCGGATATTCAAGATCTCCGACCATTGTAACTGACTTGGTGTAACCCTAACCCTATCCGGTGTCTATATAAACCGAAGGGTTCTAGTCCGTAGGACAACTTCATCATACAACAATCATACCATAGGCTAGCTTCTAGGGTTTAGCCTCCTTGATCTCGTGGTAGATCTACTCTTGTACTACCCATATCGTCAATATTAATCAAGCAGGAAGTAGGGTTTTACCTCCATCGAGAGGGCCCGAACCTGGGTAAACTTCGTGTCCCTTGTCTCCTGTTACCATCCGGCCTAGACGCATAGTTCGGGACCCCCTACCCGAGATCCGCCGGTTTTGACACCGACAGTAACCTTTGCCTGATACCTTGGCCTGTGCTTGCCTCCTTTGCACCAAAGGGGAAACAAGGACTCTGCGCAGGCTGGCGCCCGCCTGGTCTTGATCGTCATGGATTGTGTCACTGGATCCTCGCAAGGTACCCTTGCATTGATCTCTCTGCCTCCTCGCAAGCCCTGGCTGATGAGGACGTACTTGAGGAAGCTCTCTGTCGTCCGCCCCGCGAGGCTTGGCCCCTCGCGAGGGTCTTGAGCTTGTGTTGATGAAGACGGGCCACGCTGGGCCGCCACTTGAGCCACGCCGCAGGCCGCAGGCAGGCAAGTCTGGGGACCCCCCTTTCCCAGAACGCCGACACAATATTGGTCATACAAGCAATTCATGAATGATTAGTATAAGGAAGAGAACTTTCACATAGAAATATATTATCTTAGACATCTTCTATGATTGTGAATACCCATTAATTACTTTCAAACTTGAGCAAATTAGTTGAAGTTGGACAAGGAAGACAACGTAATGAGTTATGGTCGTGTATATTTGCATAGAAGTTATATTGTTATGGATCCTCCAACATGTGGTGTTTGCCTAGGATCTTTTGCTGGCCAAAAATTCGTACTAAGTAGAGATAATACTTGTGCATCCAAAAACCCTTAAACCCAGTTTCTTGCCATGAGTGTCCACCATACCTACCTATGGATTGAATAAGATCCTTCAAGTAAGTTTTCATCGGTGCATAATGCAGTAAAATTGCTCCTAAATATGTTTGATATTTTATTGTGAGGGAGAATTGAGCGTTGTACAAACTTGTGATAGCAAAGTAATAAAAGCAACAGATTGCATAATGAAGGTTGCTATCATAAGGGGCAATATAACAGGATGTTCCTTTGCATTAAGAGTTTGGGCATCCAAAAATAAAAAGGCACATTACAACCTCTGCTTCCCTCTGCGAAGGGCCTATCTTTTACGTTTCAGTATTTATTTTTATGCGAGAGTCAATAATATGCATTCTCATTCAACCTCAATTATCATCTAGTTGGCAAGCATCATATGGTGGGGAAATATCTAGGCACATATGGATAGTCAAATATATTTGATCATGATTTATTATTTTTGATAATTATCTCTATGATAAATGAGTTGGGAGGCGAAACATTAAGCCCCTATCTTTCTCTGTGTTTGATGGTTGCCATTTATTCTACAAATATGCTTTGAATACTAGCAATCATAGAAGACTATATGATGATTGAGTATGTGGAGCTCTTACTTAGACTCTATTGAATAAGTTGAATTGCAATTGTTTGGTGACTAAGAAGATAGGTTGTTGAGTTTCAAGAGAATTCATTGTTTGAACCTTAACATGTGAATTGGTTGCTACTTTAACATGAGAAGTTTTATGAGAAAGAATTGTTGTTATGATGCTAGGAAAAGTGATTGAAATTATCATTGATCAAACTTATGCCCTTTGCTAGCATTCACGATTCATAAATTATTTCTTTTATCATTTACCTACTCGAGGACGAGTAGAAATTAAGCTTGGGGATGCTGATACGTCTCCAACGTATCTATAATTTATGAAGTGTTCAAGTCATGTTTACAACAATTTTATATGATTTTGGTATGATTTGGATGGAACTAACCCGGACTGACGCTATTTTCAGCACAACTATCATGGCGTTGTTTTTTGTGCAGAAATAGAAGTTCTCCAAATGCAACGAAACTTTTTGATGATTTTTTTGGAACAAAAGAGGCACTAGAAGCTTCATGGGAGGGCTAGAAGAGCGACGAGGTGGGCACAACACACCAGGGCGCGCCAGAGGGGCCTGGCTTGCCCCGGTGGGTTGTGGTCACCTCGAGGCCCATCTTTGCGTGATTCCAACACCAAAAAATCATATAAATAGAGAAACCATCAGAAATAACACTAGATCAGAAGGTCTGCCGTCGCAAGACTGTTCAGCCATGAAAAACCAATCTAGACACTGTTCTGACACTCCGAGGGGAAAATCATCACTGGTGGCCATCTCCATCATCCCGGCGGCCACCATGATGAGGAGGGAGTAGTCCACCCTCAGGGCTGAGGGTTTGTACTAGTAGCTATGCGTTTAATAACTCTCTCTCTCTCTCTTTCGTGCTCTTGAGATGTCACAATCTTGATGTATCGCGGGCTTTGTTAATACAGTTGGATCATATGGTGTTTTCCCCTCTCTATCTTGTTGTGAATTGAGTTTTCCCTTTGAGATTTCGTTCTCATCGGATTGAATACTTTTATGGATTTGAGAACGCTTGATGTATGTCTTGCTATGAATACCTGTGGTGACAATGGGGTATCATATTGATTCACTTGATATGTGTTTTGGCACTCAACTCGTGGATTCCCAAGGTGACATTGGGGTAATCTATGCATAGGAGTTGATGCACGTTCTCGTCTTTGTTTCTCTGGTAGAAATCTTAGGTCACTCTTTGAGGTTCTTTGTGTTGGATTGAGTATTATGAATCTGGAATTGATTGATGCATATCGTATAATCAACTCACAGATACTCGTGGTGACATTGAAGTATGTAGGTGACATTAGAGTTGGTGGGTGTGTATCATATGGTGTTATTTTAGTATGAACTCTTGGTTAGATCGATCAGAAAGAATAGCTTGGTGTTATTTTAGTATGAACTCTAGGATAGATTGATCAGAAAGAATAGCTTTGAGGTGGTTTCGTACCCTACAAACAATTTCTTCTTACGTTCTCCGCTAGATAGGAACTTTGGAGTGATTCTTCATCGCACGTTGAGGAATGGTTATATGATCCAATTATATTAGCATTGTTGCGAGATTGCACTAGCGAAAGTACATACCCTAGGCCTCATTTTCAAGCATTGCAATACCGTTTGTGCTCTATTTTATCAATTGATTCCTTGTAGCTTTTTATTGTTCCTATTACAAAAATCAATATCTAGTATCATTACTACACTTGTATCACCATCTCTTCGCCAAACCTGTGCACCTATACAAATTACCATTGTATTTGGTGTGTTGGGACACAAGAGACTCTTTATTATTTGGTTGCAGGGTTGTTTGAGAGAGACCATCCTCATCCTACACCTCCCACGGATTGATAAACCTTAGGTCATCCACTTGAGGGAAAATTGCTACTGTCCTACAAAACTCTGCGCTTGGAGGCCCAACACGAGTCTACAAGAATAAAGTTGTGTAGTAGACATCAATGCACACATGACCTAACCTTCTATGCCATAACCAACCTTTAGAAGATTTAGCAATTAAGAAAGTACAAGGTTGAGCTTTCTTAGTGAAATCAACAATGTATAGGTCACCTCTACGAATACCGGTAAGACCATTTTATGATTATCTCTTCGAAACACTTGGCAATCTACTTCAGTAAATAGGACACTGAGACCGAAGTCAGCTAGTCTAGATACAGAAAGTAGATTGTAGCCAAGAGATTCAACGAGCATAATGCTTCGGATAGGGATATCATTGGAAATGGTCACCTTACCAATGCCAAGTACCTTACCCTTGGAATTATCACCAAAAGTGACTTACTTGCGTGGACCATCGTTCTTTGTCCTTATCTCTGGTCATATGATCAGTACATCCACTATCGAGAATCCACTCCTTTCCTCCGGCCATGTAACCACATAGGTTAGCCATAATACCAAAGTGTCTCATCGACTCATCAAGATCAAAGTCACTATCATCATCCTCATCATAATATCCATGTTCAACATCATCATGTGAATAGTCATCACCTAGAGAGAGTGATTCATTAGATTTATGACCATGACAATGTGCATGTTTATGATTTCTAATAATTTGAAAAATGATGCTACTGATGACTCCAACATCTCCTTTGGCACGCATAAGGTCACGAAGTTCAAATAAACAATCATCAAATTTAGGATCACTCGGATCCAATTTTTTAAAAGCAATGGACTTTTGAAGAATATCATCTAGATTTTTCAAGGAATAGTTTGGAAAGTGCTCCTCAAGATATTTCCATATAGTATAAGCACATTCAATTGTAGGCAAGCATACAAGCAAATTTCTAGGCAATCCTCTAATGATAAGATCAATAGTTCTAAGATAGCGGGTCATATCAAGATACTCATCGGGGGTAGGATGCAAGGGATCAATGGGGGGTATATGAGGGATAGTGATATACTTGTTCAATTCATATTCACTGAAAATCTCAAGCATCTCATTCTTCCAAGAATTATAGAACTCCCCGTCAAGCATATGCACTCTATGTCTAATACTCCCGATTGTAGACTCATCCATCTTCCTCCAATGGTGATTAAACCAAAGCAATGAAGACCAATGCACTGATACCAATTGAAAGGATCGAGAAGAGGGGTCCAGAGGGGGTGGGGCGATTAGACCCTTTGTCGGTGTAAAAAAGTATGGGCCCTTCTTTGTACCCCTTTACTTGTGCACAGACAGTTAAAGCCGCACCTACGGCCACACTTAGCGGGGCAGAGGAGGAAGCAAAGTCACAAGATTACCAAAGCCGTGCTCAAGACCAGAAGCATGAAGAACAGAGGGGCGAGGTGAAACTCCCCCGGCAAGGCCCTTGCCACGGCGGCCTTCATGGCCCCGGCAAGAGCCTTGCCGAGGCAACTTGCCCAACACCGACGGGGCCGCCACCCTTGAGTCTAAAAGTTCCCACACCTTCAACCACACTGGAACCAAGGTTCGGGAGCCGCCTTCATGGTGGCATGCAGATCTTTGTGAAGACAAAGGGCCTGCGAGGCCTAGATAGGAACCAGAAAACAAGACAACAGCAAGGCCCCTTGGCCCTTGCTGAGGATGCCCACGAGGTCCCGCCAAGGCCCTTGCCGAGGATGCCCCCAGGCCCCGGCAAGACTCTTGCCGAGGGCGTCCGCAAGGCCCTGGCAAGACCCTTGCCGGGAATATCGGCAAGACCACGACAAGGCCTTGCCACCCCGTCACCGCCCCAGCTCAGCGGCCGACCCACCAACTAAGCAGGTACCCACGTGACGGTACGTGGTTCCTAGGCCAACTAGTCAAGCACCTACGTGGTGGCATGCAGATCTTCTTGAAGACCCTGCCACCACACCAGCTCAGTAGCCTGCTAGCCTACATGGCGCAGCATGCCTCGTTGACCGGGACGCGTGTTGGAGCAAGGCGAAGCGGCGTCAGACGGGACATGCCTCGTTACCATCCCTGATAAAGTAAGTGGACACCTAAGTAGTGCATTTAATGCGTTTTGTCCTGTGGTGCCAGAGATATACTTGACTACTATACAACTTTCCACCTCCCGTGTGCCACTGTGGCGGCCCCTTTGACTCTAAAAGGAGGCCCGCCGCGTACTGAGAGAGGATTCAGACTTTTTGGACTATGCACGCCTTGTAGCTAGTACAAGAACACCAGATAAACACAAGCCAGCAGGAGTAGGGTATTACACATCACTTGCGGCCCGAACCTGGATAAATTTTCCGTGTTGATCTCTTAAACCCGCTCTTTTCCACAGCCCCGCGCCTGCCGACCGTAGAAGGGATTCTCCGTGATCCCATAGGTGTCGTTTCCACCAACATCTTTGGCGCGCCAGGTAGGGGGCGCAAGCTGTGAAAATTTGGTTTGAAGGTCAGCGCATCGACTTCATCATCACCATGGCCCCCAAGAGAAAGGATATCACAGCGATCGGGTCGCCCGGAGCCGGCCCGTCCGCGCCAGCGCTGGCAGGCGATCGGGTGGCCATGGATGGGGCCGGAGACGTGGCCCGCGAGCATCCACGACACTCTGGCGATCGGAGCCAGGAGAGCGGCATCCTTAGAATCCGAGACGACGAGCCGCACGTCGCTGGGTCCGTGGGCGGGGCCGCGCTACCCACGGGCGGTGCGGCACCCTCTATGGCGTCCCAGTTGGCACCCGCATCGCAGCCTTCCCAGGCCGCGCGCAATGAGCGACACCGCGATGCCAGAGCCCCCGGGCACCGCGATGGAAAGAGCCTGTGCGCCACTCGCAGGACGCACGAGGCCGACGTGCGCACTCGAACGCTCGCGGAAGCAGCGTGCGACCGCGAGACCGTGATAGAGCCCCTTCTAACCTGGTTAGAAGCCAGAGTGCGTCACGGTCTACGCAGCTCTCGCCGCCGCCCACGCCAGCAGAAGCACTGGCGCGCGTGCAACTGCTCCTGGACGCCCCCCTGCTGCGGAGAAGCTCGACGAGTGGAGGGCCACCATCCGAAGCCTTGTCAACTTCGCCAACAAACACGAGCCACTCCCAACAGGACCCTCACGCCGGTGTTCTGTCGAGCCGATGCATGCCGGCGGTGGGGGGACTGGAGACACTGCGACCACGGTGCACTCTCCTCCCCCACGGCCGCGAAAGCAGCCATCGGCCTATCATGTCGACGTCTGTGGCAATGTTTCCACAGCGTCGTCCGACCCGCGAACCCGCTGCGACCAACATCGAGTTCTTCGAGAGCGAGCTCAGGAAAACGCTCGAACTACCATCGAGTGACGGCGGGAGGCGCGCCATCAGTCAGATCGGCATGTTGGGCCTGCTATGGACCACCCAGCGCCAGGGGGCCCTGGCGGCCTGCCTTATGAGGTGGGTTGTACGGCCTTTACCCGAGAGCTGCAGCAGTTCTAGTGGCCCACCCACCGCACGTTCAAGCCTGATGTTGGGGAAAAGTACAATGGCAAGACTCAACCGTCGGAGTTCCTCAGCATCTACACCATCGCCATGCAGGCTGCCGGGGCTCGCGACGATAAGGTGCTCGCCAACTACTTTCCGTTGGCACTTAATCCCAACGTCATGTCATGGTTGATGCACTTGCCGGTGGATTCCATCTCTTCCTGGTCGCACCTGTGCCACGAGTTTGTTGGCGCCTTTACCAGAGGACACCAAGCTCCTGGCCAGGCAAGTGACACGCATGTCATCCCCCAAAAGGATGGTGAGTCCCTGCGTAAGTACATACAAAGATTCAGCCGTGTGCAGTGCTACCTCTTGAGCACTACGTTGGTTCTCACTTGAAGAGGAAAGGGCGATGCAGTAGAGTAGCGTAAGTATTTCCCTCAGTTTTTGAGAACCAAGGTATCAATCCAGTAGGAGGCCACGCTCAAGTCCCACGCACCTACACAAACAAATAAAAACCTTGCAACCAACGCGATAAAGGGGTTGTCAATCCCTTCACGGCCACTTGCAAATGTGAGATCTGATAGAGATGATAAGATACTATTTTTGGTATTTTTATGATAAAGACTAAAAGTAAAGAAAGCAAAATAAATGGCGCCAGAAATAGCTTGTTGACGGGAGATTAATATGATGGAAAATAGACCCGGGGGCCATAGGTTTCACTAGTGGCTTCTCTCAAGATAGCATAAGTATTACAGTGGGTAAACAAATTACTGTCGAGCAATTGATAGAATTGAGCATAGTTATGAGAATATCTAGGTATGATCATGTATATAGGCATCACGTCCGTGACAAGTAGACCGACTCCTGCCTGCATCTACTACTATTACTCCACACATCGACCGCTATCCAGCATGCATCTAGAGTATTAAGTTCATAAGAACAGAGTAACGCTTTAAGCGAGATGACATGATGTAGAGGGATAAACTCATGCAATGTGATATAAACCCCATCTTTTTATCCTCGATGGCAACAATACAATATGTGTCGTTTCCCCTATTGTCACTGGGATCGAGCACCGCAAGATTGTACCCAAAGCTAAGCACTTCTCCCATTGCAAGAAAGATCAATCTAGTAGGCCAAACCAAACTGATAATTCGAAGAGACTTGTAAAGATAACCAATCATACATAAAATAATTCAGAGGAGATTCAAATATGGTTCATAGATAATCTTGATCATAAACCCACAATTCATCGCATCTCGACAAACACACCGCAAAAGAAGAGTTACATCAAATAGATCTCCAAGACAATCAAGGAGAACTTTGTATTGAGATCCAAAGAGAGAGAAGAAGCCATCTAGCTAATAACTATGGACCCAAAGGTCTGAGGTAAACTACTCACACATCATCGGAGAGGCTATGGTGTTGATGTAGAAGCCCTCCGTGATCAATGTCCCCTCCGGCGGAGCACCGGAAAAGGCCCCAAGATGGGATCTCATGGGTACAGAAGGTTGCGGCGGTGGAAATAGGTTTTGGCTCCGTATATGATGTTTCCAGGGTATATGCGTATATATAGGCGAAGGAGGTCGGTCAGGAGAGCTATAGGGGCCCACGAGGGTGGAGGGCCGCCCAGGGGGAGTAGGCGCGCCCACCTGCCTCGTGGCCTCCTTGTTGATTCCTTGACGTCCACTCCAAGTCCTCTGGATATCGTTTGTTCCGAAAATCACGTTCCCAAAGGTTTCATTCCGTTTGGACTCTGTTTGATATCCTTTTCCTTTGAAACACTGAAATAGGAAAAAACAACAATTTGGGCTGGGCCTCCGGTTAATAGGTTAGTCCCAAAAATAATATAAAAGTGTATAATAAAGCCCATTAAACATCCAAACGGAATATAATATAGCATGGAACAATAAAAAATTATAGATAGGTTGGAGACGTATCAAGCATCCCAAGCTTAATTCCTGCTCGTCCTCGAGTAGGTAAATGATAAAAACAGAATTTTTGATGTGCAATGCTACTTAGCATAATTTTCAATGTAATTCTCTTATTTGTGGTATGAATATTCAGATCCGAACGGTTCAAGATAAAAGTTTAATATTGACATAAAAGTAATAATACTTCAAGCATACCAACTAACAATTATGTCTTCTCAAAATAACATGGCCAAAGAAAGTTCATCCCTACGAAATCATATAGTTTGGTCATGCTCCATTTTCGTCACACAAGAATGCTCTCATCATGCACAACCCCGATGACAAGCCTAGCAATTGTTTCATACTTTAGTAATCTCAAACTTTTTTCAACTTACACGCAATATATGAGCGTGAGCCATGGATATAGCACTATGGGTGGAATAGAATATGATGATGGGGGTTATGTGGAGAAGACAAAAAAAGAGAAAGTCTCACATTGAGGCGGCTAATAAATGAGCTAGGGAGATGCCCATCGATTGACATCAATGCAAGGAGTAGGGATTGCCATGGAACAGATGCACTAGAGCTATATATGCATGAAAGCTCAACAAAAGAAACTAAGTGGGTGTGCATCCAACTTGCTTGCTCACGAAGACCTAGGGCATTTGAGGAAGGCGATTGTTGGAATATACAAGCCAAGTTCTATAATGAAAAATTCCCACTAGTATATTGAAGTGACAAAACAAGAGACTCTCTATCATAAAGATCATGGTGCTACTTTGAAGCACAAGTGTGGAAAAAAGGATAGTAGCATTGTCCCTTCTTTATTTTCTTTTTTTGGGCCTTTCCTTTTTTTATTTGGCCTTTCTCTTTTTTTTGGGACAATGATCTATGAATGATGATCATCACACTTCTATTTATTTACAACTCAATGATTACAACTCAATACTAGAACAAAGTATGACTCTATATGAATGCCTCCGGCGGTGTACCGGGATGAGCAATGAATCAAGAGTGACATGTATGAATAATATGCATGGTGGCTTTGCCACAAATATGATGTCAATTACATGATCATGCAAGGCAATATGACAATGATGAAACGTGTCATGATAAACGGAACTGTGGAAAGTTGCATGGCAATATATCTCGGAATGGCCATGGAAATGCCATAATAGGTAGGGATGGTGGATGTTTTGAGGAAGATATAAGGAGGTTTATGTGTGATAGATCATATTGTATCACGGTGTTTGGATGCACCGGCGAAGTTTGCACCAACTCTCAAGGTGAGAAAGGGCAATGCACAGTACCGAAGAGGCTAGCAATGATGGAAGAGTGAGAGTGCGTATAATCCATGGACTCAACATTAGTCATAAAGAACTCACATACTTATTGCAAGAATCTACAAGTCATCAAAAACCAAGCACTGTGTGCATTCTCCTAGGGGGATAGATTGGTAGGAAAAGACCATCACTCGTCCCCGACCGCCACTCATAAGGAGGACAATCAAAGAACACCTCATGTTTCAAATTTGTTACACAACATTTACCATACGTGCATGCTACGGGATTTGCAAACTTCAACACAAGTATTTTTCAAATTCACAATTACTCAACTAGCACAACTTTAATATTACTACCTCCATATCTCAAAACAATCATCAAGCATCAAACTTTTCTTAGTATTCAACGCACTTATAAGAAAGTTTTTACTAATCTTGGATGCCTATCATATTAGGACTAATTTCACAATTTAAGCAAATTACCATGCTGTTTTGTAGGACTCTCCAAATGATATAAGTGAAGCATGAGAGAACAATAGTTTCTATAAAACAAAACCACCACCGTGCTCTAAAAGATATAAGTGAAGCACTAAAAGATATAAGTGAAGCACATAGAGTATTCTAATAAATTCTGAATCATGTGTGTCTGTCTCAAAAGTGTATTCAGAGAGGAAGATTGCGGTAAACTAAAAGCAAAGACTCAAATCATACAAGACACTCCAAGCAAAACACATATCATGTGGTGAATAAAAAATATAGCTCCATGTAAAGTTACCGATGGACGAAGACGAAAGAGGGGATGCCTTCCGGGGTATCCCCAAGCTTTGCCTTTTTGTTGTCCTTGGATTTACCTTGGGGTGCCTTGGGCATCCCCAAACTTAGGCTCTTGCCACTCCTTGTTCCATAATCCATCAAATCCTTACCCAAAACTTGAAAACTTCACAACACAAAAACTTAACAGAAAATCTCGTGAGCTCCGTTAGCGAAAGAAAACAAAACACCATGTCAAGGTACTGTATTGAACTCATTCTTTATTTATATTGCTGTTAAACCTGCTGTATTCCAACTTCTCTGTGGTTTATAAACTATTTTACTAACTATAGACTCATCAAAATAAGCAAACAACACACAAAAAACAGAACAGTCTGTAGTAATCTGTAACTAACGCAAACTTATGTAACTTAGAAAACTCTACCAAAATAGGACGACCTAAATAATTTGTTTATTGATCTTTTGCAATTGGAATCAGTATTTTATGATACTCTGGTGATTTTTTACAATTGTTTTCGTGAACAGAAAGTTTCTGGAATTTTCAGCAAGATCAAATAACTATCATCCAAGAAGATCCTATAGGTTTTACTTGGCACAAACACTAATTAAAACACAAAGACAAATCTAACTAGAGGCTAGATCAATTATTTATTCAACAACAGAAAGGAAATATATTGGGTTGTCTCCCAACAAGCGCTTTTCTTTAAAGCCTTTTAGCTAGGCATTGATAATTTTAATGATGCTCACATGAGAGACAAGAATTGAAGCACAAAGAGAGCATCAAATAGCATGTGACAAACACATCTAAGTCTAACATACTTCCTATGCATAGGCATTTTATAAGAAAACAAATTATCATAGTGAGCAAAAATTAGCATAAGCAAGGAAGAAGAAAGAGACGATAACAATCTCAACATGACGAGAGGTAATTTAGTAAGAGAAAAATTTCTACAACCATATTTTCCTCTCTCATAATAATTACATGTAGGATCATTAGAAAATTCAACAAAATAGCTATCACATAAAATATTTTCAACACGATCCACATGCATGCAAATTTGACACTCTTCCAAAATAGTGAGATTAACATTAACTAAAGTCATGACCTCTCCAAACCCACTTTCAATATTATTGCAAACACTATTATCAATCTCATATTCATCATGGGGCTTAAATAAATTTTCAAGATCATAAGAAGAATCACCCCAATCATGATCATTGCAACAAGTATTAGACATAGCAAAACTAGCATCCCCAAGCTTAGGGTTTTGCATATTATTAGCACAATTGACATCAAGAGAATTTATAGTAACATCATTGCAATCATGCTCTTCCTCGAAGGAACTATCAAGTATGGGTGCAATAACAATGATCTCATGTTTAACATAAGGAACTATAGCAAATTCATCTTCATAAATATTGGCATCATGGCCACAAGAATAGCAAGCATCATGTTCATCAAGGGATACTTCAATCAAATCATCGGAATCATAATCTATGGATTCATGCATATCATTATTTTCTTCAGAAGCAATGGTCATTCTTTCAATAAATTCCTTAACATAGGCATTATGAGCATAGTTTTCATAGCAATATTTAAGTATGTTGGAATTTTCAGATTTGTAGAGAGTAATATCATACTTTTCAATCAAAGAAGAAACTTCATGAGCACCCTTAAAAACGACAAATTCTTCAATTTGTTCGATATCATAGTAACTATAAACACCCTTTCCATAGGAAGATAAGATTTCATTATCATTAAACTCACATAGGTAGGGAAGGTGTTTTTTTAGGGTTCTTAGAGCAACAAGTAAGGTCATAAATTTCACAAAGATTCCAAGCATATCATAGCAAACTATTTATTTGATACCATAAGAGATTCCCCTTTTCATACAAACGATGATGCACAAAATGAGCATGCTCATCTAAAGATTTCCCATCAACTAGGCTAGTTGGGGTTTCAGCACGAGCGCATAAGGATCGAAGATGATCCAAGTAGAACACTTTAAGTGGATCCATATCAATAGATTTTTAGCAAGCAAAGATGCAAGCAAATAGAAGGCACGTGGAAACACAAACAAAAAGACATACGAGAAGAAGGCGAAGAAAAGGCAAAGGTGAAGTGGGGGAGAGGAAAACGAGAGGCAAATGGCAAATAATGTAATGCAATGGATAAGAGTTTGTGATGGGTACTTGGTATGTCTTGACTTGTGCGTAGACTCCCCGGCAACGGCGCCAGAAATCCTTCTTGCTACCTCTTGAGCACTGTGTTTGTTTTCCCTTGAAGAGGAAAGGGTGATGCAGTAAAGTAGCATAAGTATTTCCCTCAGTTTTTTAGAACCAAGGAATCAATCCAGTAGGAGGCCACGCTCAAGTCCCACACGCACCTACACAAACAAATAAGAACCTTGCAACCAACGCGATAAAGGGGTTGTCAATCCCTTCACGACCACTTGCAAGAGTGAGATCTGATAGAGATGATAAGATAATATTTTTGGTATTTTTATGATAAAGACTAAAAGTAAAGAAAGCAAAATAAATGGCACCAGAAATAGCTTGTTGACGGGAGATTAATATGATGGAAAATAGACCTGGGGGCCATAGCTTTCACTAGTGGCTTCTCTCAAGATAGCATAAGTATTACGGTGGGTAAACAAATTACTGTCGAGCAATTGATAGAATTGAGCATAGTTATGAGAATATCTAGGTATGATCATGTATATAGGCATCACGTCCGTGACAAGTAGACCAACTCCTTCCTGCATCTACTACTATTACTCCACACATCGACCGCTATCCAGCATGCATCTAGAGTATTAAGTTCATAAGAACAGAGTAACACTTTAAGCGAGATGACATGATGTAGAGGGATAAACTCATGCAATATGATATAAACCCCATATTTTTATCCTCGATGGCAACAATACAAAACGTGTCGTTTCCCCTACTGTCACTGGGATCGAGCACCGCAAGATTGAACCCAAAGCTAAGCACTTCTCCTATTGCAAGAAAGATCAATCTAGTAGGCCAAACAAAACTTATAATTCAAAGAGACTTGCAAAGATAACCAATCATACATAAAAGAATTCAGAGGAGATTCAAATATTGTTCATAGATAATCTTGATCATAAACCCACAATTCATCATTTCTCGACAGACACACTGCAAAAGAAGAGTTACATCAAATAGATCTCCAAGAGAATCAAGGAGAACTTTGTATTGAGATCCAAAGAGAGAGAAGAAGCCATCTAGCTAATAACTATGGACCCGAAGGTCTGAGGTAAACTACTCAAACATCGTCGGAGAGGCTATGGTTTTGTAGAAGCCCTCCATGATCAATGCCCCCTCCAGCGGAGCGCCGAAAAAGGCCCCAAGATGGGATCTCACGGGTATAGAAGGTTGCGGCGGTGGAAATAGGGTTTTGGTTCCGTATATGATGTTTGCAGGGTTTATGAGTATATATAGGCGAAGGAGGTCGGTCAGGAGAGCTACGAGGGGCCCACGAGGGTGGAGGGCGCGCCCCCTGCCTCGTGGCCTCCTCGTTGATTCCTTGATGTCCACTCCAAGTCCTCCGGATCACGTTTGTTCCGAAAATCACGTTCCCGAAGGTTTCATTTTGTTTTGACTCCGTTTAATATCCTTTTCCTTCGAAACACTAAAATAGGCAAAAAAAATAGCAATTTGGGCTAGGCCTCTGGTTAATAGGTTAGCCCCAAAAATAATATAAAAGTGTATAATAAAGCCCATTAAACATCCAAAACAAAATATAATATAGCATGGAACAATAAAAAATTATGGATACGTTGGAGACGTGTCATGCAGTACACCATCCCAGACGTTCATCCCGCGGCTGTCATCGGTGCGTTCCATCAGAACGTATGCAACCACAAGATGCGTGAAGAGCTGGGGATGAACAAGGTCAAGGATGTAGCCGAACTTTATCTTCTGTTGGATAGGTGTGCTCGGGATGAGGAAGGAAGGAAGTACCCCGGCGAAGACGCCGGCGCGGAAACCGACTCCACGAACGAAGACGCCGCCGCCCCGACGAAGAAGGGTCGGCGTCGTAATAGCAAACGTAAGGGAAAGACTATGCTTACCATTGAGGTATTCGGCGACCTCGGCACCACCAAGAAGGCCAAGGCCGATGACCCCGGCAAGGAGGTTGCCGGGTGCGCCGCCTGCCGGGCCTTAGCGGCTGCCGACAAGCCAGGAGGCTCCGACAAGCAGTACTGCAAGATCCACCGCACCAAGGGCCATGACCTCTAGAACTGCCGACAGGTTGATCTGCTTGTTGAAATGCAGAAAGCTGAATATGAAAGGCGGGATAAGGAGAAGGGTCAGGATGGTGCTGAGGGGTCCGGCAAGAAGCGTGGCAGCCAAGGGGGTCACCGCGGTAAAGATAATCAACAAGAGACGCCCGCTCAGGGCCGCGACAAGAAGGAAGAAGATGATGATCATGACGCGGACAACTAGTCCGGCGAGCACGAATTCCAGAAAGCTATAGAGGCCATGTGCGTCGACGGTGGCGCCTCGCTGCACATCTCTCACCGCCAACTGAAGCAGTGGGCACGTGAGGTCACTACGGCAGAGCCATCTTCGATGCCCAGAAGCCACTGAAGTGGCCCCCCACACCCATCATTTTGACACCGAGGATCACGCTGATCGCACGACTGTGGTTGGGTGTTTGTTGTTGTTGGTTTCACCAACAATATGCAACCTCAAGGTGACCAAAGTGCTTGTTGACGGTGGGGCCGCTATGAATTTGATCTCGCTCACTGTGATCAAGAAGCTGCAGATTCCTGATGGAGATCTCACGGAGACGGGCACGTTCCAAGGGCTCAACCCGAGAAGGAGTCAGCCGAAGGGTAAGATCACGCTTCCCGTTACGTTTGGGGGAGAGCTCAACTACATGACGGAGAAGATCATTTTTTATGTTGCCGAGATCCCCTTGCCATACAATGGGATCCTTGGCCGCCCAGCGCTGGCCAAGTTCATGGCGGCATCACACTAAGCCTACAACACATTAAGGATGCCAGGGCCGCTGACCATCATCACCGTCCCCTCTGACAAGAAAGACGCGCTCGTATGCCCGACCAACTCTACCAAGAGGCAGTTGCAGCAACTGTCGCCAAGGCACTTGCTCCTACCGCTGAAGCCCCGAGAAGGAAGAAGGCCTGAAAGACCTCTCGCACCCACTCCGGCAAGCGCACCTCTTCGGAGTGGTGTGCTCCCGTTGAGGACGTGCCAGAGAGCTCGACTGGCAAGATCAAGAAGTCCAAGGCTGCACCACCAGAAACTAAGAAGGTGTCCGTCAAGGAGGACGACACGGGCGGGGCTTTCACTATAAGCTCCACCCTCAACAGCAAATAGGAAAGCACGCTTGTCGCCTTCCTGTGGGCAAATGTCGATGTATTTGCATGGCAAGCATCTGACATCCCCGGCGTTCCCAGGGAGGTGATTGAGCACCATCTTGCTGTTTGTCCTCATGTGCGGACCGTCAAGCAGAAGGTCAGGAAGCAAGCTTTGGAGCGACAAGAGTTCATCATTGAAGAGATCAAGAAGTTGGAGGCGGCAGGCCTGGTTAGAGGAGTACTCCACCCCACATGGTTGGCCAATCCGGTGGTCGTGCGTAAGGCGAATGGGAAGTGGAGGCTGTGTATTGACTACACATATATCAATAGAGCTTGTCCAAAGGATCCTTTCCTCTGCCACGCATCGACCAGATTGTAGACTCCACTGCCGGGTGTGACCTGTTGTCATTCCTTGACGCTTATTCGGGATACCACTAGATCTTCATGATGAAGGAAGATGAAGAGAAGACCGCGTTCATCACCCCATGTGGTACGTACTGTTTTGTACGGCTGCTTTCGAGTTGAAGACCGTTGGTTCGACATTTGCCCGGGCGGTCCAAATTGGTTTTGAGCCCCAACTACATAGAAATATGGAAGCCCATATGGATGATATAGTGGTCAAAACCAAGGACACGACCACACTCCTACAAGATCTAGAAGAAACATTTGCGAATCTGCGCAAGATCAACCTCAAGCTCAACCCAGAGAAGTGTGTGTTCGGTGTCCCGTCCGGCGAACTTCTTGGGTTCTTTGTGTCTCAACGCGGAATCGAAGAAAACCCTGACAAGATCAAGGCCATTGAGCAGACTGAGGCGCTGAAACGAGTCAGGGACGTCTGTAGGCTTGCCGGCTGCGTTGCCGCCCTGAGTAGGTTCATCTTCAAATCTGCTGAGCGCGCCCTCCCCTTTTTCAAAGTTTTGAAAAAGGCGGGTCCAATAAAATGGACTCCGGAGGCAGAGGCAGCGCTGCAAGATTTGAAGAGGTACCTTTCCGCCACGCCGATACTAGTCGCACCTAAACCACAAGAGTCGTTGCTGCTATACTTAGTGACAACGAATCAAGTGGTCAGTGCTATGCTAGTGGCGTAGAGGGAACTCGAGGGAGACATGACAGTAGCAGCGGAGCCATCAGATGATGGGCCGGGGCCCTCCTCGGCGGGGCTTGATGCCAATAAGGCGGAACCCCCGGCAAGGCCCAGTCCAGGCGAGGCGAAGTCTGCGCAGATGGGCAAAGTTGAACAGAAGAAGAAGATGGTGCAGCACCCAGTTTATTTTGTCAGTTCCCTCTTGCAGGGGGCTAGGTCAAGGTATTCTGGTATGTAGAAGCTACTTTTCGGCCTCCTCATGGCCTCGAGAAAGCCGCACCACTATTTCCAAGCACATGAGATCACCATTGTCACCCGCCTCCCATTGCAACAAATCTTGCACAACCCAGATGCAACTGGGAGGATTCTGGAGTGGGCATTGGAGCTGTCAAGCTTTGGCCTCAAGTTTGAAAGTACTTCAATGATCAAGAGCCGAGCCTTGGCAGAGTTCATAGCAGAATGGACCGTAACGCCCGACGAAGAAGTTCAAGAGACCACACTTCCCGGCAAGTAAATGCGTCGTGATTGGATTATGTACTTTGATGGAGCTTTCTCATTGCAAGGTGCTTGTGCCGGCGTACTACTCGTCGCGCCCACCGGATAGCACCTCAAGTACGCAGTCCAGATGCACTTTCCCCGAGAAAAATCAATGAAGAACACAGCAGAGTATGAGGGACTGCTTGGCGGTCTCAGGATCGCGACAGACCTTGGGATCAGGAAGCTCATCGTCAAGGGTGATTCATAGCTCGTCGTCAAGCAAGTTAACAAGGATTACTAGTGCCCGTTGATGGAAGCCTACATGGATGAGGTGAGGAAGTTGGAAGAGCGTTTTGACGGATTGCATGCAGAGCATGTCCCCTGAGCGAAGAATAGCATTGCCGACGACCTGTCGAAGCGCGCTGCCCTGAAGTTGCCTGTGGAACCAGGTACCTTTGTGCTTCAATTAACTCAACTGTCCATCGAGCCATCAGTAGGACAGAACAAGCGAAGGATGGCGGGCCTTGGCAAGTACTTTCCCGCCGGGCTCCCAGGAGCCGCCGGCAAGGACGTTGCCGGGTGTCCCAAGCCTGCTGGAGAGCAACAAACCCCGGCTGGGCCTCAGGCCCTGGCCGTAGAGGCAGTTGCCCCTACGGCCGAAGATGTGCCTTTAGTCCATGCCGTCGAGCCCCAGGCTCTGGCTGGGTGCAGTCCACTGTTTGTTTCCTCCAAATAGGGGAGCTTCCGGAGGAGCAAGAAGAAGCAAAGAAAGTAGCCCCTCGGTCCAACATGTACCAGTTTGTGGATGATGCCCTGTACAGAAGGAGATCGAACGGTGTGCATTTGAAGTGCATTCCTAGGGAAGACGGACTGAGGCTGTTGGCAGAAATACACGGAGGCATGTGTGGCTCCCACATAGGGTCGAGAGCCCTTGCTGGCAAAGCGTTCCAGCAGGGCTTCTTTTGGCCCACCGCCCTCCAGGATGCAGCTGCCCTAGTAACCAAGTGTGAAGCGTGCTAGTTCCATTCGAAGAAGCTTCATCAACCAGCCCAAGCCCTTCAGACAATCCCTCTTTGCTGGCCATTTTCGGTCTGGGGGCTCGACATACTGGGCCCCTTTCCGTGCGCTGTCGGGGGCTTTGAGTACTTGTACGTCGCGATCGACAAGTTCACAAAGTGGCCGGAAGTGGAACTAGTGAGAAAGGTGACAACACAGTCAGCCGTCAAGTTCTTCAAGGGGCTAGTCTGCCGTTTTGGTGTGCCCAACAGAGTCATCACTGACAAGGGCACACAGTTCTTGAGCCGCACCTTCATGCAGTACATTCAAGACCTCGGTAGCAAGGTCTGTTTTACTTCTGTTGCCCATCCCAGAAGTAACGGCCAGGCCGAAAGGGCGAGCAAAAAAGTGATGCGAGGCCTCAAGACTAGGACTTTTGACAGGCTACACAAGTGTGGAAGGCACTGGGTTGATGAGTTGCCAACAGTTCTTTGGTCGATCAGAACGACGCCAAATCGAGCTACTGGCTAAACACCATTTGCCCAGGTTTACGGGGTAGAGGCAGTTCTCCCCACGGAACTCATATACGGGTCACCTCGAGTGCTCGCTTATGATGAGCTTGAGCAAGAGTAGTTGCGCCAAGAGGATGCGATGCTCCTTGAGGAATATCGTCTTCGGGCTGCTGTGCAAGCTGCTCGCTACAAGCAGGCCTTGCGCCGCTATCATAGCCGCAAGGTTCACGCCCGAAACCTTGAGGAAGGCAACCTTGTTCTTCGGCGGATTCAATCCGCCAAGAATTCAAACAAGTTGACGCCAAAGTGGGAGGGCCGTTATCGAGTAATGCGAGTCACCAGGCCCGGCGCAGTCCGCCTGGAGACCGAACATGGCATTCCAGTGAGCAACTCCTGGAATATCGAACATCTTCCCAAGTTTTACCCCTAAGGCACTGTTGCCAGGAGCCCCGGCAACCCCCATTTTGTACTAGCCTCGCCGGCAAGGCATATAACCCTATGTACAAAGCCAAGCGCAGACCCTGAGCATAAATAAATGAAGTGCTGGCACCCTAAGTTTTAGCATGCATGCTAGGTTGAGTCTATCTCTTTGTTAGGGTCGATAGTTCTTAGCGGCGACTAACCCCTAGCATAGAGGTTGAGTGTGCATCTCTCTGTTCCTTCCCGTCCTTTCTTTTGGTTCGCAGGATGCACGGGCATTTCTGCTGAGCTGTTTGGGGGAAAGGAAACAGGCCGATGCCCAAACCCCGGCAAGCCAAGGTTGCCGGGGGCTACAGATCCAAAGATCCGACCACGGCAAGCCAAGGTAGCTGGGGGCTGCAGAATTAGATAAGTCTTTCATCCCCCACTCTACACTTCCGTATGGAACTTGAACGTACGAAGCTTCGCTCACTCTTATACCGCTGTACTCCCTCTTTCCCGTGTCCAAGAACCTTTCTTTGGTCCAGAACGTGGTTGTAGTGAGGTGGAAAGGGAACAAACGAAGGGCCTAATCCTACTTTGCCCCTACCTCCGCCAAGGGTGTGAGTGTAGTCCAGCTATAGAGCAGGAGGACGGCAAGGTCTGTTGCCGGGTAACAATGTTTATTTTAAGATAAGAAGGATTGATCCTTGGTGTGGGCCTCGCTCGCGCACAAAAGAACCCCGCAAACACCCCTTTTTCTTCATTAATACGTTGTTAACAAGTACAATTCATACGGAGTGTGAGCTTGGGCAAGGGGATTACAAGGTTTCAATCTAGCAAGTGCACGCAGGCTTAAAGACCAAAAAGAGATAAGATGCCTGTAATCCCTTTCTTGTCCCTCTCCTCAGGAAATGGAACAAGATGGTAGAAGGGCAAAATAAGTGCCTAGGCGAGATACGAGCAGCAGAAGACACCAAGAGAACATCCCGGCGGCCGTCCGGAAGAGGGCTGGTGATGATGGTGCCGAGAGAAGAGCCGAAAGATGAGGCAGCGGACCGCCAATACGAGACGAAGGCGTCGGTGCCATCGTACTTTGACTTGACGGCCTGCCACCCGCCTTATTCCTCTTATCCGTCCTTCCCACGCCAGTCGCCCAAGGAGGCGACCCTGAGAAGTTCAAGGAGCTGGCAATGCAGATGGTGGTGCTGTCGGCACCGCCCAGGGACGGTGTGTCCGACGCCTAGTCGGACCCATCATCCTCCCGCCCGCTACCCTCGTCGCTGTTGTCGCTGTCCTCCTCATCACCGTCGCTCGAGGAGGAGCTCTCATCGTCTGCCGAGCTCTCCGCGTAGCACCCTAACCTGTGTCCCGAGCGCCCGAAGACCTTGACGGAGAGCAGGTCGCTCTCCACTAACTTGAAGAGCAGAACGTGCCCCTTCGTCAAGCAGTGTGCGTGTGTGAAGGTTTTCCAATCCTGACAGACGAGCATTACATGAGGGGTGGGAACCTTGTGTTCGCCCACATGTCGCCATTGCAACACCCCTTCATGTGAATTCTCAACCTCGGTGGCTGCTCAATCTCCAGCACCCTCGCAAACGCCTCGGGAAGACGGAAGCGGTTGTGCGGCGGCTCAAGCAACTACATGATGAACTCCAGCGCCGTGTCCCTGACATGACCGCTTGACGGATCAGGAGGAGATGGTGATGGAGACGATGACGATGCGGGTGTCCCCCTTCCACGCCCACCTCTGCCTTGACTGCCTCGCCGACCGCTGCCCCGTCCGGCGTCTCTGCCTCAAGCATGGCTTTGTCGGTGTTCTGGGAACGGGGGTCCCCAGACTTGCCTGCCTGCGGCCCGCGGCGTGGCCAAGCCAACAGGCCGTACGGCCCATCTTCATCGACAAGGCATCCAAGACCCTCGCGAGGGGCCAAGCCTCGCGAGGCGGACAACGCAAGACCTCCTCACGAGTGGCCAAGCCAGGCAGGCTCATGAGGAGCAAAGATATCAAGGCGGGGCAAACCTCACGAGGCTCACGTGACGTGAGCCATGACGATCGGCACAAGGCGGGCGCCAGCACGCGCAGTGTCCTTGTTTCCTCTTTAGTGTTAAGGAGGCCAGTGCAGGCAAGGAGTACCGAGGCATCAGGCAAAGGTTGCCTTATCGATGCAACGAGACCAAGACAAGGAGGACGGCAAGACTGTCGGTGTACAAAAAGAGGGGCGCGCTTCTGTACCCCCTTACCTATGCACGGGCAGTCAGAGCCGTGCCCACGGTCACACCAAGTAGAACAGGGGAGTTGACCCGAGGTAAGACCGAAGCCCAAGATAACCAGAGCAACGCCAAGGCCAAGATCAAAAAGAGCAGAGGGACGAAGTAGGTTCCCCTGGCAAGATCCTTGCCAGGGCAGCCTCAGCAGCCCCGGCAAGACCCTTGCCGGGGCAGCTCGCCCCACACCAGCAAAGCGAGCCACCCTTGAGCCCACGGTCTCCAACATCACCTTGGGCCAGGGCTCGGGAGGCACCTCCATGCTGGCATGCAGATCTTTGTGAAGACAAGGAACACTCAAGATCAGATGAGGATTAGAAGACGACGATCCTCGGCAAGATCCTTGCTGAGGAAGGCCACCAGACCCCCGGCAAGGTCCTTTCCGGGGACGACAGCGCGCCACGTCAAGACCCTTGCCTGGCCACACGGCAAGACCCTTGCCGGGCCACCCGGCAAGGCCCTCACCAAGGACGCCAGCGGGGCCATCGCCAGGCCCATGCCAACCAAGTTTCCACCACCGTTCACATGCAGCTGCCAGCCCAACCAGCTGGGCGGGCACCTGCGTGGCAACATGCAGCTCCCAGGCCAACTCAACAAGCGCCTGCGCGGCGGCATACAGATCTTCATAGAGGCTCCACCACCGTGCCCCCTCAACTGCCTGCCTGCCTACGTGGCGCCGGATGCGTCGCTAGCCAGGGCGCTTATCGAAGCAAGGAGGAGCGGCGACGGACGGAACGGGCGTCACCCACGTCCCCAATAAAGCAAGAGGACACCTAAGTTATGCATTAAATGCGTCTTGTCCTGTAACACGAGCGATAAGCTCATAGCACAGTGCGCCTTTCCACCTCCCGTGTGCCACTGTGGCAGCCCCTTTCGACTATAAAAGGAGGCCCATGGCATACTGGAGAGGGATTCGACTCTTTCGAACCATACACTCATCACAGCTAGTTCGAGAGCTCAAGAACTCTCTGAAATACACCCACCAAAGCAGGGCTAGGGTTTTACGCATCCTCACGGCCCGAACCTGGGTAAACAATCATTGTGCTGGTTACTAATCCTGCTCTTCTCGCAACCCCGCGCCCCGGCAACCGTATTAGGGATTCTTGTGATCCCATAGGTGTCGTTCCACACCGACATCTTTGGCGCGCCAGGTAGGGGGTAGCGCAATTGTGAGAATCTGGTCTAGTAGCTAGCCTAGCAGTTCTTCGTCGCCATGGCTCCCAAGAAGAAGACGGCCACGGCGATCGGCTCGTTGGGAGCCGAACGACCCGTGCAAGTGCGGGCGAGCACTGGGCCGGTCGCGGACAGGACCCGGGTCACGGTCCGCAAACACTAGCATCACCCTGGCAGTCAGAGCCTGGCGAGCAGCGTTGTTCGCGCGCCAGAAAACCAACCGCACGTCGCCAGATCCAAAGACGGAGCTGCGCCCCCCGCAGGCGGCGCGGGACCCTCTAGGAGTGTTGTTGTGCCACCCCCGGGCGGCGCATCAACCTCCAAGACGCCCACGCCGGCGACCACTGCGCGCTCTTCCCATGGTGTGTGTGACTAGCAGCGTCACCACGCCAGTGACCCTGGGCACCATCGTGGGAAGAGCTATGTGCGTCGTCCGCGGGATGAAGGAGTTCAGCATGCCCACCGAAATGCTGGCGAAAATGGCGTGCAGCCGTTGGGTCATGATGGAGCTCCTTATAACGTGGTTAGAAGTCGAAGCGCGCCGCGATCCATGCAGCTGTCGCCGCCGCCCACGCCAGCAGAAGCTTTGGCACGTGCGCAGCTGCTCCTCATCTTCCCTCCCGCTGCAGAGAAGCTCGACGAGTGGAGGGCCACCATCCGGAGCCTCGTCGCCATCGCCAACAAAGACGATCCGTGACCGGCGGGGCCCTCGGGTTGGCACTCCACCGAGCCACCACATGATGGTGCTGGGAGGACCGGGGGAGCTGCGGCCATGGTGCACTCTCCTCCTCCTCGCCAGCCGCCGCGGGCGTCTGCTCGTCGAGACGACGCTTGTGATAACATCGCTATAGCGTCGTCCGACCCATGGACCCACCGCGACTAGCACCATGTTCTTCGAGAACGAGCTCACGAAGATGCTCGGACCACTATTGAGCGTCGGCATGACACATGCCACCAGTCAAACAAGCAGGCGGGACCCGCTATGGACCACCCAGCACCGGGGGGCTCCGGCAGCCTACCTTACGAGGTGGGCTGCCCGGCCTTTACCCTGAGCTGCGGCAGTTCCAGTGGCCGTCCCACCGCACGTTCAAGTCTGACGTCGGCGAGAAGTACACTGGCAAGACCCATCCGTCCGAGTTCCTCAGCATCTACACCATCGCGATGCAAGCGGCCAGAGCTCGCGACGATAAGGTGATTGCCAATTATTTCCCGCTGGCACTGAAGCCCAATGTTATGTCTTGGTTGATGCACTTGCCGGTGGATTCCATTTCTTCTTGGTCGGATCTGTGCCATGAGTTCGTTGGCGCCTTCACAGGAGGCCACCAAGCTCATGGCTAGGCCAGTGATCTGCACATCATTCCCAGAAGGAAGGGGAAACCCTGCACAAGTACATCCAGAGATTCAACCGGGTGCAGTACAACATCCCCGATGTTCATCCCGCCGCTGTGATCAGCACGTTCCATCAGAACGTGCGCAATCGCAAGATGCGCGAATAGCTAGCGATGACCAAGGTTAAGGATGTGGCCGAGCTCTACATTCTGGCCGATAGATGCACCCGAGCTGAAGAGGGAAGGAAGTACCCTGGCGAAGATGCCGGCGCGGAAACCGACTCTACCGACAAAGACGCCGCCACCCCGACAAAGAAGGGCCAGCGTCGCAACAGGAAATGCAAGGGCAAGGCCGTACTTTCCGTCGAGGGGTCTGACAACACCGGCGCTGCCAAAAAGGTCAGGGCAGATGGCCCCGACAAGGAGATTGCCAGGTGCGCCGCTTGCCGGGCCTTAGCAGCTGCAGACAAGCCAAGGGGCTCCGGCAAGCAGTACTGCAAGATCCACCACACCAAGGGCCATAACCTCCAGAACTGCCGACAAGTCGAGATGCTTGCTGAGAAGCAAAAAGCTGAATACGAGAGGCGGGACAAGGAGAAGGGTCAGGACGGTGCCGAGGGATCCGACAAGAAGCGTGGCGGCCAAGGAAGTCGCCCCGGCAAGGACAACCAGCAAGAGAGGCCCGCCCGGGGCCGTGACAAGAAACAAGAAGACGATGATCATGACGAGGACGACGAGTCTGGTGAGAAAGAGTTCCAGAAGGCTACGGAGGCAATGTGCGTTGATGGTGGCGCCTTGTTGCATACTTCTCATCGCCAGCTCAAACAGTGCGTGTGTGAGATTACAGCAGCGGAGCCGTCGTTCGATGCTCGGAAGCCGTTGAAGTGGTCCAGCACGCCCCTCATCTTTGACGCCGAGGACCACCCTGACCGCACAACCGCGGTCGGGTGTTTTCCATTGTTGGTCTCACCAACATACACAACCTCAAGGTGAACAAGATATTGGTTGACGGTGGGGCCGGCTTGAACTTGATCTCACCCATCGTAATCAAAAGACTGCAAATTCCAGATGGAGACCTCGAGGAAACGGGTACGTTTCAAGGGGTCAATCCAGGGAGGAGCCAGCCGAAGGGGAAGGTCACACTGCCCGTGACGTTTGGAGGGGAGTTGAACTACAGAACAGAGAGGATCATCTTCGACGTGGCCGAGATCTCCTTGCCCTACAACGGGATCCTCGGCCGCCCGGCACTAGCCAGGTTCATGGCAGCATCACACTACGCCTACAACATGCTAAAGATGCCCGGGCCGTTGACCATCATCCCCGTACCCTCCGACAAGAAGGACGCACTGATCTGCGCCGACCAACTCTATCGGGAAGCAGTTGTAGCAGCTCACATCAAGGCACCTGCTCCTTCCACTGAAGGCCCTGAAGGGAAGAAGAAGCCCGGCAAGACCTCTCGCAGCCACTCCGGCAAGCGTGCCTCCTCAGACTGTTGTGCTACCGTCGAGGACGTGCCAGAGAGCTCTACCAGCAAGAGCAAGAAATCCAGAGCTGAGCCGCCGAAGACCAAGAAGGTGTCCGTCAGGGAGGATGGCACGGGAGGAGCCTTCACCATAGGCTCCACCCTCGACAGCAAATAGGAAGGCGTGCTCGTCACCTTCCTGCAGTCGAATGTTGACGTGTTTGCGTGGCAAGCATCCGATATCCCCGGTGTTCCGAGGGAGGTGATTGAGCACCACCTAGATGTCTATCCTGATGCGCGGCCCGTCAAGCAGAAGGTCAGAAAGCAGGCTCTGGAGGGGCAGGAGTTCATCACAGAGGAGATCAGGAAGTTGGAAACGACAGGTTTGGTCAGAGGAGTGCTCCACCCGACGTGGTTGGCCAATCCGGTAGTGGTGCGAAAGGAAAATGGGAAGTGGAGGCTGTGTATTGGTTACACAGATATCAATAAGGCTTGTCCAAAGGACCCCTTCCCGTTCTCGCGCATCTAACGGATTGTCGACTCCACGGCCGGGTGTGATCTGTTGTCATTCCTCGACGCTTACTCGGGCTACCACCAAATCTTCATGACAAAAGAAGATGAAGAGAAGCCAACATTCATCACCCCATGTGGTACGTATTTCTTTTTGCGGATGCCTTTCGGGTTGAAGAGTGCTGACTCGATGTTTGCAAGAGCAGTCCAAATTGGTTTTGAACCCCAGCTCCATAGAAATATGGAAGCATACATGGATGACATAGTGGTCAAGACCAAAGACTGGGCAACTCTTATGCAAGATCTGGAAGAGACATTTGCCAACCCGCGCAAGATGAACCTCAAGCTGAACCCTGAGAAGTGTGTCTTCAGTGTTCCGTCCGGCAAGCTTCTCGGGTTCTTTGTGTTGCAGTGCGGGATCGAGGCAAACCCAAACAAAATCAAGGCTATTGAGTAGATTGAGGCGCCCAAGCGGATCAAGGATGTGCATTGGCTCACCGGCTGCATCGCCGCCATGAGCCGATTCATCTCCAAGTCCGCCGAGCGCGCCCTTCCTTTCTTCAAAATTTTGAAGAAGGCAGGCCCAATGGAGTGGACCCCAGAAGCCGAGGCAGCATTGTAGGATCTGAAGAAATACCTTTCCTCTACGCCAACACTGGTTGCGCCTAAACCAGAAGAGCCGTTGCTGCTGTATCTGGCGGCGACGAATCAAGTGGTCAGCGCCGCACTGGTGGCACAAAGGGAGGTCGACGAGGAGGCAGTGACGATGGTAGAACCAGCGGACGGCAGGCCAAAGATTCTCCTGACAGGGCCTGGTGCCAGCGAGGCGAGGCCCCCGGTACAGTCTGATGCCACCAAGGCAGTGCCCACGCTGTCGAGTGAGGTGGTGCAGAAGAACAAGATGATGTAGCACTTGGTTTACTTTGTCAGATCCCTCTTCTAGGGAGCTAGGTCGAGGTACTCCGGTGTGCAGAAATTGCTCTTCGACCTCCTTATGGCGTCGAGGAAGCTGCGTCATTACTTCCAAGCCCACGAGATCACTGTCGTGACCCGCCTCCCGCTGCAACGGATACTGCATAATCCAGATGCAAGTGGAAGGATTGTGGAATGGGCCTTGGAGTTATCAAGTTCTGGTTTGAAGTTTGAAAGTACCTCGACAATCTAGAGTAGAGTCTTGGCGGAGTTCATTGCAGAATGGACCTCAACGCCTGACGAACAAATCCAGGAGACCACTCTCCCCGTCAAGGAGGCAGACCGCGACTGGGTCATGTACTTTGATGGGGCTTTCTCGCTGCAAGGCGACGGTGCCGGTGTGCTGCTCGTCGCACCCATCGGAGAGCACCTCAGGTACATGGTCCAGATGCACTTTCCCAGGGAGATGTCCACCAACAACACTGCTGTGTACGAGGGATTGCTCGCCGTCTCAGGATCATGGCAGACCTCAGAGTTAAAAAGCTCATCGTCAGGGGTGACTCGCAGCTTGTTGTTAGGCAGGTCAACAAGGATTACCAGAGCCCATTGAAGGAGGCTTACGTAGATGAGGTGAGGAAGTTGGAGGAACGCTTTGACTGTATCCAAGCAGAGCACGTCCCCCGAGTGGAGAACGACATCGCCGATTACCTGTCAAAGCGTGCTGCATTAAAGCTACCTGTGGAACCAGGTACCTTCTTGCTCCGGTTAACTCAACCATCCGTCGAACCATCAATGGGGCAGAACAAGCGGAGGAAGTCAGGTCCCGGCAAGTACTTTCCTACCGAGCCCCCTAGGGCTGCCAGCAAGGGTGTTGCCGCAGACACTGAGCCTACCAAAGGGAAACTGGCTCCGACTGGGCGCCAAGCCCTGGCCATGGAGACAGCCGCGCCCATGGCTGAGGAAATGCGTTTGGTCCTTGCCGTCGAGCCCCAGGCTCCGGCGTGGGCGCAACATACTGTCTGATTCCTCCAAACAGGGGAGCTTCCTTAGGAGCAGGAGGAAGCGGAAAAAGTAGCCCGCCGGTTCGCCCTGTACCAGTTCGTCAACGACGTCCTGTACAGGAGAAGGCCGAATGGTGTGAAATTGAAGTGCGTCCCCCGGGAGGAAGGACTGGAGCTATTGGCAGAGATACATGGAGGCATATGTGGCTCCCACATAGGGTCGAGGGCCCTTGCCGGAAAGGCGTTCCGGCAAGGTTTCTTCTGGCCCACTGCCCTCCAGGGCGCGACGACACTAGTAACCAAGTGTGAAGCGTGTTAGTTCCATTCAAAGAAGATTCATCAACTAGCTCAAGCCCTTCAAACAATCCCTCTCTCTTGGCCATTCTTGGTCTGGGGGCTTGATATACTGGGCCCTTTCCCCCGCACTGTCGGGGGCTTTGAGTACTTGTACGTTGCAATCGACAAGTTCACAAAGTGGCCGGAGGTAGAAGCAGTGAGAAAGGTGACTTCTTAGTCAGCTATCAAGTTCTTCAAGGGACTGGTCTGCCGTTTTGGTGTGCCAAACAGAGTCATCACTGACAACGGCACGCAGTTCACAAGCCACACCTTCATGCAATACATTCAAGACCTCGGTAGCAAGGTCTGTTTTGCTTCCATGGCACACCCACAGAGCAACGGCCAAGCGGAGAGGGCGAATGCTGAAGTGTTGCGATTCCTAAGGATAAAGACCTTTGACAAGATGCGCAAGAGTGGAAGGCGCTGGATTGATGAGTTGCCGACGGTTCTTTGGTCGATCAGGACGACGCCAAATCGAGCCACCGGTCAGACACCCTTTTGCCTAGTATATGGGGCGGAGGCAGTTCTCCCCACGGAACTCATATACGGGTCACCTCGAGTGCTCGCTTATGATGAGCTTGAGCAAGAGCAGTTGCACCAAGATGACAGGACGCTCCTTGAGGAAGATTGTCTTCGGGCTGCTATGAGAGCAGCATGCTACCAGCAAGCCTTGCGCCACTACCATAGCCGCAAGGTTCATGCCCGAAGCTTTGAGGAAGGTGACCTTGTTCTTCGGCGCGTTCAATCAGCCAAGAATTCCAACAAGTTGACGCCAAAGTGGGAAGTCCCTTATCGGGTAATGCGAGTCACCAGGCCCGGCGCAGTCCGCCTGGAGACCGAAGATAATGTCCCAGTGAGCAAATCCTGGAACATCGAGCATCTTCGCAAGTTTTACCCGTAAGGCGTGGCTTGCCGGGCCTCCCGGCAAGCCACCTTTTGTACAAGCTTTGCCTGCAAGGCATGTAACCCTTCGTACAAAGCCAGGCGCAGACCCTGAGCATAAATAAATGAAGCGCTGGCGCCCTATGTTATAGCATGCATGCTAGGTCGAGTCTCTTCCTTGGTTAGGGTTGATAGTGCTTAGCTGCGACTAACCCCTAGCCTAGAGGTCGAGTGCGCGTCTATCTGTTTCTTTTCTATCCTCCTTTGGTTCGCAGGGCACATGAGCACTTCTGCTGAGCTACTTGGAAGAAAGGAAATGGACCGGCGTCCCGACCCTGGCAAACCAGAGTTGCCGGGGACTGCAAGCACAAGGATCCAACTGCGGCAAGACAAGGTTGCCGGGGGCTGCCAATCCAGATAAGTCTTTCATTCTCTATCATGCGTTTCGGAACGGAACTGGGATATATGAAACCCTTTTTATTTCTAGGCCACCGTGCTCCCCTTTTCTATACCCAAGGATTATCTCCTGGGCCCGGATTTGGTTGTAGTCGCGGTGGCAAGGAAGTAGAACGAGGAGCCTAAGCCCGCTTCATCCTTGCCTCCGCCAAGCGCACGAGAATGGTTGAGCGAAGTGGGGGGACGGCAAGGTCTGTTGCCGGGTGAAAACGTTTATCTTAAATTGTAACAAGGATTCGCACCTTGTCGCGGGGTCCACCCACGAACGAAGAACCCGGCAAACATCCCTTTTTCATTAAAAACATCCAACACAGGTACAGTCCGTACGGAATGAAAAACATGAACAAGGGGGATTACAAGCTTTAAATTTAACAAGGCCCGAAGGCTTACGGATTAAAAAAGAGATAAGGTGCCCCTAATCTCTTTATTGTTCCTCTCCTCAGGAGGCAGGTCAAGGAGGCAAAAGGGCAAAAGGGGCGCCTAGGCGAGCTACGAGCAGCAGAAAGCACCAAGAGAACACCTCGGTGGCCACCTACGGGTGGGCCGGTGATGACGGTGCCGAGAAAGGAGCTGGAAGACGAGGCAGCAGGACCGGCAATACGCGATGAAGGCGTCAGTGCCCGCGTACTCCGAGTTGACGGCCTTGCCGCCCGCCCTCTTCCTCTTCCGCATCCTGCCGACGCCAGCTGCCCAAGGAGACGGCCCCGATAAGTTCAAGGAGCTGGCCCCACCCCCGGCAAAACTCTGCCGGAGGAGCGGCTAGGTGCAGATGCTGCTGCTGCCGCACCCGCCCAGCCGCGGGGCGTCCGACGCCTACTCGGACTCATCCCCGTCATCTTCCCCGCTGTCTGCCTCATCACTCTCGCTCGAGGAAGAGCTTCCATCGTCGAAATCTCTGTCGGAGGAGCTCTCCACGTAGCACTTCAGGCGAGTTCCGAAGTCTCCGAAGACCTTGACGGAGAGCAGGCTATCCTCCATTAATTTGAAGTAGAGGACGAGCCCCGCCGTCAGGCTGTGGATGCGAGCGAACGTCTTCCACCCACGACGGAGGTACATGACTCGAGGAGCCGGGAAGTCGACGTCGACCCGCGTGCCCCCATTCCCACAGCCCCTCATGTGCAACCTGAGGGATTGGGGCGGGTCACGCTCCATCTCCCGAGCAAACGGGGCGGGAAGACGAAGACGGCGACGCGGAGGCCGGCGCAGCCTGATGAAGAATTCGCAGGGCTGGTCTCCTACGTGGCCTTCCATCGGAAAAGGCATCATTGGCGTGGGCGAAGCCAGCGCGCCGCCCCATCCTCCTCTTCCCCGAGCACTACGACCTCTGCCCCGGCCTCTCCCCCTCCCCCTTCCCCTTGCGGCCGGCTCCACAACAGCGGGCTCACGAGGGGGAGGGACGCGCTGTCAAGCGGCGACCCTCGCCGCCACCGTCGAGGGACCAGGATTCCCTTTCTCCACGGTGACTGAAAGGAAGAAGCAGATGCGAGAGGAGATGGATGACAGAAGAGTGCGGGACGCCATCCCACCTCCCCCCTCCTTATAAAGGGGCGGGGTTCGGGCTCGGCCGCCCCGCTCGGCCAATCCAGCCACCAGAGGCACAGGGAATTGGGACCGACCCGCTGCCCCAACCAGCGACGGCCCGGTTTCCCGCCCCCACTGCTTGCCATGCCAAGCGCATGGAGGACGCGTGGCGAACATGCAGAATCAAGGGGACGGGTGAGGCGACCTCTCCCCACCCCGTGATCATGGGGTGTGGACGCCTTGAAGACCGCGATCCGGCCCTGCGCAGTAAATGAGCCGCGCCTACCTCCCTCTTTTTTTGGGGAAGGCGTGAGCCGCCTCTTTACCACGATGTGACACATGCGTGCAGGAAACGAACGACGCATGCCAACCACGTCACGCGCACCCCTCCACGCGACGCCGCGCCACGCGCGGGTCAGGGGAAGCGCAGCGCGCGAAAAGTTTTACCGCGGTAAAAACCGCCCCGCCTGCCCGCGCACTGTTTTGGGCCTGGCCCAACAACATGTCGCGCTTATGTGTGGCCCAGGCCCGGGGGCTCCTGTCGGTGTACAAAAAGAGGGGCACGCTTTTGTACCCCTTTACCTGTGCACGGGAAGTCTAAGCCGCGCCCACGGTCACACCAAGCAGAATAGGGGAGGTGAGCCGAGGTAAGACCGAAGCCCAAGATAACCAGAGCAACGCCAAGGCCAAGACCGCGAAGAGCAGAGGGACGTAGTAGGTTCCCCCGGCAAGATCCTTGCGGGGGCAGCCTCAGCAGCCCTGGCAAGACCCTTGCCAGGGCAGCTTACCCCACACCAGCAGATCGAGCCACCCTTGAGCCCACGGTCTCCAACATCATGTTGGGCCAGGGCTCGGGAGGCACCTCCATGGTGGCATGCAGATCTTTGTGAAGACAAGGAACACTAAAGATCAGATGAGGATTAGAAGACGATGATCCTCGACAAGATGCTTGCCGAGGAAGGCCACCAGACCCCCGGCAAGGTCCTTGCCAGGGACGACAGCGCGCCACGGCAAGACCCTGGCCGAGCCACACGGCAAGACCCTTGCCGGGCCACCCGGCAAGGCCGTCACCAAGGACGCCAGCGGGGCCACCGCCAGGCCCGCGCCAACCATGTTTCCACCACCGTTCACATGCAGCTGCCAGCCCAACCAGCTGGGCAGGCACCTGCGTGGCAACATGCAGCTCCCAGGCCAACTCATCAAGTGCCTGCGGGGCGGCACTCAAATCTTCATAGAGGCTCCACCACCGCGCCACCTCAGCTGCGTGCCTGCCTACGTGGCGCCGCATGCGTCGCTAGCCAGGGTGCGTGTCGAAGCAAGGAGGAGCGGCGACGGACGGGACGGGCCTCACCCCCGTCCCCAATAAAGCAAGAGGACACCTAAGCTACGCATTAAATGTGTCTTGTCCTGTAACACGAGCGGTAAGCTCATAGCACTTTGCGCCTTTCCACCTCCTGTATGCCACTATGGCAGCCCCTTTCGACTATAAAAGGAGGCCCATGGCATACTGGAGAGGGATTCGGCTCTTTCGAACCATGCACTCATCACAACTAGTTCGAGAGCTCAAGAACTCTCTGAAATACACCCACCAAAGCAGGGCTAGGGTTTTACGCATGCTCGTGGCCCGAACCTGGGTAAACGATCCTTGTGCTGGTTACTAATCATGCTCTTCTCGCAACCCCGCGCCCCGGCAACCGTAGTAGGGATTCTTCTGATCCCATAGGTGTCATTCCACACCGACAAAGACGGAGGTCATCATGGAGCCCAAGACGGCGTCATCACCAGAGCCTTTTGCAGGCGAAGACAGCTTTTGTCAGGATAGCTTGTACTAGTTGTCCCCCTTCAAATTTGCCCGCCGTTGTTGTCTCCCTTCTCGCTTAATATTTGGGGAGAGGACCAGGGCCTATATAAGTAGAGCTAGCCACCATAGTAGGGGCATCGAGCAGTTCATCCAGCTCTCACCCGCTAGTTCACCAAGCACAAGAACACCCCAACCTCAGGAGACTGTTCTTCCCCTTGTACTGTTCTTCACTAGCCCAAGAGGCAATCCACCACACTGGAGTAGGGTTTTACACCACAACGGTGGCCCAAACCAGTATAAATCTCGTGTCTTTCGGTGTTGCGAGTTGGTCGAGTTCGTCCGCGAGATCTGAGTGAGCTTGGGCGTGGATCGGTAGGAGGGAAAGACTTTGCGCGCAACCCAGAGTTCGAACCTTAAGGGTTTGCCGGAACCCCACATCCGAAAATTGGTGCGCTAGGTAGGGGTGCACTGTAGCTCCTCTCCACCAGCCTGCGCCCCGCACCGCCGCACTTCGCCCCCATGGCAGGTGCCACGCCTTCCACCTCCACGGCCGACCCCGATAGCGGAGCATCTGGGTACCGAGCCCTGGCACCCGCCCTACGGCGGGTGTGGTGGTCGACCAAGTTCAAGCCAGAGATGCGGCCGCATTATGATGGTGCGGCATACCCGTCACCGTTCCTGCTGGCGTACGAGGAGGCTGTCCTCGAGGCCGGAGGCGACGACAAGATCATGGCCAACTGATTCCTCATGGCCCTCGCCGGCGAGCCACGCGCCTGGTTGCTCAACCTCCCTGGATCAACGGTGGAGTCCTGAGGGGAGCTTCGCGACCTCTTCGCTGCCCGCTACGCGGTGCCGGTGCACCACGCAGTCGCGGCCCTGCTGGGCGGCTCTCAAGCACCGCCTTCAGATCGCCACGCTAAACGGTTCCTCCGCCAGATTGGGGCTGCCTCCAGGCGTCCGGGGGCTCCGCCAGGTTGGGCCGCGCCAGAGGCCGACCTTACCTTTGGCTCAGAAGAACACCCCGAGTCCACCGCAGGCTCCGGCACACTCCCAATGCTCTTCACGCCCACCATCTGCAGCGCGGCTGTCACCAAGACCCTCATCGATGGCGGTGCCGGCCTAAACTTGCTCTCTATAGAAGCCTTCAGCCTTCTTCACGTATCGCTCGAGCGGCTCAGCCTCAGCAAGCCCTTCTCGGGGATTGGTGGCAGAGCTGCCCACTCTCTGGGGCAGATCCGTCTCCCCGTCACCTTCGGCACACGCGACAACTACCGCACCGAGCTGGTAGACTTCGACATCGCCCGCATCGGTCTCCCGTACAACGCCATCCTCGGGTACCCATGTCTCTCTCAGTTCATTGCGGCGACTCACCCGGCCTATAACCTCATGAAGATGCGTGGGATCAAGGGTGTCCTCACCATCAAGGGGGACACTAAGGAGGCCGTGACGGCGCTCAGGATCGCCTTCAAAACCACGGTGGCAGCACAGCCCGCCGACGCTGGTACTGAAAGTGCTAGTTATCGATTAGAGGGGGGTGAATAGGCGATTTTTATGGAAGTCTTCAAAACATGGAAGTTGCAAAGACAAACAATAGAAATGACCCTATTGATATGCAGCTGAAGGTAAACTACACAAAGCAAGCCATAGTCAAGTATGGAATGAAGTCAAAGCACGAAGACTAATGATAGCTAGGTAGTAAGGATCAGGATGGAAGATGGTATGAAGCCAAACAACAATAGTAGTCAAGCAGTGAAGTCAAATAGGTAAAGCAATCAGGCAATGACTTGCAGTTGACCTCTGAGCTATAGGCACTCTGGCAGATGCCTCAGTTGTTGTCTTGCCCTTCCTCTCCTGCATGTCATCCTGAAGTTGCTCCACAACAAACTGGATCTCAGTTACCTTCACATCCATGTCATAGAACTTCTGCTCCATGATTCTTTCCAAGCTCTCCTGGTTTCGAGTCAGGGTGGCCAGTCCTTTCTCTATCCTTAGAGTGGATGCAATCAAGTAGCCAAGCTGATCTTGCTTGCTTTTTAGAAGATACTGAGATGCCTCCTCCTGGGTTGGCATCTTTGCTGCTTTTTTTGTCTTTGCCTTCTCCCTCTTGGCTTGTGCTTGTACTGAGGATGGTTCATCTTCATCCATAACCACTTGGTTGTCCTCAAAATCTGGATAGATGGCCAAGTGTTCCTTGTCCAACAAGTATGTGCCAGTACCCATCTTTGAGTTAATCAACTCCTGGATCTGTGGGGCATACCCACAGTTTCTCTTTTGGTCTGCAGCAGTCCTCTTGATAGTTTCAACAATGAGACTCATGACCTTGAACTTTTGTGGCACATCAAATATATGTAGCAAATTTATGGAGTGGCCTCTGATCATCCTGTGATCTCCAGACTTGGGAAGAAGAGTATGCCTTAGTATCCAATTGATAGTAGGCAGTCCTAACAGCAAATGTTTCACTGACCCAAACTGGTGAGTCTCAAGGTCTGCATCTGGAATTTCCTTGTACTTGTTGGCCATGGAGTTGTGATCCTTCTTCTTCTTGGCATAGACATCCAAGTCATCTTCTTGCTCTTCTGGGGCATTGACCAACTGAGCCCATTCTACAACTGTAGACTGGTATCTAGTGCCTTCAGACATCCAGACAATTCGTCCATTTGGGTAGAAGTGAGTTGTGGAGTAGAATTGCATGATAAGTTCATCATTCCACTTAGTGAGCTTTTGAGCCACAAACTCATCTACTCCACAAGCCTTGAAACTGTCATACACACCAGGATAGTGTTCCTCATTCTCCTTCATGTAGGTCCAGTCGACCCACCTCATGTCACACACTATAGGTTTCTTGTCAAGCAGCACTGTCTCATAGAAATCTTGCTGTTCCTTGGTGTGGAACCTGTAATCAACAGCAGTTCTTCTTCTTGTAGCATATGGGTCTATCTCTCTCAATTTCCTCAGTCCTGAGTCTCACCTGATCTTCATGTTCTCAGCCACAGGATGAGCATCATTGTGATCTGGAATTTTTGGCTTCAATTTTCTCAGAACATGCTCTTCATCTCCTTCTTCTTCAGCAACAGTCTCAAGCACTGGGGCCTTGTTCTTCTCAGCAGTAGATATGTTTCTAGTATTCCTCTTTGGTGCAATCTTGGGCTTGGAGGCAGTTTTGGGTGCTTCTTTGGGCTTTGATGAAGCAGCCCCTGTCCTGATAGCATCACCCATAAGCTTCTGGGCCTTAGGTGCTGGTGCAGCAACCTCTTCCTCTTCTTCTTCCTCTTCTGAATCTCTCCTCATAGAGGGTTTGCCAAGAACTCGGGCAGTAGTGGTTCTGACTCTCTTTTTCTTTTTATCTTGGCCAACAGCTTCCTCTTCTGACTCAATGGTAAACTTTATGGTTTCTCCAGTGGCAACCTTCCTAGGTTTGGAAGTGGGAACTCTCCTTGCAGGTGCCTTCTTATGCATACCTGGCTTTGTGGCTGCAGTTGAGCCATATTCCTTTTTCAGCACTTTCTTCTTTGATGTGGCATCATCCTCAGTGGCCACATAGTCTTCATCCTCACACTCTGAAGTTTTCTTCTTCCTTATTCTAGTGGCAGCTTTGGGCAAGTTGATGGGAGTGCTCCTACTTCCATCATCTGAGCTGCTAGAGGGACTAGTGCCCTCACTCACGTGAACCTGCTCCTCTGACTTGTTCTGACTGTCACTCTGATCATACATGATGCAAACACTGACAGCTGACCCTGTGAATAGATTATAGATGAGATAGAGTGGATAAGCATCACAAAATACAGTGGTTTTTGCAAAAGAATGAATGAAAAACTTAGTTTTAGTTTTCCTCAGAAAGCATTTCGGATCAACCGATTTGTAAACTCGGTGATACCGAAGCAGCTGTTGGAACCAAAACTAGTGAACTCGGTCAGACTGAGTCACAGTTTGGTGGCACCGAGACTGCTAGGGTTTCACAAAGTTCTGAACTCGATCACACCAATTTTCAATTCTCGGTCAGACCGAGAATCTCAGGTGCAATGGCCTGAGCCGAATCCGTGGTACCGAGTTCCACAACTCGGATGGTCTGAGATGGTTTCGGCAGAAACCTAACCCTAAATTTTCAATTCAACTCTAATCTACGGAGTGTTTTGACTGGATCGGATTGTTTCAATCATGGAAAGATTCATGGCAAACACAATGTGCTAGGAATCAGATTGAGGATAGCACAGTGATCAAGTTCATACCCTAGTTCGGCGATGAACTTGCTACGGCGGCAACAGCGGGAATGATTTCTATTGACGACGGTGGAGACCAGCGGTAGGAGGCAACTGGCGATGAGGAGGACGATCCGGAGACCCTGGAGGCAGAGCAGGCTAAGCGCGAGCGAAAAGACTTTGGAGAAATTGCCAAAAAAATTGCCCGTGGATATATATAGTTTGACCCTGTCGGTGTGACTGAGTGGAACAACTCGGTGGCACCGAGATTCATAACTGCAAGCAGTTACTGAAACTCGGTGTGACCGAAAGTTTCAAATCGGTTGCACCGAGATTGAAAACCTAGATCGACTTAGTGATCTCGTTATGACCGAAATGGATGAATCGGTCAGACCGAAACGCACAAAGAAGTTTTGGAAGTTTAAGTCTATGACGAATCGGGGACTCTGAGTGCTCCTCACACAGAGTGGTTCGAATCTGACTTGATCAAATTTTGTGATGTAGCATGAATAGAGTTTGAGACGAGAAAAGCATAGATAGCTAGAGAGGGTTCTTAGGCATTCTTGTCCATCCACTTGGCAAAAGAAAAGAAAACCAATCAATCAAAACAACAAGTGGATGTCCTCGAATGAGTAAAATATGCAATCAACATGCTCACACAATAAAATGTCAATTGAAATATGTGGCAAAGCATGCACAACCAATTCTAGCATCTATCAAACAACTTGCGATGACTAGGTCATCTATATATGAGTATATTGACTTAGGAGTCAAATGAGAACATTTGATCATAGGTCATACTCATCGTTTAAGCACAAGTGGGGTTACCACTTTCAGATAAAGAATTGTTGTGTTCACACCATTAGAGTTGATTTAGCTCAACTCTTAGAGTAAAGCTCCCCCTAGATGTGAGATCCCCCCTAAGAGGGATGAACTAACCTTGGGTTTTGTAGATGATGACTTCATGTAGATGTTGAAGATGTGGATGCTCAATGTTGATGTAGACCATTTGGAGCTATCCATTGGAGTGAGTTGCACTTTCAATACCTACACGGGTTAGTCCCATAAGGAACAAACAAGGATATCCATAGACATAAAGTGATGCATACACAAGATGATGTCTATGAAAGCTTTTAGGTTACCTTGTCCCTTGTCTTACCAACAAGAGGGTTTTTGACTCCTTGAACTAGTGCAAGATGTGGAAGTTGATTGCACTTGTTCTTGCCAAGATGATAAGAGTGAAGTATGTTGGCGGAGTCACCCTCAAGAACTCTCTAGTTCTTCTTCTTCGGGATCCACACCATCTTGATGGGAATCCTCGGTGTTGTAGTTGTACTTGATGAAGTGGAACTTGAAGTAGTCTTGGGAACCCACTTGACCAAGGCCTTAGGAGCTTCTTCAAATGCATAAATTTCCTCTGGAAGCTTGTCCTTGCCTTTTTGCTTGTGGTCTTGTGGTGGAAGATCATCTTGAGCTTGTGTCCCTTTGAAAGAAGTAGGATCATACTCTCTTGTTGAGGAACAAACTTCTTCTTGGGGTATTGATCTTCTTCCCACTCAACTCCATTGGCATTGAAGTTTCGTTCAAAACCAACACCTTGATTCTTCCGGTGCCTTCCTTGCTTGCGTACAATTTCCTCGAATTGCTTACTTCCGGCAAGGCTCTTGTAAACACCTTTCTTTATAACTCCCTTCAATAAGCTATTTTCTTGCTCAAGTGTAACTTGGCTAAGAGAATCATTAGTGGAATCAAGAGAACTACTAGAAGCAACAATATTGGATTTAGCATGATCATTGTTACTACCAGAGGAAGAATCTTTCTTGTTCTTGTTACTAGACTTGACTTGAGGCATGTAAGTGGATAAGAGTAAACGCTTGGCAATGTAAGAAGAACTTTTCTTACGAAGATCATCATTGATTGCTTTTAAGAACTCATGCTCTTGCTCAAGGTTGAGCTTTTCAAAGCGTAATTTCTCATGAGTCCTTAAAAGTTCTTGATGATCTCCTAAGATAGTTTCATGAGCAAACTTAAGAGTGTTTAGTTCTTTAGTTAGAGACTCAATCTTCTCCTTATCATTGTCATTCATTTTATCTTGATTAGCATGATTAATTGACGTTTCATCATAGTATTCATCACTAGAGTTGTCAACAAGTAAATCATCATCACCTAACAAGTCATCTTCATCACTATTGAAATCAACATACTCGGGGTGTGATACCTTTGGGCCTTTAGCCATGAAGCATGTTCCAACTCCTTCATTTGGTGAGTCAAATATGTCGTAGGAGTTGGTTGTCACAAGTGCTAGACCGGCAACACCTTCATCTTGAGTATATTCAGAGTCGGAGTGATAGCTTCTCTCGGAGTGGTTGTCGGAGTCGGAGCCGGATACCCATTCACCAACATGAGCTTGATGTCTTCGTTTTGTGTAGCTCCTTGATAACTTGTCCTTTCTTTCCGAATCCTTGCTTCTCCGTGAGGGTCTTCGTTCATAACGATCATCTCTACTCCTTCTTTCTCTAGATGGCGATTCTTCTCTTCTACTTCTTCTCTTGGGAGAATCTTCTCTTATCTTGTAGGGGGTCGTACACTCATTGGAATAGTGTCCGGGCCTTCCACAATTGTAGCAGTTTCGCTCTCGACTAGAAGATCTTTTGTCATTGTAGGACCTTGACTTGGAGCTTCTCTCTTTGCTTCTACTCTTGTAGAACTTGTTGAAGTTCTTCACCATTAAGCTCAAATTCTTCATTGAAGGTTTGTTTCTCACTCGATGATGTGGGGGCTTCACATGAGGCTTTGTAAGCACCACTTGATTTGTTGTGAAGTTCCTCTTTATCCTTGAGTGACATCTCATGAGCAACAATTATTCCGATGACTTCCGTTGGCTTGAGATCTTTGTAATTTGGCATCATTTGGATCAATGTGCACACGGTATCATATTTTCCATCCAAGGCTCTTAGGATCTTCTTGATGATGAATCTATCGGTCATCTCTTCACTCCCTAAGCCGGCAATCTCATTTGTGACAAGAGCAAGCATGGATTACATTTCAGCGACACCTTCACAATCCTTCATTTTGAACTTGTCAAGTTGACTCTGAAGCACATCCAATTTGGATTCCTTGACGGAGTCGGTACCTTCGTGCATATCAATCAAAGTATCCCAAATTTCCTTTGCATTCTCAAGACGACTGATTTTGTTGAATTCTTCGGGGCACAATCCGTTGAAGAGGATATCACAAGCTTGAGCATTGTATTGCAGCCTCTTCAACTCTTCCGCGGTAGCTTCACGGTTCGGTTCTTTCCCATCAAAGAATTCACCTTGCAAGCCAATACACACAATAGCCCAAACGGCGGGGTTATGTCCAAGAATATGCATTTTCATCTTATGCTTCCAACTAGCAAAATTAGTACCATCAAAGTAAGGACCTCTATGGTGATAATTTCCCTTGCTAGACGCCATACTCTCCTAGGTTGTGAAACCAAGGCTATGACCGCCAAAAGCTATGGAAATCAAAGCAAATGGAGACCAAAGCTCTGATACCACTTGTAGGATCAAAAGTATGTCTAGAGGGGGGGGGTGATTAGACTACTTGACGAAATAAAAATCTAGCCTTTTCCCCATTTTAGTTCTTGGCAGATTTTAGCTATCTTAGCACAAGTCAAGCAATCTCCACACAATTAAAGCAAGCATGCAAAAGAGTATATGAGCAGCAGAAAGTAAAGCATGCAACTTGCAAGAATGTAAAGGGAAGGGTTTGGAGGATTCAAACGCAATTGGAGACACGGATGTTTTTGTTGTGGTTCCAATAGGTGGTGCTTTCGCACATCCACGTTGATGGAGACTTCAACCCACAGAGGGTAACGGTTGCGCGAGTCCACGGAGGGCTCCACCCATGAAGGGTCCATGAAGAAGCAACCTTGTCTATTCCATCACGGTCGTCGCCCACGAAGGACTTGCCTCACTAGCAGTAGATCTTCACGAAGTAGGCGATCTCCTTTCCCTTACAAACTCCTTGGTTCAACTCCACAATCTTGTCAGAAGCTCCCTAGTGACACCTAGCCAATCTAGGAGACACCACTCTCCAAGAAGTAACAAATGGTGTGTTAATGATGAACTCCTTGCTCTTGTGCTTCAAATGATAGTCTCCCCAACACTCAACTCTCTCTCATAGGATTTGGATTTGGTGGAAAGAAGATTTGAGTGGAAAGCTGAAGGAAATATGCCCTAGAGGCAATAATAAAGTTATTATTTATTTCCTTATATCATGATAAGTGTTTATTATTCATGCTAGAATTGTATTAACTGGAAACATAATACATGTGTGAATACATAGACAAAACAGAGTGTCACTAGTATGCCTCTACTTGACTAGCTCATTAATCAAAGATGGTTATGTTTCCTAACCATGAACAAAGAATTGTTATTTGATTAACGAGATCACATCATTAGCTGAATGATCTGATTGACATGACCCATTCCATTAGCATAGCACCCGATCGTTTAGTATGTTGCTATTGCTTTTATCCATGACTTATACATGTTCCTTTAACTATGAGATTATGCAACTCCCGTTTACCGTAGGAACACTTTGTGTGCTACCAAACGTCACAACGTAACTGGGTGATTATAAAGGTGCTCTACAGGTGTCTCCGAAGGTACATATTGGGTTGGCATATTTCGAGATGAGGATTTGTCACTCCGATTGTCGGAGAGGTATCTCAGGGCCTTCTCGGTAATGCACATCACATAAAACCTTGCAAGAATTGCAACCAATGAGTTAGTTGCGAGATGATGTATTACGGAATGAGTAAAGAGACTTGCCAGTAACGAGATTGAACTAGGTATTGGATACCGACGATCGAATCTCGGGCAAGTAACATACCGATGACAAAGGGAACAACGTATGTTGTTATGCGGTCTGACCGATAAAGATCTTCGTAGAATATGTAGGAGCCAATATGGGCATCCAGGTCCCGCTATTGGTTATTGACTGGAGACGTGTCTTGGTCATGTCTACATTGTTCTCGAACCGTAGGGTCCGCACGCTTAACGTTACGATGACAGTTATTATGAGTTTATGCATTTTGATGTACCGAAGGAGTTCGGAGTCCCGGATGTGATCACGGACATGAAGAGGAGTCTCGAAATGGTCGAGACGTAAAGAATGATATATTGGAAGCCTATGTTTGGACATCGGATGCATTCCAGGTGAAATCAGGATTTTACCGGAATACCGGGAGGGTTACCGGAACCCCCCGGGGGCATAATGGGCCAACATGGGCCTTGGAGGAGAGGTGAGAGGGCTGCCCTCATGGGCTGCGCGCCTCCCCCCTTCCCCTAGTCCTATTAGGACTAGGAGAGGTGGGCGCCCCCTCTCTCTCTCTCCCCCTTGGATAATCCTAGTCCAACTAGGATTGGGGGGGGGGGGGAATCCTACTCCCAGAGGGAGTAGGACTCTCCTGGCGCGCCAGGCTTGGCCGGCCAGCCCCTCCCCCTTGGCTCCTTTATATACGGGGGCAGGGGGCACCCCATGACACACAATTGATCATTGAGATCTTTCCTTAGCCGTGTGCAGTGCCCCCTTCCACCAAATTCCACCTCGGTCATATCGTTGCAGTGCTTAGGCGAAGCCCTGCGCCGGTAACACATCATGATCGTCACCACGCCGTCGTGCTGACGGAACTCTTCCCCGACGCTTTGCTAGATCGGAGCCCGGGGATCGTCATCGAGCTGAACGTGTGCCAAGAACTCGGAGGTGCCGGAGTAACGGTGCTGTGATCGGTTGATCGCGAGGAGAACGTACGACTACTTCCTCTACATTGTGTCAACGCTTCCGCTTCGGTCTACGAGGGTACGTAGACAACACTCTCCCCTCTCGTTGCTATGCATCACCATGATCTTGCGTGTGCGTAGGAAATTTTTTGAAATTACTACGTTCCCCAACAGTGGCATCCGAGCCAGGTTTTTATGGTTTGATGTTATTTGCACGAGTAGAACACAAGTAAGTTGTGGACGATACAAGTCATACTGCCTACCAGCATGTCATACTTTGGTTCAGCGGTATTGTTGGACGAGACGATCCGGACCAACCTTACGCGTACGCTTACGCGAGACCGGTTCCCTCGACGTGCTTTGCACATAGATGGCTTGCGGAAGACTGTCTCTCCAACTTTAGTTGAACCGAGTGTGGCTACGCCCGGTCCTTGAGAAGGTTAAAACGGAGTCTATTTGACAAACTATCGTTGTGGTTTTGATGCGTAGGTAAGATGAGTTCTTGCTTAAGCCCGTAGCAGCCACGTAAAACTTGCAACAACAAAGTAGAGGACGTCTAACTTGTTTTTGCAGGGCATGTTGTGATGTGATATGGTCAAGACATGATGCTATATTTTATTGTATGAGATGATCATGTTTTGTAACCGAGTTATCGGCAACCGGCAGGAGCCATATGGTTGTCGCTTTATTGTATGCAATGCAATCGCCCTGTAATGCTTTACTTTATCACTAAGCGGTAGCGATAGTCGTAGAAGCATAAGATTGGCGAGACGACAACGATGCTACGATGGAGATCAAGGTGTCGCGCCGGTGACGATGGTGATCATGACGGTGCTTCGAAGATGGAGATCACAAGCACAAGATGATGATGGCCATATCATATCACTTATATTGATTGCATGTGATGTTTATCTTTTATGCATCTTATCTTGCTTTGATTGACGGTAGCATTATAAGATGATCTCTCACTAATTATGAAGAAGTGTTCTCCCTGAGTAGGCACCGTTGCGAAAGTTCTTCGTGCTGAGACACCACGTGATGATCGGGTGTGATAGGCTCTACGTTCAAATACAACGGGTGCAAAACAGTTGCACACGCGGAATACTCAGGTTATACTTGACGAGCTATGCATATAAGATATGACCTCGGAACACGGAGACCGAAAGGCCGAGCGTGAATCATATAGTAGATATGATCAACATAGTGATGTTCACCATTGAAACTACTCCATCTCACGTGATGATCGGACATGGTTTAGTTGATTTGGATCACGTGATCACTTAGAAGATTAGAGGGATGTCTATCTAAGTGGGAGTTCTTAAGTAATATGATTAATTGAACTTTAATTTATCATGAACTTAGTCCTGGTAGTATTAGCATATCTATGTTGTAGATCAGTAGCTTGCATTGTTGCTTCCCTGTGTTTATTTTGATATGTTCCTAGAGAAAAATTGTGTTGAAAAATGTTAGTAGCAATGATGCGGATTGGATCCGTAATCTGAGGTTTATCCTCATTGCTGCACAGAAGAATTTTGTCCTTGATGCACCGCTAGGTGACGGACCTTTTGCAGGAGCAGATGCAGACGTTATGAACGTTTTGCTAGCTCAATATGATGACTACTTAATAGTTTAGTGCACCATGCTTAACGGCTTAGAATCGGGACTTCAAAGACGTTTTGAATGTCATGGACCATACGAGATGTTCCAGGAGTTGAAGTTAATATTTCAAGCAAATACCCGAGTTGAGAGATATGAAGTCTCCAACAAGTTCTATAGCTAAAAGATGGAGGAGAATCGCTCAACTAGTGAGCATGTGCTCAGATAGTCTGAGTACTACAATCGCTTGAATCAAGTGGGAGTTAATCTTCCAGATAAAATAGTGATTGACAGAATTCTCTAGTCACCATCACCAAGTTAGTAGAACTTCGTGATGAACTATAATATGCAAGGGATAACGGAAAATATTCCCAAGCTCTTCGCAATGCTAAAATCGGCGAAGGTAGAAATCAAAGAAAAACATCAAGTGTTGATGGTTGACAAGATCACTAGTTTCAAGAAAAGGGCAAAAGGAAAGAAGGGGAACTTCAAGAAGAACGGCAAGCAAGTTGCTGCTCAAGTGAAAAAGCCCAAGTCTGGTCCTAAGCCTGAGACTAAGTGCTTCTACTGCAAAGGGACTGGTCACTGGAAGCGGAACTACCCCAAGTGATTGGCGGATAAGAAGGATGGCAAAGTGAACGTAAGTATATTTGATATACATGTTATTGATGTGTACTTTACTAGTGTTCATAGCAACCCCTCAGTATTTGGTACTAGTTCAGTTGCTAAAATTAGTAACTCGAAACGGGAGTTGCAGAATGAACAAAGACTAGTTAAAGGGCAAGGTGACGATGTATGTTGGAAGTGGTTCCAAGATTGATATGATCATCATCGCACACTCACTATACTTTCGGGATTAGTGTTGAACCTAAATAAGTGTTATTTGGTATTTGTGTTGAGCATAAATATGATTTGATCATGTTTATTGCAATACGGCTATTCATTTAAGTAAGAGAATAAATTGTTGTTCTGTTTACATGAATAAAACCTTCAATGGTTATACACACCAACGAAATGGTTTGTTGGATCTCAATCATAGTGATACACATAATATTGAAGCCAAAAGATGCAAAGTTAATAATGATAGTGCAACTTATTTGTGGCACTGCCGTTTAGGTCATATTGGTGTAAAGCGCATGAAGAAACTCCATGCTGATGGATTTTTGGAATCACTTGATTATGAATCACTTGATGCTTGCGAACCGTGCCTCATGGGCAAGATGACTAAGACACCGTTCTCCGGAACAATGGAGCAAGCAACAGATTTGTTGGAAATCATACATACTCATGTATGTGGTCCGATGAATATTAAAGCTCGCGACAAGTATCATTATTTTCTGACCTTCACAGATGATTTGAGCAGTTATGGGTATATCTACTTGATGAAACATAAGTCTGAAACATTTGAAAAGTTCAAAGAATTTCAGAGTGAAGTGGAGAATCATCGTAACAAGAAAATAAAAGTTTCTACGATATGATTGTGGAGGAGAATATTTGAGTTACGAGTTTGGTCTTCAATTAAAACAATGTGGAATAGTTTCACAAACTCATGCCACCTGGAACACCACAGCATAATGGTGTGTCCGAACGTCATAACCGTACTTTATTGGATATAGTACAATCTATGATGTTTCTTACCGATTTACCAATATCGTTTTGGGATCATGCATTAGAGACAGCTGCATTCACGTTAAAAAGGGCACCATCTAAGTCCGTTGAGACGACACAATCTGAACTATGGTTTGGCAAGAAACCAAAGTTGTCGTTTCTTAAAGTTTGGGGTTGTGATGCTTACATGAAAAAGTTTCATCCTGATAAGCTCAAACCCAAATCGGAAAAATATGTCTTCATAGGATACCCAAAGAAGACAGTTGGGTACACCTTCTATCACAGATCCGAAGGCAAGATATTCGTTGCTGAGAATGGATCCTTTCCAGAGAAGGAGTTTCTCTCGAAAGAAGTGAGTGGGAGGAAAGTAGAAAACTTGATAAGGTAATTGTACCTTCTCCCTTATTGGAAAGTAGTTCATCACAAAAATCTGTTCTTGTGACTACACCAATTAGTGAGGAAGCTAATGATGATGATCATGTAACTTCAGATCAAGTTACTACCGAATCTCGTAAGTAAACTAGAGTGAGATCCGCACCAGAGTGGTACGGTAATCCTGTTCTAGATGTCATGTTACTAGACCATGACGAACTTGCGAACTATGAGGAAGCGATGATGAGCCCAAATTCCGCAAAATGGTTAGAGGCCATGAAATCTGAGATATGATCCATGTATGAGAACAAAGTATGGACTTTGATGGATTTGCCCGATGATCGGCAAGCCAAAGAAAATAAATGGATCTTGAAGAGGAAGACGGACACTGATAGTAGTGTTACTATCTACAAAGCTAGAATTGTCGCAAAAGGTTTTCGACAAGTTCAAGGTGTTGACTACGATGAGAGTTTCTCACTCGTATCTATGCTTAAGTCTGTCTGAATCATGTTAGCAATTGCCGCATTTTATGAAATCCGGCAAATGGATAAACAAAACTACATTCCTTAATGGATTTATTAAAGAAGAGTTGTATACGATGCAACTAGAAGGTTTTGTCGATCCTGAAGGTGTTAACAAAATATGCAAGCTCCAGCGATCCATCTATGGACTGGTGCAAGCATCTCGGAGTTGGAATATACGCTTTGATAAGTTGATCAAAGCATATAGTTTTATACAGACTTGCGGTGAAGCCTGTATTTACAAGAAAGTGAGTGGGAGCACTACAGCATTTCTGATAAGTATATGTAAATGACATATTATTGATCGTAAATAATGCAGAATTATTCTGTAAAGCATAAAGGAGTATTTGAAAGGAGTTTTTCGATGAAAGACCTCGGTGAAGCTGCTTACATATTGGGCATTAAGATCTATAGAGATAGATCAAGACGCTTAATAGGACTTTCACAAAGCACATACCTTGACGAAGTTTTGAAGAAGTTCAAAATGGATCAGGCAAAGAAAGGGTTCTTGCCTGTGTTACAAGGTGTGAAGTTGAGTAAGACTCAAAACCCGACCACGGCAGAAGATAGAAAGAGAATAAAAGTCATTCCCTATGCCTCAGCCATAGGCTCTATGAAGTATGCCATGCTGTGTACCAGATCTATTGTATACCCTACACTGAGTTTGGCAAGGGAGTATAATAGTGATCTAGGAGTAGATCACTGGACAGCGGCCAAAATTATCCTTAGTGGAATAAGGATATGTTTCTCGATTATGGAGGTGACAAAAGGTTCATCGTAAAAGATTACGTCGATGCAAGTTTTGACACTAATCTAGATGACTCTAAGTCTCAATCTAGATACATATTGAAAGTGGGAGCAATTAGCTAAAGTAGCTCCATGCAGAGCATTGTAAACATAGAAATTTGCAAAATACATACGGATCTGAATGTTGCAGACCCGTTGACTAAGCCTCTTCCATGAGCAAAACATGATCAGCACCAAGACTCCATGGGTGTTAGAATCATTACTTTGTAATCTAGATTATTGACTCTAGTGCAAGTGGGAGACTGAAGGAAATATTCCCTAGAGGCAATAATAAAGTTATTATTTATTTCCTTATATCATGATAAATGTTTATTATTCATGCTAGAATTGTATTAACTGGAAACATAATACATGTGTGAATACATAGACAAAACAGAGTGTCACTAGTATGCCTCTACTTGACTAGCTCATTAATCAAAGATGGTTATGTTTCCTAACCATGAACAAAGAATTGTTATTTGATTAACGAGATCACATCATTAGCTGAATGATCTGATTGACATGACCCATTCCATTAGCATAGCACCCGATCGTTTAGTATGTTGCTATTGCTTTTATCCATGACTTATACATGTTCCTTTAACTATGAGATTATGCAACTCCCGTTTACCGTAGGAACACTTTGTGTGCTACCAAACGTCACAACGTAACTGGGTGATTATAAAGGTGCTCTACAGGTGTCTCCGAAGGTACATATTGGGTTGGCATATTTCGAGATGAGGATTTGTCACTCCGATTGTCGGAGAGGTATCTCAGGGCCTTCTCGGTAATGCACATCACATAAAACCTTGCAAGCATTGCAACCAATGAGTTAGTTGCGAGATGATGTATTACGGAATGAGTAAAGAGACTTGCCAGTAACGAGATTGAACTAGGTATTGGATACCGACGATCGAATCTCGGGCAAGTAACATACCGATGACAAAGGGAACAACGTATGTTGTTATGCGGTCTGACCGATAAAGATCTTCGTAGAATATGTAGGAGCCAATATGGGCATCCAGGTCCCGCTATTGGTTATTGACCGGAGACGTGTCTCGGTCATGTCTACATTGTTCTCGAACCGTAGGGTCCGCACGCTTAACGTTACGATGACAGTTATTATGAGTTTATGCATTTTGATGTACCGAAGGAGTTCGGAGTCCCGGATGTGATCACGGACATGAAGAGGAGTCTCGAAATGGTCGAGACGTAAAGAATGATATATTGGAAGCCTATGTTTGGACATCGGATGCATTCCAGGTGAAATCAGGATTTTACCGGAATACCGGGAGGGTTACCGGAACCCCCCGGGGGCATAATGGGCCAACATGGGCCTTGGAGGAGAGGTGAGAGGGCTGCCCTCATGGGCTGTGCGCCTCCCCCCTTCCCCTAGTCCTATTAGGACTAGAAGAGGTGGGCTCCCCCTCTCTCTCTCTCTCCCCCTTGGAGAATCCTAGTCCAACTAGGATTGGGGGGGGGGGGGGAATCCTACTCCCAGAGGGAGTAGGACTCTCCTGGCGCGCCAAGCTTGGCCGGCAAGCCCCTCCCCCTTGGCTCCTTTATATACGGGGGCAGGGGGCACCCCATGACACACAATTGATCATTGAGATCTTTCCTTAGCCGTGTGCGGTGCCCCCTTCCACCAAATTCCACCTCGGTCATATCGTTGCAGTGCTTAGGCGAAGCCCTGCGCCGGTAACACATCAAGATCGTCACCACGCCGTCGTGCTGACGGAACTCTTCCCCGACGCTTTGCTGGATCGGAGCCCGGGGATCGTCATCGAGCTGAACGTGTGCCAAGAACTCGGAGGTGCCGGAGTAACGGTGCTGTGATCGGTTGATCGCGAGGAGAACGTACGACTACTTCCTCTACATTGTGTCAACGCTTCCGCTTCGGTCTACGAGGGTACGTAGACAACACTCTCCCCTCTCGTTGCTATGCATCACCATGATCTTGCGTGTGCGTAGGAATTTTTTTGAAATTACTACGTTCCCCAACAAAAGCAACTTGGGGAAGGCTAGAGATCAAGATTCATATGATAGGAATGGAATATCTTGACCTCAACACAAGTGTAGGTGGTTCTCTCTCAGAAAATGTGTATTGGAAGTGTAGGTTATTCTGATGGCTCTCTCCACGAATGAAGAGTGGGTGGAGGGGTATATATAGCCTCCACACAAAATCTAACCGTTACACACAATTTGCCAAACTCGGTGGGACCGAATGGTTAAACTCAGTCGGACCGATTCAGCAAACCTAGTGACCGTTAGGATTTTCGGTGGGACTGAGATGCAACTCGGTAGGACCGATATGGTTAGGGTTAGGGCATAACGTAATCTCGGTGTGACCGATTACACAAACTCGGTGGGACCGATTTTGGTAATAAGCTAACCAGAGAGTTGATCAGGTAAACTCGGTGGGACCGATTCGCTCATCTCGGTGAGACCGAAATGTTACAAAAGGGAAACAGAGAGTTTACATTGCAATCTCGGTGGGACCAGTCGCTCATCTCGGTAAGACCGAAACATTACGAAGGGAAACAAAGAGATTACAATCCCATCTCGGTGAGACCGAGATCCCTATCGGTGAGACCGATTTGCCTAGGGTTTGGAGCATATCACTAAGCACTTTGAGGAAGAAAACCATTAAGCAACACCTCATCCCTCCTTGATAGTATTCGCTTTTCCTATAGACTCAATGTGATCTTGGATCACTAAAATATAAAATGTAGAGTCTTGAGCTTCAAGCTTGAGCCAAACTTTTTGTCCTTAGAATTTTGAGGGATCCACTTTCCTCATCCATGCCATGCCATTCATTGAGCTTTTCCTGAAATATTAATCTTGGAATAATGTCAGCTCAATGAGCTATATGTTGTTCGGAATTACCAAAACCACCCAGGGATAGTTGCACTTTCACAGGTGCTTGCTCTAACTTCGCTACGTGATATGTGGTTGCATGTTGCATACGGTGTCTAGCTTGTAATGCTTCTAATTAGGGTAAATTGCATCTGCTTAGTTTACACATTATACCTGTGAATATGACATGCCTTCCTATTTTTTGTATATACTACATCTATCTATTAACCATGTTCTTACATGAAACTACCTCTCTTATGTATCCTGCATCAATCACTTATGGTGAGACACCTTTATTTGTTGCATATTTCATATTTTTTCTAGCCTGTTGCCATGTATTGCTTCTAATTTGGTCAAATACATGTATTAGGCCACCCTTTTTATTTGGCAGAGTGATATTGGTTTCATCTTTCATATGGTTTCTAGCTTGCATTGCCTCTAACTAGTTCTAACACCTTGTGATTAGTTTACACTTTATACATCATACATGTCAATATGTCATGCCGTCCTGTTTTTCATACATATTCCATCCTCCTATCACGCGGCTGCCTTACATGAAAGTAGTGTTCGTCGGTTTCATGCATCAATGAGTTCTGAAGAGCAAGTTTTATTCCTTTTTCTTGTGGGTTTGACTTGACAAGGCAAAATCAAAAAAGAGGAAGGAAAAGAGTAAGGAAGGAGATGATGGTGGTCCTGTGCAGCAACGTAAATGGAGCATCTGTATGGATTCTCCTCGTACTGCTAGTGCATTACAAGTTCCAAGTCTCCGCTCAACGACCATCCAAGGTGCTTGCTCTAACTTGGCAGTGTGATATCTGGTTGCATGTTGCATATCATTTCTAGCTTGTATGTATCCTAATTAGTGTAAACTTCATCTGCTTAGCTTACACATGATACGTGTGAATATGACACGCCTTCCTGTTTTTGGTACATACCGTATCTATCTATCACACCATGTTCTTACATGAAACTACTCTTCTTATGTATCCTGCATCAGTCACTTATGATGGGACACCTTTAAGGCAGTGTGATATTGGCTTGCACCTTGAATATGATTTCTAGCATGTAGTGCTTCTAGTTTGATGGACGCCACCTATGATGAGACAGTTTTAACTTGGCAGAGTGATATTGATTGCACCTTCCATATGGTGTCTAGCTTGCAGCGCTTCTAATTTATTGAAGTGCCTTCAGCTTAGTTACCACATCATAGGTGTGAATATGTCAAGCCGTCCTGTTTTTTGTACATATTCCATCCTCGTATCATGACTTTGCCTTTCATCAGAGTAGTGTTCGTCAGTATCATGCATGAATGAGTTCTGAAGAGCGAATTTTATTCCTTTTTCTTGTCGGTTTGAACTCATAATGCAAAATCAATAAAGCGGAAGGAAATTGGTAAGGCATTGGATGATGGTGGTCCTTCTGAGAAACTGAAACAGAGGGTCTCTACAGATTCTACTCCGCCATCCTCCCAACAAGATTCGCAAGACAACGCAAGGCTAGGCAGTCAACGTAGCTGTGTAGATGATGAGCACATCTCCCCTACTCCACCACCACAGGTGTTTGCCCTAACTTGGCACTATTATATGTGGTTGCATGTTGCGTAGATGTCTATCTTGTATTGCTTCTAACTTTGTTGAATTGCATCTGCTTACTCTACACATAGTGCCTGTGAATATGACATGTGTTCCTGTTTCTAGAACATACTATATCTGATCACACCATGTTCATACATCAGACTACTGTTCTTGCATATCCCGCATCAGTCACTTATGATAAGGCACCTTTAAGTCGCCACGGTGATACTGGTTGCGTCTTGTATATGATTTCTAGCATGTACTGCTTTTAATTTGTTGAAACACCAAATAGTTTGAACTTGGCAGAGTGATATTGGTTGCATCTTTCATATGGTCTCTAGCTTGAAGTGCTTATAATTTGTTGAAATGCCTTCTGCTTAGTTACCACATGATATGTGTGAATATGTCACGCCGTCCTATTTTTCATACATGCTCCATCGTCATATCATGTGTTTACCTTTCATCCGAGTAGTGTTCGTCAGTATCATGCATGAATGAGTTTTGAAGAGCGAATTTTATTCGTTTTTCTTGTCGGTTTGACTTCACAATGCAAAATCAGTACAACTGAAGGAAATTAGTACTGCAGTGGATGATGGTGGTCCTTCGGAGCAACTCAAACAGAGGGTCTCTACAGATTCTACTCCACCATCCTCCCAACAAGATTCGCAAGACAACACAAGGCTCGACAGTCAACGTAGCTGTGTAGATGATGAACACATCTCCCCTACTCCACCATCACAGGTGCTTGCTCTAACTTGGAACGGTTATATGTGGTTGCGTGTTCCATATGATGTCTATTTTGTATTGCTTCTGATTTTTTTGAATTGATCTGCGTAGCTTACAACTTATACCTGCAACAATCACTTACCCATAAGACACATCTAACTTGGGAGTGTGATGTAGGTTGCATCTTGCATTATGTTCTAGCTTGTACTGCTCCTAATTTCTTGAAATGGAACTTACGACGAGACACTTTTTACATGATAGAGTGATATTGGTTGCATGTTCATATGGTGCCTAGCTTTCATTCTTCTAATTTTGTTGAAATGCCTTCTTCTTACTATTTTTCATACATATTCCATCATCCTATCGTACGTGTGAATATGCAATGCTGTCTTTTTTTGTATATATTCCATCCTCCTATCCTGCGCTTGCCTTGCATCAAAGTAGTGTTCGTCTGTATCATGCATCAACCAGTTATGCAGAGCTAAGTTTATTCATCTTCTTGTGGTTTTGACTTTGATACGTCTCCAACGTATCTATAATTTTTTATTGTTTCATGCTATTATATTATCTGTTTTGCATGTTTTATATGCATGAATATGCTATTTTATACTACCTCCATTCCTAGATATAGGGTGTATAGTTTTTAGCACAGAAATTAAAGAACGCACGTGGAGTGAAAATTTCATAAGTTTTGGGTGAGATTACACCTAACTAATTAACATGAGAAAATAGAGGAGCTTGCCTAACATAAGTAAATGTAACCAAATCCCAAAAAAAAATATCAAAATAAGTGGTGCACGCAATACATCTTATATTTCGGATTTTTCTTGCAATGGAAGAAGTGCTTAGCTTTGGGTTCAATCTTGTGGTGCTCAATCCTAGTGACAGAAGGGGAACCGACACATATTTTATTGTTGCCATCAAGGATAAAAAGATGGGGTTTTCACCATATTGCTTGAGTTAATTTCTCTACATTCATGTCATCTTGCTTAAGGCGTTACTCTGTTCTTTATGAACTTAATACTCTAGATGCATGCTGGATAGCGGTCGACGTGTGGAGTAATAGTAGTAGATGCATAATCATTTCGGTCTACTTGACACGGACGTGATGCCCATATTCATGATCATTGCCTTAGATATCGTCATAACTTTGCGCTTTTCTATCAATTGCTCGGCAGTAATTTGTTCACCCACTGTAATAATTTCTATTTTGAGAGAAGCCTCTAGTGAAACCTATGGCTCCCAGGTCTATTTTCCATCATACAAGTTTCCGATCTACAATTTCAGTTTCCTATTTACTTTCTTTGCAATCTTTTACTTTCCGTTCCATAAACCAAAAATACAAAAAATATTACTTTACCGTTTATCCATCTCTATCAGATCTCACTTTGCAAATAACCGTGAAGGGATTGACAACCCCTTTATCACGTTGGGTGCAAGTTGGTGTTTGTTTATGCAGGTATTCGGTGACTTGTGCATTGTCTCCTACTGCATTGATACCTTGGTTGTCAAAAGCTAAGGGAAATGCTTACTCTACTTTGCTGCATCACCCTTTCTTCTTCAAGCGAAAAACAAACGCAAGCTCAAGAGGTAGCGGACTTCATAAGGCAATATCAGAAAAGAGAAAGGAAAATAGTAAGTTAGGGGATGTTGGTGGTCTTCCGGACCGACGCAAAACTCTAGATTTGCCACTGCTACTGCTAATGAAGTTGAAGTCCCAAGTCTACATGATGAGTTCATCTCCTGTACTCCACCATCGCAAGTTCTTGCTCTAAGTTGACAATGTGATAATTGGTTTCATGTTGCATATGTTGTCTAGCCTGTATTTCTTCTATTTTGATTAAATTGCACCTGCTGAGTATATACGTTATACATGTGCATATGACATGCCTTTCTGTGTCTAGAATACACTTCATCTATCTATCATACCATGTTCTTACATCAAAGTACCGTTGTTGTGTATCCCGCATCAGTCACTCATGATTGGACGCTTTTAACATGGCAGTTTGATAGTGGTTGCGTCTTGCATTGATTTCTAGGTTGTACTTCTTCTAATTTTTTTAAATGCCACTAATGACAAGACACTTTTAATTTGGCAGGGTGATATTGGTTGCATCTTTCATATGGTGTCTAGCTTGCATTACTTCTATTTTCTCGAAAATCCTTCTGCTTAGTTTACACATAGTAGATTGAAACTGTCACGCTGTCCTATTTTTCTTACATATTCCATCCTCATACGGTTGTCTTACATCAAAGTATTGCTTGTCTGTATCATGCATCAATGAGTTCTGAAGAGCAGTTTTATTCTTTTGTGTTGTGGGTACGGCTTGACATGGCAAAGTCAAAAAAGAGCAAGGAAAAGAATATAGTAGGGAATGGTGTTACTCGTCGGGTGCAACGTAAAAGGATCTTCCCTAGAGATTCTGCTGGTACTTTTAGTGCAGTAGAAGGTCCAAGTCCACCGACTAAATCTACAAACACAGTATCACCTGCTCCACCAGCTGCAGCATCCGCTTCAACTGTATCGGCATCTCAATGAGTTACTCGTTCGTTTGCTCCACAACTGGCCAGTTCCCAAGTTGCCTTCACACCTGACACTAGTTCCGAAGCACCGCTGACACAACAGGACTTGGCAAGATCAGATGAACCTCATGAGCATCAACACCAAGACAGTACCTGACCGAGTCAAGTTGCTGTTGCATGCTCCTTTATATGTAGTCTCACAGTTTGATGTGCACTAACACTTTCCATATTCATTGTTGAACTAGCACCACGGCGCAAGTGGAAGCAAACATCAGGGATAATCACTACTAGGGAAAAGCCTATACACAGAATCTTAGCAGCAGCGAGGGTTAAAAACCCATGCTACTACTTCTTACTAGCAGCGCGGGTTTTTAAACCTCGCTACTACTAAGTTGATAGCAGTAGCGCGGGTTTTTAACCCTCGCTACTACTATGCGGTCTCTACCGTGCCCCCCGGGACATGCCATAGTAGTAGCGCGGGTTTTTAACCCTCGCTACTACTAAGTTGATAGCAGCAGCGTTGGTTTTTAGCCCTCGCTACTACTAAGTGGTCTCTACCGTCCCCTGGACCATGCCATAGTAGTAGCGATGGTTATAAACCCGCGCTACTACTAAGTTGATAGTAGTAGCGTGGGTTTTTACCACTCGCTACTACTAATCGTCTTCCATAGCAGTAGCGCGGGGTGTGGTCCCATTTTCAAATTCTACCCCCCCCCCCCGTGGATCGCCTTTTCAGTTTAAAAAAATAAAAGAAAATGATGAAAATGTCAAAAAAATAAAAGAAAATAAGTTTCCCGTGTGATATGTGGTCTAGTTGTTGGGAAAATTTGCAAATATGAATTTCGACTTCATTTGCAAAATCTCTCGAGAATTTCTAAAAATGGGCATAAATTTTGCATACTAACTCGGATGAAAAAGTTTTTTATATGAAAAATCATCTACTCGAAAAGTTACATCCAAATTTAACGGGTGGATCCCATTAAACATTTTTAAAATCCTCAAAAACCTAACAGAAAAAAGTTACGGGGCTTTTAAGATCTGGAGGCAAAAAATTCATCAAATTTTAGTTTTTTCTTTAATTTTTGTTAAATCTGGTCAAACTGTGGTCAAACTAATTATTCAAGAATATTAGTGTTACTAAATAATTATTTCAGTTTTTTTGAATTTTGGTCAAATCTGTTCAAAATCTGGTCAAATTGTGGTCAAACTATGGTCAAACTAGTTATTCAAGAAATATTACTGTTAATAAATAATTATTGTTTTTTAGAACAATAGTTTTAAACTCAAGCAGTGAAATGTGTGACTTCATGCTCAAGCTAAACTCCTGAGAGTTAATAGGATTGACATCTTACTATTGTCAGGAAAACAACAAGTGCAGATGAGGGGTGATTAGAGATTAAATTGAGCAGCGATGAGGGTGATTAGAGATTAGAGGTTAAAATAATTCAGAAATTTTAAAATTCGGGAAAAAAATTCGAAAAAAAATTCCGCGGGTTAGTAGTAGCGCGGGTTTTTACCCACGCTGCTACTAACGGACGTAGTAGTAGCGCGGGTGGCACCCGCGCTGCTGCTATACGTTAGCTGCAGCGCCTTATTAGTAGCGCGGGCACTCGCGCTGCTAATAGGCCCAAAACCCGCGCTGCTGCTAGGCTTTTCCCTAGTAGTGAATGCTTGACAGATTAACAAAATCTAAAGGAGGAAGAATGGAGATCCATTTTGAGGCAGGTTTAAAAAGGCCACGTGATGCTATAGAGTCAGCCAAGTTAGTATCAGAGGCAGCCGTTGCCGTTAGGTGTCATGCATGTATCCTCCCAATGTGGATCTAGTATAGGAATGAGAAAGACGATATCGAGTTTAACACCTTCCTTGACTATTTATCTGTAAGTAATGTTATTCATCACAATTTGTAATATTGTCTTGCTTTGTCCCATACTTTCTAGCTTCCTCCTTACAAGACTCACATTCTTTTTTCAATAGATGAGGTTCAAGTTGGATCCGAAAGATGATGCAACTAACCAAGCATGCACTCATGTTTATCAGTCTACTCTGCGACAATATCGGTATCACCTTAGAAAAACTCACTTTGAAGGCAAGCTAACAATGAAATCGCCCAAACATCTCCAGTGAAATATATTATAGATGAAGACTGGACAACCCTTGTTAAACACTGGTCTGACCCAAAGTATCAGGTAGGGTATATGTATTTGATCAGATCACATATTGAACTTGTATTTACGTATGTGCCTTACAAGTGTATCTTCTTCTAGGCTAACTGTTTGAAGAACAAGACCAACCGTTCTAAAGTGAAATTTCAACAGACAACAGGATCTCGTAGCTATATTGCACACTACGAGGCTCTTGTAAATAGTTGCTACTTCCTTCTTTTTTCTGTGTCATATTATCGTATCTATATTGACTTGTTCTAAATACAGAGTAAAGCCCATGCGGACCAACAAGAACCTGAACCGAATGCAATGTGGATCTTCAAGGATTGCCACACCAGCAAGATGAAGGGCATGAGCACACCACAATTCAAGCCGCTGTTGTAAGTCCTTACTCCTCCTGCCTTTGAACTGCTTGTTACTGTGACGTGTTCATTTAACTGCTTGGTTTGCAGCCAATGTCAGTTACTCTGTTCACTTTTATACGCAGTTGTCTTAACATATCATTTCACCTTACACGGTATAAAAGAGATGAAGGATATTCTTTTGGTCTTGATCTATAATCTAGTTGTGATGTTCACGTGCCCACAAAAGGATACAATAGCTTGTTTGTTTTATATTTGTTTGCCATTTATATGAATGATGTCATACTATGTTCATCCTACTTTAAACCATGTCTCATTATCCTTACATGTCAATGAATGTGAGGAAATATACAAGACAGTAGGCATGCTACATGGACATATGTTCCGAAAGTGATTTTATTATGTAGTTGGCAATACAATACATGCTAATGTATTACAGTAGTTCACAAAAATAATTCATGTATAAACATGAAAACTACTTTGTTTGTTTTTGTCTCATTAGTAACTTATCAGGTACACTAATCTACAAGCTCAAACCTTCAGCAGGCTACGAAACAAATGATTGAACAACCACAACCACCTGAAGGTGACGAGGCTACCACAGGCACAATGTCACCTCTTGCTGTAGTGTGTTAGTATCTATCCACTAACAGTGCAAAAAGCACCTTCCTGCGTAATTCTGGGTTGGTTGTCAAGGTAACCTCAACCAAATCGCCTACTGAACAAAATCTTTTGGCTAGACAGAGTGATATATCTGTGCTCCAGACACAAGTCCAATCCCTAATGGACTTCGTTTCATAAACAAGAATAGTGGTTGACAAATGTCGTCAAGATATGAATGGTTTTGAAACCAGACTATCAGACATTCGCTTCGTTGTTCAAGAGCAATGGCGGAAAAAAGGGGATGATCATGCTGCTCCATCAGATTCTACAACCTGAAACATTAGCACATAGGTCAAATGGTTTGTGCTTCTATGCATCTGATGGTGCTTTTATCTGCAAGGACTGTAAACTTTATGCCAACAGGCCTTTTGTTGTATGGCTAGAACTTATTTTGCTGTGATACAACATTTATCGTGCTGCCAAAGGCTGTAGAAATTATGACCCTATTTTTGTATAGTGTAGGTTTATCTTAGTAATGTATTCGGCCGAAAGCTTCGTAGGAGCCCAACGTGCCAACATTTGTTAGGCCCATTCCAATTGGGCTAAAAACGATTATGGGCCGTAATTTGCATGTAGCCCACTAAAAATATCTGGGCCTAAATCAGCATAAGCTTTCATATTTTTGGTAGGCTTGTGCACCTAGTGGGCCTTTAACAGGCCTAAACATAATTTGGGCCCTCGGTAACAATACGATGTTAACATGTGTAAATATCTCGAGCCCATAAATAACATGGGCCTTTAATAGGCCGAAAGTGAGATTGGGCCCTGATTGTGCCAAATAACCCACTAGTCATTAGCAGGCCGAATTGTATCTCAGCTCGTCGTGGCCCATTTACAATGTGGATCGTTCACAGGCCAAAATTTAGATGGGCCGTAAATGCGCTAACCTACTACACGGGCCTTTAACAGGCCGGAAGTTCGGTCCAGCTTGATTAGTATCAGTTTTATATGGGCCGTTAATAGGCCCGATGTGACGTTGGGCCACATACGGCCCATGGATTTCGTCCGACGTTCACAGACCGAAAATCACACCAGGCTAGAAGTGGCCCAAATCTACAGTGGGCCTCTAACAGGCCGAATGTCAGACATGGCCGAATATGAACCAAATCCTTCACGGTCGTTTATGGGCCGAAAAATTTAAGGGACAAAAAATGGGCCCAAATGAAGAAGGACCTTTAACAGGCCGGAAACACACCGAGTCGTAATTCGGCCCAAATATTTAGTGGGCTGTTAACGGGGCAGAAGTGACCATGGGCCGCGATGATGACAATTTTAGAACGGGTCATTGATGGGCCAATTTGACAATAGTCGTATGGGCCTTAACTACGAATGGGTCGTCTGTAAGTAGGCCGTTAATGGGCCAGCCCGCTAATTTTGACTGGGCCAGCCTTTTTAACCTAAATGGGTCGTTGTTGGGCATTGCCACGTGTCGACGTATCATAGGCACTTCCTGTCCATTCACTACTGCAGGATGCTGCTAACACGACACTACGATTAGAGACCCTTCGACGAAACTGTGTGCGATGCAATAATCGCAAACGGTGGTGTAAAGAACCGTCAAAAAAGGTGCAAAACGTTTGCGATGGCGGAGCCATCAAACACGGTTCAGATTTTAGTTGCGTGTGCAATGCAGGGCATACGGTTGATCCAGACGAACTATTTTTTATTAGACAGAACAATAGAAGCGGGCAGCCATATCAATGTGTGTGCGATATACGACATACAGTTCGCTCCGATGGACTGTTTGCTATTAGGGAAAGAAACAGAAACGGTCAGCCAGATCAAGGTGTATGTGATATACGGCATACGGTTCAGTTGAATGAACTGTTTTTAATTAGGGAAGAGAACATAAATGGTTCAACTTAACAAGATGTGTGTGATACGCAGCAAAAAGGCCCGGAGGTTAATTCGAGAACAAGTACACAGAGGTTAATTTGACATAAATGACTTATAAGTTTCAAAGAAATCATATCACTTTTTTGGAAAACATTTAATTGCGTTGAATGTATGCAGTGCTCCGTCCTATTAGTTGAATTAACCTCGAGGTCCATGTTTTGGAAACATGTCGTAAAGTAACGGGATAGACCTTCATTCAAGTCAATCAACATGTGTTCAAAAAACAAAAATTATCCAAAAGTAACGAGATAAACCTTGTTCAAGCCAATCAACATGTGTACAAAAAATAAAAAATGTCAAAAATTACAAAACAAGGACATCGAGGTTAATTCAACTAATATGATGGAGCACTATATACATTCAACGCAATTAAATGTTTACAGTTACCCATCACATCAGTTAATTTAACATCGAGCCTACTTCCCATCTAGTCACCCATCTGATGACTACTCAAGCCTCAGCACACTTAACTTGGGAATTCTGTTGGATGAGCTATCGGTAGGGAAGCTGGTCCTTGCTGTTGTAGGATCCCTCTTTGCATCCTTTATTTGGTACCCGGATGACCGACTATTCCCGCCCAATGGTCAATGCCACGTCCCCCGCATGGAAGTTTTTGCAGCGGGTAACTGCATCGTCGCGCCGCGCCCGTCGCATCCGCATGCACACGAATGTGCGTGATCGTGTGCCAGACCCAAACACTGGAAGCAAAGCTTATAAATTGACGGATGGAATACTAGTTACATTGATGCATATGATTTAGCAAAGGGATCGCAAATGTCTGTATTGACTGGAACAAGAATGCAATAGCACAATAAGAATTAAGGCCGCGATGATGTGATTGCAGTGGTGGTTACAGGAGGCAAGAAGGAAGATGCATCCATATATGTACGACCTCCTCCTCCTCAACTCAGTGTGTCGGGCCACCAACCGGCGGTTAAGGAGCGGCGGCTTTTGTGGCGAGGTCAAGGTGCTTCTCAGCAAAGGCATCCAAGGCTTCCAGCCGGTTGAAGAAGGCCAACGTAGTAGTGTCCTTATTGGCCTTGTACATACCTATGTACACGATTTGCTCGTACACGTGGATCTGCAGGTCAACGAATTCTTGCAGGGCGAGGCGCCTCGTGGCGAGCGCGACCTCCAGGTGGACATTCTTCGTGGCATCGGCGGGCAGTCGCAGGGCCACCAGTGCTTGAAAGAGGTCCCGACCATGGAGGCCGATTAGGGTAGCATGCAATGAGGAGCCCAGGCACGCAGGCTGGAGGAGTACGGTGATGTCGTCTGCGAGCTTCTTGACAACGGTGAACTTGTTTGTGGTGGCAACGATCATCTGGTTCAACTGAGAGTCGTAGTTGGCGTCAACGGCGGCCATCCACTAGCCGGTCGCCAACACCATCTGGAGACGATCCTCGGTGCCATGCCGCAGGCCGGCGTCGTGGACCATCTGGCACAGCCACTGGCCGCTCGCGCGCATCGCTGCCATGGGTCTGGAGTGAGCACTTTTGCGCTTATTAGTGTAGGTGCTTAGGCAAATGCTTAGGTGCGTAGGATGTGGTAGATGCATCAGAATGGAAGGGCGCCTTTATATGAGTGCAAACTGCATTGCATTCACATCGTGCTTCCTCTTTTCCCGGTCCTCCTCCCATTAATTCCCTCATGCATTCACACAATGCTAATTGAAGGAGGATGCATCATTGGTCATTCAACATTTCGGGAACCGCTACCCTCTCCCTCGTCTGCATTAAAGTCCCATCGGGAACTGCATTGCCCACTGTCAAATCGAATAGTACTGCGCTTCCCGCTGCACGCCCAGCAGAACACGCCTCCTTGCCTCCATCTATGCTTAATTACTGAATTTTAGTTGCAAAAATTAGATACTGCTAGTGATTTTTAATTAGCTTCATATTTTGACAAATCGCAGTGTTACAAAGTTGATAAATGGCAATGTTACTAGATCAAAAAATGTCAATCTTTCCATTTTGACAAATGGCAACATACCCAATATGACAGATGCAAATCTTACCAAATTGTTTGTAAGTGGTTGCACACGGGTCATCCAAAAGAACCGTTTGTGTTCAAGAGATGCACAAATCATGCTCTCACTTTGCATACGGGTGTTCTATGTAAAATATTTGCAACCAAGAGCCATTAAAACCTATAGCCATTAAAACAAATACTGTCGGTGTACTAAAGTAGGGGTACCTTAGTACCCCGGACTTGTGCACGGGCAGTAGTAGCGTCCCGCGGCAAGGCTCGCCAGGGGAGCGACAAGAGTCTCCACGGCACTTTCTGGGCCGGACGAAGGCCAAGTGATCGAGCCTAGAAGACCAAGCCCCGGCAAGAGGAGCTTGTCGGGCCAAGCAGGCGAGGTCCGGCAAGAGGAGCTTGCCGGGCCAAAGCATCAAGGCCCCGGCGGGAGGAGCTCGCCGGGATGACCAAGCCAAGGCACACCAAGAGAAGCCCGCCGCGGCGCTCCGCGCGCCTCGGCAAGGCCTGACGAGCGGCAAGCTCTCAGCTGCGGCAAGGCAACTACCGCGGCAAGCCACTTGCCGCGGCAAACCACCACCTCAGGCCTGCGCTCTAGCTCACCTGCCCACGCGTCGCTCTGGGGCTTCCCCGGAGGCACGTGGCGGGGCGCCACGCAACCTGAGACACGCGGTGGCATGCGACGTTGGCAGAGTCGCCCCCGTGGCAAGCGGAGGCGCCCCTAACGGTCCGCCTCGGCACTGTTCAGGCGATCCAGACGGGCATTTAATGCCTTTGTCCCCCGCCGTCAGAGTTAGGTGCGATAGCACTATGCCACCCCTGCTCGCACAGTTCCTTGCCATCTTTACCCTCACCTGCGTCGCTACCTGTGGGAAACCCCTTAGCATATAAAAGGAGGCCCATGCGCACGTAGGGAGGAGGGACCCCGATCGAACCCTAGAGAGAGGAACAGAAAACCAGGAGGACGCCCAGTAGACCCTCGTCTACGTCCAGCCCCAACTTACTGTAGCTTCTTGCGCTCCAGAGCAAGAACTCCGATCAACCAGACATGCAGCAGTAGGGTTTTACGCATCCGTGCAGCCCGAAGCTGGGTAAAATCGTTGTGTGTGTGTGTCGCCTCGATCTGCTCTTTGTGCAACCTCCGCCCCCGCCGAACCGATAAGGGGCTCCGTCCCCATAGGTGCTCGTGGAGGCAGATATCCCCCGACATCTTTGGCGCGCCAGGCAGGGGTGCGTCGAGGTTGTGTGAATCAGATCCGGCGTCCACGCGAGCCAGACTCTCATTGTTTGCGCCAGCATGGCACCAAAGAAGAAAGCTCCGGAGGCGACCGGCCCGTCAGCGTCGAACCCGCCGCCCATGGAGCAGAAGGGTGGTGGGGAGGATGCCGGCGGAAGAACGGGAGCGGTCGAACCAGTTCTTGGTCCCCCGACGTCCGAGCTCGCCCCGCGTCCCTCTCAGAAGGCGCGAAACCAGCAGCGTCATGGTACCCATGGTACCATACGCTCGCTGGACCCAGACCGTGCTGGTGGGTCCCAAGGTGCTCAGGACCAGCATGCGATCCAGCGTGCCAGAACGAGCGTCGCGCGGCTGCCTGGACCGGGTGCTGCTCCTTCTAACATAGTTAGGGGTTCGAGCACATCCCGCTCCTCGCACCGTTCGCAGCCTCTGCCCGCCACCCCAGCGGAAGCTCTCGCGCGAGCTCAGCTGCTCCTAGACTACCCTCCAACGGTGGACAAGCTCGACAACTGGAGGGCAACCATCCAGAGCCTTATCGGTTTCGCCAACGGCGACGCCCCGCGGCAGCACAGCGCGTCGCAGCCGCGGCCAGTCATCCAGGCGAGAACCGATGGCGCCAAGAATGGTGGGGGTGCGACCACCATGGACTCCCCGCCCCAGAAGCCGCGGTCGCCGACTCGCCGGGCCCACCTCGACAACGACTCCACCGCGTCGTCGAACCCGCGAGCTCGCCACGACCAGCGCCAAGTCCTTCACGAACGAAGGGAAGAAGACGCTCGAACCCGCATCGAGCGCAGAAGAGAGGCGCGGCGTCAATCAGACCAGCGCGTTGAGCCCTCTGGAAACATGCCCGAACCGGGGGAACCAGGCGAACTGCCGTACTCGGTAGGCTGCCCCGCGTTCACCCGCGAGCTGCGGCAAGTCCAGTGGCCCAGCATGAAGAACTTCAAGCCCGACGTGCCTGAGAAGTACGACGGCAAGTCGCATCCGTCTGAGTTCCTCAGCATCTACCCCATTGCGGTGCAGGCTGCTGGCGGACGGGACGATAAGATCCTTGCCAACTACTTCCCGCTGGTACTCAAGCCCAATGTCAGATCCTGGCTCATGCACTTGCCGGATGGCTCCATCTCCTCCTGGCCAGATCTATGCCATCAGTTCTTTGGCGCCTTCACAGGCGGCCACAAACCCCATGGCCAGGCAAGCGATCTTCATCTGCTTGTTCAGAAGGAGGGGGAGCCTTTGCGCAAGTTCATCCAGAGGTTCAGCCGTGTGCACTACAACATCCCAGACGTCCACCCCGCCGCGGTGATCAGCGCGTTCCACCAGAACGTGCGTAACCGCAGGATGAGGTAGGAGATGGCGATGTGCAAGATCAAGGAGGTCAGCGAGCTTTACGCCCTGGCCAACAAGTGTGCACGCGCTGAGGAGGGGAGGAAGCTCCCCGGAGAAAGCGTTGGAGAAGGAGACTCCGACAGTGAAGGTACTGCCCCGGCAAGGAGAGGCCGGCGCCGGAACGGCAAAAAGAAGAAAAACCCAGAGGTACTGGTTATCGAGAAGTCCGGCAGCGAGGGCTCCGCCAAGAAAGCCCAGGCGGGAGGCCCCGGCAAGGAGGTTGTCGGGTGCGCCAACTGCCGGGCAGTGGCGGCTGCCGATAAGCGGGACGGTACCGACAAGAACAACTGCAAGATCCACCGCACCAGGGGCCACGACCTCCAGAGTTGCAAGCAAGTCGAGCGGCTCGTCGACCTGCAGAAGGCCGAGTATGCACGACGCGACAAGGAGAGAGCCCAAGCAGGTGGCGGGGGATCCGACATGAAGCGCCCCGGCCCGGGGGAGCGCCGCGACAAGGACAAGCAGCGGCAAGCGGACAGACCTCCCCGGGGACGCGACAAGAGCGAAGACGATGACGACGACGAAGACATGGAAGACCCCGAGACCAGCGAGCAGGAGTTTCAGAAAGCCACTGAGGTCTTGTGTGTGGACGGCGGTGCCTCCCTGCACGCTTCCCACCACCAGCTTAAACGGTGGGTGCGGGAGGTCAATGCAGCGGAGCCACCCGTCGAGTCACGCCGACCCCTGAGATGGTCCAGCACGCCTATCATCTTCGACATTGAGGACCACCCTGATCGCACAACCGCGGTCGGGTGCTTGCCGATGTTGGTTTCCCCAACGATCCGCAGCCTCAAGGTCACTAAGATGCTAGTTGACGGCGGGGCCGGCTTGAATCTGATCTCCTCGGCTGTTCTCCGGAGACTCCAAGTTCCCGACAGCGAGCTCGAAGAAACCGACACATTCCAAGGAATTAACCCGGGAAGGTGCAAGCCGAAGGGAAAGATCACGCTGCCGGTAACATTTGGCAGCGAGCTGAATTTCAGGACTGAGAGGGTCACCTTTGACGTCGCCGACTTTCCGTTGCCTTACAACGGGATCCTCGGCCGACCAGCGCTCGCCAAGTTCATGGCGGCCTCTCACTACGCGTACAACATGCTCAAGACGCCTGGCCCGATAAGCGTAATTTCTGTCCCCGGCGACAACAAGGATGCCCTTATCTGCGCCGACCAAATATACCGGGACGCAACAGCAGCAACGGCCCGCGGCCCACTTGCCGCTGGAGCTTCCGGGGGAAAGAAGAAGTCCGACAAGTGCTCTGGCGCCCACTCCGGCAAGCGCGCCTCTTCGGAGTGCTGCGCTGCCGTCGAGGACGTGCCATCGAGCCCCGCCGGCATGAAGAAGAAGTCCGGCAAGTGCTCTGGCGCCCACTCCGGCAAGCGCCCCTCTTCGGAGTGCTGCGCTGCCGTCGAGGACGTGCCATCGAGCCCCGCCGGCAAGAAGACCAAGTCCGGCGAATGCTCTGGCGCCCACTCCGGCAAGCGCGCCTCCTCGGAGTGCTGCGCTGCCGTCGAGGACGTGCCATCGAGCCCCGCCGTCGAGAAGGCCAAGCCCAGCGAATGCTCTGGTGCCCACTCCGGCAAGCGCGCCTCTTCGGAGCGCTGCGCTGCCGTTGAGGACGCACCATCGAGCCCCGCCGGTACACACAAGGAGACGACGGCTGCTCCACCAGCGACCAAGAAGGTGCCCGCCAAGGAGGACGGCACTGGTGATACCTTCACCATCAGTGCCACTCTCGACCCCAAATAGGAAGGCGCGCTCGTCGCTTTCCTGCGGGCGAATGTCGATGTGTTTGCCTGGCAACCATCTGACATCCCCGGCGTTCCTAGGGTAGTGATTGAGCACCACCTCGCCATCTGTCCTCATGCGCGGCCCATCAAGCAAAAGGTCAGGAAACAAGCAGTGGAGCGCCAAGAGTTTATCACGGAGGAGATCAGGAAGTTGGAAGCGGCAGGCCTCGTCAGAGGCGTGCTCCATCCGACGTGGTTGGCCAATCCTGTTGTCGTGCGCAAAGCAAACGGGAAGTGGAGGCTTTGCATCGATTTCACCGATGTCAACAGAGCTTGCCCTAAAGATCCATTTCCCTTGCCGCGCATCGACCAGATTGTTGACTCCACGGCCGGATGCGACCTGCTTTCATTCCTTGACGCCTACTCCGGGTACCACCAGATCTTCATGGCCGAAGAAGACGAAGAGAAGACTGCGTTCATCACTCCATGCAGCACGTACTGTTTTGTGCGGATGCCTTTTGGACTGAAGAACGCAGGCTCGACGTTCGCGAGGGTTGTCCACACTGCTTTCGAGCCACAGATCCACAGAAATGTGGAGGCCTACATGGACGACATTGTGGTCAAGAGCAGAGACAAGGCAACCTTGGTTCAAGACTTGGAAGAGACCTTTGCGAACTTGCGCAAGATCAGCCTCAAGCTCACCCCTGAGAAGTGCATGTTCGGAGTTCCCTCCGGCATGCTTCTTGGGTTCTTCGTGTCTCAGCGTGGGATCAAAGCCAACCCCGACAAGATCCAGGCCATCGAGCAGATTGAAGCACCAACGCGTGTCAAGGACGTGCGAAGACTTGCCGGCTGCGTGGCGGCTCTCAGCAGATTTATTTCCAGGTCCGCGGAACGCGCCCTGCCGTTTTTCAAAATCTTGAAAAAGGCAGGTCCAGTAAAATGGACTCCGAAAGCGGAGGCTGCGCTGCAAGACTTGAAGAAATACCTGTCCTCCGCTCCTATACTTGTCGCGCCTAGACCGCAAGAGAAGTTGCTGCTCTACCTAGCGGCAACCAATCAAGTGGCTAGTGCTGCGTTAGTTGTGGAGAGGGAAGCTGATGACGAGCCAGCAGCCACAGCAAGCGCGTCCGACGGCAAGCAGGGGGCTTCCCCGACAAGCTCTGGCCCCGACAAAGGCGGGTCTGCGCAAGCGCAAGGGGAAGTGCAGAGGAAGAGGATGGTGCAGCGCCCAGTTTACTTCGTCAGTTCCCTCCTGCAGGGGGCTAGGTCGAGGTACTCTGGTGTGCAGAAATTGCTCTTCGGCCTCCTCATGGCCTCGAGGAAGCTGCGCCATTACTTCCAAGCACACGAGATCACAGTGGTCACTCGCTTTCCGCTTAAGAGGATACTGCAAAATCCCGAAGCAACAGGTAGGATTGTCGAGTGGGCACTAGAACTGTCAAGCTTTGGCCTCAGGTTCGAAAGCACATCGACCATCCAGAGCAGAGCATTGGCAGAGTTCATAGCAGAGTGGACGCCGACACCGGACGAAGAAATTCCAGAGACGAGCATCCCCGGCAAGGAAGCAACCAAAGAGTGGCTGATGTACTTTGATGGTGCCTTTTCGCTGGAAGGCGCCGGTGCTGGCGTGCTGCTCATCGCGCCCACCGGAGAGCACCTCAAGTACATCGTCCAAATGCACTTTCCCAAGGAGCAAGCAACCAACAATACATCAGAGTATGAAGGTTTGCTCGCCGGTCTCAGGATCGCGGCGGAACTTGGGATCAAGAAGCTCATTGTCAGGGGTGACTCGCAGCTCGTCGTCCGCCAAGTGAACAAGGATTACCAGTGCCCGTTGATGGAAGCTTACGTTGATGAAGTGAGGAAGCTGGAAGAGCGCTTTGACGGCCTGCAAATGGAATACGTTCCAAGAGCAGAGAACGACATCTTCGACGGCCTGTCAAAATGCGCCGCACTAAAGCTACCTGTGGAACCAGGGACTTTTGTGCTCAAGCTGACTAAGCCATCCGTGACACCATCGACTGGGCCAAGCAAGAAGAGGAAGTCGGTCTCCGGCGACTATCTCCCGGCAGAGCTTCCCGAAGCCGCCGCCAAGAGAGTCCCCGAGAACGACGCCAAGAGTGCTGAGGAGCTGCCCGCTCCGGCAAGCCCCAGGGTTTGTCTCGACGAAGCAGGCGCTCCCGGCAAGCCACGCCCCGGCAAGCTTGCCGGGGAACGTCAAGCTCCGGCTGAGCCCCACGTCCTCGCCGTAGAAGCTGATGTTCCCGCGGCTGCCGACATGCCTTTAGTCCTCGTCGTCGAGCCATAGGCTCCGACGTGGGCACAGCAGATCGTCCGTTTCCTCCAGACAGGAGAACTTCTCGAAGAACAAGAAGAAGCTGAAAGAGTAGCCCGGCAGTCCAGTATGTACCAGTTCGTTGACAGCGCACTGTACAGAAGAGGACGCAATGGGGTGAAATTGAAGTGCATCCACCGGGAAGACGGACAGAAGCTGTTGGCGGAGATACACGGAGGCATATGTGGACACCACATTGGCGCCAGAGCACTTGCCGGAAAGGCGTTCCGGCAAGGCTTCTTCTGGCCCACAGCCCTCCAGGATGCAACTGCACAAGTAACCAAGTGTGAAGCGTGCCAGTTCCATTCCAAGAAGATACACCAGCCAGCTCAAGCTCTCCAAACGATCCCTTTATCCTGGCCCTTCTCGGTCTGGGGGCTCGATATCCTCGGCCCCTTCCCCCGATCCGTCGGGGGCTTTGAGTACTTGTCCGTTGCCGTCGACAAGTTCACAAAGTGGCCAGAAGTGGAACCGGTGAGAAAGGTGACCGCCCAGTCCACGATCAAATTCTTCAGGTCGATTGTTTGCCGCTTCGGGATCCCCAACAGGATCATCACCGACAACGGTACGCAGTTCACAAGCCACGCCTTCATGCAGTACACCCAAGATCTTGGCACCAAGGTCTGCTTCGCTTCTGTTGCTCATCCCCGGAGCAACGGTCAAGCTGAAAGGGCCAACGCCGAGGTACTGCGCGGGCTCAAGACCAGAAGTTTTGACAAGCTGCTCAAGCGCGGACGGAACTGGATCGAGGAGCTGCCGGCGGTTCTTTGGTCGGTCAGAACGACGCCAAATCGAGCCACCGGCCAGACACCATTTGCTCTAGTCTATTGAGCAGAAGGAGTTACCCCCACGGAACTCGTATACGGGTCACCTCGAGTGCTCGCTTATGATGAGCTTGAGCAAGAGAGGTCGCGTGAAGATGATGCACTGCAACTCGAGGAAGATCGTCTCCAGGCCGCTGTGCGATCCGCTCGCTACCAGCAAGCTCTGCGTCGCTATCATAGCCGCAAAGTTAAAGCCAGGAGCCTCGAGGAAGGCGACCTTGTTCTTCGGCGCGTTCAGTCGGCCAAGATACACAACAAGTTGACGCCAAAGTGGGAAGGCCCTTACCGGGTGAAACGAGTCACGAGGCCCGGCTCCGTCCGCCTCGAGACCGAAGATGGTACTCCGGTGAGCAATTCCTGGAACATTGAGCATCTTCGCAAGTTTTACCCGTATGGCGCGGTTGTCAGGCCCCGTCCGGCAACCAACTCTTTGTACAAAAGTCTTGCCGCAGACGCATGTAATCCTTTGTACAAAGCCAGGCGCAGACCCTGGCCGCAATGACGCGCTGGGGCCCCCCAAGTTTTAGCATGCATGCTGAGTCGAGTCTCGTCCTTGGTTAGGGTTGATAGTGCCTAAGAGTCGCTAACCCCTAACTTAGAGGTCGAGTCCGCGTCTTTTTCCCGTCCTTTCCCTTTGGCTCGCGGGAGCTGCCTACCCTCGCCGAGCCGCTCAAGGACGAAGAAGGGGAGAAGGACGAGCCAGCACCCGCCTCCCGGCAAGCCAGAGTTGCCGGAGGCTGCAACCTCAGATAAGTCTTTACATCCCTTATCATGCATTCTCTCATGAGATGCGGAATGCGAAAACCTTGCTTCCCCCTAAAAGCTGCCGTGCTCTCTTAAGCGACAAACCCCAGAGCGCGTTCCCGGGGCCCGCTTCTGATAGTAGCCGCGGCGGCAAGAGGAGGAAGCGAGGGGCCAGAACCCGCCTTCTCCCTGCCTCCGCCAAGAGCGTGAGGAGGGCCAAGGGGCGCGGGGGGACGGCAGGGTCCGTTGCCGGGCGGGGAAGTGTCTATCTTAACGGTGCAAAGGGTCCGCCCCTTGCCGCGGGATGTACCCGCGAGACAAATGATCCGGCAAACATCCCCTTTTCATTAAAAACATTCCACTCAGGTACAGTTCAGAGAGAATGAAAAACATGAAAGATGGGATTACAAGATTTAAATACAACTAAGGCCCGAGGGCTTACAAGATAAAAAGAGATAAGGTGCCCGTAATCCCTTTCTTGTCTCTCTCCTCAGGAGGCGTGGCAAGGAGGCGAGAAGGGCAAAAGGGGCGCCTAGACGAGCTACGGGCGGCAGAAGACGCCAAGAGAGCATTCGGGGCTCCGCCCCGGGGCTCCGGAGGCCGGAAGGAGACGGCGACGCCGGAGGCGGAGCTCAAGAAGGAGGCTGCAGGACGTCAACACGCTGTCGAGGGCATCTAGCCCTCGTACTCCGAGTTGACGGCCCTGCCGCCAGCCTCTTCCGCAGCCTCGCGACTCAGGCCGCCCGAGAAGACAAAGCCCCGGCAAGAGGAGCTTGTCGGGCCGGAGAGAAGACCCCGGTGGTCGTCGCCGCGAGCAGGGGTGGTGACGGCGTCTGGGGCGAGGTTGGAAGACGAGGCAGCGGCCTTGCCGCCCGCCCTCTTCCTCTTCCGCATCCTCACTACGCCAGCCGCCCAAGGAGACGACCCCGGGGAGTTCACGGCGCCAGCGACGCAGACCCGGGGGCCGCCGGTGCCACGCGGAGCTGCGACTAGCGCCTAGTCGTGCCCGTAACCCCGGCGACCGCCCGCCCTCGTCGTCGCTGTCGCTCCCCTCCTCGTCACTCTCGCTCGAGGAGGAGCCTTCGCTGTCGGAGGAGCTATCCACGCAGCACCGGGCCCGGGTGCCGAGGTCCCTGAAGACCTTGACAGAGAGGAGATCGCCCTCCATCAGCTTGAAATGGAGGGTGAACCCCGTCGTCAAGCTGTGGATCCGGGCGAACGACTTCCACCCTCGGCCAAGACACGTCACGCCGGGGGCTCGGGATTCGACGTGGACTCGCGTACCACTGATCCCGCAGCCCCTCATGTGCAGTCTCAGCGTCTCGTGTTGTTCCGCCTCCAAGACGTCCGCGAAGGGGGCTGGGAGGCGGAGGCGACGGCGAGGCGCCCGGCGCAGCCTGATGATGAACTCGCAGGGGTCGTCCCGGAGATGAACCGCCGGGGGAAACGGAGCCGCCGGCGGAGGCGAGGCCGGCATGCCGTCCTGCCCGCCTCGAGCGCCTCGGCCCCATCCGCGGCCTCATCCATGACCTCGCCCCCTCCCCCTTCCCCTAGCGGTTGGCTCCGCCGCCGCGGGTGCAAGGGGAGGAGGGGCTCGCTGCCTGGCGGCAACCCTTGCCGCCACCGAAGATGGACCGGGGTTCCCTTTCTCCATGGCAGTTGGGGAGAGGGGACCAGGGGCCAAAGAGAAGAAAGAAGGGAGGAGTGCAGACCCTCGTCATCCCCTTCCGCTCCTTATAAAGGGGCGGAGTGGGGGCTCGGCCGCCCCGCCCAACCAATCAAAGTAGAGGAAGGGCAGGCGACGGGGCCGACCCTCTACTTCGACCCGCGTCGGCCCGGCTTCCTGCCTCCACCACCGCAACGCCAAGTGCATGGAGGACGCGTGGCAGGCGAGCAGGGCCGAGGTGACGGATGAGGCGACCTCTCCCCACCCCGTGATCATGGGGACGGGCGCCCGAAAGCCGCGCCTCGACCCCGTTCGTTCACCAAGCCGCGCCTCCACGCCTCCGCCCCCATTTGAAAATGAGGGCGGGCGCTTCGCCTTTCAAAATAAAGGAGTCGTGCCCGACGTGACGCATGCCTGCGGGCCTCAGCCCCACACACGCCACCCACGTCACGCACGCCTCGCACGCCTCGCCCCCCACGACGCTGCGATAAGCGCGCGCCAATTGGGGAGGGCGCGACGGACGCGGAGTTGAGGAGCAGCGCAACCCAGGCCACGCGTGCCCGTGCACTGTTAGGGCCTGGCCCAACAACGCTCGGCACCGTGTATGGCCCAGACCCGGGGGCTCCTGTCGGTGTACTAAAGTAGGGGTACCTTAGTACCCCGGACTTGTGCACGGGCAGTAGTAGCGTCCCGCGGCAAGGCTCGCCAGGGGAGCGACAAGAGTCTCCACGGCCCTTTCTGGGCCGGACGAAGGCCAAGTGATCGAGCCTAGAAGACCAAGCCCCGGCAAGAGGAGCTTGCCGGGCCAAGCAGGCGAGGTCCGGCAAGAGGAGCTTGCCGGGCCAAAGCATCAAGGCCCCGGCGGGAGGAGCTCGCCGGGACGACCAAGCCAAGGCACACCAAGAGAAGCCCGCCGCAGCGCTCCGCGCGCCTCGGCAAGGCCTGACGAGCGGCAAGCTCTCAGGTGCGGCAAGGAAACTACCGCGGCAAGCCACTTGCCGCGGCAAACCACCACCTCAGTCCTGCGCTCCAGCTCACCTGCCCACGCGTTGCTCTGGGGCTTCCCCGGAGGCACGTGGCGGGGCGCCGCGCAACCTGAGACACGCGGTGGCATGCGACGTTGGCAGAGTCGCCCCCGTGGCAAGCGGAGGCGCCCCTAACGGTCCGCCTCGGCACTGTTCAGGCGATCCAGACGGGCATTTAATGCCTTTGTCCCCCGCCGTCAGAGTTAGGTGCGATAGCACTGTGCGACCCCTGCTCGCACAGTTCCTTGCCATTTTTACCCTCACCTGCGTCGCTACCTGTGGGAAACCCCTTAGCATATAAAAGGAGGCCCATGCACACGTAGGGAGGAGGGACCCCGATCGAACCCTAGAGAGAGGAACAGAAAACCAGGAGGACGCCCAGTAGACCCTCGTCTACGTCCAGCCCCAAGTTACTGTAGCTTCTTGCGCTCCAGAGCAAGAACTCCGATCAACCAGACATGCAGTAGTAGGGTTTTACGCATCCGTGCGGCCCGAAGCTGTGTAAAATCGTTGTGTGTGTGTGTCGCCTCGATCTGCTCTTTGTGCAACCTCCGCCCCCGCCGAACCGACAAGGGGCTCCGTCCCCATAGGTGCTCGTGGAGGCAGATATCCCCCGACAAATACACATGGCGTCAGGTGAATGGTTAACAAAGCGCACACGGTTTGAATTATACAAACATTTGAGATATTAAAGTTGCAGCTATTTTTTCAAAATGCCTTTGTTGGTTGTTAATCTAGTGTGCCTTCTCTCAAAATGGACACGAAAAATACCACAGCATGTCGGGTGCCATTCCATGATAGCATGCCAAGTTTCAAGAATTTCAGACGAGTTTTGGATTTACTATAATTTAAAAACAAAGTAACTCAACGTTTTGTCGGCAATCAACGGTGCCCTGGTGTTTGAAATTCATTCCAATTTCTTGCATTGGACCTAAGCATGCACCCAAGGACAAATATTTGATTTTTGATCCAATTTATATGCACTGGAGCATGTGCATGTAGTTCAAATTTGAATTATGCATTGAAAACTCAGTTAATGCATAAAAATGTCCAAACGAACCCCAAAAAATCACAAAAATTGACACAACACACCTATTGTTCTATGTTGACACGAGAAAATTTTCGAAAGCAATAAGAGGCAATGGATATCGTTTCGTCCCAAAGGTGGGATGTTCCCTACCAAAACCATCATGCTTCTTGTGAGAAGCTTTGGTTAGTGAGAAGCATATACCCAAAACTGCCCCAAATGGGACAAAAAATTAGCACGGCATGTTGATGCCGCTCCATAATAGCATGCCAAGTTTCATGAATTTCAGACGAGTTTTGAATTTACTAGAATTTAAAAACTAGGTATCTCAATGTTTGCGGCCGAGTGACGGTGGCAGGGTGTTTGACATTCATTCCCATTTCTTGCATGGGACCTCAGCATGTAACCAAGGACACAGATTTGAATTTTCAACCAATTTATATGCATTAGAGCATGTGCATGTAGTTCAAATTTGAATTATGCAAATGAATGCATTGAAAACTCAGTTGATGCATAAAAATGTCCACACGAACCCCGAAAAATCCCGAAAATCGACACAACACTCCTGTTGTTCTATGTTGACACTAGGAAAAAAATTGAAATCGAGAAGAGGCAATGGATATTGTTTCGTCCCCAAAGGTAGGACGTTCCCTACCGAAACCATCAGGCTTGTTGTGAGAAGCTCTGGTTTGTGAGAAGCATATCCCCAAACCTGCCCCAAATGGGACAAAAAAATTACCACGGCATGTTGATGCCGCTCCATGATAGCATGCCAAGTTTCATGAATTTCTGACGAGTTTTGGATTTACTAGAATTTAAAAAACAAGTATCTCAATGTTTGCGGTCGAGTGACGGTGGCAGGGTGTTTGACATTCATTCCCATTTCTTGCATGGGACCTAAGCATGCAACCAAGGACACATATTTGAATTTTCAACTAATTTATATGCATTAGAGCATGTGCATGTAGTTCAAATTTGAATTATGCACATGAATGCATAGAAAACTCAGTTAATGTATAAAAATGTCCAAGCAAACACCGAAAACCCCCAAAAATTGACACAAAACTCCTGTTGTTCTATGTTGACACTAGGAAAAAAAATTGAAATCGAGAAGAGGCAACGGATATCGTTTCGTCCAGAAAGGTGAAATGTTCCCTACCGAAACCATCGCGCTTGTTGTGAGAAGCTCTGGTTTGTGAGAAGCTTATAACCAAACCTGCCCCAAATGGGACAAAAAAATTACCACAACATGTTGATGCCGCTCCATGATAGCATGCCAAGTTTTATGAATTTCCGACGAGTTTTGGATTTACTAGAATTACAAAAGTAAGTACGTCAATGTTTGCTCGAGAGCCACAGTTTTGTGGTGTTCAAAATTCATCCCCATTTCTTGCATGTGACATAAGCATAAACCCATGGACACATATATGATTTTACAACCCATGTTGGTGCACCAGAGCATGTCCATGTAGTTTAATTTTGAATTGTGCACCTGAAATGGCTAGAAACGACCGCGACCAGGGCGGTTTGGGTATCATGTCCTCCAAACGCATGAACATTTCCCTCCTAACTAAGTGGCTATGGCGGATCGCTAATGGTGAAGGTGGACTGTGGCTCTGCATAATTCAGCAGAAATATCTCCATGGTTAGCCCCTCGCCTTCTGCCAGCGTACTAGGGGCTCACAGTTCTGGGAGTCCATCATTCAGCTCCTCCCTGTCCTTCAGATCGGAACCTCGATCGAGATTGGCTCCGGTACCGCCACACTGTTCTGGTTTGACAGATGGGCGGGCGAAGCCCCTTGCGGCCCGCTTTCCGGACCTCTTCTCCATCGCGGTTGCGCCACAGATCTCCGTCGCGACCGCCCTTACTGACTTAGGGCAACTAGCGTTCCGGAGACCTTTCGGTCCGGCTGAGATCGTGGAATGGCAGGAGCTGCTCGACTGCATTGCACTCCACGAACCTGAGCTCTCGACGGACGACGACCGGGCCAGATGGCGGCTAGAGTCATCTAGGCAATTCTCCACCAAATATATATACCTAGCCATCGCCCCTTCGCTTGGCCATGAGGTGCTCTCCTCCATTCTCCCCCTGAAAATTAGGATCTTCTTGTGGCAATGGATTCGCGACCGCCTCCCTTCTGGTGTTGAGGTTCTGAAGTGCAATGGCCCTGGGGACGGGCGTTGCCCGCTCTATGGACCTGAAGAAGATTCGAACCATATCTTCTTATCATGCGTGTCCGCACAGTTTCTTTGGAGCTATTTCCGCGAGATTGTGGGTGGAAACTGGGACCATAACAATTTCCCCGCTCTCTTTGCCGAACTCCAGGCGATCCCACCCGCGTTGCGCCACACTAGGTGGCTGACCATTGGGGTCCTGGCCTGGACACCGTGGACTGTTAGGAATAAACTTGTGATTCAGCATATTCCTCTTCGTCGTGCTACTGATGCTTTGTTCAAATGGTCTGGTTACTTGCAGCTTTGGCGTCCGCTTAGCCGGCCCAGGGAGAGAGACGCCATCACCTCCATCATCACCCAGCTCCGTGCGATGGCTCTCCAATAGGTGTCCCCGCTCCCCCCACCTCCTCCGGAACCAGATTAGATCGTCATGTCGTCGCCTCCACCGCCGCCGTCTTGGGTTTTGTCGTCGACCCTTTGTTTTGGGTGTGATGTGTTGTGCCCACAGCGGAACTTGGGTTTTTGTGTGTCTGTTTGTGCCTGTATGTGTAGTACCTGACTTGCGGTGGCGTTGCATGTGGGTGTGTACTGTGTTCTCTTGTTACCTTGGTACTTTGTGCTTGGTGGGTGCTTTATTTATAAAGCGGGGCGAAAGCCTTTTTTGGTAAATGGCTAGAAAACCAATTTAATGTATAAAATGTCCAAACGAACCCTGAATAATTCCAATTCTTTTATGACACACATATAGTTGCATGTTCACTGCAGATAAAAGGTCTAGCAATTCAAACACCATCCTTTGCCACTATGACCCCATTATGTAATTCAAATCAAGACGAAAAATCAAGTAGATCCCACACAGTTTATTATAACCAACCGTGTGAGATGCAACACAAAATATCTTGGAGCACCGTCGGAATATAGTATGCATACGGCTTACACGAGAAGCTGCGACGGCTACAGTCCATAGCCCGCTCTGAATAAGGGACCGTGTCTGATGACACTTTGCGCGCCAGTTTTTTCGCAGAAGCGATTCCAAATTTTTGGCTTCCACGGAAATATCTACCTCGCCGCCCCCTCCCCTTACCAAAAGCCACATTTCCCCTGTTTTCACCTTCCTTTGCAAGTTGAAACCTTCACTCCTAGATTGCAGCACCGCCTCCTCGCCGGTGACCCTCCTTCACGCTGCTCGGCCTCATCTATCCAGGCAGGTAATCCACACCCGACCCCCATCCTCCTCCTCCTTCCACATCCCACATGCCCCGACCACCGGCGCGACACCTTCCACCCAAATCACCGACCCCTCCACCAAATAAGTGTTGCCCTAAGCCATGGTGCATGCAGTATAGCAAGGAGCTCAAGGAGCATTTGGCAGCGGAGAACCAAATCGTGGCTGCACGCGCGGATTCGGTTGTCATGGCTTCCATTCGTGCACCCCCAGATCTTGTAGGAGCACCTCGCCGTCGAGGCCACCATCGATGCCTCGCGCGCCGATGCCGCGATGCGGTTGGTTGCTTTAAACGACAGTTCATGGCATTTTCTCGAGGCCACCGTCGGTGCCTTCAAAGAAGACTATGAGGTGTTTTCTCAGCGTGCACATGCTTACCTCATCTCGAGAGCCAGTAGGGTGGCTCAAGCAACTCACCACTACGACGAGGGCACCCACGATGCGGAGGCCTCACCCTCTTCCATCTCCAAGGAGCCAATCGTCATCGATATCTCCGACAATGAGGAGTAGCTTGTCTTATTAGCTCACTATAAGGACCCATGTTCAGTTTGCTAGCTACTGCCTTTCCTTAACAAATTCTAGTGGATTGTGCTATCTACATTTACCATCCAATCTTCTGCTCTAGAGTATATGTTCTATATTTCGTGCAATGTGGTGTTCAGTTAACTGTTTGGTTCAATTCTGCAAATGTGATGTTCAATTCTTCAGGGTGCAATTTTCCAAGTTGTCAAGCATGCTTGGTTTGGTTAACTGTCTGATCTTCTATTAGGAGTATGTTATATTGTGCAGTGTGGTGCTCAGTTAACGTTTGGTTCATTTGTTGTGGTGTTTAGTTAACTGGTTGGTTCAATTCTGCAATGCGATGTTCAATTGTTGTGGGTGCATTCTATTATTGTATACCATGTGAGAAATAAATTGAATTTGGCTGTACTAAATACATGAAAAACAAATACAATTGCTATATTTCCAAGTTGTTAAGCATGTTGGTTTGGTTAACTGTCTGATCTTCTATTAGGGGTATGTTATATTGTGCAATGTGGTGCTCAATTAACGTTTGGTTCATTTGTAGTGGTGTTTAGTTAACTGCTTGGTTCAATTTTGCAATATGATGTTCAATTGTTGTGGCTGCATTCTGTTATTGTATACCATGTGAGAAATAAATCGAATTTGGGTGTACTAAATACATGAGAAACAAATACAATTGCTATATTTCCAAGTTGTTAACCATGCTTGGTTTGGTTAACTGTCTGATCTTCTATTAGGAGTATGTTATATTGTGCAATGTAGTTCTCAGCAAACGTTTGGTTCATTTATTGTGGCGTTTAGTTAACTGCTTGGTTCAATTCTGCAGTGCGATGTTCAATTGGTGTGACTGCATTCTATTATTGTATTACCATGTGAGGAATAAATCGAATTTGGCTGCACTTAATACATGAGAAACGTATGCAAGTGCTATATTTCCTAGTTCTTAATCATGCTTGGTTTGGATAAATGGCTTTTCCATGTGGCTTGAATTAATCTGATGAATCTGCAATGTGCTTATTTATCATCAAAATATTTTACCGATAGCATGCGAACTCTTACTTAACCTGATGACTAACTACCTTATATGTGTTGCAGGGAAACAATGGGAAGCACTGAGGTTTACAAGATGGTACTAACTATTATACCTTGCCTTTTTTTATACATTTGCCCCATTTCCAATATAGAGAAGGTACTTATGCACATCCTTGTTTTCAGGCCTTTCCAAAGCAGTTCACTAATGATTACCTCTCAAACCACCTCTGTCGTAGGAGGCGAGGAAAGTTTTCATACAACACCCACGGTTCAATATTGAAGTGTTCCTGAAGAGGTCGAAGGACGGACGGTCAATCATCCACAGGCACTGGCCTAAAGTTTCAAAGACCTTCAACATGAATGAAGGCTCAATAATCGCCTTCCGCTTTAGCAGTTTTCCAGATGAGATGCATCTGTCTATGTATCATCTATGATGCTAATTTTGAAAGGTTCTAGATGTTGCATGTGAAACTTGGTGCTTGTGCAATTGTGTAATGGGGTAGCTGAGTGCTAAAGCTATATCATGTTGTACTCAGATGTATTTCAATTTTGAAATCCTGCTTCCTTAATATGGAAATGAAATATATTATGTTCTTAATATGAATGTCAATTAGATTAGTAAATGTATTATTAATAATAGGGAAATTAGCCTGCTAATTGGGTTTCTAGGAATAAACCATGTTGGATCAATGAACAATCATACACGACATTTTCTTGAAAACTGTTTGCATTATGCCACCTTGCGCAAACGTTTTCCTTGGAGTGACTGTGTGGGATGTATATACGAACGGAAAGGTTTAGCGGGGACTGACTGTGTGGGATGTACTTACGACCGGAAACGATTTCGCCTGTATAATTGTATTTTTTAGCATTACTGTACGTATTTCCGTATTTGAGCGCTTGTCGGTCGCACACGACCTCATTTTTCCGAGCGTGTGTGCCAAGAGGGCATATCCCCGGCGGTTTCTGGGTCGTGTGGGAAGGCCCCCCTATCGTCGTCACTCACTCGGTGACGGTTCCGAGCACCGTCACGGAAAGGGGTTAAAAACCGTTTGTATAGCACCTCGCTGTACCGGTGATTGGGCGGTTGACACATGTCCATTTCGAGTGTTGACACGTGGTTGCTATAGCCAATGATAATTTTACACGTGGAAAATCCCCATTGGTCGGGTCTGTTAACGGGTTATCAAATCCAAACCGGAACCTGATAGCTTAACGACGACCCATTACGGTGGATGCCATGTGTCGGTCACCCTTGACGAAAGAACTTCTATGCCGCGTGATTTATCGTCATGGAAGTGGACACTTCCGTGATGATTATTTTGGTAATGTCATGGAACACTTCTACGACAGCACAGGTATGACTATCTTGATTCTGTCATAAAATCGCCATGGATGTACATGCATGACAGAAGACGTCACCTACTGTGACAAAAACGTATCATCACGAAAGTGTATTTTTTTGTAGTGGTATTACAGACGATACCTTTGAATATAGAGTTCCGGCAGGCTTTAGTACGGGAACGATGGACTTCCTGGCTACATTTGGTGCGGCGGCTGATGAAGATTCAGCTCGCAGCCCAAGCAGACATCGCGCACTGGACGTTGACGGGGAATGGAGTGTTTACGGTTAGATCTATGTACCGTGCGGCGGCTAATGGACATTCACACTACTAGGAAAAGGGCTATAGATAGGATGGACACTAATGGTGCACTGTACATTTGGTGCGCCATTAGTAAATACTAATGGCGCACCATGTGTCGGTGCGCCATTAGTGTGCAAATACTAATGGCGCACCACATCCCACGGTGCGCCATTAGTAATTTTTTTTAATTTTTTCAAAACTAATAATGGCGCACCGTGAGAGTGGTGCGCCATTACTAACTTGACATAGTAATGGCGCACCACACCCACCGTGCGCCATTAGTAGTTTTGAAAAAAAATAAAAAAAATAAAAAAATTGTTAGTAATGGCGCACCGTGAGGGTGGTGCGCCATTACTAACTTGACATAGTAATGGCGCACCACACCCACAGGTGCGCCATTACTAAGTATTTTTCAAAAAAATTCAATTTTTTTCTTTTTTTCTTTTCAAAACTAGTAATGGCGCACCGTGGGTGTGGTGCGTCATTACTAGTTTAACTAGTAATGGCGCACCACCCCATGGTGCGCCATTACTAACTTGGCCCAAAAGTTCCCGAATGCACCCCCCTGTCGGATCACGGGTTCCGACAGACCCTTAAGGTTCGAACTCTGGGGTGCGCGCGGAGATTATGCCTTCTACCTCTCCGTCTCGCAAGGATCTAAACTACAGAACGAACAGCACAAGAGACACATGGTTTATACTAGTTCGGGCCACCATTGTGGTGTAATACCCTACTCTAGTTTGTGGTGGGTAGATTGCCTCTTGGGCTGATGAGGGTCAACAGTACAAGGAAGAACAGCCTCGCGAGGCTCTGTTCTTGGCTAGGGGATGAACTGCTGGGGGAGTTCAATCGCCCTTCTCACTCTCTGGGTGTGTTGCTAGCTCCGTTCGTCGATCGATTTTCTCTTACCCTGGGGGTGGCTAGTCCTATTTATAGGCAAAGGCCCTGGGCCTCTTCCCAAATATTTGAGTGGGAAGGGCGCCAACAATTGGCCAATTCGAAGGGGAACATCTGGTACACTTATCCTGACTAAAGTTGGTCTTCGCCTGCCAAAGGCCCTGTGGTGACGCCGTTCTGGGCTCCATGGTGACCTCCTTCCCACCGTTGGACTGGTCTTGGTCTTGTTGCACCGAAATGGGTGCCTTTGCTTGATCCTCTCGCCTGCGCTTGCCCCCTTTGCACCAAAGAGGAAAGGGGAACGCCGCGCGGGCTGGCGCCCGCCTGGCACCCTCGATCATCATGGCGTGCGTCATGGGCACCTCGCGAGGTACCCCACCTTGATCTCTCCGCCTCCTCGCGAGCCAGCCTGAGGAGGCCGCGCCTGAGGAAGCGCCGTGTCGTCCGCCCCACGAGGCTTGGCCCGTTGCGAGGGTCTTGAGTCTTGTGTTGATGAAGATGGGCCACACTGGGCCCCCATTTGAGCCACGCCGCAGGCCGCAGGCAGGCAAGTCTGGGACCCCCGTTCCCAGAACACCGACAGTAGACCCCGGGCCCAAGGCGCGCATGGACTTGGCCGTGCCGAGAGGCGAAAGGGCAAGGGTGAAGCGCCGCGGGCCCTAACAGCCTGCGGCCTTGGGCGCCGCGTGGCGGTTGATTGGACGTGGGTGCTTTTGCAACTGCGCGGGTTATTAAAGGCGTGGCATCCGCTCCGGCTTTGCTCTTCTCCTTCTTCGGCCGCTGCTCAGATCCCCTTTCTTGCGCCTCTCCTCTCTTCCTCCAAGCTTCCAGATCTGCTCCATCTGCTTGACCTAGGTAGCTATGGCGCCTTGCCAGCCCCCGGCTGAAGCTTGGTTCTCGCCTGCTTTGGACTCGCCCAACGTGTCGGAGGCGAGCCTCGCCCGACTGCACCGGATGGCGGCGGCGCAGGGCATCGACGGGGCGCGGGTGTTCAAGGTCGGCTCCGCCACCCCTGAGGGCCGAGGGAGCACCTTCTATCCTCTTTTCGTAAGATCCATTACTGCGGGCTTGGTGCCTCCTTTCTCTGAGTTCTTCCTCTCCGTCCTCCACCATTACAACTTGCAAGCTCTGCATCTCCACCCCAACTCCATCCTTCTTCTGGCGATCTTTGCCTACTACTGCGAGGCTCACGTGGGGGTGCAGCCTTCAGTGGCCTTGCTGCGCCACTACTTCTACCTCCGGACTTCCCGTGGTTCCCCTTCTGCGTGCGCAGGCTTCGTCGCGTGCGGCAGTGCCATGGCCATTTCGAATCCGGGGAAGAGGATCGAGGGCTTCCGGAGCAAGTGGGTTTTGGTGGACGCCGGGCGCATCCATCCTCGGTTGATCCTTCCCACGGAGCCGCCCGTGAGTTCTAGCGACTGGTGCCGAGCGGAGCTCATGGATCCCCGCGCGAAGTCGATGTTGGCGAAGATGAACGCCGACTTGAAGCCGGCCAGCATGGCGGCGGCGAAGCTGACCGGGGCGTCGCTCCTGAGGGAGTTCCTGGAGCACCAGTTGGCACCTCTTCGGCAGTACTCTCCCTCGATGTGGAGGCCTCATCCGAGCCCCGCAGCTGTGGGCGAAGAGGATGTGACCGCGGTTCTCCAATCCCTGGTTGGGGGCGAGGTAGCAAGGTTGGAGGGCGCACCCTCGCCCCTGTTCCTTTGCGACGATTGGGAGCAAGTGGTGAAGTCCATGCCCGTCTTCAACGGGGACAGGCCCGTGCCCGTGGTGGCCCCCGAGGGACCTGTGGACGTGTCTTCCGACGACTCCAGCGGAGAGGGGGGCGAAGAGGAGCGGGAGGAAGGTCCTGACTCCGAGGCAACTGACGGAGAGTCCAGGGCTCCCCCTCCCCAGCGCAAGCCCCGCACTCTCCATCTCTCGCCGAGCAATGATGATGATGACGATGATGACGTGCTGGGCAGCGGGAGCTCGCCCCTGGTCCTAAAGAAGGGTAGGACCGGGTTGATTCCCCGCGAGTCTGTCCTGACTCCGGGGCGAACCGCTGACGCGCCTTCTGCTTCAGAGGTCGACCCTTCCAGCCGGCTCTCAGGCTTCAAGTATGGCAGGAGGCAGCTGGAGCCTTCTGGCGACGACCCGTAAGTGCTTGATCCTTGATCTTTGGTTGCTCGTTCCACCGTCGAGGCTTGATGATTGCTTCTCTTGAGTAGGCTGGCGCCCATGGCGAAGAAGCTGAGGGGAGCTCCTGAGGCCTCATCTACGGCGGCGCCTCCGCCTGCGGGGGAGGGTGACCGTGACGCGCGAGCCTCTCCTGCCCGCTCATCCTTGCTGGGCTTGGCTGATCTGGCTGGGGCGACAGCCCCCATGGCTCAAGTGACCCTCGAGGTGCCCTTGTCTAGCACCGCTGCTACGGCTGGGGAGGCGCAGCGGACTCCGCCTCGGGACACTGCGGCCTCACCGCCGCTATCTTCTCCTCCCGTTCCACCGATGCTGCTTCCCCAACTCCTCCTGTTGTCTTGGAGCGCACCGATGTTTGTCCGCCTTCTTCTTCCATCCTGGAGCCCGTCGTTGCTGAAATGGACCGGCTGTGGCAGGATCTTCTCGGCGCTGACCCTCGCCTGGTGGCTGGGAGCCTGGAACTGGCTTCGGGGTGGATTCGCTCTGATGCCTTGATTCGGGCAGCGCTGGTTCAGGCCTCAACGGCCTGTGACGGGGAGACGGAGGCCACCCTCGAGGCGAAGGCTGCCCGTGACGCGGCCCTGGGAGAGGTGGTTGGAGTCCGCGGCCGCTGCAAGGAGCTGGAGGACGAGCTGCAAGGCTTGCGAGGCCAGCTTGCGGAGGAGGTCCGCCTTCGCCAGGAGCAGGAGAAGGGGGCGAAGGCTCGCGGGGCGGCGCTCGAGGACCGGGAGGCCAAGCTCAAGAGGCGCCGCGGCCACCTAAGCGCGTTGAAGAAGGAACTGGAGCTGACGAAGGCCGAGCTGGATGCCAAGGCCCGGGTCCTCGCTGAGGATCGCGTGGCCTTCGCGGACATGGAGAAGGATGCCCGCGCTTCGCTGAAGACGCTTTACGAGAGCGGCCTGGATAGCTCGCTAGCCGGTGACGGGGACGGCCCCGCCAAGCTGCTTCCCTTCCTGGTTAAGGCCCTCGGGGATGTCGCCCTCGGCATCGGCCCCACGGGCGAGGACGAGGCACGTGTCCTGTCTTCTGCAGTGCTGACGCGGGTCTTCGCCCACATCTACCTTCGCGATCCCAGCGCCGACCTCGACAGCCTGCTGGAGCCGGTGAGCGGCGAGGGTGCTGCCGCTGTCGTCGAAGCCGTGAAGGGCCGCGCGGAGGCGCTGCTGGGGAAGTTCCGGGCCTTCAGCACCAGGCCAAAGCAAGGAGCTGCCGGCCCCGATGCTCCACGAGGCGAAGCCACTCCACGCAGCTCCACCGCCGACAAGTGACTTTGCTATCGTTCCTGTTCTTCTTTCGATTCCTGCACATGTACAACGCCTCGGGGAGGCATTTAAATTTGCGTTTGGTACTAAGGCGACAGTATGGGTTGTAATATTTGCTTTTAAGTCCCTTGAATTTTATATTGTTCTTCCCTACTTGCTTGTGTTCTACACCGGCGGAGCCCGGCCCCGCGCGTGCCTCACCCAGCATTAGCCCCGACCGGAAACCAGGACGGGACCAAAGGAGTGAGGGGCTACGTGACAAGTTAGGCTCCTGAGTCGCGATGCTCAGGATTCCCCCTTGGCGCACGAACAACAAGTAGGGAAGCGTGATGTAGGTGTATCTTCCGTTCTACGTCTGCAGAGCCCGACTCCGCGCGTACCTCACCCAGCATAGCCTTTTGGAACTAAGGAGTGAGGGGCTACGGAGCCAGTTAGGCTCCTGAGTCGCAATGCTCAGGAGTCCCCCTTGACGCGCGAACAGCGGGTGATGAGGCGAGATGTAAGCGGGGCTACCGTTCTACGTCTGCAGAGCCCGGCCCCGCGCGTACCTCACCAAGCATAGCCTTTTGGAACTAAGGAGTGAGGGGCTATGGGACCAGTTAGGCCCCTGAGTCGCGATGCTCAGGGGTCCCCCTTGACGCTCAAACGGTATTCATACCTTGGCTCCGCTCGGGGAGAGACGCGCGACGAACCAGGCCCGAGGGGCCTGGCTGGGCGGCGTACGTGTGGGCGTGACCCAGTCGTAGCCCCCGTGCCTAGCCCCCTCGCACGGCGCTCCCGAGGGGAGGCGTCGCGATGAGGCCAGCCACTGAGCTCTGGGCTCCCTGAGGTTGACGCGGCCCGGAGGCCACCCTCAGTTGTTTATCACCAGCGCGGATCATAGCGCTTCCGTATGTGTACGGGCATAGCCGCTCCTCGGCGGTGTCGTCAGCCAGCGCGGAGCATGGTGCTTCCACTGGTACGTGGGAGGGGGCTCCCCTCCGGGAGGAGCCCCCGGGGCGTGTATAGCTCCGCCCTGACACGTGGCCGGCACGGTAGGGCTAGGTGAGGTGTATCTGGGCACCCGTGAGCCAGCGCGGGACTCACGAGGCCCTACCTCTAGGCGGGTTGCGCCTGGCACTGGGCCGTATCTTGAGATGTGTTCCTGCAAAATTTGGTTAGATGCCGGCACTCTACGTCCTCGGGTCCCGGCCCTCAAGCTTGTCTCAGTCGTCGCTGGTATGCCAGGTCGCGATGCCGTGGACAAGACCAGTGGGTGAGGGCTGGAGAGCCAGTAAGAGCCCTGAGTCGCGATGCTCAGGCACCCCCCCCCTTTAACATGCAAGTGGTCGACATGGAGAAGAAGAGGTGTCGTGGACGGCATCAAGTAATCAAGCATGATAGGCGAATGCATAATTGGAATAAACGCGGGGGAGATACACGCCGCTGGGCCTAGCCCGAGCGGCTTGGGGATGATACAGCCCGAGGGGCGCCCCCAGCAAAGCAAGCTAACGACTGAAGAAAATAAAAAGGGGTACATGCCACGGGGACGGACCCACGCGGCCTGGGAGTGACGCAACCCTGGGAGGGCGCTCCCAGCTGGGAATGAAACTTGAAAGATGTCACTTGAAGATGTCGTCGGCGAAGTGGCGTTGGTGCAGCAGACTCGGTGGGCTGCGGAAGCCGATCCTCATGAGCCCCCAGGCCCTGGGGCCTCGGGAGGCTCCAGAGGCACTGGTGGCTCCTCGCGAGCTGTCTCCATCTCTGCCAGAGCCGCAGAACGCCTGTCTTCCTGAGCCTCCAAGATGCCCCTCATGAGGCGCTGGTACGCCGCAGCCATGCTCGGCAGGCCGTAAGGCATGCAAACATAGCTATGGGGCGGTCCTCCGCAGCACCCCACTCGGGAGGGCCAGAGGCGCTCCGTCGTGGCGATCTGATTGAGCCCTGGTACGTTGACGCAGATGCGCAGCCCTCCATCCTCGCCTGGATGTGGAGCCATAGCTGGTGGACGACGGCAACCTCTCATGACCCTTGACTCCTGTAGTTCTTGAATGGCATTGTTAACGAACTCCTGCTCGTCTGACCTTCCTTGCCTAGCTCCTTCTCGAGGGAATCGTGCTTCGAAGCACGACTCCAAATGGTGCCCAAGCGCCTCCCTCGTGACCCTGGCAAGGTCGGTGGCCCTCCAGGTGAGAGCCCCCTGGCCCTGCCTGAGGAGGGCGCCGGGCGCGCTTTCCTATGCGATGGAAGGAGGGTCCCCCTGGGCAGACACGGGCCCTGAATGGCCTGCCTCCTGAGGGACTGAGCCTGACGACGTCTTCTTCTTTTTGAGGGTGGTCTCAGGAAGCCTCCTGCTTCCGCGGTCTGGGTCTTCTAGCGGCGCGGCCTGAAAAGCTCGCTCCAGGGAACACACTGCGTCCTTCTCTTCACAGGGCACCGTGATGACGCCGCCACTTCCCGGCATCTTGAGGACATTGTAGCCGTGGTGAGTCACAGCCATGAACTTGGCCAGCGCTGGGTATCCGAGGATGGCGTTGTACGGCAGGCGGATGTGGGCGACGTCGAAGTCGATGAGCTCGGTGCGGTAGTTGCTGCGGGCCCCAAAGGTGACGGGGAGGCGGACCTGCCCGATTGGGACTGTGGAGCCGTCGGTGACTCCGGAGAAAGGCTTGGTTGGCTGAAGCTGGTCATAGGGCACTTGGAGGTTGTTGAATGTTTCCATGGACAAGACGTTGAGCCCTGCTCCACCGTCGATGAGGGTCCTGGTGACCAGAACGTTGCTGATGACTGGGGAGCAAAGCATTGGGAGGACTCCGGCTGTGGCCGCGCACTTGAGCTGGTCTGCCGAGCTGAACATGATGGCGCACGCTGACCACCTGAGGGGGCACGTTGCTTCAAGCTTGGGGAGGACTGCATTCACTTCGCGGGCAAACTGCTTGAAGATACGTTGAGAGGCTGGGGCTTGAGCTCCGCCCAGGATACAGGCGATTGCGCGCGGCTCTTGGAAGCCCCCAGCCCCCTCGTCTTGGTGGCGGTCTTCATTCCTCCTTGGCTCAGGCGGCAGCGGCGGTAGGCCTGGGTTGCCGTGAGGGCGATCCTCACGAGGATGATCCCTCCAGTCCCCCTCGTGAGGCAGGTCCCGCCAACGGTCCTCGCAAGGTTGGTCGCGCCACCCTTGGCGCGGGCCACGATCTTCCCAGCATCCTAGGTTTCTTCCTCCTCCTCGGCCGTAGCGCCGGTCAGCACGGTCAGGGCGACGGCCGATTCTTCCTTCTCGCACGGTGCGGAGTTTTTGGCATTCGTTGGTGTTGTGGGTGTGGAGGTCGTGGTACACGCAGTACCGACTGCCCCTGGAGGATACGGGCAGATCCTTGCCCCGCTTGGTGTCTGGCTCCGCCGCGAGTACGGCAGCCCCCTTGCACTTCACGTCCTTGGCCTTGGGCTTCTTCTCTTCTGGGTCTGCGGCGGGCAGCTCGAGGAGGAAGAGACGTCCCTCCTCAGCCCTGGCGCACTTGGTCGCCAAGTTGAACAGCTCCAGGGAGGTGCAGAGGTCTTCATGCATCGCCAGCTCCTTCTTAATCTTGACGTCATGCATGCCATCGGAGAAGGCCGAAATGATGGCTTCCTCGGACACCTTGGGGACCTTGAGGCGCGCACTGTTGAAGCGCTGGATGTACATTTGTAGGGTCTCCCCAGGTTGCTGCTTGATGCGGCGCATGTCGCTCACGGCGGGAGGCCGGTCGCGGGTACCTTGGAAGTTGGCGATGAAGCGAGTACGCATCTGGTCCCAGGAGGAGATCGTGCCTGGGGGCAAGTTCAGGAGCCAAGTGCGAGCTCCTTCCTTCAGCACCATGTGGAACCAGTTTGCCATGACCTTTTCATCCCCGCTGGCAGCTTCAATTCCCAGCTCGTAGAGCTGGAGGAACTCTGCGGGATCAGTTGTGCCGTCGTAGCGAGGGGGCAGGTCCGGCTTGAACTTGCCGGGCCATGCGACGCTACGCAGCTCGGTGGTGTAGGCGCGGCAGCCTGCGGTGGCCACGGGAGGCTTTGGTTGAGGGAGAGCTTGGCCTTGAGGGTCCCCTTGCGCTGCGGCTGGGAGCAGCGCGGGGTCTTGACGTGCCGGGGCCGGAGCGGGGTCTTGGCGAGCCGGAGCTGGGAGCGCCCGGGCAGCCTCTTGCGGTCGAGGGACTTCTTGGCGGCTCCGTTCCTGCTGGGCTGGCGCCTGACGGAGCGGGTTTAGCCCAGGGGCCGCGCGCCTTGGAGCCATGGCGTCTTCTTGGAGAGGAGGCGGCTGGTACGCCCCCGGAGCTTCATTGCCCACGCGGGGCGGAGTGCGGCGCAGCGGTGCGAACGGCGCGGGAGAGCCCCCTGCGGCGCGGACGAGCTCGGCGACGCGGTCGAGCCACTCCTCGTAGACGTCGTCGACGGGGCGGTAGCGCAGGAGCTCGTTTGCCGCGATGAGCGCAGCTCGAGCCTCCAAGGGTGCACGGAGCGTGCGGGACGAAGAGCCGGCCGGGGTGAGTGACGGAGTAGCAGTGCGGCCGTCTTGCCGCACGGACGGGTGCTGAGACGATGCTTGCTGCTTGTTCCTCGCCAGGCCGGTGGCGGCGTTGACGGCGGGCGACGGAGAACGATGAGGACGCCCACCGACGGGGGCCGTCTGGGTGACGCGGGAAGCGATGGCAGCCCGGCGCTCGGCGCGGGCCCGACGAGCGTCAGACATGGATGCGACGGTCGGAGGAGAGCGGAGCGGTGGAAGGCAGATTCCGGCGCACCCCTACCTGGCGCGCCAAATGTCGGATCACGGGTTCCGGCAGACCCTTAAGGTTCAAACTCTGGGGTGCGCACGGAGATTATGCCCTCTACCTCTCCGTCTCGCAAGAATCTAAACTACAGAACGAACAACACAAGAGACACAGGGTTTATACTAGTTTGGGCCACCGTTGTGGTGTAATACCCTACTCTAGTTTGTGGTGGGTGGATTGCCTCTTGGGCTGATGAGGATGAACAATATAAGGAAGAACAGCCTCGCGAGGGTCTGTTCTTGGCTAGGGGATGAACTGCTGGGGGAGTTCAATCGCCCTTCTCACTCTCTGGGTGTGTTGCTAGCTCCGTTCGTCGATCGATTTTCTCTTACCCTGGGGGTGGCTAGTCCTATTTATAGGCAAAGGCCTTGGGACTCTTCCCAAATATTTGAGCGGGAAGGGCGCCAACAATTGGCCAATTCGAAGGGGAACATCTGGTACACTTATCCTGATTAAAGTTGGTCTTGCCTGCCAAAGGCCCTGTGGTGACGCCGTTCTGGGCTCCATGGTGACCTCCTTCCCACCGTTGGACTGGTCTTGGTCTTGTTGCACCGAAATGGGTGCCTTTGCTTGATCCTCTCGCTTTCACTTGCCCCTTTGCACCATAGAGGAAAGGGGAACGCCGCGCGGGTTGGCGCCCGCCTAGCACCCTCGATCGTCATGGCTTGCGTCATGGGCACCTCGCGAGGTACCCCGCCTTGATCTCTCCACCTCCTCGCGAGCCAGCCTGAGGAGGCCGCGCCTGAGGAAGCGCCGTGTCGTCCGCCCCGCGAGGCTTGGCCCCTCGCTAGGGTCTTTAGTCTTGTGTTGATGAAGATGGGCCACACTGGGCCCCCATTTGAGCCACGCCGCAGGCCGCACACAGGCAAGTCTGGGGACCCCCGTTCCCAGAACGCCGACACCCCCCCTTGTGGACCGCCTTTTCAGTTTTAAAAAAAATAAAAGAAAATGATAAAAATGTAAAAAAAATAAAAGAAAATAAGTTTCCCATGTGAAATGTGGTCTAGTTGTTGGGAAAATTTACAAATATGAATTTCGACTTTATTTGCAAAATCTCTTTGAAAATTTGTAAAATGGCCATAACTTTTGCATACGAACTCGGATTAAAAAGTTTTTTATATGAAAAATCATCTACTCGAAAAGTTACAGAAAAGAAGATATGGGGCTTTCAAGATCTAGAGGCAAGAAAATTCAAAAAAAGAGTGGTTTTGAAATATTTTTTTGAATTTCTTTTCTAAAAATGATACGTAATATGACCGGGAAGTTTGAAATATTTTTCAAAAATTTCATCATAGTCATGAACATGAACATAGTCCTAGACATCAACAAGGTATAATAGGATTGATATGCTAGATATATCAACAAGTGCCTGTGAAGTGAGATGTTGCTGGGGTTGGATAGAACTCTGAAGTTAAGCGTGCTTGGGCTGGAGTAGTGTGAGGATGGGTGACCTTTCGGGATTTGACCACGGAGTGCGATTTGACCTGAGATTAAGCATAATGACACGAGATTAAGCCATAGTGACATGAGATTAAGAAAAGAATGAAAAAAAATTAAATTTTTTTAAAAAAAAATAAAAAAAATTGAAAACAAAATGTTACTAATGGCGCACTTCTATGTGGTGCGCCATTAGTATACCAGATACTAATGGCGCACCAGTGGTGCGCCATTAGTAAAAAATACTAGTGGCGTGCTACTAATGGCGCACCGGTAGTGCGCCATTGGTAGGCAAAACCGGTGCGCCATTAGTAGGCCTTTTTCTAGTAGTGTCAGCTCGCAGCCCAAGCAGACATCGCGCACTGGACGTTGACGGGGAATGGAGTGTTTACGGTTAGATCTATGTACCTTGACCTTATTAATTCTAGCCCAATCCCGAGATCGATACACATTTGGGAAGTTAAGGTGCCTTTGCGTATCAAAATTTTCATGTGGTTTGTGCATAAGCAGGTCATTCTTACCATGGATAACTTACTAAAGCGACGATGGGTAGGTAGTTCATGATGTTGCTTTTGTGTTCATGACAAAAAATACAACATTTATTCATTGATTTCCCTCTCACAAAGTTACTTTGGTGATCAATCCATATAGCTTTTAATATAACACCTTCATCTAGCATAGAAGCGTTGTTTGGGACGTGGCTACATGGAGTGTCACCGGACACTGCATCGGATATTCAGATTGGAATATGCGCACTCCTGTGTGCTATCTAGAATTGCAGGAATGATATGATTTTTAATAGAATATATATTCTAAACTTCTTGTAGGTTACCTTCAGAGCTACAACATGGATCCGTACGTGGTTGCTACTCACTCCTACAGCCTCCAGGGGCATTTGGCTATTGGGTGCAACCGATGGGAGATGGTAGCACGGGCTATCTTCAAACGGTTTGGATGGCGGTCGCATAATAGGATAGGTCCTTGATGTCCACTGCATCTAGCTGGTTGTGGCTTTGTTTTTTATTATTATCTTTGTTATTTTTGTGCTCCTGATGTGAGTTGTACTTCAGATACCAGAATTTGTGTTCGAAGAACCTTTTTAATAATATGGTTGCATGAATCTTCTGGATGCGGAGGCCGGGGGTAATCCTCCTTTTCCAAAAAAAGAAAACAGAACAGTCCGTAGTAATCTGTAAACTTCGTATACTTACGTAACTCTAAAAATTCTAAAAATTTAGGAAAACCTGGGCAATTTGTATATCAATCTTGTGTAAAACAATCAGATCAAAATCACGTTTCTGTGATTTTTAAAAATTGGTTTACTGGGCGCAAAAGTTTATGTTTTTCATCAAGATCAAATCAACTATCACCGTAAGCCATCCCAAAGGTCTTACTTGGCTCAAACACTAATTAAAACACCAAAAACACAATTACTACAGAAGTAATATTGTGTATTTATTAAAAAAGGAACCAAAAACAAAAAACAGAAAAATAAAATTGGGTTGCCACCCAACAAGCGCTATTTCTTAACGCCCCTAGCTAGGCATAAAACATAGATCTCGGTATAGTCATCTTTGGTATGCAATTCCTCAATTGCACCTTTGTGCCTCCTAGGAAGTTCTTTGATATTATTGATAATCACACTCCTTGGTAGGAAATCAAGAAATTCGTTCATAACAATTGGTTCCTTCACGATATTAACAAAGCTAGGGTGAACACTTATCATCTTAAGATCTTCGTTTCCTTTACTAGATGATTCACCCTTATTTTTAGGAACATAAATAAACTTAGTAGTTTTAGTAGGAGGAAAACTTGGAGTAGTTTTAACGGAGGCAAAAGCGGAACCCAAGTTGGTAATAATATCTTCTAGCTTATCAATTCTAGTGGAACCTTGATCTATATTCTCATTAACTATGGGTTCTTTCTCCTTGAGATTCTTTAAAGTGATTCCTACCTTTGATTTGAGTAATATGATTATGAATCTTCTTATCCAAGTTTTCAATAAGCTCTATGGTAGCAATTTTATTCTCAGTAATATCAAGCCTTTGCATCACATGTTCCAATGTGAAAACCGTCTCATTAACCATGAGTGGTGGTGAGTCTACAAAATCATTCATAGCGTTATATGCATCCAAGGTATGGCTCCCCAAGAAATTACCTCCAGTAATGATATCTAGAACATATCTATACCAAGTAGTAATACCCACATAAAAATGACGGAGGAAAACGGTAGTAGATTGCTTACGAGTAGATGTATTTTGAGCGTTGCAAATTCTATACCAAGCATCTTTTAATTTTTCCCCCTCCCTTTGTTTAAAATTCAGAACCTCACTTTCAGGGGTACAAACAAAGGTAGAAGGACTAGCCATTAAGGCAAAACAAGCGATCTAGAACATGAGCAACCAAAAAGCAAACGAAAAGACGATCAAAAGAAGGGCGAATAAAAAGGCAAATATTTTTGTGTTTTTCTACAAATGTTTTAGAAGTGGGGGAGAGGAAAACGAGTGGCAAATGGCAAATAATATAATGCAAGAGATGAGAGTTTATGGTGGGTATTTGGTAGGCTTGATGTAGAACCTCCCCGGCAACGGCGCCAGAAATTCTTCCTGCTACTTCTTGAGCTTGCCTTGGTTTTTCCCTTGAAGAGGAAAGGGTGATGCAGCAAATTAGAGATAAGTATTTCCCTCAGCTTGAGAACCAAGGAATCAATCCAGTAGGAGGTACACGCAAGTCTCCAATCTATGCACCTGCACAAACAATCAAACACTTGCACCCAACACGATAAAGGGGGTTGTCAATCCCTTCACGGTCACTTTCAAGGATGAAATCTGATAGAGATACATATAAAATATTACTAAAACGTAAAACAAAATAAAATTAAATAAATTGCAGCAAGGTATTTTTGGGTTTTTGGTTTTATAGAGCTGAAAATATATGATGGAAAATAGACCCGGGGGGGGGCATAGAGTTTCACTAGAGGCTTCTCTCTTGAAGAAAGCATACGGTGGGTGAACAAATTACTGTCGAGAAATTGGTACAAAAGTGCAAAGTTATGAGGATTATTAATATAGGCATCACGTCCGCGTCAAGTAGACCGACTCCTTCCTGCATCTAGTACTATTACTCCACACATCGACCGCTATCCAGCATGCATCTAGAGTATTAAGGTCATAAGAATGGAGTAAGAGCATTACTAGTAGTACCCCTAAACCCTCAAACCCTCATAAATAACCGCTTTTTTGCGGGTTGCAACAAAAAAAAGCAAAGACTAGAACCCCTAAACCCTCAAACCCTAAAAAAAGTAAGGGTCCAACCCTCAAACCCAATTTCGAACCGTAAAAGTGAGGGCTGGAGGGGGGCGCTCGACCCCAGCCCGCACTCCCTTCCCCCGTCGTGCGGGAGGGAAGTTTCCCTTCCCAACCTCCCGCCTCCCGGCCTCCCGCGCCGCCGGCCGTCGCCCGCCGCCAATCCGCCCCCCCCCCCGCCTCCCCTCGACGACGTCGTCGTCCCGCCCCTGCGCCACGCTCCCCGCCGCCGGATCCACCCTTCCCCGCCTCCCCTCGACGCCCCCGCCTCTCGCCCCGCACCCCGGCCCCCGGCCGCCCCGCCCTGATGTAACGCCCTCGATGCGGCTATATCTCCCACGTGTCGAAGCACGACTTAGAGGCATAACCGCATTGAAAGCAATGTCGCAAGTGAGGTAATCTTCACACAACCCATGTAATACATAAGGGAAAGAGATACATAGTTGGCTTACAATCGCCACTTCACGCAATACATGAGTAAAGCATTACATCAAACAGATACAATCAAGGTCCGACTACGGAACCAAAATAAAAGAAGACTACCCCAAATGCTACACAGATCCCGGATCGTCCCGACTGGGCTCCACTACTGATCAACTGAAAAGGAACAACACAATGAATAAGATCTTCATCGAGCCCCTCCTTGAGCTCGGGTGCGTCACCTGCACGGTTTCATCGGCACCTGCAAACTGGTTTTGGAAGTATCTGTGAGTCACGGGGACTCAGCAATCTCACACCCGCGAGATCAAGACTATTTAAGCTTAAAGGTAGGAGGGGGTTGTGAGGTGGAGCTGCAGCAAGCGACTAGCATATATGGTGTCTAACATACGCAAATGAGAGCGAGAAGAGAAGGCAAAAGCACGGTCGAACAACTATGATCAAGAAGTGATCCTAGAACAACCTACGTCAAGCATAACTCCAACACCGTGTTCACTTCCCGGACTCCGCCGAGAAGAGACCATCACGGTTACACACGCGGTTGGTGTATTTTAATTAAGATCGACTTCGGGTTTTCTACAACCGGACATTAACAAATTCCCATCTGCCTCATAACCGCGGGCACGGCTTTCGAAAGATAATACCCTGCAGGGGTGTCCCAACTTAGCCCATTATAAGCTCTCACGGTCAACGAAGGATATTCCTTCTACCGGGAAGACCCGATCAGTCTCGGAATCCCGGACTACAAGACATTTCGACAGTAATAAAACAAGTCCAGCAAAGCCGCCCGATTGTGCCAACAAATCCTGATAGGAGTTGCACATATCTCGGTCTCAGGGCACATCCGGATGAGAGAGGCTACGAGTAAAACCAGGCATCGAGTTTCCCCGAGGTGGCCCCGCAGGCGGCTCGGTTCGAACCAGCACTTAGAGAAGCACTGGCCCGGGGGGGCTAAATAAAGATGACCCTTGAGTCTGCAGAACCCAAGGGAAGGGGATAGGTGGTAGGCAAATGGTAACACCAATGTTGGGCCTTGCTGGAAGAGTCTTATTCAAAGCGAACTGTCAAGGGGGTCCCATAAATCACCCAACCGTGTAAGGAACGCAAAATTCGGGAACATAATACCGATATGACGGAAACTAGGGCGGCAAGAGTGGAACAAAACACCAGGCATAAGGTCGAGCCTTCCAACCTTTACCAAGTATATAGATGCATTAATTAAATAAGATATATTGTGATATCCCAACAAGTAATCATGTTCCAACAAGGAACAACATCTCCATGTTCCAACAAGGAACGAACTTCATCTTCACCTGCAACTACCAACGCTATAAGAGGGGCTGAGCAAAGCGGTAACATAGACAAACAACGGTTTGCTAGGACAAGGTGGTTAGACGCTTGGTTTAACAATATGGGAGGCATGATAAGCAAGTGGTAGGTATCTCAGCATAGGCATAGCAAAAGAGCGAGCAATCTAGCAAGCAAAGATTGAAGTGATTTCGAGGGTATGGTCATCTTGCCTGAGATCCCGCAAGGAAGAAGAACGAGTCCATGAAGAAGACAAATGGATGTAGTCGAACGAATCCTCACAACTCCGGAACGAAACCGAAGCTAACGAGATAAGCAACCCGGAAAGAAACAAGCAACATAGTAAACAACCACCACATACACATGGCACAATGCACAAACAAGTATGATGCATGTCCGGTTCAATGAGCATGGCATGGCAAAGTGCAACAAACAACGCTACAAATTAAGTGGAGCTCAATATGCAACGAGTTGCATATTGACGAAACACCACAACAATTATTTAGTTCTCTCTCGGTTATGAACAAGACAAGATTAAATGTTGGTTAACATGGCAAGAGGGGAAACATAAATAAGCTAACTATTTAGGAAAGTTTAAATGAGGCCGGAAACACAAACAACAATTCCGGAAAATCCCCACATGTCATTTAGCAATTTAAAGCAACAACAAATTTAAGGTTTTAGCATGCATGATGATGACATATACAAGTTTATGCAATTTTTATGAGAATGTTGACATGAGCATGTTATGAAGTATTTGGTCACCATGGCGGAACAAAAGGGGTGCCACGGCAACGAATCCGAAAATGATGTCACGGCAACATATCGGTTCCGGTAGCTCATGGAGATATTGTCGGTGTACTAAAGTAGGGGTACCTTAGTTCCCCGAACTTGTGCACAGGCAGTAGTAGCGTCCCGCAGCAAGGCTTGCCAGGGGAGCGACAAGAGTCTCCACGGCCCTTTTTGGGCCGGACGAAGGCCAAGTGATCGAGCCTAGAAGACCAGGCCCCGGCAAGAGGAGCTTGTCGGACCAAGGCGACAAGGCCCCGGCAAGAGGAGCTTGCTGGGACGACTAAGCCGAAGCACCAAGGCCCCGGCGGGAGGAGCTCGCCGAGACGACCAAGCCAAGGCACCCCAAGAGAAGCCCGCCGCGGCGCGCCGCGCGCCCCGGCAAGGCCTGACGAGCGGCAAGCTCTCAGGTGCGGCAAGGCAACTACCGCGGCAAGCCACTTGCCGCGGCAAACCACCACCTCAGGCCTGCGCTCCAGCTCACCTGCCCACGCGTCGCTCTGGGGCTTCCCCGGAGGCACGTGGCGGGGCGCCGCGCAACCTGAGACGCGCGGTGGCATGCGATGTTGGCAGAGTCGCCCCCGTGGCAAGCGGAGGCGCCCCTAACGGTCCGCCTCGGCACTGTTCAGGCGATCCAGACGGGCATTTAATGCCTTTGTCCCCCGCCGTCAGAGTTAGGTGCGATAGCACTGTGCGACCCCTGCTCGCACAGTTCCTTGCCATTTTTTACCCTCACCTGCGTCGCTACCTGTGGGAAACCCCTTAGCATATAAAAGGAGGCCCATGCGCATGTAGAGGGGGATCCAGACCCCGGGGATCGAACCCTAGAGAGGAGGAACAGAAAACCAGGAGGACGCTCAGTAGACCCTCGTCTACGTCCAGCTCCAACTTACTGTAGCTTCTTGCGCTCCAGAGTAAGAACTCCAATCAACCAGACATGCAGCAGTAGGGTTTTACGCATCCGTGCGGCCCGAAGCTGGGTAAAATCGTTGTGTGTGTGTGTCGCCTCGATCTGCTCTTTGTGCAACCTCCGCCCCCGCCGAACCGACAAGGGGCTCCGTCCCCATAGGTGCTCGTGGAGGCAGATTCCCCCGACATCTTTGGCGCGCCAGGCAGGGGTGCGTCGAGGTTGTGTGAATCAGATCCGGCGTCCAAGCGAGCCAGACTCTCATTGTTTGCGCCAGCATGGCGCCGAAGAAGAAAGCTCCGGAGGCGTCCGGCCCGTCAGCGCCGAACCCACCGCCCATGGAGCAGACGGGTGGTGGGGAGGACGCCGGCGGAGGAACGGGCGCCGTCGAACCAGTTCTTGTCCCGCGACGTCCGAGCTCGCCCTGCGCCCCTCTCAGGAAGCGCGAAACCAGCAGCGTCATAGTACCCATGGTACCATACGCTCGCTGGACCCAGACTGTGCTGGTGGGTCCCAAGGTGCTTAGGACCAGCATGCGATCCACCGTGCCGGAACGAGCGTCGCGCGGCTGCCTGGACCGGGTGCTGCTCCTTCTAACATAGTTAGGGGTTCGAGCACATCCCGCTCCTTGCGCCGTTCGCAGCCTCTGCCCGCCACCCCAGCAGAAGCTCTCGCGCGAGCTCAGCTGCTCCTAGACTACCCTCCAACGGCGGACAAGCTCGACGACTGGTGGGCAACCATCCAGAGCCTCATCGGTTTCGCCAACGGCGACACTCCGCGGCAGCACGGCGCGTCGCAGCCGCGGCCAGTCACCCAGGTGAGAACCGATGGCGCCAAGAATGGCGGGGGTGCGACCACCGTGCACTCCCCGCCCCAGAAGCCGCGGTCGCCGACTCGCCGGGCTCACCTCGACAACGACTCCACCGCGTCGTCGAACCCGCGAACTCGCCGCGACCAACGCCAAGTCCTTCACGAACGAAGGGAAGAAGACGCTCAAACCCGCATCGAGCGCAGAAGAGAGGCGCGGCGTCAATGAGACCAGCGCGTTGGGCCCTCTGGAAACATGCCCGCACCGGGGGAACCAGGCAAACTGCCATATTCGGTAGGCTGCCCCGCGTTCACCCGCGAGCTGCGGCAAGTCCAGTGGCCCAGCACGAAGAACTTCAAGCCCGACGTGCCCGAGAAGTACGACGGCAAGTCGCATCCGTCTGAGTTCCTCAGCATCTACACCATTGCGGTGCAGGCTGCCGGGGGACGGGACGATAAGATCCTTGCCAACTACTTCCCGCTGGTACTCAAGCCCAACGTCAGATCCTGGCTCATGCACTTGCCGGACGGCTCCATCTCCTCCTGGCCAGATCTATGCCATCAGTTTGTTGGCGCTTCACGGGCGGCCACAAACCCCATGGCCAGGCAAGCGACCTTCATCTGCTTGTTCAGAAGGAGGGGGAGCCTTTGCGCAAGTTCATCCAGAGGTTCAGCCGTGTGCACTACAACATCCCAGACGTCCACCCCGCCGCGGTGATCAGTGCGTTCCACCAGAATGTGCGTAACCGCAGGATGCGGGAGGAGATGGCGATGTGCAAAATCAAGGAGGTCAGCGAGCTTTACGCCCTGGCCGATAAGTGTGCACGCGCTGAGGAGGGGAGGAAGCTCCCCGGAGAAAGTGTTGGAGAAGGAGACTCCGACAGTGAAGGTACCGCCCCGGCAAGGAGAGGCCGGCGGCGGAACGGCAAAAAGAAGAAAAACCCAGAGGTACTGGTTGTCGAGAAGTCCGGCAGCGAGGGCTCCGCCAAGAAAGCCCAGGCGGGAGGCCCCGGCAAGGAGATTGTCGGGTGCGCCAACTGCCGGGCGGTGGCCGCTGCCGATAAGCGAGATGGTACCGACAAGAAGTACTGCAAGATCCACCGCACCAGGGGCCACGACCTCCAGAGTTGCAAGCAAGTCGAGCGGCTCGTCGACCTGCAGAAGGCCGAGTACGCACGACGCGACAAGGAGAGAGCCCAAGCAGGTAGCGGGGGATCCGGCACGAAGCGCCCCGGCCCGGGGGAGCGCCGCGGCAAGGACAAGCAGCGGCAAGCAGACAGACCTCCCCGGGGGCGCGACGAGGGCGAAGACGATGATGACGACGAAGACATGGAAGACCCCGAGACCAGCGAGCAGGAGTTCCAGAAAGCCACTGAGGTCTTATGTGTGGACGGCGGTGCCTCCCTGCACGCTTCCCACCACCAACTTAAACGGTGGGTGCGGGAGGTCAATGCAGCGGAGCCACCCGTCGAGTCACGCAGACCCCTGAGATGGTCCAGCACGCCTATCATCTTCGACATTGAGGACCACCCTGATCGCACAACCGCGGTCGGGTGCTTGCCGATGTTGGTTTCCCCAACAATCCGCAACCTCAAGGTCACCAAGATGCTAGTTGACGTCCGGGCCGGCTTGAATCTGATCTCCTCTGCTGTTCTCCGGAGACTCCAAGTTCCCGACAGCGAGCTCGAAGAAACCGGCACATTCCAAGGAATCAACCCGGGAAGGAGCAAGCCGAAGGGAAAGATCACGCTGCCGGTAACATTTGGCAGCGAGCTGAATTTCAGGACTGAGAGGGTCACCTTCGACGTCGCCGACTTCCCGTTGCCTTACAACGGGATCCTCGGCCGACCAGCGCTCGCCAAGTTCATGGCGGCCTCTCACTACGCGTACAACATGCTCAAGATGCCTGGCCCAATAAGCGCCATTTCTGTCCCCGGCGACAAGAAGGATGCCCTTATCTGTGCCGACCAAATATACCGGGACGCGACAGCAGCAACGGCCCACGGCCCGGTTGCCGCTGGAGCTTCCGGGGGAAAGAAGACCAAGCCCGGCAAGTGCTCTGGCGCCCACTCCGGCAAACGCGCCTCTTCGGAGTGCTGCGCTGCCGTCGAGGACGTGCCATCGAGCCCCGCCGGCAAGAAGACCAAGCCCGGCAAGTGCTTTGGCACCCACTCCGGCAAGCGCACCTCCTCGGAGTGCTGCGCTGCCGTCGAGGACGTGCCATCGAGCCCCGCCGGCAAGAAGACCCAGTCCGGCGAATGCTCTGGCGCCCACTCCAGCGAGCGCGCCTCCTCGGAGTGCTGCGCTGCCGTCGAGGACGTGCCATTGAGCCCTCCCGGCAAGAAGGCCAAGCCCGGCGAATGCTCTGGTGCCCACTCCGGCAAGCGCGCCTCTTCGGAGTGTTGCGCTGCCGTTGAGGACGCACCATCGAGCCCCGCCAGTAAACACAAGGAGACGACGGCTGCTCCACCAGCGACCAAGAAGGTCCCCGCCAAGGAGGAAGGCACTGGTGGTACCTTCACCATCAGTGCCACTCTCGACCCCAAATAGGAAGGCGCGCTCGTTGTTTTCCTGCGGGCGAATGTCGATGTGTTTGCCTGGCAACCATCTGACATCCCCGGCGTTCCCAGGGAAGTGATTGAGCACCACCTTGCCGTCTGTCCTCATGCGCGGCCCGTCAAGCAAAAAGTCAGGAAACAAGCGGTGGAGCGCCAAGAGTTTATCGCGGAGGAGGTCAAGAAGTTGGAAGCGGCAGGCCTCGTCAGAGGCGTGCTCCATCCGACGTGGTTGGCCAATCCTGTCGTCGTGCGCAAGGCAAATGGGAAGTGGAGGCTTTGCATCGATTTCACCGATGTCAACAGAGCTTGCCCTAAAGATCCATTTCCCTTGCCGCGCATCGACTAGATTGTTGACTCCACGGCAGGATGCGACCTGCTTTCATTCCTTGACGCCTACTCCGGGTACCACCAGATCTTCATGGCTGAAGAAGACGAAGAGAAGACTGCGTTCATCACTCCATGCGGCACGTACTGTTTTGTGCGGATGCCTTTTGGACTGAAGAACGCAGGCTCGACATTTGCGAGGGTTGTCTACACTTCTTTCGAGCCACAGATCCATAGAAATGTGGAGGCCTACATGGACAACATTGTAGTCAAGAGCAGAGACAAGGCAACCTTGGTTCAAGACTTGGAAGAGACCTTTGCGAACTTGCGCAGGATCGGCCTCAAGCTCAACCCCGAGAAGTGCGTGTTCGGAGTTCCCTCCGGCAAGCTCCTCGGGTTCTTCGTGTCTCAGCGTGGGATCGAAGCCAACCCCGACAAGATCAAGGCCATCGAGCAGATTGAAGCACCAACGCGTGTCAAGGACGTGCGAAGACTTGTCGGCTGCATGGCGGCTCTCAGCAGGTTTATTTCCAGGTCTGCGGAACGCGCCCTGCCGTTTTTCAAAATCTTGAAAAAGGCAGGTACAGTAAAATGGACTCCAGAAGCGGAGGCTGCGCTGCAAGACTTGAAGAAATACCTGTCCTCCGCTCCCATACTTGTCGCGCCTAGACCGCAAGAGAAGTTGCTGCTCTACCTAGCGGCAACCAATCAAGTGGTTAGTGCTGCGTTAGTAGCGGAGAGGGAAGCTGATGACGAGCCCGCAACCACGGCAAGCGCGTCCGACGGCAAGCAGGGGGCTTCCCCGAAAAGCTCTGGCCCCGGCAAAGGCGGATCCACGCAAGCGCAAGGGGAAGTGCTGAGGAAGAGGATGGTGCAGCGCCCAGTTTACTTCGTCAGTTCCCTCCTGCAGGGGGCTAGGTCGAGGTACTCTGGTGTGCAGAAATTGCTCTTCGGCCTCCTCATGGCCTCGAGGAAGCTGCGCCATTACTTCCAAGCACACGAGATCACAGTGGTCACTCGCTTTCCGCTTAAGAGGATACTTCAAAATCCCGAAGCAACAGGCAGGATTGTCGAGTGGGCACTAGAACTGTCAAGCTTTGGCCTCAGGTTCGAAAGCACATCGACCATCCAGAGCAGAGCATTGGCAGAGTTCATAGCAGAGTGGACGCCGACACCGGACGAAGAAATTCCAGAGACGAGCATCCCCGGCAAGGAAGCAACCAAAGAGTGGCTGATGTACTTTGATGGTGCCTTTTCGCTGGAAGGCGTCGGTGCCGGTGTGCTGCTCATCGCGCCCACCGGAGAGCACCTCAAGTACATCGTCCAAATGCACTTTCCCAAGGAGCAAGCAACCAACAATACAGCAGAGTATGAAGGTTTGCTCGCCGGTCTCAGGATCGCGGCGGAACTTGGGATCAAGAAGCTCATTGTCAGGGGTGACTCGCAGCTCGTCGTCCGCCAAGTGAACAAGGATTACCAGTGCCCGTTGATGGAAGCTTACGTTGATGAAGTGAGGAAGCTGGAAGAGCGCTTTGACAGCCTGCAAATGGAATACGTTCCAAGAGCAGAGAACGACATCGCCGACGGCCTGTCAAAATGCGCCGCACTAAAGCTACCTGTGGAACCAGGGACTTTTGTGCTCAAGCTGACTCAGCCATCCGTGACACCATCGACCGGGCCAAGCAAGAAGAGGAAATCGGTCTCCGGCGACTATCTCCCGGCAGAGCTTCCCGAAGCCGCCGCCAAGAGAGTCCCCGAGATCGACGCCAAGAGTGCTGAGATGCTGCCCGCTCCGGCAAGCCCCAGAGTTTGTCCCGATGAAGCAAGCGCTCCCGCCAAGCCATGCCCCGGCAAGCTTGCCGGGGAACGTCAAGCTCCGGCTGAGCCCCAAGTCCTCGCCGTAGAAGCTGATGTTCCCGCAGCCGCCAACATGCCTTTAGTCCTCGTCGTCGAGCCACAGGCTCCGACGTGGGTGCAGCAGATCGTCCGTTTCCTCCAAACAGGAGAACTTCCCGAAGAACAAGAAGAAGCTGAAAGAGTAGCCCGGCAGTCCAGTATGTACCAGTTCGTTGACAGCGCACAGTATAGAAGAGGACGCAATGGGGTGAAATTGAAGTGCATCCACCGGGAAGACGGACAGAAGCTGTTGGCGGAGATACACGGAGGCATATGTGGACACCACATTGGCGCCAGAGCACTTGCCGGAAAGGTGTTCCAGCAAGGTTTCTTCCGGCCCACAGCCCTCCAGGATGCAACTGCACAAGTAACCAAGTGTGAAGCGTGCCAGTTCCATTCCAAGAAGATACACCAGCCAGCTCAAGCTCTCCAGACGATCCCTTTGTCCTGGCCCTTCTCGGTCTGGGGGCTCGATATCCTCGGCCCCTTCCCCCGATCCGTCGGGGGCTTTGAGTACTTGTTTGTTGCCATCGACAAGTTCACAAAGTGGCCAGAAGTGGAACCGGTGAGAAAGGTGACCGCCCAGTCCGTGATCAAATTCTTCAGGTCGATTGTTTGCCGCTTCGGGATCCCCAACAGGATCATCACCGACAACGGTACGCAGTTCACAAGCCACGCCTTCATGCAGTACACCCAAGATCTCGGCACCAAGGTCTGCTTTGCTTCTGTTGCTCATCCCCGGAGCAACGGTCAAGTGGAAAGGGCCAACGCCGAGGTACTGCGCGGGCTCAAGACCAGAAGTTTTGACCAAGAACTGGATCGAGGAGCTGCCGGCGGTTCTTTGGTCGGTCAGAACGACGCCAAATCGAGCCACCGGCCAGACACCATTTGCTCTAGTCTATGGAGCAGAAGCAGTTACCCCCACGGAACTCGTATACGGGTCACCTCGAGTGCTCGCTTATGATGAGCTTGAGCAAGAGCGGTCGCGTGAAGATGACGCACTGCTCCTCGAGGAAGATCGTCTCCAGGCCGCTGTGCGATCCGCTCGCTACCAGCAAGCTCTGCGTCGCTATCATAGCCGCAAAGTTAAAGCCGGGAGCCTCGAGGAAGGCGACCTTATTCTTCGGCGCGTTCAGTCGGCCAAGATACACAACAAGTTGACTCCGAAGTGGGAAGGCCCTTACCGGGTGAAACGAGTCACGAGGCCCGGCGCCGTCCGCCTCGAGACCGAAGATGGTACTCCAGTGAGCAAGTTTTACCCGTAAGGCGCGGTTGTCGGACCCCGTCCGGCAACCAACTCTTTGTACAAAAGTCTTGCCGCAGACGCATGTAATCCTTTGTACAAAGCCAGGCGCAGACCCTGGCCGCAATGACGCGCTGGGCCCCCCCCAAGTTTTAGCATGCATGCTGAGTCGAGTCTCGTCCTTGGTTAGGGTTGATAGTGCCTAACAGTCGCTAACCCCTAACTTAGAGGTCGAGTCCGCGTCTTTTTCCCGTCCTTTCCCTTTGGCTCGTGGGAACTGCCTACCCTTGCCGAGCCGCTCAAGGACGAAGAAGGGGAGAAGGACGAGCCAGCACCCGCCTCCCGGCAAGCCAGAGTTGCCGGGGGCTGCAACCTCAGATAAGTCTTTACATCCCTTATCATGCATTCTCTCGTGAGCTGCGGAATGTGAAAACCTTGCTTCCTCCTAAAAAGCTGTCGTGCTCTCTTAAGCGGCAAACCCCGGAGCGCGTTCCCGGGGCCCGTTTCAGATAGTAGCCGCAGCGGCAAGGGGGGGGAGCGAGGGGCCAGAACCCGCCTTCTCCCTGCCTCCGCCAAGAGCGTGAGGAGGGCCAAGGGGCGCGGGGGGACGGCAGGGTCCGTTGCCGGGCGGGGAAGTGTCTATCTTAACGGTGCAAAGGGTCCGCCCCTTGCCGCGGGATGTACCCGCGAGACAAATGATCCGGCAAACATCCCCTTTTCATTAAAAACATTCCACTCAGGTACAGTTCAGAGAGAATGAAAAACATGAAAGATGGGATTACAAGATTTAAATGCAACTAAGGCCCGAGGGCTTACAAGATAAAAAGAGATAAGGTGCCCGTAATCCCTTTCTTGTCTCTCTCCTCAGGAGGTGCGGCAAGGAGGCAAGAAGGGCAAAAGGGGCGCCTAGACGAGCTACGGGCGGCAGAAGACGCCAAGAGAGCGTCCGCGGCTCCGCCCCGGAGCTCCGGAGGCAGGGTGGAGACGGCGATGCCGGAAGATGAGCTCGAGAAGGAGGCCGTGGGACGTCAACATGCTGTCGAGGGCATCTACCCCTCGTACTCCGAGTTGACGGCCTTGCCGCCAGCCTCTTCCGCAGCCTCGCCACTCCGGCCGCCTGAGAAGACGAAGCCCCGGCAAGAGGAGCTTGCCGGGCCGGAGAGAAGACCCCGGTGGTCGTCGCCGCGAGCAGGGGTGGTGACGGCGTCTGGGGCGAGGTTGGAAGACGAGACAGCGGCTTTGCCGCCCGCCCTCTTCCTCTTCCGCATCCTCCCTACGCCAGCCGCCCAAGGAGACGACCCCGGGGAGTTCACGGCGCCAGCGACGCGGACGATGGGGGCCGCCGGTGCCACGCGGAGCTGCGACCGGAACCTAGTCGGACCCGTCATCCCGGCGGCCGCTCCCCTCGTCGTCGCTGTCGCTCCCCTCCTCGTTACTCTCGCTCGAGGAGGAGCCTTCGCTGTCGGAGTAGCTATCCACGCAGCACCGGGCCCGGGTGCCGAGGTCCCCGAAGGCCTTGACGGAGAGGAGATCACCCTCCATCAGCTTAAAATGGAGGGTGAACCCCTCCATCAAGCAGTGGATCCGGGCGAACGTCTTCCACCCGCAGCCAAGACACATCACGCTGGGGGCTCGGGATTCGACGTGGACTCGCGTACCACTGATCCCGCAGCCCCTCATGCGCAGTCTCAGCGTCTCGTGTTGTTCCGCCTCCAAGACGTCCGCAAAGGGGGCCGGGAGGCGGAGGCGACGGCGAGGCGCCCAGCGCAGCCTGATGATGAACTCGCAGGGGTCGTCCCCGAGATGAACCGCCGGGGGAAACGGAGCCGCCAGCGGAGGCGAGGCCGGCGCGCCGTCCTGCCCGCCTCGAGCGCCTCGGCCCCGTCCACGGCCTCGTCCACGACCTCGCCCCCTCCCCCTTCCCCTTGCGGTGGGCTCCGCCACCGCGGGTGCAAGGGGAGGAGGGGCTCGCTGCCTGGCGGCAACCCTTGCCGCCACCGAAGAAGGACCAGGGTTCCCTTTCTCCATGACAGTTGGGGAGAGGGGACCAGGGATCAAAGAGAAGAAAGAAGGGAGGTGTGCGGACCCTCATCGCCCCCTTCCGCTCCTTATAAAGGGGCGGAGTGGGGGCTCGGCCGCCCCGCCCAACCAATCAAAGCAAAGGAAGGGCAGGCGACGGGGCCGACCCTCTACATCAACCCGCGTCGGCCCGGTTTTCCGCCTCCACCACCGCAACCCCAAGTGCATGGAGGACGCGTGGCAGGCGAGCAGGGCCGAGGCGACGGATGAGGCGACCTCTCCCCACCCCTTGGTCGTGGGGACGGGCGCCCCAAAAGCCGCGCCTCGGCCCCGTTCGTTCACCAAGCCGCGCCTCCACGCCTCCTCCCCCATTCGAAAATGGGGACGGGCGCTTCGCCTTTCCAAATAAAGGAGTCGTGCCCGACGTGACGCATGCCTGCGGGCCTCAGCCCCGCGCACGCCACCCACGTCACGCACGTCTCGCACGCCTCGCCCCCCACGACGCCGCGATAAGCGCGCGCCACTTGGGGAGGGCGCGACGGGCGCGGAGTTAAGGAGCAGCGCAACCCAGGCCACGCGTGCCCGTGCACTGTTAGGGCCTGGCCCAACAACGCTCGGCACCGTGTATGGCCCAGGCCCGGGGGCTCCTGTCGGTGTACTAAAGTAGGGGTACCAGGGGAACAGGCAGTAGTAGCGTCCCGCGGCAAGGCTTGCCAGGGGAGCGACAAGAGTCTCCACGACCCTTTTTGGGCCGGACGAAGGCCAAGTGATCGAGCCTAGAAGACCAGGCCCCGGCAAGAGGAGCTTGCCGGGCCAAGGCGACAAGGCCCCGGCAAGTGGAGCTTGCCGGGACGACTAAGCCGAAGCACCAAGGCCCCGGCGGGAGGAGCTCGCCGGGACGACCAAGCCAAGGCACCCCAAGAGAAGCCCGCCGCGGCGCGCCGCGCGCCCCGGCAAGGCCTGACGAGCGGCAAGCTCTCAGGTGCGGCAAGGCAACTACCGCGGCAAGCCACTTGCCGCGGCAAACCACCACCTCAGGCCTGCGCTCCAGCTCACCTGCCCACGCGTCGCTCTGGGGCTTCCCCGGAGGCACGTGGCGGGGCGCCGCGCAACCTGAGACGCGCAGTGGCATGCGATGTTGGCAGAGTCGCCCCTGTGGCAAGCGGAGGCGCCCCTAACGGTCCGCCTCGGCACTGTTCAGGCGATCCAGATGGGCATTTAATGCCTTTGTCCCCCGCCCTCAGAGTTAGGTGCGATAGCACTGTGCGACCCCTGCTCGCACAGTTCCTTGCCATTTTTTACCCTCACCTGCGTCGCTACCTGTGGGAAACCCCTTAGCATATAAAAGGAGGCCCATGCGCACGTAGAGGGGGATCCAGACCCCGGGGATCGAACCCTAGAGAGGAGGAACAGAAAACCAGGAGGACGCTCAGTAGACCCTCGTCTACGTCCAGCTCCAACTTACTGTAGCTTCTTGCGCTCCACAGCAAGAACTCCAATCAACCAGACATGCAGCAGTAGGATTTTACGCATCCGTGCGGCCCGAAGCTGGGTAAAATCGTTGTGTGTGTGTGTGTGTCGCCTCGATCTGCTCTTTGTGCAACCTCCGCCCCCGCCGAACCGACAAGGGGCTCCGTCCCCATAGGTGCTCGTGGAGGCAGAGTCCCCCGACAGATATCGGTGCAAAAGGAAAAGTGACGAGAGCGTGACATGCGATAGAAGGTGGGGTGATCCCGGATACCGGGTTCCCACAAGATGGTGGCATGGCAAAAGAGGAGCATCGCAACGAACAATTGTAAACAGTGCAAACACGCGGTTCAACTCATGCATCAATCAAGCATTCGTCCACGAGCGTCGTCTCGGGGTTATACTTTCGAAGCGTGCGCTTTCGGGGCAGTTTGGGTCAAGCGGTGTAGTCGTTCATGATCGTCGTGGGAAGTAGTGGTACTATTGGTCCTCGGCGGCGGAAATGGAAGTAGTGGTACACGCGGAGGTAGTCGAACTTGATGGTTTCGTTACACGGCCTTCGGCGACGGTAGTGGAACTTGGCGCATCCAACGTTTTCGGGCGTAGAGGTACACGTTGTCGGGGTACTTGTCGCATCATCGGGTGTCGTCGTACACGTTCGGAGCAGAACTTGGCATAGGTATGTTCTTCGGGGATGGCCTTGGAGCTTGCCGGCGTGGCTGCGGGCTACTGTAGGTGAAGCAAGGGAGCGGTTGGCCTGGCGCAACGCCGTGTGCGGTCAACGCACAGGGGCGGGACGACGTGCACCCCGATCGATGCAGGGGACCTGCGGGCGGCGAACTGATGCGAAGGCGACCCCTGGTGACGTGCGCATGGCGGGGACGAGAGGATCCGACCCAACTCGACCGGTTCTGGCGATCTCCGGTGACGAACGAAGCAGGGCGACAACGTGGAGCTTGGGGGTGGCGCTCGGCAAAAGGAGCAGCTCCGGCGATGGCGCTCGCCAGCGCGGCGCCGAAGACGGCAGGGGGCGAGGAGGAGGGCGCGACATCCTCTAGAGCAGCGTGGCGAGGCGAAGGCTGGCGGCGGTGGGCTCCGGTGGCCGGCTGGTGGCCGGCTGGTGGCCAGGGCCAGCGCGAGGAGACGGGGCGGCGTCGGGCGCACAGGCGATGATGGGGATCGGGAGCGGGGCTCCTCTCCTGAGCGTGGCTGGAGGGAGGACGAGAGGGAGAGGGGAGGATCGAGCGAGAGGCGGCGGCAGGGGGAGAGATCGAGAGGAGGGAGCGCTCGGGCTAGGGTTAGGTGCGGCTGGGGTTCGGTCGGGCCTTGGCATGGCCCAAGAGGCCGGCTGGGCTTCAGGCGGCGTAGGGCGCGGCCCAGGTAAGTGGGCTCTGCCCAGTTCTTTCCTCCTCTGTTTATTTTCTTTAAGAAAATAGACAGAATTACAAGGAAAAGGATCCGTGGTTAGGGAAGGAAAAACTCAGAGATAAAGATATATAAGGAGTCCTGGATTTATGCAGTATTTGAATAAATAGTCTTTGGCAATTTTTAGGGGTAGAAAAATAAATCAAGTTTGAATTAAATTCAAACTTGCTCCATTTTTGAACCCAACCAAAACAACTCCAAAATGGATGAAATTTGATAGATAGGCATAAGGCATGGAGTATGAACATCAGGAAATAAATTAACATTAATGGAGGCACAAATAATGCCACTTGGCATGAAAGCCAAGATTTGAAAGAAAGGAAGAAGTGGTAAGGTTTGCACGTGGAGAAAGGTCTTGATGAAAAGATGAAGATACGAATGACCATAGGAGGAGGGGAAGGGTGATGCAAGGGGTGATCATGCTTGAAACTCACAATGCACATGATGAGCATGATGAAATGCAACATTACAAGAAGCACAAATGCAACACTTGAAATGATCACAATGCAAACATGGATGACAAAAGCAAAACATTAAAGGAAATGGCAAAGTTGGAGATCAGGAATTAAGATAACAAAGGCATTAGGATATTTTGTAAGTGTGTTATGGTTAATTCCAAATAAATGGAATATTTACTATAGCTCTCTAAATATCGAGAGGATATGTTATAAAGAGAATCACCACGTGAATTCCCTCGGTTTAAATGGACCGAAGAACCATGCAATTTAATTGCTTGAGTTGCAAAATTTAGTGGCATGAAGACATGATGCAATGCAAAAGATGCAAAGATGAAAGCAACGAACAAAACAAATCACACGACGGAACCCGGAATATATGGAAGTCTTCTCGAGCATCGGTCTCGGGGCGTTACACCTGAGCCCCGCCCCCGGCCTCCCGCGCCACCGCCTCCCGCCCCAGCGTCCCGCCCCCCGGCCTCCCGCGCCGCCGCCCCCCGCCGACCCCAACCTTTTTGATTATTGTTTTATGTCAAATGTGATGGAATTTGTGACATGTCATATGATGAAATGTGATGAAATGTGTGATATATGAAATGACAGTTTTAAAGGTTGGGGTTGAGGCAAAGACTAGAACCCTCAAATCCAACCCTTAAAGCAGTTTAAGGGTTGTGTTTGAGGGTTCTAGTCTTTGCCCCTGTTTTTCAACCCTTAAAAGTGTCAAAAAGTGGCACTTCTCAACCCTTAAAACTGCTACAGGGCTTTGAGGGTTTAGGGGTTCTACTAGTAATGCTCTAATGCCTTAACTAAGATGACATGATGTAGAGGGATAAACTTAAGAAATATGATGAAAACCCTATCTTTTTACCCTTAATGGCAACAATACAATACGTGCCTCACTACCCCTACTTTGTCACTGGGTGAGGACACCGCAATATTGAACCCAAAACTAAGCACCTCTCCTATTGCAAGAAGAACCAATCTAGTTGGCCAAATCAAACCAATAATTCGAAGAGAAATACAAAGATGTCAAATCATGCATATAAGAATTCAGAAAAGACTCAAATAATATTCATAGATAATCTGATCATAAATCCACAATTCATCGGATCTCGACAAACACACCGCAAAACAATATTACATCGGATAGAACTCCAAGAACATCGAGGAGAACATTGTATTGAAGATCAAAGCGAGAGAGAAGAATCCATCTAGCTGCTAGCTATGGACCCATAAGTCTGTGTTAAACTACTCACGCTCCATCGGAAGGGCAATAGGGTTGATGTAGAAGCCCTCCATGATCGAATCTCCCTCTGGCTGGGTGTCGGAAAAGGCCCCAAGATGGGATCAAACGGGAACAGAAGGTTACGATGGCGAAAAAGTATTTTGGTGGACGCTTTTGGTGGTTTTGGAATATTTTAGGATTTATAGAGCTGATATTGAGGTCGGTGGACTCCCGAGGGGCCCACAAGCCAGGGTCGCCCCCCTAGGGCGTGCCCTGAGGGCTCGTGGTTCCCTCGAGACTCTTATAGCCCTCTTCCCGGGTCTTCTGGGTGTCTTCTGGTCCAAGAAAAATCATCGCGAAAGTTTTATTCTGTTTGGACTCCGTTTGATATTCCTTTTCTGTAAAACTCAAAAATAAGGAAAAAACAGAAACTGGCACTGGGCTCTAGGTTAATAGGTTAGTCCCAAAAATAATATAAAATAGCATATTAATGCATATAAAACATCCAAAACAAATAATATAATAGCATGGAACAATCAAAATTATAAATACGTTGGAGACGTATCACCCACAGCATGACCCCTCTAGCCATAAAGTACGTGCCTCGGATGCACAGCTTCATGCTCAAAATACCATGGGCAGTTGTGGGGACCAACTACCCAAGGGCCAGGTGTTCGACTTGACCGAGCTATGGTCAAACACGTCTTCGGACAATAATAGCCACCATCTACGACCTACCCAGCATCAAGCTAATATATTATGGCGACCTCTCAAGGGCCCGTTCGCCGATACTATCCCCTCCACGGAGCACCCCCCCCCCCCGCCCTCAAGAGCAAAGGTGCAAACGTGCAGCGGGGCACAGTAGGGACGTCAAACCTTTCATGAAGGCCCTGTGTAAACCTTTCCTAGGTAAAGCTTATTCTTTAAAGTATCTATAACAGTTGCTTTGGCAGTTCGGATTGTACGGTCAGACGTCACGAGTTCATCGGAAATAAAGACCATTCTTTACGGTCCCATTGCAGTCATTTATGCTACATAGCTCTTTCCGCTTTCGACGCTGAAACAAACTAGTTTGATACATGTTTTCTTTAGATGTGATCAACTAATAGATTGGGGGCTCGACTATAAAGCTCGCCCCAAGCATCATTCCGGCACTATTTTCTATCTCATGATCGGCGTCTCAGATATTGCATTATATGAATTGGTTCCGAATTATGTCTTGGGTCAATAGTTGGGTTGCCTGGCTCCTTCGTTTACCCTCTTACGTTCCACATGTTCGGCTAGGATGGTAAAGGGAGAACCACTGTGATTGTACTTCCAACTCGCCTGGTGAAGTACCTTAGTGGAGAAAGCCAAAAACTGACTGTCATAATAAACAAGAACTGGTCGGCGATCCGATGACAAGTGTTAAACTGAAACTCGATGGAGGTTATGTCATGTTATACGAAGGGTTTGTCTTCACATAAACCAAGTGATAATGATCTCTACCTTGGCTTGTCTGAATATCACAAAAAACTGGGGGCTAGTCACTGGCCCCCGAAGTCAAGCTCCTATGGTTAAGTGAAAGCACTAAAGCCGCATAGTCCGATTGCCTTGTTTCCCTTACACACTAACTCCTCCGGGCACCGATATGTCGACTAAGGGATATAGTGTTAAGGAAGAAGACACCCCTTCTAGCATCTACAAGGGGGCTGAAGTCGATGACTGGTAACTTTCAGTATAAAATGACCACACAGGAGTCAAAATAAACAAACAAAGCATGATTTACCATGCAAAACACCTCATCCTAAAGCACAAACATTTAACTGTCATCGGATACATGATAGTATGCTCATTCATAGATTATATCTTTTGGGCACTGGGCCTCTATTGCTTGAGCACCATCCATTACGGTGGGAAAATACTACTCGGGGCGCCTATGCTCCTTCCCATGAGGTGGGGCTCCGGTGGCCATCTCGGCTCTCTTGATCTTCGGCCAGTGCACCATGGTCTTCGTGAAGGCCATCTGAGCTCCCTCGATGCATACAAAGCACGTCAAGACGTCAATCCAGGGCACGGTGTCACATAGCTTCTTCACTAAGCCAAAGTAGCTGCTCGGCAGCGGCTCTGAAGGCCATAGCATGACGCGGAGGTCCTTCATGGCCGGCTCTGCCATCCGATGCAACTCCATCAACTACTTCATCTTGTTGTTAAGGAGGGGAGGGTGCTCGAGCGCCTGGAACACACCCAAAACAACATATGCTTGGCATGGCCCTCCTGGGACGCAAAGTGCCTTGCCACATTTGTCGTACTCCCCGGAAGATCCACAAAAGTGCCTGGGGAATGACATACTCGTGTGAGCAAAGCAAGACTGTTACCACCAAAGACAATTTGTAGTAAATACAATTTACCATTTGGACTAAGCCAGACTTGGCGGAGTTCTCGGGCGCCTCGTGCCTCCGACCTTGCCTCCTGGATCGCCGACCTCATTGAGGATAGCTCGGTGGCCTGATCCTTGACTTTTTGCTCGAGGTCCTCCCATTTTATGATGGCATCCTTGAGCTCCTAATGCACCTCGGACGCTCTGGCCTCATGCTTGTCAATGAAGGTCTTCGCCGTCGTCAGTTCGGCGGCCGCTCGTTCGGCTGCCGCCTTCTGTTCCACGGCCTCTTGCTTTGCCTTCTTCAGTTTAGCCTTGAGGTTCTCGACCTCCACGGCGACAATTGCTGTTATAATAAGCACCCCTCTATTAAGGATAAACCCGAATACCTCGCTTGATGAGGAAACCCACGGTATTAAACAGTCCAGTCCAGACTTACCTTGCGCTTCGTCGAACCGCTTGTTGAGAAGGTCAAGCTCCTCATCGGAGCTCTTGAGCTTCCGACTCACCTCGGCCAACTCCACAGTGTTGGCGCCTGCTGCCGAAGACAAGGCCTGCAAAACAACTTATGCACGTCAGACTCCCGATTTACCGATTTTAGATCCTCCGTCAGGATTTTTCAATCCTGCCAAGAGTCTCGGGGGCTATATTCACCTTTTGCTATCATAGGCGTTTCTAAACAATTCGACCCCCGCGTGAATTTTCCAAACTCACTCAGGGCTCGGGGGCTACTATATATGAGGGTTGCATGACCTTATGGAATAAATTCTCTTCGCAAAAGGGTATTACATGGTTTACCTTGAAGCCCATCAAGAGGTCGTCGAAAGCCTCCTTCAGTCCGCTGTGAACGGGCCAAATGCTTTGTAAAACTGTGCCCATTAGGGCGTGGTGTTCTTCGACGGTGGAGGAGGTATTCAAAGCCTCCTCCATCATGGCCGGCCACCCAGTCTCGGCCCGCTCTGATATGGGTGGCACTGGTGGCGGCACCTCGGATCCCCCTTCGGTGGAGGCCGGAATGGATGACTCGGGGACCGTCTTCGGAGAGAGCTCGGGCAGACCGAGCTCCCCCTCTTCGTTCGCCAAAAGGGCCCCCCTCCTGGTCTTCGGCGACCGAGGTATTGACCTAGTCCATGATGTCATCACCCCCGCCCCTGTATTCAGTCCGGGAGGGGTCTTCCGAGACAGTACCTCCCCGGCCTCCTCAACGATCGGAGGAGGTGTAGTGCACAATGCGGTCCTTCTCTCCGCTAGCTCGGCCGATAGGGAGTCCCCCTATGAGGCTCGATCGGTGGGGAAGTCATGCGGCGGGCTACGATATGAAAAGCATTCATATGTTTAGTAATAAACCTTAATATGGATGCACAAGAGTGTCTTTGGATTTATACCTTTGGGATGGGGGCTTGACCCAGGGGTTTTGATACGTCTCCAACGTATCTATAATTTTTTATTGTTCCATGATGTTGTATTATCATTCTTGGATGTTCTACAATCATTTTATAACAACTTTATATAATTTTTTGGGACTAACCTATTGACATAGTGCACAGTGCGAGTTGCTGTTGTTTGCTTGTTTTTTACTTCGCAGAAAAACAATACCAAACGGAGTCCAAACGCAGCGAAACTTTTTGGAGAATTGCTCTCGGCCAGAAGACACAACATGGGGCAAAGAAGTACCTAAGGGGTGCCCCAAGGGGGGCACAACCCACCTGGGCGCGCCTGGGCCCAGGAACGCCCTGGTGGGTTGCCCCACCTCGGCGGCCTCCCGCGCCGCCTCTTTGCTCTATGAATACCCCAATATTCGAGAAACCCTAGGGGAGTCAACGAAAATCAATTCCAGCCGCCGCAAGTTCCAGAAACCATAGATCCAATCTAGAGACCATCACGAAGGGCTTCATCATCCTCATTGGTGCCTCTCCGATGATGCGTGAGTAGTTCATTTTAGACCTATGGGTCTGTAGTTAGTAGCTAGATGGCTTCCTCTCTCTCTCTCTCTCTCTCTCTCTCTCTCTTTCTCTCTCTCTCTCTCTCTCTCTCTTTTGATTCTCAATACAATGGTCTCTTGGAGATCTATTTGATGTAACTCTTTTTTGCGGTGTGTTTGTTGGGATCAGATGAACTTTGAGTTTATGATAAGATCTATGTTTTTATCCATGAAAGTTATTTGAGCCTTTTGATCTCTTATATGCATGATTGCTTATAGCCTTGTATTTCTTCTTCAAATCTTTGGTTTAGGTAGGCCGACTAGATTGATTTTTCTTGCCATGGGAAGAGGTGCTTTGTGATGGGTTCGATCTTACGGTGCTTGATCCCAGTGACAGAAGGGGAAACAACACGTATGTATTGTTGCTATTAAGGATAACAAGATGGGGTATATTCCTATATGAGTAGATCTTGTATACATCATGTCATCGCTCTTATTACATTACTCTGTTTCTCCATGAACTTAATACACTAGATGCATGCTGGATAGCAGTCGATATGTGGAGTAATAGTAGTAGATGCAGGCAGGAGTCGGTCTACTAATCTTGGACCCGATGCCTATATAATGATCATTGCCTGGATATCATCATGATTATTTGAAGTTCTATCAATTGCCCAACAGTAATTTGTTTACCCACTGTATGCTATTTTTCTTGAGAGAAGCCACTAGTGAAATCTACGTCCCCCAGGTCTCTTCTTTATCATATTTGCCTTCGAGATCTATTTTTATTTGCTTTTATTTTCAGATCTATTAATCCAAAAACCCAAAAATACCTTGCTGCAATTTTTATTTATTTATTTATTTTATCTCACGTTTCCACGAGATCTATTTATCCAATCTACTACAATTTTTACCTGTCTTTTACTCGAGAGGGATTGACAACCCCTCTTTTATGTCGGGTTGCAAGTATTTGTTCTTTGTGTATAGGTGTCGTTCACGTAGTGTTGCATGGTTCTCCTGCTGGTTTGATAACCTTGGTCTCATCACCGGGGGACATACCTACCATAGCTATGCTGCATCATCCCTTCCTCTTTGGGGAAATACCGACGTAGTTCAAGCCGCATCAAAAGCAATTTCTGGCGTCGTTGTGGGGAGATTTACGCCATGTCAAGACTAGTCTCCCGTCCACTTGCCAATTTCTGGCGCCGTTGCCGAGGAGACATCATAAACATCTACCAGGTTCCTAATCACAAATCTCATCTCCTTGCAATTTACATTATTTGCCATTTGCCTCTTGTTTTCATCTCCCCCACTTCACAAAAATTTGATGTTTTACTCGCCCTCTTTTTCGTTCACCGTTTTTCGTCAGATCTGTTTTGTGTGCAATCTTGTTGAGTAGTCACGATGACTCAAGAGAACACCAAGTTGTGTGATTTCTCCAATACCGACAACAATGATTTTATTAGCACTCCGATTGCTCCTCCCGCCACTAGTGCGGAGTCTTGTGATATTAATGTTGCTTTATTGAATCTTGTTATGAAAGATCAATTTCTGGTACTCCTAATGAGGATGTCGCATCCCATCTTAACACATTCGTGGAATTATGTGATATGCAAAAGAAAAAAAGATGTCAACAAAGATATTGTGAAGTTGAAATTATTCTTGTTTTCTTTGCGATATCATGCAAAATTTTGGTTTTCTTATTTGCCTCGCAATAGTATCGATTCTTGGGATAAATGTAAGGATACTTTTTATTACTAAGTATTTTACGTCCGTGAAAATTATTTCCCTTAGGACACAAATCATGAATTTTAAGCAACTTGAGCATGAACATGTTGCGCAATCTTGGGAAAGAATGAAATTGGTGCTAAGAAATTGTCCTACTCATGGTTTAAATCTTCGGATGATCATACAAAATTTTTATGCGGGATTGAATTTTGTTTCTAGAAATATTTTAGATTTCGCCGCGGGTGGTACTTTCATGGAAATTACTTTGGGTGAAGCTACTAAATTGCTTGATAGTATTATGGCAAATTATTCACAATGGCATAACGAAAGAGCTCCTACTAGTAAAAAGGTTAATTCGGTAGAAGAAATAAATTCTTTGAGTGAAAAGGTTCATGCTCTTATGAAGTTGGTTGCTAATAAAAATGCTGCTATTGATCTTAATGATGTGTCTTTGTCCAATTTGATTGAGAAAAATAGTGATGCCATAGATGTGAATTTTGTTTCCCGAAATAATTTTAATAATAGTGCTTATAGAGGTAATTTAATACTAGACCTTTTCTGGGAAATTCCTCTAATAATTATGGTAATTCCTATGGTAATTCTTCTTATAATAATAATAGGAACACCTCTAATCTTGAGAATAATATTAAATAATTTATCAATTCTCAAAAGAATTTTAATACTATGATAGAAGAAAAGTTGAGTAAGATTGACGACATGTCTAGAAGCATTCATAGAATTTCTCATGATGTAGAAAATCTCAAGATGAAAAATTTTGTGCCTAAGGTTGAGGAATCAATTAAAGCTTTATATGTTTCTATGGATGAAAGAGAAAAGAACCGCTATGCTTAGAGCTAAAAGAGAATTTTCAGAAAAGGCGTTTTCTGGTGATTGCTTTCATAAAAATGATGAATATTTTAAAGTGATTGGTGTTTCTTATATTAATACCTTGTTTAGTAAAATTAAGATTGATAATAAAGGGACTGAAGAAGAGTCAACATTAGCTAGAAGGCATCCTGATAATTCAGAGGGTGAAAATCTTGTTGAAAAAATTAATAAAAGTGGGTTTGGGGAGGTCAAAACTTTAACTAGTGATCTGCCCACTCTTTTGGATTACAAAGACTTTAATTATGATAATTGCTCTTTGATTGATTGTAGTTCTTTGTTGCAATCCATGATAAATTCACCCCATGCTTATTAACAAAAAAAGCTTTTACTAAACATATCGTTGATGCTATGATGAAAGCTTTGGAAGAAAAGTTGGAATTAGAGATTTCAATTCCTACAAAACTACATGATGAATGGGAACCTACTATCAAAGTCAAGATTAAAAATTATGAGTGTTTTGCTTTATGTGACTTGGGTGCTAGTGTTTCTACAATTTAGAAATCGTTATGTGATGTGCTTGGTCTTACCGATTTTGAAGGATGTTCTTTAAATTTTCACTTGGCGGATTCAACTATTAAAAAGCCTATGGGAAGAATTAATTTTGTTCTTATTCTTGCAAATATAAATTATGTGCCCACAGACTTTATTGTTCTTGATATTGATTGCAATCCGTCTTGCCCAATATTCTTGGTAGACCGTTTTTACCTACTATTGGTGCCATGATTGATATGAAAGAAGGCAATATTAAATTTCAATTTCCACTAAGGAAGGGTATGAAACACTTCCCTAGAACAAGAATTAAGCCACCATATTAATCAATCATGAGGGCATCTTATGGATCTAGAACTAAATATGACAATACTTAAATCTTTGCATTATACCTAGCTAGGGGCATAAAACGATAGCGCTTGTTGGGAGGCAACGTAATGAATAACATTTATTTTTTCTTTTTCTTTCTATGCTTGAGTGTTTGCACCATTATTCTGCTGTTATGATTGTGTTTTTATGTTTTAATTAGTGTTTGTGCCAAGCAAAGCCTTCGGGATCATGTTGAGTGATAGTTGATTTGATCTTGTTGAAAAACAGAAACTTTTGCGCCTAGAAAAACAATTTTGAAAATTCAAAGAAGTGTGATAAATTTCTGAATTTTTCACACAAGATTGATATACAAATTTCCCACGTTGTCCTAATTTTTCAGAATTTTTGGAGTTATAGATGTATTAAAAGTTTTCATATTAGTATAGACTGTTTTGTTTTTGACAGATTCTGTATTCTCTGTGTTGTGTGCTTATTTTGATGAATCTATGGTTTGTATTGGAGGGTATAAGCTGTAGCAAAGTTGGAATACAGTAGATATAATGCAAAAATAAAATATGAATGGGTTTGCAACAGTACTTATAGTAGTGATTTGCTTTGTTATACTAACGGATCTCACGAAGGTTTTCTTGACTTTTGGGTGATTAAAGTTTACAAGTTTCGGGTGAGATCATGATGGATGAAGGAATAAGTGTCGGCGTTCTGGGAACGGGGGTCCCCAGACTTGCCTGCCTGCGGCCTGCGGCGTGGCTCAAAGGGGGGCCCAGCACGGGCCATCTTCATCAACACAAACCCAAGACCCTTGCGAGGGGCCAAGCCTCGCGGGGCGGACGACACGGAGCTTCCTCAGGCACGGCCTCATCAGGCTGGCTCGCGAGGAGGCGGAGAGATCAAGGCAGGGTACCTCACGAGGCGCCCATGACGCAAGCCATGACAACCGAGGGCGTCAGGCGGGCGCCAGCCCGCGCAGTGTCCTCCCTTTCCTCTTTGGTGCAAAGGGAGCAAGCGCAGCCGGGAGGACCAAGCAAAGGCACCCATTTTGGTGCAATGAGACCAAGACCAGCTCCGCGACAAGGAGGAAGTCACTGTGGAGCCCAAGCCAGCGTCATCACCAGAGCCTTTGGCAGGCGAGGACCAACTTTAGTCAGGATAAGTGTACCAGATGTTCCCCTTCAAAATGGCCAATTGTTGGCGCCCTTCCCGCTCAATATTTGGGAAGAGGCCCAGGGCCTTCGCCTATAAATAGGACTAGCCACCCCCAGGGTAGAGGCATCGAAAAACCTGGTAGCTACGCATCACACAGAGAGAGAGAGAAGGGCGACTGAACCCCTCCTAGCAGTTCATCGCCCCGGCCAAGAACAGACCCTCGCGAGGCTGTTCTTCCTTGTATTGTTCATCATCATCAGCCCAAGAGGCAATCCACCACACCACACTGGAGTAGGGTATTACACCACATCGGTTGCCCGAACCAGTATAAACTCTGTGTCTCTTGTGTTGTTCTTCTTGTAGCTTAGATTCTTGCGAGGCGGAGGGGTACAGGTAGGTAGGAAGCCTAATCTCCGCGCGCACCCCAGAGTTCGAACCTTAAGGGTCTGCCGGAACCCGAAATCTGACATTTGGCGCGCCAGGTAGGGGTGCGCCGGAATTCGTCTTCCGCCGCTCCGTTCTCCTCCGACCATCGCGTCCATATCTGACGCTCGTCGGGCCCGCGCCGAGCGCCGAACCGCTCTCGCTTCCCGCGTCACCCAGACGGTCCCTGTCGGCAGGCGTCCTCGCCGTTCCCCGTCGCCTGCCATCAACGCCGCCACTGGTCCGGCGGGGAACGAGCAGCAAGCATCGTCTCAACATTCTTCCGTGCGGCGAGACGGCCGCACCGCTACACCAACACCCCCGGTCATCGCGGCCCTCCTGGGCGGCTCGCAGGCGCCGCCTACAAGTCACCACGTCAAGCCGTTCGTCCGTCGGGTCAGCGCCGCTTCCGCACGGCAGGGGGCTCTCCCGGACCGGGCGGCGCCCAAGGCCGGCCTGACCTTCAGCTCGGAGGACCACCCCTCCAACTCGGCCTGCTCGGGCGCGCTCCCCATGCTGTGCACCCCCACCATCTGCCAGGTGGCCGTCACCAGAACTCTCATCGATGGCGGTGCGGGCCTCAGCGTGCTCTCGGTCGAGGCCTTCAACCTCCTCCGCATACCCCTGGAACGACTGCAACCCAGCCGACCCTTCTCGGGCGTTGGGGGCGGATCATCCAGCTCCTTGGGACAGATCCGGCTCCCAGTAACCTTTGGCACCTACGACAACTTCCGCACGGAGATGGTCGACTTCGACATCGCCCCCATCGGCCTCCCCTACAACACCATCCTCGGCTACCCAGCGCTGGCCCAGTTCATGGCCGCGACACACCCGGCGTACAACCTCATGAAGATGCCCGGAAGCAGCGGTGTCCTCACCGTGCACGGGGACACCGGAGACGCGCTGCGAGCGCTCAAGCTCGCCTTCAAGACGGCGGAGTCAGCACAGCCCGCCGACTCGGAGGCCTCCGAGCCCAAGGGGGCTGCACCCGCCAAGAAAAAGCAGTTGTTCACCCAAGACAAGGCAGAAACCAAGCAGATACCCGTCGATGAGGACGGGTCCACCAGTGCCACTTTCACCATAGGTGCCAACCTCGAGCCCGAGCAGGAAGAAGCCCTGGTCAGGTTCCTGCGCAAACAAGAAGGTATTCGCTTGGGAGCCTGACCAGTTGGCGGGGATCCCTAGGAGTGTAATCGAGCATCACCTCAACGTGTGCCCCAACGTGCGCCCCGTGAAGCAAAAGGCGAGGCGGCAGTCCACAGAGAAGCATGCCTTCATCGTCCAAGAGACCCTGTAACTAAAAGCCGCTGGGGTCATTCGCGAGGTCCTATACCCGGATTGGTTGGCCAAACCTGTCGTTGTGCCAAAGAAGGGAGGTAAGGAGTGCATGTGTGTCGACTTCACCAACCTCAACAAGGCATGTCCACAAGATCCATTCCCACTCCCCCGCATCAATCAGATCGTCGATTCCACCGCGGAATGCGACCTCCTATGCTTCCTGGATGCCTTCTCTGGGTATCACCAGATCAAGATGGCGGTAGAAGACGTCGAGAATACAGCTTTCCTAACACATGCATGCCATTCAGGCTGCGAAACACAGGGGCGACCTTTCAGCGGCTGATGCACATCACACTGGGCCGGCAGCTCGGGAAGAATGTCGAGGCCTACGTCGATGACATTGTGGTGAAGTCTCAGGAGGCCAAGACCCTGATACAAGACCTGGAGGAAACCTTCGCGAGCCTCGACGCGGTGAACCTGCGGCTCAACCCAGAGAAGTGTGTGTTTGGGGTCCCCTCAGGCAAGCTCTTGGGTTTCCTCGTGTCCCACCGAGGCATCGAGGCCAACCCGGAGAAGGTCAAGGCGGTCGAGGACATGAGCCCGCCAAAGACCCTCAGAGAAATGCAGAAGCTCACTGGACGCGTGACCGCGCTAGGGCGCTTCATCTCCAGGCTGGGGGAGCGAGCGCTGCCTTTCTTCCAGCTAATGAAGAAAAATGGGCCCTTTGAATGGACTGAAGAGGCCAACAAGGCATTCCAAGATCTCAAGAGATACCTGACCAGCCCTCCGGTCATGGTGGCCCCGCGCCCTCAGGAGCCCCTGGTGCTCTACCTCGCCGCCACTCCTTACTCCGCCAGTGCAGCCCTAGTGGCAGTTAGGGAGGAGCGTCGAATCAAAACCGCAGCTACAGCCGGGACAAGGCAAAACAGGAACAAAGAAGGCCCACAGAAACCGCCACGGCAGTTGAGGAGAATCAGCCGCCGCAGAGGAGCGCACCGGAGGTGGAAGGAACTCCTCACCCAGAAGGTCAGCCTCCAGAGGCCTCATCCCCTCCGGAGGCGCAATCATCTCCGGAGGGCGCCACAAGCATTGACACATCCAGCCTCGTTGAGCACCCCGTGTACTTCGTCAGCACGGTATTGCGGAACGCGAGGGCACGATTCCCCATGCCTCAGAAGCTCCTCCTCGCACTACTGGTGGCCTCACACAAGCTGCGGCACTACTTTCAGGGTCACCCCATCAAGGTCGTCTCGTCATACCCCTTGGAGAGGGTGCTCAGGAGCCCTAACTCAGCCGGAAGGGTCGCCGAGTGGAACATAGAACTGCAAGCGTTCTAGCTTGAATTCAGCACGACCAGGGTCATCAAGGGAGCATCATTAGCGGATTTTGTGGCGGAATGGATGGAAGCACCAGGCCTCAAGGCCAACGAGGATCGGTCCCTCTCCCCGGGGAGCGAGGCGCCGGAAGGCTGGGTCATGTACTTCGATGGGGCGTTCTCCAGGCATGGTGCTGGGGCTGGGGCGGTGCTTATATCGCCCACTCAGGACAAGCTCTACTATGCAGTACAGCTATGTTTCCAGCAAGGCGAAAAGGTCTCCAACAACATAGCGGAGTATGAAGGTCTAATAGCGGGCTTGAAGGCCGCAGTTGCCCGAGGAGTGAAACGCCTCACCATCAAGGGTGATTCGCAACTCCTTGTCAATTTCTCCAATAAGGTGTACAAACCGAAGGATGAGCACATGGAGGCCTACCTTGCAGAGGTCCGCAAGATGGAGAAGCAGTTCTGGGGGCTGGAGTTGAAGCATGTTCCCCGTGGCAAAAATCAGAAGGCCGACAACATCGCCAGGCGGGCGTCCAGGTGGCTACCTCAGGAGCCCCGGTCTGTGGCCCGGCCTCAGGGGCGCCCCTGCTCCTAACGATGGAACCTCAGGAGGGGTGCTGGATCACGGAGCCCCGGAGTTATTTAACACAGGGGATCCTGCCGGAGAAGGAGGAGGAAGCGGAGCGCGTGGCACGGCAGGCCACGGCATACTGCATCAAGGATGGAGAGCTCTACCGGAAGCGACCAAACGATGTATCCCTGCACTGCATCTCCAGGGAGCAAGGAAAGGAACTGCTGGAAGACATACACGGCGGAGACTGTGGACATCATTCAACATCACGGACCCTCGTCGGCAAGGCGTTTCGCAGTGGGTTTTATTTGCCCACCGCACTCAATGAAACCGTCGAACTTGTGAAGGCTTGTGAGGCCTGCCAGTTCCACGCCAAGCAGATCCATCAGCCGGCGGGAGGCCTGCAGACTATCCCCCTTTCGTGGCCATTCGCAGTCTGGGGGCTGGACATCCTGGGCCCATTTCCACGGGCGCCAGGGGGCTACCACTACCTCTACGTCGTCGTGGACAAGTTCACCAAGTGGGCTAAAGTAGAGGCCGTCCGCACCATCCCTACGGGATCCGCGGTCAAGTTCATCAGGGCCATCGTGAGCCGGTTCAGGGTGCCAAATCGCATCATCACAGACAATGGTTTGCAGTTCACCAGTAACCTCTTTAAAACATATTGTGCTAACCTTGGGACGCAGATATGCTACGCTTCGGTGGCACAGCCCCGAAGCAAGGGCCAAGCGGAGCGAGCCAACGCAGAGGTCCTAAGGGGCCTCAAAACCAGGACGTTCAAGAAGAAGCTGGAGGCCAGCGGAAGAGGTTGGTACGACGAGCTTCCGTCCGTGTTGTGGTCCATCCATACAACCGCGACCAAGCCGATGGGAGAGACCCCGTTCTTCCTGGTCTACGGAGCCAAGGCGTTCCTCCCTCACGAGGTCAGACGTTGCTCCGCATGGGTCCTGGCGTTCGACGAGGCGCAGCAGGATGCCATGCGGGGGATGGACCTCGTGCTAGGGGAGGAACGCCGCCGAGAAGCCGCACTGCAGGTGGCGAGGTACCAACAAGCACTGCGACGATATCACTGCCGCCACATCCGCCCCAGAACTCTCGAGGAAGGAGACCTCATGCTCAGGCGGGTCCTCTCCAGGGAGGGACTGCACAAGCTCTCTCCCACGTGGGAGGGCCCGTTCAAGGTTGTTCATGTTTCCAGGCCTGGCTCCGCGCGCTTGGAGACTAAGGAGGGGGTGCCGATCCAGAACGCGTGGAACATCCAGCACCTCTGGAGGTTCTACCCCTAAAAAGGCCCAGAGCCTGTGAAGAAGGCGAACGCCTGTGAAGATTATCCTTTTTGGAAAAGGCCCGGAGCCTGTGAAGAAGGCGAACGCCTGTGAAGATTATCCTTTTTGGAAAAGGCCCGGAGCCTGTGAAGAAGGCGAACGCCTGTGAAGATTATCCTTTTTGGAAAAGGCCCGGAGCCTGTGAAGAAGGCGAACGCCTGTGAAGATTATCCTTTTGGGAAAAGGCCCGGAGCCTGTGAAGAAGGCGAAGGCCTGTGAGGATTATCCTTTTGGGAAAAGGCCCGGAGCCTGTGAAGAAGGCGAACGCCTGTGAAGATTATCCTTTTTGGAAAAGGCCCAGATTCTGTGAAGAAGGCGGCTGCCTGTGAAGCTGTCGTGTTTTGGAGAAGGCCCGGAGCCTGTGAAGAAGGCCAACGCCTGTGAAGCTCGCCGCCCGTGACACTCTCACGTAATAATGAGTGGAGCAGTACATGCCCCGGAGTCCCAGGAGCGCCGGCCTCAGGCCCTGGGGCTCCCTCCCACGCCCAGTGGCAGCACTTAGCTCCGCGCTGGTGAGAAGACATCGAAGACTAGATTAGGTGCCGGACGCGGCTTTTTCATTTGCTTTCCGCAGTTGGCTTGTTCATTCTCATTCGAAGTTTTATTGGAGCTATTGCCGCCTTTGACTTATGGTTCTTCGACTTTTTCACTCTCCTGCCTCGATTTCTCTTATCCAAGGCCTTGCGAGGGGAAGGGGCAGCCGAGCGCCCTCGCGAGTATTTCTGTCCTAGCCGTTCAAAGGTTTCGTGACCTGGGTCTATTGCAGGAGCACCCCTCCAGTCCGTGCCCCACGGGCACCGCGACATGAACACAGGGCCTGGGTCGGTCGCCCCCCCCCCCTCACGGCTGGGGTTGGAAACTATCTACACATGGGCACGAAGCCAGAAGGCACGATAGCAAAAGCAAAGCGATGATTAACAGCGATAACCCAAACACGCCCCCGCGGGGCCCCACGCTACTGTATTTTTATGCAGGACGAAGGAAAAGAAAGAACAAATTGGGCGCAGCTCGCCTCGCACCGGCCTGCAGGGAAGACTCGAGCCGCCTCCAGGACTCAGGCAGACTCCCTCTCGTGCTTCACCGAAGCGCGACGGCGGACAGACGCACCACCACCTCCCAGGCAGGTACGGCGGCGTGGAGGCTGGCTGCGGCCACCGCTAGAAGAGTCGCCGCCTGAGGAAGAACCGGTCAAGCTTGGGGAACCCTGAGCACCGCCGATCACGCGAGCGCTGCCCTCTCCATCGTTGTCGGGGCTGGGTTCCCGGCCGCGGTCGTCGTCCTCAGGGCAGCACCCTACGCGGCGACCATCTTCCCTGAACACCCTCACGAAGAGGGTGGCATCACCGTCGAACTTGAAGTGCAGGGTGCACCGACGGCTCAGGCCCCGCGCGCGGGCAAACGTCTGCCAACCGCGGGCCAAGGCCAGGATCCCAGCTGCGGAGACCTCCAGTGAAGCCCATGAGGCCCGGCTGCAGCAGCCATCTGCTTGAAGCCAGAGGCCGCCCGGGGCACCGGTCGGGAGCTCGCCGAGGAGGAAGCGAGGAAGATGAAGCCGGGTGCTAGTCGGCTCCGCTGACCACACAACGAACTCCGGCAGCACCTCTGCCGCGCGAGAACGCGGCCTAGGGGGGCGCGCGACCGAGGCGTGCCCCCCGGTCGCCGCTGCCCGCCCGTCACCGAGCTGGAAATCGCCCCCACGGCCGTGAAGGGCTGTCGTAGTGGCCGCGAGATGTTTGCGAGGACGCCCCCGGCCGCGCTTGGGCGGAGGAGAGGCAGGCTCAACCTGGCGAGCCTTCCCTTTCTCCGCAGCTGAGAACCTCCTCGATGGCGCCATGAAGAAGAAGGAGAAGCAAGGGGGATGGACTGGAAGGGCGCGTGCCGTTCCGTACTTATAGCCGACGAAGGCCAACCGTCGGCCTCCACGAACTCAGGTAATCATGACCCGTTTTGCATGCAAGGACTTGTCCAATCCGTGCAGATGCCGAGGCATCGTGGGGAAGCGGAGATGCCCACGTCCAATCAACCGCCACGTGGCACCCAAGGCCGCAGGCTGTTAGGGCCCGCGGCGCTTCGCCCTTGCCCTTTCGCCTCCCTGCACGGCCAAGTCCGGGCGCGTCTTGGGCCCGGGGGCTACTGCCAGCGTTCTGGGAACGGGGGTCCCCAGACTTGCCTGCCTGCGGCCTGCGGCGTGGCTCAAAGGGGGGCCCAGCACGGCCCATCTTCATAAACACAAACCCAAGACCCTCGCGAGGGGCCAAGCCTCGCGGGGCGGACGACACGGAGCTTCCTCAAGCGCGGCCTCATCAGGCTGGCTCGCGAGGAGGCGGAGAGATCAAGGCAGGGTACCTCACGAGGCACCCATGATGCAAGCCATGACAACCGAGGGCGCCAGGCGGGCGCCAGCCCGCGCAGTGTCCTCCCTTTCCTCTTTGGTGCAAAGGGAGCAAGCGCAGGCGGGAGGACCAAGCAAAGGCACCCATTTCGGTGCAATGAGACCAAGACCAGCTCCGCGACAAGGAGGAAATCACTGTGGAGCCCAAGCCAGCGTCATCACCAGAGCCTTTGGCAGCCGAGGACCAACTTTAGTCTGGATAAGTGTACCAGATGTTCCCCTTCAAAATGGCCAATTGTTGGCGCCCTTCTCGCTCAATATTTGGGAAGAGGCCCAGGGCCTTCGCCTATAAATAGGACTAACCACCCCCAGGGTAGAGGCATCGAAAAACCTGGTAGCTACGCATCACACACACAGAGAGAGAAGGGCGACTGAACCCCTCCTAGCAGTTCATCGCCCCGGCCAAGAACAGACCCTCGCGAGGCTGTTCTTCCTTTTATTGTTCATCATCATCAGCCCAAGAGGCAATCCACCACACCACACTGGAGTAGGGTATTACACCACATCGGTGGCCCGAACCAGTATAAACTCTGTGTCTCTTGTGTTGTTCTTCTTGTAGCTTAGATTCTTGCGAGGCGGAGGGGTACAGGTAGGTAGGAAGCGTAATCGCCGCGCGCACCCCAGAGTTCGAACCTTAAGGGTCTGCCGGAACCCGAAATCCGACAATAAGGAGTAAGAAGAGCTTAAGCTTGGGGATGCCCATGGCATCCCAAGATATTATCTAAAAGAGAAGCAAGCAACTAAGCTTGGGGGTGCCCGAGTGGCATCCCCTCTTCACTACAAAAAAAAGACACATCCGTGAAATTTTGGGCCGAACGAAAAATTTTCTGTCATGCTTATGACACTTCTATGACGATAATTGTCACAAAACCCAGTACCATCATAGATGTGGTGGGCTCCTACTTCTATGACAAAAACTCATGACAGAAAACGGGCTTTACATCCTGGGCGGGCCGGATGAAATTCTTTGGGCCATCCATAACGGAAAAACGTGGTAGAAGCGAGGGCGATGAAAATATCGGGGAGTTCCCGGTTACAGTGGGTGGTCGGGGCCGAGCGATGCACATTTCTCTCGTACATGTACGCACGTGGGTGCGAGGCGGTGGGCTCTAACGGAACCCAAGTGAGGCGTTCACCTAATGAACCCAAGCGATTGCACTGCAACCTACGCGTTACTGAACCCGAGCGATCGATCGATCTGGCTGTTAACTGAACCCGATCGAGCGATTCCTTCGCTATTGTTGCTAACTGAAGCCGATCGAACCTGTTGTCTCCTTCCCTTGATGAACAGTGAGCGTTGTTGGGGGTTGGATGAATAGTTCCCGATAGGGGGTTGGATGAACAGGACCCCGTGGTGTTGCCGCTGGATGAACAAGACCCCGATTGCCGGGGATTTCTGGCTCCTCGAGCACCTATGGGGACGGAGCCCCTTCTCGGTTCGGCGGGGGGCGGAGGTCGCGCGAAGAGCAGATCGAGGCGAGGCACACGAGGGGTTTTTACCTAGCTTCGGAGCTCTCCGGAGAGATAACACTCATACTGCTGCTTTGTGGATTGTATTGAGTTCTTGCTCGGGAGCGCTGAGTGCTACAGTATACTCAAGCAGCTAACGAGACCAAGCGTTCTTCTGTTTGTCCTCTGAGAGATCGCTCTCCGGGGACCCTCCCCTTTACTACGTTGTGCATGGGCCTCCTTTTATATGTTCAAGGGGTCTCCAACAGGTGGCAACATAGGTAAGGGCAAAAATGGAAAGATGCGGTGGTAGGTACAGCTACCTACACAGTGTATCATACCTAACCCTGACGGCAGGGGACAAAGGCATTAAATGCCTATCTACGTTGCCCTGACGGTGCAGAAAAGGGACCGTCAGGGGCGCCACCGCTCGCCACGATGGCGATCTTGTCAGCGCCGCATGCCACAGTGTACCCCTGGCTACACAGCCTCCCGCCACGTACGCCAGGAAGGGTCCTAGAGCGACACGTAGGTGGGTGTGCTGGAGCGCAGGTACAGAGTGGAGGCTTGCCGCAGCAAGCGCCTTGCCGTGGTAGTTGTCTCGTCTCATCCTGAAGCTTGTCGCTCGCCGGGTCCTGCCGGGACACGTGGCGCGTCGCGGCAAGTTCCTTGAGATGCCTTGGTTGGCCTTCCCAGCAAGCTCCTCTTGCCGGGGTCTTGTGCCTTGAGTGGCCTTCCCGGCAAGCCCCTCTTGCCGGGGACTTGTCTCCTTGGCTCAAATACTTTGTTCTTGAATGGCTTCAAAGGATCCACGGAGGATCTTGGCGGTCACCCGGCAAGCCTTGCCGCGGGACGCTGCGACTGCCCGTGCACAAGTTCGGGATACTAGGGTACCCCTACTCTAGTACACCGACACCGATCGATCGAGCTGGTTGGGGGTGGATGAACAGGACCCCGTGGAGAGCTAGATGAGCAGGACGACCCTGTGGAGGGCTGGTTGAACAATAGTCTGTGGAGGGCTGGATGGACAGTAGCCCGCGGAAGGGTGGTTGAACAGGACCCCGTGGAGAGGGCTGGTTGAACAATAGCCGGTGGGGGAGCGGTGGAGGCTGGATGAACAGGAGCCCGTGGATGAACAGTCATAGATGGAGGCTGGAGGAGGTCGACGGTGGATGAACAGGAGCCCGTGGAGGCTGGAGGAGGTTGACGGTGGAGATGAACAGTAGCCCGTGGAGTCCCGTTTTGCGATACGCCACACCCCTCCCGATGAACAGGACCCCATTCCGAACGTAGCGCTCCAATACAAGTCTGTTTCCTCTGTTTTGCGGTACGCCACACCCCTCCCAATCAACAGGACCTTGTAAATAAAAGTGTGATGATCATCATTATTAGAGCATTGACCAAAATGAGGAAAGGATGATGGAGACTATGATTCCCCCACAAGTCGGGATGAGACTCCGGACAAAAAATAAAAATAAAAAAGGGGCCAAAAAAAGAAACAAAATAAGAGAAGGCCCAAAAAATGAGAGAAAAAGAGAGAAGGGGCAATGTTACTATCCTTTTACCACACTTGTGCTTCAAAGTAGCACCATGATCTTCATGATAGAGAGTCTCCTATGTTGTCACTTTCATATACTAGTGGGAATCTTTCATTATAGAACTTGGCTTGTATATTCCAATGATGGGCTTCCTCAAAATGCCCTAGGTCTTCGTGAGTAAGCGAGTTGGATGCACACCCACTTAGTTTCTTTTTGAACTTTCATACACTTATAGCTCTAGTGCATCCGTTGCATGGCAATCCCTACTCACTCACATTGATATCTATTGATGGGCAACTTCATAGCCCGTTGATACGCCTAGTTGATGTGAGACTATCTTCTCCCTTTTTTTCTTCTCCACAACCACCATTCTATTCCACCTATAGTGCTATGTCCAAGGCTCATGCTCATGTATTGCGTGAAGATTGAAAAAGTTTGAGAATATCAAAAGTATGAAACAATTGCTTGGCTTGTCATCGGGGTTGTGCATGATTTAAATATTTTGTGTGATGAAGATAGAGCATAGCCAGACTATATGATTTTGTAGGGATAACTTTCTTTGGCCATGTTATTTTGAGAAGACATGATTACTTTATTAGTATGCTTGAAATATCATTATTTTTATGTCAATATTAAACTTTTGTCTTGAATCTTATGGATATGAACATTCATGCCACAATAAAGAGAATTACATTGAAAATTATGTTAGGTAGCATTCCACATCAAAAAATCTGTTTTTATCATTTACCTACTCGAGGACGAGCAGGAATTAAGCTTGGGGATGCTGATATGTCTCCAACGTATCTATAATTTTTTATTGTTCCATGCCATTATATTATCCATCTAGGATGTTTTATATGCATTTATATGCTATTTTATATGATTTTTTGGACTAACCTATTAACCAAGAGCCCAGTGCCAGTTTCTGTTTTTTCCTTGTATTTTAGTATCGCAGAAAAGGAAAACCAAACGGAGTCCAATTGACTTGAAATTTGACGGAGACTATTTTTGGACAAGAGGAAATGTCGGTGTACTAAAGTAGGGGTACCTTAGTACCCCAGACTTGTGCACGGGCAGTCGTAGCACCCTGCGGCAAGGCCCGCCCCGGAAGCGCCAAGAGAAGACCAAGCATTTAAGACAAGGCCCCCGGCAAGAGGAGCTTGCCGGGCCAAGAAGACAAGACCCCGGCAAGAGGAGCTTGCCGGGACGACTGAGCCCATGTAAGGCCATCCAAGAACAAAGTATAACGAGACAGAAGATCGAGCCCCCGACAAGAGGAGCTTGTCGGGAAGGCCGAACCCAGGCACCACAAAGAGAAGCCCGCCGTGGCGCGCCAAGCGCCCCGGCAAGGCCTGATAGCTGGCACGCTATCAGGCACAGGAAGACGACCCCTGCGGCAAGCCACTTGCCGCGGCAAGATCGCCACCTCAAGGCTGCGCTCTAGCTCGCCCGCCACGCGTCGCTCCGGGGCTTCCCCCGAGGGCACGTGGCGAGGCACCGCGCAGCCTGGGGCATGCGGTGGCATGCAGCCGCCATCGTGGCGAACGGTGGCGCACCTAACGGTCCGCCTCGGTGCTGTCCGGGCGACCGTGACGGGCATTTAATGCCCTTGTCCCCTACCGTCAGAAGTAGGTATGATAACACTGTGCCGCACTGTAGCACCACCGTTCCCGCACTATTACAGCTACCACCCCTTTTACACTTTTACCCCTTTCTCTTACGTTGACACCTGTCGGTGACCCCTTTGCGCTATAAAAGGAGGCCCGTGTGCAACGTAGAGGGGGTTCCGGGGTCCGGAGATTCGGCATCCAGACGGCCATACGCTCGGTGCAGCTAGCTCTCCAAGCTCCCGAGCTCCCCAGTTCAATACAACTAAGCAGGAGTAGGGTTTTACGCGTCCATCGCGGCCCGAACCTGGGTAAACCGCCCGTGTGCCCGCCTCGATCTGCTCTCTGCGCTCCCTCCGCCCCCTCCCCGGACAACGAAAGGGGCTCCGGCCCCATAGGTGCTCGCGGGGGGACGCCCGTCCGCCCCGACATCTTTGGCGCGCCAGGTAGGGGGCTGCGTCGAGGTTGTGCGGATCAGATCCTGCGTTCGCGCGAGCGCGCTCTTCGTCAGCTTCTCCGAACTCGCTAGCTTCATCAACACCATGGCCCCGAAGAAGAAGGCTTCGGAGGCCGCGGGCCCGTCCGCGTCACTCCCACCGCTACCGGAGCCAACGGTGGGCGGGGGAGACGCCGTCGGAGGGGTGGCCACCGGCGAGAACACTCGCGGTGCCACCAAATCCAAGAACAGGGCGGACGACCGAGCCTCGGCCTCCGAGGACGCGCCGCATCCGTCCCTTCAAACGACGACCCAGCAGCGCCATGCCACGGGAGGTGGCATCCGCTTGCTGGAACAAGGGCAAACAGGAGGTTCGCGGGACGCCACGGGCCCCCGTCCGGACACGGGCAAGGCGAAGGCGCCGGGGAGGGACCCCGCTCTTTCTAACATTGTTAGGAGTCCGAGCGCATCCCGCTCCTCGCGCCATTCGCCCCCGCTCCCCTCCACTCCGGCAGAAGCGCTCGCGAGAGCGCAACTGCTCCTCGACTACCCTCCAGCGGCTGGCAAGGCCGAAAGCTGGAGGGCCACCATCCAGAGCCTGATCGCCTTCGCCAACAACGACACGCCGCAGCGGCCGGCGACCTCACGGCCCCGGCAGGTCGAGAAGACGAAGGCCGACGGCGACAAGACCGTCGGAGGTGCGACCACCATGCACTCCCCGGCGCAGAAGCAGAAGACGCCGCCCCGCTGGAACAACGCCGACGATGGCTCCACAGCGTCGTCGGACCCGCGGACTCGCCGGGACCAGCGCCAAGTCCTCGACGAGCGGCAGCAAGAAGACGCTCGAACAAGGATTGAGCGCCGCCGAGAAACTCGGCGGCAATCAGACCAGCGGGCTGGGAACACTGTCGACGCGCACGCGCCCGGTGAACCAGGTGACTTACCGTACGCGGCAGGATGCCCTGCGTTCACCCGCGAGCTGCGACGCGTCCGGTGGCCCAGCACGAAGAACTTCAAGCCCGACGTACCGGAGAAGTACGACGGCAGGACGCACCCCTCGGAGTTTCTCAGCATCTACACAATCGCTGTACAAGCTGCCGGGGGGCGCGACGAAAGGATATTGGCGAACTACTTCCCGCTCGTGCTTAAGCCGAACGTTCGTTCGTGGCTTATGCACTTGCCGGAAGGCTCCATCTCTTCCTGGGCGGATCTTTGCCATCAGTTTGTTGGCGCCTTCACAGGCGGCCACAAGCCTCATGGCCAGGATAGCGACCTCCACATCCTAGCCCAGAAGGAAGGAGAACCCCTGCGCAAGTACATCCAGCGTTTCAGCCGCGTGCATCGCAACATCCCCGACGTTCACCCTGCCGCGGTTATCAGCGCGTTCCACCAGAACGTGCATAACCGCCGCATGCGTGAAGAGATGGCCATGACCAAGATCCGGGACGTCAGCGAGCTATATGCCTTGGCTGACAAGTGCGCGCGCGCGGAGGAGGGGAGGAAACTCCCCGGGGAGGATGCTGGCGCAAGAGAAAGCGACAGTGACGACACCGCCCCGGCGAAGAGGAGCCAGCGGCGGAATAATAGGAGGAAGAACAGGAAAGAGGTGCTTGCCGTCGAGGGGTCCGGCAAGGAGGCTCCCGCCAAGCAAACGCAGGCTGGCGGCTCCGGCAAGGAGCCTGCCCCCGTGGCGGCCGCCGACAAGCAGGACGGCTCCGACAAGCAATACTGCAAGATCCACCGCACCAAGGGCCACGATCTCTCCAACTGCAAAAGCGTCGAGTACCTCGTCGTGCAGCAGAAGGCTGAGTACGAGAGGCGCGACAAGGGGAAGGCCCAGGGTGGGGGTGGCGAACCAAGCAAGAAGCGGCCGCCCGTCGGCCGGGGAGGACGCCGCGGCAAGGCCAAGCAGCGGCAAGGCGATCGGCCTCCCCGGGGCCGCGACGAGGATGAAGAAGACGACGACGAAGACGTGGAAGACGAAGATAACAGCGAGCAGGAGTTCCAGAAGGCCACGGAGGTCCTTTGCGTTGACGGCGGCGCCTCTCTGCACACCTCCCACCGCCAGCTTAAGCGGTGGGCGCGAGAGGTGAACGCAGCAGAGCCGCCCGTGGAGTCGCGCAGGCTCCTCAAATGGTCCAGCACGCCCATCATTTTCGATCTTGAGGATCACCCAGACCGCACAACCGCGGTCGGGTGCTTGCCGATGCTGGTCTCACCCACCATCCGCAACCTCAAGGTCACCAAAATGTTGGTAGACGGCGGGGCCGGGCTGAACTTGATCTCCTCCGCTGTGATCAAGAAACTCCAGATCCCAGACGGCGAGCTCGAAGAGACCGGATCCTTCCAAGGAATCAACCCGGGGAGGAGCAAGCCCAAGGGGAAGATTACTCTGCCGGTGACCTTTGGCGGCGAGCTTAACTTCAGGACTGAGCGTATCACGTTCGACGTCGCCGATATCCCGTTACCATACAATGGGATCCTCGGCCGTCCCGCTCTCGCCAAGTTCATGGCGGCTTCCCACCACGCCTACAACATACTCAAGATGCCGGGGCCGATAAGCGTCATCATTGTCCATGGCGACAAAAAGGATGCGCTTATCTGCGCCGACAAGATCTACCGGGATGTAGCAGCCGCGGCAGAGAAGGACACCCTCGCCGCTGAAGCCCCCGGGGGGAAGAAGACAAAGACCAAGCCCGGTAAGTGCTCTGGGGCCCACTCCGGCAACCGCACCTCTTCGGAGTGCCGCGCCGCCGTCGAGGACGTTCCATCGAGCTCCGCCGGCAAGTACAGGAAGGGAATGACCGCTCCTCCGGCAACCAAGAAGGTGTCCGCCAAGGAGGACGGCACTGGCGGTATCTTCACCATCAGTGCCACGCTTGACAGCAAATAGGAAAGCGCGCTCGTCGCCTTCCTGCGGGCGAATGACGACGTGTTTGCATGGCAACCGTCCGACATCCCCGGTGTTCCCAGGAGGGTGATTGAGCACAAGCTCGCTGTCTGTCCTCACGCGCGACCCGTCAAGCAGAAAGTGAGAAAGCAAGCCGTGGAGCGCCAGGAATTCATCAGCGAAGAGATCAAGAAGCTAGAGGCAGCAGGCCTAGTGAGAGGTGTGATCCATCCAACGTGGCTGGCCAATCCGGTCGTCGTGCGCAAAGCCAATGGGAAGTGGAGACTGTGCATAGATTTCACCGACGTGAATAAAGCATGTCCCAAAGATCCATTTCCCTTGCCGCGCATTGACCAGATTGTTGACTCCACTGCCGGATGTGAGCTACTCTCTTTTCTTGATGCATATTCAGGCTACCACCAAGTCTTTATGGCCAAGGAAGATGAAGAGAAGACCGCATTTATCACTCCGTGCGGCACCTATTGCTTCATACGCATGCCGTTTGGACTGAAGAATGCGGGATCAACGTTTGCAAGGGTAGTGCACTCTGCTTTCGAGCCGCAGATCCATAGGAACGTGGAGGCCTACATGGATGATATCGTGGTGAAGAGCAGGAGCAAGGAAACCCTGGTCCAAGATCTGGAAGAGACATTTCAGAACTTGCGCAAGATACAGCTCAAGCTGAACCCCGAGAAGTGCGTTTTCGGAGTCCCCTCCGGCAAGCTTCTCGGGTTCTTTGTGTCACAGAGGGGGATTGAAGCTAATCCCGACAAGATCAAAGCCATCGAGCAGATCGAAGCCCCAGAGCGCGTCAAGGACGTCAGAAAGCTTGCAGGTTGTGTGGCCGCCCTCAGTCGGTTCATTTCAAGGTCTGCAGAACGCGCCCTGCCCTTCTTTAAAATCTTGAAGAAGGCAGGCCCCATGCAGTGGACTCCAGAAGCGGAGGCAGCGCTGCAAGATTTGAAAAGGTACCTATCCTCCCCTCCAATACTTGTCGCACCTAGACCACAGGAGAAGTTGTTGCTATACCTAGCGGCAACCAACCAGGTGGTTAGTGCTGCGTTAGTGGCGGAGAGGGAGGCCGACAAGGAGCCTATACCACCTACAAGCGAGTCCAGCGACGAGCGGGGGGCTGCTCCAGCAAGCTCTGGCCCCGACAAGGACCACCCTGTGCAGGAACAGGATGGGGCGCGGAAGAAGATGGTGCAGCGCCCGGTGTATTTTGTAAGTTCCCTCTTACAGGGGGCTAGATCAAGATACTCCGGGGTGCAGAAATTGCTTTTCGGCCTCCTCATGGCCTCGAGAAAGCTGCGCCATTACTTCCAAGCGCATGAGATAACAGTAGTCACTCGCTTTCCGCTGAGGAGGATATTGCACAATCCAGAGGCAACAGGCAGGATCGTCGAGTGGGCACTGGAGCTGTCGAGCTTTGGGCTCAAGTTTGAAAGTACTTCAACCATACAGAGCCGAGCTTTGGCAGAATTCATAGCTGAGTGGACCCCGACGCCAGATGGAGAAGGCCAAGAAACAAGCGCGCCCGTACAAGGAGCAACAAGCGAGTGGGTAATGTACTTCGATGGTGCCTTTTCGCTGCAAGGCGCCGGTGCTGGCGTGGTACTCATCGCGCCCACCGGAGAGCACCTCAAGTACGTTATCCAGATGCACTTCCCAAGAGAGCAAGCTACCAACAATACTGCTGAATATGAAGGCTTGCTCGCCGGCCTCAGGATTGCGGCCGAACTTGGGATCAGAAAGCTGATCGTGCGAGGAGATTCTCAACTGGTGGTCCGGCAAGTCAACAAGAGCTACCAGAGCCCTCTGATGGAAGCTTACGTCGATGAAGTGAGGAAGCTGGAAGAACACTTTGAAGGGCTGCAAATGGAGCACGTCGCGAGAGCTCAGAATGAGATAGCAGACGGCCTTTCGAAGTGTGCTTCGCTGAAGTTACCTGTGGAACCAGGGACCTTCTTGCTCAAGCTGACTCAACCATCCGTTACACCATCAGTTGGGCAGTCCAAGAAAAGGAAGTTGGTCTCCGGCGACTACTCGCAGGCGGACCTCCCTGAGACCGCCGCCAAGGTCCCCAAGATCAACAACCAGAACGCCGGGGGACAGCCCGCTCCTGCGGATCCCAGGATCCGTCCAGTCGAAGCCGGTGCCCCCGGTAAGCCTCGCTCCAGCGAGCTGATCAGCAGCCTGAACGCCGACGGACAGCCCGCTCCTGCGGATCCAGGGATCCGTCCAGTCGAAGCAGGTGTCCCCGATAAGCCTTGCTCCGGCGAGCGGATCAGCAGTCCGAACGCTGAGGAACAGTCCGCTCCTGCGGATCCGAGGGTCCGTCCAGTGGAAGCGGAGGTTCCCGACAAGCTTTGCCCCGGCAAGCTTGCCGGGGGATCACCGGCTCCGGCTGAACCAGAGGTTCTTGCCGTAGAAGCCGGGGTCCCCGCAGCGGCCTTCATGCCTTTAGTCCTTGCCGTCGAGCCCCGGGCTCTGGCGTGGGCACGGCAGATCGTCCGTTTTCTGCAAACTGGAGAACTTCCCGACGACCCAGAAGAGGTGGAGAAGATCACCAGGCAGTCAAGTATGTACCAGTTCGTGGACAACGAGCTGTACAGAAGGAGACTCAACGGTGTCAGATTGAAGTGCATCTCCAGGGAAGACGGACAGAAGCTGTTGGCAGAGATACACGGAGGCATGTGCGGCCATCACATTGGCGCAAGAGCACTTGTCGGGAAAGCCTTCCGGCAAGGGTTCTTCTGGCAAGAAGCCCTCCAAGATGCGACTGCACTAGTAACCAAGTGTGAAGCGTGCCAGTTCCATGCAAAACAAATTCATCAGCCAGCTCAAGCTCTCCAAACAATCCCTTTGTCCTGGCCCTTCTCGGTCTGGGGGCTCGATATCCTCGGCCCTTTTCCCCGAGCCGTCGGGGGCTTCGAGTACTTGTACGTTGCAATCGACAAGTTCACGAAGTGGCCAGAAGTGGAGCCAGTGAGGAAGGTGACCGCGCAGTCAGCAGTCAAGTTCTTCCGGTCGATCGTCTGCCGTTTCGGAATCCCCAACAGAGTCATCACCGACAACGGGACACAATTTACAAGTCGCGCCTTCATGCAATACGCCCAGGATCTCGGCGCCAAGGTCTGTTTCGCTTCGGTTGCTCACCCCAGGAGCAACGGTCAAGCAGAAAGGGCCAACGCTGAAGTGCTGCGCGGACTCAAGACCAGGACCTTCGACAGGCTGCACAAGTGCGGAAGAAATTGGATTGAGGAGCTGCCGGCGGCTCTTTGGTCAATCAGGACGACACCAAGTCGAGCCACCGGACAGACACCTTTCGCTCTAGTCTATGGAGCGGAAGCAGTTATCCCCACGGAACTCGTATACGGATCTCCTCGGGTGCTCGCTTATGACGAGCTCGAGCAAGAGCAGCTGCGCCAAGATGACGCGCTGCTCCTTGAGGAAGGACGTCTCCAGGCTGCGGTACGAGCAGCTCGATACCAGCAAGCCTTGCGTCGCTACCATAGCCGCAAGGTCAAGGCCAGGAGTCTCGAAGAGGGCGACCTTGTTCTTCGGCGCACTCAGTCGGCCAAGAATTCCAACAAGTTGACGCCAAAGTGGGAAGGACCTTATCGGGTGAGGCAAGTCACGAGGCCTGGCGCTGTCCGCCTCGAGACCGAAGAAGGCGTACCAGTGAGCAACTCCTGGAACATAGAGCATCTTCGCAAGTTTCACCCATAAGGCGCGGTTGCCGTGACCCGCTCCGGCAACCATCGGTTTGTACAGGCCTTGCCGCTGTTGCATGTAACCCCTTGTACAAAGCCAGGCGAAGCCCCTGGCACCAGATAAAGTTGCCCTGTTAGGCGACCTTGTTCTTAGGCACGTTCAGTCGGCCAAGAATTATAACAAGTTGACGCCGAAGCAGGAAGGCCCTTGTCGGGTGGAACGAGTCGCGAGGCCCGGCGCTGTCCGCCTCAAGACCGAAGAGAGCCTACCAGTGAGCAACTCCTGGGAATATAGAGCATCTCCGCGAGTTCCGCCCACTAGGCGCGGTTGCCGTGATCCGCTCCGGCAACCATCGGTTTGTACAGGCCTTGCCGCTGCTGCATGTAACCCCTTGTACAAAGCCAGGCGAAGCCCCTGGCACCAGATAAAGTTGCCCTGTTAGGCGACCTTGTTCTTAGGCACGTTCAGTCGGCCAAGAATTATAACAAGTCGACGCCGAAGCAGGAAGGCCCTTATCGGGTGAGACGAGTCGCGAGGCCCGGCGCTGTCCGCCTCAAGACCGAAGAGGGCCTACCAGTGAGCAACTCCTGGGAACATAGAGCATCTTCGCAAGTTTCGCCCATAAGGCGCGGTTGCCGTGATCCGCTCCGGCAACCACCGGTTTGTGCAGGCCTTGCCGATGTTGCATTTAAGCCCTCGTACAAAGCCAGGCGAAGCCCCTGGCCGAAGATAAAGAAGCGCTGGCGCCCTAGATTTTAGCATGCATGCTGAGTCAGAGTCTCGTCCTTGGTTAGGGTTGTCAGTTCCTAACTGTCGCTAACCCCTAACTTAGAGGTCGAGTCCGCGTCTTTTTCCCGTCCTTTCCCTTTGGCTCGCAGGAATTGAATGTCCTTGCCGGGCCGCTCAAGGACAAGGAAGAGGAGAAGGACGAGCCAACACCTACGCCCCGGCGAGCCAGAGTCGCCGGGGGCTGAAACCTCAGATAAGTTTTTGCATCCCTCATCATGCATTCTCTTATGGACTGTGGGATTTGAAAGCCTCCTTTCCTCCTGGAAAGCTACCGTGCTCTCTTAGCGGCAAGCCCCAGAGCGCGTTCCTGGGGCCCGTTGCGATAGCAGCCGCGGCAGCAAGGGGGAGGGAAGCGAGGGGCCGGAACCCACCTGTTCCCCGCCTCCGCCGAGGGCGTGAGAAAGGCCGAGCAGTGCGGGGGATCGGCTGGGCCTGTTGCCGGGCGAGAACTGTCTATCTTAACGATGTAAAGGATTCGTTCCTTACCGCGGTTTCTACCCGCGAGACAAATGATCCGGCAAACATCCCCTTTTCATTAAAAACATTCCACTCAGGTACAGTTCAGAGAGAATGAAAAACATGAAAAGAGGGATTACAAGGCTTAAACGCAACTAAGGCCCGAAGGCTTACAAGCTGAAAAGAGATAAGGTGCCCGTAATCCCTTTCTTGTCTCTCTCCTCAGGAGGTAGGGCAAGTAGGCGAAGAGGGCGAAAGGGGCACCTAGATGAGCTACGGGTGGCAGAAGGCACCAAGAGAAGATCCGGGGGCTCCGCCCGGGGGTCTCCGGAGGCTGAAGAAGACGGAGGCGCCGGAGGCAGAGCTGGAAGATGAGGCAGCGGCCTTGCCGCCAGCCTCTTCCTCTTCCGCAGCCTCGCCACTCCGGCCGCCCGAGGAGATCAAGCCCCCCCCCCCCCGGCAAGAGGAGCTTGCCGGGCCGAAGAGAAGACCCCGGTGGTCGTCACCGAGAGCAAGGGTGATGACGGCGTCTGGGGCGCATCTGGAACACGAGGCGCCGGAGCGTCAGCCAGCTGTCGAAGTCGGCCCGTACTCCGACTTCGCGGCCTTCGACGTCCGCCCTCTGTCCTCCTCAGCAGCCCCCCCCTACGCCAGTCGCCCAAGGAGACGACCCCGGGGAGTTCACGGAGCCCGGCGCAGTCGATGGGGCCGCCGGCGCCACCCGGAGCTGCGGCCGACGCCTAGTCGTACCCGTCATCCCGGCGGCTGCTCCCCTCGTCGTCGCTGTCGCTCCCCTCCTCGTCACTCTCGCTCGAGGAGGAGCCTTCGCTGTCGGAGGAGCTATCTTCACAGCACCGGGCCCGGATACCGAAGCCCCAGAAGGCCTTGACGGAGAGGAGGTCCTCCCCCACTAGCTTGAAGTGGAGGGTGAACCCCTCTGTCAAGCTGTGTATCCGGGCGAACGTCTTCCACCCGCGGCCCAGACACACCACGCCGGGGGCTCGGGACTCGACGTGGACTCGCGTCCCGCTGATCCCGCAGCCCCTCATGCGCAGGTTTAGCGTCTCAGGCTGCTCCACCTCCAACACGTTCGCGAATGGAGCGGGAAGCCGGAGGTGGCGACAAGGCGCCCGGCGCAGCCTGATAATGAACTCACAGGGGTCGTCCCCGAGATGGACCACGGGAAGGAACGGAGCCGCTGGCGGGGGCAAGGGCGGCGCACCGATCCGTCCGCCCCGAGCGCCTCGGCCCCGTCCACGACCTCGTCCGCGACCTCGCCCTCTCCCTCTTCCCCCGACGATCGGCTCCGCCGCCGCGGGCGCAAGGGGAGGAGGGGCGCGCTGCCGAGCAGACACCCTCGCGGCAACCGAAGAAGAACCAGGGTTCCCCCCCCTCCATCGCAGATGGGGGAAGGAAACCAGAAGCAGAAGGAGGAAGGAGATGGAGTGCGTATTTCCGTCGCCCCCTCTCGCTCCTTATAAAGGAGCGGAGTGGGACCGCGGCCGCCCCGCTCCTCCAATAGAAGCGGAGGAAGGGCAGGCGACTGGGGCCGACCCACTGCATCGGCCCGCGCCGGCCCGACTCCCTGCCTCCGCCGCCGCGACTCCGAGTGCATGAGGACCGCGTGGTGGGCGCGCAGAACCGAGGCGACCGGTGGGACGACCTCTCCCCATCCCGTGACTATGGGGAACGGACGCCTCGAAAACCGCGCCCCACCCCCGTTCATTTATTGAGCCGCGCCTCCGCACCTCCCTCCACTTAAAGAGGGAACGGGCGTTTTCGCCCCCACGACGCCGCGGTAAGCGCGCGCCGCCTGGGGAAGGCGCGGCGGATACGGAGTTAAGGAGCAGCGCGACCAAGGCCATGCGTGCCCGTGCACCGTTAGGGCCTGGCCCAACAACGCTCGGCACCATGTGTGGCCCAGGCCCGGGGGCTCCTGTCGGTGTACTAAAGTAGGGGTACCTTAGTACCCCAGACTTGTGCACGGGCAGTCGTAGCACCCTGCGGCAAGGCCCGCCCCGGAAGCGCCAAGAGAAGACCAAGCATTTAAGACAAGGCCCCCGGCAAGAGGAGCTTGCCGGGCCAAGAAGACAAGACCCCGACAAGAGGAGCTTGCCGGGACGACTGAGCCCATGTAAGGCCATCCAAGAACAAAGTATAACGAGACAGAAGATCGAGCCCCCGACAAGAGGAGCTTGTCGGGAAGGCCGAACCCAGGCACCACAAGAGAAGCCCGCCGTGGCGCGCCAAGCACCCCGGCGAGGCCTGATAGCTGGCACGCTATCAGGCACAGGAAGACGACCCCCGCGGCAAGCCACTTGCCACGGCAAGATCGCCACCTCAAGGCTGCGCTCCAGCTCGCCCGCCACGCGTCGCTCCGGGGCTTCCCCCGAGGGCACGTGGCGAGGCACCGCGCAGCCTGGGGCATGCGGTGGCATGCAGCCGCCATCGTGGCGAACGGTGGCGCACCTAACGGTCCGCCTCGGTGCTGTCCGGGCGACCGTGACGGGCATTTAATGCCCTTGTCCCCTACCGTCAGAAGTAGGTATGATAACACTGTGCCGCACTGTAGCACCACCGTTCCCGCACTATTACAGCTACCACCCCTTTTACACTTTTACCCCTTTCTCTTACGTTGACACCTGTCGGTGACCCCTTTGCGCTATAAAAGGAGGCCCGTGTGCAACGTAGAGGGGGTTCCGGGGTCCGGAGATTCGGCATCCAGACGGCCATACGCTCGGTGCAGCTAGCTCTCCAAGCTCCCGAGCTCCCCAGTTCAATACAACTAAGAAGGAGTAGGGTTTTACGCGTCCATCGCGGCCCGAACCTGGGTAAACCGCCCGTGTGCCCGCCTCGATCTGCTCTCTGCGCTCCCTCCGCCCCCCTCGCCGGACAACAAAAGGGGCTCCGGCCCCATAGGTGCTCGCGGGGGGACGCCCGTCCGCCCCGACAGGAAAGCCCACGGAGTATCGGAGATGGACCAGAAGAGTGCCGAGGCACCCACGAGGGTGGGGGCGCGCCCTACCCCCTGGGCGCGCCCCCCTACCTCGTGGCCGCCTCGGAGACCCCTCTGACTTGTTCCCGACGCCAAAACCTCTTATATATACAGAAACCCCCAGAACATAACCTAGATCATGAGTTCCGCCGCCGCAAGCGTCTGTAGCCATACAAAACCAATCAGGACCCTATTCCGGCACCCTGCCGGAGGGGGGATCCCTCACCGGTGGCCATCTTCATCATCCCGGCGCTCTCCATGACGAGGAGGGAGTAGTTAACCCTCGGGGCTGAGGGTATGTACCAGTAGCTATGTGTTTGATCTCTCTCTCTCGTGTTCTTGATTTCCCACAATCTTGATGTATCGCGAGCTTTGCTACTATAGTTGGATCTTATGATGTTTCTCCCCCTCTACTCTCTTGTAATGGATTGAGTTTTCCCTTTGAAGTTATCTTATCGGATTGAGTCTTTAAGGATTTTAGAACACTTGATGTATGTATACCCGTGGTGACAATGGGGTATTCTATTGATTCACTTGATGTATGTTTTGGTGATCAACTTGCAGGTTCCGTGACATTGGGAATCTATGCATAGGTATTGGCACACGTTTTCGTCTTGACTCTCCGGTAGAAACTTTGGGGCACTCTTTGATGTTCTTTATGTTGGTTGAATAGATGAATTTGAGATTGTGTGATGCATATCGTATAATCATACCCACGGATACTTGAGGTGACATTGGAGTATCTAGGTGACATTAGGATTTTGGTTGATTTGTATCTTAAGGTCTTATTCTAGTATGAACTCTATGATAGATCGAACGGAAAGAATAGCTTCGTGTTATTTTACTACGGACTCTTGAATAGATCGATCAGAAAGGATAACTTTGAGGTGGTTTCGTACCCTACAATAATCTCTTCGTTTGTTCTCCTCTATTAGTGACTTTGGAGTGACTATTTGTTGCATGTTGAGGGATAGTTATATGATCCAATTATGTTATTATTGTTGAGAGAACTTGCACTAGTGAAAGTATGAACCCTAGGCCTTGTTTCCTAGCATTGCAATACCATTTGTGCTCACTTTTATCATTTGTTACCTTGCTGTTTTTATATTTTCATATTACAAAAACCTATATCTACCATCCATATTGCACTTGTATCACCATCTCTTCGCCGAACTAGTGCACCTATACAATCTACCATTGTATTGGGTGTGTTGGGGACACAAGAAACTCTATGTTATTTGGTTGCAGGGTTGTTTGAGAGAGACCATCTTCATCCTACGCCTCCCACGGATTGATAAACCTTAGGTCGTCCACTTTAGGGAAATTTGCTACTGTCGTACAAACTGCTGCACTAGGAGGCCCAACAACGTCTACAAGAAGAAGGTTGCGTAGTAGCATCACGCACTTCCTTGCGTGCGAAGATATAGCTGCTGGGTCCCAGCTGCCAAGGAGGAATCTTTTTTTTTGCCCGTAATAAGGATGCACTTCCTTGCGTGCGAAGATGTAGCTGGTGGGTCCCAGCAGTCAGGGGGAGAAAACATTATTTTTCAGGGTAAAAAGGATGCAGTTGCATGCATGCATCCATGGGCATGGTGCGTCCCCACTGTTAGCCTCTCACCTACAGTCATCTTGCGATGACTCTCGTTTGTTAACCACGTTGACCGCACCGTGCCGAGCGCACCAAGGCCGGTGGACGACGGCGAGGCCCCAGACTTGAACGACCCGGAGATGGGGAAGACACGGCAGTGGAGTCGCAGATGGAGAGGAGTGGGAAACTTGACTGGTTCGGGTGCACGGCGGCACTGCCACCCACGGGAGACAGGAGCAAGAATACAGGTTGAAGAAGGAGCACGGCTGTTGGATTAACATCCAATAGTCCAGCTGCTAGAATCATTTGTTGATTAAGTTGACAAAGCCCTGCGTACAAGTCCGCTTAGTAGGCCAACAAGTCAGCCACCAAATCTGACGGGTCCCAGCTGTCAATGGGAGGAATAGTTTTTTTCGCATAACAAGGACGCACTTCCTTCCATGCGAAGATACAGCCGGTGGGTCCAAGCTGTTAGGGGGAGGAAACATTTTTTTCAGCTTAATAAGGAGGAACTTTCCTTGCGTGCGACCATGGACCTCGTGGGTCCCAGCCGTCTGGCTCTCCACGTACAGTCCTCTTCCGATGATTCTCATTTTTTGACCACGCCGTGCCGAGCGCCGCGAGGCGGTGGACGATGGCAAGTCCCCGGATGGGAACGACCCGGGGATGGGAAGACGCGGCAGTGGAGTCCTAGATTGAGCGGAGTACAAGGGTTATAACTGGTTCTAATTCGGCGTGGGGCTGCAGTCGGTGGAGAATAACAGGAGGTGTGGAGGGGTGGAGGGATATCCTGGTCGGCGGTGGGGTAGCGCTTCGCGGCGATGCGTGCTAAGCAGAGCCGCTAGCCGCCGGAGGCCGTACCAGGTGGTCCTGGCGACGCTGGAGGAAGAAGACGAGAGATTGAAGGTGCATGTTGGCCGTTAGAAATAAATCCAATGGCTGTGGATGTCATAATCATTTGTTGACCAAGTGGACAACGCCTTGCGTAAGCTTCGACCTATTGGCCCACATGTCACCCTGCAAAAATGCGGCATATATTTAACCCATGTTTTCTAGAATTTATAGTCCATTTGCTGGGCTGGGTGAACAAATAATTTCGTGTCAATGCGGCACATTCAATATTTTTAAGAAATCCCAACCCATTTGCACTTTCTTGAAATACACGAATTAGCTGGTCTCGTTCTATATATAATCTTAGGTTAGAAGGAGAAATTAATATCAAAAAATAAACCGGATCGACACATTTATATATATATATATATATATATATATATATATATATATATATATATATATATATATATATATAATTAACAAATTAGCAAGTTATTGCTCAAAACAAAAATGAGCGTGTTATTATTACATTGGTCCTTAAAACCTTCACAAGCTTTTGTACGCAATCACCAGGATTTTCCTTGCCTGTGAGTCAAAAACAACCAGGATTTTCCATGCCAACTTCTGTTAAACATTTACTTTTATAAGTTAATAACACGTGGGATGTTTTTATAATGTATATATAAGTCTCTATAAAATATACGATAATAGTAATAATATAAATATATATAATGTGGTTAGAAGGGTAAACATAAATTGGACACAACATTATTATTCTTATATATAGATAAATAGAACAGAGATCTGCGTTTTATTAAAGAAAATACATTGGGCTGCTGATCTTTAAGCAAAAGTAAAACCTACGCTGGGAGGCCCGTAGGCCGGTATGGACCTAAAAAATAAGTTGAAACCACTGTCTACGTATGTCGTGGGCTACGCATGTTAAAAAATAAAACCTAGGCCTAGCTGATACTTGTTTGCCCTCTAGAAAAAAATGATACCAGCTAGATGCCCGATAGCCCTTTCTCGCAACAACAACAAAAAAAAGATCCCCGATGCCCCTGAAAGAAAAGCTCCCAGATGGCAGTCATCGTTGGAAATTTATTTCCTTTATTGACTAAGGTTGACAAACCCGTGGACCCCAACATCAGTATACAATTAGGAGGAAGCTTTTTCCAATGGGGCACTTGCTTGCGTACGGCTTGGACCTGGTGGGTCCCCACTGTCAGTCTCTCGGTGTACAGTCCTCTCTGGATTCCTCTCGTTTGTTGAGCATGTTGACAAAGCCATAAGGTGGCGCCACGGCGAGCGCACACGGACGGGAAAGAACCAGATCCGGGGAAGATACCTTCATTTTTGAACATACCGCACTAACCCAGTGGTTGCAGCCCTCTCAACCAAAAGTTGTACTACCCGGGTTCGATTCCAACTAGTGCAGTTGAAAAATATCTAACACTTGCCCAAATTTCGTCCCTAGTTTACCCAGTTTTTCGCACACTCAACATTGTCTTGCCCTTCCCAGTTTAAAAAAACATTGTCTTGCCATTTTGAAAATAGCATATATTTTTGACTTTCCATCATATTAAGATGTGCTATACATGAATGTGGATTAACTTGATGTTAACTTGTTGTTAGTTCCATTTTTTACCATGAATAAAATTTCCAACATTCTGTTATCCATGTTTCAAAAGTGCTTGTTGATTTAAATGCTCTGCCTCTGAAACATGCAGTTTCTTATCTGAAAATCACTTGGACAAGCATCCATCACCGGTGTTGGATTCGATGTCGCGCTTCTTCAATCCCCCGGCAATTGCGAGGGGGGAATAAACTTCCGTCCCGTGCTGCCGCTTGGGGAATGGAGCGAACTAGATTAAAGAGGGGGATGGCGGCACGACTGAAGAAGCACATCAGACGTGATTTTTTTCTTTAGTGGATGGCTCTCGATGGCGTTTTTTACTTGCCCTCTGCACCATACAACTTGCATTTTTAGCCTCCCAGTCTCTGGTGGACCAGCAGCCCATTTGCTGGGCGGGCGAACCTATACAAACCAGCACTCGATTTTTCATCAAGCCCCAAAAACAATGCAGTACTATGTTTGTTTTGAGGCCGAAAACATTACGGCAGGGGTTGAGCGGGGGAGGGGGGAAGACGGAGCAAAAAGATTAAAAAGAGCTGATGCGCCGTTGCTACCCTAACAAAGCAGGTGCAATTCTTCTCAGGAAGAAGGTGTGCCATTGACACCCACACGTCACATCCCACAGTAGACATACTAACAAGTTCACACACAAGTACAACAGAAAAGGTAAACATTCTTATCAAACTTAGGTTCACATGACACGTTCATATTCATAGCCAACATTCACAATCAACAACTCAAAAGATTCATATATACACAAGTTCAGCATGTCTATGCATCCAAATGGTTGATAGATCACATGACAATATTCATAGATATCACAAAAAGATTCAGATATACACATGTTCAGTATGTTTATGCATCCAAATGATTGAGATCACAGTCAATATCATCCATGGACGAACTTTAATTACCGTACATAGTGGTAAATGGTGTTCGGTCGGAGGTACTTCTTGCTAAAATTAATGCGTGTACGAGTAAACTTTCGAGTACATAAGAGGCAGCACAGACAATCTAAACTTTGCCGGTAGGTTTATCCTCAAATAGTGGCCTCCTGCCGAGGGAGGTTTGAGCAACTTGGCCACTACTTTCGTCCAACTAGTTTACTGGCTCATCTTGGTCTGTAGCTTGCCAAAATTCTACATTGCAGACAAGAAAGGAGGCAGTTGAGAAAATGAACCATCCAAATTTTTTATGCACTTCAACTGAAATGGAGCATCCCTGACGTGCAGACTGATTAAGTGCCAGATGAATATGCGTGTCAACCCACTTGTCTGGAATCTTTAGACTCCATGGCATACAGTTCGCTACCATATGTGCCGATAACCAAAAGGCACAAGTTGGGACCAAAGACTGGACTGTGTTTTTCTGGGCTATGTGCCAAGCAATATTTTTGCCGTTCACTCTCCTAATACTTGGAGTTTGACAATTGGTTGACGCCGGTTGATACTTGAATGAATATAGGCACTTCTTCTTGTCAAAATTGATGCTTGCCTGAGTGAGCTTTGGAGTACATAGCAGCAGCATAAGTATATGTCCATCTAATCTTTTTGTGCAGTTCTACTGAAATCGCTCAATGTAATGATTTGCCCGCGAGTTCAGGCTCCAAGTTACTCCTTCTTTAAATCGGCAAATAGTAGCACAATACCAAATTACCAATACATATGACAAGCACAATAATCAGGATAAAGACCGGTACCAACCTGTGTGAGGTTGCATATCAATTACTATTTCCTTTGACTGGAAGCTGAGATAAGCGAAGCGACTGACAGCAAAGGAAGGAAGGAAGCCGAGATAAGCGACTGACAGGAAAGGAAGGAAGCACTCGAGGCAATGAAGCACCCAAAGTTTTTGTGCAGTTCCACCAAAATCAAGCATCCCTATTGGCACATATATTGAGAGAGTGAGATTACTATAATAGTGGGACTAGTTGATGAAACATACACTAACAAATAGAAGCACCCTCGTTATCTTAATGGGTAAAGTTAGCAACATAGTACTCTTGCTTAAAGAGAGGTATTATTTTATTTAATCAGTGCCAATTAGCTCAACCCTCAAAGCATTGCCACGTATCATAGGTTGCAAAACTTTAACGTGCAAAGATAAAGGAGTTTGTCATGATAGTAGCACGATACAAATAGAGATGAAGGCAAACTAATATGGATGAAGGCCTTAGGTCGGTACCAACCTGAGCAAAAAAGCTTATTCATGTAGTCCCAGAAGAGATGATAAAGCACTCACTGGAATCACTCAATAGTATATATTTTTTTGCACTTCAAATGTATGCTTGAAATCACTCTTGTTTACCAGTGCTGAGATTATATCGAAAGATAATCAAGAACATCCAGCGGAGTTAAAGCACTGGCTGGGATACAATTCATTATATTGTCTTGTGTAGTTCCACTAAAATGTATGATTGGCACAACATGATCCCTATTTGCACAAGTAGGAACAAGGTGAAACCTTCATTAGCTTAGTGAGAAAGGATAGAAAGACATTGGCATATTACTCTAACAGTAGCATCAAATTCATGATGGACAATACACAAAACATTGCCTCATTGAACCAATGGCAATAAATTGACATGCAAAACAATATCACTATTATGTCATGACACAACCAAGATTCCCTCCCTGCTCCAGCACCTGATTCACCTCCACAGACACACATACACACGTACATGATTCCGCATAGGGTGCTACTGAAGATTTGTTTAACTCCGACAGGAAAATTAGGCAGCAATAAATTAGTGGTACTTAAGTACTCCTAATTAATTAAGTGACCTTGCAGGAGAGACAGCAGAAGTGGAAGGGCTCCCTGGAGGATCGTCTCACATGTAAGGTAGACATTGCCGGAGCCCTTGAATGGCCTCGACTGAGGCCTCGGGCTTCAGCAAGATCACCTTGGCACTGTTGATCATGTAGAGCTGGGTGACTGAGGCCTCGGGCTTCAACAAGATCACCTTGGCACTGTTTATCATGTAGAGCTGGGTCACAGATACATCCAGAATCCAGTTAATTAGTATGATGTGTCGTCAACCCAAGTACTACTCTGTTGCATTTCTCTATCTATCTCTACTCTACTCTTATCTACTCTACTCTTATAAAAACAGAGTTGGCCATGATGGTGTGCCTGCCATCCTGCAATATAGGTCGTCTGAATTATATCTGACGGGTAGGAAGGAAACTATGGCAATTTTGCAAAAAGGTACCCGCAACCCTCTCCGCATTTGCAAATAAGGCCTTCCCTCATTCATCCTTTTCTCTCACAAGATAAACTACTCATACAAATGCATCTTGATGTTACATGCAACGCACGGGCATCTTGCTAGTCTTCCATGTAAATTAAGACTAATAGCAACATAGCAATACAATACCACTAGCAAGATGTCAGGATAACATAGGATGGTCCCATCGTGTGATCTCCATTTCTCTTTATTCTTCTTCTTCCTCCTCTTCATGCTTTGTTTCTCTTTCTCCTCACCAATTGGTGAAACCAAGTACATGATTGGCCTTCTATTTCAGAATTGGTTTTGTCAGTGAGGGAGTACAAGTGTACTAGTAAACAATAGCATTACTTTCTCATGGCAGTCGCAAAATAGAGATGAACACATGCATTAAATATCATTTTTACCTAGAGGAAGGTAATGGTGCCAATATGGATGATGAGGATTGGAACACAGATCTCCCTTTGTGCAGTTCCACCGAAATGAACCAACTATTCCATTCCGACATTCCAGTTAAACAGCACAAAAGTCACTTCTTTTAAGAAGTGTTTTGTGGAGTGCACCAAAAGGTCACAACAGCAACCAGGTGAAATGGATATCCCTGTTTGCACAAAAAGCTACAGAGGAAACAGTCAGAGTCTCAAACAATTACAGGCAAAAACATTTGGCTAAACTTGTCATGGCTTATAACAGTTGCATGGCTTCATTTTACCAGGGGCATTAGATTAAGAATAGCTAAATATTTGGTATAAGGGCATGGGACAGTGGGTGCACCAACAGTCCATCACCATGTACCTAAACCGGGGCATAAAGTGGTGATTCAGAGTTTGTTGCCCCGAGAAATAAACATCCAAGAAACATATCTGGGTTGGTCCCATTTTTGTTCACCCTAGCCACCTACTCCTATGTGTGGATAGCAAATCTAGTCCTGGTCATACCATTGTGTACAGCGTTTCCATTATATTTCCCTTTTCGACCAAGAGACTTGTTGGATGACCAGTCTGCAGTACTTTCACCCCATTTCCTTCCTGTTTGTACCAAGTCCGATGTACATACTAAATCCCCCCCCCTTTATTTCTTGTTTGAACCAAGTACAAGATTAGACTCCATGAAGTAGCTTCTAAAAATAGAAGAAGAAAAATAGGTGACGTTGGACCATCCGATCGAGAGGGGCTGAGAGGTAGAAAATGATGCACATGCAGCGACGTAGCGAGCTGAGGAAGTAGAGCTGGGGCGATTTCAAAGGAAGATATACCTGAAGGTCGTCGGGATGTGGATAGATGGGTGGCGGGAGGCTGGATCCGCCCACACTAGGGTAACTACGAAGGGATCGGAGGACCTCCCGCGCCGATGCTCGGCCAGAGATAACAGTGCGGCCGGCATTGGGTCTCCTCCCTCGCTGTCAATGATGGACTAAACGCTGCCCCTCCTCCCCTTCACCGGCGGAAGGGGATACGTCCGGATCTGTAACCAGCGGTGAGGATAGAAAGACAATGTTCCACCGCTATCTTGTTTTGATCTGGAGAGGATGAGAGTATGTGAATAGAGCAACCCTATCAAGCAAGCACGGAGGCTCAGACCTATAGATATATGTAGTGGGTAGTTTTCCTTTTTCACTCCATCAAAACAATCGTTTAAAATTGTGTACGTGCCAGGTCACCGTTTTTTTTTTGAGTTGTTGATTGGTTTTTGAGAAGCTACCCGCTTATTCCAAGTGGTGTTACGGTGTGCCAGCTTGCACTTTGTATCGTTCAAGTCTGGTACAAGACTCTCCATTAAATGAACAACCACCACCTCGTAAAATTTGTGAACAAGCCCACGGCTAAAATTATCGTAAACGTGGGATGCCCCAACATGCATTATTATTTATATTTTCTATGTGGTAGTATCCTCAAAACAAAATGTGAGAGTAAAAGATTTATTGGGCCCCTTTATAATTGGTGCTAAATTTTGACCAAAGATTTAACTAACAAAATGATAGTGCATGTTAACAGAAAATTATATCGTTTGATTCGTATTTGAACATAGTTTTCAGTGATGTAATTTTTTGTGACATGCATGAACATTTGGTTAGTTAAATTTATAGTCAAAATTTGGCAAGGTGCAATAAATCAACACATGCAAGTATCAAAAGGAAAGTCACGGCATGCATGCATGCGTTGTAATTAATGCATTAGTAAATGCAAATTATTCAAATATATCGAGTGGAGAGCTTTGATGTGTCGCGTCAACTCGTACAACAATGAGAAGTTTGATTACCACGCCCTCTCCCTTTCGGACTGAGCTCCAGTGCCTTAACTGCACCTGCCTTTGGTTGTATGACAGGTGGGCCACCCACCTGTTGGTCCCACCTGTCATACACACAATGGCAGGTGCAGTAAGTCAATGAAGTTGCGTCCCTCCCTCACCCATGAGCGTGGTGGCTGGCAGGACTAGGAGAAGCTTTCGCTACACGCTCTCCCTCCCGCACGCGATGGACATGCAGCAGTTCATTCGATGTCAGATGGCCAGAAGCATACTAGAGTACTACACTGCAGTAGTACTCCATCATTGTTCGACTTCCCGAAGAGGCGAAGAGCCAAGCACAGCCCGGATGCTCGTGTGACAGTTTCATGTCTGGGGTAGTCTAGGATAGCATGTATTGTGCCTCTAAGCTTAAAATCATTGGGGTCCGCTCCATGCTATGAGGCTCAAAGCATATTTTTTTGATTAAAATAATCTTCTGGCCCTACCTATCATCCTAGAGATTGTAGTTTGCACACTCATCTGGTCAAGACAGGAATATATATTTTAATTTGTGGTGGGGTAAATGTTAGAGGTTGGAGCAAATATATTGTACACTGCGCGTCTTTTAACCAAGTTTAGAGGCAAGTGATACGTCTCCAACGTATCTACTTTTTCTCACGCTTTTCCTGTTGTTTTGGACTCTAATTTGCATGATTTGAATGAAGCTAACCCCGGACTGATGCTGCTTTCAGCAGAACTACCATGGTGTTGTTTTTGTGTAGAAATAAAAGTTCTCGGAATAGAACGAAACTTTGCGATGATTTTTTATATCAATAATAAGAATTTTTGGAGCCAACACCTGTAGAGAGGGGCACCTGGGTGGGCACAACCCACCAGGGTGTGCCCCCTCTCCTGGCGCGCCCAGGTGGGTTGTACCCACTTGGTGGCCCCGCTGATGACCCCCCTAATACTATAAAATCACATATTTGGAGAAAAAAACCAGGGAGAAAGAATTATCGCGATCCACGAGACGGAGCCGCCGCCAAGCCCTGTTCTTCCTCGGGAGGGCAGATCTGGAGTCCGTTTGGGGCTCTGGAGAGGGGGATCTTCGTTCTTTGTCATCACCAACCCATCTCCATCGCCAATTCCATGATGCTCCCCACCGGGAGTGAGTAATTCCTTCGTTGGCTCGCTGGTCGGTGAGGAGTTGCATGAGATTCATCATGTAATCAAGTTAGTTTTGCTAGGGTCTGATCCCTAGTATCCACTATGTTCCTAGATTGATGTTGCTATGACTTTGCTATGCTTAATGTTTGTCACTTTGGGCCCGAGTGCCATGAACTCAGATCTGAACCGTTTATGAATTCATCATTATATCCATGTTTTAGATCCGATCTTGCAAGTTATAGTCACCTACTATGGTTATGATCCGACAACCCCGGAGTGACAACAACTGCGCCCACTCTCGGTGATGATCGTGGTTTGGGGAGTTCATGTATTCACTATGTGTTAATGCTTTGTTCCGGTTCTGTATTAAAAGGTGGCCTTAATATCCCTTAGTTTCCAATATGGACCCCGCTGCCACGGGAGGGTAGGACAAAAGATGTTGTGCAAGTTCTTTTAATAAAGCACGTATGACTATTTACGGAATACATGCCTACATTATATCGATGAATTGGAGCAAGTGCCGTATCACCCTAGGTTATAACGGTCACATGATGAATATCATCCAACAAGTCACCGATCCAATGCCTATGAATTTGTCTTATATTGTTTATGCTAAGTTACTACTGCTATCATCACAGTTACACTTGCTACAAAATTACTGTCATCACTGTTACTGTTACCGTTGCTGCTGTCACTACTATCCAAACTATCAAACTACTTTGCTAATAATTACTTGTTGTAGATAATTAATCTCCAGGTGTGGTTGAATTGACAACTCAGCTGCTAATACCTTCAAATAATCTTTGGCTCCCCTTGTGTCGAATCTATAAACTTGGGTTGAATACTCTACCCACGAAAATGGTGGCGATCCCCTATACTTGTGGGTTATCATGACCTTTTTATGGCGCCGTTGCCGAGGAGCATAGTTATATTTGTTGAGTCACTTGGGATTATTATCACATTATCACTATGAAGAATCTGAAGGATCCAAAGACTAAGATATTTCCCTCAAAGACGAGGAGAGGTAAGGAACTGCCATCCAGTTCTGCTTTAGAGTCACCTTCTGTTATGAGTAAAATTGCAACACCACCACATGCTATCATTTCTAATATGTCGCAAGTTATTGATGATGCTACTTCTACTATGAATGATACTTATGATGATGCTAGTACCTTGCTTGATAATGATGATGTGCCACTTGGTGATTTTCTTGATGCACAAATTGCTAGAGTAATACAACATGATGTTGTTGAATCTGATGATGAGCTTGAAACTGAAACACCTGCTAGAACTAGCCTTCCTAGATATGAATTTCCTAAGGTACCGGAAGGTTATGTTATGAATGAGGAGACAACTAGAGATATTCTTGCGTGTAAGGATAGAGATGATCTAGAGAAATTATTATGCAAGTATAAAGAAAAATCTCTGAATGCTAGAATGAAATGTGATCCTACGTTTGCTACCTCACCTATCTTTATTGATGATAATGATTATAAATTCCCTGTCAACCCAGAGTTAATTACTTTGGTTGAATCTGATCCTTTCCATGGTTTTGAAACTGAAACTGTTGTGGCACATCTTACTAAGTTGAATGATATAGCCACCCTTTTTACTCATGATGAGAAAACTCGTTATTACTTTATTCTCAAATTATTTCCTTTCTCATTAAAGGGTGATGCAAAAGCTTGGTACAATACTCTTGCTCCTGGCTGTGTGCGTAGTCCCCAGGATATGATTTATTACTTCTCTGAAAAATATTTTCCTGCTCACAAGAAACAAGCTGCCTTACAGGAAATATTTAACTTTGTGCAAACTAAATAAGAGAGTCTCCAACAAGCTTGGGGGAGGCTTTGCCAGTTACTTAATGCTTTGCCTGATCATCCTCTTAAGAAAAATGAAATACTTGATATCTTCTATAATGGACTAACCGATGCTTCTAGGGCCTTCCTAGATAGTTGTGCCGGTTGTATTTTCAAGGAACAAACTATTGCTCAAGCTAAATAATTATTGAATAACATATTGAAAAATTATGATGATTGGACTATTCCTGAACCACAGGCTAAACCCACTCCGAAGAAGAGGGGTATACTATATCTCAGTCCTGAAGATATGCAAGAGGTAAAGAAATCTATGAAGGAAAAAGGTATTGAAGCTAAGGATGTAAAAAATTTAACTCCTATTGAATAAATACATGGGCTTAAGACACCACCACTGCTTAAGGTGGTAGAGGTAAATTCTCTTATGAAATTCAATGAAAATGATAATCCTCACAATATGCATCCTAGCCAATGCCTTTGTAACATCCCAAATTTTCAATTTGGAATGTTATACATTAGATCATCAATGCATATCATATTTTATTGCTTTTGACCGGATCCAGAAATTCTACGCAACTCAAGGACCCACGGAGAGAGTTGGGGATTTAGTTATTTTCATATTAGAGTTTTCTCAAATTTTGAAAATATGATCATTTGATTTTATTTATTTTATCTTCAGTTATTTCTATAATAAAAATATGAGAGAGGGAATAAAATGACTTTCCTGAAATAAATAAATATTGAGGATTTAATAAAAAAATCAAATAAGTTTTTATTTCGGAGTTTTTGGCTAGTTTATTTGAATTTAGGAAAAAATGCATGCTTTTCAAAACTGTATTTTAGGGACAAGAAAATGTTCATCTCGTTCTAAATATTTTATCTAGGCGGTGAAAAATTATTTTGGCATATTTAGAATTTTATTTTATTTTCTAGAATTTTTCTTAGTTTTGGCAGAATTTTGTTTTTTTAAGTACCGCGCGCCCGACTGGGCCGAAGGCCTAGCCGAGCCAGGCCAGGCCCGCGTCGCTGCCGCATTTCCCCGCGGGAGTCCGACCCGCCGCCGCCGCCGAGTCCGGCCGGGGCATGCCTCCCAAGGCCGACCCCGACCCGGCGCCCCCTTGCCCAAGTCGGAAGCCCCCCCACTTAAATACCGGCCGCCGCCGCCTCACCCCGCCACCCCGACCCGCCCCGCCCGCAGCAGCCGCGCCGCCCGCCGCCGTGTGACGCCGCCGCCGCATGCCGCGCCCGCCGCCGCCGACGCCCGCACCACCCGCCGCTGACTCCACCCCACCCTGCCGGAGCCCCGAGTTACGCCAGGATTCCAACGAGGTAGTCGCCGTCCGCCCCCAGTTTTCAAAACAAAACCGATTCGGCTTTTTTTTAAACCCTAGGTTTTTTTATTAGATCATTTTTTTATCGGTTCACTTATTTAGCGAGCATTCGCTCGTTCGATCGTTCTAACGGACGAGTTCACCGTTTAGTTTCAGTTAACGAACGTTTGTTCCTTAATCTGTTCGTCAGTTTTTTTTCTTTTTCTCGGATTTTCCGCGATTATTTCTGATCATGATTTCTGATCTGATTTTCGTTTTAGTATAACGTTTCGCTCGTTTATCGGAATTAGGCGACTCAAGCACCTAGAGTTTCGTATCGAAACCCTCTTTCTATGTAACCAACTCAAACAAGTTTTTGCTTCTGTAAAATTTGACTTAGGTCCAGATTAGTAAACTAAGCTTGTATCTTTCGCCGTTTGACTTTCAATGTTTCGTTCGATTTGTTTCTTTTTGCCAACTGGAGTTCTTAAGTTGAACTTCCTGGTTAGATCTCTTATTTGAGTTTTACCTGTGCGTTAGATGAGTGCTTCTTGTATGCTTGTTTGTTTGCGATAGAGTACCCGGAGTGTGCCGCTTGCTACTTCGAATCTCTAGGTTTCACGGATCATCAGCAAGGCAAGTAACACTTTGATCATACCTTTTTACTACCCAGTTTTATTGCATTAGATCAATCCTCAAACAATTGCATGAATAGGATCTGATTAATATGCTGTTTTTGGGAAGTAGATGAGGTAGTACCTATTACCATTTTTATTATCAAACCTCTGGGAGTTACTTCTACATTTGCTTATGCCATGCTATGCTAGTAGACGTGGATTGGGTGAGTGTATCCATGACAGATGTGAGATTGTTATTTAATGGTTTACTTAAGGTGGCAACTTTAACACACATCTGGGTGGATTGAGGCACCTGAGTATTCCAGCGATTACCTGTTTTTCTTTATGGACCGCCACCCAGGCTCAAAGGGATCATGAGATTATTCATGCTAGAAACTTCCGTGTGCAGCCACAAGCCATTATGGGCTCTGGCATAGTTGATTAAGTCGTGCGAACTCTTACAGTGCTAGACTAGCAGATGTAGGGGAAAGTAGGTGTAATTGTCTACCTGATCGTAAGGTGCTAGCGCTTCTGAAAGACTATGTCTCGGTCATTCGTTTCTCAAACACCATGTAGTGTGAGAATCCCAATGGGGGAGATCGAGTCTTGTGGGGAAAAGTGTGCAAACCTCTGCAGAGTGTATAAACTAATCATGATTAGCCGTGTCCCCAGTTATGGACGTCTGGAGTATCTAGTACTTGGATTATCATGTGAATCTCATCATGTGACTTTAATTAATTTTGTTGGGTTTTAATGATGATGCTTAATTGGGATTGAGAGGGTGTCTACACTCTCAATGTTTAACAACCACCATGATAGTTAAATAAAAGTTATTCCTTTGCAGTAGGGAAAATTGGCTTTATGCAAAACTGTAACCATAGAGCTTTCCACCAGCCATATATGCATGTAGTATAGCCTATTTCTATTCATTACTCTCTATGTGTTACATTGCCAGCATATTCCCTGTGCTGACCTGTTTTCGGGCTGCAATGTTCATGTTGCATATTTTTCAGACGACGAGTAAGGTGCCTTAGGTCGTGGTTCTATACTCAGTGATGCCGTTGGAGTTGATGGACTCACTTATCTTCCAAGCCTTCCGCTGTTATCGTTATTAGATGGCCTTAAGCCATATTTATTGCAATAAGTTCTCTTTGGAGAGATTCGATGTAATAAGTGTGTGATTGCTACTCTGTTATAAATCCTTCAACTACTGTGCGTGTCAGCATTACTGATCCAGGGATGACACTGAAGCACAGAGATCAGACTGTCTGAGGTCTGGTCGCTACAAGATGGTATCAGAGCACACGCTGACTGTAGGACACGACCACTAAGATAAAGCCCTAGATCACTACTCTCTTCTCATTTCTGACTCCTCATCTTTTCTACTCTTTTAGGATGGCGGATGCAAGGAACAAGTTCACGCAACCGAATGAAGATACACCCTTTGGACGCCACCAGAAGGAAGTCACTTAGTACCTGAACATCGGAGTACCAAGCTTCACCAGGACCTACAACGCCACTTTACCCGAGGAGGAGCGCCGGATGATTCAAGTTCAAGTTCCAGGAAGGACATTCGCGCCAGTCACTGAGCCCATAGAGTTTTCCTTTGATGCACCAACCTGGAGTCTAGGAAAGAGCATGGCAGCCCACATCCCCATGGGATGTATTGGTGAAGTTTACCACAATGATCTTAAGGATACTATCTACCAGATTTGTGGGCGCCGAGATGAGCAATGGGAGATGATCAGCACCAGGAAGGATTGATCAATCGCAGCTTTTATCCAGGAGTTAAACTGTCACATCCCTAGTTCTATTAATGCCTAGTGCTAGCATCTGGTGTTGCATCATGTTTAAATTTCAGTTAAACCTGAAATGGGGATTGCCTAGACCCTAGCATTAAAGGAATTCACTAGGTTCAACGAAAATATTCCCCGTAAATCCAAATGGCTTTCAAAAATGTTCATCATTCTTGGAAAATGCTGGAAACAGTACCCAGAGGTGATGTGCATTTTTCCATTACATATTTGGGCTCTGGATTAAATCAACTCTATTTGCATTTGGGCATTTAAATGCTATTAAATATTTTAAATGCTCAAATAATCATAAACTATAATGTTTACTATAGGATATATTCCCAACAGTGATCATGAGTAGTTTCATGATTTTTGGAAGTGTCTAAGTATTTTTAATAAAGCCCTAAAGATTACAGGAAAATAGAAAACTGAAACAACAAAGAGAGAGAGAGAGAGAGAGAGAGAGAGAGAGAGAGAGAGAGAGAGAAAGGAACTTACCTGGGCTTAACCCACCCGTGCAGCCACCTGGCAGCCCAAGTGGCCGGCCCAGCCCACCTGGCCACCTCCCCTGCCAGTTGTCTTCCTCCTCTCGCCAGAAGGCAGAGGGGAAGCAACGCACGGCGCTCGCGTGTGCGGGCACGCAGCTGCCCGCCTGGCCCTCCCTGGCCAGCGCGACGCTGGGATCGTCTCCCTGTGGCCTCCGGAACCCACCGACCCCTCGCTCACTCTTTCCCCTTCACCCCCTCGCTCTCTTCACGCCATGGCCGCCGCATGCCCGAGCTTGTCGCCACCGTAGTCACGCCCACAGCCGCCCTCGAGCCTGTCCGACCTATCCTCGAGCTCCGCCACGTCTGCCTCGTCCTCTCCACCATGCTACGCGATGTTGGATGCCCCCGAACACCCTCACCGCCATCTTCTTCAACCTCGGTCGCCGGAGATCCCTCTGGCGTCCCGCTCAACCTCGACCCTCCCCGGCCTCGCCGTCTGCGCCAAACGAACCTCTGTGAGCCCCCGATCGAAACCCCCCTTACCTCGTCGTCGCGCGCATCCTCTAGCTAGCTCCATAGCCGGAACCGAGAGCTCCATGTCGCCGGTGATGTCACCACCGTCGCTGCAGCCGCTGAGGCTCGAAACCGAGCGTGTCACCGTTCTCTGCATGCTCCTAGGAGCTTGGAACACCCACCAGCTCCTCCTCCGTGCACCACAACGCCAAACCCGCAGGTGCCCGAACGCCGGCCGCCGCCACGAGGTCGACTCCGGCGAGCTCCTTCCATGCCGCGCCTCCCGCGTGCCTCCCCTGGATGCACGCGAGAAAGGGCAACCCTCTGGTGCCCTTGGCTTGGCCCAAAACCGCCCGTAGCGCCACTCCGACAATCTTCCACCACGGTTTTGGTCGTCGCCGGCAGAATTCCGGCGAAGCCGACGTGGCGCTGTCATTAGCCACTGATGACGCCCTAACTAACCCACCTAGCTCACTGACACCCGGGCCCCACTCCCTAAATAATCTAGGTTTTATTTCTGTTTAGATTAGTTTATAATCACGCGGGACCCACCAGTCAGAGTTGACCGTGCTGACGTGGTTGTTGACCTGACCCCACATGTCTGTGACCCAGACTGCTCTTTGTCACTGACCAGTGGACCCCACTGGTTAGGTTTGACCTGGGCCGAGCGTGTTGACCTGCTGATGTCACACTGATGTCATGCCGACGCAATAAGCTATTTTCTGGATTTAATTTAATTCAGGAAATTCCAGAAAATACCCAAAACTTCTAAAAATCATATAAAATCAACCGTAGCTCAGAATGAAATAATTTATATATGAAAAATGATCAGGCAAATCCAATCTATACATCTGTACCATTTTCATGCATGTCGGAACAACTTAAAATTGTTGTTTAGGGCAATTCAGTTAAATGGCATTTAAGAAAGCACATATGGAATTTGAATTTGAACCTAGTGTTCAAACCAACTCCATTTAACTTGTTACTAGTTGCATTAGGCCAATCAACAGCATATTGCCATGTCACATTCATGCATCATATTGTTGCATGGCATTGATTGTGTTTCTTCTTTGTTTGTCGGTGATTGTTCCCTCTCGATAGACGTAGTTTCGGCGATGCGTTCGATGACACTGATGAAGAACTATATTATCTTCAGAAAGTGCCGGGAAAGCAAAAATCCCTTGTTAATTTCGATACAATTCCACCCTCTTGCTCCTGCTCTCTTTTACTGCATTAGGACAACAACGATTCATGTGTTACACGGTGCGGTAGTTGAACCCCTTTTCCTCTGCATGACCTGTCATTGCCACAGTAAATAGATGAAACCCACTAGCATGAGTAGGAGTTGTTTGAGCCCTGATGTGCCTACTCATTCATGCTTGCTTGTCATGCCTGCTACTTCTTAGAGTTGAGTCAGGTCTAATTCATCGGGGATGAATTGGAGGTGTGTAAACATGTCCTATTGTGTGTGAGCTAAGTGTGAAAACACGATTTGATAAAGGTAGCGGTGAGAGGCCATGTAGGAGTACATGGTGGGTTGTCTCACTGAAGCCATCCTCAGGAACTGAGTTTTGTGTTTGTGATCCATGAAACAGTTACTACCACACATTGGGATCCTTAATTGACTCTCTTGGCTTCTTAATCACCCTTGTCCTCTGTCTAGGAGTTGCAAGTAGTTTTTGGTGTTTGTAGTATGCTGGGGGCCGTGCGCAGCGCTAACCTGAGGGGTGGGCTGTGTTGCGGTAGGCACGTAGTCGGGCATGCCGGGCGCCCGTTTGGTGTCTTGGAACCCTGTACACATCGTTCGGGGCCGTATGTGGAAACCTCGGCCGGACTCCCTGCGGATGGAACCTGAATAGGTGATAAACCTGGACTAGAGACTCGAGTGTTTAGGTAGGTCGTGGCCGACACCCTCGCTGGGCTTCCGCTTGAAGGTTGCCGAGTACATGTCGTGTAAACGACGATAAGTGGTGAGAGCATGTGTGAAGAAGTACACCCCTGCAGGGTTAACATCATCTATTCGAATAGCCGTGTCCGCGGTAGTGGGCTTCTGGGTTGCCTGTACAGTTCATAGACAAGTGGAAGTGGATACTCTAAAATGCGCAAGATAAGCATGAGTGCTATGGATGGCGTTCTCATAGGAAGACGGGAGCGGATCCATAGTGGTGTATTGATATGGTGAATATGTGGACTCGTGTGCGCCACCTCAAAAGAGTTACTTGCGGTCGTAGTTCAGGATAGCCACGAGTCAAAGCTGGCTTGCTGCTGTTAAACTCCACCACCCCCTTTGTTGATACCGATGCATATGTAGATAGTTCTGATGTAAGTCTTGCTGGGTACATTTGTACTCACGTTTGCTTATTTTATGTTTTGCGGAGAGACGTCAGTCTCGCTAGTAGATCCGTGTGGACTCAGGCGTTTAGCTTGATACCTCAGCTACGATCTTGTGCCCTCGGCATGATCTGGTAGATAGTCAGGATTCTCAGCCTTTTTCATTTGTAGATGTCTGTACTCAGACATGATAAGCTTTCGCATGTGCTTTGACTTGTATGCTCTGATTGTTGGGTCATGAGACCCATGTTTGCAATATCTCGCTCCTCGGAGCCTAATGAATAAATACTTCAGAGTCGTGGAGTTATGTTGTGATGCCATGTTGTATTTGCACATATCGAGTATATTTTGTGTATGGATGAAATGCTTGGTATGTGTGGGATCCGACAATCTAGTTGTTTATCCTTGGCAGCCTCTCTTATGGGGAAATGTAGTCTAGTGCTTCCTTGAGCCATAGTAGTCCGCTATAGCCCGGTTCACCGGAGTCCTGCTAGCCCAGCACTACTGCTCAGGACACCTGACTGGCCGGCATGTGTTTCACTTCGTTCATGTGTCTGTCCCTTCGGGGAAATATCAAGCGGTGACATCCGGAGTCCAGCCTAGCCTGCTACAGCCCGGGTTACTGGAGTCCTGTTAGCCCAGTGCTACAGCCCGGATTCGCACGCTGTTGACCGACATGCTCGAAGTTTATTCATGTATGCTTGTCCCCATGGGTTAGTGCCGCTTTGGGTTCACGACTAGCCATGTCGGCCCGGGTTCTTTGTCATGTGGATGCTAGCGACACTATCATATATGTGAGCCAAAAGGCGCAAACGGTCCCGGGGCAGGTAAGGTGGCACCCGTGGGAATACCGTGCGTGAGGCCGCAAAGTGATATGATGTGTTACATGCTAGATCGGTGTGACTTGGAATCGGGGTCCTGACAGCATTGGTATCAGAGCCTGACTGCCTGTAGGATTACCAAGCCAAACCGGTCGATGTTGTGTCTAGAAATGCTTTAGTTATGTAAGGGAATTGATTGGGGAAGGGAACGTAAGGCTCTTTTTACTCCTTATACCTCATGGCCTTCTGATCTGAGTCAACCTCTTCTCTTCTACAGGGATTAAGAACTAGGCCTTCTCATCTATCTATCAGGATGACGTGTTACTAACCGATAGACTTATAAGATTGATGGATTCAAGCCTCTGTTCAGTTTCTACTACTTACGTGTGTTCATAGTTGGCCTCGGAACCTTGATATGGTGATGTTGAGCGGTTATGCCACTATTTTGCAGGATGTCTCAAATATTTTTGAGCATTTACAGCCGTTATGCTGTCCGAGTCATCCCAGGTTTCTAACTAGTCTGATGCATTTGCAAATTCCTTCCTCCCATTACCGACGTTCCTTTGGGCCAGTTTAACCACACTAATCGGTGAGTTGAGGTACTCTATTACCTAGACATATAAGTTGGAGCTATTATTATGACCCTAGGTGTCTTAGGGAGTCACCTAGTAATCTAGCAATGCTTTGTGTTCCTGGTGTGATGATTCTGGCCACCATCCTCGAAAGCATCCCATGATGCCATTTAGTAGTAGGTATTCTACTCTTGGGTTCTTGATCCAAGATTCACTTTACTTACCTCGTGTCAATAGTGTTGCTCGTACCTTTAGGATATTAGTAACCTTTGCGATAGTCCTCGAGGTCCATGGTATTTCCTTCTTCCAAATACCATGAACTGCTTATGGCAGTAGTTCCTTTGAACCAAAAGATCACAACCAGGGTGCTCTTGAGGAGTACTCCATTCATATTGTGACTCTGCTAGTTCTATCATTCTGCATGGGTTATCCGGAAGAAATTTGTTGAACTCGTTTGACATACTAACCCATGAATCCACAACTCAGAAAGTTATATGTTCCTTGAGTTGTTCTCTTTAGTTGTATTCTGATCCCCGTCTATCATTTGATACTCAAGAGTATGCGTGCATTCGTTCATCGATGCCTATCATTCGTGTGGTCCGTCAAAGCCATTCTATTTCAGAATGACTAGGAGAAACAAACTCCGGTACTTCATCCATATCTAGGATTGGGTCAAAGTAGTTATATTTCGCAGATCAAAATGCCAATCCAGCTTTTGATTCTGTTCTATCCTGAAGTATTACCGTCTTATGTCAAGAATGTCATGGGAATTGCACACCATCTTATGAATTCTTGACACAGTGATACTTCTCGCCATCATTATTCATTCCTCGGTGTCATGTTGTCGCAACCGGAATGCCGACAAGTGAATCCTGATGTCTAAACTCAATACTCCTAGCAACTGTGTTGCTTGGTAGTTAATGGACAATAATCTTATCCTTAGCGTGTTGATTATCGAATCATCACCCTAAGGTTTATCGTGCTACCTAGTCCTTATTTCTGGTGCACTCTTCGATCAATAAGTTCGGATTATTCAATCCCTTGCTTATTCAACCATATCATCTTGCCCTGGAAAGCAAGATTGTTCTTGAGCTTAGTGACATATCGGTGGTTCGTGATTTTCCGAATATCTTCTCGGAAGTATCACTAGGTTGTCACCTGACCGTTATGTTGAGTTCGTGATCAAGTTGGTTTTCCAATAAACCACTTTTCTCCAGGATTCTGTGTTGGATATCCCTGAGCTAGTTGGTTGAGCTAGACAACAACTTGGAGAATTGGAAGATAGAAGCTTGTCTGACTTAGTTCATGTTAAGGGATATCCTTTTGGGTGTGTGTGTGTGCTGAAGAGAGGTGATATCTTCATCGATTGGTCCTCGTGATCAGTTGTTGAATCTATTGTCTTGTTAAAACTTTGACTTGAGTATGGGCAATCGTCAAGTCAAATCAGAACCAACGATGTTCGTAACGTTGTCTTACTCGTGGTTGATCCCTCGAGCATACACCATTACATCTTTGGTCTGACCAATGCTATCACCATGTTCACATGATGGTGGAAGTCCAGTGATATGGAAATTCCGATGAGTTGCTGTTGGGCCCATCAGCAGCATTTTGTCTCCCCCCATGATTCATGTTGAACATCAACCTAGTGTTGGAAACTTTGTAGCATTGCCTTCATGTTCCGCTCATGAGGTATACATTTGGATGGAGAAGTGACTTCCTCGAACTCACGTGCATTGGATGTAAGTTGTCGCCGTGGATTCAAGAAAGCTTGTTTTGCTTCCTGTGGAATCATCCCAAGTCAGTCATGCATGTGCGAAGTATTCTATGGTTTGATAGACTGATCATCTTCATTCCGTGTGTGTCCCTAGCACACCAAGCCACTGATTGATTTGTTCAAGGAAAAGAAGCTCCTTCTTAAGAGCAAGACTTATACAAGGACTTCGATATCCTCGATGATGGTTCCCCACCTGAACTCGGTAGTGTTGTAAGACTTCTACGTGATCATGCTTGTCTTGGACATCATATTCACATGTATGTAGCAGAATCAGCTCATGTTTTGGAACTTGCTATCGTAGTTCATTTCACGAGAATCTTGCAACACCATCTCATCGAATTGTGTTGCAAACTTTCATTTTTATTTCTAGACTTGATGGGTCTGGATTATCCTGTTACAAACCAGATCTGAATCTCAGGCAGATCTGATGGTTGGAACTTTTCCAAGATCTATGATGTAGGTCCCGACAAGGTTGATGTCTGGCCGACACACCTAGCCGGAAGATCTATCATTATAGTGTCTTGATTGAACTATTTGACCATCTTCTCCATGAGGATTTCGTGCGACTTATTCTAGAAGTTGCTCCCTAGGGATCCTTGTGCTCTCAGTTTCCTCGATTATACCATAACCATTCAAGCAGTGGAATCACTCTCGTCTGTTGAGTTTTCTCCCAAGTTACTAGAATCATTCCCAGCATTGGCCTTTTATTCCATCTTGCACCGCCGTTGTGCCATCCTACCATGGGTCCCCTCCATTTTCGGTGATAAGAAAAAGTCATTCATTGCGTTGTGTTTTGTCTTCAACAAGGTAGTCCACATCATCCGTCCTAGTCCGAGTATGCCATTTCTTCGAGCTCATTCAAATGATCAATTGTAAATTGCCTTAGGATGATATAAAGAGTTTCAATGATCTCTGAATCAAAAGTAATTCTTTTTGCCACTTAAGGGAACAGTTCTTCGAGTCACCTTCCCTGAGGTGCCCCGTTATGGATTCATGGCGCCACTTTGAAACCCTCGTCAAATTGTTTCTTCTGTCGCTCCTGATGCAAGTTTTGTCTCTCAGCTCCAGAGATGTTTCTATGTCTCATTCCGTGAGTTGATCTTGTGATCATCAAGATGATCCTAAGTTGCTCGAACCTCAAGAAGATCGATTCCTCCAAGATCCTCCCTTTCTTCTCGTTGTCATGTTGGATGTAGTTCTCAAAGCAAGATGTCGAGATCAAGGTGATGCAATGGATCCATATCCTCGAGAAAGACATCTGGATCGTGAAGATTGTATTAGCTTGTGTCCCTTTGTCTTCTTACCTCACGACTTGAATCTCGGGACGAGATTCTTGTTTAGTGGGGGTGAGTTGTCACATCCCTAGTTCTATTAATGCCTAGTGCTAGCATCTGGTGTTGCATCATGTTTAAATTTCAGTTAAACCTGAAATGGGGATTGCCTAAACCCTAGCATTAAAGGAATTCACTAGGTTCAACCAAAATATTCCCCGTAAATCCAAATGGCTTTCGAAAATGTTCATCATTCTTGGAAAATGCTGGAAACAGTACCCAGAGGTGATGCACATTTTTCCATGACATATTTGGGCTCTGGATTAAATCATACTCTATTTGCATTTGGGCATTTAAATGCTATTAAATATTTTAAATGCTCAAATAATCATAAACTATAATGTTTACTGTAGGATATATTCCCAACAGTGATCATGAGTAGTTTCATGATTTTTGGAAGTGTCTAAGTATTTTTAATAAAGCCCTAAAGATTACATGAAAATAGAAAACTGAAACAACAAAGAGAGAGAGAGAGAGAGAGAGAGAGAGGAACTTACCTGGGCTTACCCCACCCGTGCAGCCACCTGGCGGCCCAAGTGGCCGGCCCAGCCCACCTGGCCACCTCCCCTGCTAGTTGTCTTCCTCCTCTCGCCAGAAGGAAGAGGGGAAGCAACGCATGGTGCTCGCGTGTGCGGGCACGCAGCTGCCTGCCTGGCCCTCCCTGGCCAGCTCGACGCTGGGATCGTCTCCCGGTGGCCTCCGGAACCCACCGACCCCTCGCTCAATCTTTCCCCTTCGCCCCCTCGCTCTCTTCACGCCATGGCCGCCGCACGCCCGAGCTCGTTGCCACCGTAGTCGCGACCACAGCCGCCATTGAGCCTCTCCCACCTATCCTCGAGCTCCGCCACGTCTGCCTCGTCCTCTCCACGAAGCTACGCGATGTCGGACGCCCCCGAACACCACCACCGCCATCTTCTTCAACCTCGGTCACCAGAGATCCCTCTCGGCGTCCCGCTCAACCTCAACCCTCCCCGGCCTCACCGTCTGCGCCGAACGAACCTCTGTGAGCCCCCGATCGAAACCCCCCTTACCTCGTCGTCGCGCGCATCCTCTAGCTAGCTCCACAGCCGGAACCAAGAGCTCCACGTCGCCGGCGATGTCACCGCCATCGCTGCAGCCGCTGAGGCTCGAAACCGAGCGTGTCACCGTTCTCTGCACGCTCCCAGGAGCTTGGAACACCCACCAGCTCCTCCTCCCATGCACCACAACGCCAAACCCGCAGGTGCCCGAACGCCGGCCGCCGCCACGAGCTCGACTCCGGCGAGCTCGTTCCATGCCGCGCCTCCCGCGTGCCTCCCCTGGATGTGCGCGAGCAAGGGCAACCCTCTGGTGCCCTTGGCTTGGCCCAAAACCGCCCGTAGCGCCACTCCGACGATCTTCCGCCACGGTTTTGGTCGCCGCCGGCAAAATTCCGGCGAAGCTGACGTGGCGCTGTCATTAGCCACTGATGACGCCCTAACTAACTCACCTAGCTCACTGACACCTGGTCCCCACGCCCTAAATAATCTAGGTTTTATTTCTGTTTAGATTATTTTATAATCACGCGGGACCCACCAGTCAGAGTTGACCGTGCTGACGTGGCTGTTGACCTGACCCCACATGTCTGTGACCCAAACTGCTCTTTGTCACTAATCAGTGGACCCCACTGGTCAGGTTTGACCTGGGCCGGGCGTGTTGACCTGCTGATGTCACACTGATGTCATGCCGACGCAATAAGCTATTTTCTGGATTTAATTTAATTCAGGAAATTCCAGAAAATACCCAAAACTTCTAAAAATCATATAAAATCAACCGTAGCTCAGAATGAAATAATTTATATATGAAAAATGATCAGAAAAATCCAATCTATACATCTGTACCATTTTCATGCACGTCGGAACAACTTAAAATTGCTGTTGAGGGCAATTCAATTAAATGGCATTTAAGAAAGCACATATGGAGTTTGAATTTGAACCTAGTGTTCAAACCAACTCCATTTAACTTGTTACTAGTTGCATTAGGCCAATCAACAGTATATTGCCATGTCACATTCATGCATCATATTGTTGCATGGCATTGATTGTGTTTCTTCTTTGTTTGTCGGTGATTGTTCCCTCTCAATAGACGTGGTTTCGGCGATGCGTTCGATGACACCGATGAAGAACTATATTATCTTTAGAAAGTGCCAGGAAAGCAAAACCCCCTTGTTCATTCCGATACAATTCCACCCTCTTGCTCCTGCTCTCTTTTACTGCATTAGGACAAAACTATTCATGTGTTACATGGTGCGGTAGTTGAACCCTTTTTCCTCTGCATGACCTGTCATTGCCACAGTAAATAGATGAAACCCACTAGCATGAGTAGGAGTTGTTTGAGGCCTGAAGTGCCTACTCATTCATGCTTGCTTGTCATGCCTACTACTGCTTAGAGTAGAGTCAGGTCTGATTCATCGGGGATGAATTGGAGGTGTGTAAACATGTCCTATTGTGTGTGAGCTAAGTGTGTGAACACGATTTGGTAAAGGTAGCGGTGAGAGGCCATGTAGGAGTACATGGTGGGTTGTCTCATTGAAGCCGTCCTCAGGAACTGAGTTCTGTGTTTGTGATCCATGAAACAGTTACTACCACACATTGGGATCCTTAATTGACTCTCTCGGCTTCTTAATCACCCTTGTCCTCTGTCTAGGAGTTGCAAGTAGTTTCTGGTGTTTGTAGTATGCTGGGTACCGTCCGCAGCGCTGACCTGAGGGGTGGGCTGTGTTGCGGTAGGCACGTGGTCGGGCATGCCGGGCGCCCGTTTGGTATCTCGGAACCCTGTAGACATCGTTCGAGGCCGTATGTGGAAACCTCGGCCGGACTCCCTGCGGATGGAACCTGAATAGGTGATAAACCTGGACTAGAGACTCGAGTGTTTAGGTAGGCCGTGGCCGACACCCTCGCTGGGCTTCCGCTTGAAGGTTGCCGAGTACATGTCGTGTAAACGGCGATAAGTGGTGAGAGCGTGTGTGAAGAAGTACACCCCTGCAGGGTTAACATCATCTATTCGAATAGTCGTGTCTGCGGTAATGGGCTTCTGGGTTGCCTGTACAGTTCATAGACAAGTGAAAGTGGATACTCTAAAATGCGCAAGATAAACGTGAGTGCTATGGATGGCGTTCTCGTAGGAAGACGGGAGCGGATCCATAGTGGTGTATTGATATGGTGAATATGTGGACTCGTGTGCGCCACCTCAAAGGAGTTACTTGCGGTCGTAGTTCAGGATAGCCACGAGTCAAAGCTGGCTTGCTGCTATTAAACTCCACCACCCCCTTTGTTGATACTAATGCATATGTAGATAGTTCTGATGTAAGTCTTGCTGGGTACATTTGTACTCACGTTTGCTTATTTTATGATTTGCAGAGAGATGTCAGTCTCGCTAGTAGATCCGTGTGGACTCCGACGTTTAGCTTGATACCTCAGCTACGATCTTGTGCCCTCGGCAGGATTTGGTAGATAGTCAGGCTTCTCAGCCTTTTTCATATGTAGATGTCTGTACTCAGACATGATAAGCTTCCGCACGTGCTTTGACTTGTATGCTCTGATTGTTGGGTCATGAGACCCATGTTTGCAATATCTCGCTCCTCGGAGCCTAATGAATAAATACTTTGAGTCGTAGAGTTATGTTGTGATGCCATGTTGTATTTGCACATATCGAGTATATTGTGTGTATGGATGAAATGCTTGGTATGTGTGGGATCCGACAATCTAGTTGTTTATCCTTGGCAGCCTCTCTTATGGGGAAATGTAGTCTAGTGATTCCTTGAGCCATAGTAGTACGCTACAGCCCGGTTTACCGGAGTCCTGCTAGCCCAGCACTACTGCTTAGGACTCCTGACTGGCCGGCATGTGTTTCACTTCGTTCCTGTGTCTGTCCCTTCGGGAAAATATCACGCGGTGACATCAGGAGTCCTGCCTAGCCTGCTACAGCCCGGGTTACCGGAGTCCTGTTAGCCCAGTGCTACAGCCCGGATTCGCACGCTGTTGACTGACATGCTCGAAGTTGATTCATGTATGCCTGTCCCCATGGGTTAGTGCCGCTTTGGGTTCACGACTAGCCATGTCGGCCCGGGTTCTTTGTCATATGGATGCTAGCGACACTATCATATACGTGAGCCAAAAGGCGCAAACGGTCCCAGGGCAGGTAAGGTGGCACCCGTGGGAATACCGTGCGTGAGGCCGCAAAGTGATATGATGTGTTACATGCTAGATCGGTGTGACTTGGAATCGGGGTCCTGACATAAACTAGCACATTCGACGCCAGGAGAACCAGATGTGCGCAGGCGAGATAGATGTGAAGAAGGCGATGACAAGAATCACGGAGCTGGAGGAAGAACTCAAGGTTACACGCAAAGATTATATGGAGGAAATGGAGGTATTAGTGGAGAAGAATGACGACCTGACCAGGAAGCTAGGAGTTTTCATGGGAGACCCCGTGCTAGGAGGAGAAGATGACGATTCCACTTGCCCGGAGAACTAAATCATCATCGAAGACACAGACTCGAACCCAGACGATAGCAATGATGACTATGTTGATGAAGCTGGAGCGGATATCATGGAGTCTTCATCGGATCAGTTTTTCTAGTCGACCACCATAACAGTAGTAGTATTCCCCCATGTATCTAGAATAGTCTGAGCACTTTTATAACGACAGTTAGGCTGTTGTATTCCCTTGTTTGAATTGAATGAAGTGAATTTGTTTGTATTTGCCTCATGTGCATATGGGTAGTGTTTTCTCTCTAGACCTCAATCTATTCTATATTCTCATCTTTTCGAAACCCTCAGATGCCTCCAAGACGTGACAATGGATTTGCTTTCCCACCGGAGCTCACTCAGTTGATCCAGCAGCAGAATGCGTTGATGCAGTTGCTACTCCAGAATCAGAATCAGGGAACAACAACAACAACAACAACAACCCACCACCACCACCACCTGTTGATCACCTAACCCGTTTCCTTAGACTGAATCCGCCGGTGTTCTCCAGTAGCACCGAGCCGATAGTGGCAGATGATTGGCTCTGCAAGGCAGGGAGGAAATTGACCACAGCAGGATACACAGATGCGGAAAAAGGTGCATTTTGCCGCACATCAGCTTGGAGTACCCATAGCATCATGGTGGGAGAATTTCACAGCCACTTATCCTATCGACACTGTCACATGGGATTAGTTTCAGCAGGCTTTCCGTACTGCCCATGTTTCAGCAGGAGCTATGGCCATGAAGAAGCGTGAGTTTCGCAACTTGCGCCAAGGAGGACGGACAGTTGGCCAATATGTGGATGACTTCAGTAAGTTAGCACTTTATGCCCCGAATGATGTTGCTACAGATGCAGCTAAGCAGGAGAAGTTTCTGGAAGGACTGAATGATGAGCTGAGCATGCAGCTGATGGTAGCAACTTTCAACAACTACCAGGAGTTAGTAGATCGTGCTCTTATGATTGAAGGGAAGCAGCAGCAGATTGAGAACCGCAAGAGGAAGTATGGACAAGGGAAGTACAATTCAGAAGCTTAGTAGAAGCCACGTTTTACCCCGAAATGGGGAGGACATTTTCAGCATACCCATGGAGGAGGAAGTTCGCATAATCATAATGGCCCAAAGAATGGTAATGGGAATGGGGGAAGCAACGGTCAGAACTGTACCAACCCATCAACCCCAGCCAAGAGAGATCTGAGCCAAGTCACTTGTTATAAGTGTCACAAGACTGGACATTATGCCAATGAATGTCCTGAAGCCCAGAATGGAAATGGCAATGGAAGCTCTGGGAAGAAGCCGAACCCTTTCAACAGGGGACAGGTGAAGCACGTTAACATGGAGGAGGTTCAAGCCCAGCCAGATGCAGTAATAGGTAAGTTTTTGGTTAAGTCATTTACTGCAATCGTTCTTTTTGATACTCGTGCATCGCATTCATACATATCAAGGAGATTTGTGGATAAGTATAAACTGCCCACCAAGGTTCTTAGAACACCTATGTTAGTAAGCTCACCAGGAGCGGAGTATATGGCCAGTCGAGGATGTTTTCAAGTGCCATTGAGTATAGGTAGGCATGTGTTCCCCTCAAATTTAATCATTTTGGAATCGCAAGGTTTGGATGTAATTCTGGTTATGGATTGGCTATCGATGTATGGAGGAAAAATCGATTGCGCCAGTAAGTCGATTTTGCTTACCACCCTAGAAGGGAGAAGGATCAAGTATGTATCAACACATGAGCCGAAGAGGACACAAGTAAATACCTTATCAGGAGTTGTGCAGGAGGAAGTACCAGTGGTGAAGGATTTCCCTGATGTATTTCTAGAGGAGTTGCCAGGCATGCCACCGGATAGAGACATTGAGTTTTTGATTGAGCTTTTGCCAGGCACAGGGCCGATATCTAAGAGACCGTACCGGATGCCCGCACAAGATTTGGAGGAAATTAAGAAGCAGATTAAGGAGTTAATGGATAAAGCTTTATTCGCACAAGTTCTTCACCTTGGGGATCACCAGTACTTCTAGTGGAGAAGAAGGATGGATCATTGAGGATGGTTGTTGATTATCGAGGATTGAATTAAGTAACAATTAAGAGCAAGTACCCACTGCCAATGATCAATGATCTGTTTGACCAATTGTGAGCTAAGGTATTTTCCAAGATCGATTTGCGATCAGGATACCATCAGTTGAAGATTAGAGAGCAGGATATACCTAAGACGGCTTGTACCACCAGGTACGGGCTGTATGAGTATACCGTTATGTCATTTGGTCTGACTAACGCACTTGCCTATTTCATGAACATGATGAACAAGGTGTTTATGGAGTTTCTAGATAAGTTCGTTGTGGTGTTCATTGATGATATTTTGGTTAACTCAAAGAATGAAGAAGAACATAAGGAGCATCTGTGTTTGGTACTGGAGAAGCTCAGAGGACATCAGTTATACACCAAGTTCAGCAAATGTGAGTTTTGGTTGAAGGAAGTTGGATTCCTCGGACATGTTATATCCGGAGAAGGAATAGCAGTAGATCCCACCAAGGTTGTCACCGTGACAAATTGGGAAGCCCCAACAACAGTTGGAGAGATCCGGAGTTTTCTTGGACTCGCAGGATACTACCGGAGATTCATTGAAAATTTCTCGAAGATTGCAAAATCTATGACGGAGTTGTTGAAGAAGGATACCAAGTTCAAATGGACTGAAGAATGTGAGGCCAGTTTCCAGGAGTTGAAGAAACATTTGGTTACATCGCCAGTGTTGATTCTGCCAGATCAGCGCAAGGATTATGAGGTATATTGCGATGCTTCACGTCGAGGACTTGGAGCAGTGCTTATGCAGGAGGGAAGAGTTGTTTCATATGCCTCACAACAGCTTAAGCCCCATGAGTTGAATTATGCTACACACGACTTGGAGTTAGCAGCCGTAGTGCACGCATTGAAGACGTGGAGACATTTTCTCATCGGAAACCATTGTGAGGTGTACACGGATCACAAGAGTTTGAAGTACATCTTCACGCATAAGGAGTTGAATATCAGGCAAAGGAGATGGTTGGAGCTCATCAAGGATTATGATATGAGATTGCATTATCATCCCGGAAAGGCTAATGTAGTAGCTGACGCGTTGAGCCGCAAGAGCCATGTCAACACACTAATGACCGGAGAGTTACCAAAGGAGTTAGCCGAGGATCTTCGTGAGCTATGTTTGGAGATAGTTCCGAGAGTCTATGTAGTAGCATTGGAGATTCAGTCTACTTTCATGGATAAGATCAAAGAAGCTCAGAATACTGACAAGGAGACTGCCACTATAAAGGAGAAGGTGAGAAAGGGAAAAGTTAAAGGATTTCGTGAGGATGAACACGATACCTTATGGTTTGAGGACCGCATTTATGTGCCTAATGATCCGGAGATCAGGAAGTTAATTTTGCAAGAGGCCCATGATTCGCCGTACTCGATTCACCCAGGAAATACCAAGATGTATTTGGATTTGAAAGACACTTTTTGGTGGACCGGAATGAAGAAGGATATTGCGGAGTATGTAGCAGTTTGTGATATATGTCAGAGAGTAAAGGCAGAGCATCAGAAGCCAGCATGATTGCTACAACCATTGTCGATACCCGAATGGAAGTGGGATAAGCTAGGCATGGATTTTATCACGGGATTACCCAGGACCCATTGAGGCTATGACTCGATATGGGTTGTAGTCGATCGCTTGACGAAGGTAGCTCATTTCATCCCAGTGAAGACCACTTACACCAGTGCTAAGTTGGCAAAGATATACATGACCAGGATCGTATGTCTGCATGGAGTTTCGAGGAGCATTGTATCAGATAGAGGAACCCCGTTTACTTCAAAGTTCTGGAATCAGTTGCATGAAACTTTGGGTACCAGACTAGAGTTCAGTATAGCTTTTCATCCGCAGACAGATGGGCAGACCGAGAGAGTCAATCAGATTTTTGAGGATATGCTGAGAGCTTGTGCGCTAGATTATGGATCTAGTTGGGATGACAACTTGCCATATGCGGAGTTCTCTTACAACAACAGTTATCAATCCAGTTTGAAGATGGCCCCTTTTGAAGCCTTGTACGGAAGAAGGTGTAGAACACCATTGTTATGGGATGAAGTTGGAGACCGCTAGTTGTATGGACCAGATTTGATTAAGGAGTCTGAACAGCAGGTGAAGTTGATTCGTGATAGGCTCAAGGTAGCCCAGTCCAGACAGAAGAGCTATGCAGATTCTAAACGCAAGGAGACAGTTTACGAAGCCGGAGATAGAGTTTATCTTTGTGTATCTCCACTTCGAGGAGTTAAGCGCTTTGGAGTTAAGGGAAAGTTAGCGCCACGTTTTGTGGGACCATACAAAGTTTTGGAACGCATGGGAGAAGTTGCTTATAAATTGGAATTGCCTGAGGGATTGTCAGGAGTTCACGATGTGTTCCACGTTTCCCAGTTGAAGAAGTGCCACGCCGAGATGGCGGAAATACCGCTGAGAGATACAGTGCCGCTGGAAGCGATTCAGTTGGATAGTGATTTGACCTATGAGGAGAAACCAGTAAAGATTCTCGAGTATGCCAACTGAGTCACCCGTAGCAAGGTTATCAAGTTTTGCAAAGTTCAGTGGAGCCACCACACCGAGGATGAATCCACCTGCGAGCGAGAGGAAGATCTGCTAAAGGACCACCCTCACCTATTTTCTAGCCAACCTTAATCTCGAGGGCGAGATTCATCTTAAGGGGGGTAGGTTTGTAACATCCCAAATTTTCAATTTGGAATGTTATACATTAGATCATCACTGCATATCATATTTTATTGCTTTTTGACCTGATCCATAAATTTTACGCAACTCAAGGACCCACGGAGAGAGTTGGGGATTTCGTTATTTTCATATTTGAGTTTTCTCAAATTTTGAAAATAGGATCATTTGATTTTATTTATTTTATATTCAGTTATTTCTATTATAAAAATAAGAGAGAGGGAATAAAATGACTTTCCCAAAATAAATAAATATTGAGGATTTAATAAAAAAATCAAATAAGTATTTATTTCGGAGTTTTTGGCTAGTTTATTTGAATTTAGGAAAAATTGCATATTTTTCAAAACTGCATTTTAGGGCCAAGAAAATGTTCATCTCGTTCTAAATATTTTATTTAGGCGGTGAAAATTTATTTTGGCATATTTAGAATTTTATTTCATTTTCTAGAATTTTTCTTAGTTTCGGCGGAATTTGTTTTTTTTAAGTACCGCGCGCCCGACTGGGCCGAAGGCCCAGCCGAGCCAGGCCAGGCCCGCGCCGCTGCCGCCTTTCCCCGTGGGACTCCGACCCGCCGCCGCCGCCGCCGAGTCCGGCCGGGGCACGCCTCCCGAGGCCGACCCCGACCCGGTGCCCCCTTCCCCAAGCTGGACGCCCCCCTCTTAAATACCGCCCGCCACCGCCGCCTCACCCCGCCACCCCGACCCGCCCCACCTCCCACAGCAACCGCGCCGCCCGCCGCCATGTGTCGCCGCCGTCGACGCCCGCACCACCCGTCGCAGATGCCACCCCACCCCGCCGGAGCCTCGAGTTCTGCCAGGATTGCGACGAGGTAGCCGCCGTCCGCCGCCGGTTTTCTGAAGAAAACCGATTCGGTTTTTTTGAAAACCCTAGGTTTTTTTATTAGATCGGGTTTTTTATCGGTTCACTTATTTAGCGAGCGTTCGCTCGTTCGTTCGTTTTAACGCACGAGTTCACCGTTTAGTTTCAGTTAACGAACGTTCATTCGTTAATCTGTTTGTCAGTTTTTTTTCTTTTTCTCGGATTTTCCGCGATTATTTCTGATCGTGATTTTTGATTTGATTTTCGTTTTAGCATAACTTTTCGCTCGTTTATCGGAATCAGGCGATTCAAGCGCCTAGAGTTTCGTCTAGAAACCCTCTTTCCGTTTAACCAACTCAAAAAAGTTTTTGCTTATGTGAAATTTGACTTAGGTCCAGATTAGTAAACGAAGCTTGTTTCTTTCGCCGTTTGACTTTCGTTGTTTCGTTCGATTTGTTTCTTTTTGCCAACCGGAGTTCTTAAGTTGAACTTTCTCGTTAGATCTCTTATTTGAGTTTTACCTGTGTGTTAGATGAGTGCTTATTGTATGCTTGTTTGTTTGCGATAGAGTACCCGGAGTGCGCCGCTTGCTACTTCGAATCCCTAGGTTTCACGGATCATCAGCAAGGCAAGTAACACTTTGATCATACCTTTTTACTACACAGTTTTATTGCATTAGATCAATCCTCAAACAATTGCATGAATAGGATATGATTAATATGTGGGTTTTGGGAAGTAGATGAGGTAGTACCTATTACCTGTTTTATTATCAGACCTTTGGGAGTTACTTCTACGTTTGCTTATGCCATGTTATGCTAGTAGACGTGGATTGAGTGTGTTTATCCATGACAGATGTGAGATTGTTATTTGATGGTTTACTTAAGGTGGCAACTTTAACACACATCTGGGTGGATTGAGGCACCTGGGTATTCCAGCGATTGCCTGTTTTTCTTTATGGACTGCCACCCAGGCTCAAAGGGATCATGAGATTATTCATGCTAGAAAATTCCGTGTGCAGCCACAAGCTACTATGGGCTCTAGCATAGTTGATTAAGTCGTGCAAACTCTTACAGTGGTAGACTAGCAGATGTAGGAGAAAGTAGGTGTAACTGTCTACCCGATCGTAAGTTGCTAGCGCTTCTGAAAGACTATGTCTCGGTCATTCGTTTCTCAAACACCATGTAGTGCGAGAATCCCAACGGAGGAGATCGAGTCTTGTGGGGAAAAGTGCGCAAACCTCTGTAGAGTGTATAAACTAATCATGATTAGTCGTGTCCCCGGTTATGGACGTCTTGAGTATCTAGTACTTGGATTATCATGTGAATATCATCTTGTGACTTTAATTAATTTTGTTGGGCTTTAATGATGATGCTTAATTGGGATTGAAAGGGTTTCTACACTCTCAATGTTTAACGACCACCATGATAGTTAAATAGAAGTTATTCCTTTGGAGTAGGGAAAAATTGGCTTTATGTAAAACTGTAACCATAGAGCTTTCCACCAGCCATATATGCATGTAGTATAGCCAATTTCTGTTCATTACTCTCTATGTGTTACATTGCCAGCATACTCCATGTGCTGACCCGTTTTCGGGCTGCAACGTTCATGTTGCAGATTTTTCAGACGACGAGTAAGGTGCCTTAGGTCGTGGTTCTATACTCAGTGATGCCGTTGGAGTTGATGGACTCACTTATCTTACAAGCCTTTCGTTGTTATCGTTATTAGATGGCCTTAAGCCATATTTATTGCAATAAGTTCTCTTTGGAGACATTCGATGTAATAAGTGTGTGATTGCTACTTTGTTATAAATCCTTCAAGTACTGTGCTTGTCAGCATTACTGATCTAGGGATGACACTGAAGCATAGAGATCAGACTGTTTGAGGTCTGGTCGCTACAGCCTTTATGAGTTTGAAAACTATATTAGAAAACAAGATCACTTCAATGCAAATGTTATGAAACAATTGAAATATAATTCTGATATGATTGCTTGCTTGAGTGACTTGTTATTTAGAATCTCAAATGATGTTAGAGGTCTTGGAAAACATGCTTCTATGGTTCAAACTCAAATAGAACATGTTGCTAAATCACAAAGAGAAATACTTGATGAAATGAATAATAATATGCATGACTTTGTTGTTAGAGTTGCAACTAGAGGAGGTAAAATGACTCAGGAACCACTTTATCCTGAGGTACACCCAAAAAGAATAAAACAAGATTCACAAAGAAATAACACTAGTGCACCTAGTCCTTCTAAAAAGAGAAATAAGAAGAAAAATGATAGGACTTTGCACACTTCTAATGAACCTGAAATAGAGAAACCTCCTGATAATGAAAATGAAACTTCTATCTCAGATGCTGAAACTCAATTTGGTAATGAACACTCACCTAGTGATAATGAAAAAGATAATGATGAGGTTCATGAAGACACTCAACCAAATAATGATAAAGAACCAGATAATGATGTTGAGATAGAACCACCTGTTGATCTTGATAACCCACAACCTAAGAATAAAAGATATGATAAAAGAGGCTTTGTGGCTAGGAAGCATGCTACCTCTTGAGCATGCATTGGTTTCCCTTGAAGAGGAAAGGGTGATGCAGCAAAGTAGTGTAAGTATCTCCCTCAGTTTTGAGAACCAAGGTATCAATCCAGTAGAAGACAACGCACACGTCACCTATTACCTGCACAAACAATCAGCAACCTTGCAACCAACGCGATAAAGGGGTTGCCAATCCCTTCACGGTCACTCACAAAAGTGAGATCTAATAGAGATAGTAAAGTAAATATTTTTGGTATTTTTGTTGTATAGATTGGAAAGTAAAGATTACAAAATAGTAAACGAGATGAGATGTAAATAAACGAGATGCAATATAATAGGAAAGAGACCCGGGGGCCATAGGTTTCACTAGTGGCTTCTCTCAAGATAGCATGTATTACGGTGGGTGAACAAATTACTGCCGAGCAATTGATAGAAAAGCGCACAGTTATGAAGATATCTAAGGCAATGATCATGAATATAGGCATCACGTCCGTGTCTAGTAGACCAAAACAATTCTGCATCTACTACTATTACTCCACACATCGACGGCTATCCAGCATGCATCTAGAGTATTAAGTTCATAAGAACAGAGTAACACATTAAGCAAGATGACATGATGTAGAGAGATAAACTCAAGCAATATGATATAAACCCCATCTTTTTATCCTCGATGGCAACAATACAATACGTGCCTTGCTGCCCCTACTGTCACTGGGAAAGGACACCGCAAGATTGAACCCAAAGCTAAGCACTTCTCCCATTGCAAGAAAAGATCAATCTAGTAGGCCAAACTAAACTGATAATTCGAAGAGACTTGCAAAGATATCAAATCATGCATATAAGAATTCAGAGAAGAACGAAATAATATTCATAGATAAACTTGTTCATAAATCAACAATTCATCGGATCTCGGCAAACACACCGCAAAAGAGTATTACATCGAATAGATCTCCAAGAACATCAAGGAGAACTTTGTATTGAGAATCAAAGAGAGAGAAGAAGCCATCTAGCTAATAACTATGGACCCGAAGGTCTGTGCTAAACTACTCACGCTTCATCGGAGAGGCAATGGTGTTGATGTAGAAGCCCTCCGTGATCGATTCCCCCTCCGGCAAATCGCCGAAAAAGGCCCCAAGATGGGATCTCACGGGTATAGAAGGTTGCGGCAGTGGAAAAGTTGTTTCGTGGCTCTCCCTGATGTTTCTAGGGTATAAGAGTATATATAGGCGAACGAAGTACATCGTTGGAGCTATGAGGGGCCCACGAGGGTGGGGGCGCACCTACCCCCCTAGGTGCACCCTCCTGCCTCGTGGCCTCCTCGTGGAGTTCCAGACTTCAACTCCAAGTCTTCTGGTTTGCTTTTGGTCCAAGAAAGATCATCGCGAAGGTTTCATTCCGTTTGGACTCCGTTTGGTATTCCTTTTCTGCAAAACTCTAAAATAGGAAAAAAAACAGAAACTGGCACTCGGCCTGCGGTTAATAGGTTAGTCCCAAAAATAATATAAAAGAGCATATTAAAGCCCATTAAACATCCAAAACAGGTAATAAAATAGCATGTAACAATCAAAAATTATAGATACGTTGGAGATGTATCAAAACACGGTAAAGAAAGAGAACCGTGGGTTCAAAAACCTATGCCTTTTCCACCCAAGTCAACTAAAAAGAATGATGATGAAGAATTTGAACGCCTTGCTGAAATGTTGAGGCCAGTCTTTTTGCGTACTCGCTTGACTGATATCTTGTAAATGCCTCCTTATGCAAAGTATATGAAAGACATCATCACAAATAAGAGAAAATTACTGGAAGCTGAAATCTCCACTATGCTTGCTAATTACACTTTTAAAGACGGAGTACCTAAAAACTTGGAGATCCGGGAATACCAACTATACCTTGCTCTATCAAAAAGAATTATGTGAAAACTGCTTTGTGTGATTTAGGAGCTCGTGTTAGTGTTATGCCTTTCTCTTTATATAAAAGACTTGATTTGAATAAACTCACACCTACTGAAATATTTTGCAAATGGGTGACAAATCAACTGCCATACCTATCGGTATTTGTGAGGATGTGCCCGTTGTAGTTGCTAATATTACTATTTTGACTAACTTTGTTATACTTGAGATGCCCGAGGACGACAACATGTCGATTATCCTTGGTAGACCCTTCTTGAATACTGTAGGGGATGTTATTGATTGCAATAAAAGCAATATCACTTTTCATATCAGTGGTAATGAGCATATGGTGCACTTTCCAAAGAAACAATTCCAAGTGAATGGTATTAATGTTATTTTAAAATCTCTAACAATCACTATTGGAAGTTTTCAAATACCTCTACCTACTGTAAAAAAGAAATATGAAATGCTTATTGTTGGGGACATTCATATCCCCATTGAGGTAACTTAGTGATTTACGAAAGTTCTTCGGTTTCATGCTAATCTAAATTGGTTGTTAATAAGACCTGATCAACCTTATTAATAAATCATTTTTGAACGGTATGAAGTTGATGAATTTAGTAAGCACTACCTTTTGTCCCTACTTTTTATTCTCTGTTTTTACTAGTTAAATAAAATAAAATGCCATGCTTTGTCTGTTTCCTGAATTTCCCGTGCAATAAAAAATGACCCAAAAATAGAAGTGCTCAGAATGCGTGCTCAGAATGCCCTGAAAATTTTATATGATTTTTTTCGAATATTTCTAAATTTTTGGTGCAAATAATACCATAGGGAGGTGCACCAGGTGGGCACAACCCACCTGGGCACGCCAGGACCCCCAGGCGCGCCCTGGTGGGTTATTGTCCCCACTTGGGCCCCCTCACTTACCTCTTCATCCCACATCATCACTTACCTCCAAAAAATCCCCATTGCTCTCTCTCCCGTGTTATTGAGCTCAAACCCGCGGATTTCGATCTCTTTGCTCGAAGCTCCGATTCCAAAACTGTTTCGGGGGATTGTTGCTTGGTATGTGACTCCACCATTTGTCTAATTAGTTTTTGTTTTAGTGGTTTATACTTTGAATAATTAGCTACTCTTGGTGATGTTGTAGATGTGCTTGCATGTTCAATTCTTAGTGTTCTAAGTAGTTTGAATGCTTGCTATGGCCTCTATGTATCCCTATGAGTAGTTGCCATCAATTTCATAAAGTTTTGTTGACAAATTTTTGTCACCTCAAAATTTTTATTTTCAGAAAATTGTATGCGGACATGAATATCTTTAGGAAGTTTGGCTCTAAGAAGAACTCCAAGGGTGTTATTGGGGAGTCTTATGACAGTGATCTCCACCCTCGGAGGTTGGCGGAGGTACGACCGTGCGAATGGCTACACACCCCATTCATGCAAGAGGTTGGAATTCATGAGGAGTTCATGCAATGTATTACCAATGCCGGCCTCACTGACTTCATCGCAGATGAGTGTGACCAGCACCAAATCCTCACAAACATCTTTGTTTAGAGCTTTACTTTCTTGCCTAGAAATAATCCTCCTGAAGTGAGCTTTGATTTATATGCTAAAAACCAACAGATGCCCCTTACTGAGTTTTGTGACATATGCATGATCCCTTCCGATGGGAGCTTGGATGAGCCTAGGCCGGCTGGGTTTGAGGATTTTTGTCGCACCTTGACTATGGGGGATGAGAGAGGAGTGTCAGCCATCACTGCCGCTGGCTTACATTTTCCTATTGTTTGTTACTTTGCACTTTTGAATACCAAATGTTTGCTTGCTAGGGAGAAGGTGGGTGCACTTAGTTCACCAGACCTTGCTGTTTTACATCGTCCACTAGAGGGCGACAACACGCATAGCTTGGGAGCTATCGTGGCTCGTCGCCTGCATCTTAATAAATCTCAGGGTAAAATACATGGTGGGATTTTTGCCACTCGTTTGGCAGCTCATTTCAAGGTTGCAATACACCCTCATGATTACCCTCTGACTAAGGTTTACCTAGACCGTGCAGCCATGGAACACCACCACTTTCTTGCACATGATCATCTGGACATTGCCATTCCTTACAACCTAGTTTATAGCGTTGAAACTCGTGATGTTATTCCATTGCCTGCGTCTGCTTTGTTTGATTCTGCTGCCAGGGGCTGATACTGGATTATGCCTGTAGACATCATCGCCTATTGGAATGCTCACTCTGCTGCAGAGGCGGCGGAGGAGCCTCAGCAGTGGGATGAGTGGATGCCCGCTCCTCAGGATCCCTACTACCCTCCAGGCTATAGATCGATTACCAAGTTAGGCCAAAAGCCTAAGCTTGGGGGAGTACGTATTTCTCACCGTCATTATATTCATGTTCACGCATATCATTCTATTTGTCGGTGCTCACACTTTTTTATTGTATAATCCATGCTTAGATTTTTTTTCCTGCTTTCTTGTTGTGTGTTTGAAAAACTTTAGAAAAACCAAAAAAATTAGTTGAAGTAATTTACTTTCTATGCATGCTTAGTAGCACCATTAAAAAGAAAAAATCTAAAAGATTTCCTTGTTCTTCTTTTGCTTGTTGGCAGCTTTACCGTGTAAATATTTTTCTTGTTTTTGCTTTTTATTTGCTTGTTGAAGAAAACCAAAAACTCCAAAAAGTAGTTTGGTGTGTTTCCCTGAATTTCTTTTCCTTTTATTCGAGTTGTACCAAGGAGAAGACCACGATGAAAATGTTGAGTTGCTCTCATATGAATAATTGTTGAACTAATAAGAGCCCATTTTACCGTGTCATCTCCTGTTGAATAAAATGTTTGCAGATCCTAGCTTAGTTCATGGCACTCCTGCACTATTATTATTTTCTTATCGTTCGGTCATGCAAGTGAAAGGCAATAATGACGATATTCGATGAGTTGGCTGTGGCAAAGAGAAACTAGTATGAACACGACTTGTTCTGTTTGTGTAAATATGTTTAACCTAGTACCCATGCTTCAGCCCATTATGATTAAACATGTTTGCAATGAAAATTACAGATTATAGTTTCTCATGCCATCCATAAGTAGCTGGGAGTTGATAATGATTTATCTTGGACATCAACATAGCGTTAAAATGATTGTGATGTAGTATGATGATATGGTATCCTCCTTTGAATGTTCGAGTGGCTTGAATTGGCACATGTTTAAACATGTAGTTGAATCAAAACCAACATAGCCTCTATGATATTTATGTTCATGGTGTCCATATCCTACTCATGCTAGTGTCCAATGTTACTTATGCATAATGCATGGTTATGATCGTTGTTGCTCTCTAGCTGGCCGCTTCTCAATCTTAATTGCTAGCCTTCGCTGTACTAAGTGCAAAATTCTACTTGCACATCAAAAACCTTGAACCCAAAGTTATTCCAGATGAGTCCACCATACCTACCTATATACGGTGTTACCCTGCCGTCCTAAGTAAATTTGCGTGTGCCACCTTTAAAACCTTCTAAAAATTATCCTTTTGTGTGCCTGGATAGTTCATGGAACGACAGGAGGTGGTCGGTATCTTCCATGCTAAGCGGGTTATTGTCAGGTCGAATGTTTATTCACTCGCCATAGCATGAGAAAATGGGCGGTAATAGGGATGCCCAGTCCCAAACTGCAAACATGAAAAAGAGTTCATCTCCGAAATAATCAAACAAAAACTCCCAATGGAGTCAAAACCTTTACTTTTATCGCTTGGGGACCACCACTAGCATGCTTAGCATGGAAGTTGTTGATAACTGATAGTCATGAAGTGAATAAGAAGGGTGCATGTCTCAAAATATCATTTATCTCTATTTAAAAAACTGAGCTCTGGCACCTCTGCAAATCACTGCTTCCCTCTGCGAAGGGACTTTCTATTTACTTTTATGTTGTGTCACCACCTTCTAAAACAAGCGCCAGAAACTGAGTAGAGCACAATTGTCATGATTTATGCATTGTGTGTACCTAATGTTGGGTGTGTCATGACTGGATCTTTTCTACCATGAATTACAATGTTTAGTCACTGCTTGAACTTTGGAGGTGCTCTGCATTTATGTTTTGCAATCTCAGAAATGGCTAGCGAGATACCACTATTATCATATTATATCATCGTTGTTTTGACAATGTGTTGTCGTTTGAGATATCTTATTATTGCTCGCTAACTGATTATGTCATTGATATGAGTTAATATAATCTTTAAGTGTTACAGTCGACATGGTTAGTTATAATGTTGGCTGAAAACCTGGGTGTGGTTTAAGCTTATTTATGCAAACAAGAGCAAAAGAGTTCGTAATAGTTTTTATTTCTCACTTTCAGTTTATCAACTGAATTGCTTGAGGACAAGCAAAGGTTTAAGCTTGGGGGAGTTGATACGTCTCCAATGTATCTACTTTTTCTCACGCTTTTCCTCTTGTTTTGGACTCTAATTTGCATGATTTGAATGAAACTAACCGCGGACTGATGCTATTTTCAGTAGAACTACCATGGTGTTGTTTTTGTGCAGAAATATGGAATGAAACTTTGCGAGGATTTTTTATATCAATAATAAGAATTTTTGGAGCCAAGACCTGCAGGAGAGAGGCACCAAGGTGGGCACAACCCACCAGGGCGCACCCCCTCTCCTGGCGTGCCCAGGTGGGTTGTACCCACCTGGTGGCCCCGCTGATGACCCCCTGATACTATAAAATCACATATTTCCAGAAAAAAACAGGAAGAAAGAATTATCGCGATCCACGAGACGGAGCCGCCGACAAGCCCTGTTCTTACTTGGGAGGGCAGATCTGGAGTCCGTTTGGGGCTCCAGAGAGGGGGATCTTCGTTCTTCGTCATCACCAACCCATCTCCATCGCCAATTCCATTATGCTCCCCACCGGGAGTGAATAATTCCTTCGTAGGCTCGCTGGTCGGTGAGGAGTTGGATGAGATTCATCATATAATTGAGTTAGTTTTGTTAGGGCCCGATCCCTAGTATCCACTATGTTCTTAGATTGATGTTGCTATGACTTTGCTATGCTTAATGCTTGTCACTTTGGGCCCAGGTGCCATGAACTCAGATCTGAACCGTTTATGAATTCATCATTATATCCATGTTTTAGATCCGATCTTGCAAGTTATAGTCACCAAGTACGGTTATGATCCGATAACCCCAGAGTGACAACAACCGGGCCCACTCTTGGTGATGATCGTCGTTTGTGGAGTTCATGTATTTACTATGTGTTAATGCTTTGTTCCGGTTCTCTATTAAAAGGAGGCCTCAATATCCTCCAATATGGACCCCACTGCCACGGGAGGGTAGGACAAAAGATGTCATGCAAGTTCTCTTAATAAAGCACGTATGACTATTTACGGAATACATGCCTACATTATATCGATGAACTGGAGCTAGTGTTGTATCGCCCTAGGTTATAACTGTCACATGATGAATATCATCCAACAAGTCACCGATCCAATGCCTATGAATTTATCTTATATTATTTCTGCTAAGTTACTACTGCTATAATCACTGTTACACTTGCTATAAAATTACTGTCATCACTGTTACTGTTACCATTGCTGCTGTCACTACTATCAAAACTTTCAAACTACTTTGCTACTGATTACTTGTTGCAGATAATTAATCTCCGGGTGTGGTTGAATTGACAACTCAGCTTCTAATACCTTCAAATATTCTTTGGCTCCCCTTGTGTCGAATCTATAATTTTGGGTTGAATACTCTACCCTTGAAAGCTGTTGCGGTCCCCTATACTTGTGGGTTATCAGCAAGCATGTGGGGCTAGTGCTATGATGTGTCGCGTCAACTCGTACAACGAGGAGAAGCTTGATTTTACTAATACACGCCTTCTCCCTCACCCATGCGTGCGGTGGCTCGCAGACGAGGACAGGCTTTTCCTTATACTCCCTCCAGTCCTTTTTACTCTGCATATAAGAATTGTCTAAAGTCAAACTTCATAAAATTTGACCTTATTTATATGAAAAAATATCAACATCTACTATGCTAAAGTTATACAATATGAAAATTTAAGTCATGACGCATCTATTGATACTGATTTCATATTGTGAATGTTGGTATTTTTTTCTATAAAGTTGGTCGAACTTTACGAGGCTTCACTTTAGACAAATCTTATATGCGAACTAAAAAGGACCAGAGGGAGTACTACTACAACAAGCTACCCCTCCTGCACGCGGTGGACGGACATGCAACAGTGGATTTGATACTGTAGAAGTAGTAGTAACATCATTGTTTGTCTTCTCGAAATGACTAGAGATTGCCTTTCTAGAGATTTCAACAAGTGACTACACTACACCCTAAATGAGTACATATGGAGCAAAATGAGTGAATCTACACCGTAAATAAATACGTAGTTCTCTCGTTTTCCTCTCCGCATTGGTCACGGTGCACAATATTGAGTATATGACTAGCCGCTCTATCTACATGTGGGACATCAAAGCTTCCGGGCCCGCGTGCCATCCACCAAATCACAACGAGGTGCTACAGTCAAGACTCACTGGTCACCCCGGTGTGGTCGTCATGACCCGTCATATCACAAAACCCACACCTTTACCAGCAGTGGTAAAGTGGCCCCGAAGTTGGACTGGACGAAGCAACCATCATTTCACTGGAACGCTCGTTGAAGCCCTTTCTCCCCTTTCTTGAAGAAAACCTCACTCCAGGCTACTCACTTGTGCCATTTTTCTTCTGTACCGACAAAGGAAAGGTGGGCGAATCAGTGATGCTACTATATTTTCATTCCAAGAATCTTCTTTTTGCGAAGCACCGACCGATTCTCACAGCCTATTCTTTTCCCGTTTTCATTGCGACTGTGGTTTCCTTTCGATTGCTTTTGTTTGTCAGTTCATTGATGGATCCTGGAGCACTAGGCAAAGAGTTGTCGATGGACAACCCATTGGAGACAGCCATCTCCAGGAAGCGAGCACAGACCAACGAGTTGACCATGTTGGTGGGCCAACCCATGGAGATGAAGAACTCCAAGAAACAAGCACTGGCCAAAGAGTTGACGACATTGGCGGACGAACTCCTCAAAGAAAGCTGGAAGAATAGCAAGGGCCCCATCGTGCCTACCCCAGAAACTCTAATGGCCACCTATGCGAGGCTCAAGGCCGAGTTTGAGGAGATAGTCACCGTTGAGAAGCAGTATTCCCCTAGCAAGGTGATGGCCCCCATCGAGGACGAGGAGATGGCCCCCGGAGGGATGGGATCCCCCGGTGAGCTGCACAAGGTAAAAAATAATGGCTTACCATAGTTGTGGTTTTTGATTATTTGCAATGTGCTTGCTAATATGTTAGGGTTGTGCAGGTGCCGGTGGACGTCCTTGATGATTCCGATGTCGCGGCCCGTCCTGTGGACAATGCCCCAGAGATCATTTTCGATGTTGTGGTCCGTCCTGTGGACATCGCCCAGGAGATCGATTCTGATGTCGTTGTCCATCCTGTGGACATCTCCCCAAAGATCGATTCCGATGTCGCGGTCCATCCTATGGACATCGCCCCAGAGATCGATTCCCATGCCGTTGTCCGTGCTGTGGTCATTGCCCGAGAGATCGATGAGAAGAAATGGTCGGTCGCGCTAATCCTTCAGGGTAGTTTGCATTGTGTTTAATTACCAGAATGATGCGTGTATCAAACCATCTTAGGGCTAGTGCACTATCTTGTGTGGGTGGTACTTGCTACTTTTGTTTGATAGTGAATCATGAGAACCCTCTCCAAGTTATGGAAACAGATGTATCCTCACCAGCTTTTTATGTAATATATGGCATGCTTAGATGTAAGTTTGAACTGTTTATCATATCAGCAGGGCTTGTTTGATGGTTCCTGGTGTTAGTAGGCTAGCTACTGTGCGAGCTATAGTACTTGCAAAACACGCACCAAAGATAAATGTTGGGGCTGATGAGCTCGTGGTACGCTATAGGTCTGATCCATCGTCGATCGGCCAATAGCCCAAGCTCCTAAAATTGTAGGTGAGGCGATCAATCAGACAATAGTCGACATGCATACATTCAGGCCTCATTTGGTTCATAGGGTAGGAAAATCGTAGCAAAAGTACAAAGAGGTACTTTTTTGAGAACACAAAATCATAGCAGTACAGAGACGTACTCCCTCCGTTCCAGAATAGATGACTCAACTTCGTACTACTAACTTTGAAGCGGAGGGAGTACAAATCCTAGGAGGGCTAGTTTGGCCTAGTGGGTTTCAGTGATATGATGTGGTACAGTGATGTCGAGTCTTCGCGTGTGGTAGAAGTATTGCGGGTACAGTAAGTTTTCTTGAAGAAGCAGAATTCAACGAAGCATTGATGGTTCCTTCGTCCGACCAACTTACAGTGGGAAAGGTTGGGCTTGCGCTACGGCCGGGGTGGACCAGGATAATTTTGTGCATGGCAGGTGGACCAGGATGGTCGACGTCCCACATGTCGGCGAATGAAAGTATTCTTTCCGATATAGAGGATGAGCAACAAGTATTCATTGTTTATTTTTTTATGAAAGATTGTCTCCACTATTACGACGGAGGAGTGTGAAACACGGCAGCCCAGTGAACTTGGCATGTGCACCACTCCCTCCTTCCTCATGTAATACTACCATAGTGTTGACTATAAGGTTGGATATAATGCTACAACTTTTTCTCACTTTCTCTCTATCTATTTCCTCTCAAATGTTTTTTACCTTTCTTTTTTTAGACACAATTGTTTTTTATGACTTTTTTTAGAATTAGTTTTTTTATACCTATGAGCACGTGTAGAGACAGGCTCTTGCAGAGCCCACTCCTTGACTTTGTCAATGCCTCTCTCTCCTCCACATAAGCGTGCTTATAGCCCAGTATTTTACTAGTACTACTTGCTATGAATGCGGGCAGCTGGCGTCTGAGGGGCGAGCGTGCGCGCGAGGGGGAGGGGTTTTCTGGTGGGCCAAGGCTGTCAGAAGCGGGCTTGGAAGCAGTTCAAACTCCCGCATGGCCCACCTCAGATTATCACCATATATTTCTTGGAGTCCGTGTGCAGCGGGCGGGTGATCTCTTCTCCCTCCCCCGTCTCTCTCTTCTCAGCCGACACCCGCCGAGCGATTAGATTTCGGCTATCGAGGGATTATTCAGTTGCAGTCCCACATGTCAGTGAAAATGCAAGACAACGTGTGTCCCCTCTGGTGAGCGGCGTGTGAGACGGACTATCGGGGGTGCGACGCGAGCGCGACGCGTACGAGTCGTAAGTGTGCTGCCTTTTCCTTTTGAACTTGCAAAGCGTAACATTTTCGTGCGATTGATCGATAGAAATCCAGAACAAAATGACGAGGGCAGGGCTTTCCCGGGTGTTAGGCGAGCTAGTTTGAGTGATATGACGTGCTACCGTGCCGTCCACTTGCTCCCTTTTTTATGTAAGCAAGAGTCTACACTCTTACATGGGAGGAGTGCAAAACATGGTGGATCTGATTTTGATCGAGGGATAACTGTTCCCTGCGAAATAATGAAGCACTATTAGCGATTATAGCATGATAGTTAGGGCATCTCCAGTGTTGGCCCACAAATTTACACCGGCATCTGTCCGAGAACACTGATGTCAGAGGATGCCATCCAATGCTGCCCACATACCTTTAGACAACTACATGAACTAACCGGACGAAATTCGTGCAAAAAAAAGAAAAATTCAAATTAGTCGGATGAAATTCATTACATATCGAAAACTTTTCCTATAAACTGGACAAAATTCCTTACATATTTCGCACAAACCATACTAAAACCTACTATAAACCTAATCTAAACGATCGCCGGCGCCCGACCACCATGTCCGGCCATGAACCCCGAGAAAGCCGGCCATTGCCTTTGCCTCCTTCTCATCTGCATCGATAACCTCCTCCTCCGGAGCACAAGCTTCTGAAGATCTCCGCCTCCGTGTCGCCATCAAGTGGCTAATCGGCCGCCGATGTTTATCCCACCAAGCTTGGCATTGACTGAGTGGAGGAGCGGTGGCCTTCCTAGGACCAGAGCGGTGGTGACCTACCATGTACTACCCTTCCTCGCTGTCGGCCGCGCACGCGCACGCTCGTCGGCTTCATGGTCATGGCAGCGGAGGGCGGCCGGGGGGAGCCGGCGATCTCCTTATCTCCTTCTTCTGCTCCTGCGACAGTATGTCCAAGAGAGCTTTGGAGCGTGATGTGACCCTGTCTTCGGAGAAGAGGTGGTTAAGGGGCGGTCTGATCTTCACGGTGTAGGGTCAATCAATGGATGGGGATAACTAGCTGCAAGCAGCCGAAAAATGGAAAATAAGAGATTATGACCCAGCGAGGAGGAGGCTCACCGAAGCTTGCAATCCGACCGATCCACAACCCGCAATACTACCCCACACAACCACGCTCAAGTCGTGGAGCGCGGGATAGGTGCAATCAGGGAAGCCACGAACTCTAATCCACACAACACGATCTAGTCGTGGAGCACGGATTAGGAGCAATTTCTCAAGGAATCACGAGAATAAGGATAACAAGAGCTCTCCAATCTCAGGAGGAGTCTATGTCTTTGGTCTTTGATAGAAATGGCAAAAGTCCCCAACAAAGGGAAGAGCTAGCCTATTTATAATAGGGACAACCCCCCTGGATAGGTGTGAAATCAAACTAGCTTTGGGAACCAGCTTAGGTGTGAAAGAGATCCAGCTTTGGTTTGACTAAATGGCTTCGTGACTTAATGAGGTAGCTTCTAGATAACTCTCGTTGGAGGTGGTTGGTAGTTCCGACCAAACATTGTTTACTATGGTTGAACAATGTTTCCTTCAGCACCAAACTTGAGTTCTGGAAACCTTTCGCAAGTTGGGATATCCAAACTCATGCAAAACATTGTTTCGTCAGAATTGGAACAATGTTTCCTCAGTAGACAACTCATTTCTTCTTGAACTCCTAACTTAGTTTCTTCGCCACAAAACATTGTTTTGCACGGACTGAAATGTGTTTGGCCTTCTTTGATATTGCACTTGAGTTCAACCAACAACAAAGGAGGTGAAAGTGCAGCCATGTCTTCAAGATTATAGTATAAACTTAAGTTAGCGTTCACCTGGCAATGTGTTCATTTGAGACGAAATATTATGATTTCTCCTTTGATGACCAAGGACGTATAAATGGTTGTCATGTCCTCATCATCCTCCCCCTCTTGAAAAGGAGTCGTCCTCAACTCTAAGGGTTCAATGGTTTTCATGTCCTTATCAGAGCGCGCCCGGAGCGGAGCCACCGATGTCCTTCGTCTGCTCCTGCAACAGTACGTCCAAGAGAGCTTTGGAGCGCCAGGAGGCCATGGTTGGAGTGGTGCCGACAGAAGGAAGGGACCGGAGGAGAATGAGTGTGGGTCTTTGGCTATGGCTGGGAGCTGGGGCTCAAGTTAATATAGCAGGCGAATGGCAATGAGCCTCGGCAGACGGATGGATGGCTGGCGCTGGAGTAGGTTCGTCAGCAGCCGCATGTCACTAATGTGGGTGGCGGACGGAAGGATGGCCGTGGTGTCATTAACGCGGAGCAGTCGCTTGCACCGGGATGCCGCGCGGGTGGTGCTCTCTCGGCCGTCGCATTGCTGCAATGCCGGCGCCAGTGAGAGGTCGCGTTGGGCGTGAATGAAGACGTTGCTTTAGTGACTTAACTGCAGGTGCAGTTGGTTCACTGACATGTGAGCCCAACAGGCATCTGGGCCGCATGTCAGTGACACACCAACTGCACCTGCAGTTAAGTACCGTGAATGCGGCATTGACGTTCTGGAGAGACGGTGACCGTCTCAGGCGGGAAGCGCGCGCTAGCGATGGAAGGGGTTTGGGTAGGCCAGGGCGGTCAGGCGCTGGCGTGGTGGTAAAATGTGAACTCATGGATGACGAGCCTTTGAATCGTATGCGGCATGTATTGACAACCAGGCGTCCATGCAACCGCTCCTTTCGCCAGCTAGCCTTCGACGACCACCATTAGACACCACACAACCATGCATAACTTACGAATAATGGACGAATCGATTATACACACATTCATTTGCAGTGGCACTATGATCGGTCGCTCACGATACATACATAGGTACCATAGTACCCTCTCTAGCTAGGTTGTTTTATAGATTTTCATTGTGATGGATGATATACATGAGCAAGGCGCTGAGTCACGAGTATGACCATTGGTGTTGAGCCCGGTGAATACATGCTCGGTGTTCGCAGAGGCCTCCAGCAAACATCTAAACAGTAATGTCAAGCACCGCCGGGGCGCAGGTGAAGGGCTCGCCGTTAGCGTTGCGCCATGAGCAGGACTTTGATTGAGAGGGTGATGTGCATGCATTAGCATGGTTTGACAGCGTGAGCGTGAGTGTCTGCATGCGTACATGCTACTTGCATCTATGGACGGTGTGCGCTAATGTGTGCATCACATATAATAAAAAAATCAGTTTGTGCATTAAACACAAAGTATTTCATTTTCATTTGGCTGACGAGTGTGCGTTGCAGCGACGAGTCCATGGTTTGATTCCTCACATACGCATAATTTTGGTTTTTATTTCTTTCTCCACTGACAGGTAGGCCCGCATAGATAGATAGATAAAGAACACGAGCTGATAAGGCGCATGCGGACTGTTTGACTGGTCAACCACACAAATACGGAGCTATACGCTGAGCCAGTGACCGTATAATCGCCATATCTCGCATACAGTGATCAAAGTGAGCTATCAAGACAAGTTCGATGACCTTGAATGCATTTTACTTGGTAATAAATGACCAGGATTGAAGGGGAATCCAAATTTCATTCGTCTTCTGTCCTTGAGATCTTGACAAACCAATGCACTATACGGTTGTCCGGCCACTCCACCCCAGAGCTCTCACCAAGCGTCGTTCATACCACCGTGTTGCACACTAACCGGTAAGGAAATGATGGCATCCCGCCGCGCCAAGTTCCTCGCCGCCCACGACCACACACAAAATGGTAGGGAAGCAATGGCACCCCGCCGTGCCGAGCTCATCGCCGCTCGCGACCTCAAACCTACGTAGGTGGAATTTGAAGCTGCCAAGGCCGAATGGGCGGTAGATCAAGAGGTCTCCAAAGCCACACAAAGGGAGCGGAAAAGTCGGAAAGCACTCAAGAAAAAGATAGGCCCGCCGCCGCAAGAAAGAAGAGGACGCACGCGCTGCTGCGGAGAGGTCGGCGGAGATCCAAGCACGGTGGGGTGTCGCCGACAAAGCTGGGAAGGAGAACAATGATGTCTGGCCAGCATGTGAGAAGTAGTAGTACTAGTAGTTAGTGCGTGTGTCTGTGTCGCCCGTACGTTTGTTTAATTAATTACGAGCATCTACCAGTACTAGTTACTATTGTAGTTTTTAGAGCAAATTACCAGTACATTAGCCTAGACTCAATGGAAAAATTCCTATCCTATGCATCAAATGGCATCTCTTTCTCTATAGGAATTGAGATGCATGTCATCTCACTTCCTATGATTTTCATATTCCCATAAAATTCCTATCCTATGAACCAAAGGAGGCCTCTGCTGGAGTAACTACTGTAGCTAGCAGTACTGCTAGTACAGTAGTTTTCTTCAAGAAGCGGAATTCGACGAAGTCATGATGGTTCCTTCGTCCGAGCAACTTCATAGTGGGAAAGGTTGGGCATGTGATTTGTTGGCTCATTAGTCATTATTACTGCGGCGCGACGACAGGGGTAAATCTCCCTTGGAGTTCTGCGTGCATGGCAAGTGGACCAGGATGGTCGACGTCCCACATGTCGGCGAACAGAAGTATTCTTTCCGATATCGAGGAGCAAGGAAACTGCGTGGTATAGTATCACTGCTGATTTATATTTATTTTTTATTTCTGATGAATGCTAGCGTTTCAACTCTTACAACGAAGGAGTGCCAAACACGGCACGTGCTGGATGTCCCACACGTCAGCGAAAGGAGTGGGACATGAATAGCGTGGTAGAGCGTCTCCACTTCTTCCACTTCTGGGTCGGAGACCACACGTAGTATTACTAGTGGTATGAACGGTGCGACCCGGAGAGAAAGACACGTTTAGTTGGAAGGTCTCGGGGCATACACATAAACAAATGTAAAACCTAATATGTTACTCCAATTAATATAGTAGTACTAGAGTACTTAGGCACGTACTCCATAACATCACCATGCATTGCACGTACAACATTTAGTGGTAGTAAGAGACAAATGCCTATATGCCATGCATGTTCATACTATTTGTGCCTTTCTACTTCACTTACTGCGCTACATTACTCAGGTTCGTACGTCCACTCCTAGGTACATGTCTGTCTCGTAGTTCCAATCCCACGTGTTCTTCATAGATGGACCGATCAATAACTGTGGGAAATGGGAGTCCATACCATCGCAGTTAGTGTGGCTTCCCACGATGGAGACTCATCCAAACTATGGCCAGCCTTGACACGGAGAAGTCGCGTGCACCGGGGAGCGGCGCTCTCTCGGCCATCGTGCTGCTTCAAAGCCAGCGGCAGTGAGAGGCCGCCTCCACTTTGGCCGAGCATTAATGCGGCACTGATGCTCCGAGGCAACGCTGACCATTTCACACGGGAAGCGCGCGCCGGCAAGGGAGGGGGTTGGGTCAGCTAGGGCGGTCAGACGCGGGCGTGGTGGTGGTATTGGTTTTGAAATGTTTCAGGTGTAGTACTAGTAGTTTGAAAACTACTCAATTATTGCACTCAGTTTCCTAAGAAACCGTGGTAAAAACATTACTCCACAGCCCACTTCCCTTCTCCTTCCTCTTCCACCGCCCGCGCACGTCCGCGGGAAGCGACCGGTCAACCCTTATATAGGAGTGCTAGCACAAAAAGATGCATGCATGACCACTAAAATTTCCAGATTAAAGCGCCGCTCCGGCGGGACTATGGCGTATGTCGTTACCTTCGGCCGGGCCATGGCTACCGAGCGACCACGACCAGAGAAGAGGCGGCGGGAGGGGAATGAATGCAGCTACTGTTTGGATTCTCCATCCGGCTTAAATAAATGTGCACCATCACGTGTACCCGCGGGTGCACAAATTGTAACATATGTGTCTGCTTAAGGGGGCGTCACGTAACTGGTGTGTGTGTGTGTGTGAGATTCTGAGACACAGAGTGCGTGTGTGTGAATCTACTCTTCAGACATGTACTCAACCTTTTGCATCGGATATAAGTATAAGGGTACTACACTTTAGCTAGTGATTTACGTGGCCATGTTAACGTGGTTGCGTAAAAAAATGTCACTTCCTGATCGTGATTTGCGTTATATAATTACTAGCAAGATGCTCGTGCATTGCACGGAACATCAAGATGCATTTTTTTTACAAAACACCTGTTGTGATTGGCCCATGCAGGAGTAATCTCATGTGTAAAAACTAATGATATCTCGAGAATTTTATAGGAAAAATGGTATCTCGAGAATTTCATCGAAAAAATTAAAGATGAGAGATAAGGTGAGGAGGACTGGAGCGTGGTGGTGACTGGTGGTCGGACCTGGCGGAGGCATGGGGATGGATGGCGCCGGCAGGCGGCAGCGACCACCATGCTAGATTGTTCCGGAGACTTCCTTTTTTAATTGCTCAGCAATGAGGTTGTGGGAGATAAGGATGAACGAGGCAAGGACTTATCTGTAAATGTGGAGAGAGGTGCAGGTATCTTTTGTAAAATTGTCATAGTTTGCTTTCTATCCGTCAGATATAGATCGGACGGTCTATATTACAATATGGCAGGCACACTGTCGTGGAATTGTCACGGCAGATGTCCTCTTGCAAGGACTTAGTTGTGGAGCCATCGCAACTAGGAAGCTTAAAGGGGTTAATCGGGACAAAGGACACGAGAGGTTTATACTAGTTCAGCCCCTTACGGTGAAGGAAGGCCTACGTCTAGTTGGGTTGGTATTGCTTGAGGTTCGATGACCAGGGAGCGAGATACGCTATGCCTGGCTCTGGATGTGTTGTTTCTTGCCCTAAGCCGCCGGCGGGTCGTCCCCTTATATACACGGGTTGACGCTCTGCGGTTTACAGAGTCCCGGCCGGCTTATAAACAATGTCCGGCTCGGTGACTAGTTAATTCTACCTTATAATACAAGTCATGCCGTCATGGCGGTTTAACCACTATGGGCCTTAAATCTCCTATGAGCCTTAGACCCTTTATTGAACCACCATCCTCATCCTGGGTCTTGGGCTTCCTTCACGATGAGTACTCTTTGCGTAACCCGGCCCCTCCTGGGTCGGCTTACTCAAATAGTTATATCTCCGACATTAGGCCCCAGATTGATTTGAACCGGTTCATGTCAATCTTTTAAAATCTTATGAACTGGCCTTCAGTCTTCTGTCTTGTGTGAGAATTGTAACCCGCTGTGATGTCATCATCTGGATCCGGGTTAAATCATCGTGACGTCATCTTCGATAAAACTTATATTTTAATCCGTCATATCTTCAACGGATCTCCATCTTTAATGGCCTTCCCGGAAATCGAGGCCTCAGGACCGCTGGATAATGATGTCTTGGTCTCCTCGTTTCTCGCGCCGTCTCAGTCGGCCCCTCCTTATAAATAAGCACGACCTAGGTCATCTTCATTTCCTCCAGTCGTCTTCTTCCTCGCACTCCCTTCTCTGCCGCTCGAGCTCCGCCGCCGCTACCGTCGGAACCTTCGCCTTCATCGACTCAGGCCGCTGCATCACCCTGACTCGGACCAGAAAACGACGGTGACCCTTCGCAGCTCTTCCGCATCCGTGAGTTCTTTTGTTCCCCTTTCTATGATCTGCATTGAAACCCTCTTTGAGTTCGTCGGCGTTCATTGCCGCCCGACGCAAGCTTTCATGGGTTCTCACTTCTAATGTCTTGCTTGGATTATGAAAACAACATAGAACTGCTGCGGAACATGTTTCATGCTTAGTCTGCACAAAAAACAGATCTTATTTCCTTGATTTAGAAACCCTTTTTGAGTATACGAGCTTCCCTGTACTGCTTTAGGTCTAGAAATTTTTTCTTTTCCAGAGCGCCGTTTGATGCAAAATAATATCAGCAACTTGTGAAACCTGTTTGCTCCACACTTAGCCAAAAACTGCGTCTGTTGACTCTGTTATAGCCATAGTAACCGGTTTAAGATACACCGGTCGTCAGCACCGCTTGCTTCTGGCGACTTAACAAAACTTTAACCATTTCTGACACCTGCAACTGTTTAAACATTATCACATAGTTACTTGTATGTCATTAGGCCCCTCCTTAAGCCGCCATCATAGATATTCCAACGATGCTTATTCTCCGGGTTATAATAAACCGGAAAATTTCCTTTATCTTGTTTGTAGGCTTCAACTTTCATAATGGCACCCAAAGTTGTCAAACCCCCAGTGACCTGCAACTGGGTCCCATCCATTGTCACAGAGAGCAAGTTGTCTGAATTTGTGAAGTCCAGCTATCTGCCCAAGAAGGAAGTCACGTCTTATCATGCTCCTAACCCGTCCGAGGAGAAACCTCATCCCAAAGAAGGGGAGTTAGTAGTCTTTACAGACCATATGAGCCGGGGCTTTGCTCCGCCCGGTTCAAAATTCTTCAGAGACATTTTGCACTTCTTTGACTTAAGACCTCAAGACATCGGGCCTAATTCCGTGTCAAACATCTGCAACTTCCAAGTTTTCTGCGAGGTTTATCTTGGAGAAGAACCTAGCCTGCCTTTGTTCAGGCAATTGTTCTATCTGAACCGGCAGAATGAGCGCGCCAATGGGCCCAGTTTGGAACTTGGTGGCATATCGATTCAAAGGTGGAGAGACTGCATGTTCCCTTACGCTGAATTACCGAGTCATCTGAAGGACTGGAAGCAAACATGGTTCTACTGCCATGATTCCTCTCTGACTGGTGAAAACCCGCTACCCGGCTTCCGTGCGTTACGCCTTGAATCTAGTCACCTGCTGCCGGACAAGTTGTCTGCCATTGAATGTCTACCCCTCACCCCCAAGATCAAGAAGATTAAAGCTCTCTTGGGGAACGGCTTGGATGGTACTGACCTGGTCCGAGTCTGGGTTGCGTGGAGAATAATTACGTTAAGCCGCCGCCCCATCTTAATGTGTGACTACTCAGGTGAGAAAGATGACCCTCGGCGTCATAGTCCTGACGACTTACCATATGACGTAGCGGAAGCCACAACTCAGTCTTTGTTGAAGGAGGGCACTGTGAACAGTAACGCCTTCGGCTTACCCCCCTTTTGCAAGAAGAACACGTCCCCTGCAGTAAGTTTCCAGCCATCGGGTTACTTTTATCATGTTATACTATATCCTTACTCTTAATCCTTTGTAACCTTTTACAGGCAAACGACAACTTATGGAAAGTTCAGTATGATCATGATGCGGCCAAGCAAGCCAGGGCAGCCAAGAGAGCCGAGAGGAAACCCGCCAGGCCCACCACTTCAAGGAAAAGGAAGCCAAGCGCTTCTGAGATGTTTCAGCTTGATGTCTCTGACGATGCCGAAGAAGAGGTAATCTTAAACTTCCCTGACTATTGTATCATCATTTTACTGACATGATTTCTCTTTCAGGAAGACACGGGAAACAGCCAACCTGTCGAAGAAGAGGTAACTATAATCTCTTCCGGCTCCGAGCCTCTGCCGCGTCAGAAAATTCGAAGAGTAACCCGGAAAGTAAGATTTTCACATCCGTTGGCTTACCAAGACCCTGACTTTCTTTTGAAGCAACAACAATTTGAAAACCGGAGGCAGACCCGGACGAGCAAGGATGCAGAGCTCTCCTATGGCTTGCCTGATACAACCCAGAAGCGTCGGTCTGAGGTTATCTCCGACTTATACCCTTTTTTACCTTTGGCGGGTCAAATCCGTCAACCTCTCAATTCCTCTGATTCCAATTATCAGGATACCTCTCCTTTATCCGGCGAGTCCATGTAGTCCAACATGCCGGCTTTTAAGACTGCTCCTGGGTAATATCAATTTATTTACCTTATGTTTATTCTTCCTCATGTTTCTGTACTCATTCTTCTGCTTTGTCCATAGCATGCAAGTTAAGCCCAGGAAGAAAACGAAGAAAGATGCGCCGGCCCAGGATCCGGTTGTAACTGAGCCGGCGCTCGGAACGGCTGCGGCTGATACTTCTGTTCACGAGCCGCCACCTTCATTATCTCATGATGCTCCTGCAACCTTTTCTGACCCGCCTGCTGAACAAGTCATCAATGACTCTGTTAACCCGGAGGCTCCTAGCCCTGCCAAGGCAGATGACCCGGAAGTTGAGTTTTTGAAGACTCAATTTGTTGAGCCGGCTCAACCCATTATGCTTGCCAAATGTTCTGCTAAGGAGGAGTTATTAGAGCGTCGTAAGGCCAAGATGGGTATCTCCGACTATACCCATTTGAATATTGGGGAAATCGTCTCAGGCTACATCAACCAGGTTCGGAGCAGCCGTGATCTGGAAATTGAGATGGTGAAGCAAATCCGGCAAAAATTTGAGGTATGACTTATGCTTCTTTACTTTCAATCATACTTACTGTCCCAGCCCCCAAGTCTATTGCTTATTAGAAAATATGTTGTAGACTTAGAAAAACTGTTAGAACTGCTTGTCCGTCTTAAAAAAACTTAAACCGAATGTAATACAATACCTTTAACTTGCGATACACATTAGCCCCCAAGTGCCAAGCATCATTGCTTGCAAAGTGCTTGGGACTTTAATATCCAGGACCGGCTTAATAATGTAGAAAGCTTCGGTACACATTAGCCCCCAAGTGTCAAGTATGTTTGCTTGCAAAGTGCTTGAGACTTTGAAATTATTTATCATGATGCTGACTGTAACCCGGGATAATGCAGGCTACTATAAGTCAATTTGAATCGAAGATTGCTGACCTTAAAAGCCGCTTGTCAGCCCAGGAACTGGAAACTCAAAATGCCAACTGCAAGTTTGAACTCAGCTTCTCTGAACAAGAGAATTTAAAGAAAAACTTTGAGTCGGATAAGAAATCATGGGCTGATGAGAAGGCCTCTCTGGTGACCCGGGCCGAGGCAGCCGAAACAGCCCTCGCAAAGGTAAACACCGAGCTGTCCGGCTTGAAGCGTCAGATATCTCGGATGGTCTCAGCGATCTTTGGTACGTTTCCTTTGTATGAACCTCAGATACTGTTATCCTCCCTTTGACGACCAAGCTAATTATCTTTTCCGGCTTACTCTTTGTTTAATAACACCGGCCCCAGAAGTAAAACCCTCCAGCAGGACATGGTAGTCAAGCTGAAAGCCGTCTACACACCGGTGGAACAATTATACACCGGGTCACAACGTGCCTTGACTGTTGTGGCCTTATCAAATGACGTGCCCCACCTCTTGCAAGACGTGTTACGTCGGCTTGCTGTGCTCCCCCAGCGGATTCAAGAGTTGAGACGGGCCCAAGCAACAGCCGGAGCAATAGCTGCCTTGAGCCGGGCCAAGGCCTGGTTACCACAGCTAGACCCGGCTGACATCGCTCCTGGGTATCCAAGTTTGAAGGAGGATGGCACGGCGTTTGATCAGAAAGACTTCACCAGCTGCGTGAGGGACATACGCCCTGTGGCTACTCAAATTGGAAATGACACTGACTTGTCCAAGTATCAGCCGGGTTATGATAAAGAAAATCTGAGAATCCCCACAACGCATTACGATGATGTCAGCCTGATCCCTCCAATTCGTAAGCATACCTTTGCCCCTGAAGTAGACCCAACTGGTTTAATAGATGATGAAGCTGAGTTTGAAGCCTTGAGTGGCATTGACTGGGCATCATCATCCTTCCAAGACAAGGCAACTGGCGAAGAGGCGGAGAAGGATAACCCGGAAGCTTCAGGTCAACCCCAGGAGTAAATCGCCAGGCGCCACGTGCTTATGCCTTGGTAGAAAAAACAATGCCTCATCATTTAGACCCGGGGGGTCTTTTAATAGAGTAGTAAACACCTTGACTTTGCCATGCCTTCGTGCATGCTTCTGACACTTAATGCTTGCATAAGCCGCCGTTACTATGCACTTGCAGTTTACATGAATCTGTTATGTCCTTGCAGAAATATCTTGTATTGCCCTGCACATAAGACAAACAAAAAAACCCTTGGCGACTTATGGCAATGAGGATCGTGTGAGCCTTGATAACCCGGAGCACATGCCGAATAATTACAGGAAAAACAACTTATGATTAAGCTTAGCAGTCATAATCATAATAATATACCTGTGATGCTTACGGTTATTTCTCCGGCTTATGTAGCCCGACCCGTGAGATTGAGTTTAATTCCCGAAAATTGGTACATGAAGTTCACCTGGTACTTATCAACCTGATGTAACCAATGTTAAGCCGGAGGATAGTAGTACACTCCATTTCCTTTTCAAGAGTTTCTCAAGATAATCAAGTATGATGAATAAAATTTGCAAGGCTTCTGATTCGAATACGATTAGTGAACCGTTCCAAAGGGGTTAAGCTAAGATTCGGATACGATCATATAGCCCCCAGTGGTTGTGGCGATGCCGATCAACTGGGTATCGACAGCTTTGTTCTCTTTGGTTCGAATACGACCTATGTTTGAACAGGAAGCCCCCAAGTGACCATAAGAGTTGTTTAATGACGCTGATTCGAATACGATCCACGTCATACCCAAAGGGGTTAAGCTATGATTCAAATATGATCAAGAAGCCCCCAAGTGGGTTTGGCAGTATGCCGATCAAGTGGGTATCGACAGCTATGTTCCCTTTGGTTTGAATATGACCTATGTTTGAACAGGAAGCCCCCAAGTGACCATGGATAGATTCAGATATGATCATAAGCCAGACCAAAGGAAAAGCCGGATTCAGATATGACCCGCTTTGTGGGGACCCCGACTCATAAGTCGTGATCACCGAATGCACGTGTACAGTGATCCCAGAGATCAATGCTCACTGAACACACAGAAGCTGAATAACAAGAGTCTTACATCCATACATACCGTATTACACAAGTAGGAACATTATGGTCAAGCCTTGAGTATAGCACTGCAGCGGAAATCTTCGTCGATAACTTGGACCCATGCCATCTGCCTTAACCCTACAGGCATTCTGACTGGGAAGCGTCCTAGCTCGCATGTTCGTCACCACAGTATTCTTCTTCATATCATGTTCTTTTATGCCTGGCCAATAAAATAACCAGTGGCAAGCCAATGAGTACTTTGAATGTACTCGCAAGCAACCCATGTTTTGGCTCAAGATACAACAATGCATGATATAGGTAATTTTTTGCGGAAAGCTAGTTTTGAGTGCAATGACATGTTCAACAACTTGTAATACATGCATCAGGAGAATTCAAGTAACCATAAGGACAGGTTACAGATATCAACATAAATAGAGTGGGCACCAACCCAACTCAATCATGTCAAGTCCTTGACTTGACCCAAGTAGTTCTTCCCACACACACTGGTTTGAAAACACGTGGACGTAGTTTAAGCAGCACCGCCCAACTGTCCTTGACCATGGACACGGCTATTCGAATAGTTTTACACTCTGCAGAGGTTGCACACTTTACCCACAAGATCCAAGGAACTTCCGTGTCATCCACGACCCGCGATACCTCAAGTACCCGGGGTAAGCACCCGATCACTACCTTTCCCTAGACGACACTAACAAGGAGTCCACTCGTTGTTCCGTATCCTCACGATGTACATCATACGAGACTCGCTCAAGATCGTAACATCCGAGAGGGGACACAATGGTGTATCCGGTGCCCTATAAAGACAGTCATGGTCGCCCTACCTGGCACGAACCCGTCCTGAGAGAGAGCACCAACTCTCCCCCGTCACAAGTAATGCGGGCTCCAAGCTAGTATCGGCCTAGGTAATCAATAATGCCCTTTCCCATATAAGGGTAGAGTGGTTGCGCATGTAAGGTTGGGACAGTTGACAAATCTTAAATCTAATCCGTTTTCGAAAACAACACACACACTTGCCTTGGTACACCACTTCGTCATCAAGTGGTTACCCATCTCATTGTCTCCCTCGGGCATAAGTGGCACCCGACGGGGTTTTCGAAAAGTCTTTGAAAACACTTTGACTCCATCACCATGCATATACTCGTCCCTTTTTGCATAGCAACTACTTTGGCATCTTATTTACTCCCACCGGCATAACCCTCATAAGAAGGTAGGGTCATGCATAATGCAGGTATCAACAAGGAAGTAACGAAGGCAACCCACCAAAGTGGTTACCATCTCATCATGATCTCGATGCAAGCAATAAAAGTGCCATATGACATGCATAAAAAGGGTTTCATAGACATGGTCAAAGGGCTGCTTGCCTGGTTTCTGAGAGTCTTGAGATCTTCTGGTCCTTCTTCAAGTACTCCGTCTACTTCATCAACTAATGTCGAAACAATCATATAAGCAACACAATAAGGCAGAAAATAAAGTGCTCTAAAAATATGAAGTTGATTTTTATTGGATGCCCCTGGTCATATGAGGAATGACCAAAGTCGTTCCATTGGAAGTGGATCAATGGATATTTCTAAACATTTCGATATGATGGAATCAAGGGTTTTATGGGATTGCAAGAAGTGTACAGAAACATATTTTTGAAAAATGAGCAAAGGCACCCATTTAACAAAGGATGATTTTAGAAGCATCTAGGAATTGGTTTCACTGGATTTGGAGTTCAAATGAATTTCCTATGAATTTGCAAAGTTGGTAAATATGAAGAAATGGCTCAATAATTCATGTGGTACAGAAAGTATTAACAAAAATGTTCATAAACTAAGTTATGAACTTAGGAACACCTGGGAATTTGAATCATGGAATTTGGATCAATTTTGAGCTCTCTCGGATTTTCTAAAGTTCATCACAGAAATAGGAAAAACAAGGTTTGATAAATGTTTGTGAAGAAAAAGTTCCTGGAAAAATGTGCAAGTTGCACCATGAGATAGATTATGATTTTATGAGCTACTAGAAATTTGAATCATCAAATTTGGAGATAATATGAATATTCTATGGATTTTAGAAGCTCACTGGAAAATGAAAAAGAAAAGGTTTAGGTTTATACCTAAAGCACGCATGGGGCGAAGGATAGCCACTGGGCCGGCCCAGTGGCTCAGCTGCTTGCGGGAAGTGGCCACGTCGAAGGCGTATTCACGCCAGGGCGTCTTCGCCGCGGGGAAGCGGCGCTCGGGTTGGTACGTTTCCACTTAAATAGGAGGGGCCCGCTGGCGGGTCACTGACCTGCGGGGTCCACCCGCAGGGTCGTCGCCCTCCTCCCGCCCGCGACAGAGGAGGCAGAGGGGGCGGGGACGAGCGCTTGTCGGCGCCTGTTCTGGTGGCTCCGGCCACCACCGGCGACCGCCCAGACTCCGGCGAGCTCGGGAGGATGGCCCGCGTCCACCAGGGGACCCAGTTTCCGCCGGGGAGCGCCGGTGCGAGCGAGGCCTCGGCCGCGGCGGGAACAGGCGATGGCGGGTTCGGCACGGCGAGGAAGGCGCGAGGAGGAGGGGATGGAGCACGGGGTGAGTTTGCGGTGGTGATGAGAGGGTGCAGGAGTGTTCAGGGGGGAGAGAGAGAGAGGTCGAGGCCCACGAATTTAAGCGGCGGCCGGCGGCACTGCTCCGGTCATGGAGAGGGAAAGAGAGCACTAGGGGGAGAGGGATGATGTCTGGGAGGTGCACGAGAGAGAGGGGGACCCAACCGAGGCGAGAGAGAGCTCGGGGGGAGGATCTATATAGGGGGGCACTGGTGCACCATGGGCGCGGTCCAGGCCGCGCTCGGGTGAGCTCGAGGAAGGAGACAGAGGACAGGGGAGGAGGGGCCCGATAGCATTGCGTGTCGTGGACGTCGAGGTGACCTCGGGGGACACGAGGGGGAGGCCCTAGGTGGCCGGAGGCGGTTGGAAGGGGGCGGCTACAGTGCGGGAGCGCACTGTAGCGTGCTCCAGAGTGTGCAAATGGCCGGCATGCCATTTTTTGGCAATGTGGGCGCGGCCACTGGTGTCTGGTAGTGCTTGGGGGTAGTAAAGAAGGGTGGAGAGGCATTGGATGCCCTGGAGAGCCAGTAGGAGAGGAGAGAGGTTGATGGAGAGAGAGAAAGAGGCTGTCCAGAGAGAGAAAGTGAGGGTTTCACCCCCAAATAATTGAGCTGAAGTGCAGCCATTGCTACTGGAGGTAGAGGAGGACTAGGAGGAGATGTGGTAAAAAGTTGAGCTCAAGGAGATTAGTGGAAGGGGTCAAAAATGGAATTTTGGTAAAGTGGCAGAAGGTGTTTGATGCTTGTTTGGGTAAGCAAATGAACTCCATTTGGAATGAGACTCCACAGGGTGCAATGTAACATATAATTAGGGTGTTCCACCAAAGTTGAGCTCATTTGGTCAAAGTTGCCAATGCAACTTTTGTGAACCCTAGAAATCAACAGAAATGGTTTTACCAAGATTTAGTCATGTAAATCTATTCTCCTTGATGCACCACTTTGTGTAGTGTCATCATTTGAGGATTTGAACATGCTCACAAAAGTTGGGGTCAACGAGAAAAAGTTCGCAGTACAAACTTGTTCAAATTTGATTCTGTTCAGAGACGGTTTTGGGGTACTTTGATCAATATAAAATTCTCTCCAACTTGTGCCATTTGGTCTAGATGCATTATTACACCATTTGAGCATGTGCACCAAGTTTCAGAGCATTTGGACATGTTTGACAGTGCAAAGCTGTTCAAACTTGAAAAAGGACAGAAGTGGTTTTGAGAGGGTTTCATGGGGTTATACTATTCTCCATGACATGGTACTTGGCAAGATCATCAAATATGTCATATGTGACATGCTAGAACTTTCTTGGATTTTTATGGAAATATTTCCTGTAGAAATATTTCAAATCCTTGAAATGAGCAGAAATGGTTTTGGGAGGTTTTGTCCAATATTTTGATCATGACCATATGTTGAAGCTCATATATATGGAAAATATATGTCCATTGACTCTCCCTAATTTTTCTCAAATATTTTTAAAGCTTTAAAATAATTTTAACCTATTTAAGACCATTTCTGGCCTTAAGAAAAAGCCTTTAAATAAAATAGGAAAATAACTTTTAAAATTATATTTGTGTGGTTTCTGGGTAACCTATATCTAATAGGAGTCAAAAATATTTTTGGAAAGATTTTTACAACCCTTTATTAAGTACTTGCAGTGCAAACCTCAATCAAGGGGTTTTTGGAAAACTAATTTTTGAAAATACCATTTGGCCAAGTTATTTTTGTAAGAAAATACTATATTGTACTATACACATGGCATGATCATTGGGAAGAGTTTTTGGATCAAGGAGAAGGAGTATAAGAGTTGGAGGATTTATTTTATTTTTAGAGCACTTGCAAACAACTCACAAAAATCAAATCAAGCAAAGTCCAAAACGCTCAAAAGTTTTTGTCAAACCACATTTTATCATGATTTATTAGCTTAAGTGTTGTGGCATGAAAATCAGGGTGTGACAGACCTACCCCCCTTACAAGAATCTCGTCCCCGAGATTCCCAGACTAGGCGCGGGAAGGAATACGGAATCTTGGATCTGGGGTCGTCTTTTAGTCCTCATACTGCTTCTGCTTCCGAGTGGGGCCCCATTGAAGTACTTGATGCTGTGGCTTCGTGTATGACGTTCTTGCTTGATCTAGGTTGCTGAGGGGTCTCTCGCGCTAGGTCAGGATGGGCTGGGGGTCAATGGTTTGGTGATTGGTGCCCTGGTAGGGATCGGGCTATCTAGGACGTCGAAAACACTTCCGGAGCTGTGCCGCGTGGAAAACGCTGTGCAAAGTGGGTAACTCAGGCGGTAACTCTAACTGGTAGCTGTCTTCTCTTCGTCTTGTGGCGATCTCGGAGGGGGTTGTTAAATCCTGGCGTGGGTTTCCTTGTCATGAAAATGTTTGATTCCCTTGAGAGAAGTGGCTTGCAGATATGCCTGGTCTTCAATGCGGAGGTTTACTTCTTGACGATGGTGGTTGGTACAGTTATTCCTCCTGGACATGGCGATCTTCAGATGTTCCCTAACCCGCTAAACGGTTCTTCTTCCGTCTTCGGGTAGGCAAGTATGTCATCAAGGAAAGATGGCAACTAACTTGTCCGAGTACTCCGTGAAGACTTGCCCATGGGGTACATAGGGTATAGGTTGGGGTATCGGTGGTGGTCATGGTTATGTATTGGCCAAGGTTTCCTTGTCCTGGATCCAAAGCCCATGGTGGTGATTCTGACCATATCGTGGCTTGGTGGGGCTTAAGGGTTTCAAGGATTCTAGTGTGTGAGCAAATGTTTGTCATCTTATCCTTGAGCACAGTTTCTGAGTTGCCAATTATTCTATCTAGTCTTCCAAACAATCACATCGTGTCGCCGAAAGAATCATCCCGTATAGGTCAACTCCAATCATCACTCATGTTATTCATATCCTCATGACTCTCGAGAGGAGGTCTAACAAAATCATATATGTCTACAATCCCCAAACTCGTATGTATGGCTACCCCTAAAAATCCATGGGTAGAGCATATAAGCTGGTAAGCTTGGATTTAATCACCACAATCCAAGTGCTCAGTCTATTGATCCAAGGTTCATGATAAAGCATCTCTATCCTAAGGAAACACGTCGTAAGCCACTCCAAGATCTTGTTTCCTTCCTATGAATCAACCAACACCCCATTAGCTTCCATCAATCACTACATAATCCATTTAATTCTACAAATCCAATGTTTATGATGTTCCACATGATCTCCTAAAGTCCATGTAATTCCCCAAATACTTGAAAAGGCTATCTCTACTATAGTCAGTCCATCAATTCCCATTATCATGATCAAGATCATCAGTCTAAATCCAATTTACTCCGAACCATGTAGAATTACTCTGCATCCATACTCCACTAGGATAACCTATTGAATCCAAATCTCATGTCCAACGAGAATTCCTACATGTTTCCACCAAGTCATTATCACAATGTCAACTATCTCCTATCAATATCCCCTGGCTAAGTCAAATCCTCATACGTCCAAGAATTCAGCTTGCGGTCTTAATTGTCCCACTAAATCCAATTTATCCAGGGTAAAGCTATGCTACTCTATAATCATGATCCAACCACGTTGATCTACCAACATGAAAGCCTCATAATCCACCAAATAGTCTCAGATGATTCCTCAAAGTCATTGATGTAAACTCATCAAGTCATTTTCCCTCTATTCCTATATCCTTAAATTGGTCTTCCCTATGGCATCGTCAGTTCGGGTGCTATATTAGGATGACAATGTGCTCGTCCACTATGTCCACTAGCTCCATAATGAACCTAGTTGATAAGCAAGGCTTACTAAGGCTTAACTGGTTCTCTTGCAATACTGTGGGTTAAGCACATGGTTAAGGACTCGAGCTGGGGTATCTTATGAAGTCTCGAAGGGTCTAGGAGTGGGTATCTAATCTCGAGGGTTAAACATAATTCTACGGGGTTGCACTTGGTCGTGGAGATTGTAGCAGAAGTCTTCATTGCTAGTTGGTTGCCGAGGCAGAATCCTTGGTGCATCTTGTCTTGCTGATCTTCAGTTGATGAGAGAGAAGAGAGGGGGAAGGTAGCATAGAGGAGGGGAATGCCTAAAGGGGGTTCTATAGTGCAGGTGCAAACAAACAAGTGCCGAAAAGGGCCAAACAAAGGAAAACAAGGAAGGTGATATAGTCGCGTACTTGTTGCCTAGGGCAAAAGTTGTGACCAAACTTAAAACACTAACAAATAAAAACAAGCAACACACAGTCATGGTTCTATTCGAACCATCTTATGGACTCGACTACGCATAGGGGGTACACGACTCATCCTACCCTAGGGGTTCTCGGACTAAGTAGTCGTGCTTTACTTCGTGCCTCATGCAGTCTTCGAGATTTTTCCTTAGGTGTCGCTACGTCTTTTGTAGTTGTTTGATGAAATGATCTGGGTTGGCCTGAAGAATCTTCAACACTTCTCGCCTGATGAGATGATGGGGTGAAGGTGGCTCCTCGTAGCTGGCATTGACTTGGTCTTGTCTTGTCCTCTTAATCATGATGATCGTTTTTGCCTTTTTAAGGTGTCAGTGGTTCCAGGTGGCCATCCTTTATGCAATGACACTAACAAGGCATAATAGAGGTCCAATCCGTCGAACACATTGTTGACAATATCATCACCGAGAGCGGGGGATGAAGAGAACTGTTTTCCTGCTCACTATAGTGAGGCGGATCAAATGGCTAGGTTCTCATCCACCGGTGGTCGCCGATACAACAACGGTAGTGACAGGGTTGCCCTATTAGCGATGTATATCACGATCTTGCATATCCTATGCCGTGATCGTCGTAGGCTAAGGTTGCATCATCTTGGGGCAGTGTCAAGGGTGTCACCATCCTCTGGGTCTTCATGTCCTCATTCTTCAAAGGCGTATCTTCTATTGGCATCGTCTTGCTGTGGTGTCGCCAATCTTGTGTTCAGGAGATGTGGGTGAATGTCTGGCAAGGCATCTTCCTTGTAGATTATCCACGAGGATTACAAGGAATCTAGTGGTCAGGGGCATAAGGGTTCTAGCGACCAAAGGTTTTGAAGGGGAAGAGATCAATAAGGAAAGTATACCTTAGTTTTCGAAAAAACTGAGAAGGGAAGAGAAGTATAGATAGTTTTGAAAACTAGTAGTAGTTTTGGAAATAGTTTTACCCTAACTAACGACCATGCTAACTAAGGCTTCCTACAGTCAGGATGGCTCTGATACCAGCTCTGTGGGGACCCCGACTTATAAGTCGTGATCACCGAATGCACGTGTACAGCGATCCCAGAGATCAATGCTCACTGAACACACAGAAGCTGAATAACAAGAGTCTTACATCCATACATACCGTATTACACAAGTAGGACCATTATGGTCAAGCCTTGAGTATAGCATTGCAGCGGAAATCTTCATCGATAACTTGGACCCATGCCATCTGCCTTAACCCTACAGGCATTCTGACTGGGAAGCGTCCTAGCTCGCATGTTCGTCACCACAGTATTCTTCTTCATATCATGTTCTTTTATGCCTGGCCAATAAAATAACCAGTGGCAAGCCAATGAGTACTTTGAATGTACTCGCAAGCAACCCATGTTTTGGCTCAAAATACAACAATGCATGATATAGGTAAATTTTTGCGGAAAGCTAGTTCTGAGTGCAATGACATGTTCAACAACTTGTAATACATGCATCAGGAGAATTCAAGTAACCATAAGGACAGATTACAGATATCAACATAAATAGAGTGGGCACCAACCCAACTCAATCATGTCAAGTCCTTGACTTGACCCAAGTAGTTCTTCCCACACACACTGGTTTGAAAACACGTGGATGTAGTTTAAGCAGCACCGCCCAACTGTCCTTGACCGTGGACACGGCTATTCAAATAGTTTTACACTCTGCAGAGGTTGCACACTTTACCCACAAGATCCGGGGAACTTCCATGTCATCCACGACCCGCGATACCTCAAGTACCCGGGGTAAGCACCCGATCACTACCTTTCCCTAGACGACACTAACAAGGAGTCCACTCGTTGTTCCGTATCCTCATGATGTACATCATACGAGACTCGCTCAAGATCGTGACATCCGAGAGGGGACACAACGGTGTATCCGGTGCCCTGTAAAGACAGTCATGGTCGCCCTACCTGGCACGACCCCGTCCCGAGAGAGAGCACCAACTCTCCCCCGTCACTAGTAATGCGGGCTCCAACCTAGCATCAGCCTAGGTAATCAATAATGCCCTTTCCCATATAAGGGTAGAGTGGTTGCGCATGTAAGGTTGGGACAGTCGACAAATCTTAAATCTAATCTGTTTTCGAAAACAACACACACACTTGCCTTGGTACACCACTTCGTCATCAAGTGGTTACCCATCTCATTGTCTCCCTCGGGCATAAGTGGCACCCGACGGGGTTTTCGAAAAGTCTTTGGAAACACTTTGACTCCATCACCATGCATATACCCGTCCCTTTTTGCATAGAAACTACTTTGGCATCCTATCTACTCCCACCGGCATAACCCTCATAAGAAGGTAGGGCCATGCATAATGCAGGTATCAACGAGGAAGTAACGAAGGCAACCCACCAAAGTGGTTACCATCTCATCATGATCTCGATGCAAGAAATAAAAGTGCCATATGACATGCATAAAAAGGGTTTCATAGACATGGTCAAAGGGCTGCTTGCCTGGTTTATGAGAGTCTTGAGATCTTCTGGTCCTTCTCCAAGTACTCCGTCTACTTCGTCAACTAACGTCGAAACAATCATATAAGCAACACAACAGGGCAGAAAATAAAGTGCTCTAAAAATATGAAGTTGATTTTTATTGGATGCCCCTGGTCATATGAGGAATGACCAAAGTCGTTCCATTGGAAGTGGATCAATGGATATTTCTAAACATTTCGATATGATGGAATCAAGGGTTTTATGGGATTGCAAGAAGTGTACAGAAACATATTTTTGAAAAATGAGCAAAGGCACCCATTTAACAAAGGATGATTTTAGAAGCATCTAGGAATTGGTTTCACTGGATTTGGAGTTCAAATGAATTTCCTATGAATTTGCAAAGTTGGTAAATATGAAGAAATGGCTCAATAATTTATGTGGTACAAAAAGTATTAACAAAAATGTTCATAAACTAAGTTATGAACTTAGGAACACCTAGGAATTTGAATCATGGAATTTGGATCAATTTTGAGCTCTCTGGGATTTTCTAAAGTTCATCACAGAAATAGGAAAAACAAGGTTTGATAAATGTTTGTGAAGAAAAAGTTCTTGGAAAAATGTGCAAGTTGCACCATGAGATAGATTATGATTTTATGAGCTACTAGAAATTTGAATCATCAAATTTGGAGATAATATGAATATTCTATTGGTTTTAGAAGCTCACTGGAAAAAGAAAAAGAAAAGGTTTAGGTTTATACCTAAAGCACGCATGGGGCGAAGGATAGCCACTGGGCCGGCCCAGTGGCTCAGCTGCGTGCGGGAAGTGGCCACGTCGAAGGCGTATTCACGCCAGGGCGTCTTCGCCGCGGGGAAGCGACGCTCGGGTTGGTACGTTTCCACTTAAACGGGAGGGGCCCGCTGGCGGGTCACTGACCTGCGGGGTCCACCCGCAGGGTCGTCACCCTCCTCCCGCCCGCGACAGAGGAGGCAGAGGGGGCGGGGCCGAGCGCTTGCCGGCGCCCGTTCCGGTGGCTCCGGCCACCTCCGGCGACCGCCCAGACTCCGGCGAGCTCGGGAGGATGGCCCGCGTCCACCTGGGGACCCAGTTTCCGCCGGGGAGCGCTGGTGCGAGCGAGGCCTCGGCTGCGACGGGAACAGACGATGGCGGGTTCGGCACGGCGAGGAAGGCGCGAGGAGGAGGGGATGGAGCACGGGGTGAGTTTGCGGTGGTGATGAGAGGGTGCAGGAGTGTTCAGGGGGGAGAGAGACAGGTCGAGGCCCACGAATTTAAGCGGCGGTCGGCGGCACTGCTCCGGTCATGGAGAGGGAAAGAGAGCACTAGGGGGAGAGGGATGATGTCTGGGAGGTGCACGAGAGAGAGGGGGACCCAACCGAGGCGAGAGAGAGCTCTGGGGGAGGCTCTATATAGGGGGGGCACTGGTGCACCATGGGCGCGGTCCAGGCCGCGCTCGGGTGCGCTCGAGGAAGGAGACAGAGGACAGCGGAGGAGGGGCCCGATAGCATTGCGTGTCGTGGACGTCGAGGTGACCTCGGGGGACACGAGGGTGAGGCCCTAGGTGGCCGGAGGCGGTTGGAAGGGGGCGGCTATAGTGCGGGAGCGCACTGTAGCGCGCTCCAGAGCGTGCAAATGGCCGGCATGCCATTTTTTTTGGCAATGTGGGCGCGACCACTGATGTCTGGTAGTGCTTGGGGGTAGTAAAGAAGGGTGGAGAGGCATTGGATGCCCTGGAGAGCCAGTAGGAGAGGGGAGAGGTTGATGGAGAGAGAGAAAGAGGCTGTCCAGAGAGAGAAAGTGAGGGTTTCACCCCCCAAATAATTGAGCTGAAGTGCAGCCATTGCTACTGGAGGTAGAGGAGGACTAGGAGGAGATGTGGTAAAAAGTTGAGCTCAAGGAGATTAGTGGAAGGGGTCAAAAATAGAATTTTGGTACAGTGGCAGAAGGTGTTTGATGCTTGTTTGGGTAAGCAAATGAACTCCATTTGGAATGAGACTCCACAGGGTGCAATGTAACATATAATTAGGGTGTTCCACCAAAGTTGAGCTCATTTGGTCAAAGTTGCCAATGCAACTTTTGTGAACCCTAGAAATCAACAGAAATGGTTTTACCAAGATTTAGTCATGTAAATCTATTCTCCTTGATGCACCACTTGGTGTAGTGTCATCATTTGAGGATTTGAACATGCTCACAAAAGTTGGAGTCAAGGAGAAAAAGTTGGCAGTACAAACTTGTTCAAATTTGATTCTGGTCAGAGAGGGTTTTGGGGTACTTTGATCAATATAAAATTCTCTCCAACTTGTGTAATTTGGTCTAGATGCATTATTACACCATTTGAGCATGTGCACCAAGTTTGAGAGCATTTGGACATGTTTGACAGTGCAAAGCTGTTCAAACTTGAAAAAGGACAGAAGTGGTTTTGAGAGGGTTTCATGGGGTTATACTATTCTCCATGACATGGTACTTGGCAAGATCATCAAAAATGTCATATGTGACATGCTAGAACTTTCTTGGATTTTGATGGAAATATTTCCTGTAGAAATATTTCAAATCCTTGAAATGAGCAGAAATGGTTTTGGGAGGTTTTGTCCAATATTTTGATCATGACCATATGTTGAAACTCATATATATGGAAAATATATGTCCATTGAGTCTCCCTAATTTTTCTCAAATATTTTTAAAGCTTTAAAATAATTTTAACCTATTTAAGACCATTTCTGGCCTTAAGAAAAAGCCTTTAAAAAATAGGAAAATAACTTTTAAAATTATATTTTTGTAGTTTCTGGGTAACCTATATCTAATAGGAGTCAAAAATATTTTTGGAAAGATTTTTACAACCCTTTATTAAGTACTTGCAGTGCAAACCTCAATCAAGGGGTTTTTGGAAAACTAATTTTTGAAAATACCATTTGGCCAAGTTATTTTTGTAAGAAAATACTATATTGTACTATACACATGACATGATCATTGGGAAGAGTTTTTGGATCAAGGAGAAGGAGTATAAGAGTTGGAGGATTTATTTGATTTTTAGAGCACTTGCAAACAACTCACAAAAATCAAATCAAGCAAAGTCCAAAACGCTCAAAAGTTTTTGTCAAACCACATTTCATCATGATTTATTAGCTTAAGTGTTGTGGCATGAAAATCAGGGTGTGACACGCTTCCTCTTGGTTATCTCCACCACCTGATAAAAAAGACACATAAACCTTTTTGGGAAGTGGAAAAAAGGACAGAGGTCCTGCTTTATTGCTTTATGTAATATATACATAGTAGAAATATATACACATTAGAGCCGGTGGCTCAAGTATAGTAAGGCCGAAGATGAGCGATATTCCACGGCCGACGGGTCAGATTGATCCTGGATAAGCCGGAGTACTAAATCGCCTTCCTGAAAGGCTCACGACCTAACCCGGCGGTTGTGGTAGCGGTGCAGGTCTTGTTGGTAAATCGCCGAGCGGGCTATTGCCAAGTCTCGTTCCTCGTCCAATAGGTCAAGTGCGTCCTGACGAGATTTTTCGTTGTCAGCCTCAACGTAAGCCGCCACGCGAGGTGAGTCATGCCGGATGTCACTTGGCAGAACCGCCTCTGCTCCGTACACCATGAAGAAAGGTGTGTAACCCGTGGGTCTGTTAGGTGTAGTGTTGATGCTCCAAAGTACAGAGGGTAACTCCTCCACCCAACAACCCGGCGTCCGTTGTAAGGGGACCAAGAGCCGGGGCTTGATACCTTTCAAGATATCTTGATTAGCTCTTTCCGCCTGACCATTGGACTGAGGATGAGCCACAGCCGAAACGTCAAGCCGGATATGCTCTCGTTGACAGAACTCTTCCATGGCTCCTTTGGAGAGGTTAGTGCCATTATCAGTTATGATACTATGTGGAAAGCCGAAACGGAAAATCACCTTTTTCATGAACTGGACCGCCGTGGCTGCATCACAGTTACTGACTGGCTCCGCCTCAACCCACTTTGTAAACTTGTCAACTGCCACCAAGAGGTGTGTCTTTTTACCCTTAGACCTTTTGAAAGGTCCAACCATGTCAAGCCCCCAGACTGCAAACGGCCAAGTAATTGGAATCATCCTCAATTCCTGAGCCGGCACATGAGCCCGTCGTGAGAACTTCTGACATCCGTCGCATTTACTGACCAAATCTTCCGCATCAGCATGAGCCGTCAGCCAATAAAACCCATGACGGAAAGCTTTGGCCACAAGAGATTTTGAGCCGGCGTGATGACCACAATCACCTTCATGAATCTCACGAAGGATCTCCTGACCCTCTGTAGGCGACACACAACGTTGAAACGCTCCAGTGACGCTGCAGTGATGTAACTCGCCATTGACAATTGTCATAGACTTGGACCGCCGGACGATTTGTCTTGCCAAGGTCTCATCTTCAGGCAACTCTCCCCGGGTCATGTAAGCCAAATAAGGCACTGTCCAATCCGGGATAACGTGGAGAGCCGCCACCAGCTGTGCCTCTGGGTCTGGTATTGCCAGATCTTCCTCTGTAGGTAACTTAACCGAAGGATTATGCAAAACATCAAGAAAAGTGTTAGGCGGCACCGGCTTATGCTGAGATCCCAGCCGGCTTAAGGCATCAGCCGCCTCATTCTTCCTTCGATCAATGTGCTCCACCACATAACCCTTGAAGTGCCCAGCCACCACGTCAACTTCACGACGATAAGCTGCCATAAGGGGATCTTTGGAATCCCACTTGCCTGACACCTGTTGGGCCACAAGGTCTGAGTCTCCTAAGCACCTTAGCCGGCTCAAGTTCATCTCTTTAGCCATCCAGAGACCATGGAGTAAGGCCTCATACTCAGCTGCATTGTTAGTACAAGGAAACATAAGCCGGAGCACATAACAGAATTTGTCACCTCGAGGGGAAGTTAACACGACTCCAGCCCCCGAGCCTTCCAGCTGCCTGGACCCATCGAAGTGAATCGTCCAATACGTGTTATCGGGCTTCTCCTCAGGTGCCTGTAGCTCTGTCCAGTCATTGATGAAATCCACCAAGGCTTGAGATTTAATGGCAGTACGTGGCACATACTTCAAACCATGAGGCCCGAGCTCAATAGCCCACTTGGCGACTCGTCCTGTGGCCTCTCTGTTCTGGATAATGTCTCCCAAGGGGGCAGAACTCACCACCATAATAGGGTGACCTTGGAAATACTGTTTCAACTTCCGGCTTGCCATGAACACTCCGTAAACCAGCTTCTGCCAATGAGGGTACCTTTGCTTTGACTCGATGAGCACCTCACTGACATAATAAACAGGTCGTTGAACCAGATGCTCCTTTCCGGCCTCCTCGCGTTCCACCACAATTGCAACGCTGACGGCTCGTGAATTAGCAGCCACATATAACAGCAAAGGATCTTTGTCAATAGGAGCTGCCAGGACCGGCGGCTCAGATAAATGCCTCTTCAAATCCTCAAAAGCGGCGTCAGCAGCATCACTCCAGACAAAGGTGTCCGCCTTCTTCATCATCTGATATAACGGCAAGGCCTTCTCACCTAGCCGGCTTATGAACCGACTTAAAGCAGCAACACGACCCGCCAGTCGCTGAACATCATTGATGCACGTCGGCTTAGCCAAAGAGGTGATTCCCTTGATCTTCTCTGGGTTAGGTTCAATGCCCCTGTTTGAGTCCAAGAATCCTAAAAGCTTGCCTGCAGGCACACCAAATACACACTTCTCCAAGTTAAGCATCATCTTGTAAACCCGGAGGTTCTCAAAGGTTTCCCTGAGATCAGATATCAAGGTTTTTGTCTCTTTGGACTTCACCACTATGTCATCCACATAAGCATGAACATTGCGCCCAATCTGATTACGGAGACAATTCTGTACACACCGCTGATAAGTCGCATGGGCACTCTTGAGCCCAAAAGGCATAGACACATAGCAGAAGGCTCCAAATAGTGTGACGAAAGCTGTCTTCTCCTGGTCCTTAACTGCCATTTTGATCTGATGATAACCAGAGTAAGCATCCAGAAAACTCAAACGCACGCAACCCGCCGTAGCATCAATGATTTGATCGATACGGGGAAGAGCGAAAGGATCAGCCGGACAAGCTTTGTTCAAGTCCGTATAATCCACACACATCCGCCAGGTGCCGTTTTTCTTGAGCATGAGCACCGGGTTAGCCAACCACTCCGGGTGAAAGACTTCAATAATGAACCCAGCCGCTAAGAGCCGGGCGACCTCCTCTCCAATAGCTTTTCATCGCTCCTCATTGAATCACCGCAGAAACTGCCTGACCGGCTTATACTTCGGATCAATATTAAGAGTGTGCTCAGCGAGTCCTCTCAGTACACCCGGCATGTCAGAAGGCTTCCATGCAAAGATGTCCTGATTCTCACGGATGAACTCGATGAGCGCGCTTTCCTATTCAGGATCCAAGTTGGCACTGATGCTGAACTGCTTAGACGAATCGCCCGGAGTAAAATCAACAAGCTTAGTCTCTGCAGCCGACTTAAACTTCATGGCCGGGTCATGTTCCGTCGTCGGCTTCTTGAGGGAGGTCCTATCCGCTGGGTCAACGTTATCCTGATAAAATTTGAGCTCCTCTGCTGCACATACAGACTCGGCGTAAGCCGCATCACCTTGTTCACATTCCAGGGCCACCTTTCGGCTTCCATGCACAGTGATGGTGCCTTTGTAACCTGGCATCTTGAGCTGTAAATAAACATAACACGGCCGCGCCATGAACTTGGCGTAAGCCGACCGCCCGAACAAAGCGTGATACGGACTCTTGATTTTGACCACCTCAAAGGTTAACTTCTCAGCCCTAGAATCATGCTCGTCCCCAAAAGCTACCTCCAGCTCAATCTTACCCACAGGATATGCCGACTTACCAGGCACCACTCCATGGAAGACGGTGTTGGAAGTCTTTAAGTTCTTGGCAGTTAAGCCCATGCGCCGAAAGGTTTCGTAATAGAGGATGTTGATGCTGCTGCCTCCATCCATGAGAACCTTAGTGAATTTGTAACCACCAACCTGCGGTGCTACTACCAAGGCCAGTTGACCCGGATTATCAACCCGAGGGGGGTGATCCTCCCTGCTCCAGATAATGGGCTGCTCTGACCACCGTAAGTAACAAGGGACTGCCGGTTCAACAGAATTCACAGCCTTCTTATGAACCTTCTGATCACATTTACACAAACTTGTGGTGAACACGTGATATTGTCCACTGTTTAGCTGTTTTGGATGGCTCTGATAACCTGACTGTTGCTGCTGCTGACCTCCTTGACCAGACTGCTGTTGGTTATAACCACCCTGGTTTCCCTCAAAGCCGGGACCTGAACCGCCACCCGGGCCATGAAAGCCGCCAGCTCCTGAACCGCCGCCCGGGCCTTGATTGCCATCAAACATGTTGGAATTCTTGAAAGCCTTCATGATTGCACAACCCTTCCACAAGTGAGTCGCTGGATGCTCCCGGGTGCCATGCCTCGGACAAGGCTCATTGAGTAGCTGTTCAAGAGATGGACCTGACCCACCGGACCGAGGGGGCGGTTTCCCCTTGCGTTTCTGATTGTTACCTTGTGCATTAGCCACAAATTCCGGGTTACCGTCCGCCTTACGCTTGTTGCCTCCCTGATTTGCCGGGTTATGCTGCTGACCCTTTCCATTGCCGTTCTTCTTTCCCTTCCCTGTCTTTTCCTCATCAGACGCGGGATCCTTGGTACTATCAGAATCGGCATACTTGACTAAAGCCGCCATCAGCATCCCCATATCACTGCAATCGCGCTTAAGACGCCCCAGCTTCTGTCTCAGAGGTTCAAAGCGGCAATTCTTTTCCAGCATAAGAACTGCTGAGCCGGCATCCATCTTGTCAGACAAATGTATTATCTCTTTGACCCGGTGCACCCAATGAGTCGTAGATTCACCCCCCTCCTGCTTAGAATTTGTCAAGTCCACAATCGACATAGACTGCTTGCAAGTGTCTTTGAAGTTTTGGATGAAATGGGCCTTCAGCTCTGCCCATGAACTAATGGAAATGGGTGGCAAACCCTTTAACCAAGAACGAGCCGTTCCATCCAACATCATGGTGAAGTATTTAGCCATTGCTTCATCACTAACCTCCAGCAGCTCCATGGCCATCTCGTAACTTTCAATCCACGCCCCAGGCTATAAGTCGGCCGTATAATTCGGCACCTTTTGAGGTCCCTTGAAATCCTTGGGCAGACGTACATTGCATAGAGCCGGTACCAGACAAGGAACGCCTCCAGTTCTAGTAGCAACTCCTGCCTCCGTTGAAGTTGTCGGATAAGCCGGTATGTCCTGCTGATCTGCTAGCTGAGCCGCCAGTTCATCCTCCTGACATATACGATCATGCACCGGGTTATATCCCCCGGGCTGGTTCCGTCGCTGAGCGTTGCTTGACAGGGCCTCCGACTCCATGCGTCTACTGTAACTCGGGCTCCGGTTCTGACGAGGCAGAGCTAACCAGGGCGGAGGAGTTGAGTGAATCCTATCCGGCTGTAGGAGTAGGTCTCTTGCTGAGCCAACGCTGTTTGGACAAGTTCCCTGATCCTTCGGGTTTCCACCGCAGCCGGATCATCACCATCCACTGGAAAAGCCGCCAAACGTGCTGATGCTACAATTAGGTTCTCCATGGGGTTGGAGAAGTGACCCGGTGGTATTGGCACGTAACGGGGCGGTGCCATATTGCCATGGCGAGGCGCCGTCACCTAAGGCTGAACCGGGCCTCCTGCTCCGGATGTCATAAACTGATCTGCCCCTGGCGGGTTACTTGGGCCGGCTCCGGGTGTAGCAAAGAGATTTCGGGGATCGTAAATCTGAGGTAAGCGGGACTGAGTCTTCTGATGTCTCCTCCTCATCACCTCATTAGACACGTTCAGGCTCAACGTGAGCTGAAAAGCCTCTGCCTGAAGCTGCTGCACCCGTGCGTCCAAAGTCGCTCGCTCCGTGGCCAATCTAGTATCTTCAGCTGATAAGGTCTCCTTGGCCTGAGCGATCTCTTCACGAACCCGTGCCACCTCTGCGTTATGCTCATCTTGATTTGTAGGGATGGCCGTAACAGTCAACAAGGCTGTAAGCCTATCCATAAGATCCATCAACACCTGAGCCGGTGAGCGCATAGGGCCTCCCGCCCCGGCTGCTCCTAACCCAGACGTTATTGCTGCTGAAGCCGTAGAATTTTGGCCGGGTTGAATACCAGCCATGAAGACTCCTGCCCAGTTTGGTGACTCAGAGGGGTCCGGAATAGTCCTGCCATTGGAAAGCCCCCAAGCATACCATCTTGGACCTGATACAGCGAATCCGTTGAACCGGCGGACGAATCACCATCCGAGAGGACGGCCTGCTCACCAGCTTCTTCAGATCCTTCAGAAAGTTCACCTCCGTGGATGCAACCCACAAAGGCACGCTTCACGATGGGTTGAGCTCGGGCGGGTCTCGCACGCTGAGCCGTCTCGACAAGGTCGGTGCAGTGGTCCGGCTCAGGGCCCGGCTCACCGATCCGGCCGATGAAGACGTGAATTCCGCCAAAGGGGACCCGGTACCCGTACTCAATTGAGCCGGCGTCGGGGCCCCAGCCTTCGTCGTTGATGTAGATCTTGCCGCGACGACTCTTGGTCATCCGGCCAACCGCGTATCCCTTGAGCCCTTCGAAGCTGCCCTTCAGAACTCAAATCCACCATGCGCTGGCCCCATGGTGGGCGCCAACTGTCGTGGAGTTGTCACGGCAGATGTCCTCTTGCAAGGACTTAGTCGTGGAGCCATCGCAACTAGGAAGCTTAAAGGGGTTAATCGGGACAAAGGACACGAGAGGTTTATACTAGTTCAACCCCTTACGGTGAAGGAAGGCCTACATCTAGTTGGGTTGGTATTGCTTGAGGTTTCGATGACCAGGGAGCGAGATACGCTATGCCTGGCTCTCGATGTGTTGTTTCTTGCCCTAAGCCGCAGGCGGGTTGTCCCCTTATATACACGGGTTGACGCCCTGCAATTTACAGAGTCCCGGCCGGCTTATAAACAGTGTCCGGCTCGGTGACTAGTTAATTCTACCTTATAATACAAGTCATGCCGTCATGGCGGTTTAACCACTATGGGACTTAAATCGCCTATGAGCCTTAGACCCTTTATTGAACCGCCATCCTCATGCTGGGTCTTGGGCTTCCTTCACGATGAGTACTCTTTGCGTAACCCGGCCCCTCCTGGGCCGGCTTACTCAAATAGTTATATCCCCGGCACACACCATCATCACCAACTCGGTTTTTTATAAGACTAGAGATAATAAGTTTGCTAACAACTAAAGTAAAGTGGAATTTGTCCATGTTATACAAGTAAATTAAGGTGATTGTTTATCATAGGGGTAAGGTTGGAGGAAGGGTGGTAGGAACAAATGCTCCGCCTATAGCATGTGTGTGTGAGATGGAGTCTTAGTGTGTGTGTGTGTGGGTGGGTGGGTGATGTCTACTACACAACCTTCTTCTTGTAGACGTTGTTGGGCCTCCAAGTGCAGAGGTTTGTAGGACCTAAGGTTTATCAATCCGTGGGAGGCGTAGGATGAAGATGGTCTCTCTCAAGCAACCCTGCAACCAAATAACAAAGAGTCTCTTGTGTCCCCAACACACCCAATACAATGGTAAATTGTATAGGTGCACTAGTTCGGCGAAGAGATGGTGATACAAGTGCAATATGGATGGTAGATATAGGTTTTTGTAATCTGAAAATATAAAAACAGCAAGGTAACAAGTGGTAAAAGTGAGCACAAATGGTATTGCAATGCTAGGAAACAAGGCCTAGGGTTCATACTTTAACTAGTGCAAGTTCTCTCAACAATAATAACATTATTGGATCATATAACTATCCCTCAACATGCAACAAACAGTCACTCCAAAGTCATTAATAGCGGAGAACAAACGAAGAGATTATGGTAGGGTACGAAACCACCTCAAAGTTACTCTTTCGGATCGATCTATTCAAGAGTTCGTAGTAAAATAACACAAAGCTATTCTTTCCGTTCAATCTATCATAGAGTTCGTACTAGAATAACACCTTAAGACACAAATTAACCAAAACCCTAATGTCACCTAGATACTCCAATGTCACCTCAAGTATCCGCGAGGAGTCGACATCGAGAGAACGTGTTTGCTCGAGAGACACCAAGGAAGGCTACTATATATCGATTGTGCATGTAGGTGGGAATTAAACGAGGGGATGGTCTTATTGGTTTCAGGGATATAGGGGAAGAGTGAGAGAGGGGGTAGCTCGAAGGAGATTGTTAAGTGTGAGTGTGTGTTTTACCCATCCAGGCGGAAGTTATGTGCACACAAGAAGAGAACGGTTCGATGTGGCGTTAGGGCTGAGGATAATTAACTACGTATGGAGACATAGGAGACCTTGAACGTGCATGTGCGAGAGGTATACATGTATACTTGGGATGTGTGTGTGCGCGCGGGCGCATGATCGAGATAAAAGAAAGAAGACATAAGTCATAAGATCAACGACATGGGAGAGACGGATCGGTATGACAATATGCATGCATCTGAGAGTGCACGGAAGAAGGCCCGATAATTGAGAATGTGTTTTTGTCTTTAAGAAATAGTTGCGTGGGCTGGAGAATGCATCTATGGCGAGCAGAGGGAGCGAGACACAACGATTGTGCAAAAGAGATCAACCTATAGATGCATGTATAGAGAGACATATATATATAGTGTGTGTGTGTGTGTGTGTGATAGGAAGCAAGAGTGCGTGCGATAAAGAAATGTTGACGGAGAAACTACAGATAGGTACAGAGATAGAGATGCTAGCTAGAGGGACATCGACTAGTTTGAGTGTTGGAGATGATCGCCGGGTGGTTCAGAGGGTGAAGTTATGTGTGTGTGAGAGAAAGATAAAAAGAGGGCACATGACTGCATGTAGAGAGAAACATATATAGTGTGCGTGATAGGAAGCAAGAGTGAGGGCGAGAAAGAAGGTTGATGGAGAAACAGATAAATAGAAAGATAAATATGCTAGCTAGTGTGTGTTAGAGATAGGAGTCGAGTGGATCAGAAGGCTGAGTTATGTGTGTGGGTGTGAGACAGATAGAGAGAGAGAGGGTGCATGTGAGTGACATACAAACAAATATCAAAGAGAAATGAGATCCTGAGAGATGGAGTTTTGTGTCTGTGAGAGAGAAAGATATTTCACATGAGAGTGATAGCTAGAGAGACATATGAGGGAACGCAAGATATCTCTATGGAGAGAGAGTGTGTGTGAGCGACATACAAGAGAATGGTGGAGAGATATGAGACCCTGGGAGACAGAGTTCATGTTTGTGTGTGAGAAAGAGATATTTAAGAGGAAGAGTCGTAGCTTCTCATACCTAAGGAGCGAAAGACATCTCTGTGTGATAGGGGGTGTGCGAGTGTCACACAGGGGAATAGTAGAGAGAAATGAGACCCCGGGAGACGAAGTTTGTGTTTGTGTGAGAGAAAGAGATTTCACATGGAGAATCATAGTTAGAGACACATAGCAGGGAGCGAGATATACTTAGAGAGATATAGAGTGATGAAGGTCAAGGGAGAGAGTACCGTCAGTGTGTTACAAAGATAAAAGATCATTGTCGACATACAGGTAGCACGAGAGATACCCGAGATACGATGAACGCGTATAGGTCTAGAGACATGCTGCTATATAAGCATGAGTGATAGCTATATGAGACGAATGTCTGGATTAAAGGGGATTCAATAATTTAAACTAGAGATCACGACATCGATAATATTATAACGCAAATTGGTGTATCAAACATGCATATTCATTTGAATTTGGGGACACGTGCAATGTTATATAATTTGTGTATCAAACATGTATATTTATTTGAATTTGGGGACACGTGTAATGTTATATGGTTTATCAATATTGGTGATCCATAGATTCTTAATTAGAGAAAATGCATGGTTTATATGCAATTAATGTCTAAACGGGATTACACTATATGTTTCATGAGTGAAACACATTATACATGTTTGAGAACTAAAAAAATGCATGAAACTCACATTAATTGGAGAAAGTTAGCGAGGAATGCATACATTGGGTTTCAACATAAAGTGGTTTCAAATATTTGAAAATCCAAATTAAGATGGATACAGCCTTATGAATCTGAGATCATGCCATTTGTAAACCATATTTATGTATAAAGGGCGTTGTGCTTTTGAAAGCATATATAAAAAATGAAGTATATAGAATTTTATTCCAATCGAAAATGGATCCTGCCCGAACAAAAATAGAATACAAATTGGATTCGAATTGAATTGGCACGGTAAACATGCACTATTACTCTACAAAAATTTGGACGAAGCGGGAAAAGTAGCAGTAACCGCCCGAAACCAAAATCTGCGAGATGGAAATTACTGCCTATCCCTGACACGCAAAGCCTATCAGCTCGATTTCTATAGGTTTCGATAGGGGTAGGTTTGTAATTTCATTCAAACATGACATAACCACCTTTGACCCGGATTCATACACGGTGGGCGCCAAAACACATTGTCTCCTCGGCCGAAATTGACTCCCTCCCCGATTTATACACGGTGGGCACCAAACCAAACTCTCGTCGGCAAATATTCGGTGTATGCGAGATTACCGTCCTATCCCCAACCGACTAATATTGCTGTGATGTAGGAAATTTTAAACGGGGGCTAAGTTTGTAAATTTCCTCGCCTTTGAGACAAGCGCGCCCTAAAGACATGGTTCCCCCCTTCCTCTCTCCCTCCATTTCCCCATTCGTACTTCGTGGGCGCCAAAACACCATCTTCACCCCAGCTGTAACGCCCCGGATTCGAAGCGACAGGTGTCCGCCAGTTATTCGCCGTCATTGCCATGTCATTTGCTTGCGTGTTGCATTTTGCCATGTCATCATGTGCATCTCATTTTGCATACGTGTTCATCTCATGCATCCGAGCATTTTCCCCGTTGTCCGTTTTGCAATCCGACACTCCTATGTCCTCCGGCGCCCCCTTTTGCCTCTTTTCATGTGCGGGTGTTAAACTTTCTCAGAATGGCCCGACGTTTGCCAAGCGCCCTTGGTATAGCTCCGGTAGACCGCCTGTCAGGTTTCGTGCCATTTGGAGTCTGTTTGATACTCCAACGGTTAACCGGGGAACCGTAAAGCCTCTTTTGTGTGCATCCCAACACCCTTCCAAGTGGCCCAACAACCCATCCTAACCCCCTCCATCCTCTCGGTCGTTCGATCACGATCGCCTAGCCGAAAACCGCACCTCATTTGGACACCCCTAGCTCCCTCTACCTATAAATATGTCCACCTCCCCGAAATTCGCGGTGCAACCCTAGTCTTCTTCCTCCTCGCGCCGCCGGACATGTCCATCCGCGCCGGACATGTCCCTTCAACCAATCAGAGCGCGACACGTCATCACCACCGCCACCGCAGCCAACCGCACTCCGTCACCTGTCCTGCGCGCCTCCCCTTCTCTCCTCCGCGCCCGCCGTGGCCCGCGGGGCCCGAGGCCGGCCCGCCCGGGCCCGAGCTCGCCGCCGCCCGCCTCCAGCGCCCGAGCCGCCATCGCCGAGCCGCCCCGCGCCTCTCGGCCCGCACGCGCACCGCCGCCCCGAGCGCCCCAGCTTCGCGCCCCGCCGCCCGTCGCTCCGGCCACCGGCCCCGCGTCGGAGCGCCGCACCGCCGCCGCCGTTGGCCGGACCCGACGCTGGTCGGCCGGATCCACCGGATCCCGATCGGATCTGGTGACCCGCGACCTCCTCCGGCCATCCCCTGCTCCGTCTGACCTCCTCCTCGTCTTCCCCGGCGAGGAGCTCCGGTCAACCTCGGGAACCACGCCCAGATCTAGATCCCGCAGGTCGACCTCGTTTTTTTCTCCAAATCCAGAAATCCTTGCATTCTGGTGCATACTTTGACATGCCATAACTCCTAGCATACTGCTCCGTTTTGCGTACATGATATATCGAAATGTTCACCATGATGGGCTCTTCATTTTGTTCATTTGAGTTAATTTTGATGCTCTAATCATCGTTGCAAGAGTGCTATATGATGTTGTCTGTTGTAGTTTATCAGAATATGCTCATTTGTTATTTTTACATCTTTTTGTGTGATTTTCTTTTGAGCATGAAGTCTACATGTGTTATGAGCCACAGCATGCCATCTTTGCTGTGGTGCAATCCATTCTTCATGATATGCCATTGTTGATTGTTTCAAGCTTGCAAAGTAGCCTCCGTGATGTTCCTGATTTCAAGACTTAGAATTTCAGTCCTTGTCCTGCTGTTATTTTCATGCCATGTATTCATGATGCTACAGTGAGATCCATGCCTCTTTTGAGTATGTTAAGTAAGGATGTTTTGGACATATGGTTATGCTATATCAATCCATGCTCCTGTTTGTATTTATAGAGTGCTCTAGCATGTCTTAATCTTGCTCTACTTTTGCTATAAAATGTTCCTGGCAGATTGTTTACATGTTATTCAATTTTGCCATGGTTGTTGTTAGTGATCCATGCATGCTATGAACTTGATCTTGCCACGCTTAGCTTCATGAACATGTATTCTTACAGTAGGTATGCTTTTATTGTCATGAAATTCCGTGTGGTGAGTGAATCAAGCTCGCAAAGTTGCCTTCATGCTGCTGTTTATGCCATGCAATGTTTTTCTGCTAAGTCTGAACCTGATAATAAAACTTGCTATGTTTACATGGGTGCCACTATATTTTATGTGCCCTTTTGGCTCATTTTCAGTAAGGGACATTTGTTCTATGCAATTAATAGATTCATTCCATGCATTTTTTTGCCATGATCAATACCTTTAGCATGTAGTTTCATGGCTCTAAACTTTGCAACCTGATGTTATTTCTGCCATGTCCTGTGAATTCCGCTAAGTCTGTGAACCTGTTATTATTTGCAATCATGCCATGTCCTTTTGAGGATGTTCTAGTAGTTTCTGGAGATAGCTCAGTGTTCATGTTTTGTAATGATTCACTTGTAAATCATGTCCATACCTTTTGTTTTCATTTTGAGATCCCGTGGCATGTTATTTTGGTGCTTGCAAGATGCCTAGTTGCTGTTTTGGACAGCTTGTCCTTTAAACTTGTATGGTGTGTATGTGTTGAACCGTTGTTCCGTTTTGAGTGTGCTCCATATGAAACTTGCCTAGTTTTGTATCTAGTTTCAAATTAACTTGTTGGATCCATGTCTTGAATGTGTTTGCTTGATGTTTGAATGCATTTTTGCATCAATGCCATGCTTATCTTGTTTTGCTCATATCTCCTAGTCCGTAGCTCCGAATCTAATGAACTTTATATCTAACTTGACTAGAATTTCGTGTAGATCATCGTGGTGCATCTTAACTTGCTGGGTAACAACTTGAACATAAGGTTTATTTAGATCTGGACCAATTTCAAAATTTGCATACGAGGACTTACCGGAGTTGTTCTATGTTGCTTCCGGCCTCATTTAAACTTACTTTGATGTGTTGCTCTTGTATGCATCATCTCTTGCCATGAGTAGCTTCATGTAGCCTTGTCATGCATCATACTTGGTTGAGCATCATGCCTTGTTCATGTGTGGTGTGTTTACCATGTTGTGTGCTTCTTCTCGATAGTTCCCGTTTCGTTGCGATCGTGAGGATTCGTTCGTCTACGCTTGGTTCGTCTTCGTGGCTTCATCTTCTTCATGGACTCGTTCTTCTTCCTTGCGGGATTTCAGGCAAGATGACCGTCACCTTGGATCTCATTACTATCATTGCTAAGCTAGTTGCTTCGTTCTATCGCTATGCCGCGTTACCTACCACTTGCTTATCAAGCCTCCCAAATTGCCATGAACCTCTAACCTTTGTCACCCTTCCTAGCAAACTGTTGTTTGGCCATGTTATCGCTTTTGCTCAGCCCCTCTTATAGCGTTGATAGTTGCAGGTGAAGATGAAGATTGCTCCATGTTGAATTATGTTTATGTTGGGATATCACAATATCTCTTATATTATTAATGCATCTATATACTTGGTAAAGGGTGGAAGGCTCGGCTTATGCCTGGTATTTTTTCCACTCTTGCCGCCCTAGTTTCCGTCATATCGGTATTATGTTCCCGGAGTTTGCGTCCTTAACGCGGTTGGGTGATTTATGGGACCCCCTTGACAGTTCGCTTTGAATAAAACTCTTCCAGCAAGGCCCAACATTGGTTTTACCATTTGCCTCACCTATGTCCTTTTATTTCCCTTGGGTTTCCGGAGCCCGAGGGTCATCTTTATTTTAGCCCCCCCGGGCTAGTGTCGGCGGGGTCGAGGAAGGAGAGGCGCAGTGAGGCACGGGCGACGAGCTCCGACAAGCCTCGCGGGGCCGGCGGCGAGGGGAGGCAGGCGAGGCGCGAGCGCCATGGCGGCGGCGGCGAAACGTGGAGGCGGGGCGACACCGGCAAGGTGCGCAGGCGGCGGGGTAGCAAAGGGCGGTGGGGCGGCGAACTCCGGCGGAGGCACGTGGGCGCGGGACGCGAGGCGCGGGAGCCCGGGCGGCGGCGGCTGCGGGCTCGTACGGGCCCGCGATGGGCCTGGCGGGCCGCGGCGGCGGGCGGTGGCGGAGTGCCACATGGCGCGCGGAGATTCGACGGGCGGCGGCGGCGGACGTGTCCGGCCGTCGCGGACGCGTCCGGTGGCGGCGGGGGTGGTTTTTCTAGGGTTTGGACCCGGAATTTCGGAGGGGGAGGTGTTTTTATAGGTGGAGGGAGCTAGGGGGCTCCAAATGGAGTGCGGTTTTCGCCCACATGATCGTGATCGAACGACCGAGAGGATGGAAGTGACTTGGATGGGTTATTGGGCCACTTTGGAGGGGTGTTGGTCTGCAACACACACGAGGCCTTTACGGTTCCCCGGTTAACCGTTGGAGTATCAAACGGACTCCAAATGGCACGAAAGTTGACAGGCGGTCTATCGGTGCTATACCAAGGCCACATGTCAAATCTCGGTCCATTCCGAGAACGTTTAACACCCGCACACGAAAATAGGTAAAAGGGGCGCCGGAGGACATAGGAGTGTCGGATTGCAAAACGGACAACGGGGAAAATGCTCGGATGCAAGAAACGAACACGTATGCAAAAGCGATGCACATGATGACATGATATGAAATGCAGATGATGACATGGCAAAGTGCGACACGCAAGCACATGACATGGCAACGACGGCGAATAACTGGCGGACACCTAGCGCATCGAATCCGGAGTGTTACAACTCTCCTCTACTAACAAGAGATCTCGTCCCGAGATCTTAGGAACGAGACGGGGGAGAATGAGGATGAGGTGAAAACAAGAACAAAAGAGAGAGGATGAACAAAGTCGAGAGCACTCGAGAAGAAGAGAGGACGATGACTACGACGAGAGTCAAAAGCTCCGAAACAAAAATGGATTTGAAACCACTCCGGTTAAAACAAGATAGAAGCGGAATAAGAACGAAAGAATTTAGGCAAAACTCCGGCTGAGCAAGGAAAGAATATAACAAGAACTTGAGAAGATGGAATGATAATTGACAAGAGAAAGAACACAATGCCTCCGGAAAGACTTGAAAGAGTTGAATGAAAGGAACGATGAAGAAAAAGATACCATCTACCACAATTGAGTTTGAAAACATCCTTAGAAGGAGGGATAGAACGGAGTTGTTGAGAAAATCAACAATGCAAAGAATAAGCTTGTCGTGGGCTTATGGATAACATCTCATAATTATGAGGTGATAACCGACCACAATCAAAAAAGATTGAAAAGATGGGGGGAATGAAGAAATGCAAAACTCCACTTCAAAAGAACACAGAGAATCAATTGCACCTCGCGAAGCAAGAAGAATACTTGAGCTTCGCCTACAAGAATCTTGATGAACACTTGAAGAATGAATTAAATCCTTATGAACCACCGTGAAGAACTCCGGTAACAAAAGGATGACGAGATAGAATTTAAGGATGAAAGGGATAAGATTAAAGCCTTGCGACGATTCGGATGGAGATTCGCGATGAGACAAGCGAGAAGCTTGGAACTCTGGAAAAGAAAAGATGAACAATTTGGAATCGAGAGATCATTGAACATGAACAATCTCCGAAGAAAAGAATTAATCAACTTGATGAAAGAAGAATAAGAATTACGTTATGCTTATCCTTCATCACTTAAATTGATGAGAAGCAATGGATTACATACCACTTATTCACATTGGGAAAAGATTAAGGGGAGATATAGCGCGAAGTTTGGGAAGGTCTTCATGAATCACCGGTAGGATTGGAAAGAACGAATGAATATATGTGAAAAGAATAGAAATAAATCTTGCACGAACCACCGTAAGAACTGACAATGAACAAAGAAAAGAGAAAGAATCGTCGGGAAGAATTAGAGCAATCACGAAGATATTTGAGAGAATTTGAGACAAGATAACGAAGAGATCGCGAACTGATTAAAGAATTCTTGAACGAAAGCACCGGAAGAATATTGAGACGAACGAAGGGGCACGAATGTAGAATAATTGGAGAACGGATTCGAAAAACTTAGAACGAAGAAATATTCTGAAAAGATGACCTCCGGATAATCGAGAGATAACGCAACTCCTGAAATACTCCGGATGGATGAAAAGAATTTGCATGACTTGAAACAATTAGATAGGATAACATCGAGCTAGCACCTCGAATCTCTGGGGAAACGAACAAGATTTAGAGGAAAAACTATTCGGTCTTCACATGTTGAGAATGACGACGAGAAACTCCAATAAAATTGTTGAGATACTCCAGGAGGATGAAAAGCGGAAAAGTTGAGCCAGCAATGAGAATGGTTTGAAATCGATCTTTAGGAAAAGCATCTGACTGATGAAATTCATACTTACGTCTAACTTTGAAAGAAAGGATTTGAGAAAAGCTCCGAGAAAATTAGAAGAGTCATGTAAGATCCTGGGAAAAGACCTGTGGGTTAGGGCCCACTGAAAAGAAACACCGTTGGAAAGGATTGTTGGAGAGAGAGATGGTGCACCGGAACAATTGAAAATTTTAAATGAGGTGACCACCTCGAAATAATAGAATGCAAACATTAATCTTCTGAGATGTCTTCAGCACTTCGGAAGGATTAAATGGTGAGATGCGAATGATCAGAGGGAAATATTTGAGCTGAGGGAAAAATATGATCAACACCGAAAACTTGAAATGGATCCACCGGAAAGAAAACAAGACAAACATTGATGAACCAGATGAGAATTCACCAGTTGAAAAAATTGAGGAAAGACCGAAAATACTCCGCACGAATGAAATTGATGCTCGAATAGAGGCTCAGACTTCGATAATAAAAAGGGGTGGGAGGGCGGGGAAAAAAACAAAGGCAACTTGGAACGGGGAATCGACGAGCAACTTGAAGAGAAAAGCATCGGCTGAAATGACTTAGAGAAGAATGCAAAGGCTTCGCACGAGTAGGATGGATACTCGATTACGGACTCCGGTTCCGAGAAGAAAAGGGGTGGGCGGGTGGGAAAACCAAGGACAACTTCGGATGGGGGAAAACAACGTCAATTGAAAAGAACTGAGGATTGATCTCCCAAAAGACAAGGAGGTTCGAGTCAACTTGACAAGAAATGCACAGGACAAAAGAGGATGGACAACGAACGAAAACTAACTGCGTGATCCTAAAGAAAAAATTTGAAAGGGGAAGAGAAGTAAGTCGAAACACCTACTTCAAGATTTCTCACCAGAGCGACGAAGGGGCTGAGGAGTAAAAAGAAATCCTACTCTCCGATATAACTAGACTACAAAAACGTTTTCTTCTAGACTCGACATCGGCCAAACTACACGATCAATCAAGGGGGGGCTCCTAAGGACGGTCATAGCTCTGATACCAACTTGTCACGCCCAAGATGCGACCCTATCCTAAAGGAACTCGAAGGTCCCATCAAGGATAGAAGCGCATCTTGAAGACGCTTTTGCAAGGTGGATATCATTACATCAACATTACATAATAGATGGGGATACAGCCAAGACATACAATGTCACATGAATACAACAATACATCATACATAATATCAACATCCGACTACAGATGAAACATAAACAGAAACTCAAACAATATCCACCCTGCTAGCCCAGGCTGCCGACCAGGAACCTATCCCTCAATCGAAGAAGAAGCAGAAGAAGAACTCCAACACAAATAAACATCGCTCTCGCGTCATGGTCATCACATAACCTGTACCTGCAACTGTTGGTGTAGTAATCTGTGAGCCACGAGGACTCAGCAATCCCATTACCATGGGTATCAAGACTAGCAAAGCTTAATGGGAAAGGAAGGGGTAAGGTGGTGAGGTTGCAGCAACGGCTAAGCGATGTATGGTGGCTAACTTACGCAAATCAGAGCGAGAAGAGAAGCAAAGCAAGCGGTCGTGATCTAGTAATGATCAAGAAGTGATCCTGAACTCCTACTTACGTCAAACATAACCCAGAAACCGTGTTCTCCTCTCGAACAACCCCGAAAAGAGACAATCACGGTTACGCACACGGTTGGTGTATTTTAGAAGAGTTTACTTCAAGTTTACTACAACCGGACATTAACAAATTCCCATCTGCCACATAACCGCGGGCACGGCTTTTGAAAGTTCAAACCCTGCAGGGGTGTCCCAACTTAGCCCATTATAAGCTCTCGCGATCAACGAAGGATATTCCTTCTCCCGGGAAGACGATCAGTCTCGGAATCCCGGTTTACAAGACAATTCGACAATGGTAAAACAAGTCCAGCAAGACCTCCCGGCGTGCCGACACCCTGATAGTAGCCGCCCGTATCTCGTCTCAGGCCACGACCGGATAAGCTAAGCGTACAGGTACCAACATAACCCAAGTTGCCAAGGGATGGTCCCGCACGGTGCTCTAGTTTGGACCAACACTTAGACAAGCATTGGCCCGGGGGTTTAAAATAAAGATGACCCTCGGGATGCGTGACTCCCAAGGGAAAAGGTAATAGGCTGAGGCAAATGGTAAATCCAAGGTTGGGCCTTGCTAGAGGAGTCTTATTCAAAGCGAACTGTCAAGGGGGTCCCATAAATCACCCAACCGCGTTAGGGACGCAAAATTTGGGAACATAACACCGATATGACGGAAACTAGGGTGGCAAGAGTGGAACAAAACACCAGGCATAAGGTCGAGCCTTCCACCCTTTACCAAGTATATAGATGCATTAATAAGATAAGAGATATTGTGATATCCCAACATAAACATAATCCAACATGGAGCAATCTTCATCTTCACCTGCAACTAGCAACGCTATAAGAGGGGCTGAACAAAAGCGGTAACATAGCCAAACAACGGTTTGCTAGGAAGGGTGACAATGGTTAGAGGTTCATGGCAATTTGGGAGGCTTGAGAAGCAAGTGGTAGGTAACGCAGCATAGCGATAGAACGAAGCAACTAGCATAGCAATGATAGTAATGAGATCCAAGGTGACGGTCATCTTGCCTGAAATCCCGCAGAGAAGAAAAACGAGTCCATGAAGAAGATGAAGCCACGAAGACGAACCAAGCGTAGACGAACGAGTCCTCACTATCGCAATGGAATGAGAACTATCGAGAAGAAACACATGACACGGTAAACACACCACACATGAACAAGGCATGATGCTCAACCAAGGATGATGCATGACAAGGCTACATGAAGGTTTAAATGAGGCCGGAAACAACATATAACAAATTCGTTAAGTCCTCATATGCAAGTTAAGATGCACCACGACGATCTACACGAAATTCTAGTCAAGTTACATATAAAGTTCATTAGATTCGGAGCTACGGCCTAGAAGATATGAGCAAAACAAAATAAGCATGGCATTGATGCAAAATGCATTCAAACATCAAGTAAACACCTCAAGGCAAGGATGCAACAAGGTAACATGAAGCTACACACAAAACTAAGCAAGTTTCATATAGAGCACACTCTAAACGGAGCAACGGTTCAACACATACACACCATATAAGTTTAAAGGACAAGCTGTCCAAAACAGCAACTAGGCATATTGCAAGCATCAAAACAACATGTTACAGCACCACAATATGAAAACAAAAGGCATGGGCATGATTTACAGGTAAAGCATAACAAAACATGAACACTGAGCTATCTCCAGAAACTACTAGAACATGCTCAAAAGGACATGGCAAGATTACAAATAATAACAGGTTCACAGACTTAGCGGAATTCACTGGACATGGCAGAAATAACATCAGGTTGCAAAGTTTAGAGCCATGAAACAACATGCTACAGGAATTTATCACGGGAATAAAAGGCATGGCATGAATGTAATAATTACATGTAACAAAAGTCCCTTAATGACCATGAGCCAAAAGGGCACAGAAAAATATGATGGCACCCATATAAACATAGCAAGTTTTATTACAGATTCAGACTTTGTGAAAATAACAGCACATGGCAGGAACAACGATAAGTAGGCATATTGGTGAGCTTTAATCACTCACCACAAAGCATTTCATAACAAGATAAGCATAGCATCAGCAATAAGACATGTTCTTAGAGCTAAGCATGGCAATAACAAGCTCATAGCATGCATGGATCACTAGCAACAACCGTGGCAAAATTGAATAACATGTAAACAATCTGCCAGGAACATTTTATAGCAAAAGTAGAGCAAGTTTAAGACATGCTAGAACACTCTATAAATGCAACCAGAGGCATGGATGAAAATATAATAACCATGTGTCCAAAAAATCCTTACTAAACATACTCAAAAGAGGCATGGATCTCACTGTATCAACATGAATACATGGCATAAAAAATAAAAGCAGACAAAGACTTGGTGAAATTCTAAGTCTCTGAAATCAGCAACATTATAGAGGCTACTTTGCAAGCTTGAAACAATCAATACATGGAATATCATGAATAATGGATTGCATCACAGCAAAGATGACATGTTATATCTCTTAACACATATAGACTTCATGCACAAAAGAAAATCACACAAAAATATGCAAAAATGACAAATGAGCAAGTTATGTTAAGTTACAGCAGACAACATTATATAGCAATCTTGCAACAATGATTTGGGCATCAATATTAACTCTAATGAACATGGCACAATGGAACGAAATGAAGAGCACATCCATATAAACATTTCGACGTATCATGCACGCAAAACGGAGCAATATGCAGAGAGTTATGGCATGTCAAATATAGCATCAGAAAGTAGGAAACTCAGGGACTTGGTCAAAATATACCCTCGGGGAGAAGTTGGACGGGGAGGACCCTGGACGGAGCGGGGCGGAAAGGGCTGCGCGCATTTGGTTCTGGGACTGGTGGATCTCATCCCACCCGTCCGGATCCAGCGACGGGGAAGCGCACCGACGCGCCGGCGGCGAAGCTTGCCGGCTGGGTCGGGGAAGGAGAGGCGCAGCGAGGCGCGGGCGACGAGCTCCGACGAGCCTCGTGGGGCCGGCGGCGAGGGGAGGCAGGCGAGGCGCGAGCGCCATGGCAGCGGCGGCGAAACGTGGAGGCGAGGCGATGCCGGCGAGGTGCGCAGGCGGCGGGGTAGCAAAGGGCGGCGGGGCGGCGAACTCCGGCGGAGGCACGTGGGCATGGGACGCGAGGCGCGGGAGCCCGGGCAGCGGCGGCTGCGGGCTCGCGCGGGCCCGCGATGGGCCTGGCGGGCCGCGGCGGCGGGCGGTGGTGGAGTTGCCACATGGCGCGCGGAGATTCGATGGGCGGCGGCGGCAGACGTGTCCGGACGTTGCGGACGCGTCCGGTGGCCGCGGGGGAGGTTTTTCTAGGGTTTGGACCCGGGATTTTGGAGGGGGAGGTGTTTTTATAGGTGGAGGGAGCTAGGAGGATCCAAATGGAGTGCGGTTTTCGCCCACATGATCGTGATTGAACGACCGAGAGGATGAAAGTGATTTGGATGGGTTATTGGGCCACTTTGGAGGGGTAATGGGCTGCAACACACACTAGGCCTTCACGGTTCCCCGGTTAACCGTTGGAGTATCAAACGGACTCCAAATGGCACAAAACTTCACAGGCGGTCTACCGGTGCTATACCAAGGCCACATGTCAAATCTCGGTCCATTCCGAGAACATTTAACACCCGCACACGAAAATAGGTAAAAGGGGCGCCGGAGGACATAGGAGTGTCGAATTGAAAAACGGACAACGGGGAAAATGCTCGGATGCAAGAAACAAACACGTATGCAAAAGCGATGCACATGATGACATGATATGAAATGCAGATGATGACATGGCAAAGTGCGACACGCATGCACATGACATGGCAACGACGGCGAATAACTGGCAGACACCTGGCGCATCGAATCCGGGGTGTTACACTTCTCCAAGTGCTGGTCCAAACCGAGGGATGTCCGGCGCCCCCTGGGCAATCAGGGTCTATGCCAACCCGACGTCTGGCTCATCCGGTGTGCCCTGAGAATTAGATATGTGCAGCTCCTATCGGGATTTGTCGGCACATCCGGACGGCTTTGCTGGTCTTATTTTACCATTGTCGAAATGTCTTGTTATCAGGATTCCGAGACTGATCGGGTCTTCCAGGGAGAAGGAATATCCTTCGTTGATCGCGAGAGCTTATCATGGCTAAGTTGGGACACCCCTACAGGTTTCAAACTTTCGAAAGCCGTGCCCGCGGTTATGTGGCAGATGGGAATTTGTTGATATCTGGTTGTAGTAAACTTGAAGTAAACTCTTCTAAAATACACCAACCGTGTGCGTAACCGTGAGTGTCTCTTTTCGGGGTTGTTCAAGAGGAGAACACGGTTTCTGGGTTATGTTTGACGTAAGTAGGAGTTCAGGATCACTTCTTGATCATTACTAGTTGACGACCGCTTGCTCTGCTTCTCTTCTCGCTCTTACTTGCGTAAGTTAGCCACCATATCTTGCTTAGTCGCTGCTGCAACCTCGCCACTTTACCCCTTCCTTACCCATTAAGCTTCGCTAGTCTTGATTCCCATGGTAATGGGATTGCTGAGTCCTCGTGGCTCACAGATTACTACCCCACCAGTTGCAGGTACAGGTATCCGATGATCATGACGTGAGAGCGATGTTTATTTGTGTTGGAGTTCTTCTGCTTCTTCTTCGATTGAGGGATAGGTTCCTGGTCGGCAGCCTGGGCTAGCAGGGTGGATGTCGTTTGAGTTTCTGTTTATGTTTCATCCGTAGACGGATGTTGATCTTGTATATGATGTATTGTTGTATTCATGTGACTTTGTATGTCTTAGTTGTATCCCCACTATTATGTAATGTTGATGTAATGATATCCACCTTGCAAAAGCGTCTTCAAGATGCGCTTCTATCCTTGGTGGGACCTTTGAGTTCCTTTAGGATAGGGTCGCATCTTGGGCGTGACACCAGCCTCCTCCGTCCGCCACCCCATCCACCGCCGTCCTCCTCCACCATGCCGGAGCTAATACCCCGACGCCGTCGTCCATTATAGAGATTGACCTCTCTCATCCACGGCTTCGGACCGGGATCCTTGCGTCCCGTCCTCTCGCTTCATCCCCGCCGTCGTCCACCTTGCCGGCGCCACTCCTACGACCGTCTCGTCCACCGCTCCTCGCCGCCATCGTCTACCCTCCTAGATCTGCTTCCACACTGCCTACAGTCATCGCTACTGCAACACCGTCAAATTCTTAGCAGATGCATACATGGCGCCGCACCAGAGGCGGTACTCTTTCATATATGCTCAACTTATTTATCGCAGCAAGAAAATAGATTGCCACTGCTTTACTCTGATTTCTTGTCCATCACTTACTTGTTAGTTGAAAGCAAACATTGGTTGTGAAGTTTCCTTTTTCCGGTTTGCACCTTCAGATCCGCCATGGCACGCTCAACACTATAATCGCAATGCTTATGGTTTTCCCCTTTTATATTCCACACTAGTTAAATGACAATAGACTAAATTTCAAAATTGGGCCAGTCAATTTTTAAGAGCTTGCCGGAGTTCGCCGGTGCGAAGGAAGGGGCTCGGGTGGGGAAGGTGGTTGTGGGGGTGATGGTGGGGCCTCGCCGAATGAAGAAAACTCGACGCTAGTGGGGGCGGGGTGGCGGAGGAACACAGGCGGTGGGGGTGGTTCAGGGGAGGGCGGGGGGGTCGGGGCCGGTGGTTCGGCCGGCGGCCTGTGCGGTGTTTTGTATGGGAAGAATCAAATACGAGGAATAAGAAGGGTTAGGAGACGTAGGATCTTCATCCAGCCGCCTAAAATGGTCGAATGACCCAAATGACAAAAGTCACGCGACTTGCATGCAGACATGCCTTTATATTCAGTTACATCATCGTAGCTGCTTAGCACTGCTCCTGAATCTATCAAGCTAAACAACGTGCCACTCATAATTCCAAACTTGTTGCTCAAATAAAAATCTGATATGATGCTGATATTACTAAAACAGATAATGTTTAATTGGTTAGCTAATATTCCTACTTTACTTTCGAAAAGCAAGTGCACCACATATAGAGAGACAGCAGGGAGTTGCATTCTTAATGCGCTCTAGTTCATCATGTGTGGGCACTGCGCAACGAACATTTTATTATCCAAATATGCTTGCTCTTCTTTAGCATGTTCCTCTTCCGTTCTTCTTTAATAAGTACTCTCTCCATTCCTAAATACAAGTCTTTGTATAGATTCCACCATGGACTACATATGGAGCAAAATGAGTGAATCTACACTAAAATGTATCTGTATACATCTGTATGTGGTCCATAGTGGAAATCTCTACAAAGACTTATATTTTGGAACGGAGGGGGTATGATATTAGTACAGTATGTTCCTTGTAGTGAAGATGAGCAGGGACATTTGCAGTGTAGAGGTCTATACGGTCGGTTGTGATGGACACTTTGAACTCTTTGGGCCTCTTTGATTCGTAGGATTTTGTAAACATAGGTATAGGAATTGTAGTGGCCTGCCCACTTGAATCCTATAAGATTAGCAAGGAAATGCGGGGAGCTGTGTCGCCTTTGAGAGTTACACTGATATTAACAGTACTGCATCTTCAATTGAAGAGAGCTGGTATCCGAAGCCTTTCTAGCTGTACCGGCAATACTAGCACATATATTCCAGCAAGTTCCACTTTGCTGATTTTAGTCCTGATGCTTAGGGTTTTCCCATTATATTTACAATACGATCTGCATAGGTGCTTTGTGTCCTACTAGCAGTTGTTCACCCTTTAAAGCTAAATAACACACCAATCATATGTCCTAAGGTTCTTCAAATACGAACATGATATGATACTGACAGTAGCTAACAGACACACATTTAATTGGTTAGCTAGTGCTCCCAATTGAGTTTCCAAATGCATGTGGCCACATATAGAGAGACATCATGGAATTGCCTTTCTTTGGGCGCTCTGATTCATCATGGGTGGGCAACCAACATTGTATAGAAAGAAGGGGAATCTCAATAATATGATTCCTCTTCTGTTCTTTAACATGTTCCTCTTCTATTCTTCTTTAGTAAGCACAGTATGTTCCTTGTCAAGAAGGGGGGCAGGGACATCTGCAGTCGACAGATCTATTGGACCGGTTCTACTAAATGATTTCGCACTTCGAGTTGGTCTGCCATAATACCCTGGAAATGGTGGGAGCCGCGCGGTCTTTGATAGACTAAACTGATAGTAACAGTTGTGCGCCTTCAGATGAATAGAGCTGGCCTGTAGGTGATCGATAGGCTGCATATTAGTAGCGGCACAACCCTGTATTTTCCAGCCAGTTCTGCTTTCCAGATTTATTTATGGTGGTTATGGTGTACACCTATTATCTACACTACGATCTGCCTACTGGCTCTACGCTCTCATTATCATGGTTCGGCAATAAACTTTCTATACGGTATATTACGAACCTATCATCTGCCAACTATCCTTACATTTGGGGCCCCCAAATGGAAGCCTATTTTTTGTGTAGTTGTGCCAGATTATATTAATCTACTCACCATATTACAGCACACATGGGCTCTGTCATTAGAATCCAGTGATAGCACACAAGGGTTTACAGGGAGCCTCTATTATATTACAATATCCTCTACATTACAAAGATAATCTCACTACTATTTGTGTTTTCATGCTTTACAGATATTGTACGTAATCACAATGAATATAAGAATGCGCACATCAGAATAATATTGCGAAACAGTTCAATGGGTAACAAACTTGGCATCAAGGGATTGAGGTCCATTGTGGATGCAATGAAACCCACATGCTCCCGACCTATAGAATCGTATTCAGAATATGATCCTAATGACTATTGTGAGCTCAAGGAGTCAAAGGCAGATGGCCTATCCTATTCACCCAATAAGGTGCATGTTCTAATTTGGCAAGGTTTTATTGGTTGCACATATCTTGCATAAGGTGTCTTGCATTTCTTTTGCTTCGTTGCACCGCCATCTGCTTAGTTTACTCATGATATATGTCAAGATGCCATGCCCATCCATTATCAACACCTATTCCATTTATCGTCATACCATGGTTTTCCATTCAAATGTTGTTCTTGTGTTTAAGACATCCAAAAGGAAGAGGGTGATTGCAGAACCTAAAGGAGTACAAGAAAGTCCTTGAAAAAGGTGGTGCTACCGGAGAAATCACATAGCACCCGACATATATTGGCGATAGAACCAGCGCCGCAAAACCTAGGATATCGCAACTATGTTGGTCGCTGCTTTGCTCTTGTGAGTACCTATTGTCCTATCGATGTACTTACATTCATACCTGGTGGATTATGTGACATCACTGTGCATTATAGCTTGCTTATCCACTGTTCGCTCCAAATTATCAGATCTATACTAATGATTAGATTAATGTAGAATAAACCCAATGCCTATGAAGAAATTTAGTTCTGCATTATTCTTGAAAGTATCTGTTGTCCTTCATCACTGTACTTATATTTGTCAGCTAGTTCTTCATGTACACTTTGCAGCTTATTTTCCCTTGTCCTCCATTTTTCTACACATCAGATCTACATTTACTCTTGCCAAAATATTGAATAAAACCAATGTTACTGAAGAAGTTTAGCTCCACATTGCTCTTGTCAGAGCCTCTACCTGTATGATGTATTTACATTTGTACTCTGCATCTTAAGTTAAATAATCGCTAGTTGTTCCTATATTTTCACATCTATATTTACTCTTAGAAAAATGTAGAATAAAGGCAATACTCTTGAAGAAGAGTGCGTGGTAAACTTCTTGAATTGCCCCCCCCCCCCATCAATATGGACAAGACCTTTATAGAGCATGTCTTCACTACTAATGTAAGTTTGTCCTCCTCGAGCCTTCAAACTTTGTTGTGTACATTTGGATTGCTATGAGTGCAAATGATGTTTCTTTTTGCCGTCTACATCAAATTGCTTGTACAAAGTTTATAAAGTAGAAGTACATAAACATAAGTTTGTCCTTCTTAATTTCAGTCTTTAGTTGTACAATCTAGTTCCTTATTCGTACCATGTAAATTAAACTCAACATAGCAAGTTATCTTCTTTAGCACTATGTGTATGCTTGTGTTCTTGATCTATAATCTAGTGGTGTGGTGAGACTACCAACAATAGCACAATGTCATATCCTGCCATGTCTCAACTATGAACAATGACATATTATATTAATGTTATTTAAATCGTGTCTCTTTATTTACCTATCTGAAATGGTATAAATTGACAGTACACTCACCATTCATGATTATACGTTATTTAGAACTACATCTATGATTGTGTTCTTGATCTATAATCCAGTGGTCTAGTGAAGCTGGCTGCTCCTGCACAATGCCATTTCCTGCGTCTTTACTATGAACAATGCCTATTATGTTAATGCTATTTTAAACTGTGTCTCTTTATTTCTGACAAAGAAATGAGATGAATTGGCAGCGCTGATGCTTATACGTGCAAAACCTGTTATCTACCTACTTGTTTCTCTTTCAGGGTGACAACACTGCTGCTAGGAAGAACTGCCACAATGATAGTGAGACGAACCCATTGTTTGTCCCTCTAACACATATTCCAGAGGAGAAGGCAACACATTTTGAGGGTAGGGATACAACCATGAAGTCACATCTTGATGTAGTGTCAAACTTACTCAGTGACACAAGCTCGATGAAGTCGCCGCCTGAATCTGTCCGACTCCTTCAGTCTGAAATTCAAGAAGAAATGCATGCTTCCGCTCAAATCCGACTGGAACTCCAATCTCTATGCAAGATTAACCGTAAGTATAGGACGTTTATTGATGCTATGCAGCTTAAGTTGGTGGATATGAGCACCAAAGAAGCGCAGTCTCATCAGGTTGCTAAGATGCTTGCGCTGCAGCTCCTGGGCCGGGCTAACCTTTCTTGAACTATGTTGAAGTGCTATCGGTTATGTCTATTATTTTGTCCGCATGTTAACTTCCACTGGTGGTGACCTGCCTAGTTTATGTAATCTGCTATCTGGTTGCCCTTTATTATCACTGGCGGCGAACTTTGATGCCGAGGGGATGTAATATGATGTAATTTCTTTGTTGTATAGTCTAGGTTTATTCTTGGTCAGTATGCTGTAATTTAGGCTGGAAGGTTCAGTGGATCTTAGTGTTGTCGGTCTTCAGGCCGGCCCGTTACTCATATGGGCCAAAACGTAGGCCTATAATCATCTTGGGCCATTAGCAGGTCTAAACCTATAGTAGTTTCCCGCCATTAATAGGCCGAGTAAAGTTCTGGCCAGCTGGGCCATAGAATACCATGGGCTTTTAATAGGATAAAACCTAGATTGGGCAAGCGTTGAGCCAAAAAATTCACGGGCCAATACAAGCCGAAACTGCCTAAGGCCCATGTTTGGCCCAAATAGGACAAGCAGTTAATAGGCCAAAATATATCTCAGGCCTGTTTGGCCCAATAAAATTATGGGCTTTAAGCAGGCCGGTATCCACGTGGGCCATAGGCCCAAAAGTGTCACGGGCCATTATCAAATGGGTTGTAAGCAGGCCAGATTAAATGCGGGTTGTAATTAGGCCCAACTGTCACACGGGCCATTAACAGGCCGATAGGCCAGTTGGGCTGAAATTTATCCATGAAGACTACGGGCCATTAAGAGGTCTAAAGTTACTTCGGACAAGAAATAGCCCAGTTTCTGCATGGGTCGTTAAATGGCCTAAAGTTAAACCGGGCCGACAACATCCCAGATGCACCACAGGCCGCTAACAGGCCGAAACTATTATCGGGCCGAACTGGTAAACGGGCATTTAACAGGCTTAAATACAAACCTGTCTTAGAATGGGCCCAAAAGAACAGTGGCCTGTTAACGGGCATGATACGATATGGGCCGTAATTTGGCCCAAAACACGGCAAGTTGTGAACGGGCCTGATTTGGTATGGGCCTCAATTTGACCAAAAACATGGCAGGCTGTTAACCGGCCAGCCCACTAGTGTCTGAAAAAACATGGTGGGCCTTTAGCTAGCCGGCGTTTTCACCGGAATGGGCCTCTATTGGGTTGTGCCACGTGTCGACATATCATAGGCGCCTCTTGTCCAATGAGTGGATGGCATCTGTCCCAACGGTGAGCCGACACGTGTTTCCTCCGGCCAATGAGAATTTTACACGTGGAAAATCCCCATTGGTCCGGGCTGTTAAGGGGTTATCAGATCCAAAACCGGACCTGATAGCTTAACGGTGACCCATTACGGTCGATGCCACGTGTCGGTCACCCTTGACAAAAGCACTTCTATGACACGCGATTTATCGTCATGGAAGTGGACACTTCCGTGATGATAATTTTGGTAATGTCAGGGAACACTTCTACAACAGCACATGTATGACTATCTTGATTTTGTCATAAAATCTTCATGGATGTACATGCATGACAGAAAACGTGACCTACTGTGACAAACACGTATCGTCACGGAAGTGTATTTTTTTTGTAGTGCTTTCTTCTAACGACCATCGATATTTTACTTGGAGCTATATCTTTATTCGTCACATATCATGAGTTTTGCTTGGAGCGTCTTGTATGATATGAGTCTTTGATTGTTTTGCATTTTATTTTAAGTCATATATCCTTGCTGGACACACCTATTTGAGAGATCTAAAATTGTGCTATGATTTGTTAGAATTGCTCTCTATGCTTCACTTAAATCTTTTTGATCTATGGAATTGCTCTAGTGCTTCACTTATATCTTTTTGAGCACGGTGTGCTTTAGTATTTTTGAAGAAATGCTCTCATGCTTCACTTAGATTTATTTGAGAGTTAGCAAAAAAATTGTAACATCCCAAATTTTCAATTTGGAATGTTATACATTAGATCGTCATTGCATATCATATTTTATTGCATTTTGGTTTGATCCTAGAGATTCTACGCAACTCAAGGACCCACGGAGAGAGTTGGGGATTTCATTATTTTTGTATTCGAGTTTTTCTCAATTTTGAAAAGAGGATATTTTGATTTTAATTATTTTCTCTTTGAATATTTGTTTTATAAAATTAAAAGAGAGAGGATAAAATGACTTCCTCAAAATAAAGAAATATCGGAGATTTGATGTTAAAATCAAATAAGATTTTTATTCGGAGTTTTATCGCTATTTTATTTGAATTAGGAAAAATATGCGTTTTTCAAAATTGTATTTTAGGCCCAAACAAATGTTCACCGTGTCCGGCCTATTTTTAGAGGATGTGGAAATTTTATTTCGGGATTTTTAGAGTCCGTTTAGTACTTCTTTTCTTTCTTTTTCTGCACGTCAAAATTATTTAAAAAAAAAGAGAAACCGACTACGGGCCATACCCAAGCGGGACTCCGCCCGGGGGGGGGGGGCTTTATAAGCCGCAGCCCAGATCCGCCCCAAGGCCCAACCACCGCCAAAGTCCACCGCCGCCCCAAACCCTAACCCTAATCGCGTCGCGCGCCGCCGACGCCGCCGCTGCACCACGCCGCACCACTGCCTCGCCGCCGACCCGCGCCGCACCGCCTCGCCGCCGACCCACCGCCGCCGCCGACCCGCCGTCGCCTCATCATCGCCGGAGGTAGCCGCCGCCGCCTCGGTTTTCGCGAGAACACCAATCGGTTTTTTTCGAAACCCTAGATGCATTTTTAGTTCGGTTTTTTTCGGTTTAGTTATTTAGCGAACGTCCATTCGTACGTTTGTTTTAACGAACGGTTTTCACCGTTTAGCCGCAGATAGTGAACGTTCGTTCGTTAGCCTGTTCGTCAGTTTTTCTTTTTCTCGAATTTCCTGTGATTATTTTTTATCGTGATTTCTGATCCGATTTTCGTTTTAGTTTATCTTTTCGCACGTTTATCGGAATCAGGCGATTCAAGCGCCTAGAGTTTTGTCTCGAGGCCCTCTTTCTATTTAACCAACTTAAACAAGATTTTGCTAGTGTAAAATTTGACTTTAGTCCAGATTAGTAAACGAAGCTTGTTTCTTTCGCCGTTTGAGATATGTTGCTTCGTTTGATTTCATTCTTTTTGCAAACCGGAGTTCTTAAGTTGAACTTTCTGGTTAGATCTCTTATTTGAGTTTTACCCGTGCCCTTGCTTGATTGCTTATTTTATGCTTGTTTGTTTGCGATAGAGTACCCAGAGTGCGAAGCGTGCTACTACGAGTCTCTAGGTTTCGCAGATCATCAGCAAGGCAAGTAACACTTTGATCATACCTCTTTACTACCTAGTTTTATTGCATTAGATCAATCCTCAGACAATTGCATGGTTAGGATCTAATTTAAATTGTGGGTTTGGGAAGTAGATGAGGTAGTACCTATTCACCTGTTTATTATCAAACCTATGGGAGTTACTTCTATGTTGCTTATACTACTATGCTATGCTCGTAGACGTGGATTGGGTTTGAGTGTATTCATGACAGTTGTGAGTATTTTTAATTAATGGTTAACTTAAGGTGGCAACTTTAATACACATCTGGGTGGATTGAGGCACCTGGGGAATCCAGTGATTGCCTGAATTTTTTTGGAAATCCCGGGGTACCGTGTGATTCTCCTATGGACTGCCACCCAGGCTCAAAGGGATCATGAGATTATTCATGCAAGAAACTTCCATGTGCAGCAACAAGCCATTATGGGCTCTGGCATAGTTGAGTATGTTGTGTGACCTCTTTCAGTGGTAGACTAGCAGATGTAGGGAATATAGGTGGTACGGTCTACCCATCGAAAGAGTTAATGCTTCTGAAAGACTATGTCTCGGTCATCTGTTTCTCACACAATGTAGTGCGAGAAATCCAACGGAGGAGATCGAGTCTTGTGGGGAAAAGTGCGCAAACCTCTACAGAGTGTACAAACTAATCGTGGTTAGCCGTGTCCCCGGTTATTGACATCTTATGTATCTAGTTCTTGGATTATCATGTGGATCTCATCACTCTTAATTATAAAACTTGATTGGGATTATTAATTACTTTTAATTGGGATTGAGATGGGGTTTACCATTCTCAATGTTTAACAACCACCGTGATAGTTAAATATAGTTTATTCCTTTGTTGTTGGAAAAATTGGCTTTTCGCAAAACATATTAACCATAGAACCTCCGCCAGCCATATATGCATGTAGTGATAGCATTACTCTGTTCATTACTCTTTTGTGTTACATTGCCAGCATATTCCATGTGCTAACCCGTTTTCAGGCTGCAACGTATCATGTTGCAGACTTTTCAGACGACGAGTAAGGTGCCTTAGGTCGTGGTATTTCACTCAGTGATGCCGTTGGAGTTGATGGACTCACTTTATTTTCCAAGCCTTTCGCTATTATCGTATTAGATGGCCTTAAGCCATATTTATTGTAATAAGTTCTCTTCTGAGACATTCGATGTAATAAGTGTGTGATTGCTACTCTATTATAAATCCTTCAAGTACTGTGCGTGTCAGCATTACCGGTCCAGGGATGACACTGATGCACAGAGATCAGACTGTTTGAGGTCTGGTAGCTACAAGATGGTATCAGAGCACACGCTGACTATAGGACACGACCACTAAGCTAAAGCCCTAGATCACTACTCTCTTCTCATGTTTGACTCCCCTCCATTTTCTCCTCTCTAGGATGGCGGATGCAAGGATCAAGTTCACGCAACCGGATGAAGACACCCCTTTTGGACGCCACTTGAAGGAAGTTACTAGGTACCTGAACATTGGAATACCAAGCTTCACAGGGACTTACAATGCCACTTTATCAGAAGAGGAGCGCTGGATGATTCAAGTTCAAGTTCCAGGAAGGACATTCACGCCAGTCACTGTGCCCATAGAGTTTTCCTTTGATGCACCAACCTGGAGTCTAGGAAAGAGTATGGCAGCCCACATCACCATGGGACACATTGGAGAAGTTTACCACAAGGATATCAAGGATACTATCTACCAGATTTGTGGGCGCCGAGATGAGCAATGGGAGATGATCAGCACCAGGAAGGATAGATCGATTGCATCTTTCATCCAGGAGTTAAACCAACACATTCGACACCAGGAGAACCAGATGTGCGCAGGCATGATAGATTTGAAGAAGGCGATGACAAGGATCATGGAACTGGAGGAAGAACTCAAGGCTACTCGCGAAGATTATATGGAGGAAATCGTCGTACTAGTGGAGAAGAATGACGACCTGACAAGGAAGCTAGGAGTTTTCATGGGAGACCCCGCGCCAGGAGGAGGAGATGACGGTTCCACTTGCCCGGAGAACTACATCATCATCGACGACACCGACTCGGATCCCGATTATAGCGATGATGACTATGTTGATGAAGCTGGAGCAGATATCATGGAGTCTTCGACCAATCAATTTTTCTAGTCGACCACCATATCAGTAGTAGTATTCCACCATGTATATAGTATAGTCCGAGAACTTTTGTTACGATAGTTCTAGACCGATTGTATGCCCTTGTTTGATTGATTGAGTGATATGTTTGTGTTTGTCTCATGTGCATATGGGTAGTGTTTTCCCCCTAGACCTCATTCTACTCTATTTTCTCATCTTTTCTAAACCCAGCAGATGCCTCCTAGACGCGACAATGGATTTGCTTTCCCACCGGAGCTCACTCAGTTGATCTAGCAGCAGAATGCATTGATGCAGATACTAGTCCAGAATCAGAACCAGGGGAACAACAACAACAACAACAACCCACCACCACCACCACCAGTTGATCACTTAGCCCATTTTCTTGGGCTGAATCCGCCGGTGTTCTCCAGTAGCACTGAGCCGATTGTTGCAGATGATTGGCTCCGCAAGATTGAAAGGGAGTTGACTACTGCAGGATGCACAGATGCGGAGAGAGTGTGTTTTTCCGCACATCAGCTTGATGGACCCGCAGCATCATGGTGGAGAATTTCATAGTCACTTACCCCATCGACACTGTGACATGGAATCAGTTCCAGCAGGATTTTCGCACTGCCCATGTATCAACAGGAGCTATGGCCATGAAGAAGCGTGAGTTTCGCAACTTACACCAAGGAGGGCGCACCGTTGGCCAGTATGTGGATGACTTTAGTAAGCTAGCACCTTATGCCCCAAATGACGTCGCTACGGATGCAGCTAAGCAGGAGAAGTTTCTGGAAGGACTGAATGATGAGAAGAGCATGCAGTTGATGGTGGCAAATTTCAATAACTACCAGGAGTTGGTGGATAGAGCTCTCATGCTTGAAGGGAAGCAGCAGCAGATTGACAGCCGCAAGAGGAAGTATGGACAAGGGAAGTATAATTGTGGAGCTCAGTAGAGACCTTGTTTCACCCCGAACTCGGGAGGACTTGTCCATAACCATGGAGGCCACACTCATAATGGAGGAAGTTCTCACAACCATAGTGGCTCCAAAAACGGGAATGGTAATGGAGGAAGAGGCCGACAGAACCGTTCCAACCCGGCAACACCCGCCAAGAAAGACCTAAGCATGTTACTTGCTACAAGTGCTAGAAGACTGGACATTACGCCAATGAATGTCCTGAAGCTAAGAATGGAAACGAAAATGGAAGCTCTGGGAAGAATCCCAACCCTTTCACCAAGGGACAAGTGAACCATGTTAACGTGGAGGAGGTTGAAGCCCAGCCAGATGCAGTAATAGGTAAGTTTTTGGTTAAGTCATTTACTGCAGTCGTACTTTTTGATACTGGTGCATCACATTCATACATATCAAGGGGATTCGTGGATAAGTTTAAACTGCCAACCCAAGCCCTTAGGTCACCCATGTTAGTAACCTCGCCAGGAGCAAAGTATATGGCTAGCCTATGGTGTGATCGGTTACCATTAAGGATTGGTAACTACCTATTCCCCTCAGACCTAATAGTATTGGAGTCACAAGGATTGGATGTGATATTAGGCATGGATTGGTTATCGAAGTATGGAGGGAACATTGACTGCGCCAGTAAGTCGATATTGCTCACCACCCCAGAAGGAAGAAGGATCAAGTATGTATTCCGGCATGTGTCGAATAGGACTCAAGTAAATTCCTTATCAGGAGTTGTACAGGAGGAAGTACCAGTGGTGAAGGATTTTCCGGATGTATTTCCAGAAGAGTTGCCAGGCATGCCACCGGATAGAGACATTGAGTTTTTAATTGAGCTTTTGCCAGGCACAGTGCCAATATCTAAGAGACCGTACAAAATGCCCGCAAAGGGTTTGGAGGAAATTAAGAAGCAGATTAAGGAGTTACTGGATAAAGGTTATATTCGCCCAAGTTCGTCACCTTGGGGATCCCCAGTACTTCTAGTGGAAAAGAAGGATGGATCATTAAGGATGGTTGTTGATTATCGAAGATTGAATGAGGTGACGATCAAGAACAAGTACCCACTACCGATGGTCAATGATTTGTTTGACCAGATGCAAGGAGCTAAGGTGTTTTCCAAGATCGATCTGCGATCAGGGTACCACCAGTTGAAGATTCGAGAGCAGGATATACCTAAGACAACTTTTACCACAAGGTACGGGCTATATGAGTACACCGTTATGTCATTTGGTCTGACTAACGCACCTGCCTATTTTATGAACATGATGAACAAGGTGTTTATGGAGTTTTTGGATAAGTTCGTCGTGGTGTTCATTGATGATATTCTGGTCTACTCGAAGAATGAAGAGGAGCATAAAGAGCATTTGTGTTTAGTACTTGGGAAGCTCACAGAACATAAGCTATACGCCAAGTTCAGCAAGTGTGAGTTTTGGCTGAAGGAAGTTGTATTCCTTGGACATGTTATATCCGGAGAAGGAATAGCAGTAGACCCCACCAAAGTTGTCACTGTGAAAAATTGGGAGTCACCCATGTCAGTTGGAGAGATCCGGAGTTTTCTTGGACTCGGAGGATACTACCGGAGGTTCATTGAAAATTTCTCAAAGATTGCCAAGCCTATGACGGATTTGTTAAAGAAGGACACAAAGTTCAATTGGACTGAGGAATGTGAGGCCAGTTTTCAGGAGTTGAAGAAACGCTTGGTTACATCACCAGTGTTGATTCTGCCAGATCAACGCAAGGGTTACGAAGTGTATTGCGACGCTTCTCGTCGAGGACTTGGAGCCGTACTTATGCAGGAGGGAAGAGTTGTTTCATATGCCTCACGACATTTTAAACCCTATGAGTTAAATTATGCTACGCATGATTTGGAGGTAGCAGCCGTGGTGCATGCGTTGAAGACTTGGAGACATTTTCTCATCAGAAACCATTGTGAGGTATACACGGATCACAAGATTTTGAAGTATATCTTCACGCAGAAGGAGTTGAATCTCAGGCAAAGGAGATGGTTGGAACTCATTAAGGATTATGATATGAGATTGCATTATCATCCCGAAAAGGCTAACGTAGTAGCCGATGCATTGAGCCGCAAAAGTCATGTCAATACACTCATGACCAGAGAATTGCCCAAGGAGTTGGCAGATGACCTTCGCGAGCTATGTTTGGAGATACTTCCGAGAGTTTATGTAGCAGCTTTGGAGATTCAGTCTACTTTGATGGATAAGATCAGAGAAGCTCAGAAGACGGACAAGGAGATTGCCAAAATAAAGAAAAGAATGAGTAAAGGAAAGGCTAAAGGATCTCATGAGGATGAGCACGATACCTTATGGTTTGAGGACCGCGTATATGTGCCAAATGATCAAGAGATCAGGAAGTTGATTCTGCAGGAGGCCCATGATTCGCCATATTCGATTCACCTAGGAAATACCAAGATGTATCTGGATTTGAAGGATAGTTTCTGGTGGACCGAAATGAAGAAGGATATTGCGGAGTATGTAGCAGTTTGTGATGTATGTCAGAGAGTGAAGGCAGAGCATCAGAAGCCAGCAGGATTGCCACAACCATTGCCGATACCCGAATGGAAGTGGGACAAACTAGGAATGGACTTTATCACGGGATTACCCTGGACTCGTTCAGGCTATGACTCGATATGGGTTGTAGTCGATCGTTTGACGAAAGTAGCTCATTTCATCCCAGTGAAGACCACTTACACCAGTGCTAAGTTGGCAAAGATATACATGACTAGGATCGTATGTCTGCATGGAGTTCCGAGGACCATTGTATCAGATAGAGGAACCCAGTTTACCTCAAAGTTTTGGAATCAGTTGCATGAAACTTTGGGAACCAGGCTAGAGTTCAGTACAGCTTTTCACCCGCAAACAGATGGACAGACTAAGAGAGTCAATCAGATTCTGGAGGACATGTTGAGAGCTTGTGCACTAGACTATGGATCTAGTTGCGACGAAAATTTGCCTTACGCAGAGTTCTCTTACAACAACAGCTATCAAGCCAGTTTGAAGATGGCCCCTTTCGAAGCACTGTACGGAAGGAGGTGCAGAACACCATTGTTGTGGGACGAAGTTGGAGACCGACAGTTGTTTGGACCAGATTTGATTAAAGAGTCTGAAGAGAAGGTTAAGCTGATTCACGATAGACTCAAGGTAGCCCAGTCCAGGCAGAAGAGTTATGCAGATTCTAAACGCAAAGAGACAGTTTATGAAGTCGGAGACAGAGTGTATCTTCGTGTATCCCCACTTCGAGGAGTGAAGCATTTTGGAGTTAAGGGAAAGTTAGCACCATGTTTTGTGGGACCATACAAAGTTTTGGAACGTATGGGAGAAGTTGCTTACAAGTTGGAATTACCCGAAGGATTGTCCGGAGTTCACGATGTGTTCCACGTTTCTCAGTTGAAGAAGTTCCACGCAGAGATGGCTGATATTCCTCTGAGAGATACAGTGTTGCTGGAAGCGATATAGTTGGATAGCGATTTGACCTACGAGGAGAAGCCAGTCAAGATTCCAGCCGAGTCACATGCAGCAAAGTATCAAGTTCCGCAAAGTTCAGTGGAGTCACCATACTGAAGATGAAGCCACCTGGGAAAGAGAGGAAGACCTACGGAAGGATCACTCTCACCTATTTTCTAGCCAACCCGAATCTCGAGGGCGAGATTCATCTTAAGGGGGGTAGGTTTGTAACATCCCAAATTTTCAATTTGGAATGTTATACATTAGATCATCATTGCATATCATATTTTATTGCATTTTGGTTTGATCCTAGAAATTCTACGCAACTCAAGGACCCACGGAGAGAGTTGGGGATTTCATTATTTTCATATTCGAGTTTTTCTTGAATTTTGAAAAGAGGATCGTTTGATTTTAATTATTTTATCTTTGAATATTTCTTTTATTAAAATAAAAGAGAGAGGATAAAATGACTTCCTCAAAATAAAGAAATATCGGAGATTTAATATTAAAATCAAATAAGATTTTTATTCAGAGTTTTATCGCTATTTTATTTGAATTAGGAAATATGCGTTTTTCAAAATTGCATTTTAGGCCCAAATAAATGTTCACCTTGTCCGACCTATTTTTAGAGGACAGGGAAAATTTACTTCGGGACTTTTGGAGTCCATTTAGTACTTCTTTTTTTTCTTTTTCTGCACGTCGGAATTATTTAAAAAAAGAGAGAAACCGACTCCAGGCCGTACCCGAGTGGGACTCCACCCGGGGGGGCTTTATAAGCCGCAGCCCCGAGCCGCCCTAAGGCCCAACCACCGCCGAATCCCACCGCCGCACCAAACCCTAACCCTAACTGCGCCGCAGCCGCCGCCGCGCCGCGCGCCGCCGAAGCCGCCGCTGCACCGCGCCGCACCGCCGCCTCGCCGCTGACCCGTGCCGCATCGCTGCACCGCCGCCCCGCCTCGCCGCCACACCGTCACCTCGTCGTTGCCGGAGGTAGCCGCCGCCTCGGTTTTCGCGACAAAACCGGTCGGTTTTTTGCGAAACCCTAGATGCGTTTTTAGATCAGGTTTTTTTTTGTTTAGTTATTTAGCGAACGTCCGTTCATACATTCGTTTTAACAAACGGTTTTCACCGTTTAGCAGCAGACAGCGAACGTTCGTTCGCTAGCCTGTTCGTCAGTTTTTCTTTTTCTCGGATTTTCCGCGATTATTTTCTATCACGATGTCTGATCTGATTTTCATTTTAGTTTATCTTTCCGCTCGTTTATCGGAATCAGGAGATTCAAGCACCTAGAGTTTCGTCTCGAAGCCCTCTTTCTGTTTAACCAACTTAAACAAGATTTTGCTACTGTAAAATTTGACTTTAGTCCAGATTAGTAAACAAAGCTTATTTCTTTCGCCGTTTGAGTTTTGTTGCTTCGTTTGATTTGATTCTTTTTGCAAACCGGAGTTCTTAAGTTGAACTTTCTGGTTAGATATCTTATTTGATTTTTACCCGTGCCCTTGCTTGATTGCTTATTGTATGCTTGTTTCTTTGCGATAGAGTACCCGGAGTGCGAAGCGTGCTACTACGAGTCTCTAGGTTTCGCGGATCATCAGCAAGGCAAGTAACACTTTGATCATACCTCTTTACTACCCAGTTTTATTACATTAGATCAATACTCAAAAAATTGCATGGTAAGGATCTGATTTAAATTGTGGGTTTGGGAAGTAGATGAGGTAGTACCTATTCACCTGTTTATCATCAAACCTATGGGAGTTACTTCTATGTTGCTTATACTGCTATGCTACGCTCGTCGACGTGGATTGGTTTTGAGTGTATTCATGACAGTTGTGAGTATTGTTAATTAATGGTTAACTTAAGGTGGCAACTTTAATACACATCTGGGTGGATTGAGGCACCTAGGGAATCCAGTGATTGCCTGAATTTTTTTGGAAATCCCGGGGTACCGTGTGATTCTCCTATGGACTCCCACCCAGGCTCAAAGGAATCATGAGATTATTCATGCTAGAAACTTCCGTGTGCAACCACAAGCCATTATGGGCTCGGGCATTGTTGAGTATGTTGTGTGACCTCTTTTAGTGGTAGACTAGCAGATGTAGGGGATGTAGGTGGTACGGTCTACCCATCGAAAGAGTTAATGCTTCTGAAAGACTATGTCTCGGTCATCTGTTTCTCAAACACCATGTAGTGCAAGAAATCCAATGGAGGAGATCAAGTCTTGTGGGGAAAAGTGCGCAAACCTCTGCAGAGTGTACAAACTAATCATGGTTAGTCGTGTCCCCAGTTATGGACATCTTGAGTATCTAGTTCTTGGATTATCATGTGGATCTCATCACTCTTAATTATAAAACTTGATTGGGATTATTAATTACTTTTAATTTGGATTGAGATGGGGTTTACCATTCTCAATGTTTAACAACCACCATGATAGTTAAATAAAGTTTATTCCTTTGTTGTAGGGAAAAATTGGCTTTTCGCAAAACATATTAACCATACAGCCTCCACCAGCCATATATGCATGTAGTGGTAGCATTACTCTGTTCATTACTCTTTTGTGTTACATTGCCAGCATATTCCATGTGATGGCTTGTTTTCGGGCTGCAACGTATCATGTTGTAGACTTTTCAGACAACGAGTAAGGTGCCTTAGGTCATGGTCTTTCACTCAGTGATGCTGTTGGAGTTGATGGACTCACTTTATCTTCCAAGCCTTCCGATGTTATCGTATTAGATGGCCTTAAGCCATATTTATCGTATTAGATTGCTACTTTGTTATAAATCCTTCAAGTACTGTGTGTGTCAGCATTACTGATCCAGGGATGACACTGATGCACAGAGATCAGACTGTTTGAGGTCTGGTCGCTACAATTTTAAGAAATTCTCTCATAAACTATTTTGAGAGAAGAAAAAATTATGCTCATGTTCTTCACTTAGATTTGTTTGAGCTATCAAAAGCAACATATGAAATTAGTCCCAAAGTGATAGATATTCAAGAGGGGTGTGATAAAAACTTTCATGAAGATCACTGGACAAAAAAACTTGATTCCTTGTAATAGTTTTGCGATATGGTGATATAATATGTGCGTCATGTTGATGAGTAATTATGCTTTAGTAAGAATATTGGTGTTAAGGTTTGTGATTCCCTATGCAAGCACGAAAGTCAATAGTTATGCAATGAAATTATATCCTACTTATGGTGCATTATTTGGTGTTAGTTATGCTTAATGCTCACTTATGAGATTTTTCGTTTGTTGGTTGGATGCTTCTCAATCTTTTGCTAGCCTTCATTTTGCACTAAGTATGATCACTACTTGTGCATCCAAAATCCTTAAAGCAGTTTTGCCATATGAGTCCACTATACCTACCCATATGCAGTATTCTTTTGCCATTCTAAACAAATTTGTATGTGCCATCTCTAATTTTCAAAATAAACTTATCTTTTGTGTGCTTGTACCGCTCATGAAACGGTAGGTGGTAGCTGATATGTTTCCATGCTAGATGTGTTATTCTCAAGATGAGTGTTTATTCACTTATCATTGCACGAGAGTACGGCAAAGGTATTAGGGATGCCCAGTCCCGAAATGAAAAATGAATTTACTTTATGTTTTCAAATAATAAATTCCTTGGAAAGTGTTGGTATGGATGGCAACCATGGATTCGGTGGAAAAGGGAATACGTACTTTGTCAAAAAGGAGTAGTCGAATACAATGATATAACTTGTCGTATCTCGTGAGGGGGGTGGCGGCATCAAGACCAATATCTTCCGTCTTGGCCGGCTACTCCTTGTGCAGCTAGAAAAGGACCTTCAACAGTTTATTGTGGGAGGTGTGGTAGAAGAGAAGCACAGTGTCAGGGTTTCGAGCTTGTAGGACCACATGGGGATAGCCCAGTCCTGGCAGGGTAGGAGTCGCCGATGAAGCATGATCTGAATCACATTTGGTAATTTGACCTTCTTATCCATCATCTTGGATATCCACTTTGGAGCACCTCCACCTCTGTGGTCGACCCCTAGTCAAGGCCTTTTCTGGTCCAGGAGACCAGCCTTGTGGGGGGCGGATCTGAAAGCGGGGATCTCCGCCCAAGCCGTGCCTCGCGGTTCCATAGTGTAAACCCACTCTTTCTGCCAGATCTTGACGGTCCCTGTGAAAGTGACGTCCGGCCACGCCACTCGGGGGAGTTTGCTGACCACCCCCCCCCCCCCCCGCCCCAAGTCTGCTTGTTGGCCGTCGACGATCTTGGGCTTGATGTTGAAGACGAGCCACAAGCCTAAGTGTGGCCGGACCTGCAGAAAGGCCTCACAGATGATGATGAGGGCCGAGATGTGCAAGAAGGAGTTCGGGCCGAGGTCATGAAAATCCAGCCCGTAGAAGAACATCAGACCCCTAACAGAGGGGTGGAGAAGGAAACCTAGTCCCCAGATGAAGTGGGGGAGGAATACCACTCTCTCGCTTAACCTCGGTGTGGGGACGACCTGGCCCTCTTCTGGGACACGATGGGCGGCGTTGGGCGACAAGTAGCCGGCAATCGTCAGCTCCAAGAATGTGTCTTTGGTGACACTAGAGGCATCCCACTTGCCCTTGGAGCCTGGTCCGGCCATGGTTGATCGAGGGGATGGCCAGAAGGGTCTCTAGAAAGACATATGGATCTGGGCGCTGGACCTCAGAGGTTGGGAAGGTGATGGCAAGGGGGGAAATGAGAACGTGCGGTGAAAATGGTGGTTGTTCCCTTTTATATGTTGTCGTAATACCAAGAGCCCTTTGACTGTGTCGCGGACCTCGCGTCTTCCCGATATAATCATGTCGTTGTGCATGAGTGGGATAAAGCAAATCATTGATCATATCCCTTGAAAACAGGACACGATCTCCGTATTGATGGGACATGCAAGTGGGAAAACTATCTTGAACCGTGAATCGAGTTTTCACAACTAGCCAGTAATTGTGGCCGGTTGTGACCTTTCGCCAAAAGTTGTCAAGACACTATTCACACTTGAGTGGCTGGCCTTCAAGGCTAGATGAACCATACAATTCAGAAATCAGCATATAATCCGGACAACACATGAACGAAATTGGCCTACAACCATCATAGGTTTGGCTAAAAGTAATTACACGCCTGGTACAAATACCATGGAAGGATGGAACTGGTCCACAAAGCCGATGACTCCCGCGCATGCCTCGGCTTCGAAAATTAGTTCAGGGGCTACTAGGGAGTCCTAGATTGAGGGGTCCTCAGACTGTCGGTATACCTCTCTTGGGTCGGACAGGTGGGCTGCTTTTGATTATTACTGGGAGGCCGAGCTATAAGGAGATTCCGAGTTCAGGAAGAAGACCTGTGAAGCCTTGTTGTTTCCTCCAAGTCAAGATGGCAGAATCGACATGTTTATTCTTTGATGGCAACCGACCATGTGTAACCTAGTGAAGGAAATATGCCCTAGAGGCAATAATAAAGTTGTTATTTATATTTCGTTATATCATGATAAATGTTTATTATTCATGCTAGAATTGTATTAACCGAAAACTTAGTACATGTGTGAATACATAGACAAACAGAGTCTCACTAGTATGCCTCTACTTGACTAGCTCGTTGAATCAAAGATGGTTAAGTTTCCTAGCCATAGACAAGAGTTGTCATTTGATCAATAGGATCACATCATTAGAGAATGATGTGATTGACTTGACCCATTTCGTTAGCTTAGCACTTGATCGTTTAGTATGTTGCTATTGCTTTCTTCATGACGTATACATGTTCCTATGACTACGAGATTATGCAACTCCCGAATACTGGAGGAACACTTAGTGTGCTACCAAACGTCACAACGTAACTGGGTGATTATAAAGGTGCTCTACAGGTCTCTCCGATGGTACTTGTTGAGTTGGCATAGATCGAGATTAGGATTTTTCACTCCGATTGTCGGAGAGGTATCTCTAGGCCCTCTCGGTAATGCACATCACTAGAAGCCTTGAAAGCAATGTGACTAATGAGTTAGTTGCGGGATGATGCATTACGGAACGAGTAAAGAGACCTGGCGGTAACGAGATTGAACTAGGTATTGAGATACCGACGATCGAATCTCGGGCAAGTAACATACCGATGACAAAGGGAACAACGTATGTTGTTAGGAGGTTTGACCAATAAAGATCTTCATAGAATATGTAGGAACCAATATGAGCTTCCAGGTTCCTCTATTGGTTATTGACCGGAGATGAGTCTCGGTCATGTCTACATAGTTCTTGAACCCGTAGGGTCCGCATGCTTAATGTTCGGTGACGATTGGTATTATGAGTTTATGTGTTTTGATGTACCGAAGGTAGTTTGGAGTCCTAGATATGATCACGGACATGACAAGAAGTCTCGAAATGGTCGAGACATAAAGATTGATATATTGTATGACTATGTTTGGACATCGGAAAGGTTTCGAGAGAGTTCGGGCATATACCGGAGTACTGGGGGGTTACTGGAACCCCCCGAGGAGTATATGGACCTTAATGGGCTTTAGTGGAGAGGGAGAGAGAGAGGGGCAGCCAGGGCAGGCCGCACGCCCCCTCCCCCTCTGGTGTTAGTTGGACTAGGAAGGGGGGGGCAGCGCCCCCCTTTCCTTCCTCCCTCTCTCCCCCTTCCTTCTCTCCTAGTCCAACTGGGGAAGGGGGGAATCCTACTCCCGGTGGGAGTAGGACTCCTCCAGGGCGCGCCATGGAGGACCAGCCCTCCCCCCTCCTCCACTCCTTTATATACGGGGGAGGGGGTACCCCATAGACACACAAGTTGATCATTAATCTCTTAGCCGTGTGCGGTGCCCCCCTCCACCATAATCCACCTCGATCATATCGTTGTAGTGTGATACGTCTCCGTCGTATCTATAATTTTTTATTGTTCCATGCCAATATTATACAACTTTCATATACTTTTGGCAACTTTTTATACTATTTTTGGGACTAACATATTGATCCAGTTCCCAGTGCCAGTTCCTGTTTGTTGCATTTTTTATATTTCGCAGAAACCCTATATCAAACGGAATCCAAACAAAATAAAAACGGACGGAGAATATTTTTGGAATATTTAGGAAATATGGGAGGAAGAATCAACGTGAGACGGTGCCCGAGGTGGCCACGAGGCAGGGGGCGCGCCTGCCCCCCTGGGCGCGCCCCTAACCCTCGTGGGCCCCTCGTAAGGTGGTTGCTCCTCTTATTTGGCCGCAAGAAAGCTAATTTTCGGAAGAAAAAAAATCTTGGCGAAGGTTTCAATCCAATCGGAGTTACGGATCTCTGGATATATAAGAAACGGTGAAAGGGCAGAATACCGAAACCCAGAAACAGAGAGAGACAGAGAGACAGATCCAATCTCGGAGGGGCTCTCGCCCCTCCCATGCCATGGAGACCAAGGACCAGAGGGGAAACCCTTCTCCCATCTAGGGAGAAGGTCAAGGAAGAAGAAGAAGAAGGGGGGCTGAGGGAGTCCTGGATTATGGGGTGTTCGGGTAGCCGGACTATACCTTCAGCCGGACTCCTAGACTATGAAGATACAAGATTGAAGACTTCGTCCCGTGTCCGGATGGGACTTTCCTTGGCGTGGAAGGCAAGCTTGGCGATGCGGATATTCAAGATCTCCTACCATTATAACCGACTTTGTGTAACCCTAACCCTATCCGGTGTCTATATAAACCGGAGGGTTCTAGTCCGTAGGACAACTTCATCATACAACAATCATACCATAGGCTAGCTTCTAGGGTTTAGCCTCCTTGATCTCGTGGTAGATCTACTCTTGTACTACCCATATCATCAATATTAATCAACCAGGAGGTAGGGTTTTACCTCCATCGAGAGGGCCCGAACCTGGGTAAAACTTTGTGTCCCTTGTCTCCTGTTACCATCCGGCCTAGACGCACAGTTCGGGACCCCCTACCCGAGATCCGTCGGTTTTGACACCGACATTGGTGCTTTCATTGAGAGTTCCTCTGTGTCGTCACTTTTAGGCCCGATGGCTCCTTTGATCATCAACGACGATGCGGTCCAGGGTGAGACTTTTCTCCCTGGATAGATCTTCGTCTTCGGCGGCTTCGCACTGTGAGCCAATTCGCTTGGCCACCTGGAGCAGATCGAAAGCTACGCCACTGGCCATCAGGTCAGGTTTGGAAGCTTAAACTACACGGCAGATATCCGCGGGGATTTGATCTTCGACGGATTTGAGCCATAGCCAAGCGCGCCGCACTGTCTCGAGGGGCATGATCTAGCTCTGCCGCCGAACAGTGCCCTGGAGGCCGCACACGCACCGGTTCCGACCCTAAATTCGGAGCCTATTGCACCAATCGAGGATAAGCGGTTGGACGTCACCTCGGGGGCTGCGATCTCAAAGGCGATCGAGCCGAATGCCAGCCACGCACTATGCATGACCCGTGACTCCGAGGATCCGGATTCCTCTCCGGACTCCGAACCCCCCGCGCCCCTGCCGATCGAATCCGATTGGGCGCCGATAATGGAGTTCACCGCCGCGGACATCTTTCAGCACTCGCCCTTCAACGACATCCTGAATTCTCTAAAGTCTCTCTCTTTATCAGGAGAGCCCTAGCCAGACTACGGTCAGCGAGGATGGGATACAGACGATGAATCAATTCAAAGCCCACCCACCACCCACTTGGTAGCCACTGTCGACAATTTAAACGACGTGCTCAACTTCGACTCCGAAGACATCGACGGTATGGACGACGATGCAGGAGACACATATGAACCAACGCCTATAGGGCATTGGACGGCCACCTCACCTCATGATGTGTACATGGTGGATACCCCTAAAGGTAGCGACCACGAGGAAAACGGGTATAGAACGAAGGATCAATCCCTCGAAAAACAATCAAAGCGTCGACGTAAACGCCAACCCAAGCCCCACCTCGATACAGACCCAGCCATAGAGCAGGATGAGCCAGCAGGCGACGAGCAAACCCTAGAGCAACCGTCCGAACAGGGCAGCCCGGATGAAGAAACCGAGCATCCCTCCCTGGCGAAAATGGCATTCCGGACAACCTTACGCCGGATAAACCCGCGGAGAAGAAGAACATCCACAAGAGGCTCGTTGCAACCGCACGCAGCCTGAAAAAACAGAAGCGAAAGCTCAAGACTGCAGAAGATGCACTCAGGATCAGATGGAGTAAAGTAATCGACAGTGCAGACAAATACGGCAATAGTCGCTGCACTAAAAGCTATCCGAAGCGAAAGCTACTTCCTGAATTCGACGAAGAGGCCTTAGAGCCCTCGCACTCAAAAAGTAAGAAAGCCACATGGTCGGATAGACGACCCCATAGCCAGCATAAAGCGGCAAATGGCGCCGCACTTAAGCCGGCACGCAACCCACTTACGGATTCGCATCAAAAAGATGGCCCAGCCAGGTCCATTTATGGGCCAAGAAAGCAAGCTCTCGTAAGAAATGCAATAAAACCATTATCAGAATCCAGCACACCCAAATACAGGGGCGCCGCACATCCCCTATGTTTCACCGATGAGGTCCTGGATTATGAATTTCCAGCGGGATTCAAACCCGTAAACATAGAGGCATATGATGGAACAACAGACCCTGGAGTCTGGATAGAGGATTACATCCTCCACATACACATGGCTAGAGGAGATGATCTCCACGCCATCAAATATTTACCACTAAAGCTTAAAGGACCAGCCCGGCATTGGCTTAAAAGCCTTCCTGAAAACACAATTGGAAGCTGGGAGGAGCTCGACGACGCTTTCCGAGCAAATTTTCAAGGGACTTATGTCCGTCCTCCAGATGCTGACGACCTCAGTCACATAACACAACAGCCCGGAGAGTCAGCTCGGCAGTTCTGGAATAGATTTCTTACTAAAAAGAATCAGATAGTCGACTGTCCGGACGCCGAAGCTCTAGCAGCTTTCAGGCACAATGTCCGAGAAGAGTGGCTCGCCAGACACCTCGGCCAAGAAAAGCCAAGAACAATGGCCGCATTAACAAGCCTCATGACCCGCTTTTGCGCAGGAGAGGACAGCTAGTTGGCAAGATGTAGCACCAGCGACCCAAGTACATCCGAAACAAGGGATGGAAACGGAAAACCGCGACGCAACAAGGAACGTCGCCGGACTAAGGAAAACAGTCCAAAGAGCACGGCAGTCAACGCCGGATTCAAAGGCTCACGGCAGAATCAGAAAAAGCCGCCCATCTAGGATAACAGAGATGATTTATCCAACCTAAACAAAATCCTGGACAGGATATGTCAAATATACAGTACTCCAGGGAGGCCTGCTAACCATACCCACAGAGATTGTTGGGTTTTCAAACAATCCGGCAGACTCAACGCCGAACACAAGGGGCTCGACACACTAAGTGAAGACGAGGACGAACCCCAAAAGCAGAGCACCAGGAAACAGAAGAATTTCCCGCAAGAAGTAAAAACAGTAAACCTACTTCATATAACAAAATGTGCGGCGCCCATAAAGGTACGCGCCACACGACCCATCCCAAAGGGGTCCCGCCACTGGTTGTCAAAACCAATCATCTTCGATCATCTGGATTATTCAAGAAGTACCAGGAACGCAGGATGGACTGTCTTGGTACTCGATCCAATAATTGGCGGGCTCCAGTTTTCAAATGTCCTAATGGACGGCGGCAGTGGACTAAACCTGATATATCAGGACAGAATCCGTCACATGGGGATAAACCCAACAAGAATCCGTCACAGCAAAACCTCCTTTCAAGGGGTAGCGCCCGGTCCGGACACCCACTTCATGGGTTTTATCCGGCTCGAAGTTATATTCGGCTCTACCGATAACTTCCGCTGCGAAAGGCTAACTTTCCACATCGTCCCATTCTCAAGTCGCTATCAAGCACTGCTGGGGTGCGAAGCTTTCGCCCGCTTTAACACAATACCGCATTATGCATCTCTCACGCTTAAAATGCCCGGTCCACGAGGCATCATCTCCTTGAAGGGGAAACATTGAGCGCTCCCCCCCTGAGCGGAGGATTGTGTGGCCGCTTTAGCAGCCCCACAATACAATGGCTTCACCAGCCAGAACATCCGAACAGGTCATTAAGACCACGGGCACGGATAGACGAGCCCGGCATGCCCTAGGGGCTCCGCATATATAAGAGAAAATAAAGCTCAATTTTACATATTTTACTTTATATTTGTTTACTTAATACAATTGTTGTTCGGCACGAATTTTTGTTTATTTAATACAATTTTTCTTTTAAACTTAGTTCCTCTCTTTCACAGATGAACATCGTGATGCGCCCGTCCAGGATACGGCACAACGGAGACACAGGCGCAGACGTGCAGTAGGGACCCGTTCCAAGGATTCTTTTCAGATTAAGACCCTGCGTAAACCTTTTTTACTGTCTCTTGTTGCTACACATCCCCTGGTTCTATAACCAAGGAGGAGGCTGGCATCTTGGCATGTGGCCACATCAGAATTCCTGCGCGTACCTGGACACTAGGGGCTTATAACTAAGAGCATTCCTTTACCCGCTCTCATAAAGACCGAATACCTTAGGGAGTGTTCGGCGTCGCGAGTTTGGCCTTATATGCATCAGCTCCGAATCATGATTTTGGTCAACGTTGGGTTGCCCGGCTCCTGTGTTCGGCCGCCTTACGTTCCGCTCTATCGGCTAAGGCAGCACCAGGAGAACTACTGCGATTGTGCCCCGGTTCGGCCGGGCGAGCACCTCAGTAGAGAAAGCCGAAAACCGACTGTCATGATATAGCGCGAGACTGGTCAACCACTTGATGACTCTCCGGAATCTATAGGATTCCTCCGCATTAACGAAGGGCCGTTTCCCGGCCAGGCACACACGCGCCCCGAATTCGGGTGAGCGCAGTCACCACCAAGGGCTATTTAAAGAGTCCCACTGTCAAGCTCCTATGGCTAAGTGAAAGTGTTAAAGCATTATAGTCCGGTTGCCTGGCTCGCTGCGCCATCACCTCCTTTGTAGGACCAAGACGTTGGATTAAGTGTGAAAAAGTGCCTTCTGCGAGCACCCCCGCATTATGTGTGTGGGGGCTGAAGCCAACGACTGCCATCTTTCAGATTATATATATATATATATATATATTAAAAACGGCCGCAAAGGAGGTGTTCCCCATACTTGAAGGCACAAGTATAAAAGCCTACTACAATTTATCAAAATACTGTTTTATAATTACATATGCTATCAGAACATAGCATCCTTCGAGCACTGCGTCTCTATTACATGAGCGCCTTCAAGGACTTCCTGAAAATAGTGTTCGGAGGGTACTCGGATTTTGTCCGAATCTTGGGACGCAACAATGATGGTCTCCATCTCCGCCCAATATGTCTTCATACGGGCAAGAGCCATCCGTGCGCCCTCTATGCATGTTGACCTCTTCATTGCATCGATACGGGGCACCGCATCAAGAGTTGCTACACCAAGCCGAAATAACTCTTCGGCTCCGATCTCCCCGGCCACAAATGACCCATGACGAACTTCATGGCGAGTCCGGACAACCTATTCAGTTCGGCCCATTGAGCCAGACGATCGTCCACTGCCAGCGGACGCTCTGGATTGTGGAACTGCGACCAGAAAAGCTTTTCCACTTCGCGATCTTTTTGATCTCGAAAGTGTTCGGTCGCATCAGCAGCACTTGCTGCCAAATCCAGATAGGTGTCCTCCACACTCCACATCCGGTCCAACGGAGCAAACTTCGGATCGCAAAACCTCCTCCGCAGCATAAAAGGCTTCCTAGCCGCAATCTGTTCGGCCTGACGCAGCTCCTCCTTCGCCGCTCTCATCGCAGAGCGAACATCCTTGGCATCGGCAACGGCCTTCTCTAAGTCCGTATGTCTCGCCAGGTCTTCTTTCTCAAGAAGTTTGCAATGGTCTGCAGCGCTCTTTAATTTTACGGCCATTTCGGCCATCTCCTCCTTGCTTCAGCAGTGAGCAGCCTGTTTGGCTCTCAGCTCTTCAAGGGCTTTCTCGGCAGCCGCATCGCTTTTCCTGGCTTGTTCCTTAGCTCGGGCAAGTTCTGCCCTAAGACTCTCCACGGCGGCCGCACCATCTGTGTCAAGCACATACATTGTAAGACACTGGCATGAAGCTCCTCTTACCTGATGCTACCCGAGGAATTACATACCTTGAGCCTCATCAAGCCGCTTGTTGACAAGCGCGATGTCGGCATCTGCCACGTCCAGTTGCCACTTTAGTTCGGCAAAATCATCAGTTCGGCTCGATTCCGGACACCTCGCCACCTACATTCAAAGGCGACACCTTAGACCTGGGATTATGATCCTCTGCGCGCCGTCATTTCTTGACGACCCACAGAGTCTCAGGGGCTACTATCTATACAGGGCGCATCTTATTTATGCGCAACTGACAAAAGTGTACATTGTCTAATGTACCTCAAAGCCCGTCAGTAAACTCCTGACGGCCTCGTGCAATCCGCTTTCCGCGGATGAAATCCTTTCAATCACCGTGACCATCAATGCGCGGTGCTCCTCTGAGATAGAAGCTCGCCCCAGCAGATTCTTTAGCTCCTCCAGCCGGGCACCAGACGGTGCCGGACTTGTCCTGGGCCTCTTTCGGAGGCCGGATGCGGAAATCCTTGGGGGGCCGCATAGCAATCTTCCGCCCCTGCCGGATTCTTAGAAACCCTCCTCGACGACACCACAGGTTCGCCCGCCTCGCTAGGCGGTACAGCAGGGGGAGGCATTCCGCTCACCATCATCTCCGGAAGAAGATCCCCCGAAGACGAGCTCTGCTGAGAAGGGCTAAGGTCCGAACTACAAGGTAAAATTTCGGTTAATCTTCTTAGGTTTAAAACAAGGATCCTTCTCTCAAAATATACATTCTTTCTCTACTTACGGCTCGCTGGAGGGATGATTCCTTTGAGGGCATAGTTCGGCCGAGGAACCCCCCGGCATCGGACCCTCTGACGAGGATTTTTTTACCCAGCTTTAGGGCCATGGGCTCCGGGTCGTCAGAGGCGGCCCTCTTCTTCCCCTTAGAAGAGGAATTGTCGGTTCCTCCCTTCGAAACAGCCTCCTTTGAGGAGGCCATAGTTTCCTTGTCCTCTCCCTCACTTCTCTCCAGAGGCACAATCTTCAACATCCCGACAAGCACGGGATCCGCTCTGGTCTCAGGAAGGGGAGCCGGACACCTGATTAGCTTTGCTTTCGCTATCCACTCCTATTTAAAAAGGACAGCTCTTTTAGGGGCGAATTTATGACAATTATATGGATAGCGAGTCCGGGCACAAGGTTACTTACTTGAGTATCCGGGCGATTGCAGCTTAAACCTGCATCCTCGGTTAAATCCGGACACATTGCTTGTGATCCAAAGAACAATTTGTACATCTCCACGGGCGTTGCGCCCATAAAATGTTGGAGAGCTCGTGGTCCCTCCGGATTAAACTCCCACAAGTGGAGGGAGCGACGTTTGCCGGGCAAGGTTCGGCGGATCAGCATAACTTGCATCACTTTGACCAAGTTGAGGTCTCTTTCCAAGAGATCCCTGATTCGGCCCTGCAACAAAGGCACGTCCTGAGATGGCCCCCGGTCTAGGCCTTTATTGACCCATGACCCTAGCTGTTGTGGGGGACCCGAGTGAAAGGCAGGCAGCGCCATCCATTTGGTGCCCCTGGGAGCGGTGATATAGAACCACTCCCGTTGCCATAAGCCGAGCTCCTCTTGAAAAGAGCCCTCGGGCCAGGGAGCATCAGCATTCTTATTTATAACAGCGCCTCCGCACTCTGCATGCCGTCCCTCGACCATCTTCGGCTCCACTTTAAAGGTCTTGAGCCATAATCCGAAGTGAGGGGTAACACAGAGGAACGCTTCACACACGACGATGAATGAGGAAATATGGACGATGGACTCCGAAGCTAAGTCGTCAAATTCCAGCCCATAATAGAACAGCAGCCCCCTCACAAAGGGATCCAATGGGAAGCCTAATCCCCGAAGGAAGTGAGATATGAACAGCACACTCTCACCAGGCTGGGGACTGGGAAACGCCTGCCCTTGAGCAGGCAACCTATGCGAAATTTCGCCGGTCAAGAACTTAGCTTCTCTCAACTTTAGCACGTCCTCCTCCGTGACGGAGGAGGGCATCCACCGGCCTTGAAGGTCAGAACCGGACATTGTCGATGGTCCGAAGCGCCTGAAATCTGGAGCCTAGGCTGTTGGAACTCGAGGCGATGGGCGAACTCATTTGAGGTTGGAAAAAAGGAGTAGGGCCTTGGTCTCTTTATAAGAGGTTGAATACCAAGAGCCCTCCTCGTGACCGTTTGGGACTCGCCTTTAATCGAGAAAACATGCTGAACGGGCATGATTGGGTTACCCACGACCGTATTGATGAGAATCCCGTAAATAAAGGGGACACGATCTCTGCTTTGACAAGACCTGCCAAGGAAACCGCCTCGCAAAACGCGCTGAGGTGGAAAAGTAAAAACGATTCGAGTAAAAGACTTGGCCGTAGTGTGATGTCACGCTACGGAGTACGTCAACAGATTTGATTTGTGTTAATATTATTCTCTCTATGGCAATACGTGGAAACTTATTTTGCAGCCAAACACTACTCTTGGTGTTTACAATCTTTTATGAAGAACTTGGAGGAGGAACCCGCCTTGCAATGCCGAAGACAATCTGCGCGCCAGACTCGTCATCATTGAAGCCTGGTTCAGGGGCTACTGAGGGAGTCCTGGATTAGGGGGTGTACGGGTAGCCCGACTATACCTTCAGTCGGACTCCTGGACTATGAAGATACAAGATTGAAGACTTCGTCCCGTGTCCAGATGGGACTTTCCTTGGCGTGGAAGGCAAGCTTGGCGATGCGGATATTCAAGATCTCCTACCATTATAACCGACTTTGTGTAACCCTAACCCTATCCGGTGTCTATATAAACCGGAGGGTTCTAGTCCGTAGGACAACTTCATCATACAACAATCATACCATAGGCTAGCTTCTAGGGTTTAGCCTCCTTGATCTCGTGGTAGATCTACTCTTGTACTACCCATATCATCAATATTAATCAAGCAGGAAGTAGGGTTTTACCTCCATCGAGAGGGCCCGAACCTGGGTAAAACTCCGTGTCCCTTGTCTCCTGTTACCATCCGGCCTAGACGCACAGTTCGGGACCCCCTACCCGAGATCCGTCGGTTTTGACACCGACAGGGGCCCTCTCCCCCTCTCTTCCGGTGGCGCCGGAATGCCGCCGGGGCGATCGTCATCACCGCGATCTTCACCAACACCTACACCATCTTCACCAACATCTCCATCACCTTCCCCCCCCCCTCTATCTACAGCGGTCCACTCTCCCGCAACCCGTTGTACCCTCTACTTGAACATGGTGCTTTATGCTTCATATTATTATCCAATGATGTATTGCCATCCTATGATGTCTGAGTAGATTTTCGTTGTCCTATCGGTGGTTGATGAATTGCTATGATTGAATTAATTTGCTTGTGGTTATGTTGCTGTCCTTTGGTGCCCATCATATGACCGCGCGCGTGGATCACACCATTGGGTTAGTTGTATGTTGATAGGACTATGTATTGGAGGGCAAGAGTGATAGAAGCTTCTACCTAGCATAGAAATTGATGCATACGGGATTGAAGGGGGACCAATATATCTTAATGCTATGGTTGGGTTTTACCTTAATGAACGTTAGTAGTTGCAGACGCTTGCTAATAGTTCCAATCATAAGTGCATAGAATTCCAAGTCAGGGATGACATGCTAGCAGTGGCCTCTCCCACATAAAACTTGCCATCGGTCTAGTAAAGTAGTCAATTGCTTAGGGAAAATTTCGCAACTCCTACCACCACTTTTCCACACTCGCTATATTTACTTTATTGTGTTTTTATCTAAACAGCCCCTACTTTTTATTTACACGCTCTTTATTATCTTGCAAACCTATCCAACAACACCTACAAAGTACTTCTAATTTCATACTTGTTCTAGGTAAAGCAAACGCTAGGCGTGCGTAGAGTTGTATCGGTGGTCAATAGAACTTGAGGGAATATTTGTTCTACCTTTAGCTCCTCATTGGGTTCGACACTCTTACATATCGAAAGAGGCTACAATTGATCCCCTATACTTGTGGGTTATCACAGTGCTTAGGCGAAGCCCTGCGCCGGTAGCTTCATCATCACCGTCATCACGCCGTCGTGCTGACGAATCTCTCCCTCGACATCAACTGGATCGAGAGTTCATGGGACATCACCGAGCCGAACGTGTGCAGATCGCGGAGGTGCCGTACTTTCGGTACTAGGATCGGTCGGATCGTGAAGACGTACGACTACATCAACCGCGTTGTCATAATGCTTCCGCTTACGGTCTACGAGGGTACGTGGACTACACTCTACCCTCTCGTTGCTATGCATCACCATGATCTTGCGTGTGCATAGGAATATTTTTGAAATTACTGCGTTCCAAAACAATGGCATCCGAGCCAGGTCTATGCGTAGATGTTATATGCACGAGTAGAACACAAATGAGTTGTGGGTGATAATAGTCATACTTTGATTTGGCGGTATTGTTGGATGAAGCGGCCCGGACCGACATTACGCGTACGCTTACGCGAGACTGGTTCTACCGACGTGCTTCGCACACAGGTGGCTGGCGGGTGTGAGTTTCTCCAACTTTAGTTGAATCAAGTATGGCTACGCCCGGTCCTTGTTGAGGGTTAAAACAGTACACTTGATAAAAAATCATTGTGGTTTTGATGCGTAGGTAAGAACGGTTCTTGCTCAGCCCGTAGCAGCCACGTAAAACTTGCAACAACAAAGTAGAGGAAGTCTAACTTATTTTTGCAGGGCATGTTGTGATGTGACATGGTCAAGACATGATGCTAAATTTTATTGTATGAGATGATCATGTTTTGTAACAGAGTTATCGGCAATTGGCAGGAGCCATATGGTTGTCGCTTTATTGTATGAAATGCAATTGCCGTGTAATTGCTTTACTTTATCACTAAGCGGTAGCGATAGTCGTACAGGCAATAGTTGGCGAGACGACAACGATGCTTCGATGGAGATCAAGGTGTCAAGCCGGTGACGATGGTGATCATGACGGTGCTTTGGAGATGGAGATCAAAGGCACAAGATAATGATGGCTATATCATATCACTTATATTGATTGCATGTGATGTTTATCCTTTATGCATCTTATTTTGCTTAGTTCGGCGGTAGCATTATAAAATGATCTATCACTACATTTCAAGGTACAAGTGTTCCCCCTGAGTATGCACCATTGCGAATCGGGTGTGATAAGCTCTACGTTCACATACAACGGGTGCAAGCCAGTTTTGCACACGCAGAATACTCGGGTTAAACTTGACAAGCCTAGCATATGCAGATATGGCCTCGGAACACTGAGACCGAAAGGTCGAGCGTGAATCATATAGTAGATATGATCAACATAATGATGTTCACCATTGAAAACTACTCCATCTCACGTGATGATCGGACATGGTTTAGTTGATATGGATCACGTGATCACTTAGATGATTGGAGGGATGTCTATCTAAGTGGGAGTTCTTTAGTAATATGATTAATTGAACTTTAGTTTATCATGAACTTAGTACCTGATAGTATTTTGCATGTCTATGTTGTTGTAGATAGATGGCCCGTGATGTTGTTTCGTTGAATTTTAATGCGTTCCTAGAGAAAGCTAAGTTGAAAGATGATGGTAGCAATTACACGAACTGGGTCCATAACTTGAGGATTATCCTCATCGCTGCACAGAAGAATTACATCCTGGAAGCACCGCTAGGTGCCAAACCCGCTGCAGGAGCAACGCCAGATATTATGAACGTCTGGCAGAGCAAAGCTGATGACTACTCGATAGTTCAGTGTGCCATGCTTTACGGCTTAGAACCGGGACTTCAACGACGTTTTGAACGTCATGGAGCATATGAGATGTTCCAGGAGTTGAAGTTAATATTTTAAGCAAATGCCTAGATTGAGAGATATGAAGTCTCCAATAAGTTCTACAGCTGCAAAATGGAGGAGAATAGTTTTGTTAGTGAACATATACTCAAAATGTCTGGGTATAACAATCACTTGATTCAACTGGGAGTTAATCTTCCTGATGATAGTGTCACTGACAGAATTCTTCAATCACTGCCACCAAGCTACAAGAGCTTTGTGATGAACTATAATATGCAAGGGATGGATAAGACAATTCCCGAGCTCTTCGCAATGCTAAAGGCTGCAGAGGTAGAAATCAAGAAAGAGCATCAAGTGTTGATGGTCAAAAAGACCACCAGTTTCATGAAAAAGGGTAAAGGGAAGAAGGGAAACTTTAAGAAGGACAGCAAGCAAGTTGCTGCTAAAGTGAAGAAGCCCAAGTCTGGACCTAAGCCTGAGACTGGGTGCTTCTACTGCAAAGGGACTGGTCACTGGAAGTGGAACTGCCCCAAGTATTTGGCGGATAAGAAGGATGGCAAGGTGAAGAAAGGTATATGTGATATACACGTTATTGATGTGTACCTTACTAATGCTCGCAGTAGTTCCTGGGTATTTGATACTGGTTCTGTTGCTAATATTTGCAACTCGAAACAGGGACTACGGATTAAGCAAAGATTGGCTAAGGACGAGGTGACGATGCGCGTGGGAAATGGTTCCAAAGTCGATGTGATCGCAGTCGGCATGCTACCTCTACATCTACCTTCCGGATTAGTTTTAGACCTGAATAATTGTTATTTTGTGCCAGCGTTAAGCATGAACATTATATCTGGATCTTGTTTGATGTGAGACGGTTATTCATTTAAATCAGAGAATAATGGTTGTTCTATTTATATGAGTAATATCTTTTATGGTCATGCACCCTTGAAGAGTGGTCTATTTTTGTTGAATCTCGATAGTACTGACACACATGTTCATAATATTGAAGCCAAAAGATGCAGAGTTGATAATGATAGTGCAACATATTTGTGGCACTGTCGTTTATGTCATATTGGTGTAAAGCGCATGAAGAAACTCCATTTGGATGGACTTTTGGAACCACTTGATTATGAATCACTTGGTACTTGCGAACCATACCTCATGGGCAAGATGACTAAAACGCCGTCCTCCGGAACAACGGAGCGAGCAACAGATTTGTTGGAAATCATACATACTGATGTATGTGGTTGATACGTCTCCAATGTATCTATAGTTTTTTATTGTTCCATGCTATTATATTATATGTTTTGGATGTTCGATGGGCTTTATTATACACTTTTATATTATTTTTGGGACTAACCTATTAACCGGAGGCCCAGCCCAAATTGCTGTTTTTTTGCCTATTTCAGTGTTTTAAAGGAAAGGATTATCAAACGGAGTCCAAACGGAATGAAACCTTCGGGAACGTGATTTTCGAAACAAACATGATCCAGAGGACTTGGAGTGGACGTCAAGCAATCAACGAGGAGGCCACGAGGCAGGGAGGCGCGCCTGCCCCCTGGGTCCGCCCCCACCCTCGTGGGCCCCTCGTAGCTCTCCTGACCGACCTCTTTCGCCTATATATACTCATATACCCTAGAAACATCAGAACAGGAGCCGAAACCCTATTTCCACCGCCGCAACTCTCTGTACCCGTGAGATCCCATCTTGGGGCCTTTTCTAGAGCTCCGCCGTTGGGGGCATTGATCATGGAGGGCTTCTGCATCAACACCATAGCCTCTCCGATGATGTGTGAGTAGTTTACCTCAGACCTTCAGGTCCATAGTTATTAGCTAGATGGCTTCTTCTCTCTTTAGATCTCAATACAAAGTTCTCCTCGATTCTCTTGGAGATCTATTCGATGTAATCTTCTTTTGCGGTGTGTTTGTCGAGATCCAATGAATTGTGGGTTCATGATCAAGATTATCTATGAAAAATATTTGAATCTCTTCTGAATTCTTTTGTGTATGATTTGTTATCTTCGCAAGTCTCTTCGAAATATCAGTTTGGTTTGGCCTACTGATTGATCTTTCTTGCAATGGGAGAAGTGCTTAGCTTTGGGTTCAATCTTGTGGTGCCCGATCCCAGTGACAGAAGGGGAAATGACACGTATTGTATTGTTGCCATCGAGGATAAAAAGATGGGGTTTATACCATATTGCTTGAGTTTATCCCTCTACATCATGTCATCTTGCTTAAAGTGTTACTCTGTTCTTATGAACTTAATACTCTAGATGCATGCTGGATAGCGGTCGATGTGTGGAGTAATAGTAGTAGATGCAGGCAGGAGTCGGTCTACTTGTCACAGACGTGATGCCTATATACATGATCATACCTAGATATTCTCATAATTATGCTCAATTCTATCAATTGCTCGACAGTAATTTGTTCACCCACCGTAATAATTATGCTCTTGAGAGAAGCCACTAGTGAAACCTATGGCCCCCGGGTCTATTCTCTATCATATTAATCTATCGCTATTTCTATTACCATTTATTTCGGTTTCTTTACTTTTAGTCTTTATCATAAAAATACCAAAAATATTATCTTATCATCTCTATCAGATCTCAGTTTTGCAAGTGACCGTGAAGGGATTGACAACCCGTTTATCGCGTTGGTTGCAAGGTTCTTATTTGTTTGTGTAGATACGTGGGACTTGACTGTGGTCTCCTACTGGATTGATACCTTGGTTCTCAAAAACTGAGGGAAATACTTACGCTACTTTACTGCATCACCCTTTCCTCTTCAAGGGAAAACCAATGCAGTGCTCAAGAGGTAGCAGTGGTCCGATGAATGTTGAGGCTCGCGGCGGGTATCGTTATTTTCTCACCTTCATAGATGATTTGAACAGATATGGGTATATCTACTTGATGAAGCATAAGTCTTAAACATTTGAAAAGTTCAAAAAAATTCAGAGTGAAGTGAAAAATCATCGTAACAAGAAAATAAAGTTTCTACGATCTGGTCGTGGAGGAGAATATTTGAGTTACGAGTTTGGTCTTCATTTGAAACAATGCGGAATAGTTTCGCAACTCACGCCACCTGGAACACCACAGCGTAATGGTATGTCTGAACGTCGTAATCGTACTTTACTAGATATGGTGCGATCTATGATGTCTCTTACTGATTTACCGCTATTGTTTTGGGGTTATGCTTTAGAGACGGCTGCATTCACGTTAAATAGGGCACCATCTAAATCCGTTGAGACGACACCTTATGAACTATGGTTTGGCAAGAAACCCAAGTTGTCGTTTCTTAATGTTTGGGGTTGTGATGCTTATGTGAAAAAGCTTCAACCTGATAAGCTCGAACCCAAATTGGAGAAATGTGTGTTCATAGGATACCCAAAGGAGACTGTTGGGTGCAGCTTCTATCACAGATCCAAAGGCAAGACATTCATTGCTAAGAATGGATCCTTTCTAGAGAAGGAGTTTCTCTCGAAAGAAGTGAGAGGGAGGATAGTAAAACTTGATGAGGTAACTATACCTGCTCCCTTACTGGAAAGTAGTTCATCACATAAATCTATTCCTGTGACTCCTATACCAATTAGTGAGGTAGCTAATGATGATAATCATGTAACTTCAGATCAAGTTACTACCAAACCTCGTAGGTCAAGCAGAGTAAGATCCACACCAAAGTGGTATGGTAATCCTGTTCTGGAGGTCATGTTACTTGACCATGATAAACCTACGAACTATGAGGAAGCGATGATGAGCCCAGATTCCGCGAAATGGCTTGAGGCCATGAAATCTGAGATGGGATCCATGTATGAGAACAAAGTGTGGACTTTGGTTGACTTGCCCGATGATCGGCAAGCCATCGAGAATAAATGGATCATCAAGAAGAAGACTGACGCTGACGGTAATGTTACTGTCTACAAAGCTCGACTTGTTGTAAAAGGTTTTCGACAAGTTCAAGGAGTTGACTACGATGAGACCTTCTCACCCGTAACGATGCTTAAGTCCATCCGAACCATGTTAGCAATTGATGCATTTTATGATTATGAAATTTGGCAAATGGATGTAAAGGCTGCATTCCCGAATGGATTTCTGGAAGAAGAGTTCTATATGATGCAACCCGAAGGTTTTATCGATCCAAAGGATGCTAACAAAGTGTGCAAGCTCTAGCGATCCATTTATGGACTGGTGCAAGCATCTCGGAGTTGGAATAAACGTTTTGATAGTGTGATTGTCGGGGGATATCTGCCTCCACGAGCACCTATGGGGACGAAGCCCCTTGTCGGTTCGACGGGGGCGGAGGTTGCACAAAGAGCAGATCGAGGCGACACACACACACAACAATTTTACCCAGCTTCGGGCCGCACGGATGCGTAAAACCCTACTGCTGCATGTCTGGTTGATCGGAGTTCTTGCTCTGGAGCGCAAGAAGCTACAGTAAGTTGGGGCTGGACGTAGACGAGGGTCTACTGGGCGTCCTCCTGGTTTTCTGTTCCTCTCTCTAGGGTTCGATCCCGGTCCCTCCCCCCTCTACGTGTGCATGGGCCTCCTTTTATATGCTAAGGGGTTTCCCACAGGTAGCGACGCAGGTGAGGGTAAAAATGGCAAGGAACTGTGCGAGCAGGGGTCGCACAGTGCTATCACACCTAACTCTAACGGCGGGGGACAAAGGCATTAAATGCCCGTCTGGATCGCCTGAACAGTGCCGAGGCGGACCGTTAGGGGCGCCTCCGCATGCCACGCGGGCGACTCCGCCAACGTCGCATGCCACGTGCGAGCCCCAGGTTGCGCGGCGCCCCGCCACGTGTCTCTGGGGAAGCCCCAAAGTGACGCGTGGGCAGGTGAGCTGGAGCGCATGCCTGAGGTGGTGGTTTGCCGCGGCAAGTGGCTTGCCGCGGTAGTTGCCTTGCCGCACCCGAGAGCTTGCCGCTCGTCGGGCCTTGCCGAGGCGCGCGGAGCGCCGCGGCGGGCTTCTCTTGGTGTGCCTTGGCTCGGTCGTCCCGGCGAGCTCCTCCCGCCGGGGCCTTGGTGCTTCGGCTTAGTCGTCCCGGCAAGCTCCTCTTGCCGGGGCCTTGTCGCCTTGGCCCGGCAAGCTCCTCTTGCCGGACCTCGCCTTCTCGCCCCCGGCAAGCTCCTCTTGCCGGGGCTGGGTCTTCTCGGCTCGATCACTTGGCCTTCGTTCGGCCCAGAAAGGGCCGTGGAGACTCTTGTCGCTCCCCTTGCGAGCCTTGCCGCGGGACGCTACTACTGCCCGTGCACAAGTTCGGGGTACTAAGGTACCCCTACTTTAGTACACCGACAGGAGCCCCCGGGTCTGGGCCATACACGGTGCCGAGCGTTGTTGGGCCAGGCCCTAACAGTGCACGGGCACGCGTGGCCTGGGTTGCGCTGCTCCTCAACTCCGCGTCCGTCGCGCCCTCCCCAATTGGCGCGCGCTTATCGCGGCGTCGTGGGGGGCGAGGCGTGTGAGGCGTGCGTGACGTGGGTGGCGTGCGTGGGGCTGAGGCCCGCAGGCATGCGTCACGTCGGGCATGACTCCTTTATTTGGAAAGGCGAAGCGCCCGCCCTCATTTTCAAATGGGGGCGGAGGCGTGGAGGCGCGGCTTGGTGAACGAACGGGGTCGAGGCGCGGCTTTCGGGGCGCCCGTCCCCACGATCACGGGGTGGGGAGAGGTCGCCTCATCCGTCGCCTCGGCCCTGCTCGCCTGCCACGCGTCCTCCATGCACTTGGCGTTGCGGTGGTGGAGGCAGGAAGCCGGGCCGACGCGGGTCGAAGTAGAGGGTCGGCCCCGTCGCCTGCCCTTCCTCTGCCTTGATTGGTTGGGCGGGGCGGCCGAGCCCCCACTCCGCCCCTTTATAAGGAGCGGAAGGGGATGACGAGGGTCCGCACTCCTCCCTTCTTTCTTCTCTTTGGTCCCTGGTCCCCTCTCCCCAACTGCCATGGAGAAAGGGAACCCCGGTCCATCTTCGGTGGCGGCAAGGGTTGCCGCCAGGCAGCGAGCCCCTCCTCCCCTTGCACCCGCGGCGGTGGAGCCAACCGCAAGAGGAAGGGGGAGGGGGCGAGGTTGTGGACGAGGCCGCGGACGGGGCCGAGGCGCTCGAGGCGGGCAGGACGGCGCGCCGGCCTCGCCTCCGCCGGCGGCTCCGTTTCCCCCGGCGGTTCATCTCGGGGACGACCCCTGCGAGTTCATCATCAGGCTGCGCCGGGCGCCTCGCCGTCGCCTCCGCCTCTCGGCCCCCTTCGCGGACGTCTTGGAGGCGGAACAACACGAGACACTGAGACTGCGCATGAGGGGCTGCGGGATCAGTGGTACGCGAGTCCACGTCGAATCCCGAGCCCCCGGCATGATGTGTCTTGGCCGAGGGTGGAAGTCGTTCGCCCGGATCCACAGCTTGACGGCGGGGTTCGCCCTCCATTTCAAGCTGATGGAGGGCGATCTCCTCTCCGTCAAGGTCTTCGGGGACCTCGGCACCCGGGCCCGGTGCTGCGTGGATAGCTCCTCCGACAGCGAAGGCTCCTCCTCGAGCGAGAGTGACGAGGAGGGGAGCGACAGCGACGACAAGGGCGGGCGGTCGCCGGGGTGACGGGCACGACTAGGCGCTAGTCGCAGCTCCGCGTGGCACCGGCGGCCCCCGGGTCTGCGTCGCTGGCGTCGTGAACTCCCCGGGGTCGTCTCCTTGGGCGGCTGGCATAGGGAGGATGCGGAAGAGGAAGAGGGCGGGCGGCATGGCCGCTGCCTCGTCTTCCAACCTCGCCCCAGACGCCGTCACCACCCCTGCTCGCGGCGACGACCACCGGGGTCTTCTCTCCGGCCCGGCAAGCTCCTCTTGCCGGGGCTTTGTCTTCTCGGGCGGCCTGAGTGGCGAGGCTGCGGAAGAGGCTGGCGGCAAGGCCGTCAACTCGGAGTACGAGGGCTAGATGCCCTCGACAGCGTGTTGACGTCCTGCAGCCTCCTTCTCGAGCTCCGCCTCCGGCGTCGCCGTCTCCTTCCGGCCTCCGGAGCCCCGGGGCGGGGCCCCGGATGCTCTCTTGGCGTCTTCTGCCGCCCGTAGCTCGTCTAGGCGCCCCTTTTGCCCTTCTCGCCTCCTTGCCGCGCCTCCTGAGGAGAGAGACAAGAAAGGGATTACGGGCACCTTATCTCTTTTTATCTTGTAAGCCCTCGGGCCTTAGTTGTATTTAAATCTTGTAATCCCATCTTTCATGTTTTTCATTCTCTCTGAATTGTACCTGAGTGGAATGTTTTTAATGAAAAGGGGATGTTTGCCGGATCATTTGTCTCGCGGGTACATCCCGCGGCAAGGGGCGGACCCTTTGCACCGTTAAGATAGACACTTCCCCGCCCGGCAACGGACCCTGCCGTCCCCCCGCGCCCCTTGGCCCTCCTCACGCTCTTGGCGGAGGCAGGGAGAAGGCGGGTTCTGGCCCCTCGCTTCCTCCTCTTGCCGCCACGGCTACTATCAGAAGCGGGCCCCGGGAACGCGCTCCGGGGTTTGTCGCTTAATAGAGCACGGCAGCTTTTAGGGGGAAGCAAGGTTTTCGCATTCCGCAGCTCATGAGAGAATGCATGATAAGGGATGTAAAGACTTATCTGAGGTTGCAGCCTCCGGCAACTCTGGCTTGCCGGGAGGCGGGTGCTGGCTCGTCCTTCTCCCCTTCTTCGTCCTTGAGCGGCTCGGCAAGGGTAGGCAGCTCCCGCGAGCCAAAGGGAAAGGACGGGAAAAAGACGCGGACTCGACCTCTAAGTTAGGGGTTAGCGACTATTAGGCACTATCAACCCTAACCAAGGACAAGACTCGACTCAGCATGCATGCTAAAACTTGGGGGGCCCCAGCGCGTCATTGCGGCCAGGTTCTGCGCCTGGCTTTGTACAAAGGATTACATGCGTCTGCGGCAAGACTTTTGTACAAAGAGTTGGTTGCCGGACGGGGTCCGACAACCGCGCCTTACGGGTAAAACTTGCGAAGATGCTCAATGTTCCAGGAATTGCTCACCGGAGTACCATCTTCGGTCTCGAGGCGGACGGCACCGGGCCTCGTGACTCGTTTCACCCGGTAAGGGCCTTCCCACTTCGGTGTCAACTTGTTGTGTATCTTGGCCGACTGAACGCGCCGAAGAACAAGGTCTCCTTCCTCGAGGCTCCTGGCTTTAACTTTGCGGCTATGATAGCGACGCAGAGCTTGCTGGTAGCGAGCGGATCGCACAGCGGCCTGGAGACGATCTTCCTCGAGGAGCAGTGCATCATCTTCACGCGACCGCTCTTGCTCAAGCTCATCATAAGCGAGCACTCGAGGTGACCCGTATACGAGTTCCGTGGGGGTAACTGCTTCTGCTCCATAGACTAGAGCAAATGGTGTCTGGCCGGTGGCTCGATTTGGCGTCGTTCTGACCGACCAAAGAACCGCCGGCAGCTCCTCGATCCAGTTCCGTCCGCGCTTGAGCAGCTTGTCAAAACTTCTGGTCTTGAGCCCGCGCAGTACCTCGGCGTTGGCCCTTTCCGCTTGACCGTTGCTCCGGGGATGAGCAACAGAAGCGAAGCAGACCTTGGTGCCGAGATCTTGGGTGTACTGCATGAAGGCGTGGCTTGTGAACTGCATACGTTGTCGGTGATGATCCTGTTGGGGATCCCGAAGCGGCAAACAATCGACCTGAAGAATTTGATCGCGGACTGGGCGGTCACCTTTCTCACCGGTTCCACTTCTGGCCACTTTGTGAACTTGTCGATGGCAACGAACAAGTACTCAAAGCCCCCGACGGATCAGGGGAAGGGCCCGAGGATATCGAGCCCCCAGACCGAGAAGGGCCAGGATAAAGGGATCGTCTGGAGAGCTTGAGCTGGCTGGTGTATCTTCTTGGAATGGAACTGGCACGCTTCACACTTGGTTACTTGTGCAGTTGCATCCTGGAGGGCTGTGGGCCAGAAGAAGCCTTGCCGGAACGCCTTTCCGGCAAGTGCTCTGGCGCCAATGTGGTGTCCACATATGCCTCCGTGTATCTCCGCCAACAGCTTCTGTCCGTCTTCCCGGTGGATGCACTTCAATTTCACCCCGTTGCGTCCTCTTCTGTACAGTACGCTGTCAACGAACTGGTACATACTGGACTGCCGGGCTACTCTTTCAGCTTCTTCTTGTTCTTCGGGAAGTTCTCCTGTCTGGAGGAAACGGACGATCTGCTGTGCCCACGTCGGAGCCTGTGGCTCGACGACGAGGACTAAAGGCATGTCGGCGGCCGCGGGAACATCAGCTTCTACGGCGAGGACGTGGGGCTCAGCCGGAGCTTGACGTTCCCCGGCAAGCTTGCCGGGGCGTGGCTTGCCGGGAGCGCCTGCTTCGTCGGGACAAACCCTGGGGCTTGCCGGAGCGGGCAGCTCCTCAGCACTCTTGGCGTCGTTCTCGGGGACTCTCTTGGTGGCGGCTTCGGGAAGCTCTGCCGGGAGATAGTCGCCGGAGACCGACTTCCTCTTCTTGCTTGGCCCAGTCGATGGTGTCACGGATGGCTGAGTCAGCTTGAGCACAAAAGTCCCTGGTTCCACAGGTAGCTTTAGTGCGGCGCATTTTGACAGGCCGTCGGCGATGTCGTTCTCTGCTCTTGGAACGTATTCCATTTGCAGGCCGTCAAAGCGCTCTTCGTGCTTCCTCACTTCATCAACGTAAGCTTCCATCAACTGGCACTGGTAATCCTTGTTCACTTGGCGGACGACGAGCTGTGAGTCACCCCTGACAATGAGCTTCTTGATCCCAAGTTCCGCCGCGATCCTGAGACCGGCGAGCAAACCTTCATACTCTGCTGTATTGTTGGTTGCTTGCTCCTTGGGAAAGTGCATTTGGACGATGTACTTGTGGTGCTCTCCGGTGGGCGCGATGAGCAGCACGCCGGCACCGGCGCCTTCCAGCGAAAAGGCACCATCAAAGTACATCAGCCACTCTTTGGTTGCTTCCTTGCCGGGGATGCTCGTCTCTGGAATTTCTTCGTCCGGTGTCGGCGTCCACTCTGCTATGAACTCTGCCAATGCTCTGCTCTGGATGGTCGATGTGCTTTCGAACCTGAGGCCAAAGCTTGACAGTTCTAGTGCCCACTCGACAATCCTGCCTGTTGCTTCGGGATTTTGCAGTATCCTCTTAAGCGGAAAGCGAGTGACCACTGTGATCTCGTGTGCTTGGAAGTAATGGCGCAGCTTCCTCGAGGCCATGAGGAGGCCGAAGAGCAATTTCTGCACACCAGAGTACCTCGACCGAGCCCCCTGCAGGAGGGAACTGACGAAGTAAACTGGGCGCTGCACCATCCTCTTCCTCTGCACTTCCCCTTGCGCTTGCGCGGATCCGCCTTTGCCGGGGCCAGAGCTTGTCGGGGAAGCCCCCTGCTTGCCGTCGGACGCGCTTGCCGTGGCTGCTGGCTCGTCATCAGCTTCCCTCTCCGCAACTAACGCAGCACTAGCCACTTGATTGGTTGCCGCTAGGTAGAGCAGCAACTTCTCTTGCGGTCTAGGCGCGACAAGTATAGGAGCGGAGGACAAGTATTTCTTCAAGTCTTGCAGCGCAGCCTCCGCTTCCGGAGTCCATTTTACTGGACCTACCTTTTTCAAGATTTTGAAAAACGGCAGGGCGCGTTCCGCAGACCTGGAAATAAATCTGCTGAGAGCCGCCACGCAGCCGGCAAGTCTTCGCACGTCCTTGACACGCGTTGGTTCTTCAATCTGCTTGATGGCCTTGATCTTGTCGGGGTTGGCTTCGATCCCACGCTGAGACACGAAGAACCCGAGAAGCTTGCCGGAGGGAACTCCGAACACGCACTTCTCAGGGTTGAGCTTGAGGCTGATCTTGCGCAAGTTCGCAAAGGTCTCTTCCAAGTCTTGAACCAAGGTTGCCTTGTCTCTGCTCTTGACGACAATGTCGTCCATGTAGGCCTCCACATTTCTGTGGATCTGTGGCTCGAAAGCAGTGTGGACAACCCTCGCGAACGTCGAGCCTGCGTTCTTCAGTCCAAAAGGCATCCGCACAAAACAGTACGTGCCGCATGGAGTGATGAACGCAGTCTTCTCTTCGTCTTCTTCGGCCATGAAGATCTGGTGGTACCCAGAGTAGGCGTCAAGGAATGAAAGCAGATCGCATTCGGCCGTGGAGTCAACAATCTGGTCGATGCGTGGCAAGGGAAATGGATCTTTAGGGCAAGCTCTGTTGACATCGGTGAAATCGATGCAAAGCCTCCACTTCCCGTTTGCTTTGCGCACGACAACAGGATTGGCCAACCACGTCGGATGGAGCACGCCTCTGATGAGGCCTGCCGCTTCCAACTTCCTGATCTCCTCCGCGATAAACTCTTGGCGCTCCACTGCTTGTTTCCTGACCTTTTTCTTGATGGGCCGCGCATGAGGACAGACGGCGAGGTGGTGCTCAATCACTTCCCAGGGAACGCCGGGGATGTCAGATGGTTGCCAGGCAAACACATCGACATTCGCCCGCAGGAAAGCGACGAGCGCGCCTTCCTATTTGGGGTCGAGAGTGGCACTGATGGTGAAGGTATCACCAGTGTCGTCCTCCTTGGCGGGCACCTTCTTGGTCGCTGGTGGAGCAGCCGTCGTCTCCTTGTGTGTACCGGCGGGGCTCGATGGTGCGTCCTCAACGGCAGCGCAGCGCTCCGAAGAGGCGCGCTTGCCGGAGTGGGCACCAGAGCATTCGCTGGGCTTGGCCTTCTCGACGGCGGGGCTCGATGGCACATCCTCGACGGCAGCGCAGCACTCCGAGGAGGCGCGCTTGCCGGAGTGGGCGCCAGAGCATTCGCCGGACTTGGTCTTCTTGCCGGCGGGGCTCGATGGCACGTCCTCGACGGCAGCGCAGCACTCCAAAGAGGTGCGCTTGCCGGAGTGGGCGCCAGAGCACTTGCCGGACTTCTTCTTCATGCCGGCAGGGCTCGATGGCACGTCCTCGACGGCAGCGCAGCACTCCGAAGAGGCGCGCTTGCCGGAGTGGGCGCCAGAGCACTTGCCGGACTTCTTCTTTCCCCCGGAAGCTCCAGCGGCAAGCGGGCCACGGGCCGTTGCTGCTGTTGCGTCCCGGTATATTTGGTCGGCGCAGATAAGGGCATCCTTCTTGTCGCCGGGGACAGAAATGACGCTTATTGGGCCAGGCATCTTGAGCATGTTGTACGCGTAGTGAGAGGCCGCCATGAACTTGGCGAGCGCTGGTCGGCCGAGGATCCCGTTGTAAGGCAATAGAAAGTCGGCGACGTCAAAGGTGACCCTCTCAGTCCTGAAATTCATCTCGCTGCCGAATGTTACCGGTAGCGTGATCTTTCCCTTCGGCTTGCTCCTTCCCGGGTTGATTCCTTGGAATGTGCCGGTTTCTTCGAGCTCGCTGTCGGGAACTTGGAGTCTCCGGAGAACAGCCGAGGAGATCAGATTCAAGCCGGCCCCGCCGTCAACTAGCATCTTAGTGACCTTGAGGTTGCGGATCGTTGGGGAAACCAACATCGGCAAGCACCCGACCGCGGTTGTGCGATCAGGGTGGTCCTCAATGTCGAAGATGATAGGCGTGCTGGACCATCTCAGGGGTCGGCGTGACTCGACGGGTGGCTCCGCTGCATTGACCTCCCGCACCCACCGTTTAAGCTGGTGGTGGGAAGCGTGCAGGGAGGCACCGCCGTCCACACACAAGACCTCAGTGGCTTTCTGAAACTCCTGCTCGCTGGTCTCGGGGTCTTCCATGTCTTCGTCGTCGTCATCGTCTTCGCTCTTGTCGCGTCCCCGGGGAGGTCTGTCCGCTTGCCGCTGCTTGTCCTTGCCGCGGCGCTCCCCCGGGCCGGGGCGCTTCGTGCCGGATCCCCCGCCACCTGCTTGGGCTCTCTCCTTGTCGCGTCGTGCGTACTCGGCCTTCTGCAGGTCGATGAGCCGCTCGACTTGCTTGCAACTCTGGAGGTCGTGGCCCCTAGTGCGGTGGATCTTGCAGTACTTCTTGTCGGTACCGTCCCGCTTATCGGCAGCCGCCACCGCCCGGCAGTTGGCGCACCCGACAACCTCCTTGCCGGGGCCTCCCGCCTGGGCTTTCTTGGCGGAGCCCTCGCTGCCGGACTTCTCGACAACCAGTACCTCTGGGTTTTTCTTCTTTTTGCCGTTCCGTCGCCGGCCTCTCCTTGCCGGGGCGGTACCTTCACTGTCGGAGTCTCCTTCTCCAACGCTTTCTCCGGGGAGCTTCCTCCCCTCCTCAGCGCGTGCACACTTGTCGGCCAGGGCGTAAAGCTCGCTGACCTCCTTGATCTTGCACATCGCCATCTCCTCCCTCATCCTGCGGTTACGCACTTTCTGGTGGAACGCGCTGATCACCGCGGCGGGGTGGACGTCTGGGATGTTGTAGTGCACATGGCTGAACCTCTGGATGAACTTGCGCAAAGGCTCCCCCTCCTTCTGAACAAGCAGATGAAGATCGCTTGCCTGGCCATGGGGTTTGTGGCCGCCTGTGAAGGCGCCAACGAACTGATGGCATAGATCTGGCCAGGAGGAGATGGAGCCATCCGGCAAGTGCATGAGCCAGGATCTGACGTTGGGCTTGAGTACCAGCGGGAAGTAGTTGGCAAGGATCTTATCGTCCCGTCCCCCGACAGCCTGCACCGCAAGGGTGTAGATGCTGAGGAACTCAGACGGATGCAACTTGCCGTCGTACTTCTCGGGCACGTCGGGCTTGAAGTTCTTCGTGCTGGGCCACTGGACTTGCCGCAGCTCGCGGGTGAACGCGGGGCAGCCTACCGAGTACGGCAGTTCGCCTGGTTCCCCTGGTGCGGGCATGTTTCCAGAGGGCTCAACGCACTGGTCTGATTGACGCCGTGCCTCTCTTCTGCGCTCGATGCGGGTTCGAGCGTCTTCTTCCCTTCGTCCGTGAAGGACTTGGCGCTGGTCGCGGCGAGTTCGCGGGTTCGACAACGCGGTGGAGTCATTGTCGAGGTGGGCCCGGTGAGTCGGCGACCGCGGCTTCTGGGGCGGGGAGTGCACGGTGGTCGCACCCCCGCCATTCTTGGCGCCATCGGTTCTCGCCTGGGTGACTGGCCGCGGCTGCGACGCGCTGTGCTGCCGCGGGGCGTCGCCGTTGGCGAAACCGATGAGGCTCTGGATGGTTGCCCTCCAGTCGTCGAGCTTGTCCGCCGTTGGAGGGTAGTCTAGGAGCAGCTGAGCTCGCGCGAGAGCTTCCGCTGGGGTGGCGGGCAGAGGCTGCGAACGGCGCGAGGAGCGGGATGTGCTCGAACCCCTAACTATGTTAGAAGGAGCAGCACCCGGTCCAGGCAGCCGCGTGACGCTCGTTCCGGCACGCTGGATCGCATGCTGGTCCTGAGCACCTTGGGACCCACCAGCACGGTCTGGGTCCAGCGAGCGTATGGTACCATGGGTACCATGACGCTGCTGGTTTCACGCCTCCTGAGAGGGACGCGGGGCGAGCTCGGACGCCGCGGGACCAAGAACTGGTTCGACCGCGCCCGTTCTTCCGTCGGCGTCCTCCCCACCACCCGTCTGCTCCATGGGCGGCGGGTTCGACGCTGACGGGCCGGTCGCCTCCGGAGCTTTCTTCTTCGGCGCCATGCTGGCGCAAACAATGAGTCTGGCTCGCGTGGACGCCGGATCTGATTCACACAACCTCGACGCACCCCCTACCTGGCGCGCCAAAGATGTCGGGGGATATCTGCCTCCACGAGCACCTATGGGGACGGAGCCCCTTGTCGGTTCGGCGGGGGCGGAGGTTGCACAAAGAGCAGATCGAGGCGACACACACACAACGATTTTACCCAGCTTCGGGCCGCACGGATGCGTAAAACCCTACTGCTGCATGTCTGGTTGATCGGAGTTCTTGCTCTGGAGCGCAAGAAGCTACAGTAAGTTGGGGCTGGACGTAGACGAGGGTCTACTGGGCGTCCTCCTGGTTTTCTGTTCCTCTCTCTAGGGTTCGATCCCGGTCCCTCCCCCCTCTACGTGCGCATGGGCCTCCTTTTATATGCTAAGGGGTTTCCCACAGGTAGCGACGCAGGTGAGGGTAAAAATGGCAAGGAACTGTGCGAGCAGGGGTCGCACAGTGCTATCGCACCTAACTCTGACGGCGGGGGACAAAGGCATTAAATGCCCGTCTGGATCGCCTGAACAGTGCCGAGGCGGACCGTTAGGGGCGCCTCCGCATGCCGCGCGGGCGACTCCGCCAACGTCGCATGCCACGTGCGAGCCCCAGGTTGCGCGGCGCCCCGCCACGTGTCTCTGGGGAAGCCCCAGAGTGACGCGTGGGCAGGTGAGCTAGAGCGCATGCCTGAGGTGGTGGTTTGCCGCGGCAAGTGGCTTGCCGCGGTAGTTGCCTTGCCGCACCCGAGAGCTTGCCGCTCGTCGGGCCTTGCCGAGGCGCACGGAGCGCCGCGGTGGGCTTCTCTTGGTGTGCCTTGGCTCGGTCGTCCCGGCGAGCTCCTCCCGCCGGGGCCTTGGTGCTTCGGCTTAGTCGTCCCGGCAAGCTCCTCTTGCCGGGGCCTTGTCGCCTTGGCCCGGCAAGCTCCTCTTGCCGGACCTCGCCTTCTCGCCCCCGGCAAGCTCCTCTTGCCGGGGTTGGGTCTTCTCGGCTCGATCACTTGGCCTTCGTCCGGCCCAGAAAGGGCCGTGGAGACTCTTGTCGCTCCCCTGGCGAGCCTTGCCGCGGGACGCTACTACTGCCCGTGCACAAGTTCGGGGTACTAAGGTACCCCTACTTTAGTACACCGACAGTGATCAAAGAATATGGTTTTATACAAACTTTTGGAGAAGACTGTATTCACAAGAAAGTGAGTGGGAGCTCTGTAGCATTTCTAATATTATATGTGGATGACATATTGTTGATTGGAAATGATATAGAATTTCTGGATAGCATAAAAGGATACTTGAACAAGAGTTTTTCAATGAAAGAACTAGGTGAAGCTGCTTATATATTGGGCATCAAGATATATAGAGATAGATCGAGACACTTAATTGGACTTTCACAAAGCACATACCTTGATAAAGTTTTGAAGAAGTTCAAAATGGATCAAGCAAAGAAAGGGTTCTTGCATGTGTTACAAGGTGTGAAGTTGAGTCAGACTCAATGCCCGACCACTGCAGAAGATAGAGAGAAAATGAAAGTTGTTCCCTATGCTTCAGCCATAGGCTCTATAATGTATGCAATGATGTGTACCAGACCTGATGTGTACCTTGCTATTAGTTTAGCAGGGAGGTACCAAAGTAATCCAGGAGTGGATCACTGGACAGCGGTCAAGAACAGCCTGAAATACCTGAAAAGTACTAAGGATATGTTTCTCGTTTATGGAGGTGACAAAGAGCTCGTCGTAAATGGTTACGTCGATACAAGCTTTGACACTGATCTAGATGACTCTAAGTCACAAACCGGATACGTATTTATATTGTACGGTGGAGCTGTCAGTTGGTGCAGTTCTAAGAAAAGCGTCGTGGCGGGATCTACGTGTGAAGTGGAGTACATAGCTGCTTCGGAAGTAGCAAATGAAGGAGTCTGGATGAAGGAATTCATATCCGATCTAGGTGTCATACATAGTGCATCGGGTCCAATCAAAATCTTTTGTGAAAATACTGGTGCAATTGCCTTGGCAAAGGAATCCAGATTTCACAAGAGAACCAAGCACATCAAGAGACGCTTCAATTCCATCCACGATCAAATCAAGGAGGGAGACATAGAGATTTGCAAGATACATATGAATCTGAATGTTGCAGACCCGTTGACTAAGCCTCTCTCACGAGCAAAACATGATCAGCACCAAGACTCCATGTGTGTTAGAATCATTACTGTGTAATCTAGATTATTGACTCTAGTGCAAGTGGGAGACAGAAGGAAATATGCCCTAGAGGCAATAATAAAGTCGTTATTTATATTTCCTTATATCATGATAAATGTTTATTATTCATGCTAGAATTGTATTAACCGGAAACTGAGTACATGTGTGAATACATAGACAAACAGAGTGTCACTAGTATACCTCTACTTGACTAGCTCGTTGAATACAAGATGGTTAAGTTTCCTAGCCATAGACATGAGTTGTCATTTGATTAACGGGATCACATCATTAGAGCATGATGTGATTATCTTGACCCATTCCTTTAGCTTAGCACTTGATCGTTTAGTATGTTGCTATTGCTTTCTTGATGACTTATACATGTTCCTATGACTATGAGATTATGCAACTCCCGAATACCGGAGGAACACTTAGTGTGCTACAAAACATCACAATGTAACTGGGTGATTATAAAGGTGCTCTACAGGTGTCTCCCATGGTACTTGTTGAGTTGGCATAGATCGAGATTAGGATTTGTCACTCCGATTGTTGGAGAGGTATCTCTGGGCCCTCTCGGTAATGCACATCACTATAAGCCTTGCAAGCAATGTGACTAGTGATTTAGTTGCGGGATGATGCATTACGGAAGAGTAAAGAGACTTGTCGGTAACGAGATTGAACTAGGTATTGAGATACCGACGATCGAACCTCGGGCAAGTAACATACCGATGACAAAGGGAACAATGTATGTTGTTATGCGGTTTGACCGATAAAGATCTTCGTAGAATATGTAGGAACCAATATGAGCATCCAGGTTCTGCTATTGGTTATTGACCGGAGATGAGTCTCGGTCATGTCTACATAGTTCTCGAACCCGTAAGGTCCGCACGCTTAACGTTCGGTGATGATCGGTATTATGGGTTTATGTGTTTTGATGTACCGAAGGTAGTTCGGAGTCCCGGATATGATCACGGACATGATGAGGAGTCTCGAAATGGTCGAGACATAAAGATCGATATATTGTATGACTATGTTTGGACATCGGAAAGGTTTCGAGAGAGTTCGGGCATATACCGGAGTACTAGGGGGTTGCCGGAACCCCTTGGGGAGTATATGGGCCCTAATGGGCTTTAGTGGAGAGAGAGAGGGGCAGCCAGGGCAGGCCGCGCGCCCCCTCCCCCTCTGGTCTGAATTGGACTAGGAAGGGGGAGCGCCCCCTTTCCTTCCTCCCTCTCTCCCCCTTCCTTCTCTCCTAGTCCAACTAGGGAAGGGGGGAATCCCACTCTCGGTGGGAGTAGGACTCCTTCAGGGCGCCATAGAGGGTCGGCCCTCCCCCCTCCTCCACTCCTTTATATACGGGGGAGGGGGCACCCCATAGACACACAAGTTGATCATTGATCTCTTAGCCGTGTGCGGTGCCCCCCTCCACCATAATCCACCTCGGTCATATTGTTGCAGTTCTTAGGCGAAGCCCTGCGCCGGTAGCTTCATCATCATCGTCATCACGCCGTCGTGCTGACGAATCTTTCCCTCGACACTCAGCTGGATCGAGAGTTTGTGGGACGTCACCGAGCCGAACGTGTGCAGATCGCGGAGGTGCCGTACTTTCGGTACTAGGATCGGTCGGATCGTGAAGACGTACGACTACATCAACCGCGTTGTCATAACGCTTCCGCTTACGGTCTACGAGGGTACGTGGACTACACTCTCCCCTCTCGTTGCTATGCATCACCATGATCTTGCGTGTGCGTAGGAATTTTTTTGAAATGACTGCGTTCCCCAACACCTAGGTACCCCTGGTGTCTATATAAATCAGAGGGGTTAGTTCATAGAGCTAGGAGAACCATCATCCTACTCATCTAGGGTTTAGTTCATCCGATCTCGTGGTAGATCAACTCTGCAACCATCATACACACATCAATATAATCAAGCAGGACTTAGAGTTTTACCTCTTTGAGAGGGCCCGCATTTGGGTAAATATTGTCCCTGTGTTTTCTGTTCCCCTTGATCCAAGATCTACAACTTGGGACTCCCTACCTGAGATCCGCCGGTTTTGACACCGACATCGACCACTTAAGATCAGTCTTCGGCACAAACGGGCGACACGGAGGTGGGTTTTGAGCAAACATGTGGCCACCTTTAGCTATCTTTAGCTGTTGCTATGGAGATTATTATCATGGGATGCTCCAGCACCTGGATGATTAGAAACAACAAGATCTTCGAAGGGCGGCACCACATTTGGACACATGGAAGCACTATCTCAGAGTGGGCCTAGAGGCAACACAGCTTAGGGCTAAGCAAGGAAAAGCAGAGCAGATCAACACTTGGATAAATCAGAACTTGTAACTTATTTTAATGTTTCCTAAAACTGGTACTGGGTGACCATTTTACTTAGACTTGCATTTGTATACATTTTACAATTAATGAATTACCGTTGAACAATTATTCTACGGTTTTGGCTCAAAAGAAAAGGAAACATAGTAATTAGATAGAAACTGAAGGTATCATACGTTTTACGTTTGTAACGATAAGTATACCAAATATGGTGACTAGGAAAAGTAAAATAAATTTGACAGAGGAAACAAACCCAACTGTACTACTGTAGTTGCAGAAATACGGATTCAGCGCCCGAGGTCTGCAGCTTTGTGGCCAGATTGTAAGGTCGTGGGATCGATTTGCAGCTGTGGGTTTGGGGCTGCTGGTGGATTGGTGATCCGGTCGGTGGTGTTTGCGTGTCGGACTGTCAACTAAAATAGGTTGTACGACATCAATATTTACATATGTACTATGAGCATCCTAATTTTTTCTGATTAAGGAGCTCTCTGCATCCCAAATTTTCGGATGACGGCCTATACGCATGTACTACCTCTGTATCACTAGTGATGTAAATGTTTTTATATTTCTTTACGGAAGGAGTAATTGAGTACTTAGACCGTGACATATCTTCGTGATTCCACCAGTACAATACATGGCAGACATACATTTCCATCATGTTCTGGAGGGGAAGCTCAATCATCGATCCCGAATAAACTCACGATTCCACGACGCAAATAACACCAAACACGCATGTGGCTGTGGGTGGGCAATTGGAATGACGTGCGCCATCACCAGTTACATATTTCGGATCCTTCCAAACACTAGCAAGCACAACTCATTTGAAAATAAAGTTGATTTGCTAAGCTACAACGTGCATGCACCATTGTGCTCATGCACACCGGTCTTGCAGCAGAAGACACAACTGCATATCTATGAATGTGTTGTTTGGTGTTGCTCCACATGAACTTGTTCCCCAAAGAAAATCATTCATTCATGGATATATATATATACACGTGTAAATGAGGTTCCGTTGTGTCGAAGCTCAGAACCCGCGTCGCCCCACGTGCGACGGGGAGGGCGACCTCGCCGCTGCCGCCAGAGGCCCCTCCACCCCAGCTCCTCCTCCCTCGCCGCCGCCACATGGGTGCGGCCAGGCAAAGCCTGGCCGGCGCCGGCGGCGGCGGGGCGGTCTCGGCTCCTCGTGTGGTGGCCTCGATGCGGGACGGGGCGGCCACGGCGGGATGCGGCGCTGGCGCCGGGCGCAGCGGCGCGGCGGCTCTCCGGCGCTTTCTCGCTGGCGGTAGAGTGGGCCGTGTGCCGGGCGGCGCGGTGGTGGGGCTGGCTCGCCTCGTCCTTGATCTGGATCGGGCGGGGGAGGTGCCTGGCGAGCTCCTTCGGCTGCGTGCGGCGACGGGGCAGAGGAGGCGACTCGGTCAGGCGCGGGCGGTGGTGTGCCCTCCGACGCGGGCGTGGTGGTCGGATCTGGTGTGGGAGGCTGGTGGTCGTGCGAGTGTTGCTGCTCCAGCGGCGTGGATCTGGGGCGTGTGATGGCGGGGTTGTGATGCTCGGATGCCGGGGCGGCGGCCCCGGACCTCTTCTTCAGCGACGACAGCCGTGGTGGCTGCGTGGGCAGCGCCACGGCTGGAGCTCGGGGCGCCGGTTCTCTGCGGCAGTGCGTCGGCCCTCGGACGTGCTAGGGACGCTTGCTGCTGGCTGGTGGGTTGGCTGTAGCTGTTGCGTGCGGCGCCGGATCTGACCAGACGTGGCTGGTTCTGGCTCCTGCGGTGGTGATGGGGTGGCCTGGTTGGCGGCTCTGCGTGGTGCAGGTAGCGGCGGCGAGGCTGTTCTGATCGGCGGCCCCTGGCTCTGGCGGTAGGTGGTGGTTCTGGCGGGCGGTGGCTCTCATGTGTCGGTTCAAGGGGAGGGCTTCCTTTGGCTGCTCGGGGCGAAAGCCTTGCTCCGGCCTTGGCCGAAGCCGGCGGTGGCGACGCCTATGGGCACCGCACACCTTCTTGGAGGCGTCGTCGTTCGAGGGCCTTCGACCTCTTCTCTCGCACTCCGGGGGAAACCCTTGCTCCAGGTTCTTGGAGCGGATGATGGCGGCGCTCCGGTGTCGCGGTCCTTCTTGGAGGCATCGTTCTGGAGTGATATTGGCCTGGGACAGTCATCGGCTCGGGTGGTGCGCGGCCTCGGGGCCGGCGTGGAAGTCGGAGCGGCGGCTCCGGATCTCGTTATCGTGAAGGGGTGCCGGCATTGGTCACGTGGGTGACAGTGTCGTTGGTCAGCCTGGTGCGCGGCCTCGGGGTCGGCGTGGATGTCGGAGCGGCGGCTCCGGATACGGTGGTTGGGTGTCGGCTCCGGTTGCTCGGGTGGCGAAGCTGGCGGCTCGCATGGTGCGCGGCCTCGGGGTCGGCGTGTGTGCTTTCTGTCTATACGTCGGAGCGGCGGCTCCGGAGATGGTTGTAGGGTGTCGGCTCCGGTTGCTTGGGCAGCAGAGCAGGCGGCTCGACTGGTGCGCGGCCTCGGGGCCGGCGTGGATGCCAGAGTGACGGCTTTGGTCTTGGGTGTAGGGTGTCGGCTACGGGTTGCTTGGGTGACGTAGCCGGCGGCTCGGCTGGAGCGTGGCCCTGGGGTCGGCGTGTGTTTCTTTTGGTTATCCCTGTTTAACCGAGAATGTTAGGTTTTCGGGTCCGGTTTTCCTTATAAACTGGACCAACTCTCTTCTTCTAAATGATATGCAGGAACCCCTGCCCCTTTCGAGGTGTTCTCGAAAAAAATGAGGTTCCGTTGTAGTCCAAACTAAAGGGAGCACTGTTGTTAATTGAGTACATGTTCAAAGCAGGGAGAGGGGATTTGGGAGGGAAATGCAAACAAAGGGAATAAAGATAAAAGGGCACATACAAACAACCCAACATTATTAAAGACATTAACTACATATATAAAGCAAAGCAAGATCAAATAAAACTCATGCTAGCACCAGCTCCTTTTTGCCTTGCCCCCATGTGACCGTGGCTATTGTTGAGTAACGTGCTTGTATGAGGAAAGACGAGATAGATTAGGATTTGTTCTGACTTGTCTTGTACTCCAAGTAGATCATGTACTCCTATATATATGCCCACGAGGCTCAAGTAATACAACAAACTATTCCACCAATCCTTCTCTTTCTTCTAACATGGTATCTATCGTAAGTCGATCCTAAACCTTAGCCGCCGCCGCTTCCGCACCCGCGCGCCGCCCCCAGAACAGCCGGCCTTGATGACCGCCCATACCTAGGGTTCGTCCGCCGGCCGTGTTGGTCGGCTGCCCTAGAGAGTCTTTTTTCCTGATCCTTTGATCCGGGTTTTCTCTCTCTCGCCAGTCGCTTTGATCGGCGTCTATTTTTTGGTTTTCCGATCTATGTGATCCGGTTTGCGTCGCCCACCGCCGTCGTCGATCCCGTGCGCCTCTACTCCAACAGCGGTGCGATCGGCCGGCTTCACCGACCCGGCGGCCTCGCGCGTCAGTTCGTCGGTCGCCCCGACGCGGCGGCCTCGCGCGCCATCCGCGCGTCTGCCCGTCGGTCGCCCCGACCCGACAGCCTCGCGCATCGTCCGCGCGTCTGCCCGTCGGTCGCCCCGACCCAGCGGCCTCACGCGTCGTCCGCGCGTCAGCCCGCCGGTCGCCCCGACCCGGCGGCCTCGCGTCATGCGGCGGCCCTTTGCCGCCGCCGTTCGCGCGCCGGCCCGCCCGTCGATCTACGCCGGCTGTCACCGCCCCGCTTCGACCGGGACTCCTGCATCACCCCAACCGGCGGCCTTGCATCATGCAGCGGCCAATAATAGCCGCCCTGCTGACCGTCGTCGCCGACTTCATCACGGGCTCCGCCGCCACCGTGCCTCCACCGAGCGGCGTCCCCGACCTCGCGCGTGATCAGATTGATCACCCGCTCGCCGCCACGATCCGCCTCATCTACGCCGCGCGACCGACCTGGCCCGTCGGTTACGCGTGCCTCTGCAGGTCCTGTGAAGATCGTCCCCGAGTTCAGCGCGCCTCTCCACCGATCGAGCATCGGGCTGGCGCTGCGTCGCCCCGTCGGGCCGCAGCGCCGCCGCCCTGTGGTTCGGGGGGCGGCACCGTAGCCGCTGTAAGGAGCGGCGTTCTGCATCGACTCGTGCGTCGCTGCTGCGTCGCCCCTTCGGGCCGTAGTGCCGCGATACGCGGTCCCCGCCGCCGCCCCGAGGCCGTCCCCGCGGCTGCAGCAACTCGTGAACCACCGTTGCGTCGCCCCTTCGGGCCGCAGCGTCACGGCTCGCGGTCCCCGCCGTCGCCCCGCCCACCTGCCGCTGCTGCGTTGCCCCTTTGCGCCACAGTGCCGCAGCCTGCGGTCCACACCGCCATCACCGCGCGTCGACCTCCCGTGGTATGCGCCGCGCCGTCTCCCTTGGCGTGGGAACACCACCGTCCGCGCCGGTCTTCGTCACGCTGTCAGGGTTCTTCGCCAACTTCGAGCACCGCCGCCGCACTCCTAACCTAGCCGCCGCCGCTCTTCTTTGGTCGCCACCGCCGCTACCTTCATAGCCGCCGCCGCCGCTCGTCCACCCCCTTCGTCTTCGTCCAGCACCAGCTCGTCGCCAGCGTCGCCGTCAACTACCCCGACCGCTTCATCTACTCCGACAACCGCGGGCGACATTGACTCCACGCCGGTGGATGCCGCAATCATCGTCGAGTTCTTCTCTGCTGGCCTCTCCGACTTCTTCGACATGGCGTACAGCTCGTGCAGGTCCCTCGTCTACGCATGCCCGGTGCTGGCAACACCAATGCGTGCTTTCATCCACGACGTGTCCCCGGGCCTGGCAAGCCTGGTCGGCGCTTCGTCAACTTCGTCGTCGTCCGTCTACGCATGCCTGGTGCTGGCAACACCGGTGCGTGCCTTCGTCCATGATGTGTCCCCGGGCTTGGCAAACCCGCCGAGACGCGTCATTAACAACATTTTTTTCCCAGCGCACCACTACTTCGACACCACTGCGCCCATGACTAACTCAGCGCCCCCTTGCGCTCGCGGCTCCATGGCGACTTCCTCGACACCGGCCACCCTGACTCGACATCGACCACGGAATTCTTCGCACGGCTACCTCGACCACGGCTCCACCACACTACGCTCTCGGCTACACCGACAAACGGCACAAAGGGCTACCGCCTTGCTTGAGCAACCTCGTCGGTTGCCACTCCAGCCACGACTCCGCGATGCGTCGGCCGTTAAGACTGTGGGGGGGTGTCCGTCGGCTTGCCTTCGGATTCTTCTCCAGTCTCACCATCTGCATCGCTACCGTTGTGACTGTGGGGGGATGTTGAGTAACGTGCTTGTATTAGGAAAGACGAGATAGACTAGGATTTGTTCTGGCTTGTCTTGTACTCCAAGTAGATCATGTACTCCTATATATATGCCCACGAGGCTCAAGCAATACAACAAACTATTCCACCAATCCCTCTCTCCCTTCTAACAGCTATAAAGACGACAGTTTGGACTAGTAGTAGCAGCAGCTTCAGTTCAAGTTCTTTTTAAGGAGCCTCGGTTCAAGTTGAGAGACAGAAGCAGAGCGAGGGCATCTTCGATGCTTTGCGTCAAAACGGATACCTCAAACATCCACGAGACATGTTCAGACGTGCCTGCGGATAACGGATAGGAGAGCGGGCATCCAGTTCTATGCACCAAATGTCCGTCCATATTTTAAACGGATATTTCACAAATGGACGAAATTCATGTAAATTAAACAAAATTTAAGCAAGTTCCACGTATTACATGCAAACCACCTACTATGTAGCAAGTTCAACTAATAGTGAAAAAGAAAACTAAACTACGCGAGGTATTGGATGTTGACCTTGTATGCATGGCCTCCGAGGCTGTCAAGTGCCGACACCTCCATCCCCGACCGTGTCGTCGTTATCGCCATCATCCTTCCCGCGATGGACGGCCTCCCAGGGTTGCGGCAGCCCGGATCGGCCAATGTTGCGCCGCCTCGCACAGACAATTGACCATGCCTGGCTTGCGGCAACGGTCAGGTGCGGACTCCGGCCCACACCATCCATCCTCGCCCTTGGCAGTGAGGGCACGAGCGGCACACTTGGACTTGGCCAACCCGACCTTGTAGAGCTGGTCGATGATCCGACACTGTAGGCCAGAGGATGTTTGCGCAGCGGTCCTGGACCGATCCTCGGCCCAGGCCAACATAAGGTCTGGGTCGGCGCGCACCCAGTCCGGCGCCACATCAGACGTTGTATGGACCGAACGGCATGCCACGTTGCGCCAATCCGGCGCTCCTCCTCGGATGTCGCCTTGTCAGTCATCGTCTTGGTGCGCGAGGAGGAGGCGCAGCCACCACATACAAGGTAGTAGAGGAGGCGGTTGCGCGCATTGGCGATTGTCGGGGTGGGTGCCTCCTCCTCTTTCTTCACCGGTGCCACTGGCTCCCGAACTGCCAACGAGGCAGCGATGACACGACCTCCTTATTGCAGCCAAAACGGCGCACGCGGGGACGCCGACTCGACTCGGCGCCCATACTAGTTGTGCGGTGGGGACGCGAGCACCATCTTGACACGACGTCGTGGCGAGGACGCCAGCTCCTGCTTGACACGGTGGCACGACGGGGACACAACCTCCTGCTTGACGCGGACATCGCACGACAATGGGGGCAGCGAAAAACCGCGGATAGAAGAGAAACCATTGGAGCAGTAACTCGAGCAGCTACACGTACTCCTCATCCATTCATGCGACCTCGGAGAGGAGGGGCAGCTATCACTACATAATCAACTTCTTTATCGTCTACCATGGCAAACGGCAAAGGCGCCAAAAGCGGACGGCAAACCTCTGCAGTCTGCCACCAACGGCAAAGGTGTCCTGCAAAGAAAGCTACGATAAATAGGTTGTTTGTCGTCTTCTTCCTCAAAGCAGACGGCAGCAGACGACAAAGAACATGGACGACAAATAGCAGGCGTTAGCCATGTTAGGTGGCTAACAGGAGGCTTTGTCGTCCACCGGCAGACGTCAAACATGCCCTCCCCTTTGCCATCTGCTAGCTGACGTCAGCCACGCGTCATGCCCCCCCCAAGCCTTTGTCGTCTGCCACAGACGGCAATCTCCCACAGCCTTTGTCGTCTGCCACGGACGACAAAGTAATCAAATGGGTCAGATCCCAGATTGCACAGGCTGCTGCCACATGGCCTCTTTGCCGTCGGTGGCAGATGAAAAAGTGCCTGTATTGTCTTTATTTTTCTGTTTTCTGTTATATCCCTACATTTTCAAAAGATATATATATATATGATATATATAGTTTCAACCTCAAACATAGCCCATGCATCAAACATCTAGCAATCAATGCAACAGAACACATAGGGTATTAAAAGGTCCAATACATACATAGTTTCACGGAGTTCATCCATATATACATACATAGTTTGTCACATTGTTCATCAATACAAATGAAAACAAGAATTAAACACTAGTAGTCCATCAATGCTGCTTCCATGAAGTGAATCAAACCTGCAAAAATGGGAGTAAGAAAGTTAGAAGAAGAAGAAGAACAAGACTAGAAGAAGAAGAAGAAGAAGAAGAAGAAGATATTTTCTTCTTCTTTTCTCATCTTTCTTCTTCTCTTCCATCTTTTTATCCTTTTCCTCCTCATTCTCATTCTTCTTCTTTTATTCTTTCTTTTTCTTCTCTTTCTTCTTCTATTCTTTCTTTTTCTCCTCTTTCTTGTTTTCTTCTTCTTATTCCTTATTTGTGTCATTTTAAAGCTAACTTAGGTAATTATGCCATTTTTAGCTAACTAAGCTTATTATGTCAATTCGGAGGAAAATAAGGTAAGTATAGGTCATTTTTGTGCTAACCTAGGTGATGATGCCATTTTTGAGCCAACTTATGTAAGTATAGCTCATTTTTTATCTAACTTAGGTAATTATGCCATTTTGGAGGAAAATAAGCTAAGTATATGACATCTATGAGAGAACCAAGGTTGTTATGGCATTTTTTAGGAAAATAAGCTAAGTATATGCCATCTATGAGAAAACTTACCCTCATCACAATAAATGTGATCAAGATCGCAACTAAGGTAACAATTGATACAACAGCATAATGACACCAAGCCTCATTATCAATGGCATATTTTCTAATCTTCTTAATCTTCAAGTACATTGCATCCATCTTCATCTTGTGATCATCGACGACATTGGCAACATACAACTCCAATTTCATCTTATCTTCTTCAATTATTTTCCTTTTTTCTTTCAAATACTCGTTTTCTTTTTCAACTAAATTTAACTTCTCGACAAGAGGGTCGGTTGCAATTTCCGGTTCACATACCTCATAGGTAAAAATATCTCTATGCCAACTTGATGGCCATAATTGTCATAAATGCGAAATGCAACAAATAGTTATAAAAGAGAATATACCACATCTGAATCATACACCGGGCGAGGGCCGATGGGGACGGATATCAAGACCATGGCACTATGTATAACAAACAATCATACAAAGTAAGAAAATTATACAAGTAACTATATAAATCATACAATCATACAAGTAACTATATAAATCATGTACAACATAAAAAATTGAATACCTAATAATAATCTTGATCATCGGTTTCAGTAAATGCTCGGGGATCAATAAATGCAACATCATCATCACTATCATGAATGAAGTGCTCATAGGGTTCAGCGGCATCAACATGTGGAATGCCACCTTTATGTAATTGGTCAAGCATTGACAAGTCATCCGCAACGGTAACCTCTCCTTGTTTAGGCTCATCTTGTTCCAGCTCAGGGGTGAAGTTGAATTCACTGTCGCTATCTACTTCAATGTTCTGGGGTGAAGTAGAGCGTTTCTTGAAGCGTTTTTTTGGAAAGATGTGTTTCTTGGAAGAATTCACCTTCATATGTGTCTGGGTTAATGTGAGGTTCTTAATCCTCTTCATTTGGGGAAGGTGGTCTAACACGTGGCGGCACTTCATAAATGACATCCCAACCATTCAGATTTGGATCGGTTTGGCAGGCTCACGGTAGATAGAAAACTTGGGTCGTCTGTTGAGCCGTAATATAGACATCGGGAACATCTAAATGGGTGCTTTGTTTGATTTCGACTAGCCCTATATGTTCATGAGTCCTTCTAGTCTCCTTCGGCTGGAACCAATAACATTTGAAGACTACGATGTTCGGTGGGTTTTCACCATAGAATAGAACTTCATGAATTGCTTCAACTCTCCCATAATACTCGATACCTCCATCACCGATAGCAGAGAGACAACAATTTGTAGACTTTCAGTCGGCCATAGGTAGCTCTTTGTCGTAAGTATGAAAGCGATACCCGTTGATTTCGTATTTGTCAAATGAACGAACCTTATTGTCAAAACCATTAGCGACTTGTCTCAATTCGGTTCGGCATCCATAGACTCTGAATTAGCCTACAAGTTTAATACGAAAGGATGGTTGCATTAGCCGTAAATTAGACGAATAAATGAGAATGGTATAATGGAAATTACGTTTGTTTGAACCAAGAGATGAAACCGGAAAAGCCGCCTCCTTGCTTTGCCAGAAGCTCAAACTCTTTGATGGATTCCTTTTCGATCTCCGCTCCATCCGAGAATTTGGCGACCTATCTAATGTATCAAATATCCGGGAATAAGAGATTTTCAAAGGAATTAGAAGTTGCGAAACAATGTACCGCAATAACTTACTCGATGTATGGTTGCACTTCTGTTAGGTTGTTGAAGATATACAACGAAATGGTCCGCCATTCTTTGATATCCAATGTTATTGGTTTAGAAGCACCGGCTGGTGCAAGATTCCCTTTGAATAGGCTGAGGTTGGATCCACCTTTTTTAGGGTCACCAGCATTGTACCGAGGCTTCAAATTATGCAAATGACGACGTAGTGTGTTGTCACGAATTTTGCAGCCTCCTCAGTAATGGATGTCTCGACCATCGATACTTCAATTCTATGTTTATTTTTACATTTTGCTCAGAGCGTCTTCTGCATCCTCTTAGTTGCGTAGCACCAACGATTTTGCACGGGCCTCCCCAATCTTGCCTCCGTCGGGAGATGCAAAATCAAGTGTTGCATTGGATTAAAGAAGCCCGACTGAAAGATCTTCTCTAACTTGCAGATCAACTCCGGCGCCAACTCTTCTATTTCTTCTAGCACGACAGGTGATAGTTCTTTCACACAAAGAACACGGAAGAAATAGCTCAGCTCTGCCAGTACTAGCCATTCATCCTTAGGGATAAAGCCACGCAACATCACCGGCATTACCCGCTCAATCTATATATGCCAATCATGACTCTTGAGACCAAATATTTTCAATTCTTCAAGACTCGCTCCCCTTTTTAGATTCGCTGCATACCCATCGAGGAACATCAACTGCATTTTCACCCACAAGATAATTTCCCTCATAGCTGGCCTTCCAAGATTGAACCATGCCTTTGGCTTCGTCCAATTCTGCTTTCCTTTCAGTTGTTTCATGTTTTGTAACGGTCTATCACATAGCGCCTC